>JAPVLO010000543.1:0-1200000 GCA_027257055.1 Cephalopachus bancanus | reverse complement strand
AGCTCTGTCTCCTCTGCGGGAACCCGCCTGTAGGCTGCACAGGGCCAGCCAGAGAGGAGGCAGAGCTGCCCACTGGCTGGCATGCATCAGCCCCTGCACATGCCTGCACTCCCTGCCCACTGCACTGCACTAAAGAGAAAGTGAGAAGAAGTCTGATCCTGGCAGGTTTTTGTCAGCTGCCCCCGCTGGGACCTCTACCCTGTGCCCAGAGCATCAACCAGCTCCTGTCACTCTTAGATTCACCTACCGCCGAGCAGCTTCTCCAGATCACTGACTTGAAACTGTCTTCAAGTAGAGCTGATAGAGACCAGGTGCACAGTTGCCCTCACTCTCCACTTGTCTGACATACTCTCACAGAGCACCTGCAGGGTCACAGCCAATCCCACAGCCTGTGCTCGGCCCTCACCCTGTGACTTCCCAAGGACGCTCCCAAGTACCATGCTCCAACCCCGCTCTTCATTTCCTTCAAGAAGCCACTTTAGCCAGGCTTTTTTTTTTTTTAAGCTGGAGTCTCACTCTGTCTCCCAGGCTGGAGTGTGGTGGCACACTCACAGCCTCCGCAGCCTCAACTTGCTGGGCTCAGGCGATCCTTCCACCTCAGCCTTCCAAGTAGCTGGAACCACAGGCATGTGCCACCATGCCTGGCTAATTTTTTTATTTTTATTGTAGAGATGAGGTCTCGCCAAGTTGCCCAGGCTGGTCTCAAACCTGGGGGCTCAGGCAATCCCCTCACCTCAGTCTCCCAAAGTGCTGGGATTATAGGCATGAGCCACTGTGCCCAGCCTAACCAGGCTTTCATAGGCCGCCATTCCTCAGCACTGTCCTCAATACTCTCATTCTGCATGCTCTCAGCAGACTCCTAGACTCCTTCTTCTACCCGGTCCTGGCCTCACTCCCAAGCCCCACGTGGGCATTTCCACCTGCACACCTGCCTACATATTTCTGCACACTGGTGTATTGCAGGACCAGCAGCATGGGCATTATCTGGGAGCCTGTCAGAAATGCAGACTCCCAGGCCATGCTCCAGACCCACTGAGTTCAAATCTGCATTTTAACAAAATAACCAGGCAGTCCAAGGGCAAGTTCAAGTGTGGGAAGCTAAGAGGTACACAACGCTGGGCACAGGGAAGGAGCCCAATAGAGGGTAACACTGTTATTATTACCACCACCTACTTCCCTCAACCCAAACCAAACTGCCTCTTTGTCCTATCTCCCTACTGCAGTTAAATGACTACATTGGCTGGGTGTGGTGGCTCAAGCCTGTATGGCACTTCAGGAGGCCAAGGCGAGAGAATTGCCTGAGGCTAGGGGTTCGAGACCAGCCTGGGCAACTTGGTGAGACGTCATCTCTACAATAAATCCAAAAATTAGCCAGGCGTGGTAGCTTGTGGCTTTAGTTCCAGCTACTTGGAAAGCTGAGGTGGAAGAATCGCCTGAGCCCCGCAAGTTGACGCTGAGGTGGCCATGAGCATGCCACTGCACTCTAGCCTGGGTGACAGAGACCCTGATTCAAAAAAAAAGTACATCATCCACCCCAATTCCAAGCTAGAAACATCAGACACTCATAGAGACTTCCTGGCCCAACTCCCAAGCCTCCTGTTATTCTGTTATTCTGACTTCAGCAGCATCTCGCAGGCCTGCCTCTCCCTTGGCTCCAGGGCATCCTATCTGAGCCATGTACAGCCAGCCATGCTTTGTTTATATGTCTGTCTCCCTGGTAGATCGGGAGTCTGTAGGGCTGTTTCATTTGTCCGATTCCTACAGCCAGCATGGTGTCTGAAGCACAGACTTTAAAAAGTTAAATGTTTGTTGAACAAATAAAAGAACAAGCAGGCAGATGGGGGTGGGGCAAGGAGGATAAGTTACTTAAGGTGTGTCAGATGACAGGAACCAAAAGTGAGTGCAAAAATTATAAACTATCTTTTTCCTGACTTTATGCAGTTTGTTCCAGGAATGAAATTAAGTAGGTGGGAAAATCTGATGTGGCACAAATGGAAATATGAGAGGGATTTTAATGAAAATATTTCTAGCTTTTTTTTCCTCCAATTTATAGCCCACTAACTTGCTGAGAGGAGTAACAGGTCCAAGGTCACCTCCTGGGTCAGTGACCAAGCTGGGTGGAGTTTGCACCCTCAGTCTGTACAGTGGTCTAGATGATTATAAGGTGGGTGGGGGAAGATAAGATGGCTAAAGATGAGCTAAGTGCTGGGAGGGGCAGACTGTCCCAGAGGGAGGGGCACGGCCTGAAGGTGGGTTTCAGTATGGGGCTGGAGCTCTGACCTCCACGTGGAAAGTTCATTGGTTACTCTGCAGGGCCTGGGAGAGCAGTGAAATGGTGAAGGCAAAAGGCAAACTGGGTCAGGAGTAGCTGAGGCATCTTTATTCTGAGATTCTGAGCTGTGGACAAACCCAGTACTACAAACAGTCTAGGTGAGGCATAAGCCGCAGGGCCAAGGTTCAAATCTCATGAGCCTCTCAGAGGCCCAAGGGTATGTCTTACCAACTGGGTGGTCTTACTCTTGAGGTCCTGCAGCACATGGCATAGGGCTCCATAAATATCTGATACTACCTGCCTTGAACTGGGAGGCAGAAGCTGCTGGAAGGCTGTACCCCTTGCCTTATTTCTTTTCTCTTTTTTTTTTTTTTTTTTTTTGAGTTGGAGTCTCACTCTGTCGCCCAGGCTGGAGGGCAGTGGCACACTCACGCCCACCCCAGTGTCAACCTGCTGGCCTTCCAGTGATCCTTCTGCCTCAGCCTTCCAAGTAGCCAGAACTACAAGCATGCGCTAATTTTTAATTTACTGAAGAGATGAGATCTTGCCAAGTTGCCTGGGCTGGTCTCGAACCTGCAGGCTCAGGCAATCAACTCACCTCAGTCTCCCAAAGTACTGGGATTACAGGCTGAGCCACTGAGCCACCGAGCCCGGGCTCCTTGCCTTATTTCTAGGAAAGCTCAGCCCCCACACCTGTATTAACAGCCTGAGCCTGTCTCTAAGTGTGTAGGCACACACTCATGACTCAACAAATGTGGGAAGCTGTGTAAACTCCCGGTGGCCAAAGACTGCTTACTGGCAGGGAAACTGAGGCATGGGGAGAGGAACTATGCCTCACACCCGAGGCCCCAAACTCTACTTTTTGGTTATTGGTCAAACCATTGATACACATGTCACCATGAGAGCTCCTGTCCACCCTGCGTGGCTAGAAATCTGAACCCTAATAAAGGCCCAACACCCTTATTTGTTTTAAATCCATCATCAACTCCTCAAAATTCCAAGACTTCTGGAATGGAAATAATTGTCTCCCAAACCTGACAAGTATTCATTCATTCATTCACTTCCTGACTCAAGACATGTTATTGAGGCCTTACTATGTGCCAAGAGACACTCTAGGGACTAAAGATACATCCATGAACAAAACAAAGAGCCCTGCCCTTCAGAACTTACATTCCAGTAGGAGGAGACAGTAGACGACACAGTAAGCCAGCAAATTACACACATGTCAGAGAGCTATGCGTGTTATGAGAAGAAGGAAAATTAGTTCAAGGCAAAGAGGTTGGGAAGGTGGGTGAGATGAGGGGCAAAGTTTTAAACAGGGTGAGAAGGCTGAGAAAGCAGCGGACAGACATAGGAAGTGAAGAGAATGAGCCCTGGTGACTTCTGGGAAAGAACATTCCAGCCCAAGGGAACAACCAGGGCAAAGGCCCCAGGGTGGGAGCCCCAGTGTTTTCAAGACAGCAAAAAGTCCAGTGAGGCTTGCCAAATAGACAGTCATCCATTCATCTGTTCATATATTCATTTGCTCAACAAACATTGACTGTAGACTAGCTTCTCTACCAGGCACTGACTGGCGAAACCTCAAATAAGACATGGTCCCTACCCTCAAGGAGCTTATAATGCTAGGGGGAAGGAGGGACTGAAACTACCCTAAAAGGGGTACACATAGAATCTAGGGCAGAGGGACCCTAGCAGGGTAGGCTCAGGGCTCTGACCCAACTTAAGGTAGACAGAGTCCAGGAACGACCTTCAGAGAGATGCTGGGTAGATAGTGGCCCCAGTTCCGACTTTGGTGCTGCTGACGATGCTGGGTGTGCTAATCTTGCGTACTTGGTTTTCTTAGCTAAAAAGAAGCCTTCCAAACACCAGACCTGTAAAAAAACTCTTTTAAATTCCAGATATGTGCTAGATATTTGCTGTGTCTTGGGCAACCTCAGGCGAAAAAGATGGATGCCACGTGGAAAGATCTGGAAGACACCACACTTGGGGTTGCGGGGAACCCAATACGCGATGAGTCAAAACTGGCTTGCTGAGACCTCTGGGAACCAGCAAGTGATGGCATAAAGCCCCAGGGCTTGTTCATTAGAGGCAACCATCACGTCACACCCACATCTCAAGGGTAGCCTGCTACACTGGGTAGACTGTGCTCGTTTTCCCACAGGATGACCAGCACCCTCTTCAGGGCTAGGCCTCAGGCTCCCAGCTTTTGTTAAGAAGAGTCAGCGTAAACCGGGCTCAGTGGCTCAGCCTGTAATCCCGCGCCTTTGGGAGGCTGAGGTGAGTGGATTGCCTGAGCCCGGGGGTTCGAGACCCGCCAGGGCAACTTGGCGAGACCTCATCTCTACAATAAATCAAAAAATTAGCTGGGCGTGGTAGCACACGCCTGTAGTTCCAGCTACTTGGAAGGCTTAGGTGGAAGGATCGCTGGAGCCCATCAAGTCGAGACTGCAATGGCCGGGAACGGTCACTGCACTCCAGTCTAGGCGACAGAGTGAGACTCCAACTCAAAAAAAAAAGAAGAGTCAGAGTGATCATTCCAGCACGTAGGGAGGCCCAGAAGGGAGGACTGCTTGAGGTCAGCAGTATGAGACCAGCCTGGTCATCACAGTGAGACCCCATCTCTAACAATATAAACTGTATTTTTAAAAAAGGGAGAGTCAGCCGGGCTCGGTGGCTCAGCCTGTAATCCCACGCCTTTGGGAGGCTGAGGTGAGTGGATTACTGAGCCCGCGGGTTCGAGACCTGCCTGGGCAGCAAGACCTCATCTCTACAATAAATCAAAAAATCAGCCGGGCGTTGTAGCGCATGCCTGTAATTCCGGCTACTTGGAAGGCTGGGGTGGAAGGATCGCCGGAGCCCAGCAGGTCGAGGCTGTGGTGGCCGGGAACAGCCACTGCACTCCAGTCTGGGCGACAGAGTGAGACTCCAACTCAAAAAAAAAAAAAAAAAGGGAGAGTCCAGTGGCCTAAACTGTGACTCTGAAGCATTCAGCTCAGCATAGGTCTGGACTAAAAGATGCTAGTTCTGTTTTCCCAGTTTAATGAAAGGACTTCTTCACAAGACAGAGTTCAAAGACAGTCCTTCAAGACCCAGGAGACTCCCACCCAAGAGCGTTCAACCTCGCCAGTCACAGGCTGGGAGCCTGACCAGGCCAATCCATACTGGGTGGATCCAGAAATGGGCTGAAATGTTGGGAAGGTGCTGTTGGGTATGTCACTAGCAATAGTACCAAAGACCACAGAGGTGGTAAGGAGGATGCTACCTTGGAGGGTCCTAATCAGGTTTCTGACCAAGCAACACCGGAGAAGTGTTCAGAGCCCAAGACTTCATTCAGGGTTGGGGTGGGGGGCACAGAGCCTCACTGCTCAAGTACTGGGAGAAACAGGGTCCTGGGCCTACAGTTTCTGCCTTCATCACCCTGTCTATTCAGTATCTGCAGCAAGGCCACCTTCCCCCGGGCTCCCTCCCACTCTGGCTAATGTTACTCAAGTGGTCCTCAGCTCTGATACTGAGATTCAATCCGTTAAACTTAAAACGAAGAGTGCCAATTCGCCACCCTGGGCCTGACCCAAGGATCGTTTCAGACCAAACCTGGCAAGGCCAGCTTCTCCCAATCCCTCTCCAAGGCTGTGGTCCTACTCGCTCTCCGTTCCAGAAACGACTTCTGGCTTGCTCCCAGCTAGGGTTCAGAAGTCCTTCTGAGTCCTAAGACTGCTTGAACGGCCTCAAGCCAATAGGAGCTCTATCTATGGGAACTGAAGGCCGAGAGGCTGTTTAAAAAGCAAAGCCCCCAGGTTTAGGATGAGCCCCCACCCCAACCCCCACCCCATTCCTCTATAAAGAGCTTCCCTTTCTGCCTCCTCACTTCCTTTGGCCCAGGAGGGTTCCACTCCATAATTGGCTTGTTTACTGCCACTCTGAGGGCTTTTGAGTAGCAGAGGTGGGAGGAAAGTTTTGTGGGAAGTAAGGAAAGGAGTGTGTGCCCTGAGCTTTGAGGCTGGTGAGCAAACCCTCCAAATGCCTCTCCCTCTGTGAACTGGCCAACAACCCAGTGAGAGAAAAACACAAGGCTATGCAAGGCCAGCTGAAGATTTCCAGCAGACCACAGGAGGGAAGCTTATGTTTGGCGCCTGGGAAAGACAGAACAATAACTAAAACTTAATCTGCTGGCTTCTGCTGAATAGCTGAAGGCGTTACTTGGCATTGTTCTGAGTAGGGAGCCAACCAGAGACCTCTCAATTCTGCTTCTGTAAGTTAGGAGATCCAGTGACGTCATTCTCCTGATCAAAAGCCTTTCAAAGCTCCAAAGCTTGGAGCAAACTTACTGTCCGCTACGGGCCCCCAAACTCCAGCCACTGACTACTGATCAGCAGAGCCAATATGCCAGCTAAACACGACCACCTGCTGGGCCACAATCAAATCCTCTGCTTCTCCACCCTCCGCCAGTGGGGTTCTGCCTCAAGCACCAACCCTCTCCATCTTTAAGCCCCACCCCCACGCCCCCATGCAGGTTTCCCCAGCTCCCCAGCCCTTTTCCCACCCCACACTGAATCTCCCTGACCCTGCTGTGTCTCTTTTCAGGCATTTGCCTTACTCTATCCCGCTTCAATAGCTCCCTGACACCTCGCTGTAGCCCTCCACGTGAGCAAGTGTGTCTTATTCAGTTTTGATTCATCAGAAGCACAAAGCACAGTACCTGGCAGACAGTGACACTTAAGAACTTGTTTTTACCACCCGAATAGCATTCATCTCAGAGGCACAGGAAGTAATAGGCAGAGGAACATGAAGAGTCACACAAACAGAACACAAAGATCAGTGGACACAAAACACTCTAGAGGACAAGAGGCATCACAGTGAAACGTAACCTAGTGAGCAGTATCAGGCCTTACCCTTTTTGAACTCCTCTAGCATGGCATCCAACTTGGTGTCATGGAAGACAAAGTGCACTGGGTGGTTGTAGAAGCGGGTGATGGTCTTGAGGGGGGTGCAGTCATCGGGGTCCACAAAGGCCAAGTCTTTGACATAGAGGATATCTACAATATTGGACTGCTCGTCTTCAAACACAGGAATGCGCGTGTAACCACTCTCCATAATCTCGGACATGGTGTTGAAGTCCAGGATGGCATCACTGCGGATCATGAAGCAGTCTTGGAGCTGGGTCATGATATCCTCCACGGTTTTGGTCCGCAGTTCCAGGGCACCCTGGATCATATTCAACTCCTCTTTCACAAGGTCATTATAGGGCTCTGTCACCTTCAACATCTCCATCAGCTTCTCCCGATTGTAAACGGTGCGAATCTCCTGGCCCAGGAAAAAGTCCAGGAGCTTGCTGATGGGAAAACTGAGGGGGAAGGTGAGTAGCATAAAGAATTTGGTGAGAATAATGGTGTTGGCACCCACAGCCAGCCCGTGTCTGGAGCACAGGGCCTGAGGTAGGATCTCCCCAAAGATGACAATACCAATGGTGGAGGAGGCCACCGCCATGAGGCCAGACCCGATGAGGTTGTCTAGAAGGATGGTGAGGGAGGTGTTGACCAGCACGTTCCCCAGGAGCAGCGAGCAGAGCAAGTAGTTGCCCTTGCGCCGGATGGGCTCAATCTTGCGGGCATAGCGCCTCTCCTTCTCGGTACCACAGTTCTGCACGATGCGCAGCTCCATGGGGTCCAGGGCCATAAGCCCCAGGTTGAGGCCAGAAAAGATGCCCGACAGCACTAGCAGCACCATAATGATGAGGATGTGCAGCCAGAGGGGCAGGAACCTCCCAGGCTCCTCCACCATGAAGAGCAGCGAGTCCTTGTCCGTCCACTTCAGCCAGGGCCCGTCAGCCCGGGCGCGGGTGCACAGTGCATACAGCTTCATGCTCTCGCTCCTCCGCAGGAACTTGGTGAGCACCACCAGCACGCCGGACGTGTTCCCGCGGCTCACGTTGACCAGCTGCTGGACGACCAGGTCCTTGGTGAGCTCGAGGCAGTTGGTGGACTTGTGGGCGGTCTCCGCGTCGTCCACCTCGGTGAAGGAGATCAGGTTGCTGGAGATGTTGCCCAGACTCTGGCCGTACAGCCTCAGGTTCACGGTGCTGCCCTCGGACACAAAGATGATGCCATCCTGGTTTATCCCACACGACTTGTTGCAGCTCGCCAGCCTCATGCCCACGATCGCGCCCCGCTGGGGGATGCCCTGGCCCCGGGCCCCACGCGCCCACAGCAGCACTAGCAGCACCAGCGCCACCAGGAGGAGGCGCCCTCGGGCCGATCCGCCGCCCGGGCGCCCGCCCCCGCCCACAGGCGCCATGTTGCTCTGGCTCTGCCGCCGCCGCTCCCCGCGCCCTGCCGCGCGGGCCCGCTCGGCGCCGTCACTCCGGCCGCTCCGCCGCCGCTGAGCCAACTGCCCGGGCCGCGGGCCTGACGTCAAGGCAGCGCCCCGCCCGCCCCGCCCTGCCGGCCCACGCCCCTCATTTGCATGAGAGGCCCCGCCTCCGCGCGCTCGGCTCGCGCGCCGCTTTTAAGGGGGTCCAAACGCTTAAGGTGGAGCGGAGCGGGAGCCGCGGACGGATGCCAGCCCTGCGCTCCGCCTCCAGGCTCTTCTCCGCCCCTCCCCGCCTTCCCGGCGCTTGGTGCCCGCGGAGGCCAGTTCTGCTCCTGGTCTCCCCTCTCGCAGTTCCTGTTCCGTTCACCCTGCTTCACATGCTAGGCTCCTCTTCCGTCCCCAGCAGTCTGTTGTTGCTCAGCCTGGGGCCGGTGGCCCTCTCTGCGGTGAGAAAAACGCTTTTCCTGATTTGGAAAAAAGAAAAAGGGAACCTGAGGGCTTAGGCTGGCATTGCAGTCTGCATCTTGAAGACCTTTCTCACCTCACTTCTGGGGTTTTTGCTGACCCTCTCCCAAGGCCGGAAGTAAGTTCCCCAAGCCCCAGCCCTAAGATGCTTCCATCAGCCAGTGGCTGCCTGATGTGGAAGGCAAATCTGGGGAACCAGGGTTCTAGAAGGACCAGGCTCTGTCCTGGGTTCTCTCCTGTCACTTCCATTTAGGCACAAATGTTTATTAAATACCTACTATGTACCAGGCACTAGTTCCAGGCAATGACAATATAGCCATGAACAAGCCCAAGTCGCTACTTGGAGTTTACCATCTAGAACAGAAAACGGACAGTAGGCAAGTAAACATATATATATAATATTTGTTTAATTCTCCCAACAAACCCAAGAGGTAGGTAGTATAATTTCCATTTTACGGATGCAGAAATCGAGCCAAGGCACAAATCCTGGTCCCTCCAGATTGTCCTCTCTCAGTCCCATTTCTTCATCTGACACTGAGGGTAAGAAGGATACTGCAGCACCATGTCACTAAGCTTGTGGGAACAGTTGCCCTAGACAGTGAACACGACAGAACAGCTCTTTGTGAATATTATTTGGCTATGTATGGTAGTTGTTTTTGTTGCTGCCTGCCTTCCAGAACCAAACTCCTAACCCCAAATTATAGTGACTGGCCATCTGGGGCAGCTGCATGTGAAAATGAGCTGACAGCTGCCACAGCAAGCCTAGCCCTGAAATGACTGCTTTCTGGTCAGCCCTACCTAGGTGTCAATCAACAACCATGAATTGAGCACCAAGCATTCAGGGTGTGTGGAGAAGACCACAACTATCCACCCTATGAGGGGTTAGGAGACAGACAAACATCTTTATAGTCATTGCAGAAGTGCATTGAGAGGAGCAGGTCCTAGGTTGACCCCTGGGTCCGTGGGCAAGTCTTTTTCCAGTACCAGAGACACAAAATTCACTTTACTCTCTTCCTGAAAAATAAACACCTGTGTTTATTTTTATTTCTGTGTACTGTTTGCTAGTGAAAGCAACAATTGGCCAGGTGCCATGGCTTACACCTGTTATGCCAGCACTTTGGAAGGCCGAGGCAGGAGGATTGCTTGAGTCCAGGAGTTCAAAACCAGCCTGAGCAACACAGCAAGACCTTGTCTCTACAAAAAATTAGCAGGGCATGGTGGCGCATGCCTGTAGTCCCAGCTACTTGGGAGGCTGAGGCAGAAAAATTACCTGAGCCCAGGAGGTTGAGGCTGCATGAGCCGTGATTATGCCACACTGTACTGCAGCCTGGGCAGTAGAGTGAGACAGGCCGGGGATGGGGGGCAACAAAGAGTACCAACTGGAAAGAGCCTAAACAGAAAAGGAACAATTATACTACCATTGTGGGAGTAGGTATGATGGCAGAGAAGCCTGATTCAAGAAAGCCCTGTTAGTAGGGGTAGAGGATTTCATAACTAAACCAGCCTGAAGAGGTCCCTTGCAAGTAGGTGCCTCACTTCATATTGGAAGCATCCTAGTGAAGTCCAGTAGGCTAGCTTTTCAGGGAACATGAGCCCAGGGACAGGCACAGGCCAAGACGAACAAAAGCAGAACCTTTGACTAGCTGTGTTCCCTACCTGTCTCCACCAACCAGGAAGAACCACCTGCATTGCCTCAGAGCAAGCCCAGCTCTCAGGAGGACCTCTGCCCAGTCCTCTGCATCTCTCCCAGCTAGCAGTAGTTGTAAATATGGTGCCCTCCCCTACCGTACTTAGAAATTTTTCCTTTCTATTACCAAACAAGTGGCTATTTTTATTTTGCCCTTTTCATACTGCCTGCACTCAGAAGCTCTGAGTCTAGTGACAGAGGTCAACAAAGGGAAGAAAAATAAAGTTTTTGAGATACTTGGGTTAAAAGTGGAAACAAAAAGCCAGGCTCGGTGGATCAGCCTGTAATCCCGTGCCTTTGGGAGGCTGAGGTGAGTGGATTGCCTGAGCCCGCGGGTTCGAGACCCGCCTGGGCAGCGAGACCTCATCTCTACAATAAATCAAAAATCAGCCGGGCGTGGCAGCACATGCCTGTAATCCCGGCTACTTGGAAGGCTGAGGCAGAAGGATCGCAGGAGCCCAGCAGGTCAAGGCTGCAGTGGCCAGGAGCGGCCACTGCACTCCAGTCTGGGCGACAGAGTGAGACTCCAACTCAAAAAAAAAAAAAAAAAAAGTGGAAGCAATAGTGAGGGTCTGGTAGGAAAAAATCAGTCTCGGTTCAAATTCAGTTAATTATACCCATCCATACTTGTATTAACACCTGGGAGAAGGTAAATAGGGCAGATCCCAATGCCCTCCCAGGACCTGCCATCTAGCCAGGAAGACAGGACTTGCTCTGCAAAAGAGGAATACAATATAACAGATAAATGTCCGAGGAGGCACGTGGGAACCACGAGTCCAGGTTCAGTCGCTGCCGGCTTGCATCCCTGGTGAGGGTACCTGCCATCTGCCAAGTTGAAATCCATCTCCCACAGAATCATGGGAACTACATAAGACAGAGGTCCATCCACACGCAGAGTTAGGAAGCCTGGATGCGATATGTGGCTCCTGTTAACCAGGCTGTGAGGATGGCTGAAAGCAAATGTGCAAGCAAGGAGCCTCTCTCCTTTGGGGGGCAGATAACAGCAGTTGTGTTTCTCTGCCTCAGGGTGGCAAGTCTTTAACTAGTTACCTCCATTGCAAGTAAGGAATTTCTCAGAGGGGTCCTGACCCCTGACAGCATTCCTTTCATGAGATCCTTGGACCTGACTGGTTCTTGCCGGGAATAGACCCTATAGTGACATGTCTATGCATCTCATAATTAAGCCCATTCCTTTCTGATCCTGTGCAGGGAAACAGTCTTAAAAGTATGCCTAGCATCATGCTGATGCTGGGGATCTGATGATGAACAAGGATCCTGAATTGGTAACCCAGGAGCTAATCCTCCCAGACTGACTTCTTAGCCCTCTTCCCCCTCTGGGTGGTCCAGATGGGAGTTGCTGGCACAGCAGCTGCCCTTCTGCTGGTGGTGTCAGAGCCTGAGGCCTACCCTGTTCCCACACTGGGCAGAGTCCCTCAGGGTGCACCACGGGCCCTGGTTTGGAGAGCCTGGTTGGGTCATCCTTAACACATGCAATGACCTGCCCATAATCTAGGATAACCCTGAACATTTGCAGGATACCTCCATGCCATTACATTGTTTTGGAAGAGAAGGGGCAGCCCTCTGTCTAAGAAGGACAGAGTGAGCATGGAGT
The DNA here is from genome assembly GCA_027257055.1 of Cephalopachus bancanus. Taxonomy (NCBI): domain Eukaryota; kingdom Metazoa; phylum Chordata; class Mammalia; order Primates; family Tarsiidae; genus Cephalopachus; species Cephalopachus bancanus. The sequence continues at coordinate 1,187,658 of JAPVLO010000543.1, read as the reverse complement.
TAGCTGGGGTGATGCCTTGACTCAAATCCCAACTCAGGTCAGTCCAGCAAGTGGGGATATAATAGCCTGGATAGGAAGATATCATGATTTCTACCTGAGGCTGACATGTCATTGAGACAGAGGAGGAGCATGAGAACATCAGGTCAACAGGTCCAAACCAATGAAAGGGTGTGCCTCTGGCAGGAAGTTGAATGCCAGAGAGCAAAGGTGAAGGAGAGTTTGCATTAACTGGGTCAGTGGGCTTCAAGGTTTCTCTAGCCACAGGACAAATTGTTTTCCTTTGGGGCCAGGACCCTGGGAGGCAGGATGCCCCACCATGTGGATTCAGAGCACAGCTCTGAAGTGGCACTGGGAGCTGACTTTCCCGCAATTGCCCATGTGATCTGGGACATTCTTGTGTACTGAAAGAAATGATGCATCATAAGTGCTTCACAAGTACCTGACCTGTGCTAAGAGCTCAATAAACATGCTGAGTAACCATAATGATCATGAAAGTGATGTGGCCAGGATTTTGAGGACACTTGCAAATTTCCATAGTTCCAGTATGCCTACCCATCCAACTGTGACGACAGTCTTATTTGTTCTTTCCCTTACCTTTCAAATCTGGAGGGAGAACATCAGTAGAGGATAGGTTGAGTGTGGTAGCTCACGCCTGTAATCCCAGCACTTTGGGTGACCAGGGCAGGAGGACTGCTTTAGCCCAGAGGTTCAAGACTAGCCTGAATAACATAGTGAGACCTAGCCTCTACAAAAAAATTTTAAAATTTAGCTAGGTTTGGTGACTATGCCTGTAGTCCCAACTACTCAGGAAACTAAGGCAGAAAGATCACCTGAGCCCAGGAGGTCGAGGCTGTGGTGAGCCATGATTGTGCCACTGCATTCCAGCCTGGGCAACAGAGTGAAACCCTGGCTCAAAAAAAAAAAAAAAAAGTTGAGGGGGTGGGCAGGGAATGATGGGGAAAGAAGGGAAGCCAAGGAAAAGATCACCTAAGAAGGCTAAGGAAAAGGTCATCTAGGACTAAGCAAGACCATATCTGGACCCTGGGCCTCCATGGGGAGGAAGAAAGGCTCAGGTGGAGGAGAAGCTCAATGAAGGTGAGCCTGGTAGAGCTTTTCATGACGCAAAGGAGCTCAAGCTGAAAAGTCCGGGCAAGGCAGGCAGAGAGGGAAGTCTCTCATTTGGCATCAGAGACCAGGGAAGCCCCTGCTGGTACCAGGACCTCTGTGAGGAGTCCTTGGCCTTCCCTCCATGCTGCCCTCCTCCCTGTGTGCGCTGTAGCACCCTCTGTTCCCAAGACTGGCTACCCCAGCAAGCTTTCCCTTCTGCCCCCCAAAACACAAAGCCCTTTTTTAATTATAAGAGATTAACTATTAATCACTAGAGGAAAAACAAGAAAAAGCAAGATAATAAACACTGAGTACTTACTTGCAAAGGCTTAAGAACAAAGTGCTTGGTGTCATTGTCCCTAGTTTCTGACCCTTTTTCTGAATTGGCAAATGGAAAAAGGCTATAGCAGAAATGTCAAGGGCTCTGTCCCTTGCTAGCTGCAGAATTGGGGCAAAGTACTTCCCTATTAAAGCCTTGATTTCTCCATTTTTAAGATGGAATCAAGAGACTCTTCTCACTGTCCTTATGGAAGGGATTAAATGAGCCAGAGTTTGAAAACACTGCTCCAATAAATGTTAGTTCCTCTTCTGTCCCCCCAGTCCAGGACTTCCACATTACATTTCATTCATTTACTCATTCATGTTTTTGTTTGTTTTGTTTTGTTTTTTGAGCTGGAGTCTCACTCCGTCACCCAGACTGGAGTGCAGTGGCCGCTCCTGGCCACTGCAGCCTCGACCTGCTGGGCTCCAGCGATCCTTCCGCCTCAGCCTTCCAAGTAGCCGGAACTACAGGTGCATGCTACCACGCCCAGCTAATTTTATTTATGGTAGAGATGAGGTCTTGCCAAGTTGCCCAGGCGGGTCTTGAACCCACAGGCTCAGGCAATCCCCTCACCTCAGCCTCCCAAAGTGTTGGGATTACAGCCTAAGCCACCAAGCCCGGCTATTCATGTATTTTTATATCTTTACTGGGCTTCTACAATTACAAAAGTTATACATGCTCATTACAAGAAATTCAAATAACAGAGTGTACAAGTAGAAAATGTAGGTCTTCCCCCACATCCCAGTGCTCAGGGACTGTTTTTCTGTTCAGTATTTCGCCACCATCTGACTTCTTCATTATCTTCTCTTCCCTACTCTGGGCTTTAGGCTATTTCCCATTGGGTTGAGAGTCCCTGAAGGGCAGAAACTGTGTCATAGTTATCTCTAAATACAATCCGGAGTGCTCAGTATTTCATTGCATTTATGGAATGAATTGGACTTCCCTTAAAAGGAGTGTAGGAGCTCAGTACAGTCACACGCACCTATAGTCCCAGCCTTACCTACTTGGGAGGCTGAGGTGGGAGAATCACTTGAGTTCAAAACCAGCCTGGGAAACATATTGAGACCACATCTCAAAAAGAAAAAAAAAAAGCCATTGCCTTGCTAGACTCTGATGTGGCCATATGCTCTTTGAGCTATGGCTGTTGCCATGCTGCCTGGCTTTTGTCCCCTCCCCCACCTGGGGAGGTGAATCTTCTTTTTCTCTAATTTACTTTAAATAAACTATATTTTCTAATCTAAAAAAAGAAAGAAAGAGCCGGGCTTGGTGGCTCAGCCTGTAATCCCGCGCCTTTGGGACGCTGAGGTGAGTGGATTGCCTGAGCCCGCGGGTTCGAGACGCCTGGGCAGCAAGACCTCATCTCTACAATAAATCAAAAAATCAGCCGGGCGTGGTAGCGCGTGCCTGTAATTCCGGCTACTTGGAAGGCTGAGGCGGAAGGATCGCCACAGCCCAGCAGGTCGAGGGTGCAGTGGCCAAGAGCGGCCACTGCACTCCAGTCTGGGCGACAGAGTAAGACTCCAACTCAAAAAAAGAAAGAAAGAAAGAAAGAAATGAGTAATATACAAATCCTATTACTGGGGTTTATAATTAGAAATATTGGCCAGGCATGGTAACTTATGCCCATAATCTCAAAGCTTTGGAAGGCCAAAGCAGGAGGATCACTTGAGACTAGAGTTCAAGACCAGCCTGGGCAACATAGTAAGACCCTGTCTCCACAAACACACAAAAATTAGCCAAGTGTGGTGGTGCACACCTATAGTCCCAGATACTCAAGAGGTTGAGGCTGGAGGATCACTTGAGCCCAGAAGTTTGAAGCTGCATGAGTTGTGATCACACCCACTGCACTCTCTTAAAAAAAAAAGAAAGAAATATTATCAGTTAGAGCTTCAAAGCTCAAACAGGTAAGATCATGTTTTGGTGGGTGTAATTTTCCCAGGAAGACTAACAGATGTGGGGAACCTGAGCTGCTCAGGACCTGGGTGAGTGGGGAAAAGCATGGGTAAAGCTGAGCTTCAGCTACACAGAGGCCAAGAAAGGGCAAGGATGAGGCTGGTAAAGATCCATTCTGCACTTCAGGCAGAGCACAGAGCTATAAGGAATGGCGGGCTCTTCAGGATCGGTGGAACCATGGGGTCCAGGGTGCTGGAGCTACAGGCATGTGCCACCACACCTGGCTAATTTTTATCTATTTATTTATTTTTGATTCATTGTAGAGATGAGGTCTCTCCAAGCTACCCAGACTGATCTCGAACCCATGGGCTCAGGCAATTCTCTCACCTCAGTCTCTCAAAGTGCTGGGATTATAGGTGTGAGCCACTGTGCCCAGCCAGTTTCACCATTTCTCTTTCTTTCTTTCTTTCTTTCTTTCTTTCTTTCTCTTTCTCTCTTTCTCTCTCTCTCTCTCTCTTTCTCTCTTTCTCTCTTTCTGTCTCTCTTTTTCTTTCTTTCTCTCTCTTTCTCTTTCTCTCTTTCTTTCCCTCTCTCTCTCTTTCTTTCTCTCTCTCTTTTTTGTTTCTCTTTCTCTCTTTCTTTCTCTCCCTTTCTTTCTCTCTCTCTCTCTCCCTCTCTCTCTTTCTCTCTTTTTTTGACAACCGGAAAGTGAGAAAGCAGGACTTATTATGAGGACAGAAAAGCTTCCATAGTGGGAGGGGACCCAAGAAGGTTGCCCTAATTTCACCATTTCTCAATGAAAATGGTACCTGGGAACGCACTGAAGGTAGACAAGTTTGGGTTTCAATACTTGGACTTGCCTGGGTGCATTACCTTGGACAAGTTATCTTAACCTCTTTAGGACCCGCAGTTTTTCCTTTTTTTTAAACAAAAATATATTTTTTGAGTTGGGGTCTTGCTCTTGCCCAGGCTGGAGTGCAGTGGCAAGATCACAGCTCACCACAGCCTTCACTTCCTGGGCTCAGGTGATCCTCCCACCTCAGCCTCCCAAGTAGCTGGGACTACAGGCACATACCACCATGCTCAGCGAAATTTTTTTATTTATTGTAGAGACGAGATCTCGCCAAGTTGCCCAGGCTGGTCTCAACTACTAGGCTCAGGCAGTCCTCTCACCTCCACCTCCCAAAGTGCTGGGATTACAGGTGTGAGCCACAGTTCCCAGCCCCAAATTTTAGCTTTCAGCCCATCACTTCCCCACTAAGGAACTTTCTGTCAAACTCCATTTTATAGGTCAATGTTAGGACTTAGGCTGAAGAGTCTCTGGAAGGTTTTCATCAGAGGAAGTTGTAATCTAACTGATAGTTTGTTTGTTTGTTTGTTTGTCTGTTACAGTGTCTCAATCTGTTGCCCAGGTTGGAGTATATGGCATGATCACAGCTTACTATAGCCTCAAAATACTGGGCTCAAGAGATCCTCCTGGCTCAGCTCCCCGAGTAGCTAGGACTGCAGGTACACACCACCACACCCAGTTAATTTTTAAAACATTTTTCCAGCCTGGGCAACTTGGCAAGACCTCATCTCTACAATAAATTTTTTAAAATAGCCAGGTGTGGTGGTGCATGCCTGTAGTTTCAGCTACTTGGAAGGCTGAGGCAGAAGGATCACCTGAGCCCAGCAGATCAAGGCTGTGTTGGCCGTGTGCATACCACAGCACTCCAACCTGGGCAACAGAGTAAGACTCCAACTCAAAAATAAAAATAAAAATAAATTAAAAGCTGGGCTTGGCGGCTCAGCCTGTAATCTCACGCCTTTGGGAAGCTGAGGTGAGTGGATTGCCTGAGCCCGCGGGTTGGAGACCCGCCTGGGCAGCGAGACCTCATCTCTACAATAAATCAAAAAATCAGCCAGGTGTGGTAGTGCATGCCTGTAATTCCAGCTACTTGGAAGGCTGAGGCGGAATGATCGCCGGAGCCCAGCAGGTCAAGGCTGCGGTGGCCGGGAGTGGCCACTGCACGCCAGTCTGGGCGACAGAGTGAGACTCCAACTCAAAAAAATAAATAAATAAATAAATAAATTTAAAAAACATTTTTATGTAGAGACAGGGTCTCTCTCGCTATGTTGCCTAGGTTGAGCCAGAATGACACAACTCCTGGCCTCAAGCTATCCTCCCACCTTGGCTTCCCAAAGTCCTGGGATTACAGGTATAAGTCACCATGCCTGGCCTAATTTTTTTGTTGTCCTTGTTGTCTGTTGCTGTTGTTGTTTTGAGTCAGAGTTTCAGTCTGTCACCCTGACTGGAGTACAGTGGCACAATCATGGCTCACCGCAGCCTTGAACTCCTTGACTCAGGCAATCCTTCTACCCCAGCCTTCTGAGTAGCTGGGACTACAGGCATGCGCCACCATGCTCAGCTAATCTATTTTTAATTTTTTTATAAAGACAAGATCTCACTATGTCACCTAGGCTGGTCTCGAACCCCTAGGTTCAAGCAATCCTCCCACCTAGGCCGTCCAGAGTGCTGGGATTACAGGCCTGAGCCACCTCCCAAAATGCTGGGATTACAGGTGTGAGCCACAACACTCAGCCCACATTTTCAATCTTTAAGAGACCTGTTGAGGGGCCACTGCTTTGTTAAACTCTGGTGTGCCCAAGTGGCTCTTTGAGTTATGGCCATCATATTTCTTGGCTTTGGTCCCCTACCCTACCTTAGGAAGGTGCATCTCTCTCTCTCTCTCTCTCTCTCTCTCTCTTTCTCTCTCTCTCTCCCACTTCTTCCCTCCCTCCATTTGCCATTGCCTTACAAAGCTATGGTCTGGTCATGTGTTCTTTGAGCTATGGCCAGGTCATGTTTTTCTAAGCTTTGGCCCCCACCCCTACCTTGGGGAGGTGAATTTCCTCTCCTCTCTAATTTACTTTCTAAATAAACTGTATTTTCCAATCTAAAAAAAGAGAGAGCTGTTAGGGGTGAGGGTGGGGAGAAATTTGTCAGTGAATCAGTGCTCAGTAAAGAGGATTTTCCCTCACCTCCTGTGATAGCCTGCCTGCAAATGGCCCCAATGATCCCTGCCTCCTGCTATTCGTGCCCTTGCATAGTTCTTTCCCATATGACATCAGGCTTGGTCCATGTGACCAATAGAATATGGAAGAAGTAGTGGTATGGCACTTCCAAAGCTAGGTCATAAAAGACATTGTAGCTGTCACTTTAGTCTTTCTTTCTTTTGGACTCTTACTCTAGGGAAAGCCACCTCCCATGTTGTGAACAGCCCTATGTACAGGTCTCACTGTGAAAAACTGAGGCCTCTTGCCAACAGCCAGGTGAGTGAGCTTGGAAGTGTACCTTCCTGCCCCTCTAAGCCTTCAGCTGACTGCAGCCCCAGCCAACATCGATTACCACCCATGAGAGACTGAGCCAGAATGACACAATTAAACTGCTTCCTAATTCTTGACCCACAGAAACTGTGACATAACAAATGCTTATTGTTTAAGCTACTGAGTTTTGAGGGAATTTGTTAGACAGCAGATAATTAACATACCTCTCAAAATCAAGTGAAGGGATACTCCAAGAAAATTTGTGGGTTCCTACCAGAAGGGAGACTAGAAACTCATATGCCATGATCAGACCTCTGCTCAGGCAGTGGACTTGCTGTTCTGTCCTCATGACTCCTAGCACAGAGGGAGAACCAGGGCAGAAAGAGGAGTTGGCAGTAGAGTGGTCTTTGCTACAATCTTTGGGTGGACTCACCCAAGAGGGGCTGCCTGCCAGGCAAAGTGTGCCCCAGCAGCCAGAAGTTGGGGCAAGGAGTCCTGACAGGGGCTGAGCTGAACCTCCCATCCAAGAAACCAATATCTGGACACAGATCACACCCAGTCAAGCAGCAACAATAAAGGTAGGGGATGCGGTGAGTTTAAACTGTGAGAGATTAAGAATAGAGAAACTGGCCATGTACGATGGCTCATGCTTGTAATCCTAGCACTTTGGGAAGCTGAAGTGAGAGGATTGCCTGAGCCCAGGGGTTTGAGACCAGCCTGGGCATCTTGGCAAGACCTCATCTCTACAATAAATAAAAAATTATCCAGGTGTGGTGGTGCATGGTTCCAGCTACTTGGAAGACCGAGTCGAAAGGATAGCCTGAGCCCAACGGGTTGAGGCTGCAGTGGCTATGAGCATGGCACTACACTCCAGGGTGGGCGACAGAGTAAGACTCTGATTTAAAAAAAAAAAGAAAGAAAGAAAAGAAAAGAGAAATTACCCTTCTTCCCCTTACTCCTACCAGGTCCCAACACTGGAGAAGTTAGACCCTGAAAAGGAAATGGAGAAGTATCCCAGAACAAACCCATGACCCTCACTTAACACCAGACACACAAACATATCCTCTCTCCAACCAACTGCAGCAATTGGAAGAATGAAAGCCTTACTGACCAAAGCTCCTTCCCATCTCCAAGTACCTGGAGCAAACTGATCCCCAAGCCTGGAGAAGGTTGAAGAAGGAGGGGAGGACACAAGCGATATAAATCAGAAATGAGATGGCAGGTTTGTTTTTTGTTGTTGTTGTTTTTGTTGTTTTTTGGTTTTGGGGTTTTTTTTTAGTTGGAGTCTCACTCTGTCGCCCAGACTGGAGTGCAGTGGCCGCTCCCACCCACTGCAACCTCAACCTGTTGGGCTCCAGCGATCCTTCCGCCTCAGCCTTCCAAGTAGCTGGAACTATAGGCTCGCGCTATCACGCCTGGCTAATTTTTTTGATTTATTGTAGAGATGAGGTCTGGTCGAGTTGCCCAGGTGGGTCTCAAACCCACGGGCTCAGGCAATCCACTCACCTCAGCCTCCCAAAGTGCTGGGATTGCAGGCTGAGCCACTGAGCCCGGCTTGTTGTGGTTTTTTTTTTTTGAGTCAGAGTCTTACTCTGTTGCCCAGGCTGGAGTGCAGTAGCACACTCACAACTACTGCATCCTCGACCTGCTGGGATCAGGTGATTCTTCCACCTCAGCCTTCCAAGTACAGGCACACGACACCACTCCTGGCTAATTTTTTGATTTATTGTAGAGATGAGGTCTCCAAGTTTGCCCAGGCTGGTTTCCAACCAGCAGGCTCAAGCAATCTTCTCACCTTGGCCTCCCAAAGTGCTGGGATTATAGGTATGAGCCACTACGCCCCGCCCAGGGTTTTTTTTAAGACTTTTTTTTTTTTAAGTTGGGTTCTCTCCGTGTCACCCAGGCTGGAGTGTGATGGCACAGTCAAGCTCACCGCAGCCTAGACCTCCTGGACTTAGGAGATCCTTTAGCCTTAGCCTCCTGAGGAGCTGAGACTACAAGCATGTGCTGCCACACCCAGCTAATTTTTATTTTTTTGTTTTTTGTAGAGACGAGGTCTGACTATGTTGCCTAGGCCGGTCTAGAACTCCTGGGCTCAAGCAATCTTCTCACCTCAGCCTCCTAAAGTTCTGGGATTATAGGAGCGAGCCACTGTGCTGGACAAGATGGCAGGTTTTTAAAAAATTTTGTTTTGTTTCTTTGAGTTGGGGGTCTCACTCTGTCACTGAGGCTGGAGTGCAGTGGCACTGGCTACCACAGCCTTGACCCACTGGGCTCAGGCAATCCTTCTGCCTCAACCTTCCAAGTACCTGGAATTACAGGTGCCCGCCACCACTCCTGGCCAACTTTTTGATTTATTGTAGAGATGAGGTCTCGCCAAGTCACCCAAGCTGGTCTCAAACACTTAGGCTCAGGCAGTCCTCTCACCTTGGCCTCCCAAAGTACTGGGATTATAGGAGTGAACCACCTATAATCCCAGTGCCCAGCCAAGCGGCCTGCGCCCAGCCAAGATGGCAGTTTTTAATGAACCCGACTGAGCTTTTAATTCTAAAAGTCACACTAAAGATATGGAATCAGCCAGGCATGGTGGCTCATACCTGCAACCTCAGCACTTTGGGAGGTGAAGGTAAGAGGAGTACCTAAGCCCAGGGATTCAAGACCAGTTTAGGCAACTTGGCGAGGCCACAATAAATTTTTTAAAAAAATTAACCAGGCGTGGTGGCATGTGCCTGTAGTTCCAGCTATTTGGAAGTCTAAGACGGAAAGATTGCCTGAGCCCAGCAGGTTGAGGCTGTGGTGGCTGTGAGCATGCTACTGCACTCCAGCCTGAGGGACAGAGTGAGACTCCTACTTAAAAATGAAAATAAAAATAAAGCTATGGAATCTATCAGAGACCTCAAGAAGGGGAAAGAGAGATTTGACAGAAATTGGATAAAAGTTTTCAATGGAAAAGTAATAAAACCATGTCATGTTAAGGCCCCACTGAGTTGAGATTCCTCAATAAACTGATTACAGTTCTGTTTCTTTAACCCCAATCCTTAGAGGGCAGTGTAGTTGCAGAGTCACAGAGGTTTGGAGTCAAAATGGGTTTGACAGATTCAAAATCCATTTCTATGTGATCCTGAGAAGGTTTCTTAAGTTTTTCGAATCTCCATTTGGAAAACGAGACTGATAATGGTACCCCCTCTCCTGTCCCCTACAGGAGAAGTACTGTCCTGAACAGAGAAGTACTGCATCTAGCAGGGATGGGGACACAACAGCAGACAGCTTGAGGTTTCTGTGATTTCCATTTAGAGACCTTCGTCCTCATATAAAAGCCCAGGTCAGACTCCAGACTGACCCTTCTTGGTCCCTTGCCCACCCTAGGTCAATCGTTGTGACCAGGGGGTGCTTTGTCCAGGCCTGGTCAGTTGCCCATCTCCACTAGAACCCTTGGAAGTAGAGGAGGGAAGGGTCTCCAGAGAAAGGTGAGGGACTGTTCCTGGAAAGAAGAGGACAGGAAGCTGGACACATCAAAACAGCAGATGCCCATGACTCTGATTTTGCTGATCTTGCCTTTACCTTTACAGAAGCTAGTTGCAATTCTTTCCTTTGTTACCTAGGAAGAATTAGACATTCAAGAATTTAAATTAGAATAGAACATGCCTATCTGATCCAGTAGCTTGATGTGACAGGTAAAGGCCCCGAGGCCCAGCAAGTTGAGCTGGTGGCTAAAAGTCTACAGGTATCTGGTGCCTCGGCACTTGTTTGGGACAAACCTGAGGAAATTTGGAAATGAAGATCTCAAAGGCCATCTCCATTTCTGGAAAGGCTGTGACATAATAAAGTTGGAGAGTCAGGAACTCACCTCACTGGCATGCCTGAGGTGATTATTGCCACATGTGCATTGTGCCAGGTATCATGGGTGTGGGTATACTCTGCTTACATAGAGAGCATTCTACCCCCACCTGTCCTTGTAGACTTCCTCCAAAGGGAATTCCTCTGAAATGCTGTGAGCAATGCATGAGATCAGTGTTTTTCAAGTTGTGGACCAGTCAATAAATCAATTTTAGCCGGGCTCGGTGGCTCAGCCTATAATCCCGCACCTTTGGGAGGCTGAGGTGAGTGGATTACCTGAGCCTGCAGGTTGGAGACCTGCCTGGGCAGGGAGACCTCATCTCTACAGTAAGTCAAAAAACTAGCCGGGCATGGTCGCGCACACCTGTAGTTCCAGCTACGTGGAAGGCTGAGGAGGAAGGATCGCCGGAGCCCAGCAGGTCGAGACTGCGGTGGCGGGAGTGGCCACTGCACTCCAGTCTGGGTGACAGAGTGAGACTCCACTCAAAAAAAAAAAAATCAATTTTGTTGGGTCAAGAGCAGATTTAAAAAAAGAAGAATAAGCTGGGCTTGGTGGTTCAGCCTGTAACCCCAGCACTTTGGGAGGCTGAGGTGAGTAGATTGCCTGAGCCCGCAGGTTCGAGACCCTCCTGGGCAACTTGGCGAGACCTCATCTCTACAATAAATAAAAAAATTAGCCAGGCGTGGTAGCACACGCCTGTAATTCTGGGTACTTGGAAGGCTGAGGCGGAAGGATCACCAGAGCCCAGCAGGTCGAGGCTGCAGGGGCGGGGAACAGCCACTGCACTCCAGTCTGGGGGACGAAGTGAGACTCCATCTCAAAAAAAAAAAACAAAAAAAAAAAACAAATAAAAATAAAAAAAGAAGAATAGAATAGAGCATAAATGATATCAAGGGGTAAATATAACCTCGGAAGCATCATTTTAATATTAATTTTACATATAAAGTCACTTGGCTGAGTGCTTTCTCCTCATTTCCTTCTCCTGGTCCTCAGCAGTATTATTCCTAACCCCTCCCTTTTTAATTTTAATTTTTTGAGTTGGAGTCTCACTCTGTCACTCAGGCTAGAGTGTAGTGGCACACTCACAGCCACCGCAGTCTCGACCTGCTGGGCTCAGGTGATCCTTCTGCCTCAGCCTTCCAAGTATCTGAAACTACAGGCACGCACCACCACACCTGGCTAATTTTCTTGACTTATTGTGGAGACAAGGTCTCACCAAGTTGCCCAGGTTGCTTTCAAACTTCTGAGCTCAGACAGTCCTGTTGCCTCAGCCTCCTGGGATTACAGACGTGAGCCACTGTGCCCAGCTTTATTATTATTATTATTATTACTTATTTATTATTTTGTACAGACATGTTCTCACTCTATTGCCTAGGCTGGTCTCGAACTCCCGGGCTCAAGTGATCCTCCTGCATCAGCCTCCCAAAGTGCTGTGATTACAGGTATGAGCCACCATGCCTGGCCTATTTTAATTTGTTTTAGAGACAAAACAAATATTGCTCAGGTTGGAGTGCAGTGGCTGTTCTTAAGACCAGTCATCACTCACTGCAACTTCAAACCCCTGGGCTCAAGTGATCCTCCTCCCTCAGCCTTCCAAGTAGCTGGCACAACAGACATGTGCCACCATATCCAGCTGCAAATTACTCATTTCCACTCTGCATCCCAAATCCCTGAACAATACAGTATCCCCAAATCAGTCATTAGTTTCTCTTTCATTTATAAACCTACTTCTGGCTGGGCTCGGTGGCTCATCCTGTAATCCCAGCGCTTTGGGAGGCCGAGGTGAGTGGATTGCCTGAGCCCATGGGTTCGAGACCCGCCTGGGCAACTTGGTGAGAACTCATCTCTACAATAAATCAAAAAACTTAGCCGGGCGTGGTAGCGCATGCCTGTAGTTCCAGCTACTTGGAAGGCTGAGGCGGAAGGATGGCCAGAGCCCAGCAGGTCGAGGCTGCGGTGGCCGGAAGCGGCCACTGCACTCCAGTCTGGGCGGCAGAGTGAGACTCCAACTCAAAAATATAAATAAATAAATAAATAAATAAAAACTTACTTCTGACACATGTACTTTATTCTAAAGGGACCAAACTCTCTCAGAACACACAGTTCAGATCACCAGTAGGCAAGCCATAACAAAGCTTTACAAACAATAGTAACGTGGATGCTGTTAACTTATAGAACTATTTTACCTATAATGTATAGATGCATCCTCCATACAGGCTTTCGTTTCATGCTTTCAGCCATCCAGTGAGGTAGGTTTCATCACACTCATTTTCACATAGAAAATGTGACACCTGGCTGGGCTTGGTGGCTCAGCCCGTAATCCCGCGCCTTTGGGAGGCTGAGGTGAGTGGATTGCCTGAGCCCGCGGGTTCGAGACCCGCCTGGGCAGCGAGACCTTGTCTCTACAATAAATCAAAAAATCAGCCGGGCGTGGTAGCGCATGCCTATAATTCCGGCTACTCGGAAGGCTGAGGCGGAAGGATCGCCGGAGCCCCGCATGTCCAGGCTGCGGTGGCCGGGAGCGGCCACTGCACTCCAGTCTGGGCGACAGTGTGAGACTCCAACTCAAAAAAAAAAAAAAAAGGTAGATGTTTAATTCTGATATGCTGGAGTTCTCTTCCTTCACCCCACCCCATTCTGTAATCCTTAGTGAATCTTACATCCCCAGTCTGTGGCAAGCAGGCATCTGAATCCCTAAGCCAGGGGAGTTCTGTGGCTTCAAGGAGCTGTCACAGTTCTGAGATCTGGTTCTCAGGATATTGGTTTTTATCAGTTCACTGACAGATAAACAGATTGGGAGGCCACCCACAGTAGCTCATGCCTGTAAGCCCAACACTTTGGAAGGTTGAGGTGGGAGGATTGCTTGAGTTCAGGAGTTTGAGACCAGCCTGGATAACATAGCAAGACTTTGACTCTGCAAAATAAAAAAAATTAGCTGGGCATGGTGGCACACACCTGTGGTCCCAGCTACTCAGGAGGCAAAGGCAGAAGGATTGTCTGAACCTAGGAGGTCGGGGATGTGGTGAGTCATGATCAGTGAGCCATGATCATGCCACTGCACTCCAGCCTGAGTGACAGAGAGAAACCTCAGCCCAACCCCCCCACTAAAAACAAAACAAAACCAAACAAAAGAACAGACTGGGGGCTAAATGAAACTGACTGTACTAACAAGTAACTAAGTGATATGCCAAAATATGTACTAATTTCTTAATTTATACTGAGAAATGAAACTGCCAAGAGGACTAGTGTTAGACTTAAGTCCGTGTGAATATGTTAGGAGAATGGGCTTGATTTGAGTAAAGTTATAAGGAGACCCACCACAGGATACTTAAAAATACCCTCTGCCCAGACAGAATTTATACAACTCTGACATATTTCATCCCTTCACTGTTATTTTTCTAGATTGCAGAGTCCTCTCTCCTTAGTTATGACATTATATTGGATGGGTCACAATGAGCTTTACTAGATTATAGTTAATTACAGTTTTCATTCCCTCAGGGGAATTTAGAAAACACCACAAATGCATATCCAGCATATTTCCTAATCATCTCCTGGGAGAGTTTAAAAAGCATTTATTACTTTCACACACCCATAAAGCTGGAGGGAATGCCATGTACCCTTAACCTAGCTCCCAAAACTGCTGCTTTTTTTGGTCACCTATCCTACCCTTCACCAGCACGCACATACCGCGCGCGCGCACACACACACACACACACACACACACACACACACACACACACACACACACAATTTTCCAATAGAGTATTTTTTTTTTTTGGAGTTGGATCCTCACTCTGTTGCCTAGACTGAGGTGCAGTAGCATACTTATGGCCACTGCAGCCTCTACCTGCTGGGCTCAGGCAATCTTTCCACCTCAGCCTTCCAAGTAGCTGGAACCACAGATGTGTGCCACCACACCTAGTTAATTTTTGATTTATTGTAGAGATGAGGTCTTGACAAGTTACCCAGGCTGGTCTTGAACCCCTGGGCTCAGGCAATCCTCTTGCCTCCACCTCCCAAAGTGCTGGGATTGTAGGCATGAGCCACTGTGCCTGGCTGCTAGAGTATTCTAAAGCAAACCTTTAAATCTTATCTCTAAATTCAGGTGTTGGAGTCTGTTTGGGATATACTCTACAAACTGAGTACAAATGTCCTAATCTTTTTTTTGTTTGTTTAATGAGTTGGAGTCTCGCCCTTTCTCCCAGGATGGAGTGCAGAGAAATGCTCAAGGCCACTGCAGCCTAGACCTGTTGGGCTCAGGTGATCCTTCCCCCTCAGCCTTCCAAGTAACTGGAACCATAAGTATGTGCCACCATGTCTTGCTAATTTTAAAAAATATATTGCAAAGATGAGGTCTCACCAAGTTTCCCAGGCTGGTCTCAAATCCCTGGGCTCAGGCAATTCTCTTGCTTCCACATGCCAAAGTATTGGGATTACAGGCATGAGCCGCTGTGCCCAGCCAAATGTCGTCATCTAAAAGTCTACCATACCAAGTCATTATGAAGTTGAAATGAGACACTGGATGTAAAAGGACTGTAGTTACGAAAATTGGGCTGCATTTTAAATTTTCTAGGGGAGAGATTTTCAAAGCCAAATTGCCAAACCCTATCCCAGACCTATTGACTCGTGTCTGGGAGTGGGACCCAGGCATCTGTGTATTTCAAAGCATACCCCAGGATAATTGACTGTGGCTTGTTGGGAGGCCAGTATTGAGAAGTCACCCCTGGGGAGTAACTGACCAGCTTATATTAGACCTGTTGTCCTCTTCTACACTCCAGGGTCTGCTTGGGGAACTGGAGGCACAGGGCAGTGGGACCTGGCCAGCTGTGACTATGAGGCTGAAGAGAGCGACTTGACTCCAAGGCACCATTGGATCACTGAGGAGGGATGGATTGTCATACCTGGCCTGATATCAGGCCCTGGTTTAGGTCCTGGGTGGATCCTAACGGAATGGCAAGGTTTAGCAGTGAGAGGTGGGAGGGAGAGGAAAGCTCAAGAGGCTGCCTCAGAGCCTCTGTCATGGGGTGAAGGGCATCAGGCTTCAGGGTGCTCCTGAGTGGAAGCACCTGTTTGGTTTTAAAAACAGGAAAGTGGAGGAATCACCCAGACCTGCTGGAATGCACAGCTCACGTTGTATATGAAAGTCCCCCCAGCCTGCCTTGAAGTTGTGCAGCCCTAGATCACACAATTCCGAGATCATGCAAGATGATTCCATAGAGAAAAAGGGGACCACTAGGCAGCTGAAAGACTGGTAGATCAAGACTCAACTCAGCTTTCTATGTGTGAGTGGGGCAGTATTGAAGAGGGGCACGACGCCTTGTTCTCTTTGCGGTCATCACCCCTCGACACCTAGACAGCACTGAACTGATCTGAGCCTTGTGCTTCTGGAAAGCAACTACAGTAAATAAATCCTCCCATGTTTTTGTGTCCCCCCCCCATCCCATTTTGTGTTTTGACAAGTGGCTAATCTTAAGGGACTACCCTGCTCTAGAATATTCCTGGACAAGACCCACTTCCACCCTTCCTCAATGACTAAGGTAAGACCCTCTCTGCTCTTCCTCATGATGATTCCCCGGTTAATCTGCCTCTTTCAAGCCCCAGGTCTCCTTCCTTTTCCTTGACACATTACTCCTTAATAAGCATTCTCCCTATCGCAACAGTCTGACCAAAAGGATCTAATTTATTGTCCAGTGCATCTTGCCTTTCACACCCTTTTCCTTTATTCCCCCTTTCTTCAAAATAATTTTAGAATGAGAGATCTGATGCTAATTTAGCAGAAATCCAGCTGGCAGGTCACACAGCACTGTGAATGTACTTGATGCCTCTGGACTATGTACAGTTCCCTACTTATGAAGGCATGAATAACGATTTTTATTTTAGGATGGGTTTGGTTTATCAGTAAGTAAGTCAAAGAGCAATGGTTAGATGGTAAATTTTACTTTATATGTATTTTACCACAGTAAAACAATCTAGCTGACAGAGAAATACTAGAAATTTTTTTTCCAAAACAATTAGAACCGAATTTTGGCCCCCTCCCCTACCTTGGGGAAGTGAATCTTCTCTCTCTCTCTCCATCTCTCTCTAGTTTACTTTCTAAATAAAGTATATTTTCCAATCTAAAAAAAAAAATTAGAACCCCTCCATATGCTGGGTGATGGGTTGGGGGTAGGGAAGTGGGTGAGGTCTGGGATAGGAAATGAGTAAGATCTACTTCCTGTGACCCCAAAACTCCCAGCCTTGCTGGGGAGACAAACCCATAATCTGTTAATTGAGCTACATAATTTCAGGTGACACACATTATAATAGACATGTGTACAGCCTGATTTATGTCAGGTTGTAGAGGGCTTGAATGCTACACTAAGGAGCTTGGATTTTAGTAATTGGGAGCCACGAATGGTTGTAAAGCTAGTGTGTGACATAAATAGATTCACTGCAATTCCTAATGTCTTATCACCATACATCTGTTTTGGAGAGTGTTAAAGATCAATGGCTGTGACAGCCCTGATTTTATAAAAGTTGGAAGCCAAGACGGTAGGATTGTTTGAGGTCAGGAGTTTAAGACCAGCCTAGGCAACATAGGGAGAACCCATCTCTACAAAAAAAAATTTTTTTTTTAGCCAGGCATAGTGGTGCTCGCCTGTAGTCCCAGCTACTTGGGGGGCTGAGGCAGGAGGATCACTTGAGGCCAGGAGTTTGAAGCTGCAGTGAGCTAGGATCACACCATTACACTCCAGCCTGGGTGACAGGGCAAGATCCTATCTCTAAAAAAAAAAAAAGAAAGAAAGAAAAGAAAAGTTGATCTATAAAGCAGGCTCATGTTCATGTTTGTCATATTAAATATATGCTCAGGAAAGAAAGAGACAGTTAACTTTGGTTGTCTTTGGGGAAGACGTAAACACAGATCTGGCAAGTGCTCTGTAAGAGATGTGCATGAAGCACTTTGAGAGCTCAGAGAGGGGCACCTACCATGGCCTGAGGAAGTTGAGGAAGGTCTCCAGAAGGAAGTGCCCTGTAGAAAAGAAGGGGGAAGAGAGGAGGCTGGAACATAAAAATAGAAGAAGGGAGCTGTGGGCAACAAGGCCAGGGCAATATGGTAGATAGCTTTGTGTGCCAAGTTGAAGCACTTGAATCTCCTTTTCAGAGGTGATGGCAAGACATCAAAGACCCCATTAGTAAGAACGATAATGATGATGAAACAGTGCTTACTACATGCCAGGCACTATTCTGTTTTATCAATATTGACTCATTTAACCCTGACACTATCCATGGTTAGATGGTTTTGATCACTCTGGTGGCCACTTAGAGGAGCGTGGTCAGAAGACAAGTCTGGACACATATTGTTGGGGTGCAGGAGAAAGATAAAGGGAGGGATAGAAATGAAGTGATAGCTTTGAGAATTAAGTTGTGTGAAACAAATGGAAAAACATCTCATGCTCATGGATTAGAAGAATCAATATCATCAAGATGTCCCTTCTACCAAAGGCAATTTCAAATTGCCACCATCATTTTCCACAGACCTAGACAAGAAATTCATATGAAAGCAAAAAAAAAAAAAAAAGAACCTGAAAGCAATCCTCAGCAAAAGGAACAAAACTGGAGGCATCACACTTCCAGACTTCAAACTTTACTATGAGATTATGGTAACCAAGACAGAATGGCACTGGTACAGGAATAAACACATAGACCAATGGAACAGGACAAAGAATCCAGAAATAAAACCATGGACCTTCAACTAACTCATCTTTGACAATGCTGACAAAAACAAACACTGAGGAAAGGAAACCATATTTAGCAAACAGTGTTGAGAAACCTGGCTAACCACATGCAGAAGAATGAAACTGGACCCCTACCTATCACCATATGCAAAAATGAACTCAAAATGGATCAGGGACTTCAATGTGAAATCTCAAACTACAAGAATGTTAGAGGAAAACTTAGAGAACATCCTCCTGGACATCAGAGTAGGCAAGGAATTCATGACCAGTTCCTCAAAAGGAAATGCAGCAAAAGCCAAGATTGACCTTATCAAACTAAAAAGTTTTTGCATAGCAAAAGAAAAAATCAAGAGTAAAGAGATGACCCACAGAATGGGAAAAAATGTTTGCAAGCTATGCATCTGACAAAGACCTAACATCCAAGATCTACAAGGACCTCAAACTATTTGAAAGGGGGGGGGAAATCAGACAACCCCATTAAAAAGTGGGCAAAGGACATGAACAGTCACATCTCAGAGGAAGATATTCAAGTAGCCAACAATCACATGAAAAAACGCACAGCCTCATTAATCATCAGAGAAATGCAAATCAAAACTACAATTAACTACCACATAACAACAGTCAGGATGGCTATCATTTTTTTTTTTTTTTTTGAGTGGGAGTCTCACTCTGTTGCCCAGCCCTGGAGTGCAATGGCACACTCACGGCCACCACAGCCTCGACCCGCTGGGCTGAGATGATCTTTCCACCTCAGCCTCCCAAGTAGCTAGAATCACAGGCATATGCCACCACACCCAGCTAATTTTTTGATTTACTGTAGAGATACGCTCTTGCCAAGTTGCCCAGGCTGGTCTCAAACCCCTGGACTCAGGCAATCCTCTCACCTCAGCCTCCCAAAGTACTGGGATTACAGGTGTGAGCCACCATGCCAGGCAGAATGGCTATAATTAAAAGGTCAAAAAAACCCAACAGGTGTTGGCGAGGCTGCAGAGAAAAGTGAATGCTTCTACACTGTTGGTGAGAATGTAAACTAGTTTAACCTTTGTGGAAAACATTGTGGCATTTTCTCAAAGAACTAAAAATTGAGCCGGGCTCGGTGGCTCAGCCTGTAATCCTACGCCTTTGGGAGGCTGAGGTGAGTGGATTGCCTGAGCCCGCGGGTTCGAGACCCGCCTGGGCAGCGAGACCTAATTTCTACAATAAATCAAAAAAATCAGCCGGGCGTGGTAGTGCATGCCTGTAATTCCGGCTACTCGGAAGGCTGAAGCAGAAGGATCGCTGGAGCCCAGCAGGTCGAGGCTGCGGTGGCCAGGAGCGGCCACTGCACTCCAGTCAAAAAAAAAGAAAAAAGAAAAAAGAACTAAAAATTGAACTTCCATACGATACAGGAATCCCACTTCTGAGAATATACCCAAAGGAACATAAATTGCTCCACCAAAAAGATATCTGCACCCACAAGTTTATTGCAGCACTATTCACAATACCAAAAACATGGAATCAACCCAAGTGCCCACTGAAAGTGAACTGGATAAAGAAAATGTGGTACATATACAAGATGGAATACTATACAGCCATAAAGAAGAACAAAATCATGTCCTTTGCAGCAACATGGATGCAGTTAGAGACCATTCATTCTAAGTGAACTATCACAGACCCATAAAACTGAATACGGCATGTTCTCATTCATAAGAGGACCCTGATCACTGGACAGGGTCAGGATAGGGTCACTGAGCACAAAAGTGGGAACAACAGACACTAAAAAAGGGAGGGAGGAGGGATAAGGGGTACACAGTAACACACTAGGTACCGAGTCCACTATCAGGGGGAGAGAGGGCTTGCTAGAAGCCCACACCTCACTTGCATGCAATTTAATCATGTATTAAATCCTCACCTTTACCCAACTTTAAAATAAAATTTAAATAAATTAACTTGTATGCTTTAGATTCTTTTACATTTCTGGTTTGTTTCATGACCCGGAATATCTTTATCAAGAGACGTGTCATTTGCATTTGAAGAGAATGTGTCTTCTGCTGTTGTTGGGTCGAGTTTCTTTTTTTTAATTTTTTAATTTTTTTTTTTTGAGTTGGAGTCTCACTCTGTCACCCCAAATGGAGTGCAGTGGCCACTCCCGGCCACCGCAGCCTCGACCTGCTGGGCTCCGGCGATCCTTCCGCCTCAGCCTCCCAAGTAGCTGGAATCACAGGCGCGCTCTACCACGCCTGGCTAATTTTTTAATTTATTGTAGAGATGAGGTCTCGCCTGCCCAGGCGGGTCTCGAACCCCGGGGCTCAGGCAATCCACTCACCTCGGCCTCCCAAAGCGCTGGGATTACAGGCTGAGCCACCGAGCCCGGCCGGGTCGAGTTTCTATACGTCATCAAATCGAGTTAGTTGATTGCTCTGTTCAAGTTTTTTATAAACGGTAATTTTCCATCTTTTTTTGTTTTTTGAGTTGGAGTCTCACTTGTGCGCCGAGGATGGAATGCAGTGGCATGCACGCTCACGGCCACCCCAGCGTCGACCTTCTGGGCTCCAGTGATCCTTCTGCCTCAGCCTTCCGAGTAGCCAGAACTACAGACGCACGCCACCACACCCGGCTATTTTTTTTTTTTTTTTTTTTATTGTGGAGACAAGGTCTCGCCAAATTGGCCGGGCTGGTCTTGAACCCGCAGGCTCCGGCAATCCATTCGTCACGGCCTCCCAAAGTGCTGGTATAACAGTGCCACAGAGCCCGCCTTTTTTTTTTTTTTTTTGTGGGAGTCTCACTCTGTAGCCCAGGGTGGAGTGCAGCGCCACGCTCACGGCCACAGCAGCCTTGAACTGCTGGGCTCAGGCGATCCTTCCGCCTCAGCCTTCCAAGTAGCTGGAACTACAGGCGCGCGCCAACACGCCCGGCTAATTTTTTGATTTATTGTAGAGATGAGGGCTCACCAAGTTGCCCAGGCTGGTCTCGAACCCATGTGCTCTGGCAATCCCCTCACTTCGGCCTCCCAACGTGCTGGGATTATAGGCGTGAGCCACCGCGCCCCGCCATCTATTTTAACTATAGATTTGTGTATATCTCCTTTCAGGTCCCCCCCCCCCAGGGAGGTCTCACCCACTCGGTCGCCCAGGTTTTTTTTTTCCCCCCGATGGGAGGTCTCACCCACTCGGTCGCCCAGGCCGGAATGCAGTGGCACGATCACGACTCACCGCAGCTTCGACCTCCTGGGCTCAGGTGATCCTTCCACCTCAGCCTCCCGACTAGCTGGGACCATAGATATGCGCCACTACGTCCGGCTAACTTCAATTTCTTTGTAGAGATGAGATCTACACTATGTTACCCAGGATGGTCTCGAACTACCAGGCTCAAGCAATCTTCTCCCTTCGGCCTCCGGAAGTGCTGAGATTACAAGGTGTGAGCCACCGCGCTCGGCCGCCTGTCAGTGATGTATGCTCCTGGCTTGAGAGTTACGCGGTCAGGAGGGTACTGTGGCAGAGAGGATAGAACGTTTGCTTGGGAGCGGAAGGAACGTGAACGCAGAAACAAACTGTAAATAACTCTGTATCCCAGCAGGCACAGAGACGAATACAAACAAGGGAGGCTGGGCATTCAGCCACGCCCCCTTTCTGGGTTGGCAAGGCAACTGATGCCCAAGCCAGCCAATCGGTAACATGCTTACCTGTGGGGGGGCAGAGACTCAACGAGAGCCAATGACACCTGGGGTAGTGGTTCTACGGGCCAATGGGATGGGCGACGGGGCGGGCCTTTGGCGAAGGGACGGCGGTGGGAAAGATGGCGGCGGTTCTGGGACCCTCTGGGTGGTGGCAGCGGTGGCGGCGGCATTTGCCGGCATGGGAAGGGTCCAGCATGTTGCTCCTTCTCCTCTTGTTGGGGTCTGGGCAGGGGCCTCGGCGAGTCGGGGCGGGTCAAACGTTCGAGTACTTGAAACGGGAGCACTCGCTGTCGAAGCCTTACCAGGGTGAGGCGCCCGGGGCGAGGTGGTCGTGCAGTGGGAGGGCTCCGCGATCTGAGCTTATCGGTAGAGGCCGGGGCGGCGGAGGGCTTCTTGGCCCTGAGGAAACTGCGGGCAGTGGACGGGGGCCCACGGGGACTCCGTCTGCGTTTGAGAGCCACAGGTCCAAAGGGCAGTGGTCAGCTCTCCGTCGCCCCCTCCCCCAACTTCTGGAAGTTTCCAGCATGTAGAGCCAGGGCTCACGGGTGCCGCTGGTGCTAGGCTCAGACGAAGGGGAGCTCGGACTTGGACAGGAGTGTTGGAAAAGGAGAGACCTGAGACTGGTGAGGAGTGATTGAGGGCCACTAGCAATCAGCCGGACTCGGGATGAACCTGTGGATGTGCTAAAAATGCAGGAGGAGGAACTGGGGTAGAACTTGGCCAGAGTGAGAGAGAGAAAATTCTGTTGCCGGGTAGAACAGTTGCTCTTGTCCAGTCTTGGGGCCTTCTTGGTGAAAGAGACTGGTTAGCTCTGCTAAAGGTTCACAGACCCTAAGCACAGCTTATCCACCAGAAAATTGATACAGTGGCTTAACTAACAAGTCTGTTTCCCCGCTGAGACAGCAAACAACTCCAAGTGCAAGAGAGTATACGCTCCTACTGAGGGTAGTCACCTGTTCGCTTAGCAGATGCATAAAGTGCCTCCTCTGTGCTGGTATCTTTGCTAATATTATGGGTTATACAGACACAACATTTTCAGTCTTCAAGGAGTTTATATGTAGTCTGAGGGGACAGGGAGAGGTAGCTTCGCATTCGAAGGATTATTTATTTATTTTGAGTTGGATTTTCACTCTGTGGCCCAGGCTGGAGTTTAGTGACACGAGCACAGTTCACTGCAGCCTCGACCTCCGGAGATCAGGTGATCCTTCTCTTCTGCCTCAGCCTCCTGAGTAGCTGGGACTACAGGCACGCATCAATACAACTAATTTTTTTTTTTAAATAGAGATAACTTCTCGCTATGTTGCCTAGGCTGGTCTCCCACTCCTGGCCTCAAGGAATCCTCTTTTCTTGGCCTCCCAAAGTGCTAGGATTACAGGCATGAGCCACTGTGCCAGACTGAAGGATTGTTTAAAGAAAAGGTGTGATTAAGCCCAAGAGGCCTGAGGGTCAAACTCTTTTTGGTATAACTGGGGAAATTTTTTTTTCCTTTCATGATGCTAAAGTTTCCTCACATATAAAATGGGAAGAATGGGTCTGAGCTATGGTTACTGTGGCATGAATAAAGGAATAGTTCTGATGAGCTTTAGGGTCTTCACCTGACAAGGGCAGCTAGAAAGATGGTAAGGATTTAAGATTTGAGTAACATAAGGTGAGAGTTGAATGACATGAAAGGGAAAAAAAATGATGACTTCAGCTATCAGTCTCTGTGGTGGCTTTCTGAACATTGGTGTTGAAGAGTATGAACTGATCTCCTTCCTCCCTGTAGGTGTGGGCACAGGCAGTTCCTCACTGTGGAATCTGATGGGCAATGCTATGGTGATGACCCAATATATTCGCCTTACCCCAGATATGCAAAGTAAACAGGGTGCCTTGTGGAACCGGGTGGTAAGAATCTCTCTCCCTCCTGTGTTGATGACCCAGAAAGTCTTGAAAAGTTCAACAGTGGCAATATTGACTTAATTTTACTGCCTGTCCTCAGTATTCTGTCTTTTGTAGATATCAAGGATCTTTATTTCTGAGATTATCGTGACCTTCATAATAAATCAGATATTTAGGGAAATGTTCTCTGTTGCCCTAATTACAGCAAATAATTCATTTTGAGTGTGTCTTCTGAAATGCCTTTAATTCCTGATTGCCCTGATAGTACTTAATAACATAACTCCTATTTAACTACTTTGCTTTGCAAAGTAGAAGAGCTACTCTGATCCCAGACTTCATCCCAATATCCCTCCCACCTTGTTATTTTAGTTTGAAGAGTCTAACTTAAAATGTTATTTTTCACGTAAAAGCCCTCTGAGCTGCTGGTCATTTTATTTGTCCTTCTCTGGACCTTTTCTAGCTACATTGTATTCCTTGAGATGTGGCAAGAAGTGAATGCAGTATTCCTGGTGTGGCTGCACTGTGATTTTGTACAAGTGTAAGATGATACTTTCTTCTCAGCTTCCAGGGCTCTTTCTGATCTTTTTTTTTTTTTTTTTTTTGAGTTGGAGTCCCACTCTGTCACCCAGACTGGAGTGCAGTGGCCGCTCCTGGCCACCACAGCCTCGACCTGCTGGGCTCCGGCGATCCTTCCGCCTCAGCCTTCCAAGTAGCTGGAACTACAGGCGCGTGCTACCACGCGTGGCTAATTTTTTATTTATTGTAGAGATGAGGTCTTGCCAAATTCCCCAGGCAAGTCACGAACCCGCGGGCTCAGGCAATCCACTCACCTCAGCCTCCCAAAGGCGCGGGATTACAGGCTGAGCCACTGAGCCCGGCTCTTTCTAATCTTTTATGATCACTTTACTTTTGGGGATGACCTTGGCATCCTTTGATACTTTTTTTTCTTGAGCTCTTGTAAGCTAAGAACTTGCTTTTACATGATTTTTCTAGGGAACCTCAGAAAAGAGAACTATTTATTTTGTCTCTTTGTTTTCTGTGGCATAGAATTCTAAAGGAGCAGATGGGTAAAAGAAGTTTCTTCATGTGCTGTCTGCAGAAACTGGCCCCTTAACCCAGATTGTAGTACTAAGCTCATTTTTGGACACGGTGCAGAGCATTGTGTTCTGGTAGAAGAGGTAAAGGGCAGTTCAAAGACTTGGGTTCTAGATCGTGCTCTGTCCTGGACTGTGAGCTCTAGTCTGGTTATTTAACCTCTTCATTTCCAGTTCTCCATCTGTCAGATGAGCTTCATAATGCCTGTTTTACTTGCATACCAAGGTTGTTGTGAGAGTAAAATAAGACAATAGGCATAAGAAGACTGTGGAGATTTAAGATGGTTACAGACGTATATATTGTCATATCTTACACTGTTATAAGTTTCCTTGATGGGGGCTCTTGAGGATTACTAAACGATATGTTCAAGGCTTAGTACTTTGCTGCTGTCTTGCTAGGTCTCCACACAACTCTTTAACAACTATTCTAGTCCACCATCTAGTTCTCTTTCCCTTTTCCATATTCTCTGATCCCTATATTCTCTGTTTTCTGGCTATCACAATGAACTGTGAACTTGTTTCTGAGTTATTTGAATAGGATGCATTTGTTCGAGCAGTGGTTCTCAAATTTGATTATCCATTAGAGTTGATGCCTGGGTCCCACCCCCAGAGATTCTGATTTAATTGGAATAGAGTGCAGCTTGACCATTGGGATTTTAAAAAGCTCCCTGGGTGAATCCAACATGCAGAAAAATTTCAGGTCCACTGTTAGACATAGCCCCAAGCAAAACTGTATGTCAGTTTGTGTAAGGAGGTCAAAAGTCAGTGGCAGACACCTGTTGTTGGCTCAGTGTAAACTTCTCTGGCTCTGCCTTCTTCCGAGGGGCATAATGCCTACTTACTGGCTGTGGGGCAGCTTCCTGCCACTGAATTTCAATCTTTCTCTGTAATACAAATGAAGTAGCAGAGAGATAAGAACCTAAAATGACAAGACAGGGACTGAGGTCATCAGGGTAGAGTAAGCTGTTGGAGATTTCAGGGTTCCTTGCTGAATGCAGAAGTACTCAACTCTCTTTCATTTTGACTATGTACTCCTAATACTAACACTTTTAGAAAATATCCCAGAAAATAGAAATGAAAACTGAAAGTGATCTAGCAATATGTTGCTCAAGAGCCAGAACAGTTTATTTGGAGAGCCTCTGGCTGAACCCTGCCAGTTTATCTGCTCCTTCTTCCCTTGTTTCTTCACCGTGGGCCTTTAACCAGAAGCCTCGCTAAACCAAATAACTAGTCTGGTTTCTCCTTGAAACTGTTCAACTGTTTGAAGTACTTAAACATCTACTTGCCTCCATCTCCATTTTTATCAGATTTTGATAAAAATTCAAAAAAGAAAAACAAGGGTCTCATTAATATCTTCTGGCAGTTTCTCTCGCCCATTCCAGCTCTGGCATGTCTCCCATTCTTTCTTCTTTCTCTAATAAACTTTGTTTTGAAACTTAAAAAAAAAAACTCACTTTTCTCATGTTTTCCCAACAGAGACTATCCCTGTGGTCGGTATAGTATTCTTTGGTACATTTGTTCTTCTTAGCCATGGGCATGGGAATTTGGGGGAATGTAACTTACCCTTCCCGCTGGAATTCTAGCTTGCCCCTCAGCTTGACAGAGGGCCAAGTCTAGCTAATTAGAGTTGTTTATAGTATCTGCTAATTATTCCTGGAAACCTTTGCTTAATTACTTAGCTCTTCTATTATAATGAATGAGGCTTTGACCTTTCTTTAAGTCCAAGTTTTTTAGTCTTTCTATCTGAAAGGTGATCTTATGTTGCAAATGAATATTAATTCACTTATCTATACTCTGTAGGCTAAGATACTCTGCTGGGTGGATGTAGGAGTCTAGGTTGGCATAGTCTTATCTTTTCTAACTTTACAGTACTGTTCTGTTTCTCTTGGGAGATGTTGAAGATAATTGAGAGGTTTTTTTTCATTTTTTATATTAAATCTCTTAAACAGTTGAATGACTTAGTCCATTTAATTGTATGATGTAAACACACAGCAAGTCTTAGATTTTGGTTTTAACCTGTAGCCTAGTGTTACCTGCATTTATGTTTTCCAAGTCTATAGCCTGCTGACGACGGCTTGAGGGCTTTGCATTTCACACTCCTCATTGATTCCAATGTCTTTTTCACTTTAGCCATGTTTCCTGAGAGACTGGGAGTTGCAGGTGCACTTCAAAATCCATGGACAAGGAAAGAAGAATCTGCATGGGGATGGCTTGGCAATCTGGTACACAAAGGATCGGATGCAGCCAGGTATTGGGACCCTGGGTTGCTCTTGTGTGGGTGTGAGAGGCTGCTTTCTCATGTGCCCTCTTTTTGAAAAAGTTCCTTCCTCACAGTGTCAGCAGTTTTCCCTCTCCCTTGATGTCTGGATGAACACTGGCCTGGCTAGGCTCTAGAATGGGATCTGAGTCCTAATGAACTGCTGAACTCAACTCATCCTGGGGCACTTGCTGCTTGTTAGTTCCTTCTGAGATTCCCTGTGAAACCACCTAGCCTGTTGGCTGGATGAAAGCACTGGCTCTCCCAAACATTGATGATTGGGTGAAACGATTTCTTCTGGGCATGTACAATGAACGATTTTAGCACTGTTGAATCAAGAGAAGAGTTACCTATTTTTTCTTGTTGTGTGGAAGCCATTGCTCCAAGTAGATGGCAGGCTTAACCTGATTTAACCTGATCTCTTTTGCAACAAGAAGTATGACTTGGGAATTCAGTTCTCTCTTGGGGGCATACTCTTCACCAAGTGCTTGTGAAGCAGCATTCTGTAGGGGCACCTTAACAACCAGTTTGGATCAGGGAACTGCCATCGTGGTAAATGAGGTTGCAGTGGCCTTCTCTCTTTCCCCTGCCTTCAACAACAAACAACTGCAGATATTTAGTGGGCACTTGGGACAGGCCATGCACTGTGCTGGGTACTTTTACATGCATTTTCTCATCGTAAGAGAGGTCTGAGAGTCATTTGAATTTCACCTTTTCCTCCGTCATAGTGATATGTTATTCCTTTATCAACTCTTGGCTTTATTTCATTGTTCATCATCTGTTCTCTCTCTCTAGGGCCTGTGTTTGGAAACATGGACAAATTTGTGGGGCTGGGAGTATTTATAGACACCTACCCCAATGAGGAGAAGCAGCAAGAGGTAATGGCAAGTGTCAGAGCTTAGGTCAGCTGCACTGACATCACAGTTCTTTGCCTCTCAGGAATGTTGTGCAGGAGGGGACATAGGGTACCATGAGAAGTTCTTGGTCTGTTGAACTTCAAAAGTTAATGTTCTTGTCAGTATTTTTTTAGAGAGATAATTGTTTATGATTGTACAGTCCTTTGGGAATAGTTGTCTTGAACAGGGGCCTTTTCTTTAGTGTTAATAATGTTCTCTTGTGCACATTAGGTAAAATTGAGCGTGCTTAGCTGGTTGGTGATTTGGCTGCAAGAAAGCGCCAGAGCAAACTGAATTTATGTAACTCAGCTTCCCAACTTCATCCATTACTGCAGTGCTCGCTTTTGCAACTTGCTCACCCTTTTCAGCATCTTTTTCTTCCACCTGTTCACAGCTCTGAACAGCAGTTCCCCTTGCCTGTAGAAAAGACTATAATTAGAAGAAAATTTATGAAACCCAGCATTTTGTTGGAACCTAGTATCTGGTTGTTGGCAAAGCTTGCTTTTTGTTAGTTGACCCCGAGGGTTCTTTAGTACTTTCTTCTATCGACAGCAAATTTGTACATTTTCTGTCCTTTGGCATTGCCATCAGATGGTGGGGAAATTATTATCACAGGTTGTTGCTGGGCATCCTATAGCTAAGTAGTATTTTGCAAGGAAGACAGGATTAGAAATGGAGACAGAAGTCACATTATTTTTTTCCCCAAAGGCTTATTAGGAAAAACTTCAAACTTAAAAGAAACTTTGGGCCGGGCCCGGTGGCTCATGCCTGTAATCCTAGCACTTTGGGAAGTGGAGACAAGCGGATTGCCTGAGCCCAGGGGTTCGAGACCAGCCTGGAAAACTTGGCAAAACCTCGTCTCTACAATAAATCAAAATATTAGCCAGGTGTTGTGGCACGCGCCTGTAGTTCCCGCTACTGGAAGGCTGAGGCAGAAGGATTGCCTGAGCCCAGTAAGTTGAGGCCGCAGTGGCTGTGAGTGTACCTCTGCACTCCAGCCTGGGCGACAGAGAGAGACTCTAACTCAAAAAAAAACCTCAAAAAAACAAAGCAAAACTGGAAGAACAGTAGAATGATTATCATATATGTAACAACCTGAGGGTAAGGTAGCTCATGCCTATAATCCCAACACTTTGGGAGGCTAAGGCAGAAGGTTTGCTTGAGGCCAGGAATTCGAGACTGGTGTGGGAAACTTAGCAAGACCCTGTCTCTACAAAAATAAAAATAAAAAAATAATAAAAATATATGCAACACCCAGATTCAGCAGTTGTCAGCATTTCCTGGAGAGCTTACTTTAAAGTTGGTCAACTGTGAAACAAAAAGAGAAAAACCTTGTGTTGTAGGTCAGTTAGAGTTACTTCTCCATTTCCTTGTGGGCTCTTGTTCATTTCACATATGTTAAGCAACATTCTAGGTACCAGTTTCTGGGAATTTGTGAGCAAGACCAACATGGTCCCTATACTCAGTAGCACTGAGAATGCTGATGGGGAAAATCTGGGATGCTGTGGGAAGACACAGCAGGAGCATCTAACCTGGAGTGGGCAGTGATGGTGGTGGTGGTAGCTGGTAAAGGCTGGAGAAGTGGCATAGAGGTGTGGAGAGTAAGGAGCCAGTGTTTCATGCAGAGGGAAAAGCATGTGTTAAGGTACTAAGGTAGGAGAATGATGATGAGTATGAGGGATTAAGGTGAGATCAGAGAGAGATGAGGCTAGAAAGAAAAGCAGGGCCTACAGTCCTGCCATGTTGGATGGTTCCAGGGACCACTGTTCACGTTCATTCTGTAGTATTAACACTTCCCTCTTGGGCGTGTTAGCTAGCCACTGAGACAAAGCAGTGTCTGCTTGGGTGATTGGTGGTTTAGCTATTGGGAACCGCATAGAGCAGTCTAGACATATGTGATTAATGCTCACCATGTACCATGTGGGGCCAGGTTCTGAAGGGTTGTGTTCCTGCTAAGGAGTCAACTCGATTCTTTTTTATTTTTTTTTTTTTGAGTTGGAGTCTCACTCCGTCACCCCAAATGGAGTGCAGTGGCACACTCACGGCCACCCCAGAGTCGACCTGCTGGGCTCTGGCGATCCTTCCACCTCAGCCTTCCAAGTAGCTGGAACTACAGCACGTGCTACCACGCCCAGCTAATTTTTAATTTATTGTAGAGATGAGGTCTCGCCAAGTTGCCTGGGCTGGTCTTGAACCCGTAGGCTCAAGCAATCCACTCACCTCGACCTCCCAAAGTGCTGGAATTACAGGCTGAGCCACCAAGCCTGGCCTGGACTCGATTCTAAGGTGATAAGTGCATTAAAGGATTTTAACGAAGATAGGGTCATGACTAGATTTGCAGTCAGGCTGAGGAAATAGGAGTAGGTAGAAATGCCTCTGAAGGAGATGTCAGTTATAGGGCTTGATGGGAGTTTTAAACCGTTTTCTTTGTTTCTCCCAGAAGCAAATTGTACAGATTCTCTTAGCTTCCATTTCACCATGAGATAGTAATAATTCTGATTTGAAAGGGTAGAACTAATGGGTTTATTTCATTTCATTTTATTTTATGTTTTTTAAGTCGGGGGTCTCACTCTGTCACCAAGGCTGCAGTTTAGTGGCATGATCAGGGCTGACAGCACCCTCGACCTCCTGGGCTCAGTTGATCCTTCCACCTCAGCCTCCTAAGCATCTGGGACTACCAACAAGTGCTGCCATGCCTGGCTAATTTTTTTGATTTTTTTTTTTTTTGTAGAGAAGAGGTCTCACTGTGTTGCCCAGACTGGACTCATTGAGTCAGAGTCTCACGCTGTCACCCAGGCTGGAGTGCAGTGGCACAATCATGGTTCACCACAACCTCAAACTCCTAGGTTCAGACAGTCCTTCTGCCTCAGCCTCCTGAGTAGCTGGGAATACAGGCATGTGCTACCACACCTGACTAATTTTTAAAATTACTTTCTAGAGCCAAGGTCTTGCTTCATTGCCCAGGGTGGTCTGAAACTCCTAGACTCAAGCAGTCCTCTTGCCTCAGCCTTCATGGTGCTGTGATTACAAGCATGAGCCATAGTGCCTGGCCTGATGAGTTTATTTTGTAAGGAAAGTAATGCTAATTAAAATAACTGGTCTCAGATAGAGTCGGGCCTTCTTTTTTTTTTTTTTTTTTGTAGGGACAGAGTCTCACTATGTTTGCCCAAGCTGGTCTTGAATCCTGGACTCAAGCACTTCTCCCGTCTCAGCCTCCCAAAGTGCTGGGATTACAGGTGTGAGCCACTGCACCTGGCCTAGGAACTGGGACTTCTTTTCTGGCTAGCTATTGTGGTTCTCACCTTCGACTGCTGTTTCAATTACCTGGAAAGCTCTTAAAAATATTGATGTCTAGGCTTCAACCCCTAAGATTCTGATTCAGCTTGTCTGAAGTGTAGTCAAAGCACTTATTTTTTATTTTTTTCTTTTTCTTTTTGAGTCAGAGTCTCACTCTGTCGCCCAGGCTGGAGTGAAGTGGTACACTCATGGCCACTGCAGCCTTGACCTGCTGGGCTCAGGCAATCCTTCCGTCTCAGCCCTCCAAGTAACTGGTACTACAGTTGTGTACCACCATGCCTGGCTAATTTTTTTTTTTTTTTTTTGAGTTGGAGTCTCACTCGGTCGCCCAAACTGGAGTGCAGTGGCCGCTTCCGGCCACCGCGCCTCGACCTGCTGGGCTCCAGCTATCCTTCCGCCTCAGCCTTCCAAGTAGCTGGAATTACAGACATGCGCTACCACGCCCGGCTGATTTTTTGATTTATTGTAGAGATGAGGTCTCGCTGCCCAGGCAGGTCTCGAACCCGCGGGCTCAGGCAATTCACTCACCTCAGCCTCCCAAAGGCGCGGGATTATAGACTGAGCCACCGAGCCCGGCTAATTTTTTATTTGTTGTAGAGATGAGGTCTTGCCAAGTCACTCAGGCTGGTCTCGAATCTCTGGGCTCAGGCAATCTTCTTGCCTCGGCCTCCCAAAGTGTTGGAATTACAGGCGTGAGCCACCGTGCCCAACTTTTGTTTTTGTTTTTGAGTTGGAGTTTCACTGTATCACCTAGGATGGAGTGCAGCGGTACAATCACAGCCACTGCAGCCTCAATCTGCTGGGCTCAGGCGATCCTTCTGCCTCAGCTTTCTAGGTAGCCAGAACTACAGGCACATAGCACCATGCCCAGCTAATTTTTTGATTTATTATAGCGACAAGATCTCACGAAGTTGCCCAGACTTGTCTCAAACCCTTGGGCTCAGGCAGTCCTCTCACCTCGGCCTCTCGAAGTTCTGAGATTATAGGAATAAGCCACTGTGCCCAGCCTAAACTTGCTTTTTTAAAGTTCTCCAGGTGATTCATGTGTATAGCCAGGGTTGAGAACCCCTGGACTAACATCAGGTCCTTGTTTTCTTATAGAACTAAGTTTTGTTTTTGTTTTTGTTTTTTTTGTTTTTTTTTAGCTGGAGTGTCACTCTGTCTCCCAGACTGGAGTGCAGTGGACGCTCCTGGCCACCGCAGCCTTGACCTGCTGGGCTCTGGTGATCCTTCCGCCTCAGCCTTCCACGTAGCCGGAATTACAGGCATGCACTACCACGCCTGGCTGATTTTTTGATTTATTGTAGAGATGAGGTCTCGCTGCCCAGGCAGGTTTTGAACCCATGGGCTCAGGCAATCCACTCACCTCAGCCTCCCAAAGGCGCGGGATTACAGGCTGAGCCCGGCTAAAACTAAGTTTTAAAAGCTAATGAAATCAGTTCCTGTTTATTAGATAGTTACTATGTGCCAGGTACTTTGCAAATATTCTCTTAATCCTCACCAAACCTTCTTATATTCAGTATTTTTCTCATTTTACCAGTGAATAAATAAAGGCTTAGAGAAGTTCAATGTCTTGTTCAAGGTAATAGCCGATATAGGATAGAGCACAGGTCTGCCTGATCCCAGAGACCATGGTTTGTTTTGTTTTTTTTTTGAGTTGGAGTCGCCCAGACTGGAGTGCAGTGGCCGCTCCCGGCCACCATAGCTTCGACCTGCTGGGCTCCAGTGATCCTTCCGCCTCAGCCTTCCAAGTAACTGGAACTACAGGCGCACGTTACCACACCTGGCTAATTTTTTGATTTATTGTAGAAATGAGGTCTCACCAAGTTGCCCAAGTGGATCTCGAACCCAAGTGGTCTCACCAAGTTGCCCAAGTGGATCTCGAACCAAGTGGTGCGGGCTCAGGCAATCCACTCACCTCAGCCTCCCAAGGCATGGGATTACAGGCTGAGCCACTGAACCCGGCGGGACCATGCTTTTAAATAGGATGTTCTGCCATCTTGCATCCATTTTTTTTCTCCTGTCAGGTTGACTTTCTTGAGAATGAAGACATTTATTATTTTCATGTGCCCTCCTATGCATTTTCAATCCTTAGAGCTTATATTCAGTCTAGAGATTTTATAGAAAATATCCTCCTTTCTTGTTTTCTTTTATAAAAAGCAGAATTTATTGAGAGGACAGAAAAGCTCTCACAGTGTAGGGGACCTGAAGTGATTGCTCTAGTATCCTCCTTTCTACATCCCAATAAATATCATATATGAAGGTGCCAGGCATTGTCCTAAGCCCTTTTGTACATACCGTTTACTTATTATAATGCTTTTGGGTAGATGATACTATCTCTATGGGTAAGAAACTGAAGAAAAGCCAGGCACTGTGTTATGTGCCTATAATCCCAGTTACTGGGAGGCTGAAGTGGGAGGATTGCTTGAGCACAGGAGTTCGAGGGCATCCTGAGCAGCATAGCAAGACTCTGTCTCTTTAAAAATAATTTTTTTTTTTTTTGAGTTGGAGTCTCACTCTGTTGCCCAGACTGGAGTGCAGTGGCCGCTCCCGGCCACCGCAGCCTCGACCCGCTGGGCTCCGGTGATCCTTCCGCCTCAGCCTTCCGAGTAGCCGGAATTACAGGCGCGCGCTACCACGCCTGGCTAATTTTTTGATTTATTGTAGAGATGAGGTCTCGCCAAGTTGCCCAGGCAGGTCTCGAACCCACAGGCTCAGGCAATCCACTCACCTCGGTCTCCCAAAGCTCTGGGATTACAGGCTGAGCCACCGAGCCCGGCCTAAAAATAATTTTAAAAAAACAAACAAACTGAAGCTCATGGAGAAAGTTTACAAAACTTGTTAGTGTCATACAAGCAGTGAGTCTGACTCCAGAGACTCCAGTCTTATTATTTTGGGCACTTAAGAAGCAGGTGACAAGTACTGTACCTTTTGAAAACTTGCAAATGACTGTGGTATGTGTGTAGAAGATGTACTGGACAAGGAGGACAAAGAGCAGGCAGCCGGGCGTTGAAACAATTCATGAAATTCCTCAAGGTACTTGTAAAAACGTTTCTCTGGTTTCTTGTTCCTTTGTCACCAGAGTGCACATGACCCTGTTACTTAACTTACTTTCTATCACATTAGTTCATGGGGAAATATTGGGAAAATAATAGTAATTCACTTGAGAAGGGGGTGAGAGAATTCAGTGTATAAGTGGAGTTTAGGCTCAGCACTCTGAAATCAGGAGATTATGCAAGGATACAGATACTTAGCTTCCTCATCAGCAATAAAGTGATTGTAATTTAGATGGGTTAACAAAGAGCTTCAATATTTGGGAATACAAGATACTGTCTGTGCCCAGAAAGATTGCCAGATCAGAAATAGCTGTTAAAATATTAATTGAAGAAATAAACAGACTGGGCATGTTGGCTCATGCCAGTAATCCCAGTACTTTGGGGGGCCAAGGTGGAAGGATTGCTTGAGTCAGGAGTTTGAAACCAGACTGGGCAACATAGCAAGACCTCATCTCTGCAAAAAAATAAAAAAATCAGTTGGGCATGGTAGCGTGTGTCTATAGTCCCAGCTACTTGGGAGGCGGAGGCAGAAGGATCGCCTGAGCCAAGGTGACTGAGACTGTGGTGAGCCATGGTTCTGGCACTGCACTCCAGCCTGGGCAACAGAGTGAGACCCTGACTCAAAAAAAAGAAATTGGAAACCTGGATAGACATGTAACAAATGAAAGTATTGAATTAGTAATAAAATAATGACCCATAAATAAAAGCCCAGGCTCAGATGGCTACATTAGTGAATTTTACCAAGCATATAAAGTAAAATTGGCCCGGCATGATGGCTCAGCCTGTAATTCTAGCACTTTGGGAGGCCAAGGTGAGTGGACTACCTGAGCTCACAGGTTCAAGACAAGCCCGGGCAACTTGGCGAGACTTTGTCTCTACAATAAATGAAAAAAAAATTAGTCAGGCATGGTAGCGCATGCGTTTGTAGTTCTGGCTACTTGGAAGGCTGAGGCGGACAGATGACCAGAGCCCAGCAGGTCGATGCTGCGGTGGCCATGAGCGTGCCACTGCACCCCAACCTGGGCAACAGAATGAGACCCCATCTCAAAAAAAAATTAGCTGGGTGTAGTAGTATGTGTCTGTAATTCCGGCTACTTGGAAAGCTGAGGTGGAAGGATCGCCTGAGCCCAGCAGGTCAACGCTGGGATGGCCGTGAGCATGCCACTGTACCCCAGCCTGTATGACAGAGTGAGACTCCAACTCAAAAAAAAAAATTAGCCAGGTATGGTAGTGCACTCCTGTAGTTCTGGCTATTTGGAAGGCTGAGGCAGACAGATTACTGGAGCCCAACAGGTCGATGCTGGATTGGCCGTGAGTGTGCTACTGCATAGCCTGGGTGACAGAGTGAGACTCCAACTCAAAAAAATAAAGTAAAATTAATACCAATTTTTCTTAAGCCCTTAGAAAAAATATAAGAGGAGTGGACACTAACTCATTCATCCTATGAAGCCAGTATTATCTTGTTATCAAAGCCTTAGATAACATGGGAAAATTACAGACCAATATCTATTAATATAGACACTCGAGAATATTAGTTAACCAGATCCAGCAACATATAAAAAAAGATTATGAATCATCACCAAGTGCATTTATCCCAGGAATTCAAGCTTGGTTTGACATCCAAAAGTTAATGATAAACCATATCAATAAACCAAAGTATAAAAACCATGTGATCATCTCAATACATAGAGAAAAAGTATTTAATAAAATTGAATACCTCTTTATGATAAAACACTCAACAAATTAGGAATAGAAGAGAATGTCCTCAACCGTTAAAGGGCATTTATTAAAAACTACAGCTAACTGTGTGTGTGTGTGTTGTGTGTGTGTGTGTGTGTGTGTGTGTGTGAGAGAGAGAGAGAGAGAGAGAGAGAGAGAGAGAGAGAGAGTTGGGCAGTAGCACGTTCCTGGTCACCGCAGCCTCGCTCTGCTGGGCTTAGGTGATCCTTCCGCCTCAGCCTTCCAAGTAGCTAGAACTACAGGCATGTGCCAACATGCCCAGCTAATTTTTATGTTTTTTGATTTATTGTAGATATGAGATCTTGACAAATTGTCCAGGCTGGTCTCAAATCCCCAGGCTCAGGCAGTCCATTCACCTTTGCCTTCCAAAGTGCTGAGATTATAGGCATGAGCCACTGTGCCCGGCTTAATGTCGTATTTCATGGTAAAACACTGAATTATTTCCTCCTAAGATCAGGAGTAAGACAAGGATATCTTCTCTTGCTGCTTCAGTGTAACATTGTACTGGAGGTTTACCCACAGCGGTTAGATGTGAAAATGAAATAAAAGACATCCAGATTGTAAAGGAAAAAGTAAAACTGTTTCTATTTGCAGATGACAGGATATAGAAAATCCTAAAGAATCCACACACAAAAAACTGTTAGAACTAATAAATGAATTCAGCAAGGTTGAAGGATACAAGGTCAAAATACAAAAATCAATTTTATTTCTGTATGCTTACATGAACAATCTGAAAATGAAATAAAATAATTTTATTAACACTATCGCCAAAAGAATAAGATATTCTGAAATACAATTTTTTTTTTTTTTGAGTTGTAGTCTCACTCTGCCCAGACTGGAGTACAGTGGCCGCTCCCAGCCACCACAGCCTCAACCTGCTGGCCTCCGGCGATCCTTCCGCCTCAGCCTTCGAAGTAGCCGGAATTACAGGCATGCGCTACCACGCCCGGCTGATTTTTTGATTTATTGTAGAGATGAGGTCTCGCTGCCCAGGCAGGTCTCAAACCCGCGGGCTCAGGCAATCCACTCACCTCAGCCTTCCAAAGAGCAGGATTACAGGCTGAGCCACCGAGCCCGGCTCTGAAATAAATTTAACAAAGAAACTTGGACAACTGCAAAATATCGTTTGAGGAAAATAAAGAAAACTTAAGTAAATGAAAAGACATCTCAGGCTCAGTGTAGTGGCTTATGCCTGCAATCCCTGCACTGGGAACCCAAGACAGGAGGATTGCTTGAGGCCAGGAGTTTGAGACCAACCTGGGCAACCTAGTTAGGCCTCGTCTCTAAAAAAAGAAAGACAGGCCATGACCCAGACAAGAAGGCTTAGTATTGTTAAGATGGCAGTACTCCCCACATTGACCTACAGGCTTAATGCATTCCCAATTATAACAAAAGCTTGGCTGGGCTGGCTTCTTTGCAGAAATTGACAGATTGATCCTAAAATCCATATGGAAATTCAAGGGACCCAGAATAACCTAAATGATCTTGTAAAAGAAGATCAAAGTTGGAGAACTCACACTTTATGACTTCAAAACTTACTACAAAGCTACAATAATAAAGACAGTGTGCTGATGGCATAAGGATAGACATAAGGGTCAATGGAATAGAACAGAGTTTAGAAATTAGCCCCATATTTAGTCAGCTGTTTTTTGACAAGGGTATCAAGACCATTTAATGGGGAAATGATAATCTTTTCAATAAATATGCTGGAATAACTGGTTATCCATATGTAAAATAATGAAGTTATCTCTATTTCACACCATATACAAAGTGTAACTCAAAATGGATCAAAAACCTGATCTAAAAGTTAAAATTATAAGACTCTTAAAGAAAACAGGGTTGATTCTTCATGACCTTGAACTTTTCATAACCATTAGGATGGCTAAAATAAAAAGGCAGGTAATAGCAAGTGTTGACAAGGATGTGGAGTAATAGGAACTTCATACGCTGCTGACAGGGATATAACATGGTGCTTTATTTTGGAGAGCAGTTTGGCATTTCTTCAAATGGTTAAACATAGAATTTATATGATTTAGCAATTCCACTCACAGGTTTATGCCTAAGAGAAATGAAAACATTTATCTGCACAAAAACTTTTACATAAATGTTCATAACAACATTATTCATAATAGTTAAAAACTGGTTACACACATGTCCATCTCCTGGTTAGTGGATAAATAAAATATGATGTATTTATACAATGAAATACCAGCAATAAAAATAAATGAAGTATTAGTATGTTCTCCAACGTGGATGACCCTTGAAAACATTATGCTGGCTGGGCTCAGCGGCTCAGCCTGTAATCCCAGCACTTTGGGTGGCCAAGGCAAGTGAATTGCCTGAACCTGCAGGTTTGAGACCAGCCTGGGCAGCTTGGCAAGACCTCGTCTCTACAATAAATACAAAGAAAAAATTAGCCAGGCGTGGTAGTGCACACCTGTAGTTCTGGCTACTTGGAAGACTGAGGTGGAAGGATTGCCAGAGCCCAGCAGGTCGACACTGGGGTGGCCGTGTACCCCTGCACTCCAGCCTGCGTGACAAAGTGAGACTCCAACTCAAAAAAAAAAAAAGAACAGTATGCTAAGTGAAAGAAGCCAGTCACAAAAGACGTACACATTGTATGATCTTGTTAATGTGAAATGTCTAGAATAGGCAAATCTGTAGAGACAGAAAAAAGATTAGTGGTTGTCTAGGGCTGGGGCAATGTGGGGTAGAGATAGGGAGAGTGACTACTAGTGGGCATGGGGTTTCTTTTTGGGGTGATGAAAATGTTCTAAAATTGATTGTGGTAATCATAATCTTAACTCTGAATATGCTAAATTTCATGAATTATACGCTTCTGGTGAATTGTGTGGTATGCAAATTATATCTCAGTATTGCTGTTATTTTAAAGTGTTGACTATAAGATGACTTGATCGTCTTTTCTTGGCACTATGAAGTCATCAGCTGATGATCATCAGTTTCTCATGTGAACCCAGATGTTGGTGAAAAGTTGCAGGAAACTCGATATTAATCTTGGAGTGTGAATGACTTTCAGTTGAAATCAGAGTATAATGACAAGAGGCTTTCCTGAATACGAGTACAGAGTACAGCTCTTGGCAGGTTACATCTTCGTTCTGTTCTGTGAGATGTTCAGATGCCTCACCCCCAGAAGGCAGAAACAGCCACTTGGAAGTTGTGAGAACAAGCTCTCTGGTCTTCCTAGATCAGGCTAGCTTGGAAGTCTTATGTGAGACACTCCCTTCATATTTTTTGATTGTTATTCCCTCTTTGAACTGGAAGAAAATTAACAGTACCACACCATCCAGTTTAAAAACACTTTTCTGTAAGTCTTTACCTTGATGAAGACTCATTCTAACATGCCCTCTATATTGTGGGCAGAGAGGATCTTTACATCATTAAAGGAACTCCATGACTTCTTTTTTTGTTTTGTTTTTTTTGAGTTGGAGTCTCACTCTGTCACCCAGACTGGAGTGCAGTGGCCACTCCTGGCCACCGCAGCCTCGACCTGCTGGGCTCCGGCGATCCTTCCACCTCAGCCTTCCAAGTAGCCGGAATTACAGGCATGTGCTACCATGCCCAGCTGATTTTTTGATTTACTGAAGAGATGAGGTCTCGCCAAGTTGCCCAGGAGGGTCTCGAACCCACGGGCTCAGGCAATCCACTCACCTCAGCCTCCCAAAGGCGCGGGATTACAGGCTGAGCCACCGAGCCCAGCTATGACTTCTTAAGTTCTCTTGTTATCATCCATCATAGATGGTAGTTAGTTAGGTTTTTATTTTTAGTCCCAGGTGGGGCAGGGTATTCCAGGATAGAATCTTTTGGAAGTCAGGCCTATGGAATATTAGCATGCTCTCTAGATGTGATTAGATATTGAGACTGAGCTTCATTGGGGAAAATTGATATTTGAGGAAATTATGGAAATGTATGGCTTTCTGCTAGTATTGAATTATGGCAAGGAGAAGATAATGTTTCTTTTCTTTCTTTCTTTCTTTTTTTTTTTTTGAGTTGGAATCTCACTCTGTCACCCAGGCTGGACTGCCGTGGCACACTCATGGCCACTCCAGCATCGACCTGCTGGGCTCTGGTGATCCTTCTGCCTCAGCCTTCTAAGTAGCCGGAACTATAGGCACACACTACTGTGCCCGGCTAATTTTTTATCTATTGTAGCGACGAGGTCTCGCCAAGTTGTCCTGGCTGGTCTCAAACCCGCGGGCTCAGGCAGTCTACTTGCCTCGGCCTCTCAAAGTGCTGGGATTATGGGCTGAGCCACCGAACCTGGCTGATGGTGTTTCTTTTCTGAGACAGTGAAAAAGGAAGAGAGAAACAAGTCGAGCCAGGCTGGGCGCGCTGGCTCACACCTATAATCCCAGCACTTTAGGGTTGCCTGATTTCTGGTGAAAGTGCTGGGCCCACAGAAAGATGCATGTACTTATATACGAGTTCACAGTAATAATTCTAGGAGTTTCATGGACTCCCCAAAGTAGAACTGTAGACAAGATCCCCTTTTATATATCATTGATAGCTCTTTCCTTTTTTTTTTTTTTTTTTGAGTTGGCGTCTCACTCTGTCGCCCAGACTGGAGTGCAATGGCCGCTCCCGGCCACCACAGCCTCGACCTGCTGGGCTCCGGCGATCCTTCCGCCTCAGCCTTCCGAGTAGCTGGAACTACAGGCATGTGCTACCACGCCCGGCTGATTTTTTGATTTATTGTAGAGATGAAGTCTTACTGCCCAAGCGGGTCTCGAACCCGCGGTCTCAGGCAATCCACTCACCTCAGCCTCCCAGAGGCGCGGGATTACAGGCTGAGCCACTGAGCCCAGCGATAGCTCTTCTCATTAACAAGATATATTAACATACTGTCAAAATGATGGGAAGCAATGAAATTGAGACATATATATTAGGCTATATTCTGAAACTTGGCACTTGTAATGTGGGTGGGTGGGTTATGAATATGTGGGGCACACCTCAAATTTAAAGTTTCCTGATTTTGGAATACTCTATTGTTCCTTCAAGTTACTTCATGTGGGTTTATTCTAGTAGGATCACAACTAAAATAAATGAGATTAAGATTATTCTATAAATGTCTTCAGTTTATTTTATTTTTTTTGTAGAGGAGAGGTCCTACTAAGTTGCCTAGGCTGATCTTGAACTCCTGGGCTCAAACAATCCTGCCTTGGCCTCCCAGAGTGCTGGAATGACAGCATGAGCCACCACACCCAGCCTTTCCATAAGTTTCTTTTTTTTTTCCAACTCCATAAAAATATGGAACACTTCATGAATTTGTGTGTCATCTTGTGCAGGACCATGCTAATCTTCTCTATCGTTCCAATTTTAGTATATGTGCTGCAGAAGTGAGCACATCCATAAGTTTTTTTTTTTTTTTCTTGAGTTGAAGTCTCACTCTGTCACCCAGACTGGAGTGCAGTAACATTCTCCCAGCCACTGCAGCCTCAACCTGCTGGGCTCCAGCAATCCTTCTGCCTCACCTTCCAAGTAGCCAGAACTACAGGTGTGCACTGCCACGCCCAGCTAATTTTTGATTTATTGTAGAGATAAGGTCTCGCCAAGTTGCCCAGGCAGGTCTTAAACCCGTGGGCTCAGGCATTCCACTTGCCTCGGCATCTCAAAGTGCTGGGATTACAGGCTGAGCCACCGAGCCCAGCCCATAAATTTAGTTAATGTTATGTTGTGTTGTGTTGTGTTGTGTTATGTTATGTTATGTTATGTTATGTTATGTTATGTTATGTTATATCGGAGTTTCTTAAGAGATCAGGATAGGCCGGGCTCAGCCTATCCTGAGCTCAGGATATAGCTCATCCTATGGTGGCTCAGCCTATAATCCCAGCACATTGGGAAGCCAAGGCAAGTGGGTTGCCTGAGCCCGTGGTTTCAAGAACAGCCTGGGCCACTTGGAGATGCCTCGTCTCTACAGTAAATCAAAAATTAGCCAGGTGTTGTAGTGCATGCCTGTCGTTCTGGCTACTTGGAAGGCTGAGGTGGAAGGATTGCTGGAGTCCCGCAGGTCAACACTGGGGTAGCCGTTAGTGTGCCACTGCACTGTAGCCTGGGTGATGGAGTGAGACTCCAACCCCCAAAAAAAAGATCATGATGATGTTCAAGTATGTGAAGGTCTTCTAGGCCTGGAAGTGTCACTTTTCCATGTCCTCCAGTTGAGGTTCTATGAGCTCTGGGGACAGTTATTAATATAACTTAATGGTAGTCTGGGGGCTTATGAAGCAGGGGACTTCTCATCCTACCCAATAATATGGTGAGTATCTCACTGATCTTAATATCTACTCTTAATAGGACAGATATTGCTGAGTTAACCAGTTTCCTCCTTGTCCAGATTTCTGTATAAAGGGCTAAATGAAGATTACTGTAGGACCAGCAGCTTATAGTCTTGAGAGTCTGAAAAGAGACAGGCCTATATGGAAGTGCCTGTGTGTTCTACTGGTGGTCCAAGGGAGGGTGGAGTGGAGGTATGGTAGGAGATGCTTCACATCAGGTAGCATCTAGTGGAAGGCATTTGTTCTATTGATTGTTTTTATGTACTATTGATTGTTTTTATGTAAAAGCTCATGAGAGAAAAATAAAAAATACTGAAAAAACAAAACCATACAAACATCTTTTTAAAAATAAAAACATTGTATCATATTATACATACTATTTTAAAATTTTTTTTTAATTTTAAAATTTTTCTGACATAAAAATTCACAGTCTGTTGAATACTGGGTTTAATTTAATCTTTTTTTATTTTGATAACAGTTTCAGACTTAAAATAAATTATAAGAATACGAACCGGGCATGGTGGCTCACGTCTATAATCCCAGCACTTTGGGAGGGTGAGGTGAGAGAATTGCCTGACCCTACTGGTTTGAGACCAGCCTGGGCAACTTGGTGAGACCTCATCTCTACAGCAAATCAAAAAATTAGCTGGGCATGGTGGTGGTGCACACCTGTAGTCCCAGCTATTTGTAAGGCTGAAGCAGAAGGATCGCCTGAACCCAGCAGATCAAGGCTGCAGTGGCCGTGAGCATCCCACTGCACTGCAGTCTGGGCGACAGAGTGAGACTCTAATTAAAAAAAAAAAAAAAAAAAGAATACAACAAATTATTCTGGAATGTTCTTCACCCAGATTCCTGAAAATGTTAATGTTTTACTATATTTCCTTTGTCCTTTTCTTTTACCTGTCTTTGTGCGTGTGTATCTGTGCATAACCAGTCCTTTTCTTTTTCTTTTTTTTTTTTTTTTTTGTTTTGAGAGTCTAAACTGGAGTGTAGTGGTATGATCACAGATTACAGCTCACTGCAGTCT
Source organism: Cephalopachus bancanus (assembly GCA_027257055.1). NCBI lineage: Eukaryota > Metazoa > Chordata > Mammalia > Primates > Tarsiidae > Cephalopachus > Cephalopachus bancanus. The sequence continues at coordinate 1,144,284 of JAPVLO010000543.1, read as the reverse complement.
CAACCTCCTGGGTTCAGGCAGTCCTTCTGCTTCAACCTCCTGAGTAGCTGGGACTATAGGCACTAGCTCTATGCCTGCCTGATATTTTGATTTTTTTGTAGAGACAGGATCTTGCTATGTTTCCTAGGCTGGTCTCCAGCTCCTGGGCTCACACAATCCTCCCACCTTGGCCTCCCAAAGTGCTGGGATTACAAGTATGAACCATGGCGCTTGTCCTGTCCTATTTTTTTGTTTGTTTGCTTGTTTAAGTAGAGGTCTCACTCTGTCACCCAGGTTGGAGTACAGTGGCACATTCAACGGCCACTGCAGCCTTGACTTGCTGGGCTCAGGCAATCATTCTGTCTTAGCCTTTTCGGTAGCTGGAACTATAGGCATGCACCACCACGCCTGGCTAATTTTTTGATTTATTACAGAAATGTGGTCTCGCCAATTTTCCCAGACTGGTCTTGAACCTATGGGCTCAGCAATCCTATCCTCAGCCTCCCAAAGTGCTGGGATTATAGGCGTGAGCCACTGCACCTGGCCTCTGTCCTTTTTTTTGTTTTTTTTTTGAGTTGGAGTCTCACTCTGTCACCCAGACTGGAGTGCAGTGGCTGCTCCTGGCCACTGCAGCCTCGACTTGCTGGGCTCCAGCGATCCTTCTGCCTCAGCCTTCCAAGTAGCTGGAACTACAGGCGCGTGCTACGACGCCCTGCTAATTTTTTATTTTATTGTAGAGATGAGGTCTCGCCAAGTTGCCCAGGCAGGTCATGAACCTGCGGGCTCAGGCAATCCACTCACCTTGGCCTCCCAAAGTGCTGGGATTACAGGCTGAGCCACCGAGCCCGGCCTGTCCTATTTTTTTTAACTAGCTAAGAGTAAATTGCTGTCACAATTCCCCCTTAATCCTAAATATTTGTGTGTGTTTTATTTTTTATTTTTAGAAAGCAGGATTTATTAAGATGACAGAAACGCTCCCACAGTGGGAGGGGACCCAAAGGGGTTTCCTGTTTTTTAAAAATCAAGGAGTTATCTTACATAGCGACAGCAGAGTGATCCAAATCAGGTACTTAATGTTTATAATCTAATCTATTACTAGCTAATCTTCAGACCTTTCATTTCACCAGTTGTGCTAATATGTCCTTATAGTAAAAGAAAATTCAAGATCCTGTGTTGTATTCGGTTGTTACGTCTCTCCTCTCCTTTAATCTGGAACTATTCTGCTGTGTTTTCTTTGTGTTTTAGGGTACATACTGTTGAGACCTAATTTTTTTTTCTTTTTCTGAGTTAGAGTCTCACTCTGTCACCCAGGCTACAGTACAGTGGCACGCTCACAGCCACAACAGCCTCGATCTGCTGGGCTCAGGCGATCGATCCTTCGACCTCAGCTGGAACTATAGGCGCGCAGCACCATACCCAGCTAATCTTTTTTTGATTTATTATAGCGACGCGATCTCACCATGTTGCTCAGGCTGGCCCCTGAGTTCAGGCAATCCTCTCATCTCCACCTTCCAAAGTGCTGGGATTACAGGCTTGAGCCACTGTGCCTGGCTGATTTTTTTTTTTTTAATAGTACATATGAATTCACACCATTCAATGGATACCCAAGGGACATTATGCAGACATTTCAGGTCCATTTTCTTATCCTCTTCTCTCATAGCCTTTTCTTCACATCTGGGTTGCAGAGAGCAGATGGTCAGCTAGACTGTAGTATGTTTTGGATTGGAGAACACTGCTCAAAAAAAGTGGCTCCCAGGCTGGGCACAGTAGCTCATGCCTATAATCTCAGCACTTTGGGAGGCCAAAACAGGAGGATCACTTGAGGCCAGGAGCTTGAGACCAGCCTGGGCAACATAGTGAGACTCTGTTTCTACCAAAATAAAAATTAAAAAAGAGTGTCTCCCAGATGCTAGTTCATGAACTCAGTTGGTAACAGAGTTTTCACTGGTCTGAGAATCAGAACAGGGAAGCAATTTTTCGTAAGTACTAAATGTATTCAGTTGTTTAAATTACAGAGTTCTCTCTCATTTTTGGTGTTAAAATGTCATAAGATGTTTAGTTATAGACTATTCTGTCCTTATTATAAATATATTTAATAGGCAATAAAAAAATAAACCAAACCTATTGATCCCCAAAATGTTTTTGGAAATTTTACTGGCTCATGACAGCAAGTGGTCTGGGAGTTACTGCTCTAAAGCATGTCTGTTTGGCTTTGTGCTTATGAATACCTGTGAACAATATTTTTATCTAGAAAGTCGTTAATTTAGTTGTTGGTTGATTTAACGTTTATTGACTCCCTCCTGAATGCCAGACACTGTGCCAAATGCTTTACATATCTCATTTCATCTTCATAATTAGCACTTATGAGTTGTGTATGGTATTATTCCCCCTGTTTACAGTGAAGAAATAGAATCTCAGAGGTGACATTATCCGCCCAAGGTTAGACAGCTATGATTGACATAACTGCAATTAGAACTCATGTCTCTTTGATTACAGATGCCATGTGGAATTTTAACATAGAATCCATAAATCCACAGCTTTGGGTATCTTCTATTTTTTTTTTCCTGAGTTGGAGTCTCACTCTGTTGCCCAGGCTGGAATGCAGTGCCACGCTCACAGCCACCCAGCATCAACTTGCTGGGCTCAGGCGATCCTTCCACCTCAGCCTTCCGAGTAGCCGGAACTACAGACGCATGCAACCACTCCTGGCTAATTCTTTAAAAATGTATTTATTGTAGAGATGAGATCTTGCCAAATTGGCCAGGCTGGTCTCGAACCCATGGACTCAGGCAATCCTCTCACCTCAGCCTCCCAAAGTGCTGGGATTACAGGCTTGAGCCACACACCCAGTCAGAGGGTCTTTAAAAAAAAATCTTAAGGCTGGGTGTGGTGGCTCAAGTCTGTGATCCCAGCACTTTGGGAGACTGAGGCTAGAGGGTTGCTCAGGGTTTCAAGACCAGCCTGGGCAACTTGGCGAGACCTTGTCTCTACAATAAATAAAAAAATTAGCCAGGCGTGGTAGCACGTGCCTGTAGTTCCAGCTACTTGGAAGGCTGAGGCAGAAGGATCGCCTGAGCCCAGCAGGTCAAGGCTGCGGTGGCTGGGAGCATGCCACTGCACTCTAGCCTGGGTGACAGAGTGAGACTTCAATTCAAAAAAAAAAAATGAAGATCGGGTGCGGTGGTTCAAGCCTATAATCCCAGCACTTTGGGAGGCTGAGGTGAGAGGATTGCCTGAGTCCACGGGTTCGAGACCACCTGGGCAACATGGTGAGACCTTGTCTGTTCAATAAATCAAAAAATTAGCTGGGCATGGTAGCACACCCTTGTAGTTTCAGCTACTTGGAAGGCTGAGCCCAGGAGGTCAAGGCTGCAGTGGCTGGTAGCATGTCACTGCACTCTAGCATGGGCGACAGAGTGAGACTCCCACTCAAAAAAAAAAAAAAAAATTAAATGGTCTTGTAGTATAAAAAGTTGAAAACATTTCTCTACCCTACAGACAATAGTCATTGCACAGTAGATGGGAGTTTCTCATTTCTGGTGACTCTTAAAGTAGGAATGAAACTACCACCTTTTCTGAATCAGTATGATTCTTCAACCTTTGGTTCTAGCTCTAGGCTGTTTTCCAAAAGGAAAAAAATTGCTACTGTGTAAAATGAGTGGCTACCCAGGCAACCCCTCAAGTCCCCTCCCACTGTGGGAGCTTTTCTGTCTTCTCAATAAATCCTACTTTCAAAAAAAAAAAAAAGAGCAGCTACCCAAGAAACACTTCCTGAACTCTTGACTAGGAATGAAAATAAGCTAGCATTTAACAACTTACTGTTGAAGGCCAAGTCATGAGTTGCTGATGTAGACAGATTCCAGCTGTAAAGCTTGGGGTTCTATGTCTAGTGCAGCGTTTCTTAAATCTGGCTGCATATTACAATCTAATGTTGTGAGGTTTTTTGTGTTTTTTTTAAGTTGGAGTCTCACTCTGTCACCCAGGCTGGAGGGCAGTGGCACGCTTCTGGCCACCACGGCCTCGAGCTGCTGGGCTCCAGTGATCCTTCCACCTCAGCCTTCCAAGTAGCCGGAACTACAGGCGCGCGCTACCACGCCTGGCTAGTTTTTGATTTATTGTAGAGACGAGGTCTCACCAAGTTGCCCAGGCGGATCTTGAACCTGCGGGTTCAGGCAATCCACTCGCCTCAGCCTCCCAAAGTGCTGGGATTACAGGCTGAACCCCCAAGCCCAGCTATGTTGTGCTTTTTAAAAATAATCTGCCAGGCTCAGTGAATCATACCTGTAATCGCAGCACTTTGGGAGGCAGAAGCGAGAGGATTACCTGAGTCTAGGGGTTCAAGACATGCCTAGGCAACTTAGTGAGACTTTGTCTCTACAATAAATCCAAAAATTAGCTGGGCATGGTGGTGCACATCTGTAGTTACAGCTATTTGGAAGGCTGAGGTGGAAGGATCGCCTGAGCCTAGCAGGCCAAGGCTACGGTGGCTGTGAGTCTGCCACTGCACTCCAGCCTAAGCAACAAAGACTCATATTCCAAAAAAAGACATACATGCCTACATACATACATATGTAATCCTGGACCCCACTGTATACCTACTGAATGAGATTCTTTTCTTTCTTTCTTTTTTTTTTTTGTTTGAGATGGTGTCTCGCTGTGTTGTCCAGGCTGGTCTTGAACTCCTGTCCTCAAGTGATCCTCCCCTCTTGGCCTCCCAGAGTGCTGGGATTACAGGTGTGAGCCAACATACCTGGCTTGAATGAGACTCTTTAACTTAGGGACCCACATACATGTGCAGTTGAAAATCTATCCCAGAGCAGGGAAAGGTGACTTGAAGTGCCTGTTGTTCCAGCTACTTGGGAGGCTGAGACAGGAAGATCGCTTGAACCTAGGAGTTTGAACCTGCAGCGAGCTGTGGTTGTATCACTGCACTCCAGCCTGGGCAACAGTGTGAGACTCTCTTTCTAAAAAATTTTAAAAAGAAAATCTCTCCAAGAGGATCCTTAGGCCCAGCTTACCTTGGCTGTTGCCTGGTAATTGGATGCCACACCAGCATTGGGAAGAGTAAGGCACTCTTAGGTCAAAGAATATCATCCTAGACAGTCTCTTTAAAGTTGTAACTTAAATTTCTGATCAGGGTTGCTGGAGGTGATAAGTGAAGCAAGGCGTGGGGTCATCAAAACTCCCCAGGGCATTTCTCATCCCCTCTTTTCCTTAATTGTCACTGGAATTATGACCTTCTCTCAGAAACTGGTTTCTATAAACTGATAATATGCTCACAGTTTTCTTGTTCTAAATGATAGTTGTAGAAGAGTAACTATCGCAATTTAATCATCAATTGATTTCCTGTATTTCTGTGTCCTGCATAGATTCTGCAGCTGAGGGGCTGCTCTGAGGCTGATCCCAAACTCATTGTGGCCCATGAGGCCATGTGCCATGGCTGCTGCTTCGCCTCACACCCTCCTCTTCCTCACTGGCTGTGTTTCAGGCACGCCTGTCATCTTCTGGCTCCTTGGATATGCAAGCTCATGTTTCTTGTGCTTCAGATCTTTGGTGGCTCCCTCTAATTACTTGGGTCTCAGCTCAGAAGTAGCTTCCTCAGAGAGGGGCCCTCATCCGTCTCTGCCGTATTACCTGTTTTATTTTCGTCATAGTATTTATCACTATTCAAGATAATTTTATTTCGCTGTTTGTCTCTTCTGCTGTAATGTGAGCTCTATGAGAGCAGATACCTGTCTGTTTTGTTTCCCATTGTACTCTTGTCATCTGAACAGTGCCTGGCTCGTCACTGGGGCTCACTGCATTAGAGGGATGATGGTTTGAGGTCTGCACCCTCATCTACCCTTCCCACAGAGCAGGGCTGAGTTGAGCTTGTATAGTTATCTCTTGTTACTAGTGGCTTAGAACTGCAGCGGTTTTCTGGAGCAGAGCTAAATACCCTCGAGCCTGAAGGTTTTTCTAAATCTGTCATGGTGCAGCGCTCCCACAGGGTTTCTTCCTTGCCCACATGTCGTAGGTTAGAACGACAACAGTTATGTAGAAATGTATGTCCATGACACTCAGAGGGTAAATGATCCCCTTGGATTAAAGCTTATTTCATAGTCTTTCAAGTGGTGGGATTTTTGTTTTCTGGACAAGAGCTATCTCTTGAGATCCTAGGCAGTAAAGAACATCTTAGATCTGGAAGAATTTAACAGTTTGTCTTTTCCCTTGCTATAGAAATACAGTAGACTAGGTACAAACTTGTGACCTGAGCTTCTGACTCCCAGAGATATAAGTGGGGTGTGCCTTGTCAGTATAGCACTGTGTACTTTATAAAGCTCTTTCTAAAAGCTTGAGGACCCTCCACAGGATAGAAAGGTCTTGCTGGGAGGACATTTTAAAGAATCTGAATACAGTAACAGCCTCTCCTCAGAAAAACGTATAAGCACTTTCTTTACGGTTTTGCATATAATTTTGAGAGGTGCAAAGACTTGCTGAACACCCTTCATGGACCCTAGTGTTCTGTTGGGGGTTTTAAGTTGGTTTGTTCATTCGTCACAGTTGGGTCATAGCTCTTCCATGGCTGTTTCTTTCTGACTTGCTCTCCTATCTTCTGTGCCCTCTCTTGTTTTTATAATAACCTGCTGGACCCTCTCAGGCCCAGAAGAGGCGATATTCTCCAGGAGTCCAGGTACTCAATTCTCAACCCACCATGGCCATTCCTCATTCCTATGTGTCTATCCAACATTTGTTGCTGTTTCAAGTCCATGTGGTTGTTGTCTCAGGAGTTCCCAGTCTCTGATCTCGACTGCATCTCCACACCTTGCATGTTGACTGTCAGGGAAAATGGGGAGTTCATAAAGGAGTGACATTCCTCGTGTTACCCTTTCCTTTCGTCACCCTGCCTCTCTGCACTGCCTTGGCAACTGGGCTTGCTCTGGGATGGTTAGGTCATGGTTTCTAAGGAAGCATTTGCTCCTATACTATATTAGAGAGGGCCTCTGAAGCTGATGGAAAAATGAGTGGGTTATGGTGAAACTCCGCTTTGTCCCTATGTAGGATTCTTAGTATTATTGGGAGAAGTTATATGTGGAGGAGGCTAAGTGGGATGGAAAGTATTTCGACTAAGAACAGTCACTGTGGCTGGATGAGCCTGTCCTGCAGCCCCGTTTGGGGAGTGTTCTTTCTGAATCAAAATTCATTTAGCCTCATGTGCTTATAGAATTTTAGAATTCAAAGGAACTTTCCTGAACGGAAAGATTCTCCTGCTCAAACAGGTATTTTTATAATCCCTGCTGCACACACAACACTTACCCTTGGGGAGAAGTGATGGGACTAGTGTTTAAAGACACACAAAAGGATCGCTGGGCTTAGGCTCAGTGGCTCACACCTATAATCCTAGCACTTTGCTTTTGTTTTTGTTTTTTTGGAGTTGGAGTCTCACTCTGTCGCCCAGGCTGGAGGGCAGTGGCATGCTTCCGGCCACCACAGCCTCGACCTGCTGGGCTCCGGCGATCCTTCCGTCTCAGCCTTACGAGTAGCTGGAACTACAGGCGCACGCTACCGTGCCCGGCTAATTTTTTTATTTATTGTAGAGATGAGGTCTCACCAAGTTGCCCAGGCGGGTCTCAAACCCGCGGTCTCAGGCAATCCACTCACTTCAGCCTCCCAAAGGCACGGGATTACAGGCTGAGCCACCGAGCCCGGCTAATCCTAGCACTTTGGGACGCCGAGGTGAGAGGATTGCCTGAGTCCAGGGGTTCGAGACCAGCCTGGGCAATTTGGCGAGACCTCATCTCTGCAATAAATCAAAAATTAGCTGGTTGTGGTGGTGCTTGCCTGTAGTTCCAGCTACTTGGAAGGCTGAAGTGGAAGGATCGCCTAAGCCCAGCAGGTCGAGGCTCCAGTGGCCATGAGTGTGCCACTGCACTCCAGCCTGGGCTACAGAGTAAGACTCTGACTCAAAAAAAATAAAATAAAAAATAAGGATATATAATAAATGATTTTTTTTCAAGAAACTTACGTGGCAGTTGGGGACTAGTCATAGATACATAAAAAGGAAACCCCTAGTATTAGGCAGCATATAAGTGCCAAATGGTGACTTCTGGGAAGATTTAAGTCAGAGTCTAGCATCTTATAGGGGCCATATCAGGTCTCTTCCATATCAAGAGCAAGGAGAATTGCCAAAGGCAAGTGTGGAATTCAGTTGCTTTCTGGGCCCATATTCCTTGAGTATGGGTTCTCAAGGGCTGCTAATGATGAGGCAGAGAGGTTGTCTGGTCTGCTGTGAGAAGCTCTGCTTGTACTTGGAAAATTCATGTTGCTCTTTGTACAAGTGTTCCTAAGAGCTCTTCCTTACTGTCTCTGCTTTCCCTCCCTGCTTCCCAGCGGGTATTTCCCTACATCTCAGCCATGGTGAACAACGGTTCCCTCAGCTATGATCATGAGCGGGATGGGAGGCCTACAGAGCTGGGGGGTTGTACGGCCATTGTCCGCAATCTCCATTATGACACCTTCCTTGTGATTCGCTATGTCAAGAGGCATTTGACGGTGAGTAGTGCTTGTCCCAGACCAGGTGGCAGTATGGGCTATCTTACGCCTTCTGTGGCCTGACCCTGATTTATTTCTTTTTTTAATTCTAGATAATGATGGACATTGATGGCAAGCATGAGTGGAGGGACTGCATTGAGGTGCCCGGAGTCCGCCTGCCCCGTGGCTACTACTTCGGCACCTCCTCCATCACTGGGGATCTCTCGGGTACTGCCACATGCTCTCTTTGTTTCCCTGACTGCGGCCTCCTCTCAATATCCAGGCCTTGCTGAGGCCTCTCAGGGGAGAGCCAGAGGAACAGAGCTTGGGAAGCAAGTGCCCTGAGAGCTTCTTTTCTAGCATTCTTGTATCTAGAGCCTCTAAACCCCAGGTCCAGGCTTTTGAGTACATTTGTTTCCAGCGGATGGTTGGTGCTAACAGAAAACAGTGTCTGCCCCTTCCCCAAACCTGTGTTGTGCATCCTTGCTTCCCTATCTCTGAAGCCCCGTTCTTCTGCTAGGTGCCCAGATCCCCTTCTTTTCACAAAGCTTGTCCCTGACTCTGCCATTCCTCTTCTAACTGACCCCCAGACTCTACTTGTGCTCTGACTTTTGAGCGTATTATGTGTACAAATGCTTTTGTTTCCTAGCCATCCACCTCCTCATCATGCCGCACTTGACCTATACCTCTGCCTTGCCATTAACACTGTTCTCATGAAAATTCCTTCTGTTTTCCTTGCTAGATACAGTGCTCTGTTCTCATCCTCACTTTGTCCTCTCGTCAGCTCAATTAACCAATCACTTGGAAACTCTTGCTTTCCTTGGCTTATGTGGCATTACCTTACCTGGTTCTTTTACTTCTCTGTCTCCTCTGGTTTCTCTTTCTACTCATGACTTACTCATAGCTTCTCTTTTTATGCCTATTCTTTCGCTTGCCTTTGATTCCAATCATAATGTATTTGGGAAGAGATAAGAAACCATCCAGGCACAGTGGCTCACACCTATAATCTCAGCACTTTGAGAGGCTAAGGTGAGAGAATTGCCTGAGCCCACGGGTTTGAGACCAACCTGGGCAACTTAGCAAGACCTCATCTCTACAATAAATCAAAAATTAACTGGACCTGGTGGCACGTGCCTGTATTTCCAGCTACTTGGAAGGCTGACGCAGAGGGATCACCTGAGCCCCTGCAGGTCAAGGCTGCAGTGGCTGTGTGCGTGCCACTGCACTCCAGCCTGGGTGACAGAGTGAGACTCCAACTCAAAAAAAATAAAAATTAAAAATTAAAAAAAAGAAACTGAACTTTGGTTCTTTTGATTAATATAATGTATTATGGATAAAACTAGTTTGAAATAAACTTTCTTGTGGCAAAATGAAAAGGTAGATACCCATCTGAAACAGACAACAGCTACTCAGCTGCAGCCATTGTTGCTAAAAGGAAGTGTGGGCTCAATGAGGCCCAAGAGAAGCTGGAAATCTGGATTTTTTCCAGCCTGGGCAACTTGGCAAGACCTCATCTCCACAATAAATCAAAAAACTAGCTGAAAATGGTGGTGCACGCCTGTAGTTCAGCTACTTGGAAGACTGGGGTAGAAGGATCACCTGAGCCCAGCAGGTCAAGGCTGAGGTGGCCGTGAGCAGTGTGCCACTGCACTCCAGCCTGGGTGACAGAGTGAGACTCCAACTCAAAAAAACAAACAAACCAACATTTTTCCAGTTGAAGGTAAATTCAGTTTTTACTCTCTGGGGATCTGCTGAAGATTCTAGCAGTCCAAGCAGTTGTGGATACTATCTTAATAATAGAACTTACCAGAAATCCAGACCTCAGTCAGTTACCCATCAGAAACAGGCAATAGCTACTCAGCTCAGCTCCAGCCGTTGTTGCTAAAAGGAAGTATGGGCTCAATAAGACCAAATCTTCCAGTTTTTCAAGAGAAACTGGAAATCCTCGTAGTGAGCACCCCTCGAACTCAGATTTGTGGCCTCTTTTTTTTCTAATTTTTTTTTAAATTTGGGGTCTCACTCTTGTCCAAGCTGGTGTGCAGTGACATGCTCACAGCTCACCACAGCCTTGACTTCTTGGGCTCAGGTGATCCTTCCACCTCAGCCTTCCTGATGGCTGGTACTACAGGCTCATGCCGCCACACCCGGCTAATTTTTGTATTTTTTGTAGAGACAAGGTGTGGCTATGTTGCCGAGGCTGCTCTTGAACTCCTGGGCTCAAGCAACCCTTCCACCTTGGCCTTCCAGTTACTGAGATTAGAGGTGTGAACCACTGTGCCCAGCTAGATTTGTGATCTCTTAATAGCTATTCCCACTAGAACTTCCTTGAGAAATGACTGATGCAAGGTCTGACACAGAAAATGTACAAGTCTGGAGCTTCCCAGGAAAGCAAGGAAGATAACAAACACTTCTGGGTTCATGTAAAGGGACTCAGGAGTGAACTTGAATAATCTTCTACTGGACCAAGACAGGTGCGTTGAGCAACAGTACGATAATACCTTTGGTGCATTGAAACACATCAAATATGCTTAAATCTTTGGGTTTATAATTATACTTTAAAGAGAGAGAAAGCTAACCTCTAATTCCTTGATCCTTTCTCTGGTAATTATTAGGGAGATTCAGAGTCACAATCACAAGGAACCACAAAAAAATAGGCATAGTCCAAAAAGGTTAGTATATTCCATACCAGGAGCTGTGCCCTGCCCATTGCTCAGTAAACAACTGTGATGAGACCTTTCTTTTCGTGTGTGTGTGTGCATGCCCCTCATTGTGGTGGAAGGTTTTATGTGATAGGAGATTTAATTTTTGTGTTATCTCTAAATGTATTAGTTATACAGATGCTCCTTGGCATCTATTATATAGTAAAGTGTTTTATTTTATAATAAAGTATTGAATAGCTCCTACAATTTATCGACTACAGTATACTGTAGAATCTGGTATTGGTTGTTTACCCTCATGATCGTGTGGCTGATTGGAGCTGCACTCACTGCCCCTGCCTAGTACCACTAAAGTATGGTATGACATATTGTTAGCCTGGGAAAAGATCAAAACTCAGTAACAAGACAGAAGTGTTTGATATCTTCCTTGCTTTTATGGGAAGTACCATATTTGTACATTTTCTGCCTCAAACCTTGCATCAGCCATTTCTCAAGGAAGCTCGAGTTCCTTTTAGTGGGAATTGCTATTAAGAGATCACAAATCTGGCCAGTCACAGTGGCTCACGTCTGAAATGGTTTCTACTGAATGTGGATCACTTTTTCACCATCATAAAGTTAGAGTCATAATTCAAGTCACCCATTATAAGTCGGGGATCTTCTGTACAGGTAATACATGCTTTTTGATAAAAACTTAACACAGAAGAATATAGGATATGTCTTGTTCCCCAGCCTTATTTTTAGTTGAGAAGATGGAGAGGTTTCAATTATTTTTTTCAAGGTCACTGCTAGTCAGCTGTGCATCAGTAGCTTGAACCAAGATACTGACTTCAAGAAACGTATGTGTGTGTGTATGTGTTTGTGTATGAATGAATGAATAAATGAGACAAGGTCTCACTATGTGGCCCAAGCTGGCCTCAAACTCCTACTTTCAAGTAATCCTGCCTTGGCCTCCCAAAATGCATGAGGCAAAACACCAGGCCAAAAAACGTATCTCTTTTTGAAGTGGCTTGAATAATCCTTGTTTCGTTATTTGCTAGATAACCATGATGTCATTTCCCTGAAGTTGTTTGAGCTGACAGTGGAGAGAACCCCAGAAGAGGAAAAGATGCATCGAGACGTGTTCTTGCCCTCGGTGGACAATATGAAGCTGCCTGAAAGTGAGCACAGGGGCTCCTGGGAAATGGTCCTCTGGTCGGTGGGGAGGCTACAGTGCTGCATGGCTTCTGAGGTGACTTGCACCCATAGCTTACAGGTTGTTCTGTGTTCTTCCTCTGAAGAATATACAGCAATTGCTCCTGCCTTTCCACTTGTCTTTATGTTACAGATAAGCAGCAGGAGGGCTGCTTCATTCCTAAATTGGAAAGAGGGACTGGACAGCCAGTTGATCCCCCCCTACTGGGCGGACTTCTTGCTTCTGATTTGCTCCTCTCTTGCTTTCTCAGTGACAACTCCACTGCCGCCCCTGAGTGGCCTGGCCCTCTTCCTCATCGTCTTTTTCTCTCTGGTGTTTTCTGTATTTGCCATTGTCATTGGCATCATACTCTACAACAAATGGCAGGAACAAAGCCGAAAGCGTTTCTACTGAGTCCTCATGCTGCCATCATCTCTGTTACTGTCGCTCATGAAGTGTGGGAAGAGCAGGCACTGGCCTGATCACGCAGCCTAGTGAGTCTTCTCCATTCTCTAGCAGCTGGTCGGGGGTATGTTCTATCACTGGAGCCTTGGATGCAGGGACCACCACATTCCCATGGTTATCCGTGAAGACATCCAGCTCTGGTCTGGGAAGCCACCCACCCCAGAGCAATGCTGCTGTGATGTGCCTTTCCCTGCAGTCTTTCCATGTGGAAGCAAAGAGGCATGGAGAAAAGTTATGCTGTTGTGATGCCAAAATCAGAGAACAGAATTCATAACCCAGGCTACCTTGGACCCAGAGGGTAAATCCACCAAGAATAGAAAACTGGTAACACCTCATACTTTCCGGCCATCCATTCACTGGATTTTGCTTTTTACCTAAGGCTCTATCTACCTGAGGAAGCTTTTTTTGGAAATCAGGATGGAAACGTCTTCCCTGCCTCACCTTCCTCACCTTCCTCTCCCACTCCATTTGTTGTCCTATGTGTGACTTGAGCTGGAAAAGACATTTGGATGCCTCTCTGTTAGGGCCTAGGCTACAGAACACATCTAGGTTCCACTGGCCTTCATTAGGTAGCCTAGGGAGAAGGCTTCTGCTTTGGCTTACTGTTCCTGCTTCTGTTCTCTAGCTTCGGTCTTAGATCTGTTGGTGTGTCCATGGCTCTCCCAGTCAAGTTCCTTCAGGCCCTCGTCAAGTTTGGTTGAAAGTTGGTGTACAAGTCAAGAGAAGCCAGGAAGACATCACAGATGCCATGGGTTAACTGTAAAACTGGCCGGCTCCAAGTTTGACACTGAAAGCAGCATTTGTCATGTGGCCTGGCCATGTGATACTTTTGGACTTGCTAGAGCCTTCTTAGCTGCATGTTTTGTAGTTACGATTTTTGGAATCCCACTCTGAGTGTTGAAAGTGTAAGGAAGCTTTCTTAAATCCTGGGCTTGGACACTGCCCAAAGAGGAACTTTGGCTTCTTCTTTTTTTTTTTTTTTAACGGATAAGAAACAGTTGCTGTTCTCATGTTCCAAGTCTGGGTGCAATAGACCATCATCATTGGTGCCTGGAAGACTTCATTGTCATTGAGCAGCACAGCTGAGTGCCGTCTTCTGTGGGTCAACCCTATTCCACTACTTTTTTGACAAGAGGCTACATGCTGCTCACCTGTCTGCCCTGTGACTAAATTGGTTACGGACCAGCATCTTCCTGGAGCGCCTGGAACTCTGAGCTCTCCTATGGACCTCTGCTGTCTAAAGGAAATTCTTAAAATGGCTGATGGAATCAACCTTGGCCTCTGACTCGGTGTCCTTCTAGGAGTGGGTTTGGGGGAGAGTCCAGGCCTTTTTCCTGAGCCTCAAGCCCATCAATTCTTGTTTTGCCTTCTCCTGGATTAGGAAAGCCCTCAGCTCGTCCCAGAAGGAAAGGGGGTCAGCTTGGCTGGGCATAGGTCTTTGTCTCCTTGGGCATTCTATCCTTCCCGTGTACTTGGTTAAGCAGCACAGGCTGTAGTCCTCTCCTGCAGGTGGGATGGAGGTGAGGCAGAGACTGAAGTCATCCTCCTAACACCTTCCCTACAATAGCATAGTAGTTCCAGGGTGCCAGAGGACAAACTATGATCTAGCTTGACCTTGGGACCAGGGAGAACTGAAAAAATTAATAGTGGTTTTGTCTTTTTGAATACAAAGGAGATATTGCAAGGACCTTTGTGTTGGAAGGACCTAGGTAGGCTCTTGAGGTGGCCAAGGCAACAGTGTAAAAGGAGGGGGCTTCATCAGAGGGGTAGGGTGGTGTGAAAGAGAGCAAACCTGTGGGATTTGTTTGATTCTAGCTCATAAGCATCTTGAAGCTTTTTAAAGAGGGCAGAGGATGGGCACTGTGACTCATAGCTGTAATCCCAGCGCTTTGGAGGCCCAGGAGTTTGAGACTAATCTGGGCAACACAGTGAAGCCTCATCTCTACAAAAACTAAAAGAAATAGGCCGAGCACGGTGGCCCTGCCTATATAATCCCAGCACTTTGGGAGGCTGAGGTGAGAGGATTGCCTGAGCCTGGGGGTTTGAGACCGGCCCAGGCAACTTAGTGAGACCTTATCTCTACAATAAATCACAAGAAACTAACTGGGCATGGTGGTATGTGTCTGTAGTTCCAGCTACTTGGAAGACTGAGATAGAAGAATTGCCTAAGCCCAGCAGGTCAAGGCTGTGGTGGTCATGAGCGTGCCACTGCACTCCAGCCTGAGCGACAAAAGTGAGATTCCAACTCCAAAAAAAAAAAAAAAAAAAAAATTAGCTGGGCATGGTAGTGTGTGCCTGTAGTCCCAGCTACTTGGTAGGCTGAGGCAGAAATATCGCCTGAACCCAGGAGGTCAAGGTTGTGGTGAGCTGTAATCATGCCACTGACTTCAGCTTGGGTGACAGAGTGAGACTCTGACTTGAAAACAAATAAATAGATAAATTAATTAATTAACAAGGCAGAGAATACATGAAATGCAGTCCTCACCCAGCCTAGGGCTGCCCTTAGAGAAATGTGTGGCATAAGAACATTACCTGACCTAGGTTTGGATATTCTGCCTCCACTCTTGATTTTTATTCTGAAACAAATGTTTTCTATTATGAATGGACCAAAGATTGGCCTGGTCACTGTCATCCCACATGGATGCCAGGGCCTCCTGGTGAGGCCCTTCTGTGCATGCCCCCTGGGAGTGAGAGCTGGGGCCTTGGCGTGCTGCTTACTCACGAGAGCCACTTCTCACTGGTCACCCTTCTCTCCTTGCCTTCTGACTTCAGAGCCTATTAACATGAAGAGACCCTATGGCTAGAGGGGGCACAAAAAGATGACATCACTCTCTGTCCCTGTGTGTCTTGAAGGGCTGGCGTTTTCAGCTTTTAAAGTTGTCTTTAACCCTCTAAATTACAAGGTGATGCTCTATTACAAAACTTGTTTATTCAGTGGAAAATTATAGCTCTGCTCTTCTTGTTAGAGGTAATTTCTGAACACAACAGCCAAAATATTCCTAGTTCCTTGCAGATGTCCTAGAAAACAGAAACGAAGAACTGATAGGGCTGATGGTAGGCAGAAGAAAATCCAGGCAAACACTGGCAAACTAGTCTTATGGGGCTGGAAATTCTGGGAAAATATCACTCAGGTGATTCTTGGGTCCCAGGGGGAGTTTCAACTCATGGTCTGTCGTAGGCTTTAGGTGTGGATCTTGGGTGATGAGAATGGAAGAGTTGGCATTGCTGGTGTTTAGTGAAGTGATAACATTGACTATTTGAATGGGAGGATGCAGCCGAAGTTCAGGTTTGATCCAGTTCATGGCCAAGTAGTGCTAGAGAGAACAGACAACAGTTATTCTGAGGTAGCCACCTGAAGGCACCCTCTCCAGAGTTATCCCAAGACCAACCCGTCCCTTTGCTCCTGTCCCTGTTGTTGCCACTCACCGGAGCTGAATAGATAAAGTTGAACAGCAGAAGTGCTATAATCAGTATGACTGTGAGGGCTACGAATTTGAAGCGGTAGCGTTTCCAGAAAACACGACAGAAGTGTTTAGCAGGTGACCGCAACCATGTGAGAGTGGTGTCAGTGCGTCTGTCCATGAGCAGGGGATATGTCAGAGAATGAAAGGCAGAAGAAACCTTCAGGTCAACTAATCCAGAGAAAAGAGCTTTCTTTTTTAAAAAACTAACAAAACAAAAACAACTTCTGCTTACCCCCAGCCCCACCCCACATCTGTTCTCTCCTGATTGTAACTGAGCACTGAGCTGCAGGGTAGGAAGTTATTACCCCTAAGCACTGGTAAGCCCACTGGTCACCACCCCATACAAACTGAGGAGAAAGAAAGATTTGGTGCCTTTGCCCCAAGGACCCTTACAGGGGAGGATGAAGTGTAGGATATTGGTTGGGTTCCGACTGGCCTCGCCCTGCCGGCTTGATCAAGGCTTCCTTCTCTGACAGAACTTCCAGAGTCATCTTCACTTTGCCCTAGAAGCACCACAAGTGTGGGAGGCTGAATTCGGACAGCATGAGCAAGATGGCTTTAGAACCTCCTCCCAGCACCCAGAAAGAAAAAGGAATTTAGCCAAGTTTCCCAGAAGCCTCTTAGGGCCAGGTTATGTGGCATAACAGTCCTATTCGTTAGGCACCTTCCCAGCTCCTACCGACAAGCGCCATTTGCCGCCATCAAGGACCTGGCAAGGCCACCAGCCAGTTACAGTCTTCTTCTTAAAGAGGGAGAAGTGCTTGTGTTGGAGGAAGTAGGGCCACTTGGGGTCAGGATCCATCATCCTGATGGAGCATTGCTTGGCATGCCGAGCCGGGAGGGGCATGTCAGACAAATCCAGCTCCAGGACCCCTGAGCCCAGAGAAATGCCATCAGCACAGAGGAGTTCCCTGTCCTGTGGTCACAAGCCCTGCGTCAGGGCCTCACCTAGGAAGTCATCGGGGGAGAAGATGTCATTGTCCCAGACCTGGATGATGAGCCGAGCTGGAAACTTCATCAAGGTAGGGTCTAGGCTCCATATGTACTCCTGGAGGGTGGCAGAAGAAGTGTTAGTGGCCTGTCTCCTAGAGATTGGAGGTGTCCGTTGGACATTTCAGTAGTCTGCTACCCAGCAGTGATAGACTATCAAAGAAGAGGGTTTCCACCTGAAGACACGTTCCTAGTGTTCTGGAATAGCTTGCAGGCCTCTGGAGGGAGGACGGGGAGCAGCACCTGGAGCCTGAGGCTGTTCCTGTTCAGCCCCCCAAACCCCAGGCCTGTTACCTTCTGGCTCTGGACGCACACGTGCTCCGCCGCCAGGTAGTCCATGGGGAAGATGAACCGCCAGTTGAAGTTGCCCTCTCCAGTCAGGGAGTGGTAATGGATGTCTGTCTTCTGCATGTCCTTCTCTAGTCCATATAGCCACCTGGGGCCAGAGTCCTTTCACTTGGGGTTCATGGGTATTGCCCTGTCCCTGGGCTAGATCCCTGGGGAAAGGGCTGCCCAGCTGATGCCAGGCACATGGAGAAGTGGAGAGGTACTCCCTCAGGATTGGGGGAGACCCCAGTGGGATAGCAGAAGTGGGTAAGCGAGGGGCTCTCTGAAGCCCGACTCCTGTCCCTCACCCTTTGACATAGATGTCGCTCGTCTTCTCTTTACTTAAACTGACATCCACCAGGTCCACGTTGGCAGTCTTCCAGATGATGCAGCGCAGCTCATACCTACAGCCACTGTGCTGTGAGGCTTTGCTGAGGAATAGCTCCCCAGCTACTCTTGGTAAGAGGCTGGGAGGCTGCCCTCCATGTTCTTGCTGAATGTAGGGAATTCAGGGGAAGAAAGCTCCCAGAAGAGCTTCCTGTCTTCCCAGTAGAGAAAGGGATTACTGCAACTTGCTGTCTGAGGACAAGGGTGCTCTGCGCCTGGGGGAGGCTGAGCTGTGAAACGCAGCAATTGGGAAACAGGCTGTCACTCACCGTTTAGGCTTTCTGGGGCTGATGTTGACTTGGGGACCAGGAGGCCCCAGCTTCTTGGGGAAGATGTCCACCCACATTTGTACCTTGCCCTAGGGGATGGATCAGTTGGTTGGTTGCTAGCCTGTGTTCTCAACAGGGTGGCCTGGGGGTCTCTGTCCCAGGTTCTGAGGTCTGTTGAGGATGTGTTCCCAACACTGAGGGCTGGGTATACAGTTATCTGTGAGCCTGTAGGCAGCCGCCCACCCGCTTCCCCTTTTTTCTCTTTTTGGCTGAGAACCATACAGTGAGGTTGAGTTATGATGGCTTTGAGGCTGATGGCATAGTGCTGGGATTTCACTTATGACTGGGGTCTGGAGGGTTCATGCCATTCAGCAAGGTCATGCTAGACGGCCTGTACAGTGACGGCCTGTGGACAGGGCTCCAGATTCTACGTTGAGGTTGAGGCTTTATTTATTAAGCAACTTGGTAGCCCTGAGTATGAGGAAACTAGATGACCAGTCCAGATGCACAGGTCATTTTATGTTATGTAGCCACAATCTAAGAGTATTACACTAGCCACAAGGTGCAGAAATCTAAGAGGGTAAAGGGTGAAAATGTGAGACAAAAGAGAAAGGGCAGAACTACCAACATTGGGAAAGAAACAAATACGTTCTGTCTTTTAGACTACGTGGCCTAATTTTATTCTTTTGAAATTGACCCTGTTTGAGAAAATAGGTTTATTTTGGTTTTTTGGTGGGTTTTTTTTTTTTTTTTTTCAGTTGGAGTCTCATTCCATCGCCCAGGCTGGAGGGCAATGGCACACTCACGGCCACCCCAGCATTGATTGACCTGCTGGGCCCTGGCAATCCTTCTGCCTCAGCCTTCCAAGTAGCCAGAACTATAGGCGTGCACTATTATGCCCTGCTAATTTTTGACTTATTGTAGGGATGAGGTCTCGCCAAGTTGTCCAGGCTGGTCTCGAACCTGTGGGCTCAGGCAATACACTTGCCTAAGCCTCCCAAAGTGCTGGGATTACAGGCTGAGCCACTGAGCCCGGCCTTGATGGGTGGTTTTTTTTTTTTTTTTTTTTAAGTTGGAGTCTCACTCTTTCGCCCAGGCTGAAGTACAGTGGCATGCTCATAGCCAGCGTAGCCTTGACCTGCTACGCTAAGGCAATCCTTCAGCCTTAGCCTTCCAAGTAGCTGAAACTACAGACCCGCACCACCACACCTGGCTGATTTTTTTGATTTATTGTAGAGATGAGGTCTTGCCAAGTTGCCCAAGCTGATCTTGAACTCCTGGGTTCAGGCAGTCCTCTCACCTCCACCTCCCAAAGTGCTGGGATTACAAGTGTGAGCCACTGTGCCCGGTGAGAAAACAGGTTTAATGAGAATGGTTTTTTTTTTTAAATTGCTCAGTAAAGGACTTTGTATATAGAATGTGGTATCAGCTTGAGAAGTTTGGGGGATGAGATGAGCCATTATGATGGCTGTGGGGTGAATGATAATTAGGGAGTCTTTGGGGATTTGTATTCCTCTGTTTGGGGTTCTTTGCCATGGAAAAGACACAGTCTGCAATTAACAGCCAGAACCAGGACTGTAATGTCTGCACTGTCTGACCTGAGGTGCCACCTCCCCACCCCTTGGGAGAGACTTAGAGCAATGAAGGTACTGGCTGGTAGGGCTCCTTAGTGCCTCCTACAGCCAGTGTGTGGCCTCCTTTTCTTGCAGGTGACCTTTCCATTTCTCCATTCTAAGTGACATCACCAGAACTTCTTGCTTATTAACATGCAGAACATGTTTGTCTTCTGTGCATGTACATACCCAAATGCTTGGTCTGTCCTTCCCTCTCAGAGTAGGCTATGTCCTGGGTGTATGGGCCGCCTGTCTCCTGATTCAGCCCCTCCCATGGGGGACACAAGCAGTCCCTTCAGTCTCATACCTGGTCAATGCCCGGCTGGGCATCACTGTACAGTGTGCGGGTCTCCACGTGCTCAGGAACCAGCCCCTGGGTATGCAGGAGGTACAGGGCAAGCCGTTCCTTCTTGGGTCCCAAACCATGAACATTAGGGGGTTTGAACTCTGGATTGGAGGGGAATAGAGGGAGGGGATTGCAAGGTTATTAGCCTTCTTATCTCCCAGGTGGTCCCCCATCCTCCCCAGCCCACCCCAGGTCACCCCAGGTGTTGGCATGGTTGCCTTCTATAGAAGGAAAAGGGGTGAGTTGTCTTCTGGCACAGGGGAAAGCTCTCCTTGTTTGTTCTCCCTCTTCACCCCTGAGTCAGCAGCTCTTGCATTCATAGGCTTCAGAGGCCTGTGTCTGCTCTCTGACAGTGTGCTGTGCTACTCACCAAAGCTTTGCAGCTTGAATTTTTTCCCATTGTAAATAACAGTGTCTTCCTTAGGGCTGAACAGAGGTGGGGGCAGCCCTTTCCGCCTGGCATAGCGTTCCAGGAGGGAGCTTGGGGACATCTGATCCCGCCACTTAAAGGGCCCTGACCTGTGGGGAGATATGAGAGGAAGAGTTTTGCGTCCTAAAGAATACTACCTTTGAGCTGCAGGATGACTGACGGTGAAAGTATGGGTGGAAACGGGGCAGGTCAGGACCCTGGTTCCCAGTCCAGGATGCAGGCCTCTCCCAAGGGCGCTGTGGGCTCATTCCACTCTACTTCCACTTCTGCCCTGGATGGGCCTGCACTCACTGGAAGTAGGATTTAGAAAGCCCACAATGAGCTCCAAATCCAGACAGGAGTCGATTTTCAAGGTCAATAACCGTGGTTCCGATCTTATCATCAGGCGACAGTAGGTCAAAGTCATAGAGCTGGATCTCTAGGTCCTTCTCCAGGGGAATGTTGCAGGTGAATTCAAACATCCTAGCGGGGAGGATGAGGAGCCTGCGGGCCATGTTGTCTCCATGCCCCCCTTGCCTGCTCCTTGGCCCTACGGGTCCCTTGTTTGTTCACAGGGATGCAGAAAACAGAGTATAGGGTAGAGATCGTCTGCCAATAGCCATCCTCGGTTATGGCCACAAATAACTAGATAGGCCTAGGGTGTAGGCTCTGAGCTCCCTTCCCAGGTAGAGGCTTAGAAACCGGGTAGAACTGGACCACCCATGCATTATCTTCCATCTGTTGAGCACCTAGAATGCGTGAGACACCATGCTGGGAACTTGGAGCCTGGATGAAATGCCAGAGTTCCCACCCTCTGCAGCTGACTCCCAGAACTGTGTGGGTGGGAATTCAGAAATGTGACTGGGTGAGTTGGGGCAGCTCACGTGCCAAAGATGGGGTCCAGAGTGTTGGGCTGGTATGTGTCTCGGTTGCCAAGCTCTGTCTTTCCCAGTTTCAGGATCACATAAGGGTCACACTGCGGGTCAGATACAAGCGTGGGAAGGGTTGGAAATGGGCAGTCTGGGTTGGTCAGGGAGGGTGGGAGTGGGCAGTTTGGGTGTCAGCAGTTGGAGGAGGCTCCAAGGGACTGGGGTTTAGGGTGGGGTGCGGGGGTGCCTTGCTGGTTGGAGGCTGCTCTTTACCAGGCCATTGTAGTCCTGGGGCTGCAGGTTGATGGCTCGTACAACATAGACCCTCACCAAGCACAGCTGAGGGAAGTCCTCTCTCTCAGGCCAAGCCATGAACTGGTGCGGGGGCTTGGGGGCTTCCGGATTCTCAGGAAAGGAGTAGATACGGAAAAGGCCCTGGTTGGGAGGAAATGTTGGGTGCCCAGCCAGGCAGGGCTGGTCAGCTCTGTAAAGCCCTCCAGAGGTGCCCCTAGCCCACTTCAGGAGAGAGGGTTGGATTCAGGGTGGTGGGGACAGAAGGACATGTGGACAGTGGAGGCAGGTGCAGCAGAGCTGTTAGGCAGGGACCACCTTGTGGAGGGAGATGTTGGGCCAAGGAGCCAAGGAACCACAGTCATTAGGTGAGTTCCCAGTTTCTGCTGATGTGAACTGATTTCACCCCCTTCCATCCTTCAGTTTGGGCTTGTTCTCTACGGCCCTGCAACCTTGGGAGACCAGCATAGGCCAGAGCAAGGCGTGAGAAGGCCCTTGACCTTGCTGTGGAAAGGGAGGTTTCCTTGAGTCCCTGTGTAGGCTATTCTCTGCCCCTCCACTCCCAAAACTTTCAAGCCCTCCCTTCCCCATCCTCACAATGAGCGTATAGAGCCAGGGCTTTTGTTAGAGTCTAATGGGACAAGAGGGGGCACAAGACAGGGGCAGCTGAACTGGAGTGGACACACACCTTGAACTCCCCTACCACAGGGCTGTCCAACTTGGGCCATTCCTGGTAGAGTTTGAAGGTCTGGCAGAAGTCCTGCAGGCCCTGGAAGGCTGACACAGCCTCCAGCTCACAGTCATATACCTGCAGGGGATGTGTGGGACCCAGGCTGGTGGGGAACCATTCCTGGGATTAGGAGACAGAGGCACCAGCTCCTGGGTCTTGCTCCAGACACCTGCCCAGTCAGGGGCAGCACTGTTTGCTTCAAATGGATCGGTTAGTGGAGCTGTGTCTGGGAGTCGGGAGACAATGTGGGAGCTTCCTCACATGAGGTCTCCTAGTGGGAGATTTTACCCCATCTCCCTTTCAGTGTTCTTCCCTCCTAGGGGCCTCCAAACCTTTAGGGTGTGGTAGTCTTTGTACTTGTATTTCAGGGACTTGTGATCATCTCCCGTGGCCCAGAATAGCTTGCTCCACCAATCCATCTCATGCTCATATTCATCCTGGCAGGGAAGAGGATCATTCTGGCCCTGGGGCAGGGGCAGCCCACCACCTCCCTGAATTGACTGTGGTTGCTCCTTGTTCCTTCCTTGGGGCTGAGCCTACGTCACCTCGGCTTTGCTGCACTTGAACCAGAACTTTTCGTAGAGGTATCCTAGAAACTGAAAAAAAGAGAGTGAACCAGGTAGGGCAAGACCGGGGCTTACTTCCCTGGCTTCTTTGCCTTTGCCCTTCACATAGGCCTTTTAATTCGGGGATCTTCAGACATAGGATCGAGGGGGCAAGAAGGAGGGGAAGCACCGTTCTTAGTCCTTGTTGCCTATGGCTACAGATTGGACTCAGGAGGAGCTCAAAGATGCAGAACCTCAAACCGCTCCCCCAACCTACTGAATAAGAATCTGATTTTGATGAAGGCGTCTGGAGGATTTCTGTGCATTCAAGTTTGGCAAGTACTGCCATAATGCAGTCATTTTGAACCCTGAAAACACACTGGAATCATGGAGGGAGGGGATTGGAAAAATATTTGATGCCTGGGTCCTACCCCCAGCAATTCTAAGGAATTGGTCAATGGCCTGGGTACCAGAGTTGTTAAGACTCTCAGGTGATTCTAGCATGTTACCTGGGCTGAGAATCCTTGCTTAGTTCTCATGTCCAGGTGGGCTTCACTGGGGACATAGATATCATCAGGGCCCTGTTTAACTGACACCCCTCTTGAGGGACAAGGGTGGCTCCCTTTCAACAGTGAGGGAGAGGGTGGGCCTCCAGCCCTTACTCACATGCTGGTGCTTCTTTACAGACAGTGCTGTGTGGAAAGAGTGCAATCATAAATCTCAGGAGAGGGAAAAGGGCTAAAAAGGAGGCTGTGCCATGCCAACACCACCGGGGAGCCAAGGCCTTGTCCCACTCCCATTGGGGGCTTGCTTGTGAGGTCTGGGGAGTGGCAGGAAAAAAGGGCCGTACTTGGAAGCTTTGGGTGCACGTAGTCCTGAGCCCAGGGGTCACAGAAATAGGGCTGGAGGAAGTCGATGTTGGCCTGACCTGTCACGGTCCGCTGGCCAAAGGCCCAGTTGTCCACCACCTTCACCACAAGGGGCAGCGCATAGGCCTCCTCCGTAGGCATGTACTGCAGCCCCAAGAAGAGGTGGAGAGTGTGAGGCCCCCCAGGAGAAGAGGGCTGCCCAAGGCCTTGCCCCAGGGCCTCTTACCAGTGTGAAGATTAGGACCGACTCAGGGAAGTTGGGGTTGGTTTGGAAGTCCTTGATGGGTTCTGTCATCAGGGCCTCCTCCCCGAATTCCACCCGAAGTTGGGGGGAGCTGGCCTTCTTCATGTTCCGAAGGCCCCAGGCCAGGATCTGCCAGAATCAAGGTGGGGGCAGGTTGAGGGACAGGCAGCACCTCTGTAATGGGTCCTGGCAGAGAAAGGGGGGCTGCACTGGCAACAGTTGTGCATCAGGGGCTCCTGGGCCTTAGGCTGTGGGGAAGCCAGAGTCCGAAAGCTGGCCCGAGTTTCCCTGTCCTGTGAGGGATCAGTGCTTGTCCTAAAGGCCATCCTCCCCAGGAGAGGAACCCTACAGCCACTGACTGCCTTTTTCCCTGACCTCCAGAAGGCACTTCCCTTCCTCACCTGCTGCTTTGCCCAGCCTCGTCAGTTCTCAGACACAAGTTCCTGAGGCTGGCTGCCTCTAAGGCCCACAGGAGTGGTAGGTGCCAGATTTCTCAGGGGCCCCTTATGCTAGCTAGCTCATTGCCAACCTGTGTTCCATGAACTATATGGAACACATTCGGTGCCCCAGCACCCTGCCAGGAAATGTCTGCATCCTTATTCATGAGGCCTGCCTCAGGGGCCCAAAGCGGGAACTAGCCAGGTTGCCTGATCTTAGGGAAACTTCCAGTCCCTGAAGGACCTGACCATCTTTTGCTCTTTGCCAGATTTGTGGCTGAGTACACAGGTTCTGATGTGAGGACCTTTGTGCTACTTTCAAAAGAAAGGTGAGAAGCATCCAGGCATTTGGAGTCAGGGCAGGGCCTGAATTCTGGCTCTGTCACTTAGTCCATAAGTCATTATGGGTGGAATATGTTCTCTTGGAGCTTCGACTTCCTTCTCTGAAAAACAGTGCCTCCTGCTCAGAGGCAGTGTGCATCTCAGGTGCGATAACAAATGCTAACCCTTTGTCTACTAATCACTGCAGAGATCTGCAGTAAAATAATCGACACTGTTATATCATAGCCTCTATTCTTCATTTCTCTCCCATCTCCCTCTGTCTCAGATAGTATTTTCTTGGGGTTCCAGCTTTGATCTGGGAGGACCAGCAAAGCAGCACTCCAGCATGCTCTAGATTGCTCAGAGTGCTCCCCCCTCCTGCCTAGCCACCCTCCCCATCCCTCCCCATCAGCACCTCAATGGCCATCTTCCTTAGTGTGGGCTGGATCGTCTTGGGGAGTGTGTAGATCCCATTCTTCCAAGGAACACTTAGGATTGGTAGCTGCTTTTCTCTGACATTCTGGAGGAACAAGGTGGGAGAGCAGGGAGCATGAAGTCCCTTCGGGCTGGACCTGCTGCCCCTCACCCCCAACTCAAGCAGGTCCATCAGAGGGCTCAGCTGAAGTCCCAGAGCCCCATGGGTAGTAACTAGCAGGGGGAGTTACAGGGGAGGTCTGGCAGGCCAGCATCACAAGCCTGAAGTTCTGCTCCTGGGCCCCAGGTCTTTGCTGAGAGGCTGGAGCTGGGCACTGCTGGCCGGGGCCGCTTGTGGCTGGGAGTGGGCTGGGGAGGGGCACTGAGCACCATGCTTCCCTCCAGGCCCTGCCTCCCAGTACCTCAGTCTCAAGTATCAGCTCACAGGATGCCAAGACCTCGCCCTCTTCCTCCCCTAACTCCTTCACAAGGGGGTGCCACCTCATGGGGGGCAGGATCCGATCTTGGAGATCCAGCCAGACCACCGGGGGCCACATGCTCCGTCCCCACAAGCTCTCCTTGCCCTGGAGGGAAGGGAAAGTTCACAAAACATGGGGGCTCTTGCTTGGGTTTCTTCAAGGAGAAGACAGCAGCCATCAAGTGTGTACACGGTGCTCTCTGTGTGTCGGGCTTTCCCAGACGCTCCATGTATTTTCCTCTCAAATGAAAGCCCCTCAGTTGACTGTGAGGCAGGTCCTCTTCCTGCTCCGCCCTGCCCACCTTACCCAGGAGTCGCGCTGCCACAGTTCCAGCACCACAAGCGGTGGGCTCTCCTTGGTGTCTTCAGGGCTCTCGTATAGAAGGAGGTGCTGGAAGATGAGTGTCTGGGCCCATGTGGGGCCTGCAGAGCTCCTCAGGGTTTGGGTGCACTGACTGTGGTTCAGGAAGACCATCCGGATGAAGGGCTCTGGAGGGTTGGGGGAGGGGGAGAGTCGTATCTGACTGTCACATGAGCCAGATGTCCAGGGGGACCCAGGCTGGGCAGCCACTGCCACCGCCGGCTGCTCAGAAGGTCACCTCAGAGCAACTGGGCATATAACAGGCCAGGGGATCATTTGGTTCCGTCAGCATGTACTGCACGCCTACTGTGGTTGAGGCCTGGACTTCACAGAGACGGAGGGCAGAGAACTGTCTCTGCAGAAGTTCTGGAGACAAGGCTGTGTGTGGCTGTCCTTGCACAGCAGCAGCGAGTGGGCCTCTTGATGTGGGTGGTGATGCCCAATGGACACAGCTTCCTGCAGACATCCTGCCCCAGCACCTCACAAACTGTGCCACTAACAGGACAGGGCTGGAGCACAAGACACGTCTCCTCAAACTTCAACTCTTCCTCACAGGACCAAAGACAGGCTTCTCCTGCACAGGACCTCCTCTCTACCCCTCTTCTTCTTTCCAACCACAAGTGGCACGTGGTTCCCAAGCATGCCACCCTCTGACACCTTCATGTCTCATCAGTACTGCCAGCAAACTCCTCCCTCTTCAGTGCCCAGCTAAGTGGTCACCACTGGGGTGATGCCACCTCAGCTCCCCCTTCTGATTCCACAGTATTGGGTCACACCTCAAGAGCAGCTTTGCCTTGTAGTCTCTTCCCAAATCGAGCTGCTTGGGAGAGGGATCTGGGTCTTTGTCACCCCCCATCCGTGCCACCACATTCTTTATATTGCTGGATGGCTATGTCACTGGACCCTGGTGAGTGGGGGACTAGGGCTGTCTGCCACCTACCTTGGAATGTCAGGAATTGGTTGGTCATCAGGTTCCGGGCCTGGTAGATGTAGCAGAAGAGCTGGTAGTAGTGAGGTTCTGTGTGAAGAGGAGTCACGTCTGTCACCTGCCCTCAGGGTACCCAGAGGCTGTCCTCTTGTTCCCCCTTGCCTACTCTCCCACGCCTTGCCCTCAGGTACTGGCTCTGGGGCCACTCAAACAGACTCCCAATCCAGTGCTCACTGTTGAAGATGCAGTAGATGAAGGGCATGTTGGGAGGCCGGGTGTCCCCTGGGTCAAGTCTCCTGAACCGTTTGTCCAGCCCCCACGACCGCGTCTTGCTGTCTTCTTCCTTCCTAGCATGGTGTTTCAGATCCAGAGCCTGTGCCCAGGATGGTCTCCCCTGAGGCTCTTGAGTGTGTCTCCTGTCTCCCCCAGCCCAGGTCCAGGCCACCCTCCCTCCTCACGTCCCTGCCTTCCAAAGCCTGAGATGCGGGACCCAGCCCTCCCTTGCCCTTAAAGTCAGTGCCCCACCCAGAAGAGGCCCTGACTCCTCCAGGAGGTGGGGTTGCAGGCAGGCATCAACCAGCCCACTGAGGCTTTACCAAGGACCCTTCCAGAAGGAATATGGATGCAACGCCCTTGTCCTTATTGGGGGCCAGCTTGCGGTGCCAGCAGCGGCGGCGGAACCGGCTCTGGGGCTGAGGGTTGAGGTGGAACTTGGAGCCCAAGGTACCATATTCCCAGCCCTCCTCTTGCTTGGCTGGACTGTGCTGTAGGGAGGAAGGCAGAGTTGCACTCCCACTGCTGCCCAGGCGGCCCTGCCTGCATCAAGCCAGGGGCCCTCTGGCCAGCCCTCACCAGCTGCAGGAAGGAGAGGGTCTCCTGCTCGTGGCTCAGCTTCCCATGGTTCCGGAAGCGCACTCGCACCCAGCGCCGGCGCCGACACGAGTGGTAGGTCTTCTCCACTGAGTTCCAGACCTGGGGCAGGCCCGAAGGAGGGATCCCCACTCCATACTCCCAGCCTGTGGGGGCAGGTCCGTGGCCTCTGGGTCTCAGGTGCCTGCAGGCTGGGAGGCTTGAACAGGCCTAAGAAATGGTCCCTAGGGGAGCAGGCTAACATGGCAGTGCTCTCCCACTCACTGAGGGGTATGGTCACATTATGTCACCTGGGTGACCTGGGCCCAATGGCCCATCTGACTAATGAGAAAGGTGAGGCTCAAAGATGTGACTTGGGCAGGGCCTACATTCTGTAGACAGCAAAGCTTGACTTTAGCCCAGGCCTTCAGACTTCACTGGAGCTACCTGAGGTGGATGCAGGCTCTACCACCAGATTCACATTCACAGGCATCTGCCTGGTTCAGAGGCAGGCCTCAGGAGACACGGGATCTGCGCTGTTCCGTGCGTATGGAAAGGGTAGAAACCTAGCTCTCTGGAGGCTAGAGGACCCTCAGGAATTCAAGCCTATGCCACTGAGAGCTTGGCTACTCCAAGGCTGTGACTGTGGTGGTTTGGGGGTCCCATGCCCCCTGCCCTGACCAGAGAACTGACCTTCACTGTCCACTGCATGGTTCAGTTCCACCACCCAGTCCTTCTTAAAATGCCAGCCTTGGGGGCACTTCACTTTCTCCCGGGCCTCCACAAGCTGTCCATCCTGTGGGCAGACAGGATGAATGAGGGAAGCATGAGCTGGACGGAGGTTGCCTCCCTCCCACTTCCCACACAGCCCTGCGTACCTGCTGTGGCCACAGTGACCGTCCACCCCCTGGACCAAATGACACTTGCTATGGCTGATGCCCCCTGAGTAATCACTTATGCTTCAAGGATATGCTTTTCTGCATTGTAAACTGCTCTTGTTGAAAAGGGGAGATGAGCATGCCTTAGAGGTAAGACCTGCACTGTCCAATACAGTTGCTGCCACCTGAGGCTGCTTACATTTAAATTAACCAAAAGAAGACAATTTGAAGTTGAGTTCCTCAATTTCATTTGTGCCAGATTTCAAGCATTCAGTAGCCGCATGTGGACAGAGCAGATACAGAACGTTTCCATCACCACAGTTCTATTAGCGCTGCCTGCAGGAATAGCGCCTGGTGGCTACGGTGGCTATGGATTCTCCTCTTCAGGGTGAATACCACCTTTGAAAGAGGCCTGGAAAGGAATCACTGCCTCCCTTGGTTGTTTCTTAGTCTTGTTTAAGTTATCTCTGGCCTGCCATCTTGGGATATAAACCTCCCCGGCAGTACCAGAAGATGCCTGAGGGTGGAGCACTCACCAGGACCCCACACGGGGAAGCAGGGCATAGATCATAGCTCTTTCACTGGGACCCCCAGCTACCAAGGCTCCCCACCTGCTGACCCCCTCTCCATATCCTGAGGTGGCTTCTGGTCTACTTACCGCATCTGTGTTCGGGATGGCCCCGGGCACCCAGGCACCTATGGCGTCACGGCCCTGGTTCTCATACACCTCCTCCAGCACCTGGCTCTTGTTGATGTCTATGTCTAGGAGAAGCCTGGGGGCAGCAAGACCCCAAGTTCCCAGCACAACTCCCTGAACTGACAGGCCCATAGGGGCATCCTCTGCTGACCAAGTGCCCCCTATGTGGCATACCCACCTGCTCTGCTAGGCAGGGCCAGCAGGGCTGTGTCTGGTGCACCCACTGGGACCAGGCTTAGTGCCCACCTCTCCGGGCTGCCACTGACTGACCCCCCAAAGGGGAAAGTGTCAACTTCATGCTCCGGAGTACACAGGCTCAGGGCCTGCACCCTCCAGCCTTACCTTCTCTGAGGTTCCACTATCCAGTTGTCCTGCCAGTGCCATCCTGGGGGTGGCTGGAAATCCGTCATGGGGAGGGCCTTGTGCCCCATGACATCCGAGAAGTTGGGGCAGCGGTACAGCCCCTGCTGCCCCCACTGGTCTTTATACTTGGCCTGATTCTCGTACTGGGGGAGGGGAGGTTGTCAGTGCTGCGGCATTGCCCTAGGCCCCCCACTTTGGCCTGCAGGTGCATCCTAAAAATGTGATAGCCAGGCAAGAAAGGACCACATCCTCATTGCTCAGGTGAGGAGACTGAGGCTCAGAGATCAACTGCCCGAGGTCACTCGGCCAGCAGAGTGGGGTGGATGCAGTGATGGAGCCCTGGTGCTCTTAATGTGACCCGCCTGCTCCTGCTCCCTTATCCCTGCAGACTCAGGGATCCAGTCCTGCTGCCTCCTGCCCACCTTTGCTGCCTCTGGGCCTTTTCTCCCACATTTCCCTTGATAAGCATGCAGTCCCTGCTCTGCCCCCCACCCTAAACCCCCCTCTGTCTCTGCGTCTCCAAGCCCTGTGCAGGGGCTGGTCAGACACAGGATCCATCCAACCACATGTGCAGCTTAGAACTCATAAAAGTATATTTAATTCAGTAAACGAAAAGCCTGCCACTCAAACCTTGCTTCTCCCCTGCTATCAGAGTCGGCTCCTGAGCCGTGGCCTCCCCTGGGGAGCAAAGGTCATCTGCCGCTCCGCTGAGTCTCAGCAGTCTGCGCCTGCGGCTCACCCACCCCCTGGGTTTAGGGTTCTGACTGTTGCAGGCCTCCCCCTCCCAGGACTGCCAAACTGACCTGAAGGACCCTGCTGAGGTCTGCAGGGCCCCCAGGCTGCCTGCTGGTGATGGGGAGGCCCCTCATGTGCTGTGGACTAACTGGGAGAGAGCTCCCAACAAACCTCCAGCAGGGAGAGCATGTGACTAGGCCCTAGAGGGCCTCTCAGTCCCTCCTTTCACCACCACCACATACCTATGGGCTGTTACCAAGGGATCCCGAGCTGGCGGCATCCAAGACTGCTTTAGCCTCTGCCCTCTCTCTCATCACTCTCAAATCCAGTTGGTGGCGGTTTTTCTCCTGGCTACTGCAGCCTCATCCTCCCAGCCACATGACATGCCCCGCAGGAGCCCGGGTCTTCCCTGAGGCCATTCCTCCCCACCCCCACTCACCGTCTCTGCATACACTGCTATGTCGCCGCTGCGGAGCAGCTGCAGGTCCTTGCTGTCTGTGATGTTGCCGAGCCACATGCAGACCCGGAGGTGGCCTGGGAGCGTGTCCTTCTGCCCTTCACCCTCTGGGTACTGAGGCAGGGATGTGGGTGAGAGGGGGGCACGCCTAGCTGGAATGGGTCACATCTGTCCCCCCTAGCCCTGGGAGTGGGCTCCTCCCACTGATCTGGGCGCTGGAGCTGAAAGTGAAGGCTAGTCAGTGCTGCCTTCTGAGTGGGGGCAGTCACACTCTGGGAGCCCCTTGGAAGCAGAGCAGCTAGGGGGAGGAGGGAGATGGGCGATGCTGCCTGGGGAGCCTGGGAAGGCGCCACGGAAGAGCGGTGATGATGGGGACCTTGATAACTATCCTGGCGATCATTTATTACATGCTTGTCATGTGGCCGCACTATGCCAAGTAATGAATGTGAATCGAACGCCTTGATCCTCACACCCCACCACAAGGCGGGCTTCGTGATCACCAGGCCCATTCCACAGAGGAGCAACTGAGTCCTGGAAAAGCCCATGAGTGGCAGAGCCGGGATTCAAGTCTCACGAGGACTCTGATGGGCACAGGAGAAGCCTTGCACGTTGGTGGATAGGGCAAAGGGCAGGTCTGATCAGGGCCAGGGGAAGCCTAGAGTGGCCTGACTGCTGAGAGCATGGGCTGGAGAAAATTGATGCGGCAAGAGGGGCTGAAGGCCAGGCTGGCAGGGCTGCACCTCCCCCAGGA
The DNA here is from genome assembly GCA_027257055.1 of Cephalopachus bancanus. Classification (NCBI taxonomy): domain Eukaryota; kingdom Metazoa; phylum Chordata; class Mammalia; order Primates; family Tarsiidae; genus Cephalopachus; species Cephalopachus bancanus. The sequence goes on along the minus strand of JAPVLO010000543.1, from coordinate 1,112,479 downwards.
GGCAGTGGGGAGCTGGGGAGTCTTTGAGGGAGGGAGTGGTGCCCTACCTACTCCCCCGGGGGGACTACAAGCAGGGAGCTTATTGTCAGGGCCTGGGTGAGGTTCAGTCTTGCATCTGATATGATGGGCTGGTGCCCAGACCTCAGAGGCATTAACTATTTTGGAGATCATCCAATCGTGGTCCAGGAGAGTGATGACAAGGGGATGGGCCAAGTCGCGACCGGAAGGATGATGAAGGGGACGGATTTGAGGGACATTCAGAGGGGCGTGGATCTGAAGCAGCCCACATACTGACAGCCACAGGCCCCCACCTTCTTCTGGGAACTGTTCAATTAATCCCCATTCCACCTGGTAAGGGCCAAAGAGACAGTGAAGGCTGCTCTGCCAGTTCAGGGGCTCCCCCTGGGAGCATCTCCAGGCCCTGTCCTCCCCTGAGGACCCCCTGCTTCCCCACCTGCAGAAGCAGTGTTTGTATTTTCCCACAGTGGCTGCCGGAGTGCAGGGCCCCTGCTGGGGAGTACAGGACGGAGTGGGCAGGCACCCGTGCGTAGGCCACACGCTGCTCCTTGGCCATCAGCCAGATCATCACATCGGGGATGCTCACCTGGGGCTGTCAGGTGGCAGGACATCAGACCCTGCCTGGCCGGCCCCAGCCCGCTCCCCAGCCAGTGTCCAACACCCACCTCAGGGAGCACAGCGTTGAGGTGGTACAGCCAGCCCTCCACGGTGGCCACCATGTCCTTGGGCTTGGCTTGCTTGGCCTTTTGGGCCAGTTCCTGCAGGAGGAGGCTGCGGAGCTGCCACCTCTTCCTGTCCAGGTTGGTGGCTGTGGGCTGATTGCTCATGCAGGGCAGAGGACGCCTGTGGCCGGGATGGGGCGGCAGGAGACCGGACCGCTGTACTGCCACCCAGTCACCATCTGCGGCCCTGTCTTGGGCTCGTGTGCCCCTCCCAGCCTCGAGATCTGGCCCACCCACTGCTGGCTGATCCAGGAGCCCTCCCCGCCCCTCTGTAGGAAGACTGCTCATTGCGTCTGGCCCTGGGTTCTCCTCAGGGTTCTCTTGCTTCCATCCTCCCAGCTCCTGCAGTGTGGCCGGGCTGTGCCCAAGGGCCGCATGTGGGGAGGGGTGTGTGCCCTGAGACAGGGGTGAGGCCTGGGGAGGCCTTACAGCGAGTATTCCAGGACAGGCAGAGCCCTGAGGAGGGCACTTGGGACAGGAGTAGCAGCCGGTGGAAGGGTGCAGAAACCATGTGGGCTTGTCTGGAGGAAGGGGAGAGGTTGGTGTGGTAGGAGCCTTGGGCATGGGTGTGGGATCGTAGGGACGGGGTGATGGAGAGGGCAGGAAGCCTGAAGGCAAGGGAAAAGTGACTCTGTTGTGAGTTTCAAGCCGGGGAAAGATCTGAGCAGTGCTCCTGCTTCTTTTTTTTTTTTTTTTTTGAGTTGGAGTCTCACTCTGTCGCCCAGACTGGAGTGCAGTGGCCGCTCCCGGCCACTGCAGCCTTGACCTGCTGGGCTCCGGTGATCCTTCCGCCTCAGCCTTCCCAGTAGCCGGAATTACAGGCACGCACTACCTCGCCGGCTGATTTTTTGATTTATTGTAGAGATGAGGTCTCGCTGCCCAGGCGGGTCTCGAACCCGCGGGCTCAGGCAATCCACTCACCTCAGCCTCCCAAAGGCGCGGGATTACAGGCTGAGCCACCGAGCCCGGCTTGCTCCTGCTTCTTGAGGAGGATTCTGGGGTATTCCTCTGAGCCCCCTTCTCCCAGCCTGATCTAGGCCAGCCCTGCCCCAGGCACCCCCCTCCTACTTGCAGTCCTCTGCCAGCTCCCTCAGCAGTTTCTCCCACTGGTGGAGCAGATGTGGGTCCTTCGGATTTCGCATGGATTTCAGGGTGTCCAGATTGGCTTTCTGCCCAGCAGAAGAGACATGGGGAGAGCCAGCCTCAGCGTGGAGCTCTCCTGGGACAGGCCACAGGGCTGAATGGCCCAAGACCTTGGGACCTTCGAGGCGTAACCCGGCGATGTCATCCAAGGTCGCTGCACGCCTTGTAAGGCTAGGACCCTATGCACCCTTCCTGCTGTTCAACAGAAGAAATGGGTGGCAGGGAGGACCCAGGAGGGGGTGCGACTGGGAAGCAGTGCAGAGTCCTGACCCACAGGAGGTGTGAAAAAGTCACGTCTGAGGTGGCGGGACCAGGTGGCTCCCAAGACACTCATTCCTTGGCGGGAACCTAAGTACCTTTGTGTTCTGACCCCTCCCAGCTTCTCTGACCTTATCTTCATGTCGCCTCCATGCATGCTCCCCACCCCACTTCAAAACTGGCATATTGCCATGGCTCTGCATAATTCTCTTCTACCTCCACGCCCCCACAAGCTCCTATGCATTCTTCAGAGCCCTGCTGAAATGTCACCTCTTTTGCAAACGTCTCCTCTGACTATCCTCTCTTCCTCTCCCCTCCCCTCCCCCCATCTCTCTGACCCTGCTACTCTGGTGCTTGTATCTCCATCACAGCCCTAGTTGTGCTGTGCGTATCCAACTTCCCGAGACACGAGGACAGGGGCTACGGTTACTCATCTTTGTGTTTTCAGAGCCTTGCCCTGGCGCTTTCATCTTACTGGTGTGGAAGGCATGAGTGAACTGTGTGACCCGCTTCCTATGACAGTGACGCAGTTCGCATTGCCCACCCATGGCCAAAGCCCTCTCTCCACAGCCACTCCTGCACACTCACCAGGCGGTCCCGCGTGAAGTGGAGGAGGTTGAGGCAGTTCATGCGGAAGCTGATGTCCTCCCAGTGGGAGGTCACGGCCACAACAGGCTTGGTGTTGTACCAGGGCACATAATGGTAGATGTTCCCTGAGACACAGAGACACATGGGGGGAGGGGAGGTCTGAGCAACCCTGGAAGGTGTCCTCTCACTGTGTCCCCTCGGAGGACCTCCCCTGGGCTACTTCAGTCCTCAAAGACATGACCTGCTAACAATGCTACCTGGAGCTTCCAGCTGGGCAGCTGAGCCGGGGCCCAATTGAAAATGTGTGCACTATGCTGGGCACCATGGCTCACGCCTTTAATCCCAGCACTTTGGGAGGCTGAGGGGAGAGGATTTCTTTTTTTTTTTTTTTTTTTTGAGTTGGAGTCTCACTCTGTCACCCAGACTGGAGTGCAGTGGCCGCTCCCGGCCACCGCAGCCTCGATCTGCTGGGCTCCAGCGATCCTTCCGCCTCAGCCTTCCAAGTAGCTGGAACTACAAGCACACGTTACCACGCCCGGTTAATTTTTTGATTTATAGTAGAAATGAGGTCTCGCCAAGTTGCCCGGGCGGGTCTCGAATCCACGGGCTCAGGCAATCCACTCACCTCAGCCTCCCAAAGGCACGGGATTACAGTCTGAGCCACCGAGCCCGGCTGGGGAGAGGATATCTTGAGCCCAGGAGTTTGAGACCAACCTGGGCAACATAGTGAGACCTCATCTCTATGAAGAATAAAAAAATTATCTCACTCTGTCACCCAGGATGGAGTGCAGTGGCACGATCACACACACACACACACACACACACACACACACACACACACACACACGATTAAAAAAATCAGCCGGACATGGTGGTGCCTGTAGTTCCAGCTACTAAGGAGGCTGAGGCAGAAGGATCACCTGAGCTCAGGAGGTCGAGGCTGCCGTGAGCTGTGATGATCCCTGCACTCCAGCCTGGGTGACAGAGGGAGACCCCAACTCAACAAAAAGAAAAAAACCAGAACATGTGCACTTTGAGCATTTGTTGTGTTCAGTGTGTCATGCCACATGGCCTTTCAGAGTCCCCAGTTTACAGTGGCAAGTGATTGGGAAGCAGCACACACTGAGGTAGCACTGCAGGGGGTCACAATGCAGGTGTCTGGCTCCAAGGCCCGTGTTTTGACCCTCAAGCAAGATGCCAAAGCACGGGCCTGCCTAGAGGTAAGACTGGGGTGGGGAGCAAGTGTGGATTACAACCAGTGCCAGGTAGGGCAGACTAGGCTCCCTGCAGTGCTCCTTATTAAGAGGAGGGGGAAAGTTCCGTGAAACATAAAGAAGTCTTTTTCTGAACTTCACTGCTGAGGGGACCTCAAAAGAAGAAATCCACAGCAAACAAAAATGAAAAACAGCAGAAATTCTGTGGGACAAGTCAAAGCCAAAGCTGACTTCCATCCTCTGAATTCCTGGCAAGTTCTCAGAGAACTTGTGCTTCTCTTGGCAACTGCAGGGGCACAGGGGGCAGGGGAGAAAGCCTAGGGCTGCCCAAGGTGAACAGCCTCACTGGAGATCCCATGTGTCATGGGTTGAGTTGTGTCCCTCTGCCATAAAGCTGTGTCGAAGTCCTAAACTTCAGGACTTCAGAATGTGACCATATTTGGAGATGGGGTAGAATGAGGTCACAATGAAAAAGAGCAGGTCCTTAAGTCAATGACTGTTGTTCTTATGAGAAAGAATTACCTTTTTTTTTTTGCCAGCCAAGGCAGCATAGCAAGACCTCATCTCTACCAAAAGTTAAAAAATTAGCCAGGCTTGATGGCGCACCTGTAGTCCCAGCTGCTTGGAAGCCTGAGGCAGAAGGATCACCTGACCCAGAAAGTTGAGGATGCAGTGAGCTGTGACGGTGCCACTGCACAGCAAGAAGACCAGGAACACCAAAGACTGCCGGCAACCACCAGGAGCCAGGAGAGAGGTGAGGGCTTCAGAAGGAATCAGCACCACCTCCCAGATTTTGAACTTCTATCTCCAGTCCCGTGAAAGAATACATTTCCATTGTTTAAGCCACCCAGTTCGTGGTACTTTGCTATGGCAGCCCTAACAGACTAATATACCATGTACAGTTGGCACTCCAGACCTTAAACCCTCAGGGCCAGAGTGGATGGGAATAACCCCTCACACAGAATGGGGCGACGGGGAAGCTTACCTGTCTCCGGGACGGTTTTGGGGTCGGGGGGAAGAAAAGCTTTCCCAAGATTTGTTCACAACTGGGGCCTCACACAGGCTGGCATTCTGAGTTCATGCTGCCTGTGTAGGCTGAAAAATGTCCAACAAAACTGAATTTCAAGTGGTCCCTGCTTGGCAGTGCTCCAGGTAACTGGAGGCTGCATAGGCAAATCCTCTCTGGAGAATGAAACTTCAGTCAGACCTCAAAGAGTGCCCACAAAGTTCCAAGAAAACAAGCAGCTAAGAACCAATACACATACTCCCTAACCTAGCAATTCCACTCCTAGGTATATACCCAATAGAAAGGCATGCACAGCATTATCAAGAGACATGTTGTCTGGGCATAGTGGCTCACATTTCTAATCCCAGCACTCTGGGAGGCCAAGGTGGGTTAGGGTCATTTGAGGCCAGGAGTTCACAGCAGCTCTAGTCATAATAGCCAAAAATTGGAAACTGCCAAAATCTCAATAGTAGATGGGATAAACAAATTATGGTATATATACCCATGTAAAAGAATACTACACAGCAACGAGTACAATTAGACCCAGCCTCATCTAGACTCGTGAATACATTTCACAAATAAAATGATGAGCAAAAGAACCAGATACAAAAGAATACATACTATACGGTTTCTTTTTTTCTTTTCTTTCTTTCTTTTTTTTTTTGAGTCATTGCCTCACTCTGTCATCCAAGCTAGAATGCAGTGGCACAATCATGGCTCACCATAGCCTCGACCTCCTGGTCTCAGGTGATCCTTCCGCCTCAGCCTCCCAAGTAGCTGGGACTAAAGGCATGTGCCACCACATGCAGCTAATTTTTTATTTTTATTTTTTCTAAAAACAAGGTCTTGCTATGTTGCCTAGGGTCATCTTAAACTCCTGGACTCAAGCAATCCTCCTGCCTTGGCCTCCCAACATGCTGGGATTATAGGCGTGAGTCATTGTGCCTGGCCTGATTTCTAGTATATAAAGTTTTCAAAGACAGAAAAAATGAAATGGAAGTGAGGAGAATGTTTGCCCTTTGTGGCGGCGGGTGAGGGGGCACAAGGGACTTCTTGGGTGCTGTTATTCTACTTCATGATCTGAATGCTATTACATGGGTATGTTTGCTTTGTGATAATTCAATGAGCTTGACACTCTGGCTTGTATACTTTTCCACAGGTATGTTATACTTTAATCAAAGGTTTACATAAGAAATAAAAAATAGACTGGGTGTGGTAGCTCAAAAGTCAAAAAAATTAGTTGGGCATGGTGGTGTATACCAACTCATAAATTTATAAAATATAAATACAAATAAAAACAGGGAAGACAAAAAAGACAAAATCAATATATAAAATACAAGCCAGGCAGAGCAGCTCATACCTGTAATCTCAGCACTTTGGGATGCCAAGTCAGGAGAATTGCTTGAGCCCAGAAGTTCAAGACCAGCCTGGGCCTGGGCAACAGAGATCCTGTCTCTATGTAAAAACAAAGAAAAGAAAAAAGAACAAATATATAAAATACAGTGCATCAAATGGTGGAAAATGCTAGGGGGAAGAATAAAGCGGGGAAGGGAGAAAGGGGGCTGCCAAGCAATTAAAAAAAAAAAAAAATGTAGCTCCAGATGACAAGATGAAAAATATGGGGGTGGAGGGGTGGGGAAAAAAAAAAAAAGAAAAATATGGGAGAGAGATTTAAAAATATGAAGGACAGAATGAGAGGGTCCACAGAGGATAAAGTTCCAGAAGCGAGAAGAGGGAATTTCCAAAGGGAAAATGTCTTACAATGATCCAGAATTGTTGGAAGACAGCAGTTTCAGACTCACCACTGAGAGAATCATCAGAATGAGAAATAAGCAAAGATCCTAGCCCAGAGTTCTCAGTATGAGCATGGAATACAGATGACAATCTTCCTTTTCTCCTCTTGGATAGCTTACAAAAGCAACAAGGAGAAGGAAAGTGACTCCATTTTCAGCAAAACAAAGAGACAGATATAATCTGCAGACTCAAAATACACAGAAGGACTGCCAAAAGCAACTAGGATGGCCGCAGAAGCCCTCAGGGGTCAAGTGCAGCAGGGGCCACCTGGGGAAAGCAAATGGCAGGACAGATTGTGGGAAGCACAGCTTGTTGGGAGCAGGTCTCAGAGCGTGCCAGCGAAAATACACTCCCTGTAGGAACTCAGGACACAGATGAGGAAATGGGAGGCGTCAGAACTCAGAAAACAAGAAGAAGAAAAAACAAAAACAGCAGAAAGAGGAAGACACCATGAGAAGAAGCCCACAGGAGATCAGACTCTGCAGACAATTCAGTGAGGGGTATAGAAGTAAGGATAGAAATAAGAAAAGTGACCAAAATGAAAAGGGAAGAGTCAGAAAGGAATCAGGGAGAAAATGACAGATAAAGAGAACACCAAGCAGAATTTGTGAAGTGGAAAATTAAACAATGGAATCGAATGAGTATTTTAACATATAACTTGGAGAAAACTCTCATAGAGTCTTTTTTCAGATTTTTTTTTTTCTTTTTTTTTGAGTTGGAGTCTCACTCTGTCACCCAGACTGGAGTGCAGTGGCCGCTCCCGGCCACCGCAGCCTCGACCTGCTGGGCTCCGGCGATCCTTCCGCCTCAGCCTTCCCAGTAGCCGGAATTACAGGCATGCGCTACCACGCCCGGCTGATTTTTTGATTTATTGTAGAGATGAGGTCTCGCTGCCCAGGCGGGTCTCGAACCCGCGGGCTCAGGCAATCCACTCACCTCAGCCTCCCAAAGGCGCGGGATCACAGGCTGAGCCACAGTGGTGTTTGGCTGGGCTTGGTGGCTCAGCCTGTAATCCCAGCACTTTGGGAGGCCGAAGTGGGTGGATTGCCTGAGTCTGTGGGTTCAAGACCAGTCGGGCAACTTGGTAAGACCTCGTCTCTACAATAAAATTAATTAGCCAGGCGCGGTAGCACGCGCCTATAGTTCTGGCTACTTGGAATGCTGAGGCAGAAGGATCGCTGGAGCCTAGTAGGTTGACCCTGGGGTGGCCATGAGCATGCCACTGCACTCCAGCTGGGCTACAGAGTGAGACTCCAACTCAAAAAAAAAAAAAAAATGATGCTTGAACAACTGAACATCCACATGCTAATTGATTCAAAATTAATCATACAGCTAACTGTAAGAATTAAAACTATAAAAGCCTTTAGAAGAAAAAATAGGAAAAAATCTTTATGACCTCAGACTAAGCAAAGAGTTTTTAGATATGACAACACAAAAGAAAAATAAATTGGATTTTATCCAGATAAAAAAATGCTTGCACTTCAAAAGACACCATTAAGAAACTGAAAAGAAGCCGAGCTCGGTGGCTCAGCCTGTAATCCCCTGCTTTGGGAGGCTGAGGTGAGTGAATTGCCTGAGCCCACGGGTTCGAGACCCGCCTGGGCAACTTGGCGAGACCTCATCTTCACAATAAATCAAAAATTAGCCAGGTATGGTAGCGTGTGCCTGTAGTTCCGGCTACGTGAAAGGCTGAGGCGGAAGGATTGCGGAAGCCCATCAGGTCGAGGCTGCAGTGGCCAGGAGTGGCCACTGCACTCCAGTCTGGGTGACAGAGTGAGACTCCAACTCAAAAAAAAACTCCAAAAAACCTGAAAAGACTATTTGTAAATAATATATCTGATAAAGGACTTGTATTCAGAATATATAACAAACTCTTACAACTCAATGATAAGAAGAAACACAACCCAATTAAAAAACGGGCAATCTCCTAGAATAGAAGGGCTAAAGAAAAAAGAGCAATAGATTTCAATAGATAAATCATCAAGAAGATAAATGAATGGCTAATGAGCACATGAAAAAATGCTCAGTGTCATTAGATATTAGGAAAGTGCAAATTATACCAACCAGATACTATATGACTACTATAATAAATATAATTACAAAGGCAGATAACAACGACTGGTAAAGCTGTGGAGAAACTGGAATAATCCTATGCTGCTGAGAGAATGGAAAATGGGGTGGCCACTTTAGAAAAGTTTGGTAGTTACTTAAAAAGCCATTCCACTTCTAAGTATCTATCTACCCAAGACAAATGAAAGCACATGTTCACACAAAGACCTGTACATGAATGTTCACAGCAGCTTTATTCACAACAGCTGAGAAGTAGAAACAATGTCTATCAACTGATGGATTAACAAATGATGAATGGTACATCCATGTAATGGAAAACTATTTGCAATAAAAAGAAGTGAGGTACTGATACATGTTACACTATGAATAAAACTTACGGACATTATGCCAAGTGAAAGAAGCCAGATACAAAAGACCAACATTATATATTTTCATTTATATGAACTATCCATGAAAATTATTAATGTCATTCATATAAAAAATGTAGGAAAAGTAAATATATAGAGACAGAAGCAGATCAGTACTTGTATGGGCCTGGGGGTGGGAACAGGGCAGTGACTACAAACAGGCATGAAGATCTCTTGGAGTGATGGAAATGTTCTAAAATTCAGCACAATGATGGCTGCTCGGTTCTGTGGATTTACTAATAAGCACTAAATTGCACAAAACAAGTGAACTTTATGGTATGTAAATCACACCACTAAGTAAATCACTAACAAAAGAAGATTTTACTCATAAACATAGATGCAAAACTCTTAAGCAAAATATCAGTAACGCAATTTCAGAATGTATAACAAAGGTAACGAAGGTGTAAATGCAATCATAGTGTTATAATTGCACTATATATGATACATAATGAAGCATAATTATAATATTTATGTGAGGTGGTATAATATTAACTCTAGGTAGACTATGATAGGTTAAGGATCAATACTGTAATCCCTTGAGCAACCACTAAAAATATCCAAAGCTATATAGCCAGTAAGTCAATAGAGGACATAGAATGCAATACTAAAAACAAAATAAAACAAAAACCTGATTAAAATAAAAGAACACAGGAAAATTCTAGCTGGCTTTTTGTAGAAATTGTCAAGCATATGCTAAAATTTATATAAAAATGGAAGGGAACCAGAATAGGTGCAATTATTTTGTAAAAGAACAACAAAGTTGGAGGACTTACACAACCTAATTTCAAGACTTTAGAGTTACAATAATCAAGACAGTGTGATATTGGCATAAGTACAAACAGATCAATGAAACATAATAGACATTCTATAAAGATACCACAATATATGGTTAATGGATTTTCGACAAAGGCACCAAAGTAATTCAATGTGGGAATGAGTAGTTTCTTCAGCAAATGGTGCTGAATTGGACATAAGTATACAAGAGAAAAAGAGGACCAGGTGCAGTGGCTCACAGCTCTGTAATCCTAGTGCTTTGGCTGAGGCCACAGTATCTCTTGAGGCCAGGAGTTCAAGTCTAGCCTGAATAACACAGTGAGACCCTGTTTCTACAAAAAAAAAAAAAAAAATTCAGGTAAGGGAGCATGTGCCTGTAGTCCCAGTTACTTGGGAGGGTGAGGCAGTAAGATAATTTGAGCCCAGTAGTTTGAGGATGCAATGAACTAGGATCATGCCACTGCAGTCCAGACTGGGCAACAGAGCAATACCCTGTCTCAAAAAAAAAAAAAGATAAAAAATAAAAAAGAATCTGAACCTCTTCCTCACAAAATATGCAAAAATTGTCAAGATAGAGCATAAACCTAAACAAAGAAGCTATAATTATAAAGTTTAGAGAATGAAACACAGAAGAATATCTTCATGATCTTGAGATGAATAAATATTTCTATGTTTAGTACTAACCATAAAATAAAAGATAACAAATTTCGCCGGGCTCGGTGGCTCAGCCTGTAATCCTGTGACTTTGGGAGGCTGAGGTGAGTGGATTGCCTGAGCCCGCGGGTTCGAGACCCGCCTGGGCAGCGAGACCTCATCTCTACAATAAATCAAAAAATCAGCCGGGCGTGGTAGCGCGCGCCTGTAGTTCCGGCTACTTGGAAGGCTGAGGTGGAAGGATCGCCGGAGCCCAGCAGGTCGAGGCTGTGGTGGCCGGGAGCGGCCACTGCACTCCAGTCTGGGCGACAGAGTAAGACTCCAACTCAAAAAAAAAAAAAAAATAACAAATTGGACTTAACCAAAAGTAGAAATTTCTGATCTTCGAAAGACATGTTTGGAAACTGCAAAGTCCAGTCACAGACTGGAAGACAATATTAACAGAACATATCTGGCAAAGGACTTTTATCCAAAACCAAAACAAACAAAAAACAAAAAAACTCCTGGAATTCCAGATAAAAAGACAACACAATGAAATAGAGGCAAAAGAACCTGAACAGATCTTTCACTAAAGAAAGTTATGTGAGTGGCTGATGAGCATGTGAAAAGATGCTCAGCATCATTGATGATTAGAGAAATGCAAGTGAAATCACAACAAGGTGCAACTTCACACCCACTAGAATGACTCAAATGAAAGACCAGGAAATACCAAAAGTTGGTAGGATTTAGAATGGAATGCCCAGATATTGCTGTGGAGTGTAGAGTATAACCATTGTGGAAAACAGGCATATTCTTATAAAACCCAAATTCCATCCCTAGGCATTTACCTAAGAGGAATGCAAAAACATTTTCACAAAAAGAGACTTGAACAAGAATATTTAGCCAGGGGTGGTAGTTCACATTTATAATCCCAGTACTTTGGGAGGCCAAGGCAGGAGGATTGCTTGAGAGAAAGAGTTGGAGACCAGCCTTGGGAACACAGCAAGACTTCATCTCTACAAAAAAATAATTAGCTGGGCATGGTAGGTACGTGTCTATAGTCCCAGTTATTCAGGAGACTGAGGCAGGAGGATCACTCGAGCCCTGAATTTAGAGGCTGCAGTGAACCATGATCTCTAACCTGGGACAGAGTGAGACCCTGACTCAAAAAGAAAAAAGACTGTTTATAGCGGCTTTATTCATGAAACTCCAAAACTTGAGTCAATCTAAATGTTCACGAACAAGTGAATGGACAAATAAACTTATAATTATATAATGAAATACTGACAGAAATAAAAAGAAACAAAATATTAGTCTACGCTACAACACAGACGAATCTCTAAAACACTATGCTGAGCAAAAGAAGCCAAAGAAAGAGTATTATATGTATCATTTCATTTATATATGACATTGTAGAACAAGCAAATCAAATCTATGGTGACATGTATCACAACAATTGCCCGGGGCCGGGGGTGGGCAGGAAGGGCTGACTGAAAAAGTCCATGATAGCTTTCTAGGGTGATGGAAATCTCTACCTGTGGTATTTAAACTCATTTGTCAAAACTCATCGAACTGTACACTTTATTTATTTGTTGTTCCTTTAGAGTCAGGGTCTCATTCTGTCGCCCAGGCTGGAGTGTAGTGGCACAATCACAGCTCACCATAGCTTTGATCACCTGGGCTCAGGTGATCCTTCTGCCTCAGCCTCCTGAATAGCTGGGACTACAAGTGCATGATACTATGTCTGGCTAATTAAAAAAAATTTTTTTTTGTAGAGATGAGGTTTCACTATGTTGCCAAGGCTGGTCTCAAACTCCTGGCCTCAAGCAATCCTCCCACCTCAGCCTCCCAAAATGTTGGGATTACAAGCATGGGCCAGTGTGCCCAGTGAAACAGTACACTTTAAAACTGTGCATTTTATTGTTTGCAAGCAATAAGAAACAATAAAGTCACCATTAAAAGAATGAAAAGCCAAAGCACAAACTTGGAGAAGATACTTATAACACATACATCTGGCAAAAGATTGTCACCCAGAACAAATAATGTACAAGTGGATAAAAAATATAGCCAAATGGAATAATGCATAAAGTATATGAATAGGTATTCTACAGAATCTATTTATTTCAAGGAAAAGTAAATGTCTGTATTCATATGAAGATGCTCAATCCTCATTTGTAATCAGGAAAAAGCAAATTAAGCCCATATGAAACACCATTTCATATCCACAAGATTGGCAAACATTAAAAGGCTGGGCAATCATCAAGTACTAGTGAGAATGTGGAGTGACGGGAATTATACCATACTGATGAGAGTGTAATTTGGAATAATCACTTTTGCTTTCAATTTCTCTTCTACTCCTAGTTATATAATTTAGAGAAAGCCTTGCACTGTGACCAGGAAATATACACAGGAATGTTTATAACAAAACTATTATACTAGCAAAGAAAGATACAACCTAGTCTACCTGTACCACATAACTTGTGGTATGATCATGTAGTGGAATATACACAGAAATGAAAATGAACTGCAACTACATGTACCCACTGAAAGAGTCCATTTATATGAAATTGTAAAAGTATGCTGTTTAGGGTTTCATATGCAGGAGAAGAATTGGAAAAGAAAGCAAAGAGATGATTAACACAAGAGTCAGAACCATGGTTATTCCTAGGGTGAATGGATTAGGGAAGAGCAAAGAGGGACTTTCTAAGATGTGACAATTTTCTATACTTAAGGTAGGTAGTGAGCTTATGAGTATTCATTTACTTTTTATTTTATTTTATTATTTTTATTTTTTGAGTTAGAGTCTCACTCTGTCACCCAGGTTGGAGTGCAGTGGCATGCTCATGGCCACCGCAGCCTCAATCTGCTGGGCTCAGGTGATCCTTCTGCCTCAGCCTTCCAAGTAGCTGGAACTACAGGTGAGCGCCACCATGCCCGGCTGATTTTTTTATTTATTGTAGAGACGAGGTCTCGCCAAGTTGCCCAGGCTGGTCTTGAACCCCTGGGCTCAGGCAATCCTCTCGCCTCCACCTCCCAAAGTGCTGGGATTACATGTCTGGTTACTTCTTCTTTAAACTGTACACATATTTTGTGTACTTTTTGTATATGTATTTCATAATATAAAAAATAAGTAGAACATTATGCTAATTGAAAGAAACCAGTCACTAAGGACCGTGTATACAATATGTCCAGAATAGGCAAAGCTATAGGCACAGAAAGTAGATCAGTGGTTACCAAGCCTGGGAGGTGGGAGAGAAATGGGAAGAAGGGCTGCTAATAGGCTTAGAGTTTCTTTCTGGGGTGAGGAAAATGTTCTAAAATTGATCGTAGTGATGGTTGCACAAATCTGTGAAAAACTACTGAACTGTACATTTTAAAAGGTGAGTTCTATGGTATGTGAATTGCACCTCAATAAAGCTTTAATTAAAAAATAGGTAGAGCTGGGCTCGGTGGCTCAGCCTGTAATCCCGCGCCTTTGGGAGGCTGAGGTGAGTGAATTGCCTGAGCCCGCGGGTTCGAGACCCGCCTGAGCAGCGAGACCTCATCTCTACAATAAATCAAAAGATCAGCCAGGCGTGGTAGGGCATGCCTGTAATTCCGGCTACTTGGAAGGCTGAGGTGGAAGGATCACTGGAGCCCAGCAGGTCGAGGCTGCGGTGGCCGGGAGCGGCCACTGCACTCCAGTCTGGGCGACAAGTGAGACAACAACTCAAAAAAAAAAAAAAAAAAATAGGTAGAGGTCAGGGTCGTGGCTCAGCCTGTAATCCCAGCACTTTGGGAGGCCGAAGCAAGAGGATTGCCTGAGTCTGCGGGTTCGAGACCAGTCTGGGCAACTTGGCAAGACCTTGTCTCTACAATAAATAAAAAAATTAGCCAGGCATGGTAGTGTGAGCCTGTAGTTCTGGCTACTTGGAAGACTGAGGCAGAAGGATCGCCTGAGCTCAGCAGGTCAACACTGGGGTGGCCGTGAGCGTGCCACTGCAGTCCAGCCTGGGTGACAGAGTGAGACTCTAACTCAAAAAAAAAAAAAAAAGGTAGAGAAGCAGGATGCACAGAAAGCCTCTGAATGGGTGAGGAGATGATGAAGCTGACAAAGAAGAAAAGAGACAGTATTGCTCTGCAGCAGGGGTTCTCCAACTTTGCACCCAAATCACCTGGAGGGCTTGGAAAAACACTGATTTTGAGCCCTCATTCTCAGATTATCTGATTCTGCAGGTCTAGAATCTGCAGATCTACAGAATTCTGTAGTCTGTGATTCTATAGCCTGTGTAGTCAAGAAATTGCCTTCCTAACAAGTTCCCAGGCGATGCTGATGCAACTGGCCCAGGGTTGCAACCACTACTCTATAGCGCCTACCAGAGGTGTCCAATAAATATACAGTGGATGACTGAATGGATGGATGGTTGAGTGGGTGGGTGGTTGTTGGGGTGAGTGGATGAGTGGGAGCTGAATGGCTGACTGGACAGATAAATGGATGGATAAAGGGTGGATGGATGGGTAGTGAATAGTAGTTGGATACAGGGATGAACTTTTGGGTGGAGGATGTATGTGGATGGGAGGTGGTTCAGAGTAGAAGATGGGACTGAGGAAGTTGTAGTGTGGAAAGAAGTGTAGAGGACTTGGGTTAGTCACCTACTAGCTATGAGGTTTGGCAAGTGACTTCACTTCCCTGAACCTCTTTTTTCTCATGTGTAAAATATGGGTAAATAATGCCTATGAATCTTCCATGAGTTAATATTCTTGGGAGAGCCTAGCACAAAGCCTGGCATGCAGTGGCTGCTCTCTCCACTCTTTGCCTGAATCTGACTATTACCATCATATATCACTGGGCTGTATTGTGTGCTTGAGACCAGAGGCTTGTAATTCAGGTCCATCTTGTTTCCATAGTGGCCGATGCTGACCTCGAACTGGATCAGGTCTTTAAAGTTGGGCATCATGGTACAGGAGAGGAAGATGACACATAAACCATACTTCAGACGGTTCTGGTGCCTCTGGAAAACAAACCCCCACATCCCCAGTACATAAGCCAAGGGACGAACAAGGTTATATGGACGGGCAGAGAGACAAGGATGAGGTGCTCTGTTTCTTTCAAAAGTCATCTTTGCTTCTTTCAGGGTGAGCCAGACCATCACTGAAAAGCCCCTCTCAAAACCCTGAGGAGGCCAGGCGTAGTGGCTCAAGCCTGTAATCCTTGCAATTTGGGAGACCGAGGCGAGAGGACTGCCTGAGCCCGGGGGTTTGAGAACAACCTGGGCAACTTGGTGAGACCTCGTCTCTACAATATATCAAAAAATTAACCAGGCATGGTAGCTTGTGCCTGTAGTTCCAGCTGCTTGGAAGGTTGAGGCGGAAGGATCACCTAAGCCCAGCAGGTTGATGCTGGAGTGGCTGTGAGTGTGCCACTGCACTCCATCCTGGGACGGAGTGAGGCTCTGACTCAAAAACAAACAAACAAACAAATCCTGCAGAGGCTCCCTTTCCCTCGCACCTGGCTGATCAAGGGCAGTTCCTCCCAGGACTTCCACCACCTGGTGCCCTTCACCCAGTCAACCTTGGTTCCTTTCCTTCCTGAAATTGGGCAAGAGGGGTCTCCTCCCTGGTCAGGCTCTGAGTTGGACCACCCCATCCCTGCTCCAAGTTGAAGTGCCTCTCTCTTTTTGCCTAAACCCCTTCCTTCAGAAGAGACAGTTGTGGGCAGGGGTGTAAAGCTGGACTCTCTCTCTCATACATCTGGTTCTTCTCAAGCTCTCCTCTTTCTCAGGGAAAGGCTGACTTTTCTACTTCTCCCAGCTGCCCACTGTCTCCCAGCTTCATCTGTTGCCACTGTGTGGTCAGACACTCTGTTCATCAGCCCCTCTCTTGTTTCTGTGGCCAACCTCAACCCCACTCTTGCTTTCCCCCAGTATGTTCACCAGCTCAGGCCTCCCCTATTTAAAAAACAACCCCCCTTCTCCCATCTGAGTCCCTATTTAGCTGCTGCCTGACTTCATCTCCTTCCACTCTTTTTTAACTTTTTTTTATTTTTACTTTTTAGAGGCAGAGTCTCACTATGTTGCCTAGACTCGTCTCAAACTCCTGGATTCAAGCAATCCTCCCGCCTCAGCTTCCTGAGCTTGAATTCCTTCCACTTCTCAGACAAGTTTCTTAGAAGCCTTGCCTCCATGCACTGTCCCCTACTTCTCCCTCCTGTCTATAGCAGTCCAGTTTCTCTCCTGATCCAAGGCTACTGGCATCTTCCTAATAGTCAGCAGACATCTCTGAGTCCTCATCCTTTCTCTCTACCACATTCAAGATTGCTGGTCACTTCTTTCTGCAACTCTTTTCCTTGGAATATGCCTCTGCAGACTCCTCCACCTGTTCCTGGACTATGGCAGGCTCCTGCTAGGTTCCTTCCTTTCACTGCACCTACTCTCCTTGGGCAGTTTCATCCACAGCCGCGGGTTCAAATCCTTGTACAATGATGACACCCCGTGACTAGCAGCCTCCCAGAGTTGGCTTACGTGGATGTTTCACAGCACATGTCCGAGCTGGGATTCATCATTTCCCCCAGACCTGCTCCTCTTTTAGAGATCCCATCTTGGTGCATGCCATCCCTGACCACCTTCACCCAAAGCAGGAAATGGGTTTCAGCTAGGGGAGTTGGCCTCACTTCTTAGGCCCTTGTTGGTCACTGGCTCTGATTGTTGTTTCCAGAGGGTCTCTGAAGTCTTCTCCCTCCTCTCCAACTTTCCTCCAGTTAGACATTATCTCAGTTTCTCTTGTCTAAGTGACCTCAACTTACTCTGGTCTATTGCTAATACTGTTCTTCCTGCCCCTTCCTGCCCCAGTGGCTTCAGGAAGAAATCCAAATCCCTTAGATTGTTTTGCAAACCCCGGAGAAACTGAGTCATGAATGAATATCATTTCTCCTTAACTATATTAGGCATTTGTTTCTTTCCTTTTTTTTTTTTTTGAGTTGGAGTCTCACTCCGTCACCCAGGCTGGAGTGCAGTGGCACGCTGATGGCCACCATGGCCTCGATCTGCTGGGCTCAGGTGATCCTTCTACATCAGCCTTCCAAGTAGCCAGAACTACAGGCACGCACTACCACGCCCAGCTAATTTTTTGATCTATTGAGATGAGGTCTGCCAAGTCGTCCAAGCTGTTCTCGAATCCGTGGGCTCAGGCAATCCCTTCACCTTGGCCTCCAAAGTGCTGGGATTACAGGCTTGAGCCACTGCGCCTGGCCTAGGCATTTCATAAACTGAAACTTTATCTTGTCTTTATTGGGTGCTCTGTCCATCTGGGATTAGTAAGTACTCAAGCAGATTGATCAAGCATCCTTACACACCCAACAGTCTATGGCTAGGACCTCTTGCAGGGTCAGAAACTAGGGCCTATATTAGATATGGGACAGGAAGAGGGGCTATTTTTCCGGTGCTACCTGTTTCTCGTGGTTACCTCCATCCTGGTCACTTCATGGGACAGAGCCATTATCCTAGAGCCCTGTTTGGACTTGATTTGGGTGATTAACTCCAGGAAGACTCGGCCTCGATAAGCCAAGCCGTCCTTCACAGAGTCAGGAATACACTAAGGAGACAGAGAGAAAAGGGCGGGAGGGGTGGAGGGAAGGAGTCAAATTCGCCCGGAATCAAAAACAAGGACAAGGTTGTCAGGTCACCGCCTGCCTGAAGCTGGCTCCAACCACAATCCCAGGGAAAAATTTCATTTACTCCAGACACCACACCAGGAAACCTCTGGACGTCGGCCCTCTTCGCTCCACCACTCCTGCTCGTGCATTGTTCTTATCACCCCCTGGAAAAATCCCATTCCCATAATGCTTCGGGCTGGGCAGGGCACATGTGATAACCACTGAGTTTGCGCTCCCAGCCTGGCCAATCAGGGTATGCTCCACCTCCTTAGCCACAGTGATTGGTCCAAGGGGAGAGCACATGACCTAAGCAGGCCAATTAGAATACAATTCTTGGCGTTTTTTCCCTGAGTAAGTATTGCAGGGTTTCCAGCCTGGAGGCCAGACTGTGGTAGGAGGAAATATGAGGCATGAAGGAGGAATGGAGCGTGAAGAGCAGGAAGTGGCCGCAAGTCTCCTGATGGCATCAAAGGTTCGGTGCCTACAGCTCTGCCTCACTCAGCATTCTTCCCAACCTCATTTCGTTTTTTTCAATTAAGCCAATTCGAGTCAGATGTCTGGTGTTTGTCATCAGTCTTGAATAACCCCGTGTGTTTGCACATTTACCTGTGCCGTGTCCTTGGTCCTGCACGCCCTTTTCACCTGCTGAAAATCTTACCCGTGGTCTCATCTCAAAGTCCCTTCTTCAGGAAATGCCTAGAGCACTCCTCCTGTTCCTTTCTCATGCCCAGCACATGCCCCACGTACGCATTGCTATTCGTGTACAGGCTTCTTTACCAGACTGTGGTGAGCGGAAACCAGGGCCAAAGCCTCTTGAGCATTTCCCAGGCCCCAGAGCTTTATAACTGGCCAGTTTTATCTCTCTACTATCCCCTAGAGCTGACATGAGAAGCTTACAGCGCCTTCTTCCGAAATCCTGAAAGGGGCCTTTTTACCACCGTGCAGAGTTAGGAAGCTGGGCCCGAAGCAGGGCAAGAAGCCAGAGTACACTCCTGGAAGGACAGAAGGTGAGAAGGGGGGGGGGGTGAGGGGGACGGGGGTGCAGGTAGGAGAGGCCCGGGATGTGGGGCCCGGGGCTTTGCTTGCCTTCGATCTCTTCTCCAGTTGACGAGATTTGGTTGAGGGATAGGCTGGCGGTCCCAATCTCATCCCGGCAATCCCTCCTGGAGCTGGAGAGAAACTCTGCAGGATGAGCCCTTTGCCCAGCTCTTATGTTCTCCTTCCCTGCATGTGCTTCAGCCACCACCTAGTTGCTCACCAGTCCAAGAGTCTGAACTTGATGTAGCTGGAGAGGCAGGGCAGCTGTGAAGGGAAGGAGAGAGGAGCAGTGGGTGTATATTCCAATGGTCTGAACCTCGTGGAGATTTTAAAAGCAGTTGGGGAGTACTGGGTCTCCAAGGCCTGGCTCAGTTACCAATGAACCATTTAACCAAAGACAAAGCTGGATTTACCACACAGCTTATGGAACTTTGGCTTTGGGGACTCCCATTTCCTTGCAAGTTCCCAGGCGGGGCCTGGGACTTGTCACATGATCATTTTGTATTCACCTTCTTAAAATGGCCCCCAAATTGCATAAGCTTTGGGGCCCTTAAAATCCCACTGTCCTGACAGCTGGGAAGCCAAGAGAAACTGTGGGAAAGGCTTTAGAAAAGCAATAAGAAAGAAGAAAATTGCTCAGGTTAAGGAAGGGCATTGGAAGGGGAGAGATGGGCACCATAAGGCATCCAAGTTTTCCAAAGTTATGAAGCCTCCAAATTCAGATTTATGGCTGAACCATCTTTTTATCCATCTTGCTAATAATTCTCCTCCCCTTTCCTAATTCCTTTTCTGGTGCACAGTCTCCCCTCCTGCCTGGGGCCCTTGGGCTGGCCACTGGCACAGACCCATTTTCAGCAGTGCCCTGGGCTCTGCTCCCTCATGAACACCAGGCCTTAGTCACTACCATCTGTGTGGTCATTCTGCCTCATCAGAGTAAGGTTCACATCTGACTATTGCATTCCCAAAGGGCTACTGGCAATCAGGCGTCCATCCAAATGACCCCACCCAGGAGACTGTGTTCTGGGGGAAATGTGTGAGGGTCCAGGGGGTGTTTGGACATCTTCAAATGTTAGAAGGCTTCTCTCAAAGATGAGAACTTGATAGATGATGAACAAAAAGAGGAATTCCTAAGGCTTTGAGAATCCACAGAGCATCTGAGGATCCTGGCCGAGCCCTCATCACAGCTAAGGATAGGTGGGAGAGAGTCTAGCAGGATGGGGCATGGACTAGGCCTCCTTTAAAATGTCTTCCTACTTTAAAAGCCTATAAAATCATCCCAGGAGGTGGGGATTATGAGGGATGGTTGAAAATGATGGCTTACCAGGAAGCAGATTGGAGAAGTTTCTAGAAGCAGTAAGGAGGGGAGTTCATGGGAGCTAATTTCATATTTCACAACATAAAGTATAAGAAAGCGAAATGCTCTCTGGGTAGCCAGATGAATTTACACAAACTTTGACACACTTGCACACAGGAGAGAGTGCAAGTTGTGTCTCAGAACTGTTTGCTCTTATTTACATACAGCTCTTTAAAGGCTGACATACAGTCAAAAGGCCATGAAGGCTCCATTAGGACTTCAAGAGAACTCTCATTGACAAGAGCTGACAGGTGACTGAGAGGGACTGAAAAGCTATAAAAATCAGACTATAGGATCCCATAAAGAAGAGCGTCTTGGAGCCATTTAGTGTAGCACAAATCGCCCTGTACTACATATAGCACAGTATAATAACTATGTTCCCATAATGCCTTTAAGCCATCAACAAAGAGCTATATTATATTCAGGGCACTTGGCTTAGAAAATAAGAAAATATGTAATATGATTTAGAATGAGTTTTTAAAGTGATTTGCTTTTTAATGTGAGTGAAAGGACACACTTAAGTTCTTTGAAAAATTCAGTTATATGGCCCATCCATTGCTTAATACTGGGCAAAATTGAACCTATTATACAATCTAGTCATTTTGATTCTACATATTTTCCCAAGAGAAACGAAAGCATATGTTCATACTAAGATTTGGACAAATGTTTACAGCTTCATTTTAACAGCTCAAAACTGAAAACAATATAAATGCCCACCAGAAAAGGAAATAATAAACATGCAGTGGACTATTACTCAACAATAAAAAGGAGAGAACTGATACACATAACATTTTGGAAGAATCTCAGGATAATTATGCTGAATGAAGGAAGCCAGACAAAAAAGAGTACACATGACATGGTTCCATTTATGTGAAACTCTAGGAAACATTAGGAAAATGCAAGCTAATCTATAGTAACAAAAGGCAGATCAGTGGTCACCCGAGGATGGAAAAGGGTGGGATAGGAATGAGAGGGAGGGATTGCCAAGTGACATGAGGCAACTTTTTGAGGTGATTGATGTGATGGATATATTATCTTGATTGTGATGATGGTTTCCTGAGGGTGTACATATTGTAAAATGTATCAGGTTGTACATTTTAAATATTTGCAGTTCACCGTATGCCAATGATTCCTCAACAAAGCTGTAAACAGTAGTTTACCATAATACGTCCTTGGCTGCCTCATACTCCCTATTGTGCAGGGCTCCCTCCCATACTTCTTGGCTCCCACCTTTCATCCACACCTCCACCCATGCACCCAAACTTTTTTTCAGCTTGAGGGCAGTGAGGGAAGGGCAGGCATGACAGAGCAGCCATACCTGAATCCGGAAGGTCAGGATCTGGTTCCATATGGGATTGTCGGTTTGGGTCTGCATGTGCGTCTTGAGCTAGGAATGGCCCAAAGCAGTGTCAGTACCAGCCTGCTCTCCCTCCTTCTTTCACTGGCCTCACCTTCCAGCCCTTCCCATCCAGGTCAGAGGTGATTGGGCTAATCTCTGGTCTAAAGACACTTGACAGCTTCTCAGTGGCTACTTCAGTCCTTCGTGTATTTATCTCAAAGTGTTTGCCAGATCCAGATTCCTAGTTATTTTTATTTAAATCAACTTTAAATGTAGATAAATTCTAAGATCACAAACATAGCTGATGATGGCAGTGGACCCTATTTAAAACCACCAGTTGGCTGGGCGAGGTGGCTCCCAGCACTTTGGGAGGTTGAGGCGGGAGAATCATGTGAGCCCAGGAGTTCAAGACCAGACTGGGCAATATGGTGGGACCTCATCTCTACAAAAAATGCAAAATTAGCCAGGTGTGGTGGCATGAGCTGTAGTCCCAGTTACTTGGGAGACTGAGGGTGAGAGCCCAAGAGGTCAAGGATGTGGTGAGCAGTGATGGTGGCACTGTACTCCAGCCTGGGCAACAGAGCGAGACCCTGTCTAAAAAACAAACAAACAAAAACGACACAAAATAATCAATTGACTTAATTTTTAAACCTAGCCTTATTCTAAGCAATGATATGTGTTGAAATAAAGTGTTAGTTGATCTTGTTAAACTTTTTAAGGTACACTAAGATAAACACAGAAATGTGGCAATTTTGGGAAAATGTATGTTGCCACCCAAGAACATCTCACCAAGCTCCAGGGTTACCCAAACTACTCACTAGGAAATAAATACTCAGTGTGGTGGTTTAAAACATGTTCATAAGTTCTTTGGTACCCCTCCCATCAAAAGGTGGACACATTATTTCCCTTCCCTACTAGTGGGCTGGATTTAATGACTTGTTTGTAGCAGGTAGAATATGGTAGAAATGAAGATTTGTGAATTATGAGACAAAGCCTTTAACCCTGTATTCACCCAATTTGAACACAGGACCCTTTTTTTGCACATAACACCTGTCAACACCCTGGAAAATGCTACTCTGTATTCACAGAGATTCATGGAATGTCAGTAACCCTCTGGCCCAGAACTGTCTATTTACAGGTGAAGAGACTGAGACCTAGAGGAGATGATGATAGTTCCAATGTCTGTTGGCATGTTGTTTCATTCTCTCATTCTTTACTTCCATGTATATTTGGTTTTTAGTGAGCATCCTCTCTGTGCAAGGCACTGGGCACAGCTCTGGCAGCAGAGGGGAGCCTGATATGGTCTCTACCCCTAGAGGTCCATGTTTAGGGGCTCGCCCTGCCCTTAGTGGGTGACTAAGAAACAGTTACTGGGGTCCTGCCCACCCACTCACTCCCTTCCCCCACACTACTTTTTCTACGTGCCATTTTCTCTAGGGCTCAGATCCTTTCTACTCTTACCTTTTCTCCAATCAGTTCCACCTCCAACACAGGATTCAGTAACTGGTCTCTCTCTACAAATAAGAGGTTAAAAGGCTTCTATTTTTTCAGGAGGAGGAAATGGAAGGTGACAGAACAACTTAAAACCCTGCCCCATAATTTTTTTTTTTTTGGAGTTGGAGTCTCACTCTGTCACCCAGACTGGAGTGCAGTGGCCGCTCCCAGCCACCGCATCCTCGACCTGCTGGGCTCCGGCGATCCTTCCGCCTCAGCCTTCCAAGTAGCTGGAACTACAGGTATGCGCTACCACGCCCGGCTGATTTTTGATTTATTGTAGAGATGAGGTCTCGCTGCCCAGGCGGGTCTTGAACCCGCAGGCTCAGGCAATCCACTCACCTCAGCCTCCCAAAGGCGCGGGATTACAGGCTGAGCCACCAAGCCCGGCTCCTGCCCCATAATTTAGTGTAGTGCTCCCTGGGTAGACCTGTTTCCAGTAACCACTGTGCCGCTTCTTCCTCCACACAATGACATGGAAGGAAGGGACACAGGGAATGTTGACTCTGCATCAGGACGTTACAGACAGGTTGATTCCTGGTGGATTTCAGGTTCATCTTGTGTCCCCATCCCAAATCTTAGGTTAGTGTCAAAAGGAAGGGAAGCTCCATGAGGATCCAGGGTGCCACTGTATAGAAACCCTCAGGGCTGATCCCTCCACTGCCAGCCCGACTAACTGAGATGCAGGTCCTCTGCGCAGTAGATGAAGAACTGCAAGTAAGCCATGTTGATCGGGACTGCCGCTGACTTGAAGATCTGAATTTGGTGTCATCAGCCCCGTAGGGAAACTCTTGATCTACCTGGAGAGACCAGAGAGCTGGTAGAGTCAGGGTCACAGGGAGACAACAGTCAAAGCCACCAGACTTTGCTTCCTCAACCTCCCACTTGGCTCAGGGGGAGTGGGACAGCCCTGCAGTGACACAATGGGCAAAGGAGGGGTGTGAGGGTCAATGGCTAGTGTGAGGGCCCAGAGGTACCCCCAGGAAGCAGCCAGGGTAGGAAATGTTCCTAGGGTATGGGGGGCAGTCTCACCAGGGCCTGGTCTCCCACACCAAGGGCACAGATAGTGACTTTCAGGTAGCCTCTCACGCCCTCGTCAGGGTTATTTGACTGGCAGAGACCTAGCCATTTCCTCAGGAGTGTGTGACCTGGAGAGGCAGAGGGCCATGGAAGACCCGCCTTCAGTCTCCACCTCTCTCCCCTGAAACCAGCCGCTGGGGAGAAGAGGGAGGTGGAAACATGTCTCATGTATTCCGTTTTCCTACCCAGTGGTACAGGAAAATGGGAGTCCTTCCTACCAGGAAGCAATGGTGTGCTCTCAAGGCTGCCACTGACATTTTTTTCCCCTTTTCTTTTAAGTCAGAGTTTCACTCTATTGCTCAGGTTGGAGTGCAGTAGCACAATCACGGCTATCATAGCCTCAACCCGCTGGGCTCAGGTGATCCTTCTGTCTCAGCCTTGCAAGTAGCTGGGACTACAGGTGCGGGCCACCATGCCTGGCTAGTTTTTGATTTATTGTAGAGACAGGGTCTTGCCATGTTGCCCAGGGTGGTCTTGAACTCTTGGGCTCAGGCAGTCCTCTTGCCTCAGCCTCCCAAGGTGTTAGACTTCCAGGCATGAGCCACTGCGCCCAGTTTTTTTTTCCTTTATTTTTTTGAGTCAGCTTCTCATTCTTTGCCCAGGCTGCAGTGCAGTGGCACAATCACTGCTCACCACAGCCTCAATGTCTTGGGCTCAAGCAAATCCTCTGCCTCAGTCTCCTGAGTGGCTTTTTTTGACATAATTATAGAGATGAGGTCTCACTATGTTGCCAGGCTGGTCTCGAACTCCTGGGTTCAAACAAGCTCCTCACCTCGGCCTCCCAAAGTGCTGGGATTACAGGCATGAGACCCAACCCTTTGCTTTTAAGGAAAGTTTCTGCCCCTGGGAACTTCCTGTTGTTACAGGCCTGGTCTGGAACCAGACACTAAAGAAGCAAGTATCTTTCCCAACCCCAAATCCAAATCTCAGCCTGATGTGAATGTTATGGTCAGGTCATGTGGAAACCTTCACTCAGACATCAGTCTCCCAATAGTGGTCTCAAAAAATAGAAATCTAACCCAGGATTGCAATAAAGGGTTAACATTTGATCCAAAGGGATGTCCTGAATTTTTCAGAAAAAGATGCAATTATTATAAAGCAAGATAAAATACCATATGTATAGTAAAATATTATCAAATACAAAAAATAATTTACAAGTGTTACAAGGTTACAAAATAACCCTCTGATACCACCCTCTTCGAACTATCTGTTGGACACATGAGGATTTAAAGGTGTTTTGACTTCTGACCTAATTTTTCTCAGAAGATACACGTATTTGTTATAAGGGGCACCTACCTGGAGAATGGTAGATAAGACCAATATCTGTCTGAAAAGACAAAAGTAGAGTGAGGATTAGCTAGGGCCTCCAGCCAAGATTTATAATACCAAATAATGCAATGACAATACTAGCTACTGGCACTTGAGCATGGTAGGGCTGCCCTAACTCATTTAATCTTTACAGCAACCTAGAAGGTAGGTCCATTATCACCTCCACTCTCTAGAGAAGGGCAATGAGTTTGAGAGCAGTTCTTAAAGTCTTACTACTAGTAAGTGATAAAGGCTGCATAAAAATGATCCTTGACACTACACTGGACCACCTCCCTGGCCAACAGAGCCAACCCTGCCCTATCCCTGGGTGGGGGAAGGGATATTCCATCCTAGGAGAAGAGGATGGTTCAGGTAGGGGTTGACAATGAGAAGACGGGCTTTTCCTTTCCCTGGGGAGATGGCTTCCAACAGAAGCCTCAGGATGTGGTATAGGATTGAAGGGGACGTGTGGAACCACTGAGCGTCTGCCCTTGTAGTCCACATCTGAAGGTTCTCTAGCTCCATCCCGAAATTATGTATGTAGACCTGCTTTTTTATTTTTATTATTTTAAAAATTGATTTATTGTAGAGATGAGGTCTCGCCAAGTTGCCCAGGCTGGTCTCGAACCTGAGGGCTCAGGCAATTTACTCGCCTCAGCCTCCCAAAGTACTGGGATTACAGGCTTGAACCACTGCACCAGGTGTAGACCTGCTTTAAAACCCAGTCACCTCTTTGGGTTAGGTAGGCAAAGACTCTGGCACAGCAACAAAAGCACAATCCGATAAAAGAAACGCTTGATAAAATGAACTTCATCAAAATGGAAAATGTCTGCTTTTGGAAAGAAACTGTTAAGAAAATGAAAGGGTAGTCACATCCTGGGAGAAAACATTTGCAAATCTTATCTCAATAGTTAGAATCCAAACAATCTGATGCAAATGAGCACAAGATTTGAATAGACATGTCACCAGAGAAGATACATGGGTGACAAGTGCATGAGAAGACGTTGAGCATCGTCATCGGGGAAGTGTACACAAAAATCATGAGATACTACCATGCACCGGTAGAATGGCTAAAATAAACAAAGACACACCTATAATCCCAGCACTTTGGGAGACTGAGGCAGATGAATTACTTGAGCCCAGGAGTTCAACACCAGCCTGGGTAACATAGTGTAACCTCACCTCTACAAAAAAATTTAAAAATTAGCTAGGTGAGGTGGTGTCACAGCTACGTGGGAGGCTGAGGTGGGAGGATCACCTGAGTCCAGGAAGTTAAGGCTGTTGTGAGCTATGATCATCGTGCTCATGCCACTACACTTCAGCCTGGGTGATAAAGTGAGACCCTGACTCCAAAAAAAAAAGATAGAGCCTGTTTGGGATTTTTTGGGAAAAACTGTTGAGTGGAGACTCAGAATTTTCTTTAAAAAGTCATACATTCACCTACCATATGATTTAATCATTCTATTTCTACATGTTTACCCAAAAGAAATGAAAACACATGCCCATACTAAGATTTGGACACAAATATTTACAGCTTCATTGTAACCGCCCCAAACTGGAAACAATCTAAATGTCCATTAACGAGAAAATGGATAAACAAACTGTGGTACATCCATACAATTGACTATTACTCAGCCATAAAAAGGAATAAATTACTGATACACACAATTTGGAAGAATCTCAGCATAATTATGTCTAGTGAAAGAAGCCAACAAAAAAGGGTAGACACTGCATGGCTCCATTTATATGAAACTCTAGGAAATGCATGCTAATCTATAGTAACAGAAAGTAGATCAGGCTGGGCGCAGTAGCATGTGCCCCATAGTTCTGGCTACTTGGAAGGCTGAGGCAGAAGGATTGCCTGAGCCCAGTAGGTCGACGCTGGGGTGGCTGTGAGTGTGTCACTGCACTCCAGCCTGGGTGACAGAGTGAGACTCCGACTCAAAAAAAAGAAAGAGAGAGAGAGAAGAAAAGAGAGAGAAAGAGAGGCAGGGAGGGAGAGAGGGAGGGAGGGAGGGAGAGAGAAAAGAAAAGAAAAGAAAAGAAAGAAAGAAAGAAAGAAAGAAAGAAAGAAAGAAAGAAAGAAAGAAAGAAAGAAAGAAAGGGACAGAAAACAGATCAGTGGTCATCTGGGGATTGGAGGAGGTGGGATGGGAATGAAAGGGAGGAATTGCCATGGGTGATGGATGTGATAAATATATTCATTATCTTGATTGTGATGATGATTTCTCAAATGTGTACATATTTTTTACTGTATCAAATTGTACATTTTAAATTCATTATGTGTCAACTGTACCTCAATACAGGTGCAAGAAACAAATAACCCCTAATGAAGTAACAGATCTAGGCAGTGATCATCAGTGACTGTTACTAATATAAAAAGAGAGCTGGGCACAGTGTCTCACACCTATAATCCCAGCACTTTGGGAGGTGGAGACAGGCAGATTGCTTGAGTCCAGGAGTTTGAGACCAGCCTGGGTTGGGTATATTATTACCCCCATTTTACAGATGAGAAAGTGGAGGCTCAGAATAACTTGTCACCTAGTTGTTAGCGGGGTCCAAGTCTGGATCTCTCTATGTGAAAATCCAAGTCTTTTCCCCTGGACTTGGGTAAGGAGCCCAGCATGGGTCTATCTGTTTCTCCAAGCCTCCTCCCTTATCTGTACTCACTTGGAATCTCCCGATCTCTGCTTTGTATCTCATTGCTGAGGAGTTCACCACCTGCAAGGGAATTCCCAGAAAAATCCTTATTATTCACATTCCTAATTTCCCTCATCCCTCATGGGAGGAATATCAAGGGCATATCTAGGACCCTTTAAAATATACTTAATGCTCCTTAATGGGTGACACTTGCATATGGTTCATTCTCTCTAATTTCCAGAGGAAACTGTGAGGTTCAGATTTTTAGTTCCATTTTACGGATGATGAAATTGATCAGAGAGGCCAATTTACTTGTCCAAGGTCAATACAAGGCACACTCAACTTGATCCTTACATGCTATCTGGTTGTTCCCTCTGTGCCCGTTTTCCTGAGAACTGGAAATTCCACAAAGGAAGAGGCCTCCTTGTTCTGTTTAGCCCTGTGCTGGGCACATAGCAAGCACTTGATAAACCATTGTTACTGGGCTCCCTCTGGTTAGGGAATGGAGTAGTCCACTCTGAGAGGTCTTTGGTGGCGTGAGAATCCTTGCACATGGGAAAGGGCTGCCTTGTTTACCTAAGCACCCAATTCAGGGCCTGGCAGTTGGCAACCCATAATGTTTATTGAATGAATGAATGACTGAGGATTCTGGGCTGCTGCGGGGGGCGAAGAAAGTGGTGAAGATGTTGCTTTGGAGTCAGGTGACAATCTGAAGTAACCTTGACTCTAAGGGTGGGGGCTAAAGAGCTTCCCTGTATTGAGGTGGGACAAGAAAAGTGGACCCAACTTGCTGGGGACCAGTTTGGCTTCTCACCTGGAGTAAGATGATCTCATCAAAGAACTTTGCAGGAACCTCATGAAAATTCTGGAAGAAGATCTGAGGCACACAGAATTGGGTTATGGGGGGACAGTGTTTCTTCTGCCGCTTCACCCAAGCATTCAGAGAGCCTGAAGGCTCAGAATAATGTGGCCCATTTTACAAGCCCAGGCTAGGTATCCCTAATCTAAAAATCTGAATCTGAAATGCTCCACATTCTGAAACTTATTGAATGCCAGCATGATGCTCAAAGGAAATGTTCATTGGAGCATTATGGCTTTCTAGATTAGAGATGCTAATTATATTATATCTGTATAATGCAAATATTCAAAAAAAATCTAGAACACCTTTGGTCGTAAGCATTTTGGATAAGGAATACTCAGCCCGTACAACTATTCTCAAGCTCCTCCTAGGCTCCTGGAGGGTTTTCTGCCCAGCAAAGGCAGGGGGTGGGGCTTTCTGAAGAACTTAGTAGCTCAAGGTCCAGCCAGATGCCCAGGATGGAGATATTAACCCGCACCTCCTGCGAGTCCACCCCACCCCTACTCCCTGTGACAGCCAGAACCTCCTTCCCCAAATGCAAACCTAGCCCTGTTACTCTCCCGCTTAAGTCCTCCATTGTTCCCGAATGCCATCCAGGTTGGGACCTCAGTCTATATTGTAGATTCACCTCCAGCCAGTCCCCACCAGCCACACCATATCTATAGTTCTGCCATCAAGTCATGCTGCTTCTTGCTTGTGGGTCTTCGAATGATCTTTCCCCATCCTGTCTGTCTTTCCCTGATAAACTCTCCCTTCAGGGTTTCTGGAGGCTTTTCTGAGTCCTCTTCACTGCTCCCAGTCTCATTACTTACTCACTATTCTCAGCTTCTATTTGTTTATCTATTTACCAAATAATTCAATGAGTATATAGCACCTACTGTGCACCACATCCAGTGCTACAATTGGGGATGCTGGTAAAGATGAGATGCGTGTGGTCTGGGCCTGTACTTCACAGCTCTGTTAACAACACTCCCAGACACCTGCCAAATTCAGTCTGCCCCACTGCAATTGTTTATGGGCTCATGTGCTGTGATGCCACCAGACCACCAGCTCCTCAGATTCAAGGCTCTGAATGATCCCATTCTGTGTTCCCAGGCAAGCACAGTGCCCTCAGCAGGCACTCAGTACATGCTTGTGGAGCAAACACACGAAGACACCCTAGTCAAGAAGCAAGTTTGCCGAGTGCCTACCGGAGGTGCCCAGCCCCTGGCTGGCCCCCTGCCTGAGGTATCCCCTTCAGCCCACCTCATTGAAGAAAGGGTTATTTCCCATCTTGATACGCGTCTGCTGCTGGTGGCCACCAATTGACACCTTCACCACTGGCTTGATGTTGTTACCCAGAAGCTGTCGGGCCTCAAACACCTTCACTCGAACCTACAAAGAAGATCACAGGGTGAGCTAATGTTGGGGGCCCTTGGCCCCCCTTCTCCAGCAGGGACTCTTCTCTCAGGAATGAAATTATTCTGATGAGGAATATTTTGGTTACCATGGATAGAAAGAGCATCCACCAGCAGACTGGGAGGAGATAAACTTGGAGAAGCAGGCGTGGGTTATCAAGGACCTGGGCAGCCATTGTAAACAGGGACTGGGTTTTGTCCTGAGTACATTAGAGATTTTTTTGTTTTTGTTTTGAGTTGGGTCTCACTCTGCCTCCCAGGCTGAAGTGCAGGGGCATGATCGTGGCTCACTGCAGCCTTGACCTCCTGAACTCAGGAGATCTTTCCACCTCAGGCTCCCAAGTTGCTGGAGCTACAGGCACACACCACCACACCCGGCTAATTAAAAAAAAATTTTTTTGTAGAGATGAGGTCTCACTATATTGCAAGGTCTCACTGGTCTTGAACTCATGGGTTCAAGTAATCCTCTCACCTTGGCCTCCCAAAGTGCTAGGATTACAGGCGTGAGTCACCGTGCCTGGCCACACTGGGATTTTTGAAGCAGGTGTGTGGCATGATAAGAATGACATCTTTAAAAGATCACTTTGGGCCAGGCTCGGTGGCTCAGCCTGTAATACCAGTACTTTGGGAGGCCGAGGTGATTGGATTGCCTGAGCCTGTGGGTTCGGGACCAGCCCAGGCAACATGGCGAGAGCTCATCTCTACAATAAATAAAAAATTAGCCGGGTGTGGTAGCACATGCCTATAGTTCCAGATACTTGGAAGACTGAGGCGGAAGGATCACCGGAGCCCTGCACACTGAGGTGGCCGTGAGTGTGCCACTGCACTCCAGCCTGGGCGATGGAGTGAGACTCCAACTCAAAAAAAAGGAAGAGGTCACTTTGGCTGAAGAATGGACAGGAGAGAACTGGAGGCTTAGGAGTTCGGGAGGAGGCCATTAATGGGGATCAGGGAAGCAATGGTGATGACTCAGGCCAGAAAATGGAAGTGGGAAGGGAGAAGTGAGAGAAGTGGGGGCAGCAGGTGACAGTAAGAGCTAGGACTTGGCCATCGCCTGTACACAAGAAGACCTCCAGTTTTCTGGGCAAGGAACAGGCTGCATGACAGGCAAAACTATGGCAAAAATATTAGTCTACAGGTTAGAGGCCACAGGAGGTTTGTTTTTTTTTTTTTGAGTTGGAGTCTCACTCTGTCACCCAGGCTGGAGTGCAGTGGCGCACTGCCGGCCACCGCAGCCTCGACCTGCTGGGCTCCGGCGATCCTTCCACCTCAGCCTTCCAAGTAGCTGGGCACGCTACCACGCCCATCTAGTTTTTTTGATTTATTGTAGAGACGAAGTCTCGGCGAGTTGCTTGGGCGGGTCTCAAACCTACGGGCTCGGGCAATCCACTCGCCTCGGCCTCCAAAGTGCTGGGATGACAGGCTGAGCCACCAAGCCCGGCCCACAGGAAATTTGATAAGCCATGGGACTCCTGAATTCACATAGAAACCGTGGTCCATCCCACAGTCCCCTAATCAACTCCCCAGCCTCTCCTGGACAGTTAATTTAACTTTGTACATGCCTTGCCTTGTTTTGCCAAACAATCTGAGGACCCCAGAAAGGAGGGACCCCTGCCTTCTGCACTGCCTCTCCAGCATGTATCAAGACCTGCTGGTGCACAGTCGGCCCCTCCTACTGCCTCTCTGGAGCTGTGTCTAATTCAGCCTCAGGCAGAAGTATCCCAGAATGGCCCCCAGAGGAGCAGGGGATGCAGCATGGCTCTGAGTATCTGAAGCTGCATCTGAAGCTCTACCCCTCTACCATGACCTTGTGGATGGGAGGTGATGGCCTAGGATCACAGCAAGCAAGCAGGGTACAGGTGAGTCACGTGGATTTCAACCTAGAGAATCCTCACCTGAAAGTGCTGAGGCTTTGAGGACAGAGCCCTGTGCGCAGTGGAGCCAGGAACCACCAGTTTCTGCCTGGCCACCTCTCTTGCAGTTATGCCCAAGAGGTCTTCATCTCCTGAGGAAACACAGTCCAGGGTAGGCTCAGAGGCCCAGGACCCAGGAGATTTGGAGACACTTTCCCCATTACATCATTCTGTCCCCAATGACCAACTCCTGATTAAAAGCATGGCCAACAGGCCCTGGCAGGGGCACACGTCCTCCCCAGAACATTACCATGGACCCTTCCTACCCTCAGGAGCTGCAGAGCCCTGGACCCCGCTTCACATGCAAGGCCTCTTGGAAATGACCATCCTCATCTCCTGCCGCAGTCCATTGGAAGGGTACATCATATCTTACAGGTCTTAGGTCTAGAGATGATGAGTGGACATACTGGGGTGGCCTCAGCCCAATATCTGGAGATCAGACCCCTAACCTGGACACATTCCTTCTGTAGGCCTCAAGGGCTGGGTCCTGAAGGTTCCAAAGAGCCCATCCAGCTGTGCTTGGAGAAGGGCAGGAGATAAGACCCAGGGAAGGACATACCTGTCTTTTCAATATCCTGCTTGGTCATATGGGCCACCTGTAGGGTGACAGTACACTGCAAGGCAAAGGCGGGGAGCTGTAAGCCAGACCCTGTCATCCTTGGCCAAGCCACAACACCAGAACCAAACTTTGGTTAGGTTCACGCCCAGTCCTCCTGGGGGTGTGATGCAGGCCATGGGATGGGGCCAAATCTGGCACCTGTGAAGTATCAGTGGAGAGAGTTACCAACTGGTGAAGTGAGAGCAATGGGCTGTGGTGGAGGGGATTTGGAGAATAAAAAAGCCGTGTGGTGTTGACAGGGACAGAAGAGGGTGCCGCGGGGGGGAGGAGAGGAAAAGGGGATTTGGGACCAGTCCAGAACCATGAATACTAACAGTTCTTCCCCTAGCCCACCGTCTCATGAGCTCATGTGGGAATTCCCGCACCTCCTGACTGACTCCTGCCTCCACATATTCCCATCATTCATCTAGCCTCCAGGTGGTTACCAGAATTGCCCCCTAAACACCCCCTGAGGGCCCTAAATTATCAGAGTAAAGTCACAACTCACCAGCATGGACCACCAGCCCTTCCCCTCTGGCCCCTTGCCATCCACCCAGCCTCAGTTCTCCCACCCCGCCTTGACCCTACACTGTGTAGCACCTCATGCTATAGCAGGCAGCACAGCCTCCCACAGTCTGCCTCGTTCTCCAACCACTTTACACCCCTGCCTGGGTTTGTCTTCCTTTCCTGTCTAGTGGGCAAACTCACCCCCCTCTGTAAGATTCAACTGAGAGAAGAAACACAGGTGCTTCTCTACTTATGATGTGGTCACATCCTGACAAACCCATCATAGGTCAAAAATATAAATCAAGGACTGTCTGTATGCAAATGAACAATGACCAAACCACTTATAAAATAGAACTCTGACCTGACATCTGCAGTAACCAGCCCAGAAAGCCAACCCGTAATCTTCAGTAACCAGCCCAGGATGCCAGCCTGCTCTAAGTCAGACTTGCAGGAAGTCAGACTGCTATCTCTAATCACAACCCAGGAAACTGAACAATAACGATCGGCCCCAAATGCCAAGGCTTGATTAATACCTGACAGCTGTCCTGATTTGTGTCCCCACTTCCTCCAACTTAGGACCAACCAGAGAAAGTCAAACGTGCTTCCCTAACCAATCACACAGGAGGCCCCATTTCTAGTTAGTTTGCCTTTAGTTCCCCCACACCAAGAGCCTCCAGGTAGAGTCTAGAACTTTCTCTTTTTACCACTCTGAGTCTCTGCCAAAACACAGGTGATGGTGGCTAACTCACTTGCTAGAGCAAGCTCTAAACAAATATCCTTTGTTTGTTCTCATTTGTTTGATTTTTTTCCATATGTCTTAAACATCACCTCCTTTGTAAAGCCATCCATTGCCTCCCAAGAAGAATCATTCACTCCTTCCTGAACTTGGTGGCCTAGCTTTACTGAATCTTGTCTGGTGTGGCTGGAGTGCATGTCAGTATGAGTGGTATCTATGCCAGCTGACTATGGGCTTCTCAGTTCTGCATCACCAGCACCAGTGGCTAACTCTCAGTGGAAGGTCAATCCATCCATCTAAATAGATGGATAGAAGGGGGATAGGAAGATGAAGAAGGGGAAAGCCGATGATGGCAGTGTGATGGAGCGCCCCTCCTCCCACCCCACCCCCCACCCCGGGGAAGGAAGCACTCCCATGCCCTGCCTGGGCTTGACTTACATCTGTGGGCCTCATGGAATGGTTGAGCAAAGTCAAGTCCTTCACAAAAAGGATCTCATGCGGATGTTTCATCAATGGCTTGAGCAGTACTGTGGCCAGGCCGATGAAGCTGGGGAGAGGAGAGTGGGTGTGAGATCCTGAGCCAGGGAAGAAGGTGTCTTCCTCTGCTCCAAGAAAGGTTTTCTCCTAGAGCCTGTGTTGTCCTCAGAGAGGCTGGAGAAGAGCGCAGTGAGGCAGAGAATGTGGTGACCCTTGACTCTGGAATTGGTTTAGAGCTCTCAGGGAAATAACTGCTGATTGGACCGGGGTGGACCCTGGCCAGAACTGAGCAAATCAGATTCTCTGTCCTGGGAATTTCGACCTGGGATGCCTTAGCTTCGGTCTCAGGGAGATGTTAGTCCCAGTTGGGCACTAGAGTGAGGCCGTGATGAGAAGTCAGGGTTGGGCAGAGAAAAATAGAAGTTTGAGATCTGTGGCTTCAGCTGGACAGAGCTACTGTTAGGTTCCCAAGTACGTGGTCCAAGCTGATCTGCACTCTTGGCCCGGCTACCCTTCCAACACCCACCCCTCTTTGTTTCCCTTTAGCTGGCTGGAGTGGTTCTGGTCCTTGCATCTGAATGAGTTAGGAATTAGAGACAAGAATGATCACCTGCTGCTGTTTTGGCCAGGGAGTTAGGCAACTCCTGCCTTTCTCTTCCTCACCTTTCTTCCTTTTTTGAGCTCATATCCAGAAGGACGACTTGTAGGAAGGAGTCATTTTTCAGGGGACGGTTCCAGAGGTGCCAGATTAGGGTCTGTGGGGGGCACAGAGAGGTCAGCATCCTTCCTCAGCTCGTCCCATCTCATCCTTCTAGGAAATTATGAGCAACGTGGGGAACGAGCTGGCACTGTGTTTCTCTAAATCCATGTCTAATTTCCTAAAGGAGACAGGTTTTGCTACCTTTCACCAAAATGTGGGGCATCCTACCTGGACTTCCACAACTTGAACTGCAGTATCATGGATGTGTTAGGGTTTAAGGAGTTTGGAGACTGGGGCTAAGGGTGGGAAAGCATGGATGGATGGAAGATGAAAGGATTCTGCACAGGAAGCCTTCTCTCTGCTTTGACTTCTAGGAGTATCAGGCCTAGTCCATCTCCAAAGTGGGGAAGAAGGACCAAGAACAGCTGTGGGCAGATATGGCCTTCACAGACTTGCTGGATTGGAGGCTACTACTCCTAGGTAAGATGCCCAACCTTGAGAAAAGCCTGTGAGGCTTCCTGTCTGCTCCCTAGACTCTTGAGCACCTGCCTAGACTCCACCCCGGCCGCCATGCTATTGGGGCTGTCATTTCCTCTTCTGGGCTTGCCCTGGTGTCTACCTCATTCCATATGGGGTCATTCCCTTCAACCACTTGAGTTCTTTTCTTGACATCTGCAAAGAAACCAAATAGAACACTCTAAGAAAAGTTTGGCTGGGTGCAGTGGCTCACGTCTGTAATTCCAGCACTTTGGGAGACTGAGGCAGAAGGAATGTTTGAGGCCAAAAGTTCAAGACCAGTCTGGGCAACATAGTGAGACCTTGTCTCTATAAAATTAAAAATTAGGGCCATTGCCTTGCTAGCCTCTGGCGTTGCCATGCTTCCTGGCCTTGGCCCCCCTCCCCCACCTCGGGGAGGTGAATCTTCTCTCACCCTTCTCTTTCTCTCTCTAATTTACTTTTAAATAAACTACATTTTTTAACCTAAAAAAAATTAAAAATTAGCTGGGTAGGGTGGCACATGCCTGTAGTCCCATCTACTCAGGAGGCTTAGGCAGGAAAATGGCTTGAGCCCAGGAGACTGAGGCTGCCGTGAGCTGTGATTGTACCACTGCACTCCAGCCTGGGCAACACCTTGAGACTCTGGAAAGGAAAGAAGGGAGGGAGGGAGGGAGGGAGAGAAGGAGGGAGGCAGAGAAAGAGGGAGGGAGGGGAAGAAAAAGAGAGAGAGAGAGAGAGAGAGAGAGAGAGAGAGGAGGGGAGGGGAGGGGAGGAGAGAAAAGAACACTTCAAGTCTACATTGGCAGGTATGATCTGGCATCAATTGTTTCTGAATGAATTTCTTTTTCCAAGGGTTTTGAAATTTCATTTTTTATCACCCTGTGTGATAAATGTTATGTATTTATTTCATTTTCTTCCTGGTTGCATAGTTTCTTCCTGGCATCTTGCATCCAAGTAGTGTGACTCATTCTGGCTAACAGAGTAAGGGAGTGATGTTTGCCACTGTCAGGTCTGGCTCCTAAAGTCTCCACTGGATTTTCCATGCTGCTTCTCCTCTCCCTGTAATTTGCTGGCAGGGTGATGTCACAGCCAAAGGGGAAAGCAGCTGGTCTCTAAAGTACTGTTGGAGAGCCACCCGGGAGAGCTATCTAACTTGCACCTTCCAAGCAGAGCTTGGTATGAGCAAGAGGTAAACTTTTATTGTTAAGCCATTGAAATGTAAGGGTTTATTTATTACCAGAGTAAAGCCTAGTGTATCCTAAGACACCTATTAACATCTATAATGGGTTCAAAACACTTCATCCACTAAAACCTCCCTCCCCCAGAAATATCTTTAATAGATGGTAGTGTATAGACCTGCCAAAGAGTCTCGAAATTGCTAAATTAATTTGATTACTCTGAGCTTCTTCCCAGGGAAAGAATGTGAGTGTGTGCGTGTGCATGCGTGCGCGTGTGTGTGTGTGTATGTGTGTGCGTGTGCAAGGGTGGGTTGTGGGAAGTGGTGTAAGAGTAGTAGATGGTATATGAGGGAAGAGGCTGGCAAGGACAGAGACAAAAGGAATAAAAAAAATCAAAGATAAGCATGAAATCATAAGAATGTGTGGGTAAATCTGTGAGTAAGCCCAGAGTTCTAGGTTTTAGGCATCTAAAATATATTTCTAGAAGGAGAAGGATGGTGCCCAGGAGGTGGTGGGGAAGATGACCTGGAATCAGGAGCTGCAAGTTGCTTGCTTGGCTAACTGTAAAATTAGTCAATCAGGACAAATATACACTCATCTCCCCGCTACTGCTCTTTAAACCTGCAAACTGAGGGCGTAAGCATATGCCACCCTGTGAGACTGGAGTCCAAATGTTCAATTTCTGAATTCAACAAGCATAGTTTCACAGATCAGAAAAAAAAGAAATCTTATACTTCATTTATTTCTCTTGTAAAAATCCATTGCATCCTTTTTTCTCCTGGATCGATTTTTTCACTGCTGATGGTTCCTGCAAAATCTCATCGGTCTGAATCTACCTTCCACACTCTCTACCTCTAGACTTTCACCGTCTTTCCTTTGACTTCTTCCCTGTTTGCTCCCAGCCCTCTGGTATCTAGATAGACTTAATTTCACGCATTGTCTCTCTGAAATTTTCACCCCAGTCTTCCCCTTGCTTCTTGGGATTCAGTTTCCTTATCTATAAAAGATGGAAATAGCCGGGCTCGGTGGCTCAGCCTGTAATCCCGCGCCTTTGGGAGGCTGAGGTGAGTGGATTGCCTGAGCCCGCGGGTTCGAGACCCGCCTGGGCAGCGAGACCTCATCTCTACAATAAATCAAAAAATCAGCCGGGCGTGGTAGCGCGTGCCTGTAATTCCGGCTACTTGGAAGGCTGAGGCGGAAGGATCGCCGGAGCCCAGCAGGTCGAGGTTGCAGTGGCCGGAAGCGGCCACTGCACTCCAGTCTGGGCGACAGAGTGAGACTCCAACTCAAAAAAAAAAAAAAAAAAAAAAAGATGGAAATAATAAAACTTGTCTCATCTATCTCTGAGTTGCTGAGGAGCAAACAGCATTGAATGTGTGAAAGGCTTGTCGCTTGTAAAGCGCTTTCAAGAGTAGGTCATATTATTGAACAGTTTGTTACTAGAAGTTGTGCTAAGGACTGGACATATGTAATTGATTTAACTCTTCACATCAACCCTATGAAGCAGGTACTTTTTTGTCTTTAAACCCCAGTTTATGGCATGACCCTAGTTTATGGAAGAAGGTCAAGAAGCACTAGTCCCCTCCTTTACCCACAGCCATTCTCTGACGAAAATTGGAGGCAGAGAAGTTATAATAAAAGAAATAATAGCCATAAGGTTTTAAAGAACTGGACAATGTCGACTTCATCTTGTGTTTCACAAGGCTTCTTTTACATAATAGGGTGCCAAGAACCATTACCTCTTGGGGCTCCTCTCTCCCACTCAAAACCTGGCTCTTACCTCTGAAGTCAATGGACACGCAGGGTCTGGGTGGGGGGATTAGGGGCGGGTCAATCTTGGCCGACTCCACGACAAGCCGCAGCATCTCAGAGACCTCCTTCTTTCCCTTCTTCCCTCTGCAGTGGTATAGCTTCCTCCTCGGAGTTCCTGGGTCCAAGGCTTCTCCCAGGGATCATGGGGGGGGGCTTTCCTGACCTGTTGCTCAGCAACAGAGAACTGTCACAAAGGTGGATGGTTCTTGGTTCCGGAGAGGAATGAGGAGGAATAAGAGGAAGGAGAAATAACAGTATAGGTGACTAGATTTGTAGAAACAAAACAACTTGGTTATTTTCACTTCCTCTTTCTTTTCTCTTTTCTTCTCACTGTCCCTTTGAACTCCAGATCAGGTATAAGGCTGATGTGTTCTCTTTGTACAAGCTAGTTGTCTGGAGTGACTTGCCAAAGTCACACAATGAAGATGAGAAAATTTTAAAAAATGAGACTGAGGAAAAAGTATAGGAAAATCAAGGACTGTTACAATGAGGCCTCAGACGAAGTCCTTCCCAATGTGGAAGCTTCCTTTTTCCTTAAGGAAACTTAAGTTTGGATGTGAGTCCCTCTTTAACGAAGGGTGTTAGCTT
Source organism: Cephalopachus bancanus (assembly GCA_027257055.1). Classification (NCBI taxonomy): domain Eukaryota; kingdom Metazoa; phylum Chordata; class Mammalia; order Primates; family Tarsiidae; genus Cephalopachus; species Cephalopachus bancanus. The sequence goes on along the minus strand of JAPVLO010000543.1, from coordinate 1,072,706 downwards.
GTAAATGAATGAGCTCTTACGAAAGATTAAAGAAAAACCTCAAAGCCAATACAATCCTGCTGCATCTTTATTGCTCTCAAGGCCTCTGCTCATGAGGATGGAGTTGGGTTGTTTATTCCTGCTGTCTATGTTCCGCTGTCCACGTTAAGGCTTTTTCTGCTTTAGAGTTGAACATTGTGTAAATTACATATTATCCAATGGTTAGAGTGAAGATTAATGAATATTTAAAAAATGTGTATTAATTGATGAAAAAGCCACTTAACAGTAAGCATACCATGCATTCTAAAAGATGCATAGCATTCAAAGACTAAAGTGCTGGATGAGGCTGGGCTCGGTGGCTCAGCCTGTAATCCCAGCACTTTGGGAGGCGGAGGCGAGTAGATTGCCAGAGCCTGCAGGTTTGAAACCAGCCTGGGCAATTTGGCAAGACCTCGTCTCTACAATATATCAAAAAATTAGCTGGGTGTGTGGCGCGTGCCTATAGTTCTGGCTACTTGGAAGGCTGAGGCGGAAGGATCGCCGGAGCCCAGCAGGTCAACGCTGGGGTGGCTGTGAGTGTGCCACTGCACTCCAGTCGGGGCAACGGAGTAAGACTCCATCTCAAAAAATAAAATAAATAAATAAATAAATAAATAAAATAAAATGCTGGATGAGTGATCCCTTGTGCTAAGATTGCTTTCTAATGTAACACCTTGAAAAAAAAGTACTTCCCAGAAGTTTTTCTTGAAATCCAAAGACAACACAATGCTTTTTGCTCTGTTAATGGTTTTCCAAACCAAGCCTGACACAAAAGACCTCATAGAGTAAAAGGCTCATGGATTTGACTGCAAAAAATTTAAAAGTCCCGTTCAAAAAAATTCCTTAAAATTAAAAGACAAATATCAAAGTCTGAAACACATCTAATGTCCAAAAGATTATGTAATAAGATTGTATAGAGCAAGCTTTTATAGTTCAGTAAGAAAAAGTTGACCACGCCAGGCTGGGCATAGTGGCTCATGTCTGTAATCCCAGCACTTTAGGAGACTGAGGTGGGAGGATTGCTTAAGTCCAGGAGTTCGAAACCAGCCTAGGCAACATAGTGAGATCTCGTCTCTACAAAACAGATTTTAAAAATTAGCTGGATATGGCGACTCACACCTGTAATCTCAGCACTTTGGGCGGCAGAGGTGAGAGGATTGCCTGAACCCACAGGTTCAAGACCAGCTTGGGCAACACGGTGAGACCTTGTCTCTACAATAAATAAAAAAATTAGCAGGGTATGGTAGTGTGAGCCTATAGTTCCAGATACTTGGAAGGCTGAAGCAGAAGAATCGCCTGAGCCCAGTAGGTCAAGGCTGCGGTAGCCGTAAGTGTGCCACTGCACTTCGGCCTGGGTGACAGAGTGAGACTCCGACTAAAAAAAAAAAAAAAAAAAAAAATATATATATATATATATATATATATATATATATATATATATATAAACTGCCATGGTGGTACACATCTGTATTCCCAGCTTCTTGGGAGCCTGAAGTAGGAGGATCCTTGAGCCTAGCTGTTTGAAGCTGCATTGAGCTGTGATCATGCCACTGCAGTCCAGCTTAGGCAATAGAGTGAGACTCCAACTCAAAAAAAAAAAGAAGTGAAAAGAAAGAGAAAAAGATGACCACCCCAAAGGAAAACAGGAGCAAAGTTCATGTCAGATGATTGTCCAAATGGACAAAAAAAGTAAAAAAAATTTCATTCTTGTTAATAATCAAAGAAACTCAATTGAAACCAGTTCAACATCACTGTAGAACTAATGGTTACAGTTTCTTATGTATGGATTTTTTATTTATTTATTGAATTAATTTTTAAAATTTTGAGTTGGAGTCTTACTCTGTCACCCAGACTGGAGTGCAGTGGCAGGATCACAGCTCACCACAGCCTCAACTTCCTGGGCTCAGACTATCCTTCTGTCTCAGCATTCCAAGTAGCTGGGACTACAGGCATGTACCATCATGCCCCGCTAATTTTTTTTTATTTTTTTTTGTAGAGATGAGATCTCACTATGTTATCCAGACTGTTCTCCAACTCCTGGGCTAAAGCAATCCTTCCACCTCAGCCTCCCAAAATGTTGGGATTATAGGGGTGTGCTACTGTACTGGCCTCTTTTTAAATAAACATAGTAATTGCTACTCCTGTTCTTCAAGATTGAAACTCACATTTGTCTTATCTGAGTTCCTACCTCAGGAAACCAACTCTCAGGGCTATAGTACAAAGAAACTGAAACTCACCAGATCATCACATCCAGTCAATGAGATGCCGGACTCCTCCTGTTTACTAACTCCTCTTCCTGATCCCTCCCTAATTCCTGGTTTTTGTACTCCACCCCATTATATAAACCCCTGATTTCAGTGGAATGGGGAGACAGATTTGAGAATGAATGTCCTATTCTCCTTAGCTGATATTACCCAAATAAAGGGCCTTCTTCCCTGGCAATACTCATTGTCTCAGTGATTGACTTGCTGTGAGGCAAGCAACAGGACCCCAGCCACCCCTGGCATTTGGTAACATGATGAGATGTTGTTTATCAACTTGCCAAATTAGTTTCAAAAGCAAAAAAAAAGTAAAAAAACAAAACTCATTAAAAAGCAAAGAAATACAATAAGGACTGGGCACAGTGTCTTATGCCAGTAATCTTAGCACTTTGGGAGGCTGAGGCAGGAGAATAGCTTAAGCCTAGGAGGTTGAGGCTGCAGTAAACTATGATCATGCCACTGCACTCCAGCCCAGGGAAGACTCTGTCTCAAAAAGAAAAAAAAAGAAATGCAATAAGATGCCATTTAACACCTCCCAAATTGGCAAAGAATTTAAAAAGTGATAAACTCAGTATGCTGAGGGAGGGGTGGAGCAGAAAAAAGATATAAATCTGAATAAGGTGCTAATGGGAGATAAGTGGAAAAACAGCAGAACTCTAACCCAAGATGAGTGCCCAGGAGGGAGACTTAGTGTAGGGAGAGGTGGGGCAGGGATTGCTCTTTTGTTATATAAATTATTATTTTTCTCACTCCGTTACCCAAGCTGGAGTGCAGTGGCACGAGCAATCCTCTTGCCTTGGCCTCTCAAAGTGCTGAGATTACAGACCTGAGCCACTGTTGCTTGGCTGACAAAATGATTTTGAAGTTGCATCTGGGTTCAGAGGTGGCGTGAACTGTGATTGATTAATCACCTCTGCCATGAGCACAGGAGGAAAAGAAAAAAGACCTGTAGCACTGAGGGTATAGAGAAGGTTCACTGTAGTGCTGGACACAGTCCAGAATTGTGAAGCAACAATTCACTTCTTTTCACTGCCCACCTCCTCCCACTTTCCTCTAGGTATTCAGGTCCCCGTGTGACACTGCACAACCCCCAAGTCTGATCTCTGGAGCATTGTGTTTCTTTCTTTGGGCTGGCCTCTGCACCATATTTCCAGCATCAGTCAGTTATCTCATTCCTGCCTGCTAGGGCCAGGTGTGATGGCTCACACTTGTAATCCCAGCACTTTGGGGGGTGGAGGAGAGAGGGCAACTTGGCAAAACCTCCTCTCCACAAAAAATTAAAAAATAAAATAAAATATTCCTGGGAAGTATGTGTGACCATGGTTGGGTGTATTATAGGGGTTGGTTGATAAATCAAATACCCCAGGGACCAAGGAGGAAGAAGCTGGCCTGAGTGACGGCACATGCAGATACCATGCCCACCACACCAGAGTGAGTTCCATGCTGCCAGATAATTGAAAATGTGAATTTTTACATGAAATCTCCCAAGTTTAAAATGTATGCAACTGGCCGGGCTCGGTGGCTCAGCCTGTAATCCCAGCACTTTGGGAGGCCGAGGTGAGTGGATTGCCTGAGCCCGTGGGTTCGAGACCTGCCTGGGCAACTTGGCGAGACCTCATCTCTACAATAAATCAAAAGGAGCCGGGCGTGGTAGCGCGCACCTGTAGTTCCAGCTACTTGGAAGGCTGAGGCGGAAGGATCGCTGGAGCCCAGCAGGTTGAGGCTGCGGTGGCCAGGAGCCGCCACTGCACTCCAGTCTGGGCGACAGAGTGAGACTCCAACTCAAAAATAAAATAAAATAAAATGTTTGCAACTACCAAATACAATTTTAAGAAGTAATGGGCTGGCTGGGTGTGGTGGCTCATGCCTGTAATTCCAGCATTTTTGGAGGCCAAGGCCAGAGGACTGCTTAAGCCCGGGAGTTCAAGACCAGCCTGGGCAACATGGTGAGACATCATCTCTACAAGAAATAAAAAAAATAGCTGGGCATGGTGGTGTGTACCGGTAGTCCCAGCCACTCGGAAGGCTGAGGTGAAGGATTTCCTTAGCCCAGCAGGTGGAGGCTGCTGTGGCTATGATAGTGCTACTGCTCTCCAGCCTGGGCTACAGTGAGACTCCGACTCCAAAAAAAAAAAAAGGAAGAAGAAGAAGTAATGGGTTGGCCAAAGAAAATGGTGTTGGGCTGTATTTGGTCTATTTGCTACCTCTGCATGGGCCCTCACTACCTTTCCATCCCTCTGTCTGCGGTGGCCTGGTCCTTCAGAGTCCAGCCTTATGTGACTTCCCCCTCAGGACACCTCCCCACCCCTTTGGCAGGAAATCTTTCTTCTAGAGCACTCTGGGGTCCCTAATGGTAATTACCATCTTGAAGTTTATGTTATGCTAGGTAACTGTGCATTATTACCCCATTTCATTTTCCCTGCAAGGCAGTGAAGTAGGTATTTGCTCATTTAGAGGTGAGGGGACGCTGAGGTCTTGCTTGCTGGGGTCCTACAGCAAGGAAGCTAAGTCTAATTCCCTCCAAGTCTGCTTTCTGCCTTCCCTTTATTCCTTAAATTCAGAGTGGGGGGGTCTTGATTTATCTCAGTGGGAACCAACAGCACTCAGCAAAGCTCTGGATAAATGTTTCTTTTCTTTTTCCTTTATTTATGTATTTTTTTTTTTTTTTATTTTTGAGTTGGAGTCTCACTCTGTCGCCCGGCCACCGCAGCCTCGACCTGCTGGGCTCCGGCGATCCTTCCGCCTCAGCCTTCCTAGTAGCCGGAATTACAGGCATGCGCTACCACGCCCGGCTGATTTTTTTTGATTTATTGTAGAGATGAAGTTTCGCTGCCCAGGCGGGTCTCGAACCCGCGGGCTCAGGCAATCCACCCACTCACCTCAGCCTCCCAAAGTGCTGGGATTACAGGCTGAGCCACCGAGCCCGGCTATTTATGTATTTTTAATAACGTTAACTTTTAGAGCAGTTTTAGGTTCATAGCAACCTTTAATTTTTATTTTATTTTTACTTGTCTTAGGGGTAGCTTCTCTCTCTCTCTCCGCCCCCCCAAGCTGTAGTGCAATGGCACGATCACCGCAGCCTCGACCTGCTGGGCTCAGGCGACCCTTCCGCCTCAGCCTCCGGAGTATTGGGACTACAGGCGCGAGCCACCACGCCCGCTTGATTTATTGTAGAGGCGAGGTCTTCCCAAGTGCCAGGACTACAGACGTGAGCCACCGCCCGGGGCAAGAGTCAATTCTTGAGTACATTCAGGGGGGCTGCTCTGGCGGAGGTGGAAAGTCTGGTGCACGACCTGCTGGACGCGGCAAAGGACCGACAGGGTGGAAGAGGCGAGAACTGGGACTGTAGGAGCCAGCCTCGTCTTTTGCTCTCGCTTTCTCCGCTGAAAATGCCCGAGGCGGAAAGTCGGCTCTTGGTGCTGATTTTCTGCCTCGGAGCGCGCTTGCGTTCTCGGCTTCCCCTACTCCTGTCTAATTCTCTGGCCTTTATCCGTTCCGGGCTTTGCCGCTCACCGCCCCTCCCTTCTTGGCAGCGATCCTCTTCCGCGTTTTACTCAGTGGCCTGAGCGCCGGGGCGTGGAGGCGGTAACGCGCACGCGCACAGGGGTCGGCCCGGGCCCAGCGCGCGGCTCGACGACCGCGGGTGAGAGAAGGGTCGGCCCGGGTGGGGGTGGCGGGTCGTGGCGGTCGCGGCCGCGGTTGGGACGAGCGGGGCTCTCAGCTAGGGCCTCCTGGCTCCCAGACCATGCGGGGCCCGAGGGCTGGAGCCCGCGGCCTGGGCCAGGCGGGCGGGGACCGCGCCTGGGCCGCCGTGACGCGGGCGCCGAGCGCGGCCTGGGGGAGCGGGAGGGAGGCGGGGGCCGGGCGGCTCCTCCTCGTCGCGAACTGTCGGTGACCTCGGCCAAGTCCCTTCAGTCGCTTTTCGTCTGTCAAATGCCAGTCGTAAGCCCTGCCTCCCGGACAGGCCGTTCCAGGCTCCGTGGCGGGAACCCCTGGGGGTACCTGGAGGGCTGGGCGGTTTGCAGGGGACGCCTCCGGCGAGGGCGATGGGGGAGGAAGGGCGCTCTAGGGTCTCATTCGTCTATTTTAAAAACTCGGGAACATCATGAATTGGTTGCAAGACTTTGTTTACCATAAAACGGAAGACGTGAAGGGAATGGAACCCTTGTTGGGGTTGGCTTCCCTGAGGCCCGCATTGCCTTGCTTTTTTGGGGTGCTCGGACTCCAGCTGCGGACAGCGCCCCGTCGCCTTCTCTTTAGAGAACGGTGGAAAGCAACAGAGACCCTTAGCTTTGGAAGGATTCCCTTCTGAGATTCCTGTTTGCCAAAGCCCTTCCCGCCCTCCTATAAAATTGTGGTGTTGGCCCAGCAAGCGTAGTGTTTGCCCAGCGACGTGAGGTCTTTGTGAATCCTGGAGAGGGTCAGCTTTCCGGTTAGCGAGTTTTGTCGAGGTGGAGATAGAGATAGAGTATGGAGGAGCTCATGGCACCGTGACCTTCTGTTGGTGGTGGTGTGGGATTTCAGGAACCCTCCCCACGGCTGTGTAATGGATACTCAGTAGGAAAGATAGTAGATCACCAAAGTCAGCAAATTAGATGATCTAGATCGTGAGAAGTTTAGAACATTGTGACTTAAATGGAAACTTTTCCCTGCAGGTACGAGCATGCAGATACCCATGCTTTGACTTGCTGCCCCTCCACTGACATGGCCCACCGGGGTGGGGAGAGGGATTTCCAGACTTCAGCTCGTCGCATGGGCACCTCGCTGCTCTTCCAGCTTTCAGTGCACGAAAGGGAACTGGACCTGGTTTTCCTGGATCATAGCTATGCCAAGCCATGGAGTGCCCATCCAGATGCCAGTAGTGCCCGCCCCACCCGCATGCTCTTTGTCACTCCCCGGAGGCAGCATGAAAGTACCATGTGAGTTTGGCTTCGAACTGGGCAGTGATCAGATGGAGATTAGAGAGGATTTTCTTGGGGGTGATTGTGGGAGATTGTTTGAGGAGCTTGGATGTTTATTTCAGGCATCTCTGTTAAGCAGCATAAGGATATCAGGCCAGAATATGGACATCTGCACAAGAGATCTCTTAACGAGTTAGGAAAGCGAGGAGTACAAAGGAAAGCAGACAACCTATTGCACTTAGATAATAGGACTTGTGTGGAAAGAGGAAATCGAAGAGGATTGTTTAACCTGGTGAAGAAAAAGATTGAAAAGTTGATTTTTGAAAATTGTCATCCAGGATAAGACTTCTTATCATTTAGTCCAGTGTCAGCTTGACAGTGGCAACAATAGCCTTTTTATGGTAATGTATTTTTGTTTTCCTGGCTTCACACACAATAATTATTAGCAAATTCCCAAGACTTTGCTTTCTCTCTTTGTTACAGAACTGCCACATAATCTAGACCCTTCTTAGGCCCAATTATATTTTTTGCCAGCTTACATTGTAGGTAAGGAAGTTTTATAAACTTATTATACTACCTGATATATGATACAGTTACATGGACCTAAATAAACCTATTTGGAAATTTTTTTTTTTTTTTGAATAGGCATCTCACTCTGTTGCCCGGGCTGGAGTGCAGTGACACAATCACAGCTACTGCAGCCTCAGCCTTGCGCCTCAACCTTCTAAGTAGCTGGAACTACAGGCGTTCACCACCACGCCCAGCTAATTTTTGATTTATGGTAGAGATGTGGTCTCACCAAGTTGCCTGGGCTGCTCTCAAACCCCTGGACTCAGGTAATCCTCGCCTATGCCTACCAAAGTGCTGGGATTGTAGGCATGAGCCACAGCGCCTAGCCAGTTAGAGATCTTGTATTTTGCTTCTTTAGATCCCCCCCACGAGCTTTAATGAGTTACAAGTACTATGATGGATGTGTTTTAAACACTGTAGAATAGCAGGTTTTTATTTCATTTCCCAATGATGTAAGCATTTTGTTGTCATTTTTGATTGTGCAGGGCACAGGATCTGCAACTTTAGGGAATGAGCTGGCATAATCCTGGTGTCTCAGTCTTAGGGCATAACTGAAAAGGACCTTTAAAATAGTATTTGAAATCTTTTCTTTGCTATGTAACTTGCTGATATCGAAAGTCCTGTGTCACTTTGGGAGGCCAAGGTGAATGGGTTGTCTGAGCCTACGAGTTCGAGACCAGCCTTGGCAATTTGGTGAGATCTCATCTCTACAATAAATAAAAAAATTAGCCGGACATGGTGGCACATGCCTGTATTTCCATCTACTTGGAAGGCTGAGGTGGAAGGATCACCTGAGCCCAGCAGGTCGAGGCTGCGGGGGCCAGGAGCAGCATGCCACTGCCCTCCAGTCTGGGTGACAGAGTGAGATTCCAACTCAAAAAAGAAAAAAAAGTACTGTGACCCTATCTCATGACATTTTCTTAAAGTGAGAATTTGTACAGTTGGTTTTTTTGGTACTTAGAAAGTTATTTCCTTTTGTAATTTCTGTCTCCATATATAGGCCTTGAAGATGAGATTTTAGCATGCTTTAAGAACTCTTTTAGGCCAATGTGACCAAAATAGGGTGACAGTAGTGGTATAAGTGGGAGGTAGGGAGAAGTTGGCAGAAGCTGTATAATGTAGGAATTTGATTCTAAGAGTGATAAGAAGTCATTGGAGGATTTAAGCTAGAAATCCAATTTATATTTTAAAGCCTTCACTTTGGATTTTTGTTGAGTAGATTATCACGCAGGAGTGGAATTTGGAAGACCAGCTAGGTGGCCATTGTAGTTGATTGAGATGAGCAGAAATGATAGCTTGGATAGGCACAGGAACAGTACAAATGGAGAAGAATAGATGAACTTGAGGTATATTTCATAGATAAAGCTGATAGAACCTGCCATGGTGAATTGGCAAGAGGAGCCAGAGTTAAGGGGAAAGGTAAAATTAGGATGACTCTTAGATTTCTGACTTGAGACATAAGTTAGGGAAGACCTGGGAGGATAGGTTTTGGATGGTGAAATCAGGCGTTCTCTTTTAGGAATACATATCCAAGTGCCTAACCCAATGTCTGGTCTAGAGAAGATAATTAGCTCTTTTGCCCACCACCAAATCCAGCTGCACATTATTTCACTTTGTTTCATAATGATGTAATTATTCCAGTCATTGGAATGGATGTAGTAAAATCGTTGAGGTCAAAAAGTCAAATGATGTTTGCTAGATAGGCAGTAGACCAGTTTGGTATAGCGTTTTGGGTGACACAGTTGATGCAACATACCATGATGTAGGGAAGGACCCTCAGGGCACCAGGATTTCATTAACATCATTTTAAAGTATGACAGAGCTTTCAATTGTTCATTTATTTATTTATGTTCTAGACTGAACAAAGTGAGTTAAATAGCGACAGTACGTGCATTCTAGGTGATATGTCTTATGTAACCACAGGATTTATAAGCTTGTGATTAATTACCAGTTGATTTGCAGGCAAAGGGAAAGTTTGTATGAATAATTTAAAACTCTAGACCAGTACTGCTCAACAGCACTTTCTGCAATAATATAAATGTTCTGTACCTGGGGTGTTCAGTACATAGCTGGCAGCTGCATATATCTGTTGAACACTTGAAATGTAGCTAATATGATTAAAGAACTGAATGTTTAGCCCCTTGCACTTGGATGTCCCCTCTCTGGGTACATTGTAAATCTAGCAAACCACTCGAATGTCCCCTCTCAGGGGACATGAAGACATTGCTGGCGTCTGAGCACAGTGGCTCATGCCAATGATCCCAGCACTTTGAGAGGCTGAGGTGAGAGGATTGCCTGAGCCCACGGGTTCGAGACCAGCCTGAGCAACTTGGTGAGACTTCCTCTCTACAATAAATTTTAAAAATTAGCCAGGTATGATGGTGCATGCCTGTAGTTCTAGCTACTTGAAAGGCTGAGGTGGAAGGATTGTCTGAGCCCAGCAGGTCAAGGCTATGGTGGCCGTGAGTGTGCCATTGCACTCCTGCCTGGGCAACAGAGTGAGATTCCAACTCAAAAAAAAAAAAAAAAAAAAGACATTGCTGGTAATTATACAGGACAAACTTATGCAAGTGTAATTTTTCAAAACTGTATGTTTCTTTAAAGTTTTCCATTCAAATGAGATGTACATCTTTCCACATCTTCAAACAGCAGAGTGGACAATAAATTATTACTAATGTGGGAGAAAGAAAAGAAACTACATTGTTTACTCAAATAGAAAAACATCAGGTGGAAGATGTCAAATTACTGTTGCACAGCATGTATTAATGAATCTGCAATGTATATTGGTGACTGTTTCACACATTATCATACATTAGAAAAATATAAGATATACAATTTTGATTTTTTTTGTCCTAAATAAGTTCCAACCCTTTGTACTTGGAGATATCTCACAGATCACCAACCAACAACTTGATTGCATTTTTTTACAAAATAGTGAAAAACGAATCACTTCATATTAAAGTATAGTATTGAAACCAGTTGTTGCATTATAATGATATTTGACTTATAATGCAATTTTGGACATTGAGGAACTTATTTATGACCAAAAAAATTAAAATTTTATATCTTATATTTTTCAAACGTGCGGTGATGTGTGAAACATCACTGACATGCCTTGCAAGTTCATTGATAAATGCGCAGTAGTAATTTGTTTGACATCTTCTACACGGTGTTTTCTATTCGAGTAGACAGTGCAGTCTCATTTTCTTCCTCCCACATTAATAATATGTAATTTATTCTCCAGGCTGTTGTTTGAAGGTAATGTGGGAGGACATACTTATAATTCCTGAAAACCACTTCTCAACTGCTTGATCAGAAGCGTGACAAATTTCAAGTGGGACGTAGATTTTTCATTGTTTTTGAATGGAAAACTTCAAGGAAACATCATCTTTGAAAACTTTGGGCTTGTGTACCTTTGTCCTGTATAATCTCCAGCAATTTCTTTATGTCCCCCTGAGGGGGGATATCCAAGTGGTTTGCTAGATTTGCAAAGCCCCTTCAGAGAGGACATCCGAATATAAAGTGTTAAATTTATTTAAGTAGTGGCTTATAGCTACTGTATGTTAATTAATGTGTGGCTTATAGCTACTGTATTGGACACTGTATTTAGGGAGTCAACTATTTGCTTATGGAATATACTTGTCTTTAAAAAAACTGCTGTTTGTCATTTTTTGTATAGACTCATTTTAAAATGACTTTGTGTTCCTCTAGCATATACAGCATGTCAGAGAGGGTAGAGATCTAGACAAGTGTAGGAAAGATGACTTTGGGTCAAAATTTTCTTGTGAATATAGTGTACTTATGCATAATTTCAGGCCAACTTATATTAAAGAGTTTTTTTGGCAACCAGATGATTGTTAAACACCAGTGTTTTGGGAAGAATGTGTGGCCTGGTCCTATTTCTTCACCTGTTTACAGTGAATCAGATGTCCCAATAGACGTGGAGACAGTCACATCAACCCCTGTGCCGCTCTATGACAATCAGAAGGCACGCAGCGTGATGAATGAGTGTGAACGGCATGTCATCTTTGCCAGGACGGATGCAGATGCCCCTCCCCCACCAGAGGACTGGGAGGAGCATGTCAACAGGTAGGCTGCTCCTTAGGAGAATGGCTCACTGCAGGGTTAATGGTCATTGTTCTATAATTATTTTATATCATCATCTTAATTCAGTAAAGCACATTTATTCGGAGTTTGTTTCATTTGCAGCCACACACATCAGAATGTTCTCCTCTCACATTACAGGTCTCAGTTTACTATGCGGTAAGCTCCTTGAGAGCAGGTCTTGCATCTCAGCCATCTTTGCATCCTTGACACTAGGACATTGCTTGACACACAGTAGGCATATAGTAAATATTTGTTGAGTAAATAAATGAATTAACATTTGTTAGGTATGACCAGCTTTGCAGCTTATATAGTACAAGTTATGTATGATATAAGGGGTCACCAGACTACAAGAAAATAAAATGTACATTTGGTTTTTTTGTGTTTTTTTGAGTTGGAGTCTCACTCTGTCGCCCAGACTGGAGTGTAGTAGCCTCTCCCCGGCCACCGCAGCCTCGACCTGCTGGGCTCCGGCGATCCTTCTGCCTCAGCCTTCCGAGTAGCCGGAATTACAGGCATGTGCTACCACGCCTGGCTAATTTTTGATTTATTGTGAAGATGAGGTCTCGCCAAGTTGCCCAGTCGGGTCTTGAACCCGCAGGCTCAAGCAATTCACTCACCTCGGCCTCCCAAAGCGCGGGATTACAGGCTGAGCCACCGAGCCCGGCCTAAATGTACATTTGTAAGATAGTTGTGTTCATAAGGTCTATAACCTGGATAATGAAAATGTTTTGGAGTCACATAAAAGGCTAACAGATGTTTGAGTGGCTTTTTAAAATAAATGCATTCTGTGGAGGACACACTTAAGCCCGTTTTCATGAGTTTGCTAGGTAGTTTTTCCCCCAATTTTCCTACTGCTGCCAGGAGACTTAGCACTTATCTCCAAGTCCCTGTTCATTTGGTAAATATTTATCTAATCACATAACAGCTTGGTGGAGATATTATTTACATACCATACATTTCACCTATTTAATGTGTACAGTCAGTGGTTTTTAGTATATTCAGAGTCGTATACCTATGACCACTATGAATTTGATGAACATTTTCATCATCCCAAAAAGAAATCCTGTACCCATTAACAGTCACTCTTCATTTCTTCCCAATCCCTCCAGTTCCTGGGGACCATCAATCTGCCTTTTGTCTTTGTAGATTTGCCAATTTTGACATTTTGTATAAATGAAGTCATGCGATTTACGCTCTTCTATGACTGACTTCTTTTACTTAGCATGTTTTCAGGGTTCTTCCATTCTGTAGCATGTGTCAGTACTTCATTCCCTTTTATTCCCAAATAGTATTCCACTGTATGGATAGTTCACATATATTCATTAAGCAGTTAATGGACATTTATATTGTTTTTACTTTTTGGCTATTTTGAATAATGCAGCTATGAACATTTGTATACATTTGTGTGGATCTGTTTTCAGTTCTCTTAACTATATGCCTAAGAGTAGATTGCTGGATCATATGGTAACTCTGTATTTAACTATCGAGGAGTTGCCAGACTCTTTTTCTTTTTCTTTTTTTTGGGTTAGAGTCTCTCTTGTCTTGCCCAGACTGGAGTGCAGTGGCATGCTTACGGCCACTGTAGCCTCAACCTGCTGGGTTCAGGTGATCCTTTTGCTTCAGCTTTCCATATAGTTGCGCCACCAACTTTTTGATTCTAACCCCCCCAAAAAACAAAATAAATCCGCTGGGCATGGTAGTGCATGCCTGTAGTCCCAGCTAGTTGGGAGACTGAGGTGGAAGTTTCACCTAAATCTAGGAAGTCAAGGGTGTGGTGAGCTGGTATGGTAAGCTGGTATCACACCACTGCAAGTCCAGCCCGGGCAACAGAGTGAGACCCTGACTTTAAAAAGTTACAACCATTCTATTGGGTAAAAGTGTCATCTTATTGTAGTTTTAATGGGTATTTTCCTGATGGCTATTTGTCTGTCTATATATCTACTGGATATAAGAGAACGTTACTCTTTACATCAGGAGTTAATAAGTGGTAACTTACTATAATATTGGAGAACTCTTATTTTATAGTAATGAAAGAGAGAGGTAGAAAGAGAGGTAGGAAAGTTTGAGTGCTTGGCATGATTTATGAGGCCAGTTGGAAATTGGGAATGAAATTGAGCAAGTACGCTTGTGTGGTCAAGACAGTAGCTGTTGAAGGAGGAGCAGTTCTGCACCTTGGTTGAAAAACTTGTGAAGAAGTTGGTTGGAGCCTTGAATTGGAATTAATGTAATGCCTTAAGAAGCTCTTTAGAGCTTCAGATAAAGAGGAAGTCTGCTGTGAGTGAAGTGGAATATTGCTACAACCAGTGTGTTCAGCAAAATAGTTTCACTACCATTGTTACAGTTAATAACAAAAAATAGGCCAGGCATGGTGGCTCATGCCTGTAATCACAGCCCTTTGGGAGGCCAAGATAGGAGGATCATTTGAGGCCAGGAGTTTAAAACCAGGCTGGACAGTATAGTGAGAACCAGTCTCTACAAAAAAATTTTTTTAAATAGCTAGATGTGGTCATGTATGCTTGTAGTGCTGGCAACTCAGGAGGCTAAGGCAGGAAGATCACTTGAGCCCAGGAGGTTGAGGTTATAGTGAATTATGATTGCACTCTAGGCTGGGTGACAGAGTGAAACCCTGTCTCTTTAAAAAATAATAATAATAAATAATAACAATGGTAGTAACAAAAAAGAACACCATCTGTTAAGTGCTTTCTAGGTGCCAGACGTTGTACCAAGCACTTCAAACACATTTTCTTTTAATACTCCCAATAACTCTTGTAGGTATATCTCCCCTTCGTCTCTGTCTTACAACGTGAAGAAACTGAAATCAGGGAGTTTAGGAAACCTTAGGAAGTGATAGAGGAGGAGTTTGTTCAAACAGTCTGACTCCGGAGCTCAGTGTTTTGACTGTCATACCCTCTGCTTTAATGACGGTAATACGAGAGTAAGACTAGTTAGTGGTAGACCAAGGTGGCCTCATATGAATGTGTGTCCCTTTGTGGTATTTTTCTTTTTTTTTTTTTTCCGAGTTGGAATCTTACTGTCGCCCAGACCGGAGTGCAGTGGCCGCTCTGGCCACCGCAGCCTCGACCTGCTGGGCTCCAGTGATCCTTCCGCCTCAGCCTTCCAGGTAGCTGGAACTACAGACACGCACTACCATGCCTGGCTAGTTTTTGATTTATTGTAGAGATGAGGTCTTGCCAAGTTGCCCAGGCGGGTCTCGAACCCGCGGGCTCAGGCAATCCACTCATCTCAGCCTCCCAAAGCGCAGGATTACAGGCTGAGTCACCGAGCCCGGCCCTTTTTGGTATTTTTCACTGCCTCATCCTCAGTTTACAATATCATAAAGCTCATGGGAGGACGGTGATGTTTTTTGAGTTAATTCATCTATGGTTATGATTAAGAGATTCCTGAAGACTGTTCATACTTACCAAAGTTATTAGAGACATATGGATACCAGCTTCTTAATTTGTAAGGAGAGATACAACTGCAAGCGTTAAGAGACACGGCGGTGACCTGGCCAGAGTGTCCATTCTCGGTAGGAATATCTGGGAAACCAGAAGTGTATAGGTGAGTGGAGAGCACAGCAGAATAGCTAGATGCATGCATCTTGCCCCTAGGCAAGATAGGTCTACAGAGTAGACCAGGGTACCCCTTCTGACCAGTCCTTTAGAGAAACATTGACACATTGTCTTTCTCCACTTTCTATGTGGACCTCCATTCTTCTGTCATGATGTTGACATAGATTAATATGTTTCATTAGAGCTCAGATTATTTGATTTTTAGTGTCTCACGAGATTTTTGAGGCATCCTTCTCATTAGCAGCAGACTTACAAATCACTTCTTTCTTTAGATAGGTAACTTTTGTGCACAGCTAATTTTCTTTCTTTCTTTTTTTTTTTTTTATTGAGTTGGAATCTTACTCTGTCGTTCAGGCTGGAGTGCAGTGGCACGCTCATGGCCACCCGCCCCAGTGTCGACCTGCTCGTCTCCCGCAATCCTTTGCCTCAGCCTTCCAAGTAGCCAGAACTACAGGCGTGTGCCACCACGCCTGGCTAATTTTTTGATTTTTATTGTAGAGACTAGGTCTCACTATGTTGGCCAGGCTGATCTTGAACCCATGGGCTCAGGCAATCCTCTTGCCTCGGTCTCCCAAAGTGTTCAGATTACAGGCTTGTGCACAGCTAATTTCATCAACATTATTATTTTGAGTCAGGGTCTCATTCTGTTACTCAGGCTGGAGTGCAGTGGCATGATCATGACTCACTGCAGCCTCAGCTTCCTGGGACTACAGGCTTGTGCCACCATGCCTGGCTAATTTTTTTATTTAGAGATGAAGTCTTGCTATGTTGCCTAGGCTGGTTTCAAACTCTTGGGCTCAAGCAATCCTCTTGCCTCGGACTTCCAAAGTATTGGGATTACAGGCGTGAGCCACTGCACCTGCCTGGTTTTATTATTTGATGATACTTACTAGTTTCATTTTCAGAGGTCGTTTTATGACCCTGCCCCTGAATCTGTAGCCTGTTTGGAGCTTGTGGTTCTCTGCCATTCTTCCCTTGACTTGATTATTAAATTACTGTTTCCTTTCTTCCTATATAAAAGTCATGTAAAATTAGTTTACCAAATGGAGAACTCCTTGGACTATAGGACTGTTTCCTAGACCTCTGGAGTTTTTCCTCAGAGACCTTACTGATTGTTCTTTATGGTTAATTTCCTTGTTAGACTTTTCCCCACCTCTTAAATTATTTCAATAGAAACTGCCTTCTGATAACTTCGTGTATAGAAAAGTGAAGCCTTCCCACCTGATTGCTTTTCTCTAGTAATGACTGATATTTTGTGAAATGGTTTGAATATCTCTGCTTGATTTAATTGCCTAGATCAGGGGTTATCTAACTATGACCAATGGGCCAAGTCTGGCCTATTTATTGCTTATTTTTGTATTGAATGGCTTTTGTTTTTAAGTGACTACAAAGGAAAAAAAAAACTGAAAGAAGAATATTTCATGACACATGAGATTCAGATTTCGGTGTCCATAAATAAAGTTTTATTGGAATATAGTCATGCCTAGTCATTATGTATTAACTATGGTTACTTTTGTAATACAACCGCAGAGTTGAATAGTTGTGGCAGAGACCATATGGCTCATAAACTCTAAAGTATTTACTATCCATCCTTTTACAAAAGTAGTTAGTTGACCAACTCTGGATCATGTTCTTGAGTCTTTGTGCCATGGTTGTGTGACTTAAGAGGACCTTTGAAAATGATTTATATTTGCTGGCATAGTAATGTAGTCCTGAAGATGTTGGACCGACCTTTATTTTTTCCCCCCTTCAGATGCTTGTTAAATGCCAAGTTTCATTAGATGCATGGCATTTGGAAGACATATAACAAAATACTTTTGACACATGATACTTCTCAGCATTGCTGAAATGGATTTCCAACATTTCAGTGAAAGAATGTAATGTCCAAAAGCAGACTGTCTTATCTTAGAAATCTGAACTTCTGAATTCCGGCCAAAAAAAATCCACTCTCCTTTTCTGAACTTTGTCTAATTATATATTTCATATTATATGTATCTTTATGTTAATTTTAGGTTGGGTGTTTGAAATCTCTTAAGTCTAAGATTTTTGAGTTATTTTCTCTCTCCCCTCACCTACCCACCCATTCCCCTTCCTCCCTTCATTCCTTCCTTTATTCTTTCCTTTCTCATGTTCAGGCAAAGAATTCCATGATGTGAAAAAGAAAAGTGTGACCTATTGAGTTTCTCTAATGTTCTTTGTCTCTCCTTATCTGACTTCTGGTTTAAAAAAAATCCTTTAAACATTTTAATGTTGAGTTAGTCTTCTATGAAACCATATCAGATATTTCTAGGACCTGTGTGATGTTTTGGGTGCTTTGATTACGAGCTAGAGGTCAGCATATTATGTAGGTTTGGCCAGAGCATGAACAAAAGATTCTCTGATCTCATCTAAGAAATAAAGAAAAGGCATTTTTACTCTCATGAAAATTGAATAGGCTGGGAAGTGGGGCAGTTGACTCACCACAGTTCCCATCAGCTCTTTGACTGTTTAGACTTGTATTTACAATTCTGCCTCCTGTTTTTAAAATTTTCTTTAATTATATCTCTTGCATGCTCTTTATCTTAATCTTGGGTTAGATCATTTTTTTCTGCCCACTTAATTTTCCAGCCTCCCACGAAGCTGACAAAATACAGAGAATATGTTTCAATTCTTGGAATTACTTTGTTATATATCCAGCAACAATCCTAAGAACTTTTTCTGGGATTTTAGACTCTCAGCATTGTGTGTGTGTGTGTGTGTGTGTGTGTGTGTGTGTGTGTGTGTGTGTGTGTGTGTGTGTTTAATTTCAGTTGTCTTTGCTGAATATAGCTTTCTAGCCTGCCTCCCCTTTTGTTCACATCATTTTACTTGCTCCCATCATTTTGGGTTTCAGAATAAATATAGAGTAAGAAAAACAAATAGGGAAACATCCTGTTGTAGAATAAAGAACAGGATAATTTTGGAAATGCTCTTAGTGTCTCACAAATAAATTATGCCTCATTCTGTGTTCCTGGAATTGAAGTTTGCAATGTAATCAATAGGCTTTCAGAAAGTTCCAGAGGTTTTTTAAAGTGAAGAAATTGTATTTATTGTTTAACCTGGTTGATTATAAATGAGCATTATTGCTGGAGATGATGCTGTAGTGCAATGCCACTTTCAAGATGCTACAGATTCTTTATTCTATTATTTTCACAGAATTAGAAAATCAGAAATTTTGACACAGGTTTTGATTTTTTCGTTTTATTATAATTATACTACAGAGATACTTCCATGAGTGTATAAAGATATAGGTGTGTGTGTGTGTGTGTGTGTGTGTGTGTGTGTGTGTGTGTGTAGAAAGGAAGGGTGTTCACTGCAACTGTTTATAAATAGCAATAAAAGATACACTACATAAATACTCAGGTGGTCCTTCTGCTTCAGCCTTCCAAGTAGCTGGAAATACAGGTGCGTACTACCATGTCTGGCCAACTTTTTGATTTATTATAGAGACGAGGTCTCGCTGTGTTGCTCAGGCTGGTCTTGAACCCCTGGGTTCTGGCAAACCTTTTGCATCTACCTCCCAAAGTGCTGGGATTACAGGCGTGAGCCACTGTGCCCTGCTTTCATTAATTTTCTAGAGCCTATTTCTATTTTAATAAAATAGCAATTAATTTACCATTGTGTTTGACTTTGTGATACTTTTTTCCCAAAATTTTTGTGTAGTTATATTTCTCTCTTCCTTTTATGATTTCTAGGTTTGCGGTCATCCTTAGAAAAGCTTTACTCATTTCAAGATATCACTATTTAGAAATTCTCTTAAAAATCGCTATTTTTCTCTAGAACTTTTAGAGTCCTCCCCCAAAACCACCACCACAGGGTCTTGCTTTGTTGCCCAGACTGGAATATAGTGGTGCAATCATAGCTCACTGCAGCCTCAAGCAGTCCTCCTGTCTCAGCTTCCCGAGTAGCTAGGACTACTGGCGTGTATCACACAGCTGACTAATTACAAAAAAAAAATTTTTTTTTAAGATGGGATCTTCCTGTGCTGTCCAGGCTGATCTCAAACACCTAACCTCAAGTGATCCTCCTGCCTTAGCCTCCCAAAGCTCTGGGATTATACGTGTGAGCCATCACACCTGACCAATAGTTTTACTTTTTAATATTTAACTTTTTATTCCATCTAAAATTTATTTTGATATAAAGAGCGATGTGTTTTCCACATGATGTGTAGTTCATTTTCCAATTGGCTAGTCAGCCCTACTTAGTGACTGACTTGAAATAGTATCTCCATATCATTCCAGGGTTTCATTTGGGTCTAGTATTCACTTAAATCTTAAAAAGTAATTTGCCAGGTGCAGTGGCCCATGCCTATAATCCCAGCACTTTAGGAGACTGAGGTGGAAGGATTGCCTGAGCCCATGGTTTGGAGACCAGTCTGGGCAACTTGGCGAGATCTCGTCTTTACAATAAATAAAAAAAAAATTAGCCGGATGTGGTGGCACATGCCTGTGTTTCCAGCTGCTTGGAAGGCTGAGGCAGAAGGATCCTGAGCCCAGGAGGTCGAGGCTGTGGTGGCTGGCAGTGTGCCACTGTACTCCAGCCTGGGTGACAGAGTGAGACTCCGACTCAAAAAAAAAAAGTAATCACCAGCTTCTTTTTTTTTTAATGGCAGGGAGAGTAGGCAAATATTAATTAAGCATGTTCTATTCCCTTTGAGTACCTTTAGAAAGGTTACTAACCAGACTTAGAGCATCAGAGTAATTAAGATTGCCAGGAGGAGGGTGAAAAGGTACGTTAATAAGCTCCATACCACTGTGCTGGGTGTGATGGGGGGATGAGAACTGTAGGATAGATTTCTAATTGCAGGGAGTGTGCTACTGAGTGGTAGGACGTATAAATGTATAGCAAGGTAGATGTGTGAGTGCCAGTGCGATAGCTGTGATAAAGTTAGCTTACCTGGAGCAGGTCACTCCAAAGTAAAGTTTCTAATTGTGTGATATGCAGAAAAAAGACAAAAAATGTATGTGGAAAAGGGAGAGAGAGTAAGTGTGGGGTGGAATATTGTGAAGTGGGAGAATATAGTCACTTTATATTTCTGCTGTATTTTTGTTCTTTAGACTAGTTTAAATAGACCTCATTTTGTATTCTGAGATTTTAGTACATAAAATGCTTGCTGATACTTTTTGTGTGAAATATAACATTTTTGAAATTTAAACATCTTTGCAGTGCATGACACACTTTTACTTATTAATGGGATTATTTTAGCTGCTAAGTAAATTGTTAGCTTTGGCAGCCTAAAATACTTTATTCATTACTGGTCTTGACTTGGAGTATATTATTAATACAAATGTGAGTTGAGGTGATTCTTTGGTGGGATTGGGACTACAATCAAGGTCTCTTGTGTTTTAGTTCAGTGGTCTTAGATTAAGCTACTTTAAGTTATACTCTTTCATAGTGGGGAAAAAAACATGGCGTAATCTTTTTTCTATTGTGTACATACATGGGGAGTGTCGCCAGGGTTTGACTATAATTCCTCAGAGTTTCCCTTATAGGACTGGCTGGACAATGGCCCAGAACAAGCTATTCAACAAGATCCTCAAAGCCCTGCAATCTGACCGGCTTGCCCGCTTGGCCAATGAAGGGGTAAGACACCAGAAATCTGCCCACGGTGGGCTCTTCCTAGTTCAGGCCTCACTGGCTGACTGACTTGTCTCCCCCATTTGCTAACCAGGTGGTCCTCATGTTTTATCACTTCCACTTACATCCTTCAGGCTTGTAATGAGCCAGTGCTGCGCCGTGTTGCCGTGGACAAGTGTGCAAGGAGAGTGCGACAGGCTCTGGCAAGTGTGAGTTGGGACACCAAGCTGATCCAGTGGCTGCACACCACCCTCGTGGAGACCTTGAGTCTGCCCATGCTGGCAGCATATCTAGATGCTTTGCAGACACTGAAAGGGAAGGTAAGTCTGTGATTCTCTTCCTTGTTCTGGGGGTAGCCAGTCTCTGCTGTGCATTCAGGCCGTGGGGTTGGGCAGGGTTATTACCTAGACAACCTGGAGGGCATGGGTGAAGCTAATGGGTTTGTTGTTAAAAATAGGAGGCAGGGTATCATTTCACATTTGCGTCTGGTGAAAACAGCCCTGCTATTTCCAGGATGAGGTGTAGGGCCTGAAAACCGGAGCACCTATTTAGCCTCTGTAGACTTGTGGCTTGTGGTTTGAGTCATCACTGAATTCAGTTATCATGGGAGTTGAAGGTTTGCCAAAGGAGTTCGTTGAGAATGGTGTAAAAAGCAGACCTGTGGTGCTCAGAGTGCTGGGAGATTACAGAGGAGCAAAGTGCGTGATGCCTCTGGCTGGCCTCATCCTGGAATGAACCTTCAACTGCAAACTTGGACTTTAAGAATTTGTTACAAGCGTATCATTATACATTTCCCCTGCTTTCTTACGCAGACAGTATTGCACAATGTTAAACTATTTTTCTTGGTGATTCTTGTTTATTATTTTAGTGATTGCACTGGGCTGTACTCAATGAAGTAGAATATGGGTCCTGGAGGCAGATTGCCTTGGTGATCTCAGGTCTGTCACTGATTAGCTGCATAAGCTAGGACTAGTGTCTCAATTTCCTCAAATCTAAAATGTGGCTAATAATGATACCTATCTAGAATTTTTTTTGAAAATTAAATAAGTTAATTCAGGTAGAGTGCTTGGCACAAAATTGGACCCATAGCCCAAAGTAACTGTTAGTGACTATTTAAGTGATACCCTCATAGGTTTTTGAAATATTTGGAGTGGTTTGCTACAATACAAAATGGCCTCAGACAACTTAGATTGAGTCACTTTGGACTTTTTAAAAAATAGTTTTTCTTCTTTGCAGGAAACTGGCTTGCTACTACAAGTTGTGTGGCTAATGGCTTCCCCAGCCATATCCAAAAACTTTCAGACTCATTGTTTCTTACCTGCTTTTAATTTGAAGGATGTTAAGCTTTTTAAAGACTAGCTTAGTGCTGAAATAAAACAGAACTCAGGACTGGATACATTAATGATATGCATAGTAGCAGATTTAACATTAATTGCATCATTTAACTAATATTTTGGGGGCGCCTACAGTGTGCCAGGCACTGGGGTGAGCATAACAGACTTGCTCCCCAGCTGGGCTCGGTGGCTCAGCCTGTAATCCCGTGCCTTTGGGAGGCTGAGGTGAGTGGATTGCCTGAGCCCGCGGGTTCGAGACCCACCTGGGCAGCGAGACCTCATCTCTACAATAAATCAAAAAATCAGCCGGGCGTGGTAGTGCATGCCTGTAATTCCGGCTACTTGGAAGGCTGAGGTGGAAGGATCACCGGAGCCCAGCAGGTTGAAGTTGCGTTGGCTGGGAGCGGCTACTGCACTCCAGTCTGGGGGACAGAGTGAGACTCTAACTCAAACAAAACAAAACAAAACAGACTTGCTCCCTGCTCTTGTGGGCTTATTTTCTAGTGACGAAAGAGACAAATGAAGAGTCTCATACTTCCTCCTGTACTAGTCCTTTGTGATAGAAACCCTGGGCCCCAAAGGTAAATGGTGAGCAGGTGGATAATGGAACCCAGACAAGACCCTGGCAAAGAGTTGTGATCCATGAGTATAATAAGCATTTTCAGGTGTGCTTTCCACAGCATTCTCCCTGTGGTAAAAGTGCAGCTTTGGTGAATATACTCAAGCGGATGAATGTTAGTATCTCCTAGAGTCCCAGTTCTCTGGTGGTTCGGCTTCACTCACTATGGCCAGCATGATTTGGATAGAATTTCCCTTGTAAGGAAGAGTTTGTACTGCTTCCCCATTTAAGTTACTGGCTGGTCATATCCTGTATGAATGAGGTGGCATTTAGATATTATAAGCGTGACAGACCACTTGGGGGACTCCATAGGTAGGCATACTTGGGTGCTGCTGGTCGTAGTGTGGGTTAGCTGGACTGGTGGAAGGCTCCATAGTACCCCAGTCAGCAAGGGCCTCAGACTCAAGGTGCTGCCTCTCTGGGCTATGCTCTCCACAGTGGTTTTTCCACCATCAGACTCTTATTTTCTCATGACTGTGTTTAGATTCACAACAAATGCTTTGTTTCCCAAAGGATATAAATTATTAGGGAATTCTTTTACTTTTGAAGTACATGCTAGATGTTAAAACGCAGGTGGATGGGATCATGCTCTTCACCCAGCTGCTTCCACCGTAAGATCCATTATAGTAAAGAGGAGAAAGAGCTACAGACTGTAGCCTTTTAATTGGTCGTTGAGAGTGAATGCAGTGCTGGAAAGGCCAGGGAAGCTCAGTTATCCTAGCTCCAAGTGGAAAAGTCAGTTATTGATTAATTATTATTTCTTGACAGAAAGTGAGTTTCAAGGCACTTTGGTTTTTTGGGTTTTTGTTTTTTGAGTGGGAGTCTCACTCTGTCGCCCAGGTTGGAGCGCAGGGGCATGCTCACTGCCACCCTAGTGTCAACCTGCTCAGCTCCGACTTCCGTTCATCTCAGTCTTAAAAAATTTAAAAACAAAAAAAAACAAAAACCAAAAGAACCCTCAAACCATTTTTTCCTCTGCTCTCATACCACAACATTCATCAACACAGAAGAATACTTCTGTGACCAAATGTGGTAGTGGGTTTTCCCCACCACTAAGCGAGCAGTCAGTTCTGCAGCAGACACAAACTGAGTGTCCTCCAATTTAATTCTAATGCTCTCTACATGGAGATAATGTTAAGTCCCATGGGTTCTGTGCTCAGTCCACAAACTACCACGTCTCAGACACCAGTTGCAAGTCTGAACCTTTGGAACTTCTGATAAACCAGCTTCAAGTTGACATTCCCATGATGTCCTCCTTGAGTTAGATTAATTTATTGGTGTAGCTTACAGAACTCAGGGAAACACATTTACTGGTTATTATAAAGGGCATTACAAAGGATACAGTTGGAGAGATGTGTAGGGTGAAGTATGAGGAAAGGGACATGTTGCCTCCATGCCTTCCTTGGGTGCGCCATCCTCCAGGAATCTTGTGTGTGGCTGTCTGGAAGCTCCCTGAACCCAGCTCTCTTGGTTCTTATGGAAACTTATAGTCTTTTTTGGAATAGAGATAATTTTTATATTTTTTCTATTTTATCTGTAACACTGTAGCAAAATTACTTTGGTGCATTATTTCAAATTCTTGTAAATATTTAAAAGTAATCCTTAAAGCCGGGCTCGGTGGCTCAGCCTGTAATCCTGCGCCTTTGGGAGACTGAGGTGAGTGGATTGCCTGAGCCCGCGGGTTTGAGACCCGCCTGGGCAGCGAGACCTCATCTCTACAATAAATCAAAAAATCAGCCGGGCGTGGTAGCGCATGCCTGTAATTCCGGCTACTTGGAAGGCTGAGGTGGAAGGATCACCGGAGCCCAGCAGGTTGAGGCTGTGGTGGCCAGGAGTGGCCACTGCACTCCAGTCTGGGCGACAGAGTAAGACTCCAACTCAAAAAAAAAAAAAAAAGTAATCCTTAATATCCAACTAGGTGGATGATTGACTTAATCACTCCCCTATACATACATTTAAGTTTTTACCTTTTTATTATTATTGATAGTGAATCTCTCTCTCTCTCTCTGTGTGTGTGTGTGTGTGTGTGTGTGTGTGTGTGTGTGTTCGTGTGTGTGTATGTGTGTGTTTCTGGTATATTTTCTTAGGGAAGTTCCTCAGAAGTAGAATCGTTTGGAAAAGGAATAGGAATACATTTAAGTTCCTTCATACATGGTGCATATCAGCAGATTGTTTTTCTTTCTTTTTTTTTTTTTTTTGAGTTGGAGTCTCACTCTGTCACCCAGACTGGAGTGCAGTGGCCACTCTCGGCCACTGCAGCCTCGCCTGCTGGGCTCCAGCGATCCTTCCACCTCAGTCTTCCAAGTAGCTGGAATTACAGGCATGCGCTACCACGCCCGGCTGATTTTTTGATTTATTTTAGAGATGAGGTCTCGCTGCCCAGGTGGGTCTCAAACCCGCGGGCTCAGGCAATCCACTCACCTCAGCCTCCCAAAGGCGCGGGATTACAGGCTGAGCCACCGAGCCCGGCTTTTTTTTTTTTGAGTTGGAGTCTCACTCTGTCACCCAGGCTGGAGTGTAGTGGCACACTCATGTAATCACAGCCACCACAGCCACTACCTGCTGGGTTCAGGTGATCCTTCTGCCTTCAGCCTTCCAAGTAGCTAGAACTTC
The DNA here is from genome assembly GCA_027257055.1 of Cephalopachus bancanus. Taxonomy (NCBI): domain Eukaryota; kingdom Metazoa; phylum Chordata; class Mammalia; order Primates; family Tarsiidae; genus Cephalopachus; species Cephalopachus bancanus. The sequence continues at coordinate 1,047,116 of JAPVLO010000543.1, read as the reverse complement.
AGGCATGCGCCGCCACCATGCCCAGCTAATTTTTTAGCAGGTTGGTTTTCAAAGAATTGTACCCATTTACCTTTCATGGTAGGAGCATACTTTTCAACCATCCATTTATTTGTGCTTTTGCTCCTGGGGAAGGTTTGAGAAGCTCCGTTGAAGTCTGTCTGTAGCTCATAGTGGGACTTTGTCCTCCTGCCTGATTGCTGCTGGTGTGAAGGTCTCCTGCCTCTTGCTGCTAGCATCTTTACTCTTCCTTCTTTCCAGATCCCGACCTTGATTGACCGGATGCTTGTGTCATCCAACACAAAGACTGGAGCTGCAGGAGCTGAGGCCTTGTCTCTCTTACTGAAGAGGCCGTGGGACCCTGCTGTGGGAGTGCTTTCTCATAACAAACCAGTAAGTTGGATGGCTCAGGGCTTAACTATGGCGTATGAAATTTTAAAGACCTAACTCTTAGAAGGCAAGAGGATGATAAATGACTTCTTTAACTTTTTTCATTAATAAATTGTTTTGTATAGTGCTTAACGCTATTTCTTAAGCAAAGGCACATTGTCAGGAAGAGAAAGGTATTGGGATACTTGTAACCAGTAACTTTCCACTCACTGGTTTTTGGATGGAATTCTTTCTCCTTAGAGCAAACTCCCTGGTTCTCCTCTGATTCTCATCGCTTCCTCTGGCCCCTCCAGCTCCGTGTTTCCCACCTCACGCCGCCATCGCTTCTGGCAGTCTCAGCTCTCCTGCTTAGGCAAGGTATGTGTGGGGGTGAGAGGAACTCTCCTCTGGGTGGGAATATAGTCTTGGATAATTGAAGAGAACATGTAGGAGGGTATCAATACGGAATACTTAATACGGATTACTTAACTCTAACCCTTCTGTTACTTGGAATTCCAAGGTTGAAAGGTATTTAGGGTAAGTTAAGCAAATTGAGATACTACTTAAAGCTTATCTCTGCTGGCATGGATGCCAATTCTTTCCTCAGGTCATTCCTGTAGCCACCCATCTGCTGAACAATGGCAATGGGGTAGGAGTTCTGCAGTGTCTTGAGCATATGATGGGGGCAGTGAGAAGCAAAGTGCTGGAGGTGAGAGTGCCCCTATTTTAGTTCATTTGGCACACCCAGCATTCTGGGCTTGTTTTGTACCCATCTTTGGCCTCCTGTCTTACTGTCTTCTTTCTCTACCCACAAAGATTCACAACCATTTCCCACACAAACCCATTATCTTGATTGGCTGGAACACAGGAGCTTTGGTGGCCTGTCACGTGAGTAATTTCTGTCTTATTTGAAGGTCACTGAGAAATTGGAGGTTGTCTGGGATAGAATACTGTTGCTACTGATAGTTACCATTCAGTCCTATACGATGTTTCAAGCACTGTGATAGATGCTTTACCTATATAACTGCATTATAAACTTTAGAAGACAGACCTTATTTTTAACTTTACTATGGGAAATTTTAAGCAGAAACAAAAGCAAGTATAGTATAATAAACCCCTTCGGCCCTCACCCAGCAAAACCAGTGATGAACTTGGCTGGCATTGTTTCATCTTACTTCTGCTCACTTTCTCTTCCCCAGATTATTTTGAAGAAAATCCTAAATATTTATCATTTTATTTATGTATATTTCAGCATTTATCTCTAAAAAAATACTCCTTTTTTTCTTTGAACGTAAGTACATAGTATTCTCCCACCTGAAAAAACTAATAATTCTAGCAGGCAAAAATTACTAACTTTGGAATTTGAAGTTGTGTTCATGTTCAGTCCCTTTCTAAGATATTAAGGAACCTTTTTTGTATTTTACATACATTTATATGTCTGTCATTGTGCATAAGTGTCTGACATGTCCAAAATTCCAATTCTTCTTCATGTGGTCTAGTCAATTATAATATCTCAGAGGAGGAAGGCCATCTCCCCATAGTCCCTGCTCCCCAGGATGGTGGAACTGTCAGTGATTGTCCCAAGAAATCTGGTATATCTGGGAGCTTTCCATTAAGTGCAACAGAGAAACATTTTCTTCACATAAGGGAGAATGGCAACATTTGTGTTCTCTTGATTGTATTTGCTATTTGTGGAGTGGAAGGGCTCTTGTTGAGAGGGCTGACGGGGTAGGAGTATTGAATTTTCTATTCTGTGGTTCAGCCAACCTGCTAGGGTCCTCTTGAGGCCCCAGGTCTCCAAGTAGTAGCTGCTTGTGGAATGACACACCTTGTGTTCAGTTGAGTTTGTGAGCCATTGGCTCTGGCTGCTGCCGTCGTGGCTGATGCTCCTGGAGGTTAGGACTCCAGGGACTGGTGGGTGGGTCTGTACCACTCTTGGATACTGAGTAGGCTGAGATACAATGAAGTCAGTTGACCTTTAGACAAACTGTGCCATTATTCACAGGTTTCAGTGATGGAGTATGTCACTGCCGTTGTCTGCCTTGGGTTTCCTCTGCTCACCGTGGATGGCCCCAGAGGGGTAAGAACAGGGTGAAGCTTGCTGGGTCATTGGCATTGGGAATGAGGGCATGCATGCCTCGTCCAAGCTGGTGTTGAGACTGCAGTTACACAGCTGACTCTCCTGAGTGGAATTTCCAGGTCAGTGCTTCAGGAATATGAACTGGCCGATTCTAAGACCCTCTGCCTGTTTTAGGATGTGGATGATCCCCTCTTGGATATGAAGACTCCAGTCCTCTTTGTCATTGGTCAGAATTCCCTACAGTGTCACCCTGAAGCCATGGAGGACTTCCGAGAGAAGATTCGGGCTGAGAACAGCTTGGTGGTGGTTGGGGGAGCTGATGATAATCTCAGGCAAGTGGATTCCCCCAGAGCTGCGAGAGAGCCATGTTGCAGTGTTAGAGAAATGCCCGTAGAATGGCGATGTAACTGTTGATTGATAGTCTGATTCAGCTAAAAGTGGGCATCACAAAAATTTTTTGTTTTAAATTAGAGTCTCACTTTGCTCCCCAGGCTGGAGTGCAGTAGCATGCTCCTGGCCACTGCAGCCTCGACCTGCTGGGCTCAGGCAATCCTTCTGCTTCAGCCTTCCAAGTGGCTGGAACCACAGGCACATGCCATATGCCCAGCTAATTATTTTGATTTATTGAAGAGATAAAGTCTCGCCAAGTGTCCCAGGCTGATATCGAACCCCTGGACTCAGGCAGTCCTCTCGTCTCAACCTCCAAAGGAACTGGGATTATAGGCGTGAGCCATTGCACAATTGCCACAAATTTTTTTAACATTTTAAATTAATTTTAGATTTATAAAATGTCGTAAAACTAGTACAAAAAATGTCCATATACCCTTCACCCAGATTTTCCAAATGTCGACACTTTACATAACCAAAGTATAATTCTTTTTTAATCAGGAAACTGACATATGATACTGTTATCTAATCTACACATTCAGATTTCATCAATTAGTCTCCCTGATGTCTTTTTTCTGGTCCACATCTAATCTAGTATCAAATGTTGCATTTATTTTTAATTTTTTCTCTTTATTTCAATAGTTTTAGGGGGTACAAATACTTTTTGGTTATGTGGATACATTGAGTAGTGACAAAGAAGTTTGGGATTAAGTGTACCCACCACCACCCACCTGTGCACATTGTACCTGATAGGTTATTTTTTGTCTCTCCACCTTTCCCACCCTCCCTCTTCTGAGTCTTCCGTATCCATTATACCATTTTCCATGCCTTTGCAGATCCTCATCTTAGCTCCCACTTAGAAGTAAGAGCATGTGGTGTTTGGTTTTCTGTTCCTGCATTAATTCACTTAGGATAATGTTCTCCAATTCCATCCAAGTTGCTGCAAAAGACATTATTTCATTCTTTTTGACAACTAAATAGTATGCTGTGTGTGTGTGTGTGTGTGTGTGTGTGTGTGTGTGTGTCTGTCTGTCTGTCACATTTTCATTATCCACTGATCAGTTGATGGCATTTAGATTGATTCCACATCTTTGCAATTGTGAATTGTGCTGTAATGAACATGTAAGTGCAGGTGTCTTTTTTTTTTTTTTTGGAGTTGGAGTCTCATTCCGTCGCCCAGACTGGAGTGCAGTGGCTGCTCCCGGCCACCGCAGCCTCGACCTGCTGGGCTCCGGCGATCCTTCCGCCTCAGCCTTCGAAGTAGCTGGAATTACAGGCATGCGCTACCACGCCCGGCTGATTTTTTGATTTATTGTAGAGATGAGGTCTCGCTGCCCAGGCGGGTCTCAAACCCGCGGGCTCAGGCAATCCACTCACCTCAGTCTCCCAAAGGCGCAGGATTACAGGCTGAGCCACCGCGCCTGGCTTAGGTGTCTTTTTTGTATAACAACCTCTGTTCTCTGGGTAGATACCTAGTAGTGGGATTCCTGGATCAAATGGTAGATCTACTTTTAGTTCTTTGAGAAATCTCCATACTGATTTCCATAGACGTTGTACTACTTTGCACTTCCACCAACAATTGTATAAATGATTCCTTTTTACTGCTTTCATGCCAGGATCTATTATTTTTTAATTTGTTAATAGTGACTATTCTGACTGGTGTAAGAAGGTATCTCATTGTGGTTTTAATCTGCGTTTCCCTGATTAGTGATATTGAGGATTTTTTAATATATTTTGACCATTTGTATATCTTCTTTTGAGAGATGTCTATTAATGTCATTTGCCCACATTTTTCTGGGGGGGGTTGGAGTTTCTCTCTGTCGCCCAGGCTGAAGGAGAGTGGCACATCACAGCCACCCCAGTGTCAACCCGCTGGGCTCTGGCTATCCTTCCGCCTCAGCCTTCCGAGTAGCCGGAACTACAGGTGCATGCTACCACACCTGGCTAATTTTTTTTTTTTTTTTTTTTTGAGTCAGAATCTCACTCTGTTGCCCAGACTGGAGTGCAGTGGCCAGCGTTGCCCTGCTGGGCTCTGGTGATCCTTCCGCCTCAGCCTTCCGCCAGGTAGCCGGAACTACAGGCACGTGCTACCACACCCAGCTCATTATTTATTTATTTGTTGTAGAGACTAGGTCTCACCAAGTTGCCTGGGCTGGTCTCCAACCTGTGGGCTCAGGCAGTTCACTTGCTTCGGCCTCCCAAAGTGCTGGGATTAGAGACTGAGTCAACCAAGCCCAGCCTAATTTTTTATTTTTATTGTAGAGACGAGGTCTCGCTAAGTTGCCAGGGCTGGTCTTGAACCCGTGGACTCAGACAGTCCACTCTCCTCGGCCTCCCAAAGTGCTGGGATTACAGGCTAAGCCACCGAGCCCGGCCTACCCATTTTTTAATGGGGTCACTTGCTTTTTTCTTACGAATTTGAGTTCTTTACAAAGATTCTGGGTATTAGTCCTTTGTCAGGTGTATAGTTTGTAAATATATTCTCCCATTATGTAGATTGCCTGTTCACTCTGTTGATTATTTCTTTTGCTGTGCAGAAGCTTTTTAGTTAAGTCAAGTCTCACTTATTTTTGTTTTTATTGCATTTGGTTTTGGGGTTTTAGCCATAAATTATTTGCCTAGGCCAATGTCTATAAGAGTTTTTCCTAGGTTTTCTTCTAGCATTTTTATTGTTTCAGGTTTGACATTTAAGTCTTTAATTCCTCTTGAATTAATTTTTGTATATGGTGAGAAATAGGGATCAAGTTTTATTTTTCTGCATGTAACTATTCAATTCATTTCTTAAATAGGGTACTATTTCCCTGGTGTATGCTTTTGTCTGCTTTGTCAAAGATCAGTTGTAGGTATTTGGGTTTATTTCTGGATTCTCTATTGTGTTCTGTTAGTTCATGTGTCTGCTCTTGTACCAATACCATGTTGTTGTGGATTCTACAACCTTGTAGTATAATTTGAAGTCAGGTAATGTAATGTCTCCAGCTTTGGTGTTTTTTGTTTTTTTTGCTTAGGATTGCTTTGGCTGTTCTGGCTTTTTTGGTTCCATATGAATTTAAGGGGTTTTTTTCTAATTCTGTGAAAAATTTTGTTGGTATTTTGATAGGGATTGCATTGACTCTGTAGACTAATTTGGGTAATATGGTCATTTTAACAATGTTGATTCTTTCAAACCATGAGCATGGGATGTTTTCCATTTATTTGTATCCTCTACGATTTATTTCATCAGAGTTGTAGTTCTGGTAGAGAGCTTTTAATTCCTTGATTAATTATATTCCTAGGTATTTTAGCTTTTTGCTTGCTATTGTAAATGGAGTTGAGTTCTTGATTTGGTTCTCAGCTTGGTTGCTACTGGTATATAGCAGTGCTACTGATTTGTGTGTCTTGATTTTGTATCCTAAAACTTGACTGAATTCATTTATCAAGTCCAGGAGTCTTTTGGAGGCGTCAGTGTTTTCATATAAATATATGCTTTTTTTTGGTAATTCAGACATTCTTATCTGTAGGAGATTGGATTGTGTATACTGTCTTACCAGGAGGAAATGAGGAGAGATGGGAATGCTATTATTGAGAGTTATACTGTGAGGCTGCTTATGAGACATTTGCATGGTGCCAAGAGCACTGGACTGAGAATTAAGAGACCTCAGTTAGTCTTAACCTTTTTGCTAAGAAGCTTAAGTAAATTGCCTGACTTCTGCAACTCACTGTTCTCATCTGTATAATGAGGATGTTACATAAGATCAGAGGCCATCAATCATCTGTAAATTGAGATGTCAGAATTTGGAGACTCATAGTGTTCCTCATCCAGTTACTTGGTGCCCTGGTCCTCTCTTTGACAAGACCCCCGTCAGAAGCCAGGGGTTTTAAGGCTACCTTTCAAAGAGGGGAAGGCACCTAGCTGTGGTCATTTTCTCTTATCCCTTTAGCACTAACCTGCAGCCACCTTTTCTGCCCTCTTACTTATCTAGTTTAGCAGTACCTAGTAATCTTAGGGTTGTGTTGAGGTACCTCTAAATGAGATTTTGGCAATCTGGATAGAGTTCATCTATTAAGTCATAGGTATGGGACTTCTGGAGTGGACAGTCCTGTAAACTGAACTTGGTTCTTTACATATGTTATTTTGTTTGATCCTTCCAACTCATGAATGAGATGTTATGATTTCCCATTTTGCAGATGTGGAAACAGATTTAGAGAGTCTGTATTACCTGCCTGAGGGGTAACATAGTCTTCCTTCCTGGGCCTAGAAAATAACCAACACAGAAAAGAAATACATTCATATTTCCATAAAATGCCATGGAATGTTTGGAAAGTTAGCATTTCCTCATTTTTGTCTTTTAGAATAAGCAAAGCAAAGAAGAAATCAGAAGGATTAACTCAGAGCATGGTGGACAGATGTATTCAGGTAAACAGTCGTTTTATGTGTTTTTCTCAGCTAAGCTTGCCTTTCTGTAATAGCCTTTTAGGTCTAGACTAGTTGTCAGTGACCTCTTTGGCTCTAAAGGGTGAGGATGTATCCACTGGGACCTCTGGTAGGCTTTAGTCATAAGCAAAGAAAAGGGGAAAGAGAGGGAGAAAAAGAGAGGTGTGGTGAACTAAGATGTGAGCAAAGCATTGGGAAGAAAAGCGTCTGTTGGAAAAGTGGTAGAGAGTAACCACCACTGGTCACTGTCTGGTAGGTTCCTGCTCACCTGAAGAGGACTAAAAGGGCTTGACTCCTCTCTGTACTAGGATGAGATTGTGGACTTTCTGACTGGAGTGCTCACTCGCACTGAGGGTCACGTGGGCTCTGACCCTCGGGATCAGGATGCTGAGAAGAAGAAGAAACCTCGTGACACAACCCGCAGAGACCTGACCTTTGAAGTACCTGAACGGGGCAGTCGACCTGCCTCCCCAGCCGCCAAGCTGCCCGCCTCACCCTCGGGCTCGGAGGTAGTACAAGAAGGGAGGGAGCACTTTTGCTGGGGAATCAGGAGTTGGTTCCTTAGCTTCCTGGAAATGCCTTTCCTCTTTGTCAGTGTCATAGGATATTGTAAGTTTCTACAAGGGAAAGGAAATCCAGGGGGACATGTTGATGGATGGTCAGATCCTAATGACATTGACTCTTTTGGCTTTTCTGCCACACTTAGGATCTCTCTAGTGTGTCCAGCAGCCCCACCTCCAGTCCTAAGACCAAAGTGACCACAGTGACCTCTGCCCAGAAATCCAGTCAGATTGGGAGCTCTCAGCTGCTGAAGAGACATGTGCAGCGGACAGAAGCTGTGCTGACCCACAAACAAGCCCAAGGTATAAGCACCTGGTCAATGACCTTCTTGGTTTCTGTCTCCTGCCTCTCCTTGGTGTCATGTGGCAGTTGGGAAGTGTTGATATTTGCAGCTTTTTCCAAGATGATATGCATCCTTTCCCACATTTCTATCCAGGCAAAATTAGATTGAAATGAATACCAATTGCTGTGCCTTAGTAGGGCTTTGTGGTCACTAGTTATAGCTTTGTCATGGTGTTCTAGAGAAGTTAGGCTTTATGAACATGCGTACTGGCCTAAACATTTTTCTAACTACTAATTGGAGAAGCTACATCTTCCATGGTTCCAGACTCTCTTGCAGTTAGGAAACTCTGCAGTTGTGTACAGGGTGATTGATTATATTCATCAGATTTTAGGGTAACTCATCTGGCATCATGTGCTTTCTTTGTTTTGCCCTTGAAGAGTTAATATTCCTACACTGAGACCTTCAGTGAAGTTTATCAGCGTTTCCTTTAGGTAAGTTTTACAGGAGGAAAATGTTATGATTGAATTTAGAGTTGGAGTGCTGCAAGTGCTATGTAAGGAGCTATAAGAAGGAGAAATTTCACTGGGCAGGGAAAAAAGAAGAAATAGTGACTCTGCCTCCTATGCCCATTTTCATCCAGTTGGGTGGCCTTGAGATAAGGTCTCTTGGACATTTGGACATTGGTGTCTGATGATGTGTCCAGGAGCACATGTCACTTGAGGGGAACAGGAATGCCTGGAAGAGGCAGCAGCCAGAGCTGGTTGTGAGCAGAGAGACATGGAAGGGATAGGAGAGTGACCTGCTCTCTTTCCCTGTGTTTCTTTTAGTGGAGCCAAATGGTCAGAACTTAAACCCAGGCCTCTTATGAGGTTGCTTACAAGAGTGGTGCTAAGAAAGAGCAGAAGTGTGAATGGATGGGTTAAGGCAAAAAAGAGGCCAGGCCCCAGGTTCTGCATGGATGCTTTGTGACCAACGTCTTGCGTGGTGGCCAGAGACAGGTTCCAAGTGGGCAGTGTGCATTTAGGCTTTTGATGAAGTAGAGCCAGCAGTCTGTTGTGCTTCTGGAGGGGATGATTAGTCTAGAATCAAAGGAGTTTCAGAAGGTTGATTGGTGAGGTGAGTTCCAAATGGGACCTGTCATGGGGGAGAGCAGCAGCCTTAGGACCTTGGCTTTAGCAGAGCTGATGGGCAAGGGTACGTGGTAACAGCTAACATAGATGGAGCCCTTATTGTATGCCACCTCAGTTTATGGATGATTTCATGGTACTGCTACATGGCAGTAACTTCAGAAAGAGCCCCGTTGATCATTTTCTACAACTTTTTTCATCTTTTCCTTATTTCTTCTCTTTTTCTCCTTTCTCTGACTGGCTGTGATTCTGTAATTCTTTCTGATTCATTCCAGCACAGTTTGCTGCTTTTCTGAAACAAAATATGCTGGTGAGGAAAGCTCTTCCTCCTGGCGCCTCCTCCTGTCTCTTTGGTGAGTATTACTCTTCCTCTTGCCTGTTTGTCCACTGCACTCTTCTCTTCCTTCTTCTTTCTTTCCCATCTCTGCCTCTCTGTCTCAGTTTGGTTTACTCCTGTTCTTTTCTGCCTTTTTCTGTCACCTGTTTATTTTTTTTGGTAACCCTCTTGCTTCCTCTAGTCTTGCTTGGTCTTTCTCTGTTCTTTTTGTTTGCTTGTCATGGTCTTTCTTTCACCATGGTTTTGGCTCTGCTTTCCCTTCGTGTGCCTGTGGCCCGTTGCCTGTGAGTCTGAGTTTCCTTGTAAGTTTTTCCCCCAACTTTGTTTTCCTGTTTTCATCCTGGCAGCTATAAGCCCACCAGCCTAAAACCTACAACTTCTTTCCCTTCTACCCTCCTTCCTACTCTGATTTTATCCAGTGCTTTTGTCCCCTAAGCAGTCTTTCTAGCTGGTTATGCCCTGACCGTAGCCCTGCTGCCTTCCTCCACACCCCAATACCTGCTTACCTATGCTACAGAGAGGGACTAGAGTGGGCTTCTGGGTTTAAAGAGGCAGGAATCTATGAGGAAGTCTGAAGGATAACCTCCTAAGAGTCCAAAGGTTTGACTGTCTGCAGGATGAGTCTGTTTGAGTCAGTGGAGGGAAAGCCCCTATGTGAACAGATGACTTTTTTCTGTGCTAGTACAAATGACCTGGGGACTGGGTTGTGGCATGGGCCACTGTTGCCTTTGAGCAGGAGCTGTGAAGTTGCCTGGACTGAGGTGCTCTCTAACCTAGTAGTTGCTCAAAGCCAGCCTTCAGTCCTGGTGATAACTCCTTTTCATTGCCTCCATTTGGCAAGCAGACCCTCAACCTTGGATTTTTAGAGCAAGGTGGAACTCTCAGAGCCCTGTGGAAAACTCCACTTTTTAGAGAGGACTGGATGACCTGCTTCTCCACGAGTTCTTTGTAGAATGTTTAATGTTCACAGCTGTGTGATAATGTGGGGAGGCCTTGAAACAGGAAAGTAACCACACTCTTTTAGTCTGGTAAGGACTACTTAGATCCATTGTGGTGAGTCCTCTATTTTTGTTGTTGTTGTTGGCCTTTGCTAGGCAGGATCAGGGTATCTTCTGTCTTTTTATTTTCACCATCTCAGGGCCCCTTCCCTTCTGGCTCCAGGGCAGGGTCAGGGATAGAAATGGAGTCATCCTGTAAGAAGGGCAAGGTGGGGTCCACTGCAGGCAAAGCCTGGGTGAAATGGACCTGAATCCTAGGCAGTCTCCTCTGAAGGGTGGCTCCATACGTGAGATCTTCCTCCTGTGTATTCCCACATATGACTGTGCCCATGCAAGTGTTGACTGTTAGTGTCTATCAGGCTTTTTTGGGTGGTAGAAGGTCTCATCTCACCTCCTTCTCTTAGTTCCCATTTCATCAGAACCAACAGAGGAAGCAGAGAAAGAGGACCTTAGGGTCCAGTTGAAGCGGCACCATCCCTCGAGTCCTCTTCCTGGCAGTAAGACCTCCAAGCGACCGAAGATCAAGGTGTCCCTTATCTCCCAAGGAGACGCAGCAGGAGGGCCTTGTGCTCCTTCCCAAGGAGGAGCTCCAGAAGGTGAGTTTCTCTTGGCATGTTTACATAAGAAGTGACCAAGCTCTCCAGGGTACACAGCATTACCCCCATGCATCTCCTTGTCAGCTCCTCAGTCTCTGCTTCAGTGTGAGAGATGCTCGGAGTAAAGAAGGCTTGAAGTCGCCCATGTGACTTCAAGTGGACAGTGACTTCATCTAAATGAGGACCAGGGAGGCAGAGTATGAGAGGAAGCTGTAGGGTTATTCAAAGCATCATGTATTTTGTTCTTTTATTGGTTTTAATTAAAGATATAAAATATTTCCAAAAGTAGCCAGGTGTGGTGGCTCACACCTATAATCTCAGCACTTTGGGAGACCAAGGTAAGAGGATTGCTTGAGCCCAGTAGTTCAGTACCAGCTTGGGCAACATAGTGAGACCTTGTCTCTATAAAAAAATAGAAAAAATGAACCAGTCATGATGGTACACATCTGTAGTCCTAGCTACTCAGGAGACTGAGGCAAAAGGATTGCCTGATCCCAAGGAGGTCAAGGCTGCAGTGAGCCATGATCATGTCACTTCACTCCAGCAGCCTGGGTAACAGAGTGAAACACCAAATCAAAATAATTTTTTTTTTTTTTTTGAGTTGGAGTCTCATTCTGTTGCCCAGACTGGAGTGCAGTGGCATGCTTCTGGCCACTGTAGCCTTGACCTGCTGGGCTCCAGCGATCCTTCCGCCTCAGCCTTCCAAGTAGCCAGAACTATAGGCGCATGCTTCTACACCCGGCTAATTTTTGCTTTATTGTAGAGACAAGGTCTCACCAAGTTGCCCAGGCGGGTCTCGAACCCGTGGGCTCCCAAAGTGCTGGGATCACAGGCTGAGCCACCAAGCCTGGCCTCAAAATAATTTTTAAAGTTTTAATTAAAAATTTTCAAAAGTTTAGAAACTATAAGGGAAAATAATCCCAACTCTCCCTACTCTAACATAGTTATTCTTTTCTCATCTTCCAGTTTTTGTCCATAATATCTTGCATTTAGCCTGAGCTGTGGAACCTGGAAAGGTAGGGGCCAAATAGGACTGACCAGTGGCCTTGGGGTTTTCTGTTTTGCAGCTGCGGGTGGGAAGCCTATCACCATGACATTGGGGCAGGCTTCAGCAGGGGCCAAGGAGCTCACAGGACTTCTCACAGCCAAGTGAGTCTGTTTTTGGTCTATCTCTATTCCCTTTTTCCTTGCACCACATTTCTGGTTCATTGAATGCTTTGGAAAGATGGTAGATTCTGAATTCTTTCAGTTACAGGAATGTGACTCCTTTCTGATTGGAATTTTTGTCTTTCTTGTGGGTCAACTCAGAGTTCATTTTTACTTAAAGATTGCCAAGTGTCCCCTGGCTCTTGCTGTACGATTTGAGGTTTTTACTACTTTAGTCCTGACTTTTAGAAGGCTTAGAGGCTGGGTCCCGAAAGTGGGACAAAGAAACTGAAGATCCCAGCCTATGTCCACCACTGAAAGCCTTACTGGGCCCCACTCTGGACCCTCCTGTGTTGCCGGGGCCTGATGCCTTCTGACCTTTGGATGATAGTGCTCCTTCCTTTGTCTTCAGGTCAAGCACTTCTGAAGGTGGAGTCTCAGCCAGCCCTACTCCCTCAGTGGTCTCCAGCAGCACTGTGCCCAGTGCCTTGCACACACTCCAGAGCCGCTTGGTGGCCACCTCTCCTGGCAGCTCCCTCCCAGGTATCTTGTAGTCCAGCATTGTCCCCTCCCAGTAGTCTTTCCAGTCTCTTGTGGAAGGGTGATCCTAGGTAAGCATCCCTGGAGCTAGATCTGGAGGATGTGCTTCTGGGTCTCAGGGTGGTCATAGAGGCTTGACATAAAGCTAGAATTTGCTTGGACATAGGGATTCCTTGGCCTTAGTGTCTGCAGTGAGTAGAAGACCCAGTCTGCACGTGCTGCATCTTCTACTTATAAGGTGGAAAAGTAGCTTATAGGAGATATATGTATAGTTGACCTCATTATCCACAGGGGATTGGTTCTAGGATTTCTGGCCATTACCAAAATCCGTGGCTCAGAGCCTTTACATAAAAAAAGTTTTGGGCAACCCTCTCAGGTCCCTTCCCACTGTTGGAGCTTTTCTGTCTTCTTAATAAATCCTGCTTTCTTTAAAAAAAAAAAGAAAAAAAGATGTGTACTCAGCCCTTCGTATCTGTTGGTTCCTTATCTGCAAGTTGTGCAGTTGGCTGCATCTTTGACTGCGAAGCCAGTGGATATGGAGGGCCAACTGTATTGTGTTTCATTTTGGTGGTTTAAACATATCTGAATAAAACTGGAAATGGTGCCATCCTGGGCATTAGCAAAATGAGACATTTTTCTGTCTGTGCTTGTTTCTCACATTCTCCAACTCCCAACCCTACACTGAAAGGCTGGTTGCCTGGGCCCAGCAGGGCTGAGGTATTACAGACACCCCTCCTTCAAGAGGACCTTCCTTTTTGCTTTGAAGCCTCTGGACTATTTGGGATGAAGTGTAAACCAGATATTTAGAATTCTCTTGGCTTAAAAAGTCCTTCCTGGAAAGAAAGGAGAGAATTTGGATTCCTCAAAATGTACGACTGGTGGTGTGGAGCAGGTTGGGATATGCAAAGTGAATCCAGGGCAGTGTCTGGCTAGTACCTTTCCTCATGTGGCATCCTATGTGTGTGTACTTCCTGGGGAGACCTTCCTGACATCTCTCTAAGGGCAGGAGAGTGTCCAAGGGCACATGCATTGGTGTTTTCGTTGGTGGTGAGGGTGGATGGACATTGTTGCTCTTGGGATACATGCCAGTGATTGAGCCTGTGCTGATGCCTATTATGTCCTCTCCTAGGGGCCACATCAGCCAGTAGCCTCCTCCAAGGCCTCAGCTTCAGCTTGCAGGATATCAGCAGCAAGACCTCTGGCCTGCCATCAAATCCCTCCCCAGGACCAGTTCCACAGGTGCACATCTGCCATCCATTGGGCTGGGCAGGTGTGGGAAGGAGGCCTCCTCAACTTCATTGGTTTTGGCAGGGAGCCTGGGTCTGGAGTCAGTGGGTCAGGGACAAACAGCCTTCTAACTACACAGCTGGGAGCTGCCAAAGGTTCATCACTTATCATGTGGACTTGAACACATTTCTTGACCTTCTCTGTGTCCTTGTCTGTAAAATGAGGTATTAATAGTACCTCCTTTATAGAGTTGTTGCGAGGATTCAATAACATTTACAAAATGCCTGAAGAGTACCTTGCATGTAGTAAGCATTCAACACGTTAGCCTTTAATAATAAGCTGTGGGCCCTCCAAGCTTGAATGTTGCTGTTGGGCGACAGCTTCTGATCACCTGGGCTTGTGTGTCCCACAGGCCACCAGTGTGAAGTTGCCCACCCCCATGCAGAGCCTGGGTGCCATCACCACGGGCACCAGCACCATTGTCCGTACCATTCCTGTGGCCACCACTCTCTCCTCCTTGGGTGCCACTCCTGGTGGGAAGCCCACAGCCATCCACCAGCTGCTGACCAATGGGGGCCTCGCTAAGTTGGCAAGCAGCCTCCCTGGCCTGGCACAGATCTCTAACCAAGCATCAGGTGAGTCTCTCATGAGAACTGTGGGGACTCCCAGATCTGGGATCTTCCTCTAGAACCTTCCCATCTCACATGGGTAAGGTATGATGTTGAATCCAACCCTGTAGGGTCCTGGTGTTGACCCTTGGATTCAGCTGTGTGGACCTGTCCCCCAGAGAGGTTGAGAGAACACAGACTGTTTCCTGTTTCCTGTTGCCTTTCAGGTTGACTGATAGGGCATAGATAACCCATCTGGGGAGGAGACCAAGGGATGTGTTAGGTGGGGAAGAAACTCCAGAGAGGAAAGCCTTAGCAGAAAGTGGAGGCTACAACCCAAAACACTGCTTTTCTCTGTGTCTCTTAGGCTTAAAGGTCCCTACCACCATTACTCTGACACTTCGTGGCCAACCCAGCAGAATCACCACACTGAGCCCCATGGGCTCAGGAGCAGCCCCGTCTGAGGAGCCCACCTCCCAGTTGCTGCCTTCCAGCTCACAGGTGAGTCTGCCTGGGAAGACTGAGGAAAACATGGGCTCCAGTACTGGGAAGTTTGGGGCTCAACTGGCTGACTGGAGGCGCTGCCCATGCACTGGACTTGCAGGCAGACTAGATTCAAATCTGGACTCTAGGGTTTGTGGCTTTGTAACTTTGAGTGAATCATAGACCTCTCTGAGTCTCCTCTTCTGTAATACTTCATGGATGATTAGCTATATAAATTAAATATATAAATATGTTAAGTGTGTAGCAGTGGTATTTAATGTTTTTGCTTACTTTCCCTTTCCTTTTTTCCTCCCATTCTTTGATTGCATCTTTCAGAGGTTGTGAGTAGAGGCTAGTTGGCTATTCTTTAGACTAATATTCTTTCTTTGACTAATGGCTTTCTATTTCTAGCCTTCCCAGATCTTGGCATTCATTGCTATCTTTTAAGGACACCGCTAGGTTTTGATAGCTTTTACCTAGGAAGTACTATCAGTTTCTCTTAGCTGATGTGATTTCCATCATGACCTTTTCAAGTAAAATGTTTCTAATCTTAAAATTGTGATCCAAGGAGCCACGCAAAGATTGGAGATTAAACAAAAAAAAATAGTTTTGAGTCCAGTATTGAGTGTGCTTTCCTTTAGTATCCACTGTTCAGCCAGGGCTTTTCTGTGTGTAGGCAAGGTGCTATGCAGGTTGCATGACTGAAGGCTTGTCCCTGTCCTTCCCACCATGTCAGTCTGCCTGGGATCTGGGTACCTGGGTACTACTGGTAATAATCCCTGAATTGTTCCCTGAGAAGCTCTTCTATCTCTTCTTCTTTAGGAGAAAATATGGTGCAGAAATTGGCACCTGACATTCACTGGGATTATGGCTACCCCTTTGTGCAGAGAGGTGGAAGTCTTTTTATTTTTATTTTTTTTCAGTTACAAAAGCGATTATGTTTATTTAAATAATTCAGCCGGGCACGGTAGCTCATGTCTGTAATCCCAGCACTTTGGGAGGCGGAGGTGAGAGGATTGCCTGAGCCCATGGGTTTGAGACCAGCCTGGGCAACTTGGCGAGACCTCATATCTACAATTAAAAAAAAAAAATTGTTTGGGTGTGAGTGGTGCATACCTGTGATTCCAGCTACTTGGAAGGATTGCCTGAGCCTAGCAGGTTCAGGCTGTGGTAGCCATGGGCATACCATTGCACTCCAAGCCTGGGCGACAGAGAGAGTGAGACTCTGACTCAAAAAAAATTCAGACGTTACAGAAATAATGTAAGTTGAAAAGTGAAAATTTCTCATGATGCTACTTCCAGAGATGATCAGTGTTAATAGCTTGATAGAGATTCCTCCGGATTTTTTTCCTATATAAAGTACATTATTTTAGGCTGGGTATGGTGACTCATACCTGTAATCTCAGTGCTTTGGGAGGCTGAGTGGGAGGATTGCTAGAGGCCTGGAGTATGAGACTTAGCCTGGGCAACATAACAAGACCCTGTCTACAAAATATATGTATATATATTTATATATATATTTTTTTGTTTGTTTGTTTGTTTTGAGTTGGAGTCTGTCTCACTCTGTTGCCCAGGCTGGAGTGCAGAGGCACACTCACAACCACCACAGCCTTGACCTGCTGAGCTCAGGTGATCCTTCTGCCCTAGCCTTCCAGGTAGCTGGAACTACAGGTATGTGCCACCATGCCTGGCTAATTTTTTGTTTATTGTAGAGACAAGTTCTTACCAAGTTGTCCAGGCTGGTCTCAAATCCCTGGACTCAGGTAATCCTCTCGTCTCTGCTTCCCAAAGTGCTAGGATTACAGACTTGAGCCACCATGCCTGGCTACAAAATATTTTTAAAAATTAGACATATTGACACACACCTGTAGTCCAAATGCATTATTTTTTTTATTTTGGGCAGAAATAGGTTTAAAGTATGGACTCTTTTGTAACTAGCTTTTGTTTACAAATCATGTTATGACATGTTTCCTTGTGGAGTACAGAGACCTATCTATCTCTTTTTAGAGTCTGGCTAGTATTCATTGGGTAGATGTGAAAAAGTATATTTCACCACCTCCTGTTAAGTAGATAATTGGATTATATTCTCTTTTATTTTTAAGAGTTGGGTCAGGTTCAGCTGGATGCAGTGGCTCACACCTGTAATCCCAGCACTCTGAGAGGCAGAGGCGAGAGAAGATTGCCTGAGTCCAGGGCTTTGAGACCAGCCTAGGCAAATTGGCGAGACCTCATCTCTACAATAAATCAAAAAAGTAGCCAGGTATGGTGACACATGCCTGTGGTTCCAGCTGCTTGGAAGAATGAGACAGAAGGATTGCTTGAACCCAGCAGGTGAAGGCTGTGGTGGCCGTGAATATGCCACTGCACTCCAGTCTGGGCATCAGAGTGAGACTCCTACTCAAAAAAAAAAAAAAAGAGTAGGGGTCTTGCTCTGTCACTCGGGCTGGACTGGAGTGGTGTGATCCTAGCTCACCGCAGTCTCAACCTCCTGGGCTCAAGTGATGTTTTGTTTTGATATAGTAAATAATGCTGTGGTGAACATCCTTGTTCATGATTCTTGTGTACCTCTGTGAACATTTCTCTGGCCTAGAGACAAAATACATGGAGGATATATACATCTAATACCTGGCTAGCAGCTGACTAAACTAATTGCCCTTCTAAAAGTTTTGCTAATTTATAATTCTAGCCACAGTGATGATAATTTGTTTTCCTATACTTTTTTCAGTTGTGCAAATCAGTATTTTTAATTTTGTTAATCTCATGGCTGCAAAATGAAACTGTTTTAATATGCATTTTCCTTTACTTAAAAGGGTGTATTTTTTTTTTTTTTTTTTTTTTTAGTTGGATTCTCACTCTGTCATCCAGGCTGGAGTGCAGTGGCATGCTCACTGCTACTGCAGCCTCTACCTGCTAGGCTCAGGCAATTCTTCCGCCTCAGCCTTCCTAGTAGCTGGAACTACAGACATGCTACCACTCCCAGCTACTTTTTAAATTTATTGTAGAGATGAGGTCTTGCCTAATTGCCCAGGCGGGTCTCAAACTCATAGGCTCAGGCAGTCCTCTTGTCTTTGCCTCCCAAAGTGTTGGGATTACAGGTGTGAGCCACTGCGCCTGACTGAAGGTGTGTGTCTTTTATGAAATGCTTGTTGTAAGCCGGGCTCGGTGGCTCAGCCTGTAATCCTGCGCCTTTGGGAGACTGAGGTGAGTGGATTGCCTGAGTCCGCGGGTTGGAGACCCGCCTGGGCAGTGAGACCTCATCTCTACAATAAATCAAAAAATCAGCCGGGCGTGGTAGCGCATGCCTGTAATTCCGGCTACTAGGAAGGCTGAGGCGGAAGGATCGCTGGAGCCCAGCAGGTTGAAGCTGCGGTGGCCGGGAGCGGCCACTGCACTCCAGTCTGGGGGACAGAGTGAGACTCCAACTCAAAAAAAAAATTAAAAAAAAAAAAAGGAAATGCTTGTTGTATTCTTTATATTCTTTTCTGATTTGTAGTGACTTTGTATATTCAGATATTAATCCTTTATCTGTTATACAAGTTGCATATATGTTATTCCAGTTAGTAGCTTATTATAATTTTTTCTTGGAGTCTCACTGTCACCCAGACTGGAGTGCAGTGGCTGCTCCTGGCCACTGCAGCCTCGACCTGGGCTCCGGCAATCCTTCCGCCTCAGCTTTCCGAGTTGCTGGAACTACAGACGCGCGCTACCACACCCGGCTAATTTTTTGATTTATTGTAGAGATGAGTTCTCGCCAAGTTGCCCAGGCGGGTCTCGAACCTGCGGGCTCAGGCAATCCACTCACCTCAGCCTCCCAAAGGTGTGGGATTACAGGCTGAGCCACTGAGCCAGGCAATTTTTCTTTCTATTGAAGCATTGTGTGCTTGTCTTTTAACTTTTGTTTTGGATTTTTTTTTTTTGAGTTGGAGTCTTATTCTATCACCTAGGCTGGAGTGCAGTGGCATACTCACAGCCACTGCAGCCTCAACCTGCTGGACTCAGGTGATCCTTCTGCTTCAACCTTCCAAGTAACTGGAACTACAGGCGTACTCTACCATACCTGGCTAATTTTTTTATTTATTGCAGAGACAAGTTCTCGCCAAGTTGTCCAGGCTGGTCTCGAACCCCTGGGCTCAGGTAATCCTCTCACCTCCACCTCCCAAAGTGCTGGGATTACAGGCTTGAGCCCCTATGTCCTGTGACTGTTCTGGATTTTTTATTATATAGACATTTAAAATTTTTATATTCAGAGGTTAAAAGGCTAAAAAGAAAAAAGATAAAAATCTGTATGATAAAATTTTCAAATATTTCCCCTTATGGCTCCAAGGTTTAATGTCTTGAGAAAGGTCATCCTGGTCAGGTACAGTGGTTCATAACCTGTAATCCCAGCACTTGGGAAGCCAAGGTGGGAGAATTGCTTGAGGCCAGGAGTTCAGTGCTGCATTAAGCTATGATGGCACCACTGTACTCCAGCCTGGGCAACATAACGAGACCCTGACTCCCCCCCAAAAAAAAAGAAAGAAGGAAGGAAAGCTAGTTCTACCACAAGAATGTAGAAAGTAATCTTTTTAAAAAATAATTTTAAATATGGTAAAATACACATAACATATAATTTACCATTTTAACTATGTTTAAGTATACAGTTAAGTAGCATTGACCACCTTCACTTTTTTTGGTGGGGGAGGCGAGAGTCTCACTCTGTTGCCCAGCCTGAAGTGCGGTGGGACGCTTATGGCCACCACAGTCTCGACCTGCTGGGATCAGGTGATCCTTACATCTCAGCCTTCCATGAAGCTGGAACCACAGGCGTGTGCCACCACATCCAGATAATTGCTTATTTATTTATTGTAGAGACAAGGTCTCGCCAAGTTGCCCAGGCTGGTCTCAAACCTGTCTACTCAGGCAATCCTTTCGCCTCAGCCTCCCAAAGTGCTGGGATTACAGGCATGAACCACTGCGTCTGGCCCCTGTGCTGGTCTTGAACGCTTGGTCTCAAGCAGTCCTCCCACCTCTGCCTCCCAAAGTGCTGGGATTACAGGCATGAGCTACCATGTCCAACTATTTCTATGCTAGCTTTATGTTATTTGTTTATAATACAGATCCTGAAACTAAGAAAATATCAATTTTGTTTCTGTTTGCTAAGGCCATCTTTATTCTTCTATCTCTTGATAATTAATTTTCTCCATTATTTTAGAATTAGATGAGCTGAATGAGTATAAACATTTAATGATGAATTACTTTAAAAGATTTCTTTTTTACTCATCCCCCTAACTTATTTTTTGTGTGTATACAAAAGAAAACAAGACCCTATCAAAAGAGAACAAATGAAAATAGAAAGAAGTCAAGTGTTGCTAAGGAAAAAAATGTCTTCTCTTTCTGTTTGCTTTTATTTTACTTAGGATTTTGGCCTCTGTGTTTATTAGTAAGATTAGCCTATGGTTTTCTTCCTTTTCCCTCCATGCCTCCTTCCTCAGGTTTGTGTGTGTGTGTTCCTTGTCATAATTCAATTTTGTAGCATGAGATGGAGCATGTTTAATTTTTTCTCTCATACTCTAATAAAACAGTTATATAGTGTAGAAATGATCAGTTCCTTGATTGTTTGATGGAAATGACCTACAAAACCATTTGGGCATGTTTTTAGGCTCTCTTCTCTTTTTGCTGATGCCACATTGATGCACAATTAGAACAAAGATCCCTGCTGCATGATACCTTCCTCTTTTTTTTTTTTTTTGAGTTGGTGTCTCACTCTGTCGCCCAGACTGGAGTGCAGTGGCCGCTCCCGGCCACCGCAGCCTCGACTTGCTGGGCTCCGGCGATCCTTCCGCCTCAGCCTTCCGAGTAGCCAGAATTACAGGCATGCGCCACCACGCCCGACTAATTTTTTTGATTTATTGTAGAGATGAGGTCTCGCTGCCCAGGCGGGTCTCGAACCCACGGGCTCAAGCAATTCACTCACCTCAGCCTCCCAAAGGCACAGGATTGCAGGCTGAGCCACCGAGCCTGGCTTTATCTTCCTCTTATGTTAGGTGGTTCTTCCCAGCCTCCTGTGCCGTGGGGTAGCTAGTTAGTGTTGAGAAGGGAGTAGAGGTCATTGGGAATCCTCCTTTATGGCTAAATTGAAGCACAGAATAAAGATCAAGGTCTAGCCTTTTGCTTGATGGTATTAACATGAGATTAGTTTTCACCTTAGTAAGAGGAGTGTTTACTTACAAGGAGGGGTCTAGTGGTGGTTCTTTTCTTACAGGCAAGGTGTATTGTTAGATTAAAGCTTTCTGACTTTGAGATAATATGATATCGAGGCAAGAGTACCAGGCTTTTTTTTTTTTTTTTAATGTTTATGAGGCAGTTGGAAATTTGAACACTGGATAGTTGTTGATGTTAACAGTTATTAACTTTTTATGTGTAATAATGGTATTGTATTGGGGTTTGGAAAAACAGCCCTTTTAATTTTAGAGTTTTATACTGCAATATTTATGGATGGAATGAGTTTAAAGGGAAAAAAGGTTGTAGCATCAAGGAGACTTCTCTAAAGTCTGTGCAAGCCCTTAATTATCTGTTTCTGTCATTGATTATTGTATGCTACATGTTTCCTTTATGGCAATAGACTGTTGTGTACTTCTTACTGCTGAGAAGCTGGAGGGAGAGGGGCAGAGATGTGTTGTGTCTTATATCGGAGTCCAGAAAATGGGCTCTCCTGCCTGTGGTTCCAGAATTTCCTGTCTGTCCATCCAGTCACACTGTGACAGTGTTAGGCTGGCTGGCAGCCCCTCTAGCTGGCAGCCCATGGCAGTGGCCGGGCTGCAACCTTGTAGCAGCCCCAGGGTGAGCAGGCTCATTTCCAGATTTAGTCAGAATAGAGTTGTCATCCAAGCACAGCCCTGCCTTTGGGGGGCTTGCTGAACTGTCCATGTGTCTGAAGACCTCTTTAAGACACATCATTTTTGCCTCTCCACCAACTTTCTTCAGGGTTAGGCCACTGGGTCTTAGAGAAACCATTAGGTTAGGTGACACAGCACCAGCAAGGGAAGAACCATCCTCAGGATGTGCAACTCTGGATCCTGGGATCCCCAGCCTCCTCAGCAGAGCTGACTGTGCATCAATCAGAGGCATTTCTTTCCCTCCTGCTTAAGCTGCAGTTTGACCCACATGTTGGTGTTAGACTGCCTGCTGCATTTAATGAAGGAATTTCCTTTTGGAGATCTGTGCTGTGCTTTCTGCCCAGTTGGTATCAGGCATCCACATGGTCTGGGGCTGCAGAAGTTGGAAGGTTTTGATTGTCAAACCCTTCTTCGTTTCTCCCTTTGTATGCCCTCCATCTGTCCTCTCCTCCTTTACCCTTTACTGCATTCTCAGAGACTTCTTGGGAGTGCCCTCAGGTTGAAATCTGGAAAAGTGGGGAAAGACCACCCTCCTCTACCTTGCTTCCTTCTTCCTAAGCTTCAGGATCCAACAGATGGCATGCTCTACACACCTACACATCTAATACCTAAAAAATGATAATGCAGAACAGTCACGGAGATCTTCAGTTCTGCCATTCTTAACAACTCACCTATTTCCTTTTTTCTGCATTCCCTTCCTGTCCTCATGCATAATAACAAGCTGACCTTTGTAGTTGAGCACATATTATACTCAGTTATTTTATATGGATTGTCTCATTTAATTCTCACAATGACCCTGGAAATTAGTTGCTGTCATCTGCATCTTACACGTAAAGAAAAGGAGGCTCAGAGAGCACAAGTTACCAGCCCTAAAAGGTGATAAAATGAGTCTCTCACTCTAGTGTCCATGTTCTGTTAACCACTTGACAGCCAGAACACATGTCCCTGTGTGTCTAGCTTCTTCCTTATTGAGAGTTACTTCTTTGGAATAAATTTTCAAGAGTGGGATGATTGTGTCTGGGGGTCTGGATGTGGTAACCTGACAAAACTTTGATCCTTGTTCACTGCTTCTCCTGCCACAGCGCCTGCCTCCAGCACCCTGAAGATGCCATGCGCTATGTGCTCCTTACCAGGTGGATGATGGCTGCTTCATGGTGGGCCCTGGGCATATGCGTGATCTTGCTGAGCTGTCCACGTGTCTGAAGACCTCTTTAAGACACATCATTTTTGCCTCTCTACCAACTTTCTTCAGGGTTGGGCCATTGGGTGTTAGAGAAACCATTAGGTTAGGTGACATGGCACCAACAAGGGAAGCACCATCCTCAGGATCTGCAAATCTGGCTCCTGGGATCCCCAGCCTCCTCAGCAGAGCTGACTGCTTCAATCAGAGGCATTTCTTTCCCTCCTGCTTAAGCTGTTGGTGTTGGACTGCCTGCTGCATTTAATGAAGGAGTTGCCTTTTGGAGGTCTGTGCTGTGCTTTCTGCCCAGTTGGTAGCAGACATCCACATGATCTGGGGCTGCAGAAGTTGGAATTGAGAGCCTTTTCCAAGGACTGGGGTCATCCTGTTCTGCTGACTGGTCTGGTTTGGTTCAGGGCAGAAGAACTTGTTTTGGGCATCACTGTTGCCTTCACTGAGCAGCGATGGGAGAGTCCTCCCCATGTAGCTCCCCCTTAGAAACCACATCGGATACTGAATAGCCTGCTGAGACCTGGGAATTCCTAATTTTTGTTTCATAATGAAGACAAAGAGAACTGGGCCGTCATCTTGCAGCTCCTTTGGTTTACTCTAGGTGTGGGAGGCAGTGGTTGCCAGGAGGAATAAGCTAGCCCCTCTCTCTTCTTTGCCATGCTTTGGGTAGTTCTTGTGTCCCAAGGGCCTTCAGGTCCAGGAAGTCTGAAGAAGAGGAATGGAACAGCAAAAGAAGTGGCTTGAAGGATGTGCCCAAGAGAAGGAATACTGGTGATTCAGTTGGAGATGAGAAGAAGCGTTTGCCAAGTCAGAGGGAAGAAACCCTCAAAGTCCTGTCTCCAGTGCCTGGAGGTAAAGTATGGACAACAAGCTTAGGCAATAGTATCTTGGCTGTCCCAGGAAGCTTAGGGCATCAGGACGACAAAGGCCATACTTAAGTGTTTTTATTTCTGTTCCATGTAACCTTTTGTCTTCCTGCCTAGAAGTAGGAAAATTATTGGCAGTGACTCTGTTATTCAGAGCTTTGGTACCAGCCTGAGCCCTGCAGGTGGCAGCTCCTGGAGAAGTGGTCACTGAGGACGGAGCTCTGAGCCTCTCCTTACCTCTTCACAACACTTGAGTGCAAAAGTAGTTTGATAGCCTTACAGGTAGGATCATAACACACCAAAAAAAACAGAGGACAGTAAGACTATATGAGTTATGTGAAGCTTTTAGGCATCAGGACAGATAGAAGGCCCTAAACAACCCATTCATGGCTTAGGAAAACAGCCTAGACAGTGCTGATAGGGCTGCTCCTGAAAAATGCTGGCCCAGTGGGTGCTGGGGCCAAAGAATAACTAGTAAGTTGATCTGCCTTTGTGATAAATTTTAATGTGCTTCCAGTGGATGACTTCCTGAGGCTTGGTCTATAGACCCTGAAGAACTCCAAAACTAGAGATGGGCAACTGTGAGAACATTGATTATTGTACACCTTGATGGGACAGGCTAATGGGAGAAGTGGTGAAGTCTCTAGAGTCATGATCCCCAATTCCCTTCTCAAACCATACTTCTTAAAGTGCGACAGGAAGCTTTACCTGTTTCATAGCAGAACTGGAATTCATAACCTCAGAAGGTAATAATATTGGTGGAAAATATAGAAGGATCAAGAAGACCTTAAATTCTCGGATGACAGGTACTTGTTGGTTCCCTTTGGAAGATGTCCTTGGGTTTTGAGAAGAGGGAGAAAGACCTTTTGTCTACTCTTGGTCTACCACCAGAACAGTCTTGGGCTGGATAGGTTATAGAACTG
Source organism: Cephalopachus bancanus (assembly GCA_027257055.1). NCBI lineage: Eukaryota > Metazoa > Chordata > Mammalia > Primates > Tarsiidae > Cephalopachus > Cephalopachus bancanus. Next base: position 1,022,110 of record JAPVLO010000543.1, on the reverse strand, counting down.
AGCTGCTGTGATAGTTCCGTTCTTACATTAGCAAAAATGGTTAAAAAATAAAAACAATCTTTGTATTGTTTGAGCTTATTTTCAGTTGACTTCCCATGATTTCTGGTAACCATTCACTGAAGTGGACACAGAAAATATAATGAAAGTATTTTAATGCCAGTGCCAGGTGGTTTGAGGTGGCTACTGTAATTCCCTTTTTACAGGTGAGGAAACTGGGGCAAAGAGAAGTCACACAGCAGGAAGTGGCAGACAGGATGGGAACCCAGGCAATGTGATTTCAGTGTCTGTTATTCTACTCTGCACTGTGCTGGGGTTCTGAGATGGAGACTGGAAGTGGAGATTAGCCTGGGAGGTGAGGAGATAGTGACTTGGCCTACGTGTGACCCTTTTCGGTTTACCTGCCACCAGGCCAAGAGTGATTGATGCTGTTATGGTGGGGCTCTTGGCTGGATAAGAGTCAGTAGGTGGAGTCCCTCACCCTTGCTCCTGAGATCAGTATCCCTTTGTTATCTTATACCTTTAGCCCCCACAATAAATTTTTTTAAAAATTATTTATTTAAAATAAAAGATTAATGAATAAATTTCAACATCTAGATTCTTTGTAAACTTGTATCCTTCCGACCTTTAAATTCCAGGTCCCTATACTTGGCATTGGAACCCTCTGGTGGAGGACATAGTTCTAGTAGACTGTAGAGCATCCAGTACACCTGAGTACATGTTGTTACCATCTGTAGTACAGACCTGGTGTGCTCTTTGCCTTTTCTGCTCAACTCTAGTCTCACTGACTCCAACGAGTCAGATAAAAATGAGATGAAGACTAGATTATTTAAATGACAGCTGTCTTAAACTTCAGGAGTATAGGGACAGGGCCATAGCAAACTATGATGCCGTCAAGTCTTTGTTGCCTTTTATTTTTGTCAAGTATATATTTTAGTCAAGATTGATGACTGCAAGAGGTAGAAACCCATTCACTACCAAAATAGCTCTACAGGGAATATTCTCTAAATTGGCATTTTTATAGCCAGGGAGCCTCACAGTTTTTGCTGCTTGCCTCATGACCTCAACTAGCTTGGACTTGCTGGGAACCAGTTTTGATCCTATTGTCACAGGCCTTTTCAGCTGTGGAGCCCTGCATGGATGGCTGGTCTTTTGTTCAGTTCAAATTCTGAAGACAGCCAGATTGACTCAGTCCCACTTTTGGGTTGGTTCTTCTTATCCAATAATAGTATCCAGAGGATGAAGTCATATGGTTCATATTATTACCTTTCTAAGAAGTAGAGAGATTAAAAAAAACAAACCACTATTGAGCTGTGTAGCCATATGGGTGATTTTAACTTGCAGTGATAGTATAGAGAGGTCCTGTGCACCTTCAGTGTTTCCCCCAATGCTTATATGTCATAACTATAGTGTAAAACCAAAACCAGAAAATTGACATTGTACAATATGTATTTATAGGTCTATGTCATTTTATCTCTGTAACCATAGTCAAGGCTTAGAACTGTTCCATCAACACAAAGAACTCCCTCACGGTCTCCCCTTACAGTCATACCCATTCCTTTTTCCCTTACTGTTCCCAACCCTAGCAACCCATCTCCCTAAATGGAATGATACATACATAAAATCCTACAGTTCATGACCTTTTCAAATTGTCTTGTTTTCATTCAGTATAATCTTCCTGAGATCCATCCAAGTTGTTGTATGTGTCAATAATTAATTTCTTTTATTGCTGAGTAATATTCCATGGTATGGCTATGCCATAGGTGAATGGTCTGTATAACCATTCATCAATTGAGGGACATCGTAATTGTTTGCAGTTTAGGGATATTACAAATAAAGCTGCTGTGAGCAATTGTATACAGGTTTTTATGGGAACTTGAGTTTTCATTTCTCTGGTATAAACGCCCAGGAGTGTGATTACTGGGTTGTCCAGTAAGTTTTTGTTTTTTTCCAGAAACTGGCACTGTTTACCAGAGTAGTTGTACCCTTTATTGTGACCAGCAGTGTTTGAGACATCTTTTCTCTACATTTCCACCTGCATTTGATATTATCCCATTTATGTTTTATTTATCCACTCTAATAGATGTATAGTGATATCTCATTATGCTCTTTTAAATTTGAGTTTTGGCCGGGTGTGGTAATTCACACGTGTAATCCCAGCACTTGAGAGGCTGAGGTGAGAGAATTGCCTGAGCTCAAGAGTTCAGGACCAGCCTGGGCAACATGGTGAGACCTCTCTACAAAAATAAAAAAGTTAGCTGGGGGTGGTGGCATGTGCTTGTAGTCCCAGCTACTTGGAAGACTGAAGCAGAAGGATCACCTGAGCCCAGCAGGTTGAGACTGCAGTAGCTGTGATTGTATCACTGTACTCCAACTCAAATTTTTTGTTTATGGCACAGGATATGGCAGTCTATTTTGGTATGGGTATTTGACTGCAAGGACATAGAGCATCTGTAACTCTCATAGGTTTGCAGGTGATGGTGTAATATGGTAAACCACCTTGGAGACTGTTTGACTTCCAGCAATTTCTCTACTGCATGTTTACAAAGAGAAGTAACATGTCTGCAAGAAGATTGACTTGCACAAGCATATTCATAATGGTTTTATTACTAATAGCCAAAAACTGAAAATAGACCCAGTGTTTCTTTTTTTGTTTGTTTTTTGAGTTGGAGTCTCACTCCATCACCCAGACTGGAGTGCAGTGTCCGCTCCCAGCCACCGCAGCCTCGACCTGCTGGGCTCCAGTGATCCTTCCGCCTCAGCCTTCCAAGTAGCTGGAACTACAGGTGCACGCTACCACATCCAGCTAATTTTTTGATTTATTATAGAGATGAGCTCTCACCAAGTTGCCCAGATGGGTCTCGAACCCACGGGTTCAGGCAGTTCACTCACCTCAGCTTCCCAAGGTGCGGGATTACAGGCTGAGCCACCGAGCCCGGCTGGTGACCCAGTGTTTCTTAACAGGAAAATGGTTATACGCATTGTGGATTTTTTGATATAATGGAATGCTATTCCAGTAATAAAAAAATAAAGAGCGAGTATATATTCAGGACAACTTGAATCTATGCTTCTGGGAGGCAGACCTCAAACTTGACTCAAGTAAACTTTCTACTTTTATTTTTAAAAATAAAAATGCGTCTCACACCTGTAATCCCAGCACTTTGGGAGGCAGAGGTGAGAGGATTGCCTGAGTCCAGGAGTTCCAAACCAGCCTGGACAACTTGGTAGGCCCTTGTCTCTACAATGAATCAAAAAATCAGTTGGACGTGGCGGTGTGTGTGGGTGGTTCCAGCTACTTGGAAGACTGAGGTGGAAGGATTGCCTGAGCCAAGCAGGTCGAAGCTGCGGTGACTTTGAGCATGCCACTCCAGCCTGGGCGACAATGAGACTCTGACTCAAAAAAATAAAAATAAAAAGAACCACTGACACAACAACCTGGTTAGTATCTCAGTAGCATTATGCTGAATGGAAGAAGCTGGACACAAAAGACTATATGTGGTATAACTCCACTTGCGTGAAAAAAACCAAATTCAGACAGAACTACTCTCTCGTTACAGAAATGAGGAATTGGAAGGAGACAGTGACTGAGAAGGAGCACAGAGACATTTTTGGTAGGGAGGAAAATGCTTTATATCTTGTTTTGGATGGAAGTTAAAAGGATGTATACCGATGTCAAGACTTAGTAACAGAGTGCTTAATAGCCAAGTAGCTCCTACCAGACCATTCTACCCACAGACAGTAACGATAAAACTCTGGAAAAAATGTAAAATACTACCTGGAGCTGCTAGGGAGCAACAAAATATGGGAAAGTAGGTGACACTTGGATAGAGAAAATAAAACAGTGAATTCCATATTAGTATGATTTTTAGCCTGAGGGCAAGTCCTAGTCTGTACCATGCAAAGTAGCTAAAACTCAGAAATGTGCTGCTTCTCTAGCTTGAAGAACAAGGTAGCAGAGGTTGGATTGACCACTGCCCCTGGAAAGTGGGATTTTCTGGGATTATCCCCCCAAAAGAGAATAAGCCTCAAATGCTGTGTATACCCTGTGTCCAACCTTACCCTAGTTCCTATACTACACGTGCCTGGGCTGCAAAGGCTAAAAGAATTGAGCTGAAATTTGAGCTGCCTCCAACTACTAGTCAGACAGTTTGCAATGTGAGTCTAACCAAGTTATCTGCTTGCTTGCGTGGAAAAAAAATTTTTCAGCAACATTTTAGAATTCAACATCTCTACATTACATCTCAACATCTGTCATTAGTCCAGAATACAAGGTATGACAATTAAGTTCATGAACTCATCCTTTAAAAAGTGCTACATACCTCACTGCTGAATATCACTACAGTCAACTGCTAAGTACTCCCTTTGGGAAGCTGTGCACCGACACTAGCACCTAGTTCACCCATCAGAGCAATTTTGGAACTCTTTCTGGAATGGCCATCAGAGCTGTCGTCATACTACACTTGATGTCCTCAGTGTCATCAAAATGACTTCCTTTCAGTATTTCCTTTGGGTAAAGAAAAAAGTCAGCTGGGCTCGATGGCTCAGCCTGTAATCCCGTGCCTTTGGGAGGCTGAGGTGAGTGGATTGCCTGAGCCCGTGAGTTTGAAACCCGCCTGGGCAACTTGGCGAGACCTCATCTCTACAATAAATCAAAAATTAGCCGGGCGTGGTAGCGCGCACCTGTAGTTCCACTACTTGGAAGGCTGAGGCGGAAGGATTGCTGGAGCCCAGCAGGTCAAGGCTGCGGTGGCCAGGAGCGGCCACCGCACTCCAGTCTGGGTGACAGAGTGAGACTCCAACTCAAAAAAGAAAGGAAAAAAAAGTCATTGGGGGCTGGTAGGGAGGATGTTCCAATACAGTTATTTGTTTACTGGCTAAAATCTCCCTCACAGATGGCGCCATGTGAGCTGGTGCATTGTCATGATGCAAGAGCTCCTTCGGGACCATTGTTGCACACACCTTTCTCATGCCATGATTTTCTATTAAGGTTTTCCTGTTTCTTTATCGATGTTTATTTGGTCTGCTATGCTCCTCACAGTCAGCTGACAATTTGATGAACAATTTGATGAATGTTAACAATGTTTTTGTCAGTTCCGCTCATTACTGACTGTCCTGACCTCTTCATCAATGATGCTTTCTCTCAGGAAAACACTTAATCCATTTGTACACTGCTGTCTTCATGGTGTTATTCCCACAAACTTGGAATAATATGCCCCTGATTTCCACGCTTGCCAAGTTTTTTTTTTTTTTAGATTAGAAAATATAGTTTATTTAGAAAGTAAATTAGAGAGGCTGGGCATGGTGGCTAACATCTATAATCCCAGGACTTTGGGAGGCTGAGGTGAGAGGTTTACCTGAACCTACGGGTTCAAGACTAGCCTGGGCAACTTGGCGAGACCTCATCTTTAAAATAAATCAAAAAATTAGCCAGCGTGGTGGTGCATACCTGTGTTTCCAGCTACTTGGAAGGCTGAGGCTAAAGGATCATCTGAGCCCAGCACATTGAGGCTGTGGTGGCCATGAGCGTACCACTGCACTACAGCCTGGGTGACAGAGTGAGACTCCACTGCAAAAAGAAAAAAGCAAGAAAGAGGAGATTCCCCTCTCCAAGATGGGAGAGGGGGTGAAATGTTAAGAGAACATGACCTGGCCATAGCTCAAAGAGTACATGACCACACCATAGCTTAGCAAGCCAATGACCAGGTGGTGGTGGCAATGGCAAATGGCTACTTGTGGTTGAGTCCTTTTAATCCTTCCCTTTGATGGGGGAAGGTCATTAAGGTGATTGGGTGGTGGTCTGTTCCACATCCTCATGAAGGGGCAGGTAAGCGCTGGTACTGATGACAGGTGATGGACAGCAGGCAGATGGGTGGGTTAGTCACATGATTGCTGCTGTGGTGATGGGGTCTGTCAGTGAAGATGTAGTTTCACACCGGACGAGGCTGAGGTGACAGGGAGAGATCCATTTGATGTAGATTTTCATGGACAATAAGATTAGGAGTGAGTAGCATTCCAGGTTCAGAGGCCGAGGTAAGAGGACTGCCTGAGCCCACGGGTCCGAGACTAGTCTGAGCAACTTGGTGAGACCTCATCTCCACAATAAATCAAAAAATTAGCCGATCCTGGTGGTGCGTACCTGTAGTTCTAGCTACTTGGAAGAGTCGCCTGAGCCCAGCAGATCAAGGTTGCGGTAGCCATGAGTGTGCCACTGCACTCCAACCTGGGTGAGAATGAGACTCCAACTCAAAAAAAAAAAAAAAGAGTGAGTAGCAGACAAAAGATTGCCAAGCACCTTGTCTCTCTTCACAGAGAGACTAGGGTTGGAAAGGAGAGAGAGCGGCACATCTTGGTGGAAAAGGGGAATGAGAACAAGAGTGTAGCAGATCTTGGTGGAAGAGGAGAACGAGAGAGCAAGAGAGTGGCAGATCTCTGTGAGACCTCCAAAAATGTTAGGATCACACCCCCAATGGGGGCTCCAGAATGTGAGACTCACTGGAGTATGGGTGTCTGGTATGCAATCCAATGCTGCAAGAAAGAGGCAAAGAATTGCACAGAAGTTAAAATAGAAAATATAGTTTATTTACAAAGTAAACCAGAGAGCAAAAGAGGAGATTTGCCTCCCCAAGGTAGAGGAGGGAGCTAAAGCTTAAGAAAACATGGGCTGGCCGGGCTCAGTGGCTCAGCCTGTAATCCCGCGCTTTGGGAGGCTGAGGTGAGTGGATTGCCTGAGCCCATGGGTTTGAGACCCGCCTGGGCAACTTGGCAAAACCTCATCTCTACAATAAATCAAAAATCAGCCGGGCATGGTAGCGTGCGCCTGTGGTTCCAGCTACTTGGAAGGCTGAGGCGGAAGGATGGCTGGAGCCCAGCAGGTCGAGGCTGCAGTGGCCAGGAGCGGCCACTGCACTCCAGTCTGGGCGACAGAGTGAGACTCCAACTCAAAAAAAAAAAAGAAAACATGGGCTGGCCATAGCTCAAAGAGCACATGGCCACACCATAGCTTAGCAAGGCAATCCACGCTTACCAAGTTTAACAAAAAATTTAAATGCCAACATTCTCATGATGGCACACAAAAATATGCAAAACAGTAATGAATGCCACAGCAAGACGCTGTCATGCAGCGACACGAATATAACTGCGAGACCCTGATCTACCAAGGTTATCAACCCTTACCAAGTTGATTGTACAATGCTGTCGATGTAAGCAGTGGCAAGTTCACGAACTTAATTGTCAGACCTCATAGAGTAGTATTTCATTATGATTTTAATTTGCATTTCCCTGATAACCAAACCTATTCAATAAAGAAAGAGAAAGCTGGGGCTCATGCCCGTAATCCCAGCACTTTGGGAGGCGGGGTTGAGAGGGTTGCTTGAGCCCAGGTTTTTGAGACCAGCCTGGGCAACTTGGCGAAACCTCATCTCTACAATAAATAAAAAAAATTAGCCAGGCATGATGGTGTGTGCTTGTAGTTCCAGCTACTTGGAAGACTGAGGCAGAAGGATCACCTGAGCCCAGCAGATCGAGGCTGCAGTGTCTGTGAGTGTGCCACTGTACTCCAGCCTGAGAGACAGAATGAGAATCTGACTCAAAAAAAGAAAAGTATTACCAACACTCAAGGCACTCAGTGGAGACTGATCATGAGATGAGGTAGATATTGGAATTAGCAAGCAAGGAATTTAAAACAGCTATTACAACTATGCAGTAGGATATAAAGAAAGTGCTCAAAATGAAGAAGATAAGAAATACAGAAGAGAAATCTAAACTGGAAAAAAGAACCACACTGGGCACAGTGGCTCATGCCTATAATCCCAGCTCTTTGGGAGGCCGAAGTGGGAGGATTGCCCCGAGCCCATGGGTTCGAGACCAGCCTGGGAACTTGATGAGACCTCATCTCTACAATAAGTTAAAAAATTAGCTGGGCGTGGTAGTGCATGCCTATAGTTAGGTGGCGCATACTTGTAGTGATTGGATATGGATGTTCATTGTGCAAGTCTTGTGATTTTTCTTTATGTTTGAAGTTTTTCATAATAAAAAATAAAAACCCATTAAAACCAAAGACTCATATTGAAAGAAATATTCAGAAACAAATCCAGATGAAGCAGCAAGAAGTATAGAAAGCAAGAGTGATTAAATATCCACGTCAAACTAAAATTCTCTGTGATATCAGTATGACTGGGGGGGCAGGGAGCAAAAGATAAGCAAGCCAGGCACAGTGGCTCATGCCTATAATCCCAACACTTTGGGAGGCTGAGGTGAAAGGATTGCTTGCACCCATGGGTTTGAGACCAGCCTGGGCAACTCGGTGAGACCTCATCTCTACAATAAATCAAAAAATTAGCCGGATATGGTGGCGCACGCCTGAAGTTCTAGCTATTTGGAAGGTTGAGGCTGAAGGATCGCCTGAGTCCAGCAAGTTGAGGCTGCAGTGGCCGTGAGCATGCCTCTGCACTCCAGCCTGGGTGATAGAGTGAGACTCCGACTCAAATTTAAAAAACAAGAAGAAGAAGAAGAAGAAACAGCATGCTAATGATTGTCTTATGGAAAAATTTGGTAAGTTTGAGAAGATGATAGAGTATATGAATGTAAAAATGGATAATACTGTAATGGTCGCCACCCTATGAGCAAAAACATAATGTACAACTTTTAAACCAACAAAAGAAGGCTTTATACATCTATTGGAAAGCAAGAAAAAAAGTTACCCTAAATAATAAATATGGAATAAGAATAAGCCCCATGCCAACAGTAATTATAGTAAATATAAATGGATTACGCTTACCAGTTAAAAAAGAAATACTAGAGGTCATGGTAATTGGCATCTGATAGTAGCTGTTTTCTCTCAACTCTTCTGGTCCAAGCCCCTGAGCCCTATGAATCATGGGGGCAAAATACCAGGTAAATAAGAGCTGGGAGGGTCCTTGAAGACGGTATTTTGCCTGTCTTCCACACACCTAGCTCACCGCTATGACCATATCCTACCTCATAGCTTGGGAGAATTTGCATTTTAATAAGAACCTTAGGTGATTGTAAAAGGCAGGAATACCAAAGCTCTCAGACACCCTCCTCAATTTCCAAAACTTAGAGAATAGGGGAGTCTGCTGGGGCCACACAGTTGCTGGTTGAGGGCTAGGAAAGACCCAGATGTCTTCTAGGAGGACTCATTCTGTCTTGCTGTTCTGTCCTAACAGCAAGTAGAGCTAGCTCTTGAGTTCTCGCTTCTGCTTCTCTTGACTGGCTTCTGGGAGAGCTGTTGGTTCATGCATGCATTTCTGCTGGCTACCTGAGGGCAGAGACAAGTCTTCTACCTCCTGTGGAGCCCACTCTAGGCACAGGAAGCCCAATGATGTCTCTAGCATGCAGGGATTGCACGCATGGCACTTTTACAAATGTCAATTTTTGGTTTATTAAAATATAATGTACATGTAGAAAAATGCATCAATAAAAAGTGTACAGCATGATGAATATTCACAAACAACACACACGTTTAACCAGCATATGGATCAAGAAATAACACGACCACACTGTCTTACTGCTCCAGGGCGACCTCTTTCCTGACTTCTGCCACTCACTGTAGGTTGGGTATGCCTGTTGTTAAATTTCATAAAAGTGGAATCTTTGTGTATATGTGTGCGTCTGCTTCTTTCAACATTATGTATGTGAGATTCACTCATGTTGCATACAACAGTAGATTTGTTTTAATGCTGTGTGGTATTTCATTGTATGAATACGTTACCATAAGATAGTTTCTAGTTTGGGGTTATTATAAATAATACCACATACCTTTTGGTGAATATATGCGTACGTTTCTGTTGGAGGAGTGGAAATTGTTGGTTCACAGGATATACTTATATCCAACTTTAGCTGTTATTGCAAAACTTTTCCAAAGAGGTTATAACATTAGCTTCTATTTATTTATTTTTTTAAGTCGGGTATCACTCTGACACATAAGCTGGAATGCAGTAGTGTGGTCATAGCTCACTGCAGCCTCACCTAGTCTCAGGCAATGCTTCTGCCTCAGCCTTCTGAGTATTTGGGACTACATCCATATGGCTGGCTGATTTTTGTGTAGAAACGAGGACTCGCTATATTACTCAAGCTGGTCTTGAACTCTTGACCTCAAGTAGTCCCACTACTTCAGCCTCCCAAAGTGCTGGGATTACAGGTGTGAGCCACTGCACCCAGCAATTACATAGCATTTTGCTTTAAAGGAAAATGTTTGATGCCAAAGGGCCTGTCTTCAGTGAAACAAGAATTGGAATTCTTCCTCTAGTGACACTTCTACTAACAAGGAAGTTACCCTGCAAGCCACCAGCAGGCCATAGGGCAAGTTCTGTTCCTGTTTGGGTGCCAGGAACTGCATATGTGTATCTTTGTATACATATAAGTGAATCAATACACTTCCAAGTCTGCCACTTTGAGTGAACAGATGTATCTACTTTTAAAGGGTTTTTTAGTAGACACAAAAAGATGGCAGACTCAAAGGGCACGCTAGAATTAGTGAAGGGGTAATTTAGTCAGAGTGAAGGGAAATAACAAGGGATGATGAAGGGACACAACAGTGAAAACTGTTAGCACCCATAGATCTGAAGAAGCAGTGTTTCTGGATTCTAGTGAGAACGGTATCCATGGAGAAGCTGCAGAGAGAGCCAGGTGGGTGGGAATTGGAAGTAAATGCTCTTCCATCTCCTCTCCCTGCCTCTTATCTCCTGCTAGGCAATCCCATTGACTAAACCCAGCTAGAAACCAGAGGGTAAGAGAGCTGGCACAATCCATATAGGGCAGCCTCCTGGGGTAGTTTCCTAGGACACACACAGTGAGGGAGAAGGGTGTATCTGGAGTGGCACACAGAATAACCAACATGTGAGATGTACTTTTCAGCATACATATTGAGAGTGGAAATGTTGGCAAGTACAGAAAAAGCATAAAGAAAAAATAATTTCACCCACCAGAAGTGTTCACTATTCACATTTTGGTATGTTTGTTTCTAGTTTTTTTCTGTATGTATTTTTCAGTAGTTGCGATCACCATACATGTAGTTTTTTGTTTTTGTAATGAGCGGGCACCAGAATTCCTCTTGGGGAGAGAACTTTTTGGGGGAAATTTCCTTAAGAAACTAGAATGAGCCAGGTGTGGTGGCTCATGCCTATAACCCTAGCACTTTGGGAGGCAGAGGCAAGAGGATTACCTGAGCTTAGGAGTTTGAGACATGGCAAGACCTCGTCTTCTATCAAAAAATCAGCCAGGCATGGTAGCACATGCCTGTGGTTCAAGCTACTTGGAAGGCCGAGGTGGAAGGATCACTTGAACCTAGTAGATGAGGGCTGCAATGGCCATGAACATGTCACTGCACTACAGCTTGGGTGAGAGTGAGACTCCAACTCCAAAACAACCAAACAAACAAACTGGAATAGATGATGTAGCTTCCACTACAATAGGTATTAGCAGGAGCTCAAGCAAAGAAAGGTTAGTATGTCTAGGAGAGTGGATTTATTTATACAGTAAGTCTCGTACATACGAACCTTCAAGTCATGAACTTTGACAATACACATTTGCTTTTTTAATGTATTATTTCTCCTCACCAGGTGTCAGTATAACCTGTTAGATACATACAGTACTATATAGCTGATTGTGTTGGGTACCCAGGCTAATTTTGTTGAACTTAAAACAAAGTGGACTTCCAAATGTGCTCTCAGGATAGAGCTCATTCTTATGTTGGGGACTTCCTGTATTCACTTTTGTTTTTGAGAAGGGGGCTAAGGAAAGCATCCTAGTGGCAGGGTGGCCAAAGGGCAGTTGAAGAATGGCCTAGCAAAACTGATGACTTTTATCTCATTCTTCCTACTACTAAGATAACAGCTGAAGAACTCGGCAGAGACCCCTTTCTCAGGGAAGGGAGGCCCCGCCTTTGTTGAAGAGTGGGCATGTAACCCAGTCCTGACTAGTGAGTTATAAGGGACTGCGCCAGGGGCTACTGGAAAGGATTTCCTCCTGATACAAAGGAAGGGGCATGTGAGGAGAAATTCTCTGCTCTGCACTGACTTTTGTTTCCTGCCCCAATTTGGGTCTAGGAGAGAAAAGCCAAGTGTTAAGAATTAGGACTCTGGCAGGGCATGGTGACTCATGCCTATAATTCCAGCACTTTGGGAGACCCAGGCACAGCAAGACAGATATTCCTGTGTGGCAGGGGAAGAAGCCACTATTAACTTCCACTAGAAATGCTCATCGGAACTCCAGAAAATCACCTGGATTCCAGACATAATCCTCCTTGGTACAATCATGTGGTGGTAGCTTCAACTTCCTCTTGGTAGTTGGAATTAGTAACAGCAGCCAGTGAAGTCACCTCTCTCTTTACCTTGTACTTTAATGGCATGAGGAGTCCAACTTGTCTAAATGTCATTCCCAACTTGTGGTTTGATGGAACCAGTCTTGTGTCCCTGGAGGAAATACTCCTCCCTTGGAACCAAGATCTCCAAACCAACATGCAGAGTTCAAAGTTGTGAGGCCAGGAACTGACTGGGTCATTATGTATAATAGTGGAAAACACTCTCATTTCTGTCCTTGCTTCCTGGGCCCACGGAGAGACTGCAGCCTGTATTGGTCTTTGATTTGAACCATGTGCTGCATCCTGCATCCTGTAAGATAAAACCCTAGCCTTTCAGGGTGTTGACACCCATCTTACACCAAAGCTGAGTGTCTAGTAGGCCATCCATTGTTCACGTAGCCTCTTTGCGATGGGATCTGTGGTAAAACCATCGAATTCCATGAGCCACGAGTCCCTTGTTGCTCACCTCTGCAGTGCATGCCTTCTGGTGAGCATCCACATGGGACTTAGATATCCATGTGCATTGTGGCCATTCTGAGATGTCTGTGTACATAATGTCCCTCATCGTCAGTATTCCAACACTGTTCTTTCCTTGACCGTTCAGCCATTAGCAGCCTTCCTTTAGTTAGCAGATATGTACTTTTTTCTGTCCATCTCTCAGTTGAAGCAGTGGACAGCCAAGCAGCTCAAAGTTCTGCCCATTCGAAAAACTTCTGTTTATCACAGTCCTTCAGAGCCACCGTGACTATGGCTTTAGTATTGTAGCCATCTCCTTCCTGTTGGTGCCATCATATAGAGAACTGTCTGCAAGTCAGGCCCAAGTTATTTCCATCTCAGTCACCTAGACATAAGGAACTCCTAGGAGGATCAGGGGAGAGGAGGCAATGCTATAGGATTGTGTCCAAGGAGTCTGACTTACTTGTGTCTTCTGGACCTGCCTGGGTCCAGTCTCTTCAGTTTTTGCTGCACATATCTGACCTATGACTAGGTGGGGTCAATACTAAATTTGGCCAAGTGGGATATCTCATGCTTGTAATCCCAGCACTTTGGGTGGCCAAGTGGGGAGGAATCACTTGATTCCAGGAGTTCAAAACCAGCCTGAGCAACATAGCAAGATCCCATCTCTATTTTAAAAATAACTCTATAGCCGGGCATGGTAGCACGCGCCTGTAGTTCCAGCTACTCAGAAGGCTGAGGCGGAAGGATCGCCGGAGCCCAGCAGGTCGAGGCTGCGGTGGTCGAGAGCGCCCACTGCACTCCAGTCTGGGTGACAGAGTGAGACTCCAACTCAAACAACAACAACAACAGCAATAATAATAATAATTCTAGGCAGCCGGGCTCAGTGGCTCAGCCTGTAATCCCGCGCTTTGGGAGGCTGAGGTGAGTGGATTGCCTGAGCCCGTGGGTTCAAGACCTGCCTGGGCAACTTGGCAAGACCTCATCTCTACAACAAATAAAAAAAAAAAAACTAGCTGGGCATGGTAGCACGCACCTGTAGTTCTGGCTACTTGGAAGGCTGAGGCGGAAGGATAGCCGGAGCCCAGCAGGACGAGGCTGCGGTGGCCGGGAGCGGCCACTGCACTCCAGTCTTGGCTACAGTGTGAGACTCCAACTCAAAAAAATAAATAATTAAAAATAAAAATAAAAAATAATTCTAAATTCAAGATGAGAACATTAGGTCACAAGGCCACTTGATATCTCATGGTTAAATGTTCATTCTTTACTAAGGACCAGTAGACAATCAGAATTTGAGCCAGGTGCAGTGGCTCACGCCTGTAATCCCAACATTTTGGGAAACTGAGGCTAGAGGATTGCCTGAGCCCACGGGTTCAAGACCAGTCTGGGCAACATGGTGAGACCTTGTCTCCACAGTAAATAAAAAAATTAGCTGGGCGTGGTGGTGTACACGTGTGGTTCCAGCTATTTGGAAGGCTGGGGTGGAAGGATTGCCTGAGCCCACCAGGTGCCACTGCACTCCAGCCTCGGTGACAGAGTGAGACTTCTATTCAAAAAAAGAAAAAAGATAAAAGGATCAGAATTTGTTTTTCAAATGGATAATAGTTATCTGGAGAAGAGGACATGGATTTGCCCCCAAGCCCCAGAGTCTGTACTATAATTGTCCTATTAGTGCTTGCCAGAGGCTTCACAGACCAATCTGTTACAGACACTTTGAGGACCACTGGATCTGTGGGTTCATAAGACCTGATTGTAAGAGCAGCTTGCACTTCAGCCGAACTTGATGCAGGACTTCTCTTGCTTTAGCCTCTCCTCAAAATTGATTGCTCAGAAAATGGGTTGAAATAGCACACTTGGGTTTGATATATGTTGCCTCCAAATGCCAGGAAGGGTTCACCAAGGATTGGCTTGCTTTTTTAGTGGTAGATGATGCAAAGTACAGCAACTTTCACCTTGAGAGGGTATCTTGACATGCTCCTAATGCTAGAAGTTTTGAGGTGAAGGGCCTTTGAATTTTCATGGGGTTTATCTCCCACCCTCTGTTTACATACTTGTTTTTACATATTTTTTTTTTTTTTTTAGTTGGAGTCTCGCTGTCACCCAAACTGGAGTGCAGTGGCACGCTCCTGGCCACTGCAGCCTCGACCTGCTGGGCTCCGGCGATCCTTCCTCCTCAGCCTTCCAAGTAGCTGGAACTACAGGCATGCGCTACCACGCCCAGCTAATTTTTTATTTATTGTAGAGACGAGGTCTTGCCAAGTTGCTCGGGTGGGTCGTGAACCCACGGGTTCAGGCAATCCACTCGTCTCGGCCTCCCAAAGTGCTGGGATTACAGACTGAGCCACCAAGCCCAGCCTGTCTTTACATATCTAAACTATTGGTACATTCTGCTCATCAGATCCAATCAATATAATGTCACTAATTTAGCAGGCTGATGTAACATTATCAGGATCTTTGCATACTATATTATGACAGAGAGGAGGAGAGTTCACATAGGCAATGCTGGGCCTCCGGTGGAGTGTGAGAGAGGTCTTATGTCTTCTAGTCCACTTCTCATAGGCTTGGCTTCCTGTTCCCGTGTTACACATGAGCAGGTGATAAATGAAGATGATAAAAGCCCAATTTTGAATTATGTGGGCCCTGTACATCTTGTGGATCCATTCCTGTGGTCAAGTCCCCAGGTCCCAAATGCATAATAGGTATAGACATACCTGCTCAGGGTTCTAATCAATGGGAATGGAGGGAAACACATGTTTCACATCAATAGGCCCATACCCAATGTCAAGGGCTCTGTTGATTCGTTCCAGTACAAACATAGCACCATAAACAGTATTTACAACCAGTCATTACCTGACTAATTTTGTGATACTCCACAGTCATTATCCAATCTTCAAACCCATTATTCACAGTCTGAAAGGTGAGATAAAAGGCGATGGGGTAGGTATTTCCACCCCTACACCTTTTGAGTCTGTGATATTGGCACTCATTTATGCAATTCCCCTGGCTGCAATATTGCTATTCAGGAGCTTCACTTAGCCTTCCCTGCTGTGAGCCAGTGTGGAGGGATTCAGCCAGCTGCCAGATATGTCTATGCCCATTATACATTTGGGACCTGGGGACTTGACCACAGGGATGGATCCACAAACTGTACAGGGTCCACGTAATTCAAACTTGGGCTTTTATCATCTTCATTTATCACCTGCTCATGGGTAACACAGGAACAGGAAGCCGAGCCTATGAGAAGTGGACTAGGAGACCCAAGATCTCTCTCACTCCAACTTTGCAGCCTCCCTCTGGTGCCCTGTGCAAGCAAAACCCAACAAGGAAGCATCTCACAAAACAGGCATGAGGTTTGCAGAGCTCCAGCTCCAGCATCACAAAGCAGAACAGCGAGTATCGGTTTAAAGTTGAGAAGTGTAGATGATAATATATACACTATATATTATTCCTATATACAATTGTCCCTAAGTATCCAAGGGGGATTGGTTCCAGGACCTCTTATAGACACCAAAGCCCACAGATGCTCAAGTCCCTGCTTTCTTGACACTCTCAAGCTAGGATGCTAGTGCTCTTGGTGTTTGTTAGCAGATTCTTACTTATATAAAAACATGCATATTGAAGCATTTTGCTAGACTTTCTTAGTGGTCCAGACTGTGGCCTGTCCAGGGAGGATTCAGCCCCTGCATGATCTGCTGTGATGATGATTCCTTTGAGGCTTATGTCGAATTTTTGGGCTTTAGGTCACAGGGTCCTGGAGAAAAGGGCCAATGCAAGGCCATTTGGAGTCCTGATAATAGAATATAGACGGTTAGGTGTCATTTCTTGGTGATGCTGAGGCAGGCAGCAGGTGGAAACATTGAAACATTAGTTTGGAGAATTGTAGCCAGATATCGAAGACAACTGGAAGAGTTGAAAATTTGGCAAGAATGGACACTTTCACGAGGTAACCATTTCCAGTTCAATTTGCAGGTAAATACCAAAACTAGTTTTTCCATAGGATAAAGGGAAGTCAATTGAATCTTTACCAGACAAAACAGAGTTTGCATATCCATCTGTTACCTGAAGTTTACAAAGAGGTGAAAAATGAGCACCAGTGAGCAGAGCCAGAATCTGATAGCCTGGATGGGTGTGCATAGTTTTTCACTGAAACACAAAGTTTCCTCTCTAGTCACTTCCATCTTGATAAAAACTAATCTCAAAGAACAGTTACTCTTTTGTTTTAACTTATTTTTCTTGTCAATTTTCTTCTCCCCTGCCTGCCTGACCTGCCTGACCAGGCAGCCAGCTCCCTCCCCGGCTCAGTGGTTGATGGGTCTGCACCCACATTAGTGAGCATCAAGGGAAGGGCTTGGTCCCCTTCACCTCGGTATCTTCAAAGGGAAGGGCAGGAGGAGGAAGAGGAAAAGAGGGAGAGGGAGGATAAGAGGTGGGAGAAAAGGGGAGTCGAAGAACAGTTCTTCTTGATCACAATGTAAGGCTGGCCCCAATAGACTTACTCTGATTATTCAAATAGCTAGAAAAGAATGGTAATTTGCCACATGAGCCTTCTTTGTTGTAAATTTTCATAAGGATTCAGATTGGGGTTTTTTTTAATCAATATTTTTTATTATGATATTGTGGGGTACAGTTAAGGGTTAGGTATACAATTACGTTTCATTCAGGCACCCTGTTGATAAGAGGTGTTTCCCCGTCCCCAGACAGATATTTGCTACTGTTAATCCCATCTCCTTCCCCCCCATAGTTTCTCAGTACCATCAGTCATTTTCTTACAGTATTACATTGGATGTTCAAGCTCCATTATATGAGTGAGAACATGTGATACTTGGATCTTTGTTTCTGTGAGAGGTCACTCAGTATTATACAGATTGGGTTTTAAATTCTCTGGAGGTTAGGAAGCCAAGCCAAGTCCTTGCCATCATTCTGCACATGTAGTACCTATAAATTTGGATGAGTTCCTCTTTTCATTAGTCCTCAAAATATTCTAAGCTTCCTGGTACTGCCAGGAAGTGACCTTCCTTACTATCTGTAAGGCTGAAGCCCAGTTTACTAGGTACCTGGCCAGTTTCCCCAAGAGGACTCTGTAAACATTGGCTCCATAAAGTCAACTTTAGTTCCTTTTTTTTTTTTTTGAGTCAGAGTCTCACTGCTGCCCAGGCTGAAGTCTGGAATGCAGTGGCATGCTCACAGCCACCACAGCCTCGACCTGCTGGGCTCAGGTGATTTTTCCGCCTCAGCCTTCTGAGTAGCTGGAACTACAGGCGTGTGCCACCACACCTGGCTAGTTTTTTAAAATTTATTATAGAGACAGGGTCTCACCAAGTTGTCCAGGCTGGTCTCAAACCCCTGGACTCAGGCAATCCTCTTGCCTCGGACTTCCCAAGTACTGGGATTACAGGCTTGAGCCACTGTGCCCAGCCAACTTTAGTTCCTTAAAGTCATATCTAATTAGATATATATGTCTATATATATTATATATAGTTAGTCATATATATAGTTAGTCACATCTTTGTAAGCATCGTTTTCAAAGATGACATTCAGGAAAGGACCAGAGTAAAACAAAACTGTAAATGACAAAAGACTTAAAGACATTCATTGCATAACCAATGTTTCCAATTATGTCCTGTGGATAAAGTTCGATCCTTATTGAATCTATGCATATAATTATATTCATGAAATTAAGAGTACTCAATTAGAGTTTCCAAATTCTGGAGGGATCAGGCAGGAAGCAAAGCATTCGCAAATGTTCATTTTAGTTTATAAGAATGTAGTCTATTAAATTGTTATGAACTATAGATAGCTTAAGAAAAAGGGGTTCTTTATGTATTCAGAAAATAGAACATTAAAGCATCGACTATTGCAAACAAAACCCACAACCGTCCCCTATTAGTCCATTTAAACCTATGTGATGAATTCTTATTCTACTTAATCTTGGGTTAATAATCTCATGAATCCATCTGTTTCTTGACTAGAGTTTAGAAATCCTGACTCGGTTCAATTGTGTGGTATAAGCAATGCCATCAGAAATCTGTACCCAAAGGTACCTGGCATAGTTCTTTTTCATGGAGCTCTGAAATTGTCCTTCCCTATTGAGGACAAAGCACCTTGGCGTGTATCTGTTTTCAAGCGCTTTCAGAGAAGCATCAGAGTAAAACAAAACACTATCTATAGATGACAAATGACTTTATTTATTTATATATATATTTTTGAGTAGGAGTCTCACTGTGTCACCCATGCTGGAGTGCAGTGACACACTCATGGCCACCCCAGCCTCAACCTGCTGGGCTCACGCGACTCTTCCATCTCAGCCTTCCAAGTAGCTGGAACTACAGGCACAAGCCACCACAACCGGCTAATTTTTTGATTTATTGTAGAGATGAAGTCTTGCCAAGTTGCCTGGGCTTGTCTCGAGCCCCTGAACTCAGGCAATCCTCTCACTGAAGTGCTGGGATTACAAGTGTGAGTCACCATGCCAGGCCAACAAAAGACTTTAGATGGCTATAGTTAACATACTGCTTATAAACAAAAGTGAAAGATCTGATGAGAGTTGATTACAAAGATAATGCAACTAAGGAACATTAGCTGTTTCTGGGACATGAGAAACAAGATAATGTCAGCCAAAAAAATTCTAGACAAAATATAAATATAATGATTGACCCTATTTTCTTCTAATAATCTTGAGACATAATATATCATGAATATGCCAAGTATATGGTTAGAATATACCTATAATAATGTTGAATTTTACGTAATCTCTGTGATCCTAGAAAACAGCCAAAGCTAAGAAATTCCCCTATACTTTGCATTCCAGGGGACAGCTTACTGCAAAGTTCACCCTTCCCTGTATAACTTGGATAAGGCTCCCACATGCCTCCTTGTTTGCCCATGACCAGGTCAGACATAGACCCTCCAAATGCCCATTCTTTGCCGCGTGTCAATGATTAACTGAACTGTTTGTCCTTGCTGATCAATGGGAACCAAATCAAGATCTTTGGTTTAGATCCTCTCCTTTCCCACAAGGCCCCTGAGCTTGGGCCTGCTCTCAGCCTGGGTGCAGACAGTCCTGCCCCTTCTGGAAACAGGCTGACCTCGGGTGAGACGTTCTTGGATCTACTGTCCTGTCACACCACCCTTTGATTCCATGTGCCCACACCCAGTTCTTTCTAGCCTTTTTTACTCCTCTCTACAAAAGAAGAACTTCTGCCTAACCCCTGGGGCACTTGCAGATTTTTTTTTTTTTTTTTTAAGATTAGAAACTATAGTTCCGCCGGGCTCGGTGGCTCAGCCTGTAATCCCGCGCCTTTGGGAGGCTGAGGTGAGTGGATTGCCTGAGCCCGCGGGTTCGAGACCCACCTGGGAAACTTGGTGAGACCTCATCTCTACAATAAAATAAAAAAATCAGCTGGGCATGGTAGCGCATGCCTGTAATTCCAGCTACTCGGAAGGCTGAGGCGAAAGGATTGCCGGAGCCCAGCAGGTTGAGGCTGCGGTGGCCAGGAGCAGCCACTGCACTCCAGTCTGGGCGACAGAGCGAGACTCCAACTGAAAAAAAAAAAAAAGAAAATATAGTTCATTTAGAAAGTAAATGTGGGGGAGAGTAGATTCACCTCCCCAAGGGAGGGGAGGGGAACAAAGCTTAGGAAACATGGTGATGGCTGTAGCTCAAAGAGCACATGGCCACACCAGAGTCTGGTAAAGCAATGGCTCCTATTTTTTTTTGAATTGGGGTCTCACTCTGTTGCCCAGGCTGGAGTGCAGTGGCATGCTCACAGCCACCACAGCCTTGACTTGCAGCCTCGATCTGCTTGACTTAGGCGATTGTTCTGCCTCAGCCTTCCAAGCAGCTGAAACTATAGGCGCATACCACCATGCCCGGCTAATTTTTTTTATTTATTTAGAGACAAGGTCTCCCCAAGTTTCCCAGGCTGGTCTCGAACTCCTGGGCTCAGGCAATCCTCTCACCTCGGCCTCCCAAAGTGCTGGGATTACAGACTTGAGCCACTGACCCTGCCTAGATCTTATGGTCAAAGCATTCTCCCTGTGGCAATATCCCTCCCTCGTTCCTCCCCCTTGCAATAATCCTTCCAATAAAGTCTCTCTCTAACAGCCTGGATTTGTTTTTTGACACCAAGAATATATTAAGGACATCAAGGGAAGAGATTTAGCAAATCTGGATTAGGTCCTAAGCTCCTATATATTAACAAAACTCCATAGTTAAGTGATGTGAATCCCCAATTAAAATCCACTGACCTAAAAGATGGTAGTCTGAAATTAGAGAAGCAAAGATGGCAGGGCATAGTGGCTTATGCCTGTAATCTTCAGCACTTTGGGAGACTGAAGTGGGAGGATTGCCTGAGCCCGTGAGTTCTCAAAACCAGCCTGGTCAATACGGCAAGTCTTCATCTCTATAAAAAAGTTTTAAAAAATTGATCAGGCGTGGTGGTGTATAGCTGTCATCCCAGCTACTTGTTTTTTTTTTTTTGAGTTGGAGTCTCACTCGGTCGCCCAGACTGGAGTGCAGTGGCCACTCCCGGCCACCACAGCCTTGCCTGCTGGGCTCCGGTGATCCTCCCGCCTCAGCCTTCCAAGTAGCCGGAATTACAGGCGCGCGCTACCACGCCCGTCTGATTTATTTGATTTATTGTAGAGGTGAGGTCTGGCTGCCCAGGTCTGGCTGCCCAGGCGGGTCTTGAACCCGCGGGCTCAGGCAATTCACTCACCTCAGCCTCCCAAAGGTGCGGGATTATAGGCTGAGCCACCGAGCTCGGCCATCCCAGCTACTTGGAAGGCAGAAGGATCACCTGAGCCCAGGCGGTTGAGGCTGCAGTAAGCCACGATCACAACCCTGCACTTGAGCCTGACGGATGCCACCCCCCCCAAAAGGAAGTAAAGTTGCAACCAAGTTAACATTTTAAAAGCTAGCAAACTATGACTGGTAGCACTATAGTGTTTTTGTCTAATATTAGATAATGCAGCACCAGGACTCAGAAACAGATCATGACTAAGAACATTAACAATTCTCTAGAAATATTAGCTTTTGAAAATTTTCTTTTCTTTCTTTCGTTTTTGTTTTTTTTTTTTGTCTCAGCCTCCCAAGTAGCTGGAACTACAGGTGCATGCCACTGTGCCTGTAAATTTAATTTAATTTTTTTTTTTTGAGTTGGAGTCTCACTCTGTCGCCCAGACTGGAGTGCAGTGGCCGCTCCTGGCCACTGCAGCCTTGACCTGCTGGGCTCCTGCGATCCTTCCACCTCAGCCTTCCAAGTAGCTGGAACTACAGGCGAGCGCTACTACGCCCGGCTGATTTTTTATTTTTATTGTAGAGATGAGGGCTCACCAAGTTGCCCAGGCGGGTCTCGAACCTGCGGGCTCAGGCAATTCACTCACCTCAGCCTCCCAAGGCGTGAGCCACCAAGCCTGGCTAATTTTTTTTTTACAGACAGTCTCACTGTGTTGCCCCAAGCGGATCTCAAACTCCTGGCCTCAAGTGACCCTCCTCCCACTATGGCCTCCCAAAGTGCTGGGATTACAGGTGCAAACCACTGCACCAGGCTCTGAAAATTTAATGTTAATTAATACTTTACCAAAATAACAGCATCTCTTCTGATTTGACAGAGTTTCCCATGCAACTCACTCACAGTAATATATCTGAGAAACTGAATTATTTCTAGCACCTCTCTTTTTACAAGGTAAAAGAACGAATCCTAAGTGATTTTCCAGGGCCCTCTGGGAAATCTCAAAGACAGTTGTGGGGCTGAAAGATAGCATTTAGGATCTGATTTGGGGAAGGCAAAATAACAAAAACTGTCAGGTTTGAACACTCTAGATAGGATCATGGGTTACTGAGAAACATTTAAAGTGACAATGAGATTTAAAAAGTAAACATAGGAAGTAGCATGATTTTAAAGAGCCTTCTGTTTTGTTTTATTTTTTTTAAGACAAGGTCTCTGACTTCCAGGCTGGATAGCAGTGGTATGAACACGGTTCGCTACAGCCTCGACCTCCTGGGCTCAGGTTATTCTGCCTCAGCTTCCTGAGTAGCTGGAACTACAGACGCACACCACCATGCCTGGCAAATTTTTTGAATTTTTGTAGAGAAGAGGTCTTGCTATGTTGTCCTGGTTGGTCTTGAATTCCTGGGCTCAAGCAGTCCTTCCACCTCTGCATCCCATAGTGCTGGGATTACAGGTGTGAGCTATTGCACACAGCTGTGATCTTGAATTCTTAAAACATTTGTTTGTATAAAGATGTTTTTGTTCACATCGAAAGTATTAGAGGTTCAATTTTCTTAATTTGGAGGAATTTTAGGAATATTACATTTATATAAGCTCTTATCTCTAAGATAAATACATCTCAATCAGAATAGGGATATTTTAAGAGATTTATAATCTAATCTAGTTTGAAAATTTTATCCAGAGGTAGGAAAATATTGCACACTCAGACAAGTAAATATACAAACAGCTTATAACTCAGATTCCAAAATTTCAGCCATTGGTCAAGAATATACACAGAGGCCCAGGAGCAGTGGTGCATGCCTGTTGTCTCAGCTACCCAGGAGACTGAGGCAGGAGAATCACTTGAAACTAGGAGTTTGAGGCTGTAGTGCATGATGATCACACCTGTGAATAGTCATTGCTCTCAAGCCTGGGCAATATAGCAAGACCCCATTTCTAAAGACAGAATAAACAGAGAAACAAGACCCACAGTTTTTTGAGCATTTCATATCAGTGAGCTTTTCTCTTCCCAGTAGGTACAAATTCTAACTTGATTTGAGCTTAAAATAGAAGAGTGTGGCCAATTTGATGCTCTGCTGTCATTCACCTAGGAGGGACATGATTGCTGCAAACAAATCCATTTGGCCACTTCCTTCAGTGTCTCCCTTGCTAACCAGTGTGTCATGTCTGATGGTGATCCCTAGGTCACAACCTGCTCAGTGGCAGCAAGGGAGTTTGGGGATGTGGATTTTTATAGTTTGTCTCTTGGGAAGATGGTACTCATGCTGTAGGAGAAGGGGCTCGATAACTATCGAGGATGTTGGGTAGCCATCAGTGACAGACTTCCCACAGCACCATATGGGGTTTCTAATCCCCTGCTCTCATTCCCCTGCCTGCCAATGGAATCCACTGTTTGTTTGTTTGTTTGAGTTGGAGTCTCACTGTCCCTCAGACTGGAGTGCAATGGCCGCTCCCGGCCACCGCAGCCTCAACCTGCTGGCTCCGGCGATCCTTCCGCCTCAGCCTTCCGAGTAGCAGGAACTACAGGCGGGCGCTACCACACCCAGCTAATTTTTTTGATTTATTGTAGAGATGAGGTCTCACCAAGTTGCCCGAGTGGGTCTCGAACCCACGGGCTCAGGCAATCCACTCACCTCAGCCTCCCAAAGCAGGGGATTACAGGCTGAGCCACCGAGCCTGGCTGGAATCCACTCTTAGGGAGAATGCAGATCTTAGCTCTCTTCCTCTCCCTTCCCTTCTCCTTTCTCTCTTCTCCTCCCCCTCCTCCTTCTCCTCTCCCCCTCCCCCTTCTTCCTCCCCCTCCCTCCTCCCTCCTCCCTCCTCCCTCCTCTCTCTCTATCTCTCTCTCTCTCTCTCTCTCTCTCTCTCTCTCTCTCTCTCTGTCTCTCGCACTCCAATTTCACTGTGTCCGATAGGGCTTTCCTTTGCTTTCTGTACATATACAGGGTTTGACAAGGCCAAAACTGAGGCAAAGAAGCCTGGGAGGGCTGCCTTGTATACTCCAGGAATTGCTTGCATACAGGTGAGGGCTAGGCTTTCCCTAGGAAAGACCCGTCAGGTCTGCGTCTTGGTCCTCCTCTTGAATATAACTGAATCCAAAGCTATATTTTCTGAAAATTCTGGAGTGATTTAAAGTCTCCACTACCTAGTAAGCCTTCCTTCCCTTAAAACAAGTCAGAGAAGCCTGACTTACTGTCTGGACAGAGTCCTTCCCTTCCCTGTGAACTGGAAGCCCAGGTGCTATGGGCCCCTTGTCCTCAAAGGTGATCCTTGCCAAAAAGTGTTGGAGGATCAAGACACCGACAGAAACTTTAAAAGAACATAACCAACCAAACAAAAGGGATGGAGGAGAGATTCTGGCCACCAAAGGTCGATATCCTTGTATTGGCCACAGGCAGTGATTAGACTGGTCTGTCAGGTGGCCTCGCCCAGTGCGGGGCCCAGTGAGTCCTCCTGGTCATCACTGACATGGCAGGGGGACAAGACTCTCCTGTCTCTGTAGTTGTGCCTCTGCTGCTTGGAACCGGTGGCGGGGCCCCTGCACATTCACCACCAGGGACACTGTGATGACTGATGGTATTGGAGTGGCAAATAGCAGGAACTGGGCCTGGCTGGTTTATACCCAAAGAGAGATTTATGGGGAAGATTCTGGGAATTCCCTCAAACACCAGGGGAGATGCTCCAGAACATGCGGCACACCACAACCTTGACTAAGTCCCATTAGTCCAGTAAGATAGTGTCCCACCCTGGCAGGGGGTAGGTAGTGTTGGACCATCCTGGAGGTGGCCATGTACCGCACAGTCAGAAGTGTTTGTGACCAAGGCTCAGGCATTGTGTGTAAAGGGGAGCACGTCAAGGAGTCTGCAAATCCACACAAAACCGGGCACAGAACCTGTTTCTGCTTCAGGGCTGCAGCACTTGGGAGCACTTTAGCCAGCGGCCAAGGCTCAGCCTCGCCCCCCAGGGAACCGCAGGCAGGAGACGTGTCCCGGTGTGACAGACCTGGGGTTTTGTTTCCATAGTGGGCACTGTGACACTGAACCAGGAGCCTACTTCAGAGAGACTGGGACACCATTCCATAGTCCCTGTTCTCAAAACAAGTTCTCAAGTTGTTTGGAAGGCTCCTCTCAGCCCCCCTCCTCCTCAAAAAAGGCAAAGGCTGCCTCTCTGCTGTCTCACCAACAGGCACTGAGAGGCTGTCAGCTTCTCTCTCTCTCTTACAACTGTGTTGGTCTGTCCCTGGCATTCTGTGCAGAGACCACAGTGCTTAAAAGGCAAAGAAGAAGATATGGCAGGGGGTTGAGAGAGGAAGAAATATTTACTCAAGAGTGATAGTCAAATATTTAATAACTGGTATGATACAATAATCTAAATAATATTAAAACAAAAATAAGGCCAGGCATGGTGGCTCATGCCTGTAATTCCAGCACTTTGGGAGACCGAGGCAGGAGGATTGCTTGGGCCCAGGAGTTCAAGACCAGCCTGAGCAACATAGCAAGATCTCATCTAAAAAGTAAAAAAATTAGCTAGGCGTGGTGGCATGTGGCTGTAGTCTCAGCTACTCGAGAGGCTGAGGCAGAAGGATCTCCTGAGCCCAGGAGGTCGAGGCTGCAGTGAGCCGTGATTATGCCACTGCACTCCAGCCTGGGTGACAGAGTGATTCTGACTCAAAAAATAACTTGTATTTTATTTTTCGACATAATGAAAAATGTCTTTATTGGTAACATTATTTTTACAATGAACTTAAAATCTCAGGGTTGCAAAATAATAATAGCTCTAATTCCTGCCATGTGGTTTCAGTGTAAGCCATCAAAATCTTTCTGGAGTTGAACATTTTGAGTGGACAGCACCAAACTCCTGAGGGATGCCTATTCTGGCCAGGCATCCCTGGCAGGAACATGGGGACATCTGTTTGACAGAGCTGCGGCTCTTGAGGCATTTTGCATAGGAACTGCCCAATGGGGTCTGAAGCGTGGCCCCAGGATGGGTCTTGTCTTGGTTTTTCCTTCTTTTTTTTTTAAATTTTAAAGATGTTGGGTGCAATTCAGGATTAGGTATACAAGTGGCCATCGTACAGGTCAAGTTTGGGCCTCCCTTTGGTCCCCACTTTGCCTGGTTTGAAATCAGGTACCCTTATTGATGTTGTGTTCCCCTCAAAACAATAAATTTTTAAAAATGTAATATATATATTCTTTCTTATTCTCTAAATAAAATAAATACAGTTGACCCTTGAACAACACAGGTTTGAGGTGCACAGGTCCATTTATATGTGAATTTTTTTTCCAATAAATTCAGTCGGCCCTCTGTGTTTACCAGTTCCCCATCTGCAACAAAATGTGGATCAAAAATACAGTATTCACAGTGTGCAAAAGCCTGCTTATACAGAGGGCCAACTTTTCTCATAGGAGAGTTCCACAAGACTGACTTCAGGGCTTGAGTATGCCTAGATTTTGGTGTGGGGGAGTCTATGAACTCCTCTGCAGATACTGAGGGATGACTACATATTGTAAAACTGCTTACCAAGTGATATCAGTTATAAAACCATTCACTGGATTGCTGTAATCTGTAATCACTTCCAAGTCACTTGTTGGATTTTTTTTTTTTTTTTTGAGTTGGAGTCTCACTCTGTTGCCCAGACTGGAGTGCAGTGGCCGCCCCTGGCCACCGCAGCCTCGACCTGTTGGGCTCCGGCGATCCTTCTGCCTCAGCTTTCCGAGTAGCTGGAATTACAGGCGCGCGCTACCACGCCTGGCTGATTTTTTGATTTATTGTAGAGATGAGGTCTCGCCAAGTTGCTCAGGCGGGTCTCGAACCTGCGGGCTCAGGTAATCCACTTACCTCAGCCTCCCAAAGCACAGGATTACAGGCTGAGCCACCGAACCCGGCTGCTTGTTGGATTTTAGAAGCTATTGGTGTGGACTTTGTTTGACATGGCTGTCCCTAATTCAGTACATCCCTTTCTGAGCCAGCGTTGACAAGGGGAGCGGACATGGGGGATCATGAGTACTCTTCCAGTGACTGCTCCTGTAAGTTGCTTCTTTTGTGACTTGGTGTCAAAAGTCACACACCATCACTTCTGCCTTATTTTGGTTAGTTAGATGAGTCACTAATTCCAGCCTACACTCAAGGGGAAAGGGAATTAGGCTCCACTTTTTGAAAAGAGTACAAGAATTTGTGAGCATATTTTTAACTACCACAGTTTGCCCTCTGGTCACAAATTATTTACATTCCTGTCTGTGTTTTCTTGTGATATGAAGGGGAACCCAAAAAACACGGAATTTATTTATTTTAAAATGTGTATTTATTCTTGCATGTTTAAATTTCAGTTACCTTCAAAGTACTCTCCATGTGATGCAATACGACTATTATGATCCGTTTCCCACTGCTTGAAACAGTTTTTGAAGTCACCAGTTTTGATGCCTTTTAGTGCTTCTGCTCTTTTTTTTTTTCACCTCTTCCACACTGGCAAAACGTTTCCCTTTGAGGACTTTTTTTATCTAGGGAAACAACAAAAAAAATGTCGCTTCAGGGCTCGATCGGGTGAATAGGGAGGGTTTGGTCAAAAACTGCTGAACACTCAACACAGTATGGGCAGATGCCTTGTCATGGGGAAAGAACCAGTCACCTGTATGCAACAAAAAAATTCACTGAAGCTGAACACAGCTTCTCACAACAATGCTAGCTGGTACACTGATGCTGATGGGTTCTCCAAAAGAGAATTCTGATTTTGGGTGGATCCCCCCTCACAAATTACCACAAACCTAATGGCTTAACAACGTGAATTTATTATATTACAGTTCTGGAGGTCAAAAGTTCAAAATGGGTCTTGTGGGGCTAGAATCAAGGTGTCAGCAGCCCTGTGTTCCTTCCGGAGGCTCCAGGGACGACTCTGTTGCCTTGTCTTTTCCAGCTTTGAGAGGCCACCCACATTTCTTACTTCGTGGCCCCTTCTTCTGTCTTCAAAGCTGGCAACATTGGGTGAAGTCCTCAAGCTCTTTTTTCTCTGTTCTCCCTCTTCTGCACCCCCCATTCCACTCTTTTTTTTTGAGTTGGAGTTTCACTCTGTCGCCCAGACTGGAGTGCAGTGGCCACTTCTGGCCACTGCACCCTTGCCTGCTGAGCTCCAGTGAACCTTCCGCCTCAGCCTTCCTAGTAGCCGGAATTACAGGCACGCGCCACCATGCCTAGCTGATTTTTTGATTTATTGTAGAGATGAGGTCTTGCCAAGTTGCCCAGGCGAGTCTCGAACCCGTGGGTTCAGGCAATCCACTCATCTCAGCCTCCCAAAGCATGGGATTACAGGCTGAGCCACCGAGCCCAGCTCTTTTTTTTTTTTTAATTGGAGTCTCACTCTGTTGCCCAGGCTAGAGTGCAATGGCACACTCATGGCCACTGCAAACTCAACCTGCTGGACTCCGGCGATCCTTCCACCTCAGCCTTACAAGTAACTGGAACTACAGGCATGCGCTACCATGCCCGGCTAATCTTTTGATTTATTGTAGAGTTGTGGTCTTGCCAAGTTGCCCAGGCTGGTCTTGAACCTGTGGGCTCAGGCAATCCTCTCACCTCGGCCTCCCAAAATGCTGGGATTACAGGCGTGAGCCACCGCGCCTGGCCCCCATTCCACTCTTAAGGATCCTTGTCAGCTTGGGCAATAAGAGTGAGACTCCAATTAAAAAAAAAAAAAGATCCTTGTGAGGCTGGGCACGGTGGCTCATACCTGTAATTCCAGCACTTTGGGAGGCAGAGGTAAGAGGATTGTCTGAATTCAGGGGTTTGAGACCAGCTTGAGCAACATGACAAGACCTTGTCTCTACAATAAATAAATAAAATTAGCCGACCTGTGGTTCCAGCTACTTGGAAGGCTGAGGCAGAAGGATCACCTGAGCACAGCAGGTCGGGGCTGCAGTGGGCATGAGCGTGCCAGCCTGGGTGACAGAGTGAGACTCTGACTCAAAAAAATAAAAAATAAGCCAGGCTTGGTGGCTCAGCCTGTAATCCTGCGCCTTGGGAGGCTGAGGTGAGTGGATTGCCTGAGCCCACGGGTTCAAGACCCGCCTGTGCAACTTGGTAAGACCTCATCTCTACAATAAATCAAAAAATTAGCTGGGCGTGGTAGCGCGCGCCTGTAGTTCCAGCTACTTGGAAGGCTGAGGCGGAAGGATCGCTGGAGCCTAGCAGGTCGAGGCTGCGGTGGCCGGGAGTGGTCACTGCACTCCAGTCTGGGTGACAGAGTGAGACTCCAACTCAAAAAATATATATATATATAAATAAAAAATAAAAGGATCCTTGTGTTACATCGGGCCCTCCCAGATGCTCCAGGATAATCTGTTCATCTCAAGGTCAGCTAATTAGCAACCATGGTTTCATCTGCAACCCGAATTCCCCTTTCCCATGCCCCCTAATATATTCCTAGGTTCTGGGGATTAGGGTGTAGACAGCTTTGGGAGGCCATTATTCTGCCTGTCACAATCCCATATACTCACTTGGTTTAAAGATTTTCCGAAAGCACTTCCTGTGATTTGGAAGTGAATCACTTCTGCCTAAAATGAATCACATTAACGCTTTATAGAGTGAGCTTAAGATCCAGGATGTCATTCATCATTTAAATCAGGATGTCACTAGATGTGGATGAGGCTTCTTGAGTATAATTCCTCAAGTGGAGTTCCTTGGCATCTGAAGAGTTGTGAACCAAAAGGAAATGTTACCTGCCCCTCACTTGTTCAGACTTCAGCACTGGGACGGACATAAGATAACTACAATAGATATTCCTATTCAAAAAGAGGAACACAGGAGGCACATGAGAGTCACTGGGATGATGCTCTGAACCAAGCTGGGATCCTATCAGCAAGGACAAAGCAGGAGTGGATGTTAGGTGGACAGTTGGCAGGGTCTGCTGCACTGTCCCTGGGGATGCTCCTTACTAAGAATTTAGTCACATTATGTGAACCCTAATTCCACTTTGCCCTGTTGGTGCAGATCCTAGGTTATCCCTTTCCACCTCACTGCTGTGGAAAGGCCTTTTTATTTTCTAACTGGATTTCTCCCAAGAGGCAGTTTCCCTTATTACTACCCAGGCATCACACTCTGTAGTTCTTGGGCAAGGGATGTCCAACCCAGACTTCCGTGATCTGACTGCCCAGCCCCAGCCCTGTTCCTCCACAACCCTTGGTCATGTGGGAGGGAAACTAGACAGCTCTGTGCAGGAGCTGTGACTGCAAAGTGGCAGTGAGGCCGGAGATCTACATTAGACGGCCCATCATCAGTCATGGTTAGATGGCATGGAAAGGGCAATTATGTGGCGGGTGACCCTATACTGCTATTCTGTGGCCTCAGCAGACATTACTAATCGATTGCATCACTTTCACACTGAGTCAACTGGAAGCTGCAGACAACCATGATCAGTTAGAGTTGATATGTGGGGGAGATGATTGCCATTCTCGCCGACACAGACAGGTTCCAAAGGTCAGGGCGGTGCTGAGTCAAAAGCCAGGCAGAAGGGTAGGAATTTTAAAAGCCAAAAGGTAAAGGGCAGGCAGGGGGTGGTCAGACCGGCAGGGCAGGAGTGTGGGCGGGAAGGAAGTGATGATTCACATGGGTCAGAACTTCAGTTTACAGAGCACTTTCACTCAATGCCCATGACTCTTGAGGCAGAAGTGATTCACTTCCAAATCACAGGTAAGGAAGCGAAGGCCCAGAGAAGTGTCTGCACCTGCATCACCCAGTGTGGCGGCTACCATTTTGGTAGACCTGGAGGACACACTCCTCTGAGGAACAGGCCTTGGGGAACACAGGCAAGCATAGGACTTCAGAGCTGGAGCGGAGTCACGTGTAGTGCCTGCTGCTGGGTGATTAAGCATTGCTGGGAGGGGTGGGAGGGCAGTCCTGATTTGTAGTGGCTGCTGGCTTCTGGGAGGTAGTTCAAACTCCCAGCAAGTGTCCTTGCATAAGGAGTTGGGAAGAGATGCCCGCAGTTTGCTCTCTGGCCAGGAGGAGCCGGCTCTAGTTCACTGATGGCAGTCCCCCTGAGGTGTGCAGGACCACCTGCCCCCTGCCCCACACCCCATGGCCTGGGGGTTCAGCCCTCGCTGCAGTTCTGTGAGTCACTCAGGCCCTTTCCTGCCTGGGTCAGGTTTTGTTTCCTTTGCCTGCAAGTAAAGGCTTGAGAATCGTCACTGGTGCACTGAACCCATGGAGGGATCAGGTCTCAGGGCCTGTGTTCTGCTTCCAGCTCTTTGGTCTTTTGTCTCTACCCGTTTGCCCCCTCAAGGCCAGGCAAGTGTGGGAATCCCAAGCATGAAGCTAAGATCCCCGAAAGTGGAAAGGTGCTTTGAAAGCTGCCATTTACTCTCTGTGCTACAAGAGGATTCCAGCTTAAATGGTGGTACCTGGGGCAGGTGGCAAAGAGGCCTGGGTCCCTCAAGGTTGGGGACAGGAGGGGCTGGGGAAACTGTGGTGAACAAACCGGTCACCCTGTTTAAAGAACAGCAGCTCCTACCCAGCTCCAGGAAGTGCTTCCACGTGGTTAGAAATTGTCATTTTTAAAGAGAAGCCAGGGCCGGGCGTGGTGGCTCAAGCCTGTAATCCCAGCACTTTGGGAGGCTGAGGTGAGAGAACTGTCTGAGCGCACGGGTTCAAGAACGGCCTGGGCAACCTGATGAGACCTCATCTTTACAGTATATAAATAAATAAATAGCCAGATGTAGTAACACACGCCTGTAGTTCTGGCTACTTGGAAGGCTGAGGTGGAAGGATCACCTGAGCCCTGGGGTGGCTGTGAGTGTGCCACTACACTCTAGCCTGGGTGATGGAGTGAGACTCCAACTCAAAAAAAAAAAAGTCTTATACCCACATTTTATTTTATTTTATTTTATTTATTTATTTTGAGTTGGAGTCTCACTCTGTCACCCAGACTGGACTGCAGTGGCTGCTCCTGGCCACCGCAGCCTCGACCTGCTGGGCTCCGGCGATCCTTCTGGCTCAGCCTTCCAAGTAGCTGGAACTAAGGGGTATGCTACCACACCCGACTAATTTTTTTATTTTATTGTAAAGATGAGATCTCGCCAAGTTGCCCAGACGGGTCTTGAACCTGCAAGCTCTGGCAATCCACTCACCTTGGCCTCCCAAAGCGTGGGACTACAGGCTGAGCCACTGAGCCCAGCCGATACCCACATTTTAAATGTGAAATCTGATTCTTTGTTTTTTGGTTTGTTTGTTTTTGTTTTTGTTTTGTTTTGTTTTGAGATGGAGGCTCACTCTGTCGCCTAGGCTAGAGTGCAGTGGCACACTCATGGCCACCACAGCCTTGAACAGCTAGGCTCAGGTGATCCTTTTGCCTCAGCCTTACAAGTAGCAGAACTACAGGCACGCGCCATCATGCCCAGCTAAGTTTTTGATTTATTGTAGAGATGAGGTCTCGCCAAGTTGCCCAGGCTGGTCTTGAACCCTTGGGCCCAGGCAATCCTCTTACCTTGGCCTCTCAAAGTGCTGGAATTATAGATGTGAGCCACCACACCCGGCCTGAAGTCTGATTCTTAAATGCTGGTAGCTATATTTAAAAACATTTAGCCAGATGCTGGCAACTACATTTTTAAAAATGTAGTGGGGTACGTGGGCTCATGCTGGTGTTCCCAGCTACTTGGGACGCTGAGGCAGGAGGATCACTTGAGCCTAGGAGTTCAAGGCTGCAGTGAGCTGTGACCTTGCCTGTGAATAGCCACTGCACTCCAGTCTGGGCAATATACCGAGACCCTGTCTCACACACAAAAATAAAAGAACATTTAAGCATATCTCAGGCCACTGTCAGCAGCCTCTGGTCTTGACTCTAAATCTTTGCTGAGCCATGGAAATCCCTCACCGCCTGGGCTCCCAGCTTCCCCTCTGTACTTTCTCTGACAGCCAGGCCCCTCCAGTGTGGGCCACTTCTCTCCCCTGCTGCAAGCCCCTGCCTTTTGTACTTATTGTGGACCCCTGGGCCCTCCTTCCCCCTCCTTGTCTCCCTGGCTCTGACCCTGGCCCACGGTGCTTGCCCAGAGCCACTGCTGTCCCAATGTGCTTCCTACATCCAAGGCTTCCCACATCCTGGTCTCTCCATTCCTTGGCCTCCTCACCTCCACTCACTCTCATGAGCATACCCGGTAACCGCAGGGATGCAGGGATGTCAGCCCTCTTATCTGCCAGCCCACCTCCTCAAGTCCCGCAGTTCATGGGGTCCACTGAGACCTTCAGTGCATCAGCCTTACCACCTGTCCTCGGTTCCCCTCACCCAGCTTCGATTCCACGGCCCTCCATTGCCATCACTCCTGGCACTACCGTGGCTCCCCGTCCCTCTCTGCTGTGCCAGACTCTCCTGGCTGAGCTCCGGCTGCCCCCACTCTGAGCTTGCACCCTGCTCGCAGGCTGCCTGGTCTCACTGAAACCTGTGCCACTCACCTCACGTGGAACCTGATACTTTCCAGAGACCCTCACGCACTACCTTGGTGTGGTCTTGCTCCAATCTGGAAGACCACTTGTTCCCTCTCCCCTCGTCTCAGACCTCCAGCCCTGGCCCCTATCCTCATGCTCTGCTCATTGAGGAAACAGAGGCACTGGCCTTCACTGTTCAAGCCATTTGAATGTGGGGACAGTATTTTCCCCTGGGAATTGTGAGGAATGAGAAAAATCACGTAAAGCTAGCACACCGGAGCTGCGGCACAGGGCTCCAGAGGTTTTCCAGGAAGCCTGACCCACATCAGTTCTAGCATCCTTTGCACCTAAGCACAGGTGGCCGCATCCTGCCCAGGGCATCCACCTGGACAGGGACGCCCCATGTGAGATGCATTCTCCAGACCAGCCTCCAGAGGGCGCCACCACCACAGCACGGAGCTCTCTGTGCCCAAGCCCTGCTGCCGCGCCAACTGCCCACCTGTGTGCCGGGAACGAGCCAGTGTTGCTTTGCAGAAGAGATTCTGTCCCATCTCAGGCAGGACCCTGCATACGACAGGTACCTTCACCTCCCCTTCATCCAGAGGATCTGACTCCTAGGATCTGCAGCCCAGCACCCAGGGCGTTTGCCTGGAAGGTGGGCAGAACTCAGCCTCCTCCCCACCTGTCAACTACTGAGCCTCCAGAGGCCGAAAGAAATGGGCTGCACGTAGGTGCATGTGGGAGTTGGAGCTCAGGGCTGGTCACACAAATACTCTGGCTGGCATCTTAGCATTTTTCAGGAGGGAGGTGGGAGATTGGGGACACCCCTACAGAACCCGAGAGTGCTCACCACAGTGGGGACCACCACCTCTGTAGTCCCCTATCCCCCATTGCAGATCTCACTTGGAGGGCACCTGTGCCTCAGCATCCCTTCACAGGCAGCTCCTGGAAGAGGAAGCAGAGACTGGACGGGGCGGCCCTCCTGCCCTGGCCATCCACTCCCTGGTGCCAGGCATCTTGTGCGTTCCCTGGTCTGGGGGCTGTCATCCTGGACAGTGACCTTGGGCTAGCAAGACTCCACCCATCCCTGGCCTGTCTCCCCACCCAGGAGTTAAGGGGATCACACTAGATTGTCCCACCCATGGCCCCAGAAGGCAGGGCAAGTTCCAGTGGCGTGGGTCAGAGGTCGCCTGCCCACCTGGCTCACACCTGCAGCTCCTGTTTGGCCAATAGTGGCCTGGCTTCTCCAGGACCAGGTGTGAAACTGTCCTGAGCACAGGCTGCCTGCAGAGGGGAAGGGATGCCTCAGGAAGGGCTCAGCCCTCCCTCCTCCCAAGACAGGACCTGTTCCCCGTCCAGGACCTTTGTGGAGGAAAGTGTTAGGCTGCAGGGTTTCTGTGTGCGTCCCCAGAGCAACCACTTGGGAAACCCACTGGAACTTTTTGAGTTGGAGTCTCATTCTGTTGCCCAAGTTGGAGTGCAGTGGCACACTCACAGCCACCCCAGTGTCTACCTGCTGGGCTCTGGCGATCCTTCCGCCTGCCTTCCAAGTAGCTGGAACAACAGGCACATACTACCACACCCGGCTAATTTTTGATTTATTGTAGAGATGAGATCTCGCCAAGTCGCCCGGGCTGGTCTCAAACCTGCAGGCTCAGGTAATCCACTTGCCTCAGCCTCCCAAAGTGCTGGGATTACAGGCTGAGTCACCAAGCCCGGCCATGGAACTTGTTACCAATGCAGATGCCCAGGCAGACGGGTCCCTTAGCTCCCCTCTTCCTCTAGGTACCCCCAGTGGGCCCTCCTGGCCTGTCCTTATGGGACAGGTGAGTGGGGGTGGGGGTCACCAAGAGGATTCTGCAGCAGGCCCAAGTGTGTCCACCACCAGGGCAGACCCACTTGGCTTCCTGGTCGTCCCCTCAATCCCCTGGAGTGCTGCTAACAGCCTCAGGCCTCACCCTGACTCCCGGGATCCTGCTCAGAGTGCTGGAGTCATGCCACCTACACAGCTCTGCCCTGTGGTTCACCTGCTGGGAGGACCTGGGCAAGTCACCAACCCTCCCTGAGCCTTGAACCTCCATCTGCACAATGAGGAAGGCAGCAGGTGGAATGAAGGCCCTGGGCAGATGCTGCAGCCTGCTGAACCACGAGCAGTAGCCGAGGTTTGCTTCGGGCCACTCTTCAGTGAGGTGGTGGCATCCAGGCCCCTCTCCTTGGCTCCCCCACTGGCAACCCCACCCACAAGCTCACCCCAGCCTCACCTGCCCTTGCAAAGGTCCATCATGCGCAAACCTCAGGGCTGGGCAGATTCATATTGTGTTTTTATTGGATTTTCCATGGGCAACCTGGATGCCTTGAGCTGCCTTCTGGCCTCCCCATGGGGGCTCCAGCTGGGAGCTGCCAACCTTGCACCGTCCTCTCTTGCAAAAACAGGGTTCCCTGGGCTCAGACTGCTTCCTTGAGAGACAGACCCAGTTTTCCCAGCCTCCTCTTTGTGTCGGGCTGCCCGGCCTGAGGCCCCGCCAGGTGTCCCAGGTTGCAGACTCCAGCTTGGATGCCCTGGTAGCACCTATCCATCCTGAGCACAGCAGACCCGCCACAGCACAGCACTGTGGGCTCTGACCTACAGCTTGGTGTTGAGGTGGAAGGAGAAGTGGGGCGCGGCATAGGTGGTAACCGGTGGTGCGTGCCAGGCAGACGAAGCCGGGCAGAGTCTGTGGCGGAGGGCACTGTCGAAGGACACGGGGGGGAGGTGCATCAGGCCAGCAGCCATGGGCGATGGGCCTGTAGTGGCCAGGAAGTGGGCCGGGAAGGCCGGGATGACCAGAGGGCTGAAAGGGAGTGTGGCCTGGCCCTTTAAGGGGTCCGGGGGGCTGGTGCAGTTCAGCGGGCAGCGCAGTATGGTGCCCCTGTAGGCCTCCGGGGGGGCAGGTCCCAGAGGTGGGCCCAGCAGGCAGGAGACGGCCAGGCCGGGCCCTGCCAATTTGGTCCCATACTCCTTGGTGTCCACTTGCTTAAGAAAGGGAGACACTGCCCGCAGTTTCTTGCCACCACGGGCAAAGCTCTCTTCCTCCAGGCTGTGCTTGTTGCCGAGGCCTGGGCTGCTGGGGAAGGTGGGCGGGGGCGCCGGGCTCTCAGCTGGGACCTTGGCCATGGGGGACACCCAGCAGGCTCTGGGCTTGGGGTAGAGACTGCCCTTTCTGGAGCCACTTTTGTGGAATGCAGAGGGGCGGTTGGCATCGCCTCCCCACACCAGCTGGGGCTCTTTGACTGACAGTCCCTCCTTTTGGCCAGGAGGCCCCAACACCACCCCATCTTTAAGGCTGGAAAAGAAGTCCCGGGGGTGCTGGCTGACAGGCTTTAGCACCTCAGTGGGGTAGCTGTGGAAACAGCCCGTGAAGATAGGGGCTGCTGGACAGGGGCCCATCTGAGCCCCCTCCCTGAGGCTGCCACCAGGGGCCTGCAACCCCTCCTGAGGGGTCAGCCGGTGCCTGGAATTCTCAGCCAGCCCTCCTGGGCTCTGGGGGCTTTCTGGGGGGCAGGCAGCTGGGGGTACCTGGGACTCCCCAGCAGGGCTGCCTGCCCCATGGCGACAGCCTTCCTCCTGGCACTGCAAGGCCTCTGCCTTGGTCACCTGGGCCAGGAGCTTCTTTTTGGCCAGTGGTGACATGATGCCATGTGTCCCTTTGCAATAGAAGCTGGACAAGAGGCGCTTGTAGGCCTCAGGGCAGCAGTTGGCACCTACAAAGGGCAGAGAGGGCCCAGAGGCCGGTTCTGTGCTGTCCCTGGAGGGGTCCTGGCTGGGAAGCGGAGCCAGTTCGGTGACATCTGCTTTGGTCTTTGCTGGCATCATCTAGAATGAGAGAAAGCCATGCCTCAGGGATGTGAGCCGTATGTCCTGACCTGGGTACCTGGAGGCAGCAAGTCTGGGGGGTGCCCGGGAACCCCCCCTAGTCCTTGCCGTGCCTTCATGCAGTCTTCATAGAACCCTGTCCTCCTAGTGGACACATCCAGTGTCAGGA
The DNA here is from genome assembly GCA_027257055.1 of Cephalopachus bancanus. Classification (NCBI taxonomy): domain Eukaryota; kingdom Metazoa; phylum Chordata; class Mammalia; order Primates; family Tarsiidae; genus Cephalopachus; species Cephalopachus bancanus. The sequence continues at coordinate 984,179 of JAPVLO010000543.1, read as the reverse complement.
CATAGGGCCTGGTGTCCAGACCCCACTCACACAACCATCTGCAGAGCAGCTGGAGCCCCCTCAAGTTCCTGCCTCTGGAGCAGGTTCGGGGTGCTCTGTGTGGGGAGCCCGGTAGCCACAGCAAGGGCCGGGGGTTTGCTGCAAGAGCCCAGGGATGGTGGCACCCATGGTGGCTCAGTGCTCACCTGGTCCATTCGCTGCTCCTCCTTGGTCTTTTTTGGTCTGTCGGTGGCCCCATCATCCCCTCGTGGCTCCTTGGCCATCTTGTATTGCTTCCTGGGCTTGGAGGGGGGCAGCGGCTTGTCATCCTCTCCCTTCAGGTGCCGCACGTAGGGGAGGACCAGCCTGGAGAGGAGCCGGGCGTGTCACCAGGAGGCCAGTGCCCACCCCCAACAGGAAGATGCTTTCTTTCCACCCCAAAGCTGTCAGCTCCCTCTGATCGCACAGCCAGCCCACAGCTCTACTTCATGGAGCCGAGCCTGGCCATGATAAGGATGGAGCGTCTGCGCTGCCCCCTGACCCCAACGGCCTGTGGCCACACCCCGCCCCCTCTGGACACCTCGGCATATCCAGCCCTCGCAGCCCCACCACATGTTCAGCAAGGCCCTAGAGGCAAGGCCCAGGCGTCCCGCAGCGGCTGTACCTCTCGTAGTGGCGGCGCGTGCACGTGGCTGCACTGGTGCTGCCTGGGCTGCCCCCCAGCTCGTCGTACACGTTCTTCCAGAGGCGGCGACCGGTCACCTGCAAGAGCAACACATGAGGGCGCGGCCGGCAGGCGCCCCCTGGCCGTGGGTCCTCGCAGCCCCCTCTCAGGAATGGGGCAAGGACTGCAGTTTTGCACCTGCTGCTTCTCCGGAAGCGGGGCCGCAAGGCTGCAGGGGTCTCGCCTGGCGGCCGGCCAGTGCTCCCTCCCAGGGCCACCTGACTGCTCGCCCAAGCAGCTTTCCAAGCACGGGGAAGGCGGAACAGATGGGAAAGGGAGGAAAACCTGCTTCGGGCAGCAGAGTACCAACAGGCGAGGCAGCCCCACCCCCAGCAGCAGGGGCAGGTTTGGGATCCTGGCTCTTCCTCCTCTGGAGGCAAGGGCAGCTCTGCGGGCTCGCCCCAGGGAGGCCCTGGGAGATGCAGCTTGGCCAGGACTGGGAGGCGCTCCCTTACCAGCTCATAGGCCCCCAGCTTCTCCACTGCCTTGTAGATTTTCCACAGGTTAACTGAAGGAAAGAGGGCAGGTCGTGGTCAGTCACTGGGGGAGGCAGGGGCAGCCTGCACCCACTCCTTTTGCCCTGGCAGGCAGGCACAGACCAGCAAACACCCAGTCAGGCCACTGCAGTAGATGGGCAGGCCAGGCCCAAGCACCGGAGGCCAGGGAGGATGGTAATCCAGCTCCACTTGCTCCAAGCCTGGAGGGAGGCATCCTTTCTATTTGCAACCCCTGTAGGCTGGCAGCATCCGGGGTTACCCAGCGTGGAGGTGCCTGCCCAATGTCCTGTCTGGGTGGGGTCCCCTTCTGGGCCCCCCTCCCTGCCTGCACCCCAGGGACGCACTCTGCTTGAAGCCGAGATGGGGCACCCTCTCGATGGGCGTGTGTCGCTCCTTCATGAACTTGTAGAGGCTGACCAGGAAGGCCTGCTCCTCCTCCCGCTCCTGCTCCTCCTCCCGCTCCCCGCCTGACTCGGGGGAGTCCTGGGAAAAGAACAGGAGGCGTTGGGATGGCTCCCAGTTGGGGTGGCTGGGTACATGCAGAAACCAGTGGCTGCAGGGAGGAGTAAGTGCCTGCCCCAAACCCGGGCTCCTTAAGAGTACCCAGCCCGCTTCTCTGGGCTGAAGTGATTGTTCTTGGGTCTAACAGGCACGGGGTAAGCTCTTAGTGTTCTGGGTCCCAGGGCAGGGGCTGGAGTCCAGGGCCTTCCCAAAGGCCTGGCAGCCCAGGGACGCTGGCTCCAGAGGCTGCCACAGGGCAGTCTCCGGCCTTCTCCAGGCCAGGATTCCTTCTTTGTCTTGCTCTTAGTTTGTTACATCTGTGTCTTAGCTCCTCTGCCAGACTGTGAGCTCCTGGAAGGCAGGCTCGGCATCCTGGGGGCTTCTGGGATAAAAGCTGAAGAACAGAGGTGCTCGCTGCTTTCTGGCTGGCGCTGTGGGGCTACTCTGCTGGGCCTGTGCCCACTGGGCCTCTGCAGTGCTGGCCTGCCTTTCTGACCCGCAGCATGCAGTGCTGAACTCAGGTAGGCGGAGCCCTAGGTTTCTACTTGTACATTGCTGTGAGACGCACAGGACTTTTGGTGGCCAGAGGGTCAGTTTCTGCTGATGCTGCTCATCTGGCAGGTGGCTTGAAGCAGAGGGACACCGGTGGGCTGTGGCTGGGCTCAGTCCCTGTATCCTGGCCCAAGTAGGCTTCTGCTCAGAGAACAGACAGCTCCCAGAAGGACATCAACCATCTGGGCTCACAGCAGCCCAGAGAGCCATGTGTTCCAAAAATGTCTGATGCAAGTTTATTTTAGTGTTTTTATTTATGTTTTAGCTGTAAATATCTTCTATAATATTTCAGTGTTTTAAGGTATTAAAGACCTGTGGTAATAAATGACACACAAAGTTTCATAGTGTTACCTATGAAACCGTAACATATGCAAGACCTCAGAACAGAGGCTCCAGGGAAGCTGCTCTTGTAGGCCTTTTCTCTGAATTCCAGGCTATTGCCATTTGCAGCCACTTTTCTGCACAAATCAGGACATTCTTCCAGACTGTGCCACCAGAAGCAAATGGCCAAAACGCATGGAAGCTGAGGGTGTGCTCTGAATGGCCACCCACAGCCCTGCTTCAGAGTCTCTGCTCCTCCAGGCAGCCTTGCTGAGCTCACCCAGTGACTGCATGTGTCACTGTTACAGATTTGGAAGGACGGATGGATGTAAATGTAGTGTGACATCATAGAAAAGTGCTTTTGTCTGGTGTATGGATCAGGGTGCAAGGGCATCTTCATTTTAAAAAAAGAGTTCAGGTACAAAGACCAAGATCGAAACCCTCTGCCATAGGTGACAGGGGAGGGCCCTAGGGATGCATTTCCTTCCCGAGAGCTTGGGAGTCTTTCACCCAGAGTCTGAGCACAGGTGAGGGCAGCAGAGACAAGCCCCCCAGGGAGTAACCCAACTCACCTCCAGTCGGATGGGGCTTTGGCTCCTGCTGTGCTCACCATCGGGTGTAGGGGACAAAGGTAGGTCCAGGGGGTTATCCTCCTCTGACTGTTTCCTTTTCCCTTTGACAGGGGGAGCTGCAAAGAGAGGGAAGAAGAGAAGGAAAGGGGAGAGGGGAGGGAGACAGAGCACATGAGATGCAGGTAGGGAAGAGCAGGTGGCCGAAAAGGGCACCCCACCACAAAGGAATTGGCTGGGGGAGAGGGGGTATGTCCATGACTATACACAGGCTGTCCCTACACATACACACACACACCTGGCAGGGCTGGCCCTGCTGCCCCCTCTCCCTCCATTCCCTACCTGGCCCCGACTGCTCCACCCCCGCCTCTCTTCTGTCCTCTTCTCCAGCCATCTTCCCACATCTTTGAAGGGAACACTAAACCACCTTGGAATCAGAGATGGCTGGGGGTGGGCTCTGGTGCTTAAGAAACTCCTGTCTCAAAACCAGCCCCACCTGCTGGGTGTGGTGGCTCAAGCTCGTAATCCCAGAACTTTGGGAGGCCCAGGTGAGAGGATTGCCTGAGTCCAGGGGTTCGAGACCAACCTGGGCAACTGGGTCTTGTAGAGACCTTGTCTCTATAATAAATCAAAAAACTAGCCGGGTGTGGTAGCACATGCTTGTAGTTCCAGCTACTTGGAAGGCTGAGGCAGAAGGATCGCCTGAGCCCAGCAGGCCAAGGCTGCAGTGGTCATGAGTGTGCCACTGCACTCCAGCCTAGGCAACAGAGTGAGACTCCTACTCAAAAAAAAAGGAGGAAAAAAAAAAATGCCGAGCACGTTCAGGCACAGGGCTTTGCAGCAGCCCAGCCTCTTTGGGGGCGCTGCTGAGGCTCCCATGTCTGTGGGCCTCCAAAGCACCACGGAGGATGACTGGACGGTAGAGAGCCAGTGCCCATTTGTGAGACACCTGATTTTTCCCTGGGTATCTGCAGAATTCTAATGGCTCCTAGCTAAGCCACATACTCCCTTCATCTGCAGGGGTCCTGGTGATCCTTCTGACAAGTCCCTTCCTCTGCTGACAAGTCCCTTCCTCTGGATGGTCTTCCCCAGGGCCCAGCCAGGGGCAGCTCCTGGTCCTTTCATGGCCCGCAGCTACTCACAGGCATCCCGACTGAAGTGACTGTCACCCATCTGGCCTGATTTACTCGGTGAGGCCGCTCACACCCACACAGCAGGTGCCAGCAGGCTAGAAGGAGTGAGGCTTTGTGACAACCCTGCGTGGAGGGCAGGAGAAGCTGTGGGCTCGGTTTTACTAAGGGCTGCCATGCGTTGATAGTAGCAAAAATGCAACACCTCTGCCACTGCAAAAAAATACAGCCACTGGAAGCCGCCTCAGGCCACACAGCAGGCTGGCAGCAGATCTCAGCTCAGAAACTCTTGGCTTTCAGACTTCCAACAACCTTTTCTTTCTTTTATCTTTTGTTAATTGATTATGGACTGTTCCATATTCCTGGTTCACTTCGGCTCAGGAAATCCTTATGGCTGGGAGTTTGTGAGATTTCTCCTCCATCCCAGACAGAAAAAGGAATGTCCCCAGGAAAGAAAAACAAAAAAACAAAAAATAATACCAATGTGACCCAGGAAGCCAGCGGTACCCAGAGGCACCAGGTGTTTGAATCTTTGGCCACTGAAGGGTATCCTCTTTGGTAGTTATTCCAATAAGTGCTGCTATGCCTGCAACTACTCACTCCTGCCACTTGGGCATCCTTGGCTGCATCCCTGGCTCTTCCATGTACAGCCTCACCTTGGAGATATTGTGGGTTTGGTTCCAGACAACCATGATAAAATGAATATCACAATAATGTAAGTCACAATTTTTTTGGTTTCCCAGTGTATATAAAAGTTACGTTTATGCTAAACTATAGTCTATCAAGTGTACAATAGCATTATGTCTAAAAAATGTACATACCTTAATTGAAAATTATTTTATTGCTAAAAAACACTAACAATCATCTGAGCCTTCAGTAGTTGTCAAAAAGAGTTGTAAACTTGCTGATGGAGGGTCTTGCCTTGGTGTGTTGATGACTGCTGACTGATCAGGGTGGTGGTTGCTGAATGTTGGAGTGGCCATGGCAATTTTTTTTTCTCTTTTTTTCTTTTTGAGTTGGGATCTCATTCTGTCACCCAGGCTGGAGTGCAGTGGTGTGATCACAGCTTACCATAGCCTTGACCTCCTGGACTCAGGCGATCCTTCTGCCTCAGCTCCTGGGTAGCTGGGACTACAGGTGTGCTAGGACTACTGGCTCATTTTTAAATTTTTTATAGAGATGAGGTCTCGCTATATTGCCAAGGCTGGTCTCGAACTCCTGGGTTCAAGTGATCTTCCCGCCTTGGCCTCCCAAAGCACTGGGATCACAAGTGTGAGCCACCGCAGCTGGCTGCAATTTCTTAATATAATAATAAAGTTTGCTGCATTAATTAACTCTTCCTTTCACAAAAGATTTCTCTGATGCATGTGGTGTTGTTTGTTGTTTGACAGCATTTTACCCACAGTAGAACTTCTTTCAAAACTGGAGTCAATCTTCTCAAACCTTGCCACTGCTTTCTCAACTCATTTTGTGTAATAGTCTTAATCCTTCATTGTCATTTCAGTAGTGTTCACAGCACCTTCCCCAGGGGCAGCTTCTTTTTTTTTGAGTTGGAGTCTCACTCTATCGCCCAGACTGGAGTGCAGTGGCCGCTCCCGGCCACCGCAGCCTCGACCTGCTGGGCTCTGGCGATCCTTCTGCCTCAGCCTTCCAAGTAGCTGGAACGACAGACATGCGCTACCACACCCGGCTAATTTTTTGGTTTATTGTAGAGATGAGGTCTCGCCAAGTTGCCCAGGCGGGTCTCGAACCCGCGGGCTCAGACAATCCACTCACCTCAGCCTCCCAAGGTGCGGGATTACAGGCTGAGCCACCGAGCCCGGCTGGAAGAACATTTTTAAAGGACTCACTGATGTCTGGGCCCCACCCCTGGAACCTGATTTAAGGTCCTGTGTGGGGTATCTGAGTTTAAAGGTCCCCAGGGAGGTCCCAGTGGGCAGCCAGGTTGAGAGTCATAGGCCAGAGGAACCCTATTCCCTTCTGCTTGGTTCCGGAGTCTGTGAGTTCTGCCTGGGCCACACTCAGGAAAAACCTGCTGGAGTCAGGCACCTCGGGTTACTGGAAAGGAGGTCACCAATCCAAGCTGTTTAACCCCAGATGGGAAGGGGATTAGAACCATCGCCTGAAGCCACAAAGGAAAACACTCTCTTTATCTGTGTCCAGCTGAGTCCCCAAATGAACTTGCCTCCATTCTCACCCAGCTAGGGTGAGCGCTCTGTCCTGGAAGGGCCTTTTGGGCTGCAGGTCTGTGGAGCCCACTTGCGCAGCCTCAGATGAATGAGAAGGAAGAGTCTGCTCCCTCCTTCCCCAGGGTGCACCCTGTCCTGTCCCTTGCTGCCCTAACCCCTCCTTTCCCCTGATCCTTTATTGATGAGGGTTCCAGGTAAATCTAAAACAAGTTTGAAACCTGGTGCCATAGATGTTGGGCATGTCCTCCTGCTTGCCTATCTCCCAGCACACACATCTCTGGATACAAGGCCCGAGTGGCGGGCTGCCCTCTCCCAGGCTCACCCAGCCTGCAGAGGCAGGAGAAGCCCACTTGCCCCTGCATGTCTGCTGCTGCCATGAGCCAGAGTTACCATCTTGCTCCAAGCTGGTACAAGGGGCCCAAACTTTGCCCTTCCTGCACAATTCCTTGGGTGTCCTTTTTCTAACAGGGAAGGTAGATCAAATCAAAAAAGAAAGCTGCTCTCCACAAGAATGTCATTCATTGACTTTCCATCCAAAAAACAATGATGATGATCATGGTGATTACTGTTGCACTGTTTACTTTCAACACATCTGGAATCTGTTCTAGTATGAGGTCTGAGATAGGGACCACAACCATATTTTTCTCCCCTGTCAGTTAGATGGTCCCAGTGCTGGATGAGTAACCCCCCTCCCTGCCAATGACCGGAAGTGCTGTTTGTCCCACAGTCTGTGTTTCTAAGGCAGGGGTCCAATCCCTGGGCCTCCTGAGCTCTACCTTCTGTCAGATCAGCGGGGCATTAGATTCTCACACGAGCATGAACCTATTGTGAACTGCGCAGGTTAGGGATCTAGGTTGCACCCTCCTTAGGCGAATCTAATGCCTGATGATCTGAGGTAGAGCTGAGCAGTGGTGCTAGTAGTGCTGGGGAGTGGCTGCAAATACAGATCAGCATTAGCAGTGAGGTTTGACTGCACATTCCCTCTCCCTGACTCCCCTACGTGAAAGAATTGTCCTCCATGAAACTGGTCCCTGATGCCAAAAAGGTTGGGGACTGCTGTTCTAAGGAACACACCTGAGACTGTTTCTCGACTTTTTGTTTTGTTTCACCCACTGTGGAATGCTGAGACCCAGTCACACTGTTTTAATTTTTGTAGCTTTATAAAACAACCTACTATCCAGAGGGCAAGTGCCCAATATTACTCTTCTTTTTAAAATATTCCACCTAAACTTTAGGATAATTTTGTCACATTTTCTTAAAAACACACGCACCAGTCCAGGGGTTTGATTGCATTGAAATCTATGACTTTGAGGAGAATTAACACCTTTATAATACTGCATCTTCCTTTCAAGACCACGTGTCTCTAATGACTGAAGTTCCTCTCTGCAGTCCTCAGAAGTTCCTTGTTAAAGCTCCTGTGTCGGCCAGGCATGGTGGCTCACGCCTATAATTCCAGCACTTTGAGAGGCCAAGGTGAGAGGATTGCTTGAGCCCAGGGGTTCGAGACCAGCCTGGGCAACTTGGTGCGAAATCATCTCTACAATAAATCAAAAAATTAGCTGGGCGTGGTGGCACGTGCCTGTAGTTCCAGCTACTTGGAAGGCTGAGGCAGGATTCCCTGAGCACAGCAGGTCAAGCCTGTGGCGGCCATGAGCATGCCACTGCACTCCAGCTTGGGTGACAGAGTGAGACTCCAACTCAAAAAAAAAAAAAAAAAAAAAAGCTCCTGTGTCTTTTCTGATGGGTTATTCTCAGTGCAGCTAGATGATGGTGCCAGAGAAGCCCTGCTAGCTGTGGGACATCACTCTACAAACCCCTGCCCCCCATTTCCTCATTTCACTGCTGGAAATAGGACCCAAGGAGGCTAGGTGGCTGCACCAGAAGATGAGCCCAGGGCCCTAGTGATCATGTCCCTCACTAGGAAGCCAGTGGGTATGGCAGGTACTGGGCTAGAGGATTGCCCAAGGTCCTTCCCAGGTTGAGAATGATTTCTGTTCCACTCCATGGCTCCTAAGTCAAGCTCAACTTCCAGCCCTAAAACTAAAGCAATGAAGAGGTTAGTTTCACTCACTCACTCCTGCAGGTCTACTTGTTCTCAAGCCATTCCCTGTTATCCCTTCTGCACTCCATGTTCCACCAACACAAATCAGCTCTGACTGGCTTTGGGCTAGACATCTTATATATTGCCTTACTGAATCTTCCCAACAGCCCAGTGGGCATTCTTTCTCCCTTTTAACAGATGTAATACCTGACGCTCAGAGAAGTTCAGGGAACTTGCCCAAGATCACACAGCTGACCCGCAGCAAAGAGCTGGGATTCAGAACCAGAGCCATCAAACTGCTCCAAGACACTGGACCCTGCGATTTAGAGGTTTCTTTTTTTCTCTTAATTTTTAAATGTTTTTAGAGACAGGGTTTTGCTATGTTGCCCAGACTGGTCTCAAACTCCTGGGGTCAAGCGATCCTCCTACCTTGGCTTCCCAAAGTACTGGGATTACAGGCGTGAGCCACAGTGCCCAGCCTGTTTTTTTGTTTGTTTGTTTTGAGTCGGAGTCTCACTCTGTCACCCACACTGGAGTGCAGTGGCACACCCACGGCCACCGCAGCCTCGACCTGCTGGGCTCAGGTGATCCTTCTGCCTCAGCCTTCTAAGAGTAGCTGGAACTACAAGTATGCACCACCACGCCCAGCTAATTTTTTGATTTACTGTAGAGATGAGGTCTCCCCCAGTTGTCCAGGCTGGTCTCAAACCCCTGGACTCAGGCAATCCTCTCGCTGCCACCTCCCAAAGTGCTGGGATTACAGGCTCTGTTTGTTTGTTAATGGGAGCAGGGAGACCCCAAGTTCCTTGTCTGGGCTCAGAAGGTGCAAGATTGCCTGCTTTCCCTGGAGCAGATCTGCAGTCTTCCAGCACATCATCCCTGTTAACTCTGCTAACAAAAGCTGGTCTGTGCTGACTGCTAAGGCAACCAGGCCCCAGGATGGGAGGGGGCTGGTCAACTGGCTGCACCCTCAGGGAGGTGGGCAGCTAGGGCAAAGCCTCTACCCCCTGTGAGTCAAGTTCCCTGGCCTCAAGGGCCCCCAGAAACCCTGCCATCTCTCAATAGGGGTACTGTCTCCATAATCTTTTTTTTTTAATCAGAGTCTCACTCTGTCTCCCAGGTTGGGATGCAGTGGCACGCTCATGACACCGCAGCCTCGACCTGCTGGGCTCAGGCAATCCTTTCACCTCAGCCTTCCAAGTAGCTGGAAACACGACGTGCACCACCACACCAGCTAATTTTTTGATTTATTGTAAAGAGGAGGTCTCGCCAAGTTACTCAGGGTGGTCTCGAACCCCTGGCCTCAAGCAAGTCTCTCACCTTCACCTCCCAAAATGCTCCCTGCTTTGTTTCCATAATCTTGAGGAATGAAGGCAGAATTGTTGACACTTATTGAGATCCCTTTAAGAAGCTATCACCTGCTACCTGAGAAAGTAGGGGGCCAGTTCCTGGCTGGGACTCAGCCCATCTGGGGAAGTGGGGGTTAGTGTAAAGGGAGGAAGGTGAAAGCAGTGGAGAGAGATGGGATCCCAGTGGAGGAGAGTCACTGAAGACAAACTCAAGATGTCTCACCTGGGCACAGCCAGGGCACAAAAGTGAGCAGGGCAGTCAGTGGGCTCCTGAGAACTTGCCCCCTGCCCTGCCAGACCACGAGCTGAGATCAGGTGAGAGTGAGGCAAGGGCTCTGGCACCACACAGGTGCATCTTTTATCAAGTCAGTCGCTGCTTCTGTACCTCAGTTTCCCCACCTATAAAGCGAGTGTGCTAGATACAATGTTCTAAGCAGAAGAAAGCAAGAAACGAGGCTTCCCCACAAACCACAGCAGAACTCGGTGAAATCTGAAGCCTGGGTCCTGCTCTCCCCCCCACAGCATCTCACTGGCTCACAGGCGCTCAGGAAACATCAGCCTCGAGGATGCAGGATGCACACCTTTGATCTTATAGACCCCGATGCCCCAAAAAGGGCTGTGACGGTCCAAGGCCACACAGCCCTTGAGCTCACTGGCCTGTTGGAGGTGCACACCCTTTCCCCCCCCACCTCTCTCTCCCTCTCTTTCTGTTGCCCGCCCCACTCACCCTGGTGTGATGGGAAGGAAGTGACACTTCCTTTCATGAAAAGTCACTGACTGGGAACACTGCGTCAATTACCACAATAATGGTAACGGCAGCCTCAATAACAACCAGCAGACATGCCCCACCCCCTCGCCTGAGGTTGTTGGCTTAAGTTTCTCTTAGCTTGAGCTGGAACCCAAACAAAGAGCCTTTGAAGCGGCTAGTCCATTCCGTGGCCCAGGAGCCCGCCACCTGGCGGAGTCTCCACATGGAGCCTGCGCCAGTGGGTGGTTTGGGGAGGCTGGACCTGCCAAGGGCTGCGCTGGAGCCAGCAATGAGGACAGGCAAGTTGGACCCCCCTCACCCCCAACCAGGACACAGCTCTGCAGCAGCCCTGCCTCAGTACCTCAGCAGGGGGAGAGGGAGCAGGGGCAAGTTTGGAAGCAGCTGAGTCCAGATGAGCGCCTGGAGAGGGTACAGAAGAGAAGGGGTGCAGGGGGCACCAAATATGAGGCTATCAACTCCTAAGCCCTTTGGGGCTCCCTGTTTCTCTACCCGGCACTGGAATGCCCCAAAAGACCCAATTCCAGGACAGGGCTGAACCCCCACCGTCCCTCCCCGCCAAATCTGGGTGATATTTGGTGACAGTTATAGCTCCATCCATGAAGCGGTCCCCATGTTCCCTTGCCACCTAGGCAGAAACAAGACTCAGAGGTGTTAAGTGCCTTGTCCAAGATTTCACCCAACAGTAGAGGCAGGCTTTCTTTTTTATTTATTTATTTTTGAGTCGAGTCTCACTCTGTCACCCAGGCCGGAGTGCAGTGGTACACTCACGGCCACCACAGCCTCTATCTGCTGGGCTCAGGCAATCCTTCTGCCTCAGCCTTGCAAATAGCTGGAGCTACAGGCATGCGCCACCACACTCAACTAATTTTTTGATTTATCATAGAGACGAGGTCTCGCTATGTTGCTCAGGCTGATCTCAAACCACAGATCTCAGGCAATCCTCTCGCCTCCGCCTCCCAAAGTGTTAGAGATTACAGGCGTGAGCCACCGCACCCTGGCGGAGGCAGATTTTTCTGACCTCGCCAAGTTCTAGGCCCCAGGTTCTCAGGACCTGGACTGGCTTCTGGAACTCCACTCAGGCGGCGGAGTCCTATGGCCGCCCCCTCCCACCCACCCCTTCTCTGCCCTAAAGTCGCCTGTAGGCACAGAGGTCCCGACGCCCTTTGGTTTCCAGCAGTGGAGCTCAGGTGGGTGCAAGAAGCACCTGTCATTCATCCCTAGGCCCCGCGGGCCCCTTCCCGCTGGTCCAAGACTCCGAAAACAAAGGGACGCTGGGTCGCGCCAGCGCAGCGTCTCGGGACCCCCTGAGCCCTCGGGGTCCTGCGGCCGGCAAGCCCCACCACGCCAACTGGGAGGTGGGGGGTGGCGCGACCCCGGCCCGGCGGCAACTCCCGGACGCTGCGGGGGGACGACGCGCTGCGCCCGGGTTGCGCCCGCGGCTCGGGCTGAGCGCGAAGCCGAATAGCTCCTCGCACACACGCGCTTCGGACCTCCTTCCTCCACGACTGCGCGGGCAGCCATCCTGTCCCTTCTGGAGACCCGAAGGAAGGGCAGAATCGACGAAAGAACAGATAAGAGCAAAGCGAGAAGCACCTCTCGCCTGCCTGTGGGTGGGAGGGTAGACAAAAGACAAGAAGGGAGAGCGCGAAGAAGGGAAGAGAGCAAGGGCAGGGGCAGGGGCAGGGGCGAGCAGCTGGTGGCCGCCGGGCGAGCGACACAGCCCTGGGCCGAAAGAGGAACGGTTGATTCTTCAAAGTGCATTGAGCAAGTTCTTCAAAACCCGCGCAGCCACTTTCGGGAACTAGCTGCCGCGGCGGAGAGCGCCCCCCGCGCCGTGGAGAGCCCCGCGCGCCGGGTGGAGAGCGCCCCCCGCGGCGAGCCCCGCGCGCCCCCGCGGAGGGCCTCGTGCGCCCCGGTGGAGCGCGCCCCCCGCGCGCGGAGAGCGCCCGGCGCCCGCCGGACCCGCGCCCCTTCTCGGCGGCGCGGCGAGTTCTGAGAAGCCGCGGGGATGTCACGGGGGGCGGGGGAGAGAAGCAGAGAAACTGCTGCTGACAGCTGTCACAACAAATTAGCTGAGACCAGCTCGAGATTGAAACCGCAGCAGGAAGTGGGATGACAGAAGCGTACAAGGCTTGGTACATTTCGGTCAAGAGACAGCGAAAAGAGTTTCGAGATAAACGCCCGGGAAGCCCCCGGCCGCCAAAACTTTTTGTCTTTACTTTTTTCGAAGCGCGCGCGCAGACACCCAGCCTCACCCTCCCGCGCCGGCCGTGGGGTTCCGGCACCCGAGCCGGGCTCGCTCTCCGGGGCCGTAGCCCCGAGCCCACCCCACGCCCCTCTATGCCCTCCCCCCACGCCCTTGCAGCACCGACGGCCACGAGGGCAGGAGAAGACCCGGCGCCGACACCTTCGCCCTCCCTTCGGGCCGAGCCCCGCCCTGGACCGGGCCGCAAAGTCGCTTACCCATGGCCCGGCGAGATCCTGTAGCACCGACCGGGAGACTCTCCGCCCGCGCAGCTCTTCGGACCCCGCGCTCCCGGCCCTACTGACTCTAGGCAGCGCCCGCCGGTCGCTTACCCGCAGCCCCGCCCCTCCCGGGCACCGCCCCGCCCCACTCTGGACCTCCATTGGTGGGCCCGACCGTTTGGTGAGCGGCCGGGGCCGCCTCCTGATCCCGGGGAACTCTGGGAGTTGTAGTGCGCGCCTCCCTCTCCCGGCTTGAAGACCAGGGCACCGGGAAAGGCTTTTCACCTAGAGGGATTAAGGCAGGCCACGCAGGAATCCTTGCTGCCTTGTGCCTCGGTTATCCTAAGGGCAAAACTAGAGCCTTTTTGTTCTCAGCAGGGCACTGAGGACTGGGAGGGGTGAGCACAGTGCTTCTGACTTTAACTTGAAAGTGATCCTAGACATTTCCCAATTCCTACCCCCCCCCATCACAGAAGGGGAATCCCTGGCCTAGGCGCTGTGGCGTTGCAGAAGTGCTTGGTGTCCCAAACCTGCCTCAAATAGCTAATGTCCACATACGTCATGCAGACAGGGAGTGGCGGTCACAAGCTAAGCGGTTCAAAGAGAGGGTAGGTGAGAATGAGGCTTAGGGTAAGTGGAGGCAAGAGAAGGTGCCAAGCCAGACACAGCAGTAACTTGGACCTGTGCAGGCCACGGAGGAGGAAACTGAGGACCGGGATTTAAGTCTCAGCATAGTAACTACGCAGAAATTGTTGTTGGTCCATTTGAATACTTGCAGTGGCTCCATGCATTTCACACCATCATTGTCTTCATTTTAGGGGGTAAAACTGAGGTCGGAGAGATTAAGTAGCTCAAGTAGACAGGTAGTGGAATTAGAGCTAAAACTAGGCATTGGGGCTCCAGAAGAGGAACCCTCATGCCCAGGAACCCCCACCCCATTTGCACCCATCACTACCCACCCATCCTACCCATCAATCCTCCTCACACTGGAGCAGGGCTGCAGTTTAGTGAATCTGCCCCTTATCCTTTACCCTGGGATACAGGTCCTCTACAAACTCCATACAGAGCAGACAACACTGTGGACTCTGTGGAATAGATCATATGTCTACCTCATAATGTGTTGGTCTGTAAGAGCTAGCACCTGTAGAGTTGGTAATAGACATATCATCATCAATATTTAGTAACTGCCCAGAACAATTGTTATAGCGGTGATGAAGACAGTACAGCCCACTTCCCAGTTTACAAGCCACTCTCTCTTCCAGGAGAGCCAAGGCTGTGGTGGAAGACACTCTGATGGAGTGCAGTCGGGAAGTTTAACAGGTTTCTTGGTCCATTCTGTCAGCATTGATTGGCAGGCACTATGCCCAAGGTTGAGGATGGAGAATGCTGCCTTCAGTGTCACAATCTGGACCAACCCCTCCCTCCTGGATTGAATACCCCCACTGACGAGGACCTTACTACCTTACAAAGTAACAGCTCATCTCGCCATGGATAGGATTATTCTGCCATCCAGGCAGCTGGGTACACTCTTACAGACAGTGGCTGTTGTGCAAAGCCTCAGCAAGTCAACACCTGCCTGTGCCAACCTGGGAACAATATGATCTAAATTTAATTGCCTCCTGAGGCAACTATTTGCAATAGAAAGTAATTTACAATGGCCAATACATCCTGCAGAAGAAAGATATCTCTATTTATCTTCCTAAAAGCATAAACACTTCCATTGCCCAAGCCTCTCACACACCCCCCCACTCCTACCACAACCCCCCCTCCCGCCATACCCTCCAACTACAGGCTCTCAGCCCAGGATGCCTGGGGGGAGGTTACCTAGCCCCTCCGTGTCCTGGTGCCTCTCTGTGCGTCTTAATAAGGAAAACAAACAATCTCTAATAAATAAGCACATTCTTTTCGTAAAAAACATTACAAATAAATCCATCCTCTCAAAGACTATTCCAAATCCTAGTTCTCTCCCTGCCCCAGAGGTGAGGACTATTATCAGATTGGGTAAAATCTTCCAAAACGTTTTCTTACATATTTTCATGAATATACAGGGGGTGCCAAAAAAAATGTTTACACACTTTAAGAGATGTTATCTATGTATTACTTTTCGGAGTTAAATTAAATTATGGTAGCAATGTGTAGTGTGACGTTCGCTCAGCCGCGCTTCCGCCATTTCCTTTGACTGTCCTGCCTGTCACATAGTGACGCTAGCATTCATTTGATTAATGCCATCTTTTGAGCTAATGTCATACTTAAAATGTGTACACATTTTTTGGCACCCCTGTATGTATCCCGAGTATAGAAAAATATGTAGTTTTGTTTTATGTGTGTGTTTAAATAAATAATACAATTTCTGATTATTCCACTGCAAAACTTGCTTTTCCTCTTAATACCAGATCTTGGAGATCTTTCTTTGTTAGAACACACATTGGCTTCTCTCTTGTAACGGCTGGGCTGTGTACCTTCCTGTGGATCTGCACCAGTGTATTTAATCCCCTCTCGATAGTGCTTGATCTATTTGCGGCTGGGCGCAGATGCTCACGCCTGTAATCCCAGCACTTCGGGAGACTGAGGCAGAAGGATCATTTGAGCCCAGGAGTTTGACACCAGCCTGTCTCAAAAACCAACCAACCAACAAAAAACCCCAAAACAAAAACAATTTTGCGATTACATGAATCCTGCCAAAAACTTTCTAGAACCTCCTAGAACACGTTTGGGGCTCAGGAGCTCACAAAATCTTTCCAGAATCTGAGCTAAAAGTTGCCTTCTAGCTCTCATCTCCCTGTTAGCATCTTTTTTGGCCCCATTTCTAGAAAGAAAATCTAGCCCTGGAGATGGTTCCCATCCTGGAATTCTCAGAGCTGTAGGGACCATTCAAAGTCACCTGTCCATCTGGCCTCATTTGAGAGAGGAGACCATCAGGTCCAGAGAGTTTCCAAAGTCATACAGCAAAATCAGTGCTATCGCTTCCTCTGGGACCCAAAAACCCTTCCAGTGTACTTAGGAAACAGAATGCACAGCCAGTTTTCTGCCCAGCCAGTTTTCTGCTCAGTTCCCAGGCTCAGCAGTTGCCAAAGGTCCCCAGAGCTTTGTTTTCAAAGGAGAAATGAAGCGGGAAGTATTTTTAACGCTGCCCCTCCTTACTCCTGCCTCGCTCCCGTGCTAGCTGTCCAGGAAAGGCCAGCTTCACAGTGGCATCTGCGACTCATGGAAAACAACAAATGCCCGAAATAGATGGTATGCAAGCTTAAGATGGAAAAAATTGGCTCATGGTTTCAAATGCCTCTTTTAGAAAAAGACAAGAATAGCTTTTGGCCTTTGGGGAACTGCTGGGGTGAGAGCGGGGAGGTCGTGGTGAGTCCCGGATCACCAAGGGCCCACTTCCTGCCTGGAAGAGCTCTGGTCACTGCCCTCCAGGGCACGTGGAAGACAGCTTCCTGGGCTCCGTCCACACTGGGAATCACATCTGCACCGGGCTGTGGGTTCCCTCCAACCTACTGCTGAATCTGGAATAACTCCCTTTGTTGGGCTGGCCTGGGTGCCTCACCCTGCCCCATTCTTCCCTGCCAGGTCCCAGTTTCTGAACTTCCTGAGCCTGAGGGGTGAAAGTCAAATTCCCCTGGGGGAGAGGGGTGGAGGGCAAAGAAAGATAATTTGGGTTTTCACCCCCACTCAGACACAGCCAAGCTGTGTGGCCTTGGACATGTCACTTAACCACCCAAAACCTTAGGTCCCTCATCTTTAAAGCGGAGATAATATTTCATTTATTCACTCATCCAACATGTGTCATGTGGTCCTACTATGTGCCAGCACTGAGCTAGACACTGGGACCTAGCCACGACCAGGACAAAGTCCCCCACCTCGTGGAACAGAAGATACAGTCCTTGTCAACCTCATGGGCTGGTGTGAATCAGTCACTCCTTCAGTAAGTGAGCCAAGGGCTGAAATGTCTTTGATCAGATGCTACACCAAGCATCTTGGACGGATTATTTCACTGAATGTCACCCCAGCCCTGTGAAGTGGGCACGATATCTATTCCCAGAGAGTAAACGCAGGACAAGCTCATAGGCTTACCCACAAACAGGCAGGGCTGTGGGTATGTCAGGCCCCTGGTAAAGCTTGGGGATCAGGATAACTGAAGCTTGGTGTAAGTCCAGACTGGAGGTCAGTGCCAAACGCCCTGGACAAAGACATTTCTTAAACATGGCATCTGCCTGGCGCTTTTACTTAAAATAAGATCTCAGCTGGCCCTTCAACTCTGTGTTGTATTACTATCTCTCCCATTTGACAGATGAGTAAACTGAGGCATGTAGGGGTTAACTTATCTCTTCCTAGCTCCCCGAACTGGGTGGAAATGAGGCCAGAGAGGGTTTGGGGGAGGGATACCTTAAGCGACGGGGACGGCACCAGGGCCAGGAGAGAACTCCAACTCCCAGGATGCCGCAAGGGGGACGTGTAGGGGCTGGGCCGACACGTACACAGGGCTGTAATTTCTTGGCATTAAAAAAAAAGGAAAAGAAAAGAGAGAAAGAATCAAAGCTTCAAGCGTCACGTCTAGGAATAGCCTCGGAGTCGGGCCAAGTCATTATAGCCGATGAGTAATCTGGTTAAGTCATTTCTCTAAACACCATTCCTTGTAAGAGAATTAAAATATCAGCTTACATCAGAGGGGGAGAGGCGGCTCCAGGGGCCGGGCGGGAGCTCAGCCAGGAGCGGGGAGTGGCAGGCGCGCAGGCTGGGCCCTGCTTCTGGGCGGGGACTGGATGTCCGGGGGCCCTGCCAGTTGGGTCCTGGGCTCTGGGCGAGAGCTGGCAACCAGCTAGAGGGGTGGGGGGAGCGGCCTGCCAGGCCTCAGTTTACCTGGTTGTTAGGGCCCTGGGGGAAGTTGGGGGCCACCTCCTCTCAGGAGGATCACTGTCCCTCATGGAGGCGCTGGGGGTTTTCTTTTCATCAGGGATCCCCCCTCCCTCCCAGAGCTGATACCTTGATAGCTTCAGGTCCACTGTCGGAGTGAAGAACGGAGGACTGGCCTCTGGACACAGGGAGGGGGAAACAGGGTACCCAAGCCTCTGAGTCAATGCTGATTTCTCTCTAGACCTCTTGGAAAGTCTTGGAGGAAGGAGTGCCTTAATTTCCATTTTCCCTCTTTTCTCTTTAGTGGCCCTAGTGTTAGGAGAACACTAGGCTGGAGTGACCACCAGCTACCTTTGGCATCCTGAGGGCAGGACTGCGATGAACTGGAGAGGACAGGCCGATCAAAAAGCTGCCCTGAGCCTCCTCAACGCCAGCCCTCCGAGCTGCGCTCCTGGGCCAACAACATGAGTTGGGTGCCAGCTCTGAACCAGACACAGATGGCATCTCACCCTCCTAGCTCAGAGACCCAGAAACTTTCCCCTGGCATCCCAGCCAGGCCCAAGGCAGTAAAGAATAACTCGAGTTTATGGTGGCAGTCAATGAACACTTGAGGCAGGCCAACCCAGTTCTAATTTTGTTTTTTTTTGAGTCGGAGTCTCACCCAGGCTGGAGTGCAGTGGCACGCTCATGGCCACTGCAGGCTTGACCTGCTGGGCTCAGTGATCCTTCTGCCCCAGCCTTCCAAGTAGCTGGAACTACAGGCACCCGCCACCATGCCCGGCTAGTTTTTTGATTTATTGTAGAGATGAGGTTTCACCAAGTTGCCCAGGCTGGCCTCGAACCCATGGGCTCAGGCAATCCTCTCATCTCAGTCTCTCAAAGTGCTGGGATTATAGGCATGAGCCACTGCACCTGGCCAGCTCTAAGCTTCTTACACCCGTTAACTCTTGCAGTGACAGGTTGGAGAGGGTGACCACTTCCCAGAAGGCTTTTGGCCAGTCCACAGTAACAGAAACCTCGGCTCTGGAGCCAGGCGGACTGCTTTCCAATCCTGGTACCTCACTTGCAGGTGGTGTGCCCTTGGATGACTTATTCATTGACTCCAATCCTCAGTTTTCCCCTGTGTGAAGCAGAGTTAGCGATACCTAGCTTGCAAGATGACTATGAAGGTGAGAAATAACATAGGCCTTCAACAAGTGGCCGTTCTGTTGTGGTGGCTGCACTGTGTGAAACCAGCCCTCCCTACCAGTGGTGAGGAACTTCCACGGTGTAGATTCTGTGTGGAAGAAATAAGTAAAGAAATAAATACTTAAATACCCCACCACTCTCCGCACACACACAGACCCCACCATCTCTCACCACAATGGGCCTCTTCCCTAGCCACACTGCTGACCCCTCTGCACAGCCCTCTGCTACCCGAGGGGAGGCCCAGGCTGAAATGCCCTCAGGCCTGGCCTTGGAGACTTGGGGCTGGGCCCTGAGATTCCCCTCCCGTCAGGTTTTCAGCTAGTAGTCTCAAAATCCCCAGGACCCCATCTTCCTGGATGCCAGCACACAGGGAGGAGTTGTGGAGGAGGTAAGCAACTCACCCCAACCTGACAGGGCCCCGCTAACCCCTTCAACAGTGTAAGACTGGGCTTTGGGAAGAGGGGCTGCTCTAATTCCTGCTCCCCAAGTGAACTCATGGGGTTCCTCTAAACTAATGCTTTTGGACTCGCAGTGGCCTGGTTAAGAACGTCCCTTGAAGTTTCCTGCTCCCCTGTGGCTTCCCCACCCCACCCCACCCCCAGACCTGAGGTCCAGGCCTCTGCTCCTGTCCATCTCCTTATGTCACCCACCCAGCAAACTGCCACAGTGGGGGCTGCCCTCCCTTCTTGAAAGCCCAGCAATGTTTGTTTGAAACAGCACCTGGCAGGCAGAACCTGGGTAAGCCCAGGTTCAAGTGGTCCTGTTTACACCCCAGGTCAGCCTTCCTTCCCGCTCTGCCAACCAAGAGCTGGCATTGCCCCTGCACTTGCTGTGCAGCTTTCCTGCTGCTGCATCCTAAGAGCTTGTGTGCAGACCTGTGTGTACACACCTGTGCATCTAAGCACTGGTCTTCATGCAGAAGAGCCCCCAGCTCACACCTGGGATCACACAAGCATGTATACACAGTGTCACTCACCAGACAGCCTGCCAGCCCTGAGGCTTTCCTCCCCACATCTGGGGTACCTACTAAGGCCCCACACTGTGGGGGACTCTCCTCCCCAAACTGGTTCCCGGGCTGGGTCCAGAGGGGGCCTGCTGTGAGCCCCTGTGGAGATCGGAGGATGGAGCTCTGCTCTGCTGGAGGAATTGTGCCACCACCCTGGCCTACCTTGGACACCTAGAAAAGGACAGTCTCCCTCCTCCCCACCTGCCCACCTGTGCCATGGGGTCTTCAGTCATGGGGCTGGCCTAGGGGACTTTGTTCTGTTAAAACTGCCTTCTCTTTCTGCCATGGGCTCAACAGGCTCTTCCAGACCTGCCCGAGTGCTACCAGCCACGGCTAAAGGCAGAGGGCCGCAAGGAGGGGGCTTCTCTGGGTATTGGATCTCAGGGTGAGGACAGTTCTGGACGTGGAGGTAGCTTGATCGTCCACCCCTCTCTGACAAATCTGGCAGTGCAGCCACACTGTGAGTGCTGTCCTTCCAATGCTCGTACTCTGCTGCTGACAGTGAGTGTCTGCATGTGCTGGACCCTCTGCTCCTGTGGAGGACCCTTGCCTGGCTTGGTAGTTCCCGCCATGTCTACCCAGTGAACTTCTCATCCTTCAAGGCTCTGTCTAAAGCTGATATCCACACCCGCTCTGCGCCAGTGCTCCCAGCATACACTTCTGCTGTGGCATTTGCCACACTGGTGCTCCTGTGGTCAGTCTCATGCCATTATGTGACTGGCCGGCAGCCATCGAGCCTGTATTCCCCAGTGAGGAATGGCCTCAACTATCTGCCCACACCACGCTGCTGGCAGGGCTACAGCACCGAAACCACTGCTCTTCCAGAAGAGGAAACTGAGGTTCTGAGTGGGGAGGGACTTGTCCAAGGTCCCACGGCAGCTTCAAAAGATCTCAGAGCTGCTAAAGAAAGGAATCGGGAAGGAAGAGGTGGAAGTGAGGGGCCACAGAGGGTGGGTGCATAGTAGGTGCTCAGTGAAGAGCTATAGAAGGAGAATGAAGGGTCTGTAAGGAGAGGATGGGAGGAGGGGAAGCAGGACGCACACTTCCGCCCCCACTTCTATCACCACACACCACCCTGGGGGCAGCACTTCCTGTTAGGGGCAGGACATTCTACCTGGGCACTGAGCTCACACGTACTCCCTTCTCACTGGATGGAGTTACAGGGCTGGGTGACTCTGCAGGCTTGGCGGTCACACCAACCCTCTGATCCCAGGGCCAAAGACCCTTTGCTGGGCATCCCTGCTGCTGGTGGATCCTAGGCGAGGACGGTGAGCACAACCTGGGGCCCTGAGCTCCACTCAGGGCTGCTTGACCTCAGTTCCCTGGGGAGATCAGAGTCCCCCAAGCCCCTGACCCGCTTGTCTCTGCCAGAGGGAGGTTCTGGGCATCCAGTGTCCTGGCTCTGGTGAAGCTGAGCAGGATCTGTCCTGGCAGAGTGACAGGCATCTTTCTCCATAAGAAAACTAAGTACTGCGAGTCAGTCGAGTTCTCTGTGCTCAAGTTTCCTCATCTATAACAGGCGGGTGGCATACTAACAGCCCTTACCCCACCTAGTGCCAGTATGGACATTCGGACATTCGAGGAGCTCACTATAAAGTGCTCAGAACCGTGCCTGCTGCAGCAGGAAGCTCTCCATAAATCTTAGCTCTTTCCCATAGCTCTGGGCAAAACAGAAGGCATAGGGTGGGCCAGGGCTGGGGGAGCGAGGAGCAAGCACAGGACACCTGAGTTCCAGCTCCAGCCCCAGCCCCGCAGCTAGGCCACTTGGTTCTGGAAGGACACCCCACCCGCACTCCGTCTGTACCATGTGCCATATTTTGTTGGCTTTGGGGCTTTTTTTTTTTTAATAAACAAGGGCTGCATGAAACCCCTAATATTCTGGGTAAGTGTTGAAACAGCTCAGAAATCCCCACCACCCCTTGTGAGTCAGTGGCAGGAGCAATAAGCAGAACTGCTAGTGACACTGTGTGAAATTCTGCAAGCTAACAGCTGGGCAGTCCTGGGACCCCAGGGATTTGAAGCCAGGCCTCAAGATATAAGGATGTCCTGGAGAGGCACCGAGGGCCCCAGGGATTGTGGGGGCGGCACCAACCCCCGAAAAAGACTCTGATGCCCACCCCCTTGCATAATTGGAAGTAAAAACAACTCCCGACGGTTAAATTAGCGAAAGGAAGTCCCACAAGGCTCTGACTTTTCCCGTAACGGCGATTTCGATGCTCGTTGGGAAATATCAAGTTCTTTCCAAGCATTTGTCTTTTTCTATTTTGGTGCCTTAAGCATGGGCTAGGTCGACCCAACCCCTTGCCCCGGTCCTTAACGACCCCTGCGGGTGCTCTGCCGAGACGCTTTGAGGTGGAGGGGGACCCTCCGCGCTGGCCCCTGGGGCGGGGGGGGCGGACTGCGGCGGCGGTGGGGAGAGCGCGGAGCGCAGACACCCAGGGCTGTGAGCGAGGGGTGCCAGGTGGGGTCGGAGAGAGCGTGCCCCACCCGCTCTCAGCCGTCCCCATCCGCTCCTAGTTCTGTCCCCCCTCACTTACCCCCGTGCCCCGCCCCCCCCCCGTACCGCCCCAGGGCGGGAGGGGGGAGGCGGTTTCAGAAAGCGCTTTCCTAGCCCAGCCGGATCTGAGTCAAAAAGGGGAGCTGGCTCAAACCGAAAGAATAATTTGGTTAGCCAAGGCGGCCACTATTTCTCTGGGGCCCAAATTACTGCCAGGCAGGGAGCTCCAGGGCCGGAGCATCGCAGGCCCCTCGGCCTGCTGAAAGCGCCGCGCCCCACGCGGTGCCCATCCCCCCAACTCCCAAAGGGGCCGGGAAGGGCGGATGAGGGGAGCGTGCCTCCGTCAGCTCCACGAGTTCTGGTGGCTGCTCGGGGTCGTCCCTGCCCCTTCTTGAGGCCCAGGTGGGGGCCTCTGGAAAAGGCACACGAGTCCCTCTCCCTGTCCCAGTAAGCCAGCAGGCCCCCTGGGCCCAGCTGTTCCCTCTCCCCCAGCTTGCAAATTCCTACACAACCCCTGGGTGGGAAGCTTTTCTGGAAGTCTGATATTGACACTCCTGAGGGTCTCTACCCATTCTTAGAAGTGCCTGGCATCCCCTTATAGAGGCCAGCTTAAAACTAACCACCCCAGTAGGTTCAATGCCCCTGGCATCTGCCCCCGACCCGCAAGTTCACCTCTAGGCCCCTTGGCTTGCAGGGCTTGTCCTCTGACCAGCATCCTAGTGGGCCCAGTGAGGCCCAGATTAACAGGGTTTTATTGAACTGGCATTCACCCAGAGAGAAACACTGATTTTTATATAGTAGCTAATCTTTTTTTTTTTCCACGCTGAGCTGCCTGGGTGGAGTGGGCAGGGCAGGGCCCAGGGAGGCTCCCCTCACCAACTTGTCCAGTCTGAAGTCACCTGTGTGGATTCTGATCCCTCCAGCTCCCAACTCAGCCACAGGTTGCCCCTCAGTCTAGAGGGGTGGCCCGGGCAGGCGCAGAAGTTCTCTGCGTCAGGGACCCTGCTGGACTCAGATTCTGACCTCAGGACAGGTGTGGGAAAGAGATGCTGATACCTCACTTCCCTGGGCCGCCCAGACCACCTGGCCTGGGGCTGCCACACTGCCTTTTAGGCCCAGCTCGCTGTCTCAGCACAAAATTCGCCCTGTAAGCGAGACCATCATGAGCTCCTGGGCAGGGCCAGACACACGGCTGCTGTCACAGGGAAGAGTCCTACAGACAGCGAGACGGCCGGGACACAGTGCTGGTGACGGCACCCGGCTGGTGCCCGCTGCACACAAGGACGAGCCCTGAACACGGCTGAGGTTGGGGGCATGCAGGGTCAACAGGGCATGTGAAGAGGACACAGCTGTCTGCGATCCCCACCAGCCATCCCACCCCAGGGCACTGCTATTGGGCAGGGCTGCGGGGCTGGGTCAGCATGGCCCCTGACCTATCAGAAGACCTGGAACATCCCTCTTTAGTTGTTGCATTGCTGAGGAGTCTGGGGAGGAAGGAGGCACCAAGGTGGCCCACTCTGGGGCTTGGAGCAGCTGCTGGTGTTGAAGTATGTCAATAATATAAGTGGTTCAGAAGGGACGGGGTCGACAGTTGACCCCAAGGGGTAAAGGGAGCCTCTGGCTCCTGGAAGAAAGCTGGGAGCATCTCCATTTTAAGACACTGAATGAAAACTTGGAGGTAGGCCAGGGGGTGGAGGCGGTCCCGCCATATTATGTACATTCTGAGGAGCTCTCTGGCCTGGTTCCCAGACATGGGTCTGTCACACTGCTGGGTGCCAAGGGCTGCCCTAGACCTGACCCAGAAGGGTTGATGTCAGGGGTCCCTCAGCTCCCCCTTACAGTGCCAGCAGGGTAGAGGGGTCCTCATGCACACTCTGGCTTGTGCCGGGTGTGTCCCACGAAGTGTCTGGGCACGACTCTGTGTGGGAGAGCTCCTCATTTTTGCTTCAGTCAGTCTTTCACATGAACTCTGACACCATGAAAGGGAAGTAGGGAAACCAGGGGCAGCTGAGACTGCCAGGCTTAGCCTGCTTCACCTCAGGGTTGGGAGTCAGGGGTCGGGGAGGGGTCTCACGTGGCTGTGCGTGCCCCTTGGTGGTGGTGGAGTCTTCACCCCATCCCTGGCCTGGTGCTTTGAAAGACGTGTGTTTTGCTAACTTTTTACCTGGGGATCTCCGAGCACGCGATGACTTCGGAGAATATGATTGCTGGTTTCTGTACATTTTTTTTTTCCCTGTGGTTTGGCCTGTTTATCAAGAGCTCTGCTAATCAGAAGACTCCAGTGCGTGCATGTACACAGGCGTACGCGATGTACAGGACGTTCTGGGGAATTCACTTTTCTGGGTAACTGAGGGTTAACTGGAAACCTGTGTTCTTATGCCTTATTGACAATTTTTCTACAAATGATGAGCATTTCCCCAATTTAGTATTTTGAAAAGTTCCACCACTTTCTAAATACGTGACCTTGGTCAAGTTACCTAACCTCAGTAACCTCGGTTTCCTTATCTGTGAAATGTGCATAGCGATGCCTCCCTAGGTGAAGAAAGGAACTAGAAAGACAAGCTGTGCATGGCACACGGTGCGTGTTTTAGAAGCGGAGCTGTTGTCATGGCAGCTACGATTGTTATTGGCTAGTCGAAGAACCGAAGAACCAGGGAGCCCATTGAGGCTCTCTGCAGGGATTTAGGATTGCGAGTTGGGTGTCCTTGCTTGTCTGGCATCAATCTGCAGTTTCTGTCCCCATTAAGTCCCCACAAAGAGATCGTTTTCTTGTGATTTGATGCTTTCTCATGAAAGCCGGTATAGGCGTGGGGGCTGCGTGTGATGACCCCAGGACCTTTGGTCTGGAGCCCTCACGTCCTCTCTTGAGTTTGTTGCGCCTCCTCTGGGAAAGGGTCAGCAGGTGAAGAGCAGGGCCTGGGCTTGTCCCTCCCTGGATTCCATCCCATCCTGCCCTGTCACCTGTCCCCTGCACACAGTCCAGGACCCACTACCCTGCCAGAGGACTAGTTTGGAAGGAGACAGGAAAGGGGGCACCCCAGCCACTGAGAAGACAGGAAGGGCACCTGCGGGGGGTGGGGAAGCTAGGCAGGCTCTGGATCCCCAGGAACTGGAGGGGGACTGGGAGGGCTGCGGAGGGGCCCAGGTCTCAGACTTGGCCTGGTGCATTCCAGGACCCTTTTTCTGACCGGCATCCAGACTGATCCAGATCGAGGAGTGGAGGAACTTCCCCGAAGCGGGGAATCCACGGGGTGCTGAGCTCCCTGAAACTGCTTCTGCCGGCTAGAGAGGGTCGGAGGCAGCCAGAGATGGGAAGGGTGGCAGCCAGGCATCCCACCCTGCTGGGCTACTGCCCCCTCAGGGATGAGGCCTGGGAGCCTGCTGGTGCCCTGAGTCGGAGGCACAGTCCTCATCTCCAGTGAAGGGGTGTGGGGTTTGGAGTCAGAACAACTCCCAGCCCTGCCCCTTACTGGGTGGTCTTGGGCATGTCCCTTAGCTCTCTGGGCCTCACTCGCCTCACCTGTAAAATGGGAATAATTACCTCGTGGTGATGTGAAGATGCAATGAGATTAGTGTGTGAACAATCCACCTAGTGCGGTCACTAGGCTTACAAGCTGCCTCCTGCCCTCTTCTTAGGGCTGTTGAGCAGGGTACACAGCACAGGAGTGGGCAGAGCCTTATGCACAGAGGGCTGAGCTCTGTCGGCTTGGTTTTGGGATAGAGACAAAAGCTATCTCTGGCCCTCATCTGTGTTCGTTCCCTCTCAGTCCCTCTCCAGCTGTCTGTTCCTGCCTCTCTGCTTTTCTCCCCCCCCCCACAGCCCACCCCAGGCCCCTGCCTTCACACAGAGCTTGCTGTGGGGTTAGGAAGAGCTTGTTGTAGGGCTCCATTCATTCCCCTTAGACTTATTTTCCTCCACCTAGAAACAGCATCCCGGGGTACCTAGAGGCTCACCGTGGTAACTGAGCTCTTGCACACCCGGCAGTAACTGAAAGTGTGGAAGGGGGTGTGCACATAGGGTGTACTGAACAATAGATTACATGCACACACTGTGTGCAAAGAGAGTTCATCCATTTTCTGCTGCTATAGCAGAATACCACAGAGTGGGTAATTGATAGTGAACAGAAATGTACTTGGCTCATGGTTCTGGAGGATGGAAATCCAAGAACATGGCACCAGCACCGAATAAGGCTCATCCCGTGGCAGAGGCAGAAGGTGAAAGTGAGCAGGAGACAGAGAGAGGAAATTAGGGAGGCCTCATCCCTTGTGTCTGGAATCTACTCCTGTGAAACCTAACTCCTGTGATAACAGCATTAATCCAGTCATGAGGGCAGAACCCCCAGCATTCCTTGCAGCCAGCAGTAGGCTTGGGGTCCAATACCGGCCAATGGAATGTGAGTAGAAGTCAGTTGGGAATCTCTGGGAGTTTGACTCATCCCTTCCTCTCTGTCACATCCTTTTATCTTCTCCTTGAAAAGTGGAGTGAGACTGTGGTTAAAGCAGAGATTGAGTACTGGTGCCCCTTGGTCACCACACTAGCTAAAGGGCTCCGGGACACTTTCCTTACCTGTAAACCAGAGGTTGAATGAGATCGTTTTAAGATTTTTTAAAATTTAAATTTAAATTTTTGTAGGGATGGGATTTTGCTATGTGGCCCAGGCTGGTCTCGAACTCTCAGTCTCAAGCACCTCCTAAAGTGTTGGAATTACAGGTGTGAGTCACTGTGCCTGGCTTAAGATTTTTATTTTTTGAGTTGGAGTCTCACTGTCACCCAGGTTGAAGTACAGTGGCATGCTCACAGCCACCACAGCCTTGACCCACTGGGCTCAGGCGATCCTTCCACCTTAGTTTCCCAAGTAGCTGGAACCACAGGTGAGTGCCACCATGCCCGACTAATTTTTTGATTTATTGTAGAGACAAGGTCTCACCAAGTTGCCCCGGCTGGTCTCGAACCCGTGGGCTCAGGCAATCCTCTCGCCTCTGTCTCCCAAAGTGCTTGGATTACAGGTATGTCTAGCTTAAGATTTTTTAAAAAGCATTTTGCTTTACTAAGTTGTAACATATGGACATACACTATACATCCGAGCATCTGTGAGTGTGTTGGAAAATCTAATTGACAGATATTCAGAATACTGCCACCTAGCGTCCTAAAGAGAGAGCTACGCTCAATGTCAGGTAAGTGCTCTGATAGGTTTAAAGGAAATCTCAAAATAAATAAAAATAAAGGAAAGCTACTTAGGATAGCGGCCATCCTTTGAGGTTCACACATTCTGGCCTTGGAAAAAAATTGGCTGTTTTAGTAAAAACATTCAGCTAGCATATTTCTGCTGCCCAACAAGTATGCAATCATTCAGCCAGTGTGAGAACAAACTTCTGTGCTGTCTCCTTCAGTTTATATAGACTGGCAGGTGAAGGAATTATGTCTGCAATTAGATCATGTTAAAGGAAAGATTGTAATTTTTTTTGTCAGAGTCTCACTGTGTCGCTCAAGCTGGAGTGCAGTGGCACAATCATGGCTCACTGCAGCCTTGATCTCCTAGGCTCAGGTGATCCTTCCGCCTCAGCCTCCCAAGTAGCTAGGACTACCGGCGAGCGCCACCATACCCAGTTAATTTTTTAGATTTTTTTGTAGAGATGAGGTGTTGCTGTGTTGCCTAGACTGATCTCAAACTACTGGGTGCAAGTGATCCTCCCACCTTGGCTTCCCAAGGTGCTGGGACTACAGGCATGAGCCACCATGCAGGGCAGGAAACATTATATTCTTAAAGCATCTATGATTCTAACATGGAGGTCTGGAGTCGATAGCCCTTTGATTAAAACTCTCACTGTGATTCCAGCTTTGTCTGTAATTCTGTATTTGCCAAATTTACTTATTTATTTATTGAGAGACAGGGTCTAGCTCTGTTACCCAGGCTGGAGTGCAGAGGTGCAATCATAGCTCACTGCAGCCTCCAACTCCAGGGCTCAAGCGATCCTCCTGCCTCAGCCGCCCAACTAGCTGAGATAACAAGTATGAGTCACTGTGCTCAACTCAGTGACTACATAGACTCATACATGGATACATTTCTTTGTCCACTGTGCAGTTGGTATTTTCCAGAGATAGAAGCAGCTACAATTTCCATTCCACATGCTGTTCTTCAGTATTATCTTGACACTCCCCTACCAAGAGATGGAGTCAATTTCTTCTCCTCTTGAATCTGGGATGAACTTAGTGACTTGCTTTCATCAATGGAATGGGGTGGAAGTGACATGGTGTGACTTCCGGGACCAGGTTAAAAAAGGCCTTGCCCCCTCTCCCTGGTATCCTGGAGCACTTGCTCTCTGACACGCCCATGGAGGGGACATTTGTAGATGATACAGTCAACAGTTTCCACCGAACACAGTGAGTAATTCCAGCCCAGGTGCCAGACACGTGGGTGGAGAAGCCTCCAGATGCTTCCAGCCCCAGCATTTGAGTCATCCTCAGCCATTCAAGACTTTTTTAGCTGGAGCCCAGACATCGTTTGGGAAATCAAGCCATCCTTGCTATGTCCATTTGAGTTCCTGACCCACAGACTCTGTGAACATAATAAAGTAGCTGTTCTTTTAATCTACTAAACTTGGCATGGTTTGTTATACACCAAAAGATAACTGGGGCATCACTATTGCACATGCTTCCCGTGGGTTCAGTTTTCTTCTTTTTTTCCTCTCTCTTCCTATTTATTTATTTAGAAATGGGGTCTTACTGTGTTGTTCAGGCTGATCTTGAACTCCTGGCCTCAATCAATCGTCCTGCCTCAGCCTCCCAAAAGTTGGGATTATAGGTGTGCATCACCACGCCTGGCCTAGGTTTCCTTTTTACCAATATACCTCCTATAATAATTATTTCAGTGAGGCTCTTGCATGATAAATTCTGTTTTTGTCTGCAGATATCTTTTCCCCCCTTACTCTTGAATAATAATTTTCATGGATATAGAATTTGAAATTGATGGTTACTTTCCCTTAGCACATTGAAGATATTTATACTTATTGCTTAATTGCCTCTATTATTGTAGAACATTGTCTCCAATTGGCCAGGCGCAGTGGCTCATGCCTATAATCTCAACATTTTGGGAGGCCGAGGTGAGAGGATTGCCTGAGCCCACAGGTTCGAGACCAGCCTGGGCAACTAAGCAAGACCTCATCTCTGCAATAAATCAAGAAAAATGAGCCGAGTGTGGTGGCACATGCCTGTAGTTCCCACCCTTGGAAGGTTGAGGCGGAAAGATCGCCTGAGCCCAGCAGGTCGAGGCTGTGGTGGTCATGAGTGTGCCACTGCCCTCCAGCCTGGGCTACAGAATGAGACACCGACTCAAAAATAAAAATAAATAAATAAATTATATTTTCTCTCTGATTGCTTTTAAGATTTATCTTTGGTGTTCTACTTGTGGATTTATTTTTATTTATCATGCCCAGGACTCAATGTCCCTCTTCAATCTGAAGATTCATGCCTATATCCCATTCTAAAAAAACTTGTTTTTTTTTAATATTGCAAATAATCATTTTGATTCTTTCTTCTGGAATTCCTATTTAGTTGTATATTGGACCATCGCATTTTATTATCCATATCTCTTAACCTTTCTTTCAAATATTCTAACCCCTTGCCAGAGTTCTGATGAATTTTTGCAGACCTGTCTTCCAGTCCACCTATTCTCAATTCAACCACATCTAATCTGCTGGTTTGCCTGTTCATTATATTTACAAATTCAATGACTATATTTTTCCTTTTTTTTTTTTTGGAGTTGGAGTCTCACTCCATTGCCCAGGCTGGAGTGCAGTGGCACACTCACAGCCACCCCAGTGTCGACCTGCTGGGCTTAGATGATCCTTCTGTTTCAGCCTTCCAAGTAGCTGGAACTACAGGCGCGCTGAGTTATTGTAGAGATGAGGTCTCGCCAAGTTGCCCAGGCTGTTCTCAAACCCGTGGGCTCAGGCAATCCCCTCACCTCAGTCTCCCAAAGTGCTGGGATTACAGGCTTGAGCCACTGTGCCCAGCCAAAGACTATATTTTTCATTTCCTTGATTATTTTCCAGATCTTTTATTTTTTTATAGTATCCTGCTATTCACTATCAATTTTATTCCTCTCTCTCTCTCTATATATATATATATATATATTTTTTTTTTTTTTTTTTTTTTTTTTGGAGTTGGAGTCTCACTTGGTTGCCCAGACTGGAGATCCTTCCGCCTCAGCCTTCCAAGTAGCTGGAACTACAGGCATGCGCTACCACACCTGGCTAATTTTTTGATTTACTGTAGAGATGAGATCTCGCCAGGTTGCCCAGGCGTGTCTCGAACCTGCGGGCTCAGGCAATCCACTCACCTCTGCCTCCCAAAGTGCAGGATTACAGGCTGAGCCACCGAGCCCGGCCTCTCTTTATATTTTTTATCATTTTAACATGCTGATTTTATATCTCTTTCAGCTTGTCCTATCATTTCAACTTCTTGGAGATAATGATTTTCCTATCTGTTGAACCTGCTGACTCTCCTTCATGGTAGATGGTTCCTTCATGTGATTTGTAACTGTTGTTTGTGAGCTCATCTATTTTGTTCCATGGAATCCTATGTGTCCTAGGTTGTGAAAATGACCTCAAATTCAGAAGTATTGGACTTTGGTGGAAAAAAAAAGAAAGAAAATGGCCTCAGAGATGCTTTATATTTGTTTCTCCTAACTGCTCCAAGGATTCATCAGAAGGACATTTTTATGCTAATTTTTCAGCTTGGGAATTATTTGCCCTATGGATTTCATAAATTTGGACACCCCCTCCACGAATAGTCTTGGTTTTAAGTTTTTATTTTTCCCAGGAAACTTTCCTCCCACCCCAAGCCTTGGGCCAAGACACGATTCTTTTTTTTTTTTTGAGTTGAGGTCTCACTCTGTTGCCCAGGCTGGAGTGCCGTGGCACACTCATAGCCACTCTAGCGTTGACCTACTGGGTTCCAGCGTTCCTTCCGCCTCAGCCTTCCAAGTAGCTGGAACCACAGTTGCGTGCTACCATGCCTGGCTACATTGTCACTTCTTTAGCTTGGTTGGTTGATTCTTTCCTGAGGGGCAGCCCTTCCAGGGTTCTAGCTTTAGATTGGGATCTCAGTTCCAGTGCCCCTTAAGGCTACACCTCTCCATCCTAGGTGGGTGTTGAGTCCCTAGCCCCTGTCCTTAGGGCCCGTGTCCTGGTCCAGTTTCTCACTGGGTCACCTGGTCAAAACCCAACATTGGCTCTGAGTTCTCTCTGTACGCCTGACACCTTGGTGCTTCTCTAGCCTTTTTTCAAGTTCCACTCTACTCCTAACATCTGTCAGTTAGATTTTGGTCTGAATTTCTCAGTGTTCACAGGGGAAGTGACATCAATATTAGTTTAGTCCATAACGTTGCCAGAATCTGCAAGCAGTGGTTTGATGTTTAGTAAAGCACCTCAGGGAGTTTTGGGGGCGTACAACGGTAGGCTTGGGATAGCACTGGTCCAGAGAGGGAACTGTATTGCTCTGCATGAGAAACAAACGAGGTTTAGGGGTGAGGAGATTGGAGCTGGCTCTAAGAGTGGGAAAAGTAAGGGTTCTGCAGGGTGTGGAGGAAGGCTGTAGCTAATGCCTCACTAAGCTTTAAGCACTGCAGGGCCTTGAAAACAGCGGGCTGAGGTCCATTTAACCTTGCACTCTGCGCTGGGCTGTACTGTAACCCTTTCCCTGCTCACACACTCATGGCCCTCAACCTTTCGTCAAAGTCTCTGTTCACAAATGTCTGTGCCAGTGGTACTCCAGTAAAATCAAGAGGAAGGAGGTGACCCAGGCTGCGGGGCAAAACACGTCCACAGGAGAGAAGATTCAGCAGAAGAAAGAAACCGGCAAGGAGGAGCCTTTGCTGACCCCCTCACCCCGGAGTCCCTGGAGCCTTTGAGGGGAGGTGGTGGGTTTCCCTCGAACAGAAAAAGAGGGTCTATGACTTTCTACCTCAGCTCAAATACCAGCACACACCGCCAGGCTAAAGGCTTGAGGACTCCGCAGGCTCCACCCTCAGAGCGACACACACGCATGCCGTTTTCACCTGCAGGTCCTCCCGGAGCCTGCAGCTCCAGACTTCTCCAGTAGCCTCTGATTTGGCCACCTCAGTTATCTGGAAAGTACCTGAGAACAAAAAGAGGCACTTTTAAAGAGATATATGCTGCCCAGTCTACAGAGTGTACTTTTGCACATTTTCCGAATACCTTATGGGCTTTTCACTCAGGGATCCGGTCATCTTTATTTTAGAATTAGCAAGAGGGATCAGTCCTGCTTTGACCTGTACTAGTCAATCTTTCTGCATCTCAGTTTCCCTGTCTGTAAGGTACCCAAGTCCCACAGCCAGTGGGTGGCAGAGACTCCCCTTCTGTGCTGCTGACTGCACTAAGCTATTCCATGGCACTTTTTTCTTTTAGGCTGGAAAATACAGTTTATTTAAAAAGTCAATTAGAGAAGAAATTCACCTCCCCAAGGTGGGGGCGGGCAAAGTCAAGAAACGTGGCGGCCATAGCTCAAGGAGCCATGTGGACACAACAGACTCACCAGGGTTTAACAAAGCAATGGCCTATCCCATGGTACTTAGCCCAGGACCGGCACACCAAGGGCTCCCAGTAAATGCTTGCCGTCGATCTGCTGAGAGAATTGGTGTGTTCCCAAGGTCCCCGATGAAGGTGCTCACTAAGAAGTAAACACTCGTGCACTCGGAAACGGAAGGAAGGAAACGCACAAGGGCGACCTCTTTGCGCACACACGCGGGCACCTGCAGCGCATGTTTGACTTCAGCAGCCGGAAGGCCCACGACTCAATCCATCCCAAGGACAACTTAGATGTGCTGGGATAGACTGAATGGGAAGCCCCTGGGTTCCTTCCCTCCATCACATAATCTTCACATGTAATGATGAACAGAGAGGGGCAGCAGCACTCCACGGGCACACAGCCCAGTGAGGGAGGAGACACGGCTTCCTTCCTGAGAGCAGGCCTGGGTCTTCTGCTTCTTAGAGCCCAGGTGGAGAGAGGAGAGACTCCACAGAGACGGATCGGGTTGGAGCTCATTCTGGGTGGGACACTGGGAGTCCTCACTCTGTACCTGGAAGTCAGACCTGGGGAATGGTCACTCTTTGCCTGAGGACTGCACCCGTGGCCTGGGCAGTTGGGACAGTGCCAACAGCCAAAATGAGCCTCGACAATGGGCGAAAACTCAAAGGAGCGGAAGGAAGCTATTTTCTTCCTCTCTGTGCTGTTTTAGCTTTCATGAGGGGCCAGAGGATCCCTTCCAGGGATTGGGAAAATCCCTTCCAGGGATTGGGAAAAATTCTGCAGGAAAGGCTGGCAATGTGTCTTCCTGGCCGGCAGAGCTAGTTCTCAGCTAAGACAGCACCTCTGCCCACCCACTTGCAATGCCCTCAGGATGGAGTTCCCACAGGTGATATCATGCCAGGTGATACACACACTATGCACACATGAGCCCCCACAGGTATATGGCTTTTTTTTTTTTTTTTTGAGACAGGGTCTTGCTCTGTTGTCCAGGACCGCAGTGTCACGATCATGGTTCCACTGCAGGCTCAAATTCCTGAATTCAGGCAATCCTCCCACCTCAGCCTCCAGAATAGCTATGACTACAGGAGTGCACCACCATGCTCAGCTAATTAAAAAAAAATAAAAAAAAAAAAAAACATTCTGTAGAGAGGAGGGCTCGCCATGTTGCCCAGGCTGGTTTTGAACTCCTGGGCTCAAACGATTCTGCCGCCTTGGCCTCCCGAAATGCTGGGATTACGGGCATGAGCCACCATGCCCGGCCAAACTTGTCTGTGTTTTTGTAGAGATGGGGTTTTCACTATGTTGCCCAGGCTGGCCTTGAACTCCTGGCCTTAAGCAGTCCTCCCACCTCAGTCTCCCAAAGTGCTGGGGTCATAGGCATTAGCCCTCACACGTATGTGGTCCTTTCAGGATCCTTCTACCCTGCCCGGGATGCTGCACCTTGTCTCTTTCCCTGCGCTCTACGGTCACTTGTTCCCCTCCAATATCCATCTTCTCTCTCATATGAGAACACCACAATTTCTACATAGCCCATGACTGCCCAGAGGTAATAAAGCCTACATCTCCTAGTTCCTTGCGCTGGTGTGGTTGCACTACTAAGTTTCCACCAACAGGATGTGAGCTGAAGTTTGGATGATATGGACCATCCTGGCTGTGCCCTTTGGGGAAAGGGCCTGCCCAGGCCTGCCACAGCCCCCTCCTCCCACTGGCAGGAGGTGTGTCTCCTCTCCTGCTCCACCTGGCTAGCTGATGCCCCTGCCAGGAGGATTGGTGGAGCCAGGGGCTGCCCCGGCCGGCTGGAGCAGAGAGCATGGTGCCCGTGAGTCATTCTGGAAGCCCACGCAGGGTTCTGGGGGCCTCATCCTCCAGCAGCAGGACCGGAGGGCACATCAGTGGCCCCGAGAAAGGCACTGATATCACCTTCAATAAGGGGAAGGCTGCCCCCTTAATGGTAAGAGCCGGACCGGCTGACAAGCACAGTTCCCTGTGGACAGATGCTAGCACAGGCCTCTTTACTCACAAAATCTTTATTTGCATTTTGCGGATGAGACAGTTAAGGCTCAGAAAGGGCCAACAGCTGGCCAATGGCTATTCAGCGGAGAAGCCTAGATTTGAACCCTGCTCTGCCTGGCTCCAAATCACACGATCCTTTGCTGATAACTCTGGAGGGTCCGACTGATTCCAACTGGACGCCCTGCCTGGCTGATCCCTTCCACCATTGTATGAAGGGAGTCCCCCCAGAAACTGGAATTATCTTTTGGAGTACAAAAGACAATTATCCTTGTAGTACAGGCTACCCCCACTAGGCGAGTGTTCCAGGAACTCATCCGTGTACCGGCTAGCATTGTTGAGGGGCTGCACTCGGCTTCAGTGAATTTTTTCTGGAGAGTCAACACATTTGCCCGTTTCATGATGGGTGATTTACGAGCACACCTGCCCACACCACCTTGAGTGTTCAGCAGTTTTGGACCCCAAATGTCATGACCCCCACGCCCCACTCCCTATTCGCCTGGTCTCACCCCTGGAGACTTTTTTTGGTTTGCTTCCTCAAACGAAAAAAGTCCCCGAAGGGAAATATTTTGCCGATGGGGAAAAGGTGAAACCAAAAAATGGCAGAAGCACTAAAAGGAAGCAAAATGGGCGAGTTCAAAAGCTGTTTTGAGCGGTGGAAAAAGCATCTCGACAGGTGCAGTGCATCAAACAGAGAGTACTTTGAAGGCGACCAAAGTTTAAACATATAAGAATAAATAAAAATTTTTAATAAATAAATCCTGGGGCTTTGGGGTCCCCCTCATATGATGGTCACCCCCAGATCGACGTCCCCAGTTGCTTTGGAGCCACCTGACCTGACGGCTTGTGGTTCCCTCAGACGCCACCACTACTGTGCTGCTCCAGGCCTGTCTCCTCCCCTCCCCCTCGCACCCTCCCTCAGCATCACCTCCCACCATCTCCAGGCTCAGCCTTGGCTCCCCCAGGCGCCCTTCCCCACCTCATGCCCCTTACCTCCTGACCCCCCACCCCGCACCGGCCCCTCTGGCCCTGCCCGATGGCTCTTCCCCCAAGCAGAAGGCTCCAAATCCCTCAACCCTTCACTCCTGCCCAGACTCCTTCAGGGATTCCTCATCTTCTACAGAAGAGTCCCGCCCCTCCTTGTCTTCGTGATCTACCCCCCCACTGAAGCACTGCTGTGCCCTCTCTCCAGGCTAGACTGTGCTCCCTGCCCACCCAGCAGCATCCAGTTTCTCCTGCTTAACAACAGAACCCCATTTTTAGCTGCTCCTCCCAATAAAGACAGCATTTCTCAGCTTCTTTTGCTGCTAGTGGTGGCACCATGTGACAAAGTTCTAGCCAGTGAGATTTTATGAAAGAATAACATAAGCCTTCCAGTGAATCAACTTAATAGGGAGTTGGCTTAGTGCAGGGAAATGCCCATTTGGGGCTTCCTCCTGCCTGATGCCTAGAACTCTGATGTGCTGGCTGGAGCATCAGCAGCTCTTTTGGTCCACAAAATGACTTGGAGTATGGAAGCCAGTGCTAGAATGGTGGAGCAGAAGGGAGGAGAAAGCCAGATCCTCTGTTGCCTAAAAGTTATCATGGCTACCTTGGCCTGTCTACCTTCTGCTTATTTTATGAAAAAAGATATAAACACCTTTTGTTTAAGTCACTGTTCACTGTTCCTTTGGATATTCTTGTATTATTATTATTATTTTTTTGAGTTGGAGTCTCACTCTGTCGCCCAGACTGGAGTGCAGTGGCCGCTCCCGGCCACCGCAGCCTCGACCTAGTGGGCTCCAGCGATCCTTCTGCCTCAGCCTTCCGAGTAGCCGGAATTACAGGCATGCGCTACCACCCCCGGTGGTGATTTTTTGATTTATTGTAGAGATAAGGTCTCACTGCCCAGGCGGGTCTCGAACCCGTGGGCTCAGGCAATCCACTCACCTCAGCCTATATTCTTGTAAATGTAAGCAATCCTAATCTTAGCTGATACAATCATGATGTACTGGGCATATGCTGTTCCGTCTCCCAGGAATGCCTTTCTTTCCTTTCTTGGCTATTGAAGTTTTATTTATCTTTCGGGGCTCAATTTTTATATCTGTTCCTCCACAAGGACTTTACCTACACCCTGGGCATAACAGATTCCCCAATCGTCCTGGATGTCTCAGTTTGGGCTTCTTATCAGGATTACATGAGGTGCTGAGGGAGGAGGACTGGGTTTTCTTCCATCTCTGGTCGCCCAGGATTGGAGCAGTTTGGCCCATAGTAGGAACCAGACATATTCCTGCTGAAAACACACACACACACACACACACAACACTCACACACGGCAGCCATCGGGAACCAGACATATTCCTGCTGAAACACACACACACACACACACACACACACACACACACACACACGGCAGGCATCAGCGTCCCAGGAACCAGACATATTCCTGCTGAACACACACACACACACACACACACACACACACACACACACACACGGCAGGCATCAGCGTCCCAGGAACCAGACATATTCCTGCTGAACACACACACACACACACACAACACACACACACACACACACACGGCAGGCATCAGCGTCCCAGGAACCAGACATATTCCTGCTGAAACACACACACACACACACACACACACACACACACAACGGCAGCATCAGCGTCCAGACGATTCCTGCTGAAAACAGCACACACAGACACACACACACACACACACACACACAGCAGACATATTCCTGCTACACCCACACAGCCAAACAGCACACCACCGACATCATCCTGCTGAACACACAACACAACACACACACACACACACACACACACACACACACACACACACGTCAGGCATCAGCGTCCCAGGACAGACACCCTGTCAGCTGTGGTGGAACAAGAGGGCAGAGGGAAAAGGAAAACTGGAAACCAGAAGAAGAAAGGACACCTCATTCCCCTTCCCTCCCCACGAGCGCCCACACCAGGCCCGAAAGCATCGCCTTCCCCGGTAGGCCCCACACTCTCCCCGGGTGGGCATGCAGGTGCTGGCGGGGCAGGAGCCAGGAGGGACCAGGCAGTGGAGGGGCACGGCAGGAGGCCCAGGACGGGCAAGTCGGCAGAAGCGGCAGCACCGACCTCACGAGTCCCCAAGGCCCAGAGTGGGCTCCGGATGTTGACCCAGAGGGCTTGGTGGACCCCCAGAGTTGCTGGCTGCTCACGGGGCAGAGAGACTCCCGGCTGAAAGCAGCGCCCCGGACCCAAGTGCAGCGCGAGCCGGAGCCTCGTGGCCGACCTTTTCCCTTGGGCATAGCAGGCCCGCGGTCGGTTCCGCTTCTGTCCACCAGGCGGCAGTGCCGGCCAAGCGCTCTGGCTTCCAGGGCTGGTTTCCTGAGGGGTGTGGTTGCGCCATTATGCATCCCCTCAATCCGATGCCGTTTTAGGGCTGGGAGGGAATTTAGCCGATATTTAATTAACATGCAATGTGCATACGACTTGAGGGGCCGACTGGGAGGATTTTTCTTGTGGAATCACCACGATCAAGGTGTAGAACTTTCCAGCGCCCCAGAGGCTTCCCTCCCAGTCAAATAACTCTCAAAGAGGAGCGCGGTTCTGTCTTTGAACACCATCGATTGGTTTTGCCTGAATTTCTTTTCTTTTTTCTTTTTTTGTTTTGAGTCAGGGTCTCATTTGCCCAGGCTGGAGTGGCGTGGCACGCTCCAGGCCACCGCAGCCTCCACCTGCTGGGCTCAGGCGATCCTTCCGCCTCAGCCTTCCAAGTAGCTGGGACTACAGGCGCGCGCCACCACACCCTGCTGATTTTTTTGATTTATTGTAGAGACGAGGTCTCGCCATGTTGCCCAGGCTGGTCTTGAGCCTCCCGGGCTCAGGCAATCCTCTTGCCTCTGCCTCCCAAAGTAATGGGATGACAGGCGTGAGTCGCCGCGCCCGGCCTGCCTGGATTTCATTCGAACCGAGGCCCATGGTGGGTATGCTTGGGATCTTGTCTTCCATCAACATCACAGCGGTGAGGTTCATCCACGTTGCTGCAGGTAACTTTTTTTTTTAATGCCGCAGCATTCCATGGCCTGCATATGTGGCAATTTATGTCTCCATGCGCCCGTTGGTGGGTGTGGGAGTTTGGACTCCCCAGGAGCAGCCTCTGAGCCAGAGATCAGGGCCAGGATTTATTAGGGAGCCGTCTTGGGATCCACAGGCCTGGGTGGGGACGGGAGCAGGGGAGGAGGAAAGCTGGACGGCACTGAAGTTGTGACTCCAGCTCAGCTGAACACTTGAGGGAGCACTGCAGCCTCTGGGGCACGAGCCCGTGCATCCCGCAGGGGGGTCTGAGCTGTTTTGCAGAGGCCGCGCTGAACACGTGTGCCCGTCTCTGTGGACAGACACACCTCGTCTGTCGGGGATTTACCTGGGAGTGGAATGGCTGGGTCACGAGGTAAGAGGAGGGGCAGCTTTGAAAGAAGCTGCCACACCCCACCGCCTGTCCGGACAGGTCCTGGCCGGCCCCTCACGGTGCCGGTGGCCCTGGTTGTTCTGGTTGGTTTCTAGCAGCCCCTGCGCTCTGCGATTTCAGCTCGGCAAGGGGTCCCAGGGCCTTGACGGCAGGGGCCGCGACGGGTTGGGCTGCTCGCCACCCCTGCTGGGCCTGGGGCTGCGTGAACCCTGGGCAGGCCCAACCCTCGGCTTCCTCCCTCTCAGAGCGCCCCAGGCATCTTAAGGAAGGACCCTTGGGGGGGCACTTTGTAGTGATCGGGCCCTGGGCAAACAGCGCTCTCACTGAGGGGTCCCGATGAGACGACGGCCCGCCTCCAAGAGGGAGCGTGGGAGCTGTGACGTGTGTCGCAGCCCCCAGGACTCCCGCTGCGGGGCTCCTCTAGGCTTTGAGGTCTGGGGGCGGGGGGGGGGGGCGGGAAGCGCCTCCGCGCCTCTTGCAGTACTGACGACCACCAGCAGGGGTCGCCCTCATCACTGCCCCGACCATAGGCTGCCGCGGGGGGGGGGGGGGGGGCGCGGGGGACCGAGGGTTGGGGGGGCTGGTGGGGGGAGGGAGGACGCGGCAGTCCCTCCCTTTTTGAAACAAACAGTTACAACCACGACTCGCCAGGCCCCAGCCTCGCGGTGCCGAAGGTGCTGGAGAAGAGGAAGGGGCGTCCATCGTGGGACGGCCTCGCACTCAGACGACCAGTCTGCAACTATCTGTAAAGCTCCCACTATGCGTCAGCGCGGTCCATGGGGGGAAGACATTAACTAATAACAAGGAAATACTTCCCAGGTGCCCCAAGCCCGAAGCAAGGAGCCACAGAGGGGCGCAGCTGCAATTAGGGCTGAGCCACAATTCCTGGGCCAAATCCTGGTTCCGGCACTCACTGCCTTGTGATCGTGAGCAAGTTGCTTAACCTTTTTGTGCCTCAGTTCCACCATCTGTAACTTGAGAGTGATTACCACGGTCACAGACATGAGAACATTTTTGAGGAGTTGCCATGAGGGTGATCATCAAGTAAAGGACTTAAGGCAGTAGCGTTCTGTAGTGGAGAAAAAGTACCACTTCAATCTCTTTGCACTCGTTGCTAGGTTTATGGCTAAGAATCCCGTCACAACAGACAGCTCAACAAGAGCAAAGCAAAACATTTATTCAATGTAAGTTTTATGTGACACCAGGGACTTTCAGACCCAAAGAAACGGGAAGTCTGAATATTTTCATGCTTTGGTTTGATGAGAAGTGGACAGTCACGGAGAAGATAATCGGATAAAGCAGGTAGGACTCATGGTGGTAAACTGATGGTAACCACATTTGTTGTTTGTTCAGACCTTTCTCTCTGACCCTGTGTCTTCACAGACAAGGGTGTACATAAGGGTCTTAGGACCTATTTCAGGGGAGAAGGGCAAAGGCAAGGGAGAATGGCCTTCCTGCTTCTGCTGTTTTTGGTTTGTTTGTTTTGGGGTTTTTTTGAGTTGGAATCTCTGTCACTGGAGTGCAGTGGCATGCTCACGGCCACTGCAGCCTTGACCTGCTGGGCTCAGGCAATCCTTAACGCCTCAGCCTTCCAGGTAGCTGGAGCTACAGATGCATGCCACCATGCCCGACTAATTTTTTTTTTTTTTATTGTAGAAACAAAGTCTTGCCATGTTGCCCAGGCTGGTCTCAAACCTCTGGGCTCAGGCAACCCTCTTGCCTCCGCTTCCCAAAGTGCTGGGATTACAGGTGTGAGCCACTGTGCCTGACCCTGGTGTTTTTTTAATTTTTAAAAATTAATTAATTTTTTTGAGTCGGGGTCTCACTCTGTCACCCAGGCTGGAACACGGTGGCACAATCACTGCGCACTGCAACCTTGAACTCCTGGACTCAAGCGTTCTCCTTCGACCTTAGCCTCCTGAGTAGCTGGGACTACAGGCACATGCCACCACACCTGGCTCATTTTTAAATTATTTGTAGAGACAAAGTCTCGCTATGTTGCCCAGGCTGGTCTTGAACACCTAGGCTCGAGCAATCCTTCCCTCTTGTTCTCCCAAAGTGCTGGGATTACAGGTGTGAGCTACTGTGCCCAGTTCTTTGCTGTTTTTTTAAATGACAAGGGGGCCAGATTTGGGGGTAGTGTGTCCTTGAAGCCTGTCAGCTTGTTTAATGAGTAAACATGGGAGTGTATGGTGGGATGCCTGTCTGGGCACTCCTATTCCCTAGATGTGCCTGAGGCAGGATTCAGTTCCTCAGAATGCCCCTCACCTCCACCGCCGAGGTCCTGCGGATGGGGCTGCACCACCCCAGCCTGCTGGCAGACTGAGGTCCATGACTTGCCCAGTAATTTTCCAGATGGGCTGAGGCAGCAGACCTCATTTCCCGGGTGAGATGCCATGCATGGCTCTTCTATGGGAATGTGGTTTATCAACAAAGTGTTCTTGGCTCCAGTCCTCTGGGGAGCCACCCAAGGTAGCCAGCACTACAGGTGGAGGCTGGGCAGGGGAGGAGGAAGGAGGAGAAATCTTTGGTCCTCAGCGCTTCCCAGAGATGGGGGCTGTCAGAGGGCTTGAGGCCATGAGGGGATGACCTGAGCTTGGATTCCTCAAGCTGGGACAGCTAGAATCACAAACCCTGGGGTCCTTCACCTCAGGCTGGGCGAGCTGGAACCAT
Source organism: Cephalopachus bancanus (assembly GCA_027257055.1). Classification (NCBI taxonomy): domain Eukaryota; kingdom Metazoa; phylum Chordata; class Mammalia; order Primates; family Tarsiidae; genus Cephalopachus; species Cephalopachus bancanus. Next base: position 941,867 of record JAPVLO010000543.1, on the reverse strand, counting down.
TCAACTGTGACTGGCATCGACTCCTCACCGGTTTGCCTTTGGCCTTTAGAAGGCTGCGTCTAGTGCAGAAATGGAGAAAAGCTGGCAGGGGTGGTGTGGGAGAGACGGTCCAGAGTTGCAGCAGTGTCTTCGGAAGTCAACCAGGGTCAAGCAGCTGTCAGCCCCACAACCTCACCAAAGTCACAGTGCATTAGGACTGGAAGGAAATCGCAGCCCAGCTCATCTTGGTTTTCATCTTGGACATAGGGAACACCAGGACCCAGGGAGGGCAGGGGAGCTGCCCAAGGTAACACAGGGGGCAGACCCTGAGTCTCCAAACTCCCCCTGCTCTCTCACCCCAGGCAACCTCCCAGCCCGGTCAACACACCCAGGGACATGCATGGGACTGGCCATCCCTTAGCAGAGCAGTCGCTGATCATGGGCCTTGACCTGGGGTCTTGAGAAGGGCCTGCAGGTCAAGGGCCAGGGTGCTCACAAGCCTCCAAACCAACCTAGGGTCTTGCCATCTCAAGTGGGGTCCACAGAACCACCTTGTTAGAAAAACAGCATCCCGGGCAGGGTCCCAGGCTTTCTGAGTCATTCTGCATTTTAGCCCCAGGAGGTTTGTGTGCACACTGCCATGTGAGCGGCACCAGGTCAGAGCAAGCCCCTTTCCTTCCTTGAGTCTCAGTTTCCCTAATGGAAATCAACATCAAGGGGGCAGGATATCTCTGCCTTCCTTGCCAGAGCTAACATTTGGAACCAGGCCCTTGGCAGGCCCTCCCGTGGAGCTATTTGCCTTTTGTGCTGGACTCTGAAAAGTAGACTTGGGCTTCAGCAAGACTCGGGGAACAATCAACCCTTCTCCCCTTCCTTCTGCTTAACCCCTTCCTTGCTGCAGGAGACCCAGGCTGGGCTTAACTTTACAGATCCTGGGATGCAGCGAATGCATTTCAGTCCACTTCAGCAGTGACTGTCTACACTGGCTGCACATAGAACCATCTTGAAGCCGGGCTCAGTGGCTCAGCCTGTAATCCCGCGCCTTTGGGAGGCTGAGGTGAATGGATTGCCTGAGCCCGCGGGTTCGAGACCCGCCTGGGCAGCGAGACCTCATCTCTACAATAAATCAAAAAATCAGCCAGGCGTGGTAGCGTGCGCCTGTAATTCCAGCTACTCGGAAGGCTGAGGCGGAAGGATCGCTGGAGCCCAGCAGGTCAAGGCTGCGGTGGCCAGGAGCGGCCACTGCACTCCAGTCTGGGCGACAGAGTGAGACTCCAACTCAAAAAAAAAAAAAAGAACCATCTTGGATGACTTTTAAAACTCCTGATGCCTGGGTCCCCTCCCCAGGCCAATGGAACCAGGGGCTTTGGGGTCAGGGCTGGACATGACATAGGTACTTATTAACATGCCTTAAGCAATTATAATACACAGCCAGGTTGAGATTGGTCAGAAGCAAGAGAGAAGGTTACCATAAAACCTACTCAGGCCGTGTCCCCAGACCCTGCTTCCGTCTCTCAGGCCAGCCAGCTGTAGCAGGTCCACTGTGAGCCAGGAGAAACCATCGGGAAATTCCCTGGATATAGTAACCCATGACAGCAACATTGAATTAATCATCAACCCTGTAACATGATCCCTGGCCCATAAAAAGAGGACCTGCCAAGTGGCTGGAAACCTGTCCACTGCCTTCTCTAGACAGTTCCTTCTAGTCCCGGGACCTGTGCCCGAGGACCCCATGCTGATGGGTTCCCAGCTCTGCTCTGAGACCAGTAAGTAGACCTCCCGCAGGCCCTGAGCCTGGTCTCTGGACTGGGGGTGCAGTAAGTGGAGGGGGCTCTGCGCCACTGCAGGGGGCGACTGGGGGTGGGGTCGGGGGGAGATGTTCAGGAGGTCGGGCAGGGGCCTGTGGGCAAGGCACTCTGCTCCTGGGCCTCAGTTGACTCATCTGCAGGCTGGGGACAATGCCTGCTGGGTTACAGGGCTGCCAGAACGCACACATCAAAAGGGTGGTAGGCCCGGTTTCTTTGCGAGCCGTGTCCCTCAGTGGAAGGACCGTGTGTCGGCAGGAGATGGAGGACTTGGTCTTTCATCACCAGAGATGGGGACTGTGCATCTCTGGACCCACCTTCCCAGGCAAAGTGCAGGGAGCCTGGGCTCAGGGCCTTTGGTCCCCGGTGGGCACCAAAGGCTCACATACCAGCAGCGGGCTGCACCCAGAGCCGCCCCTGCTGCTGTTGCCGCCCCGGCAACCGTGTTTGGATTCCAGGCAGAGCAACGACAAGCCTTAAAGGAGGCAGCAAGGTGGAGTGGGGAAGGGGGTTTGGTAGCCAGGAGCTGGGCCCAGAACCCCCACTCCCCATCTGGCTACGAGGACGTGGGTGACTTGCCAGCCTTCCCAAGTGCTGAGGGTGCCCTGAAGGGTGCTGGGGAGGAGGAAAGACGCTGCTAAGTGCCCACTGGGTGCCCGGCGCCCCGAAAGGCTTGCTGGCCTCGGGTGGTGACAGAGAGGATGAAGGCCACAAGGCCCTCGCTGAACAGGGGCTGACCCTGCGGTACTCGGGTCCCAAGAGCCCAAGGATTCCGTCATTTGACTCTACCTGTCCAGGGGTAGAGACACCCAAAAGGCCCTGACTTGTGTTCTCTGAACTTCCTGGCAGTCAGGGTGGGTCCAGCCTGGCACACATCCTCAGCGGTGGGGACCACGGGGGCAGGCAGAGTAATTGGAGAGGATCTTCCATGGGCAAGTCGCTTGGCTTCTCTGAGCCTTGGGATCCTCCTGAAAATGGGGCCGATAAAAAAGAACGGCCACCTCTGAGCGTGAGGGTGCTTGGACACCTGCCAGCCCAGTCGCTGGGGACAGGCCTGCTTGGAAAGCCACTCTTGGCCCGTGGCCACCTCAGGAGTGGAGTGTCCGGGGTTGCCTGGGTTGAAGGGTGGGAGGACTCCTACAGGTTATGTGGGAGAAGGTAGGCACGGTGGAGGTGGGCGATCACCCCTTTGACGCCACCGTCACCCTGCTACACAGCCGGGCAGCAGAGCCCTGTGCAAAGCAGGGTGGATGCAAAGCAGGATGGATGCAGTTCTGCGGGTCCTTGCCTGACTGGCAGGACGAGGAGGAGTTTTCGCCCCACTCAGCCTGGGCCATGCAAGGCGTGACAGCCAACAGATCACACAGGAGAGTGCATGTTCTGAAACTGAGCCCAAGGGCCCTTTGTTTCCTGCCACTGTGCCTTGAGAGCCACACTGTGGCAGGTGCTGAGGGGCTGCCTGAAGTACGGAGCAGAGAGAAGGATACTCAAATGCCCTGGCCAGCCGGGCTCGGTGACTCAGCCTGTCATCCCGCGCTTCGGGAGGCTGAGGTGAGTGGATTGCCTGAGTCCGCGGGTTCGAGACCCGCCTGGGCAACTTGGCGAGACCTCATCTCTACAATAAATCAAAAAATGAGCTGGGTGTGGTAGCGTGCGCCTGTAATTCCAGCTACTTGGAAGGCTGAGGCGGAAGGATCGCCAGAGCTCGGCAGGTCGAGGCTGCGGTGGCCGGGAGGGGCCACTGCACTCGAGTCTGGGTGACAGAGACTCCAACTCAAAACAAAACAAAAAAATGCCCTGGCCACCTAGTAACTTGCACAGCTGGCTGTACCCCCTCCCCCCTTCCCCTCCCCCCCAGCCGTGGTGACATGAGGACATAGTTCCACGGAGGGCCACTGAGAAACCTCCTCAGGCAGGGCTGGGTGAGATGTGCACACTGTCAAGGACCCGTCCAGGGCAAGGCCCGCTTCTCCTGAGTCCCTAGGGCCTCCCTGCCCTGCTGAGGGACTCATGCATCCACTGAGGCCATTCCCTGGGAGTTCCTCCTTCCCCCATGGACGGCCTCCAGCCAGCCAGTACCTCCCTTTCTAGGAAGTTGGTGGGGCAGTGAGTTCACCTTCCCTCCCTCACCACTCTCTGCCCCCAGATCCACAGGAGTCAGCCTCCGTCCTGGGCACCTGCCCAGAGGACGGGATGGAAACTCCATCCATGCCGGGCTCATCTCTGCTGATGACAGTCAGCAGGCCCAAAGTGCTGAGCATGGCAGGTCTCCATTTTCTGAGCCAAGGAACTTCTCTGTAGGGCTGCACTGGGTGGGACTGGAGCCACTCCTATTTGACCCTAGTTCTGCCCCAATTGCTGTGGGGCCAGCTTCTCCCCCACCATCTGCCACTCGGGGTGGCAGCAGGATTGGATGCGGCCATGTGGACTGGGCTTGGATCCCCATATTCTGCACTCCCTTCGCCAGGGCCATTGCTCTGGCCCCTTACCCAGTTCACTCCAGGGCTTCTCGCCAGTTCCCATCTCAGGGATAGGCAGTTCCCGGGTTTCAGCTGATCACCCCAGGAACCCCCGCCTGCTCCAGCATCCCCCAGCCCCATGGCTGGCCAGGTGGACAGTGGACAGGATCCTCAGGCAGGTACCCAGAGACCAGGCCTTGGCTGGGCAAGCACATCACCCTCGTTTGTGGATGAGGAGGCTGGGTCCAGGGGACAGTGACCTGCCTGGGTCAGCAGAAGGGCAGGACTAAAATCTGGGCATCAGCCATTGTCCATTAGCTGTACTGCTGCCCTCCATGGAGGGCCTCAACAATGGACACAAGGATGAGTTTCTCGACGTCAGGGCTCCCCAGTCGGCTCCCAGTTGCCATTTGTGCTGGTTCAGGGCCTTCCCCTTGCTTACATATGGCCATGAGAACAGGGGGTCTGGGCCGACCTGTCGGAACGGAAGAAAGAGGTGAGGGCATTCCAGGATGGTAAAGGCGTGGACAGGGGTGCTGGCGAGGGGGATGAGTGTGGATACGCAGGGGTCTGTGTGGGTCCTTTCAGAAGTCCTAAGGCCAGGGTGAGTACTTATTTCTAATGCCTCTGGCAAGGGCCTCCCAGGAAGCCTTACCTTTGGCCTGTGGAGGTCAGGGACAGATTCACTGTGACCCTGAGGACGTCCCTTGTGCCTGGCCAGATTGAGCCTCCCCTTCTTGGGCCCTGCTGGAAAGCTGTAGACAAGTATGTGATTGGAGAGCAGGCCATGGCAAGGGACAGTGACCCAATCTGGAAGGGCAGGGGCCTTGCTCTTGTAGGCTGGGGTCTGGCTCCAGTTCTGATGAAGTCATCGCTTTATTTTAAACAGAAAGCAGTCCACCAGCCTTCCTCCCTAACCAGGAAAGAGCCGGGGGGGGGGGGGGGGCAGGGACTGGAGATAAGGCCTCAGGGTTGGCTGAGGGCGGTTCTGGGGCAGGAAGCTCCACCAGCTTCCTCCAGGGTTGAGAGGAAGAGCTGCCCAGTAGGGAGCTTTCCCTTCCCAGCTGCCAACTGGAGTCCTGTGGGAATTCCCCTGGCTTCAGAGCCCACACCAGGGCTGGGCTGGACCCCACACTGGATTCTGAGGAGCTGATCTGGGCCTCCCCCCTCTCCAACCTGTACCCCCCACCACCTGGAGACCGACCAGGCCCCTTTCTTTCTGAGAACAAAGAAGTCACCATTACTGGGCCTATGGCCTTCATAAGTGACGCCAGTTCCCAGTGGGAAAATGAGAAAGTTTGATAAGCAGAGAGGGACACACAGGACCGTATGCCAGAGCAGACCACGGTTAGCGTGTGGGCCACCCGTCTGTTTTCTACTCATTTCAGGTACATACCAAGTAGATGTACACACTCAATGTATCAATATGTAGGCATGACCGGAACCAGGATCCATCTCAGGCAGAGCTCAAACTGACATCGGTTCCTTCAGTTTTCACAACACCCCTTTAGGGCGGGGAACTCAGGGAGGTGGAAGTTGTCCCCCTAGGGGAGGTCAAGTTGCCCCCTGGGTGCTGAGGTGTGTCGAGGTGGCCTTGGAGTGCTGGAGGGTGTTGGGATGAACAGGGGGCGCTGTGGAGTGTCAGGGTGGCCCTGGGCCCAGGGAGTGTGGAGGCGGCAGGGGTTTCAGGGTGCCCCCTAGGGAGCTGAGGGGTCCGGGCCAACCTATATGGACACTCTCCACCCCCACCCCGACTTCACAGACGCCAAGGCGCCCCAAGAGGCTCTTCGATTCCACGCCGAGGCCAAGGGTGTGCAGGTGCGTCTGGACTCGCAAGGCTGCACCGCGCGCCGGCGCGCCACGTTCCACGACGGCATCGTGTTCAGCCAGCGGCCAGTGCGGCCGGGCGAGCTCGTGACGCTGCGCGTGCTGCAGCAGGAGGGCGGCTTGGTACGGCGGCCTCCGCGTGGGCTTCACGCGCCTGGACCCCGCGCGCGTGCCCGCGCCCAGCCTGCCGCCCTTCGTGTGCCCCGACCTGGAGGAGCAGAGTCCGACGTGGGCGGTCGTGCTGCCCGAGGGCTGCGCGCGCGCGGGGGATGTGGTGCGCTTCTGGGTGGACCGCTGTGGCCGGCTCTTCGTCAAGGTCAACGCCGGCCTCCCGCTCCTGCTGCGCAAAGGCGTGCTCATGGGCGCCCCGCTGTGGGCCGTGATGGACGTGTACGGGACCACCAAGGCCATCGAGCTGCTGGGTGAGGCCGCTGCGGGGATCCGGGCACAGCCCCGGCGCGGGGTGTGGTGGGGGTGGGGGGACCGTGGAGCCCACACCTTGCCAGAGCCGGGAAGGGTGGGAGGGGGAAGGGGAACCGTCCCTCCAGCCACGCGAAAGGAGAGTGGGTTTCAGGGGCGCGCAGGCAGGCAGCGGCACTTATGAGAAGGAATGCTGGTCTTTCGGGACCGGTGGGCTATCCCGCCCCCGTGAATTGTTTTTTAAAACCATTTGCCAACCTGCTAGGGCCTGGCAGCCGGAGCGCCTGATCTGATCGGTCTGGAGTGGGGCCCAAGCCCGGCGTCTTCCTCGCCTCCTGGAAGATTTGGATGCGCGTCCGGGTTTGGGAGTGTGGGTCACGCTGAGATTCTCCACTCAGGCGGTGGCAGGAGCACGCAGAAGGAGGGGCCTGAAGGAAGGGCGGTCGAGGGGGAAGAATCTACAGCCCTGCGAACTCTCAGCTGGGTTTAGTTGGGAAGGGCTGGCCAGGACAGGGTCTTAAAGTCAGCCTATGACCCAGGAAAGGAGAGGGACGGTTTGCTGCAGGGCCAGGTGAGAGGGAGCACCCGGTTTGCTCTCCCAAGTCTTGAGTTCTCTTCTCTGCCTCAGATCCCACAGCCAGCGGGCTCCCCGCAACCGTGCCGTGTGTCCTCAGCGACGAGGCTGTGTCTGAGTCTGAAGGTGAGTGACCTTTCCCAGCACTGGGACTCCCCAGGACTCCGGCACCCGGAGTGGGGTGTGGGGGGGGTGTGGGAGGGGAGTCTGAGCCCTGGCTGCTCATTCAAGTCTTCCACAGGCTTTGGGCCAAAAGATTTGGCTCCGCCTACTGAAAGCCCGAAAGTAATGAACAGCCTTCTAGAGCACTGGCTGCCTTTACAAGTTACAAGATCACCTTCATGAGCAGATCCTGTTATTTTGTTCCAGCTTTTAAAAAGCAATCTGCAAAACAAAATTTAAAAATAAATAATTAAAAAAGCAATCTGCATTCATTGTAAAAGGCTTTGCCAAATAGAAATGAAGTTTAAAGGATAAGGAAGGAAGTAAAAAAGTCACCCATCAACTCTCGGGTGGATTTTTCTCCCAGGGCTTTTTGGTCATACATATATACGTATGTATATATGGGGAATTATTTGTGCTTTGTTTTCCTTCTTTTTAAATGGGAATTTGATGGTATATATGTATGTACATTGTGGTTTTCTTTCCGATTTTTTTCACTTAATTACACTGTAGACATTTTCTTACAAGGTAATATTCTTCAAAATAGGACTGCAGTGTTCTCTGTCCTGTGGTTATACCATGAGTAGGTGATGTATCCTGACCTGTTTTGTCCCCTTTCCAGCCCCACCAGGAAAGGAGTGTGCCATCTGCTTCCACCATGCTGCCAACACCTGCCTTATCCCCTGCGGCCACACACACTTCTGCAGTTCCTGTGCCTGGCAGGTCTTCAAGGACACCGCCAAGTGCCCTGTGTGTCGCTGGCAGATCGAGGCGGTGGCCCCCACACAGGGTCCTCCTGCTCTGAGGACTGAGGGGGGTTCATGAAAGGAGAAGGCTTCACAGTGTGGGTGGCAGATTGTGTCTAGATCTGAGCTGAGCCCTGCAAAGGGAGGAGGTGGAGAACTGCTCTCTTTCTGGAGAAGCATCAAAAAGGCTGGTCAACAACACACGAAGCAGAGAGAGGAAGGCAAAGGAGTGGCGGCCGCTTCCCCATCATTTCCCCAGCTGATGTTTGGGTAGGGGCCAGTGGAGCAAAGAGAAACCCCTCTTTCTGCCCATGCCAGAACTGTCCTTCTGATGGGTGCTTTGTTCAGAGAGAGGTTAGCCTGATCCCCCATTCTGCAGCTGAGGAAGTTCAGGTATCCGCCCCATGTGTGGTGGAAGCCCTGCACACCTGGAGTACTGAAGCACTTGGACTCCACCAGTAGCAGGAGATGTCTAGGTGGAATGTTCACTTCCAGTGTGTCTCTCATGAAGTGGACTATAGTTAACTGCACTGCCTGCCTTTCAGGGTGGTTGTGGGGTCCCAATGAGATCATGCATCTGAAGGTGACTTAACGCTTTGAAAGCACATTGTTGTGGTGGTGGTGGTGGTGGTGATTTCCTTGCCAGTTTCTGAGATATCAAAATAAAGTTTGCCTTTCATGGGTGATTTTGTAATGACTATGTGTCTCCCAGTCAGTGGGAGTGGGGAGCTGTGACCTGGTCAGGATAACGTGGTGTTTAGGGACGTGCTGACCTGTCCTCCCCAGATACTCTGGACTTTCAGGTAGACTGTGGGGTCCTGGGCACTCAGGCCTGTGGACTCTGGGCACACGGAGGAGATGTCCTGTAATCTCAGCCCTCAAGTTCTAAGCAGACTTTGCCTTTGCCACCCTTGATATTGGGGGACTTCCTAGAGGCTCTGGTCCCTGACTAAAGGCAGGAGTTGACATGGCAGCCCAGGTCAGTGGGTGTCTGTGGCAGGGGCAAGCTGTGCCTGCTACTTTGCTATGGTTCTCTGCTCTGTGACTGGTGGCGGGGCATCTACTCGGGGAGAGGGCTACGTGAAGGGGAGTTCAAACCTATTGTGCCCAAAATTGTAAGTATGAGCACCTCCACAAACTGTGTCTCTGCCCACCCCATAGCCAACCAGAGGGTCAGGATGTTGGATTTGACAACACTAGAATTATCTTTCATTCTGGAATGGGATCTCCTCCCTTCTACGGACAAGTGCTCTAACCGTGGGCATGTGGCTTGACTTCTGTGAGCCTCAGTTTCTTTATAAAATGGAAACAAGGTAATTTTCTTGGCTGGGTACAGTGGCTCATGTCTGTAATCCCAGTACTTTGGGAGGCAGAGGCAAGAGGATTGCCTGAGTCCAGGGGATCAAGACCAGCCTGAGCAACTTGGTGAGACCTTGTCTCTACAATTAATAAAAAAAATTAGCCGGGCATGGTGTGCATGCCTATGACTCCAGCTGCTTGGAAGTCTGAGCTGGAAGGATCACCTGAGCCCAGCAGGTCTGGGCTGCTATGGCCATGAGCATGCTACTATACTCCATCCTGAGTGACAGAGTGAGACTCTGACTCAACTAATAAAATAATAATAATTTTCTTGGATAAGTTGTAAGGATCATGAGTAGGAAAATTTTGGGGTCCAAGTCTCACCTTTGCCCAGGCTGGAGGGAAAGGCATGCTCATGGTTACCACAGCCTCAAGCTGCTGGGCCCAGGCAATTCCTGATCCCTCTGCCTCAGCCTTCTAAGTAGCTGGGACAAGTGTGCGTCACCACGTCTGGCTAATTTTTTGATTTTTGATGTATCTTACAGATGAGGGCGTGCCAAGTTGTCCAGGCAGGTATCAAACCCATGGGCTTAGGCAATCCTCTCACCTCTACTTCCCAAAGTGCTGGGATTATAGGCATGAGCCACTGCACCCCACAATTATTATTTTTTTAAGTCAGGGTTTCAGTCTGTCACCCAGGCTGGAGTGCAGTGACACAAGTGCAGTGGCAGCCTCGACCTCCTAGGCCCAGATGTTCCTTCTTGCTATGTTGTCTAGGCTGATCTTGAACTCCTGAGTTCAAGCAACCTTCCGGCCTCGACCTCCCAAAGTGCTGAGATTACAGGCGTGAGTCACTGTACCTGGCTGGCAACTTCTAACTTAAAAGAAGTACTCAAAATATGATAGCTTCTTTCCCCTGGAAAAGACATCTCTGGGGGAAGGGCCAAAGAGAGCACTAGGCTGGGTATCAGGGGTCTGGGTGTGAGTGCTGACAGTCCACTGACTTTTACCAAGGCCCACCTGTCGCCTCAACATTTTAGAATAATTCCTATGGATCCTGAAACAAATTTTTTTCATCTTTAAGTTCCTCCCTCCCTCCCTCTTCCCCCCTTACTCCCCCCTCGTTTCTCTCTCTCTCTTTCTCCCTCTTAAACCAAATAGCTTCAGGGAGAGGCAATACTTTAATCCTATCTCCAATGAATAACTACCTTATTCATTAGCACCTAGGCAAGCCTGATCTTAGAAAAGATCTCTAAACAGAAGCAAGACTTCTGTATGTTCTGTAAGCAAGGACCTTGGTAAATGCATTCCTTCATAAGAGCAACAAAAATACTGGCAACGTTATCAAAATCAACTTTTTCAGACTTCTGGAAATTAGCCAAAGGCTAACACTAATCTGAAGAATGCTTATCCAATATAAAATGTTAAACTCTGGCAAGAACAGTAGGCTTTGTGGTGTTTTAACTACATCACCCCTCATCCTGCACCTCCACAGTAGCCTTGAAAACCAGCAGCCTTGAAGTCAGTCGGGGATGGGAGTTGGTGGGTACAGATTGGGCTGGGAGCTCCTTAGAAAGCTTCATCCCCAGACTATTGTCACTATGGGACTTGTATCTCAGATCTCTAGAAAAGCTTCCTTTATGGGGTGATGTCATGTAACCCTACTTGGGCTCTCTCCATGGGAAAACCCCCATTCTTAGGACATTTGCCAAACATAATCAGCTTCAATTGTTTAACATCATAGTTTTTAAGTCTGTGATGCCAGCTGGGGCAAACAAGAGCCTAGTCTAAAATTTAAAAGGAAGATCTGGGAAAGGAGATGTCCATAGAGGACTTTGAAAAGCTCCAATATATTCTTGGGGATCTAAAAGGCTGTGTGCATGCTCAGACAAGACCTGAGAGAGCCCCAATCTCTCACTTCTGGCTGACTTTGAGGCCCTTTGCAAATAGGGAGTAAAAAAGGCTAAGATATCTTCCTAAGAAGGCTGTGAACTGCCTGAGCATTGAAGGTATGCCTCAACCCGCAGACAGAGCTCCCTGGCAAAGGTAGATTTACTAGCTCAGGGCATTTAAGGCAATCTCTGTGTAATCATTAACTGACCACTGAACTAATTGAGAAGAGACTTCAGTTGGCTACATATTATAGGGAATACATACATTACAGAATTAGTCCAGGAAAGTGACTAAATAAACAAATGGCAATAACATCAAAATAGCAACAACAACAAATCCTGTAAGGGAAGGTGTCTGATTTCCAGGATTTCCAAATCATATTATCTAAAAATTTTTAGTTTTTTTTTAAATTATGAGAACTGTAAAGAAGCAAACTATTGCCTGTGCACAGGAAAAGAATCAGTCACTAGAAACTGTCCCTGAGAGAACCTAAGATATTGAATTTACTAGACAAAAACTTTAAATCTACTATTACAAATATGCTCAAATAACTAAAGGAAATCATGTCTAAATAACTAAAGGAAAGAGTGTCAATGATGTCTCACCAAAGAAAGAATACCAATCTATCATGAAGATAAAAATTACAAAAAAAAAAAAAAAAAACTAAATAAAAATTATGGAGTTGAAAAGTATAATACCTGAAATAAAAAATTCACTAAAGGGGTTCAACAGCAGATATAGACCGGCAGGAGAAACAATCAATGAACTTGAAGATAGGTTAACAGAGATTATCTAGTCTGAGAATAGAGAGAAAGAAGACTGAACAAAGCCTCAGAGACCCATGGGAAACCATCAAATGTCCCAACATACATGTAATAGGAGTACCAGAAGGCAATAAAGGGAGAAAAGGGGTAGAAAAATTTGTAGAAGTAAAGTACTAAAAGTTTCCAAATTTGATGAAAAACATTAATTTACACATCCAAGAAGCTTAATAAACTTCAAGGGGGATTAACTTGAAAGCTAGTTCTCATTCCAATGTGCCACTCTGGCTCTACCCTAAGTAGAATAAACTTAAAGAGCTCATACCAAGGCCTTTCATAGTCAAACTGTCAAAAACCAAAGACAAAGGGAATCTCAAAAGCAGCAAGAAAAAAATAATTTGTCACATACAAGGTATCCTCAATAACAGCTGACTTCTCACCAGAAATCATGGAGGCCAGAAGGTAGTAGGATGATATATTGAAAGTACTGAAAGGGAAAAGCTGCCAACCCCAAAATTCTAGAAAACTTTTCTTCAAAAGTGAAGAAGAAATTAAGACATTCTCATATAAACAAAAACAGAATTCATGGTTAGCACACCTGCTGTACAAGAAATAACACTGGAATTCCTTCAGATTGAAATAAAAGAGTCATCTCTAACCTTTCTCCAATTTTATAGATGGGAAGACTGAGGGGCAGGTAGGAGGAATGATCTTATAACTGATAGGACAAGAATTAGAATTTTCACACTGATGCAATCATTTCTTCATTCATTGAATTAATTCCAAGAACACGAAGCACCCAGCTCTAGAAGGCATCCGAGTATGAGCACAGCCTTATCTGTGTCCTTAGAAGCAACACTGGAGAATAAATAATTGTAGCCCAATGTGGTAAGTGTTAAAGTAGTCTATACAAAGATCTTTTTGACTTCCATTTAGGTTGGCAGATGACAAACTGAGCACATGTAGCTATCTCCTTTTATTATAAGTCTCTATAAATTGCTCAGGATGATTGACACAGATTAATTTCTACCCTAGAAAATAATATAGGAAACATCTAGTGAACCACAGTATGGTAAAAGATGAAAAACAGACCACCGGGCACAGTGGCTTACACTTGTAATCCCAGCACTTTGGGAGGCAGAGGTAAGAGGATTGCCTGAGTCCAGGAATTCAAGACTAGCCTGGACAACTTGGCAAGACCTCATCTCTACAATAAATCAAAAAAATTAGCTGATGTGGTGGTGTGTGCCTGTGGTTCCAGTCACTTGGAAGGCTGAGGTGGAAGAATCGCCTGAGCCCAGTAGGTTGAGGCTGCTGTAGCCATGAGCATGCCACTGTACTCCACTGGGCAACAGAGTAAGAATGACTCAAAAAAAAAAAAAAAAAATAGAGACAGAGAGAAACATATGGAATCAGATTAAATATGAAAATTGCCAAAATGTCAGAGAAGAGCAAATGGTAGCAGCAGCTCTTGGGATGCTTCAAATCCAGGACTTAAAAACTGGGAGTGGAGGAGCTCCAGGGTCAACTGACCATGTCTGGGTGAGGTGTCACAGAATAAACACCCAGGAATGTTCACCTCAGACCAGGTAGCGAGTCACAGGAATGTCTGCCCATGGACAGGAGCAGTGAGAGGTTAAATACCTGGATCTGAGAGCAAGGCAAAGCTCCAGAGAGTAACAGGTCCCTAGGGGAAGAGGAAACTTCCATATCCAGAGGCTAACAGTTGTTTCATCCTCTCCAGCAGTGCATCCCACCCCTTCTCCATTCCACTTTACATAGGGGCACCAAGTCAAGGCTGCATATCATACCCTTTTTGCAAGCAGGCCTCTCATGCTAACAAGGAATCTGGGATCCAAAGGTACGCTCACAACCAAGAAAAGTCAAGCATTTGAAAAGAGCTACTATGTGTGTGTGGTGGGGAGGGAAGCCAACAAGAAAAGGCATTCACACCTGAGAAAATAGGGTCAATAGAGCACACAGACCTGGACTTCAGGGTAACTATAATTGGATACAAAAGGATAATGCATTGTAAAATCTAGAGCCCTTTGGAATTTAAAACTTCATAATTGAAATTAAAAACTTACTAGACAGAGCAAGTAGCAGAAAAGATGTAAAGGAGAAATGCACTCATAATCTGAAATTCATCAGAATGCACTGAAAAATTTCCGAGAGATGAAATCCATAAAGAGAGGCCAGTGATAGTGGCTCACGCCTATAATGCCAGCACTTTTGGAGGTTGAAATAGGAGGATCATTTGAGACCAAGAGTTTAAGTTCAGCCTGGGCAACATAGGAAGATCGACCCCATCTCTACAAAAAAAAATGTTGTTAATTAGCCAGATGTGGTGGCATATTCCAGCTACTGGGGAGGTTGAGGTGGGATGATTGCTTGAACCCAGGAGATTGATTATACAGTTAGCTATGATCATGACACTGTACTCCAGCCTGGGTGACAAAGTGAGACCTTATCTCTAAAAATAAATAAACAAATATTTAAAAGGTGGGGGAATAAGGATAACAGATTCAGAAGTTCAAATAGGTGTCCAATAGGAATTCTGAAAGAAGAAAAGAGAAAATGGTGAAAAGAGAAAACTCAAAGAAAGATTAGAGAACATTTTCTCAGAATTGAAGAAAGACATGACTCTTCAGATTGAAACTGCCCACTAGTTGCCAAGACTAATAAATGAGAAAAAAATTATTATTTTATTTTATTTTATTTTGAGTGAGGATCTCATTCCATTGCCCAGGCTAGAGTGCAGTGGCACGATCATGGTTCACTGCAGCTTTGACCTCCTTCAGGCAATCCTTCCACCTCAGCCTCCCAAATAGCTGGGACTACAGGCATGTAGCACCACACCCAGCCAATTATTTGATTTTTTGTAGAGACAGAGTCTCACTATGTTGCCCAGGCTGGTCTTGAACTCCTGGGCTCAAGCAATGCTCCTGCCTTGGCCTCCCAAAGTGCTGGGATTACAGGCTTAAGCCACTGTGCCTGGCAAGACCTTTATTTTGACATGTACTGGTAAAAGTTCAGAGCACCAGGGAAGAGAAAACCCAAGAAGAACAAACAAAAAAACAGATCACACACAAAAAACTATAATCACATTATGAGCAGACACTTCTTCAGCAACACTGGGTGCTGAAAGACAATGGAATAATATCTTCAACGTTCAGATTTTCTTTAATTGAAGTATATTTACAGCACTAATAGGTTTAAATATTGCCTCCATTTTGATGAAGACATGATTTTGAAGTATAAAATTTTATAAGCTGCCACTCATTCAAATGTGAGCAAAATGAAGAAATTTTCAGATATAAAAAGACTCAAGGCAGGCATGGTGACTCAGGCCTGTAATCCCAGCAGTTTGGGAGGCAGAGGTGAAAGGACTGCCTGAGCCCTGGAGTTCTAAACCAAACTGGGCAACTTGGTGAGAGCTTGTCTCTACAATAAATCAAAAAATTGGTTGGACATGGTAACATGTGCTTGGGGTTCCAGCTACTTGGAAGGCTAAGGCAGAAGGATCGCCTGAGCCCAGCAGGTGGAGGCTGCAGTGGCCCGTGAGTGTGCCACTGCACTTCTGCCTGGGTGACAGAGTGAGACTTTTGACTCAAAAAATATTTTTTAAAAAGACTTGGCCGGGCACCGTGGCTCAGCCTGTAATCCCAGCACTTTGGGAGGCCAAGACAAGAGGATTGCCTGAGCCTGGGGGTTCGAAACAGCCAGGGCAACTTGGTAAGACCTCGTCTCTACAATAAATCACAAAAATTAGCCGGACATGGTGGCGTGCATCTGTAGTTCCAGCAACTTGGAAGACTGAGGCAGAAGGATCACCTAAGCCCAGTAGGTTGAGGCTGCCAGGGACTTGAGTGTGCCACTGCACTCCAGCCTGGGCAACAGAGACTCCAACTCAAAAAAAAAAAAGACTCAGTCTATCATTAACAGATATTTTATAAAAGAATTATTAGAGGAATTATTTCACAAAGAAGAGAAAAATGAGAAAAATTAATATGATGGTGAGTAATAAAAACAAAAAAATTGAATCTAAATAAATGTTCCTTATTTTAAAAATCAATGATCTGAAAACCATAGATCATATCAACATGGGTGAAGTGGAGAGAATAAAAAGAATGTTAAGATTCTTTTGTCATTAGGAAGACTGGTTTTTTGTTTGCTTGTTTGTTTGTTTAATTTGAGTCTTACTCTGTTGCCCAGGTTAGAGTGCAGTGGCACACTCACAGCCACAGCAGCCTCGACCTGCTGGGCTCAGGTGATCCTTCCACCTCGTCCTTCCAAGTAGCTGGAACCACAGGCACATGCCACCATGCCCAGCTAGTTTTTCTTGATTTATTGTAGAGACGAGGTCTCACCAAGTTGCCCAAGCTGGTCTCGAACCCTTAGGCTCAGACAATCCTCTTGCCACTGCCTCCCAAAGTGCTGGGATTATAGGCATGAGCCACCATTCCTGTCTTGGGGTTTTGTTTTTGTTTTTGTTTTTTGGACTAAAGGTCTCAATCTGTCACCCAGGCTAGAAGACAGTGGCATGATCATGGGTCACTGCAGCCTCGACCTTCTGGGCTCAGGCATTTCTTTTGACTTAGCATCCCAAGTAGTTGGAACTATAGGCACGTACCACCATGGCCTGCTAGTTTTTTTTGTAGAGACAACGCTGCCCAGGCTGGTCTTGAACTCCTGGGTTCAAGCAATCCTCTTGCCTTGGCTGTCTAAAGTGCTGGGATTACAGACGTGAGCCACCACATCCAGAAGGAAGAGCTTATTTTTTAACAAAAATAAATGAGAAAAACACAGGCTTAATTTGTATGCTGAAGAATACACAAATAAAATGTTAAACACCACAAGTAAAATATATAAATTCCAAACCATGTGAAAAACAATATAACTTCAATTCTAGCAGTCCAACAAAAGTCAGGAAAAAAAATAAAAGAATAAGTACTCGTAACAAATATGGCCGGGCTCGGTGGCTCAGCCTGTAATCCCGCGCCTTTGGGAGGCTGAGGTGAGTTGATTGCCTGAGCCCGCGGGTTCGAGACCCGCCTGGGCAGCGAAACCTCATCTCTACAATAAATCAAAATGAGCCGGGCGTGGTGCACCTGTAGTTCCGGCTACTCGGAAGGCTGAGGCGGAAGGATCGCCGGAGCCCAGCAGGTCGAGGCTGCGGTGGCCGGAGCAGCCACTGCACTCCAGTCTGGGCAGCAGAGTGAGACTCCAACTCAAAAAAAAAAAAAAAAAATTTAAAAAAAACAAAAACAAATATGAAGGAGTTAAATCAACCTATTGACTGACAAGAATTTTCAGTTTGAGTAAAACAATACATCAATAAATAAAATAGAAAGTACAGTCCAGTTCAATTCTGTTTATAAGAAATGCATATAAAACAAAATCCAAAAATAAAGAAAAAGAGCAAGCAAATGCTAACAGGTTGGCATGTCTTTGTGGTCCCTCACTGGGCATGTCTTTGTGGTCCCTCAAGGGAACATAAATGGAAGAAAGTGCCTGGGACTGGAAGCACAGAGGCAGATAGGAGATTGCCCTGTGCTGACTCAGAAGGAACTGAGCATCAGGCCAGAAGGCCATACTCCCTGATGAGCTGAACTTTTGCTTTATATTTGTATAGTGGTACTGGTTATTTCTGGCATTGAAGTGAGACCATGGTTCTACACTTCTCAGACAGCTTACTCAGACCCCCAAATTTTGGGCTTGCCCCATGAGAAAAAAGAAAGCACTCAAAAGCTGCCTCCACCCCCTGCATTCTTATATAAGTCCTTTGGTTTGGTTATTTGTTGTTTTGAGAGAAAGCCAAAGTAAAAGTCACCTTAAACTAGATCTAAGTCATTATTATTCTTGCTCATCATAAAAGCTGGATTAGATTAGTTGGTCTAACCCAAGTGCTCAAGTACAGCTGTATTAACATCAGACAAAGAGAATTTAAGGAAAAACATTATAGGGAAGAAGGAGGGAATCCATATTTACAGAAGAAATAATCTTCTAAGACGATAAGATAGTTTCAAATGTTTGTGCTCCCAACAATATAGCTTCCGAACAGAGTAAAAATACAAATCAATTTCATGGACTAAAAGTTCAGGCAACTGGAAAGTAAAAACAAGGGGCTCTGACTTAGAGAACATCTTAAGAGCCTTTCCTCCAAGAGAATTTTGACTAGTCACTGGTGGCTTTATATGTCTGGTGAAGAGGTCCTTGTCAACCAGCTTCCATTTCTTCCTGATGTGAAAAGTCTGTATTGGGTATTACACTGTGTGACTTGGTCACTAACCTGGAGGACAAACCTACAGAGAATTTTGATGCATCTTGGTTGCATTGACATGATTCTTTTTCATGTTAAAAATGTCCTAAGACTGGCCTTGTCATAGCTACTGATACCTTGGAAACCCTGGAAAGGAGAAGTCTCTTTGTGCAGGCCTCTCTTGTTGGTCCCAAGGGCTCAGATAATTCAGAATGACATTCCGTACAGGGCGCAGGCCTCTTACACTGGCTCCAAGTAGGGGCTGCCCAGGTAGAGCCGGCTGGATCGCTTGCTTCCATGCTGCTGGAGGGTAGTTGTGGCCATCTGCAGGTGAAGACAACAAAGAGAACAGGGAAGACCAATTCTAGCTCCTTCGTGTGGAAGGAGAGGAAGCTCAGTGCAAATTTTGTCTTGGTACCAACTGAGGGTCTCAGATATCTGTTAGCGCCTCTGTGATGTTTGCCATATTTCTGTACTATTACTTCTTGATAGTTTTCGTGAAATTGATTCATTCCTTTTTACCCTAAATAAAAACATATGGGCCAGGCTCAGTGGCTCAACCTGTAATCCCAGCACTTTGGGAGGTTGAGATGAGTGGATTGCCTGAGCCTGGGGGTTCAAGATCAGTCCCGGCAACCTGACGAGACCTCGTCTCTACAATAAATAAAAAATTAGCCGGTCATGGTGGTGCGGGCCTGTGGTTCTGGCTACTTGGAAGGTAGAGGCGGAAGGATCGCCGAAGCCCAGCAGGTCGACGCTGGGGTGGGTGTGAGTATGCCACTCCACTCCAACCTGGGCGACGGAGTGAGACTCCAACTCAAAAAAAATTTAAAAATAAAAAAATCTGTGTACTTTTCTGAGAAGAATGTTTAAAAAAATTTTTTTAAATATCAACACACACACAATACATAACTTCCTGATAGAAAACAAAAACTAATAGAAATATAAGACAAAAATTTAAATGACACAATCATCGTGGGATACTTCAACACATTTCAGAAATTGAGAGATTAAGGAGACAAAAAGTTAGAATGGTTACAGAAAAGTAATTTGGAGGACACAGTTCATCTATATCTAGTAGATAAATATTTCAATCTCCCAAACCAAAGAACATATATTCTTTTCAAGTATATCAAGCATTGACAAAAATTTTCCATGTTAGACTAGATATTCTTTTTTTTTTTGAGTTTGAGTCTCACTCTGTTGCCTAGGCTGGAGTGCAGTGGCACGCTCACGGCCACTGCAGCCTCGACCTACTGGGCTCAGACGATCCTTCTGCCTCGCCTCAGCCTTCCAAGTAGCCGGAACTGCAGACATGCACTACCACACCCGGCTTATTTTTTTATTTATTGTAGAGGCGAGGACTCACCAAGTTGCCCAGGCTGGTCGCAAATCCCTGAGCTCAGGCAATCCTTTAGCCTCAGTCTCCCAAAGTGCTGGGATTTACAGGCTTGAACTACTGCGCCTAGCCAAGAACAGATTTTTTTAAAATTCAAATTTGTCAGCTCAGCCTGTAATCCCGGCACTTTGGGAGGCCGAGGCAAGTGGATTGCCTGAGTCCACGGGTTCAAGACCAGCCCGGGCAACTTGGTGAGACCTTGTCTCTGCAATAAAATCAAAACTAAGCCGGGTGTAGTAGTGTGTGCCTGTAGTTCTGGCTACTTGGAAGACTGAGGCGGAAGGATCGCTGGAGCCCAGCAGGTTGACGCTGGGATGACCATGAGTAAGCACGCCACTGCACTCCAGCCTGGGCAACAGAGTGAGACTCCAATTCAAAAAAAACAAAAAACCTCTAATTTGTCAATTAGCAATAACAAAAAGCCCTGTAAAACACATGGGGAGAAAGTGTAATAAAATATTTAAATCACTATAGAAGAACATTTTTTAAGATCAAAGACAAAGGAAGCTATACATGCATTAGGCTCATGGGTGAAAATCTCAATACGGTAAAGATGTCAACCTCTTTACAAAGTACTATAAATCGAGCCGGGCGTGGTAGCACGCGCCTGTAGTTCCAGCTACTTGGAAGGCTGAGGCGGAAGGATCGCCGGAGCCCAGCAGGTCGAGGCTGCGGTGGCCGGGAGCGGCCACTGCACTCCAGTCTGGGCGACAGAGTGAGACTCCAACTCAAAAAAAAAAAAGAAGCAGTCAGGCTCCCAGATCTCCTTCCGTATTCCCTGCAGCCGGGAAGCAGTTCATTTACCTACCCTGTCAGAAGAGTAGAGGATTGTGCTCCAGGGAGGCTACGACAGAAGGTGTTTGGACTGGAAGATTCCAGGCACAAATGAGGGCAGAGAGTACCTACGGAAAACAGAACCATAGATTAGTGGAACAGAATAGAGAGCCCAGAAATAAATCCAAACAAATATGGTCAACTAGTTTTTGACCAGGGCACCAAGAGGACACAATGGGGAAAGGGCATTCTCTTCAATAAATTATATAAAGAAGACGAGATTTTCACAAGCAAAAGAATGAAACTGGACCCTTATCTTACATCATACACAAAAATCAACTCCAAATGGATAAAAGACCTAAATGTAAGACCAGAAACTATAACACTACTAGAAGAGAACACAGGGAAGAATCTTCTGGACATTGGCCCTGACAGTTTTATTATTATTATTATTATTATTATTATTATTATTATTTTGAGTTGGAGTCTCACTCTGTCGCCCAGACTGGAGTGCAATGGCTGCTCCTGGCCACTGCAGCCTTGACCTGCTGGGCTCTGGCGATCCTTCCGCCTCAGCCTTCCAAGTAGCTGGAACTACAGGCGCGTGCTACCACGCCCGGCTAGTTTTTTGATTTATTGTAGAGATGAGGTCTCACCAAGTTGCCCAGGCGGGTCTCGAACCCGCGGGCTCAGGCAATCCACTCACCTCGGCCTCCCAAAGTGCTGGGATTACAGGCTGAGCCACCGAGCCCGGCCTTATTATTTTTTATATCACACCAAAGCTCAGTCCACAAAAGCAAAAACAAATAAATGGGACCATATCGAATTAAAAAGCTTCTCCACAGCAAGGGAAATAATCAACAAAAGGAAACAGCAAACTACAGACTGGAAAAGAAAATATTTTAGTTCTGAACTCTATTGTATACCATGGTGAATAATAATATGCTGCATACTTGCCAATTGCTGAGTGTAGACCCTGAATGCTCTCACTACAGAAAAATGATAAATGAATATGAGATGATACACCTGTTAATTAGCCTGATGTAGTCATTTCACAATGTTTATGCATATCAAAGCATCACCTTGTGCCTTATAAATATATACAATAATTTAAAAAAATAAAAAAGACACATGTAAAAAAGCAAAATAAAGACAAAATGACATCCAGTCCTTTGGATACAATATTATATCAGATATTTGTTTTCAAGTATTTCTTCTCCATCATTGTGCTTCCCTTGAGTTCTTGTTTTCTGTTTTTAAAATTCTGTTCTATTTTCCCATTCACAATAAAGTTATTCGTTGGGAAAAAAAAGAAAAAAATTGATTGAAGAAAAAATTTGGAGATATTCTCTACTGAAATTTAAATTACTCATAACTTACCAACCAGCAGTTGTCTAGAAAGTCACTGCTTGCACGAACATCCCACAGCACGTCTTTTTTTTTTTTTTAAGTTGGAGTCTCACTCCGTCACCCAGGCTGGAGCGCAGTAGCATGCTCACAGCCACCCCAGTGTCGAACTGCTGGGCTCTGGCAATCCTTCTGACTCAGCCTTCCAAGCAGCCAGAACCACAGGCGCTACCACACAATAAATTTTTTATTTATTGTAGAGACGAGGTCTCATCAAGTTGCCTGGGCTGGTCTCGAACCTGCGGCCTCAGGCAATCCACTCGCCTCAGCCTCCCAAAGTGCTGGGATTACAGGCTGAGTCACTGAGCCCGGCCCCAGCAGTAGTTCTTGAGACAGGAAAACAGCTGGGAATAAACTCTAGGTATTCACCATAGGGAAGTGGTTATATCAATTATGGTTTATCAGTGTTATGGAACTTTATGCTATGGTTACAAAGAATGAGTCATCATCATATTTCTGACATATAGAATGTGGCATACAGTAAACATCATGAATGTAAAAATACATAAAATAATGTGTGTGTGTGTGTGTGTGTGTGTGTGTGTGTGTGTGTGTGTGTGTGTTGGTCAATGCATAGCAAAGGGCTTGGAAGGATAAAAGAGCTTACCTTGGAAAAGGCTGGGATGGGGGTATGATTGAGAGGACATGTACATTTCACTGGAATGTTGGGAATTTTTTGTAAACAATGAGAATGAGTCTATATATTGGTTTAAAAAATAGTTGTTGGGACTTTTTTGTAAACAATGAGAATGACTTTATATATTGGTTTAAAAAATAGTCTGGGCCAGGCTTGGTGGCTCAGCCTGTAATCCTGTGTCTTAGGAGGCAGAGGTGAGTGGATTGCCTGAGCCCACGGGTTCGAGACTCGCCTGGGCAACTTGGCGAGACCTCATCTCTACAATAAATCAAAAAACTGGAACTACAGGCATGGTAGCACGCGCCTGTAGTTCCAGCTACTTGGAAGGCTGAGGCGGAAGGATCGCTGGAGCCCAGCAGGTCGAGGCTGCGGTGGCCGGGAGGGGCCACTGCACTCCAGTCTGGGTGACAGAGTGAGAATCCAACTCAAAAAAAAAAGAAAAATAGTTTGCTGGTTCCTCAAAAGCTTAAACACAGAGGGACTATATGAACTCCACTTCTACCTATATACCCAAGAGTACTGAAAACACATCCACACAAAATTTGTACACAAATGTTAATAGAAGAACTGTTCATAATAGCCTGAAAGTGGAAACAATCCAAATGTCTATCAGCTGATGAATAAATAAGCAGAATGTGGTGTGTCTCTGCAATGGAATTTTTTTGTTATTGTTTGCTTTAGAGATGGGGGTATCTGTGTTGCCCAGGCTGGGGTGCAGTGGTACAATAGTCACGTACTGAAGCCTCGAACTCCTAGGCCCAAGTGAAACACTCCCAAACAGATGATAAGAAGTGCTATTGGGGAACAAGAGAGAAAGGGAATATTAGCCCTGGGAGCAGAAACAGCTTGAGAAGAATTGCCCTTTGGACTGGTCTTACAGGTCTGGGGAACTGGGAGTGGGCAGGGAGGAGGAAGGGTATTCCAGAGAGCGGGCACAGCACGTGCAGAGATGGACATGTGCAGAGTGTTTTGGGGGAGCTCTGAGGAGGTCAGACCACTGAAGCAAAAGGAGGGGGAAGCAGCCTTGGGGGAGGTGGGAGCGGCCTGCCCCAGAGCGCTCTGCTGGCCAGGGTGGGTGGCAAGCAGGTGTCCGGGCTGTCCCATCTGGCTTTTGGAGGGCTACTCTCTCAGGGGACCATAGTCAGGCGGCCAATACTCTGTACTTGTGAGGCACACTAGGAGGGAGGCAGGCTGCTGCTGAGTTTCACTTTCCTAGAAGTCTGAGATTTATAGACTCCCTGCTAGAAGGTCATGGGATCAAAGCAATGGGAGGGAGTGTGTAATGCATCATGATCACAAGGGTCCTAAACATTCAGTAAAAGGAAAGTAAAAGTGCAGCCAGCGACTGCCAGTGTTTGCTGTAAGCAGGAAACCAGCCTGGGCTAGGTCCAGGGACTACCTAGGGGACTCTCCTGGAGTCTAGGGAAAATTCCTTTGTCCAAGTGACTTTCACATTTGGCTTTCTGTTAGACCAACTGAGGAGCAAGACCTCAGCCTGGGGAATAACAAGCCCAGGGACGAGGTCCGCCATGTCACGTGTCCCCTCTGCCCACCACACACAGCCCCTGCACGCTGGCTTCATGGGCTCTCCAGCAGCATCATCCCCTGATTGACACTCATCTTGCCCCCCATTCCCTCCCCAGCACTACACGCAGAGGCGCTGCCCACTGACCAGCTGTTTAGGAAACTCCACTTAGAATAAGCCCACCGTGAGGACCGGGGATGCACAATGGGTAGAGGGGATAATTCTCAAGCCTGGAGGCAGTAGGAAGAGAGCCAAGCAGTGTCCCATCCTCCAGGAACCTACATGCCAGACCAGTATCTGGCCACCTGTCCTGCTCCCCAATCCCTTCCTTTGAAGGAAGGGGTGGTGGAGTCCCCACATAAGCTTGGAGGTGGTAGCTCTGTGGTTTTCTGATACAGCTTACCTGTCCCTCTTAGATCTGCATGAAGTAGGGGGGCACAGCAGGTTGTAATATTCTTATTTTATAGCCAGGAAAATTGATGCCCAGAGATTGTCTCTGACTTGCCTAAAGCCACACACAGCAGCCCATGGCATTGTTGGGACCACATCTGGAATCGCTGAATCCCAGCCAAGAGACCCTTAGCCTCAAGTCGAGCTGCTCATGGCTTGACATGGACACAGATCACCTGGATGGTCTCCATCCTCCACAAAATTCCCAACAACAAAAAAAGCGATCTACTTGTACATAAAACAGCGGTTAGATGGAAACACTGACCATGACAGGAGAGCCTTTCCTAATCGCCCTCTCTGGACCCAACCACCTTTCTGGCTTTTTTGTTTTCCTCACCTGTCCCCTCAAAGTGTATGCAGTCCTGGGGTTGACAGGGACTTAACTACCCCCAAGAGCCATGTGTTCTCTAAAAGGAGGAACCCAAGTTTCTTTGTTCATTTTCTACTGCTCTAACAGAATACCACAGACTGAGTAATTTACGGAGAAAATAAGTTTATGCAGCTCATAGTTCTGGAGTCTGGAAGTCCAAGAGCATGGTGCTGGCATTTTCTTGCTACATCATGCCAACAAGACCACAAGACAGGGGAAAAAGTTGGGGCCAAACTTATCCTTTTTAGCAGGAGCTCATTCCTACAATAACTAACCTACTTTTTTATTATTTTTTATTTTATGATAGAAATGTGGGGTACAAGTGAGGATTAACTACATGAGTAGGCGGCATATCAGTGAAATTCGAACTTCTAACTGGTCCTCAATCTCCCAGTAGTGGACCAGGTACCCTTTGTGTTGTCACATACTCCCCACCCTCCCTCCTCCCTCCCTTCCCTAGCAATGCCCGGCAACTGTCAATCCCTCCGGTATGCTAATGTCACTAATGCTCAAGACTCACTTATGAGTGAGAACATGTGGTAATCAGTTCTTCGTTTCTGTGATAGATCACTTAGTTTGATGGTCTCCAACTCCATCCAATTTGCTGCAAAGTCCATGATTTTGTTCTTCTTTATGGCTGCATAATACTCCATCATGTATATGTATCACACTTTCTTTATCCAGTCCGCTTAGTAAGGTTGATTCCGTGTTTTCATTATTGTGAATAGTGTGGCAATAAACATGCATATGCAGATATCTTTTTTGTGGAACGATTTGTATTCCTCTGGGTATATTCCTAGGAGAGAGATTGCTGGATCATATAGAAGGTCAATTTTTAGTTCCTTTAGGAATCGCCACACTGCTTTCCATAGAGGCTGAACTAGCCTGCACTCCCACCAACAGTGTAGAAGCATTCCCTTTTCTCTGCACTTGTGCCAGCACTAGTTTTTTTTTTTGACTTATCAATGATAATCATTCTTATCAGGGTTAGATGGTATCTCATTTCAGTTTTGGTTTGCATTTCTCTGATGATTGGTAAGGCTGAGCATTTTTTCACGTGTCTGTTGGCTGCTTGTATATCATCTTTACAGAAGAGTCTGTTCATGTCTTTTGCCCACTTTTTAATGGGGCTGTTAGTTTTTTCTTTTCACTTCCAATAACTAACTTACTCTTGTGATAATAGTATTATTCTATTCAAGAGGGCACACATCTTAACTCTTAAAGGTCCCACATCTTAATACCTTCACAATGGCAATTCAATTTTAACATGAGTTTTGGAGAGGACATTCAAACCATTGCACCAAGTATTAGATGGGAGAAAATAGACTGCCCCGTCATTCCCCAAATGGAGACTGAAAAGGATTAGACCCTTGGATAAAAGGGGGAAGGGAGGCTCTTGGGTTACCCTAAGGTAGAATCTTTTTTTTTTTTTTTTGAGTCAGGATCTCACTCTGCCGCCCACGCTGGAGTGCAGTGGCATGATCACAGCTTACCACAGCCTCAACCTCCTAGGCTCAGGTGATCCTTCCACCTCAGCCGTTTAAGTAGCTAGGACTACTTACTGTGGTAAGTGCCACCATATATAGCTAATGTCTTTGTCTTTCTTTCTTCCTCTCTCTCTCTTTCTTTCTTTTTAAACAAGATATTGCTATGTTACCCAGGCTAGTCTCAAACTCCTGGGTTCAAGCAATCCTCCCACCTAGGCCTCCCAAAGTGCTGGGATTATAGGCGTGAGCCACTGTACCTGTTCAGAATTATTTTTTAATATTTACGAGGAAGGAATCTCTTGTGGTCAAGGGTCCCAAACTTTTGTAGCAAATTGGGGTTCTCTCAGCCAGAAAGAGTTATCAGACAGTATGTGTCTTCTTAGGGAAATCGACTGGGAGTTGACTCCTGCAAGACCTGGGACTGGCTTTTTCACCCCAGTGAATTTATGAGGCCCAGAAATTCAATTTTGTCTGCACGCAGTAGGGACAGTCACCTCAGCAGAGTGGGCCCATGGTCACCACTACTCCTCAAGGCAAAGCCAACAGAGACAAATGTGAAACAACCCAGATGCTCGTGGCTGCCATAGAAAGACTCAGCTCAGACTTCAGCTTCGGGGATCGTAGTTGATGGACAGCCCCAGCTTCCAATCAGGATCCACCTCCTCACCCTTACTGAAGCCGGGCTTCCCACCGGCTGCTCGCAGCGGCTGGTGTAGGAGTACCAGCTGGGAACACCAGGTTCACGGTGGGGGTGCCAGGGCAGGCCCTTTTCTGTGGGATGCAGGACTCCTGTAATGGTGACACTGGCTGGAGGACTCCCCATCGGCCTGACCAAACCATTTGGAGAACTGCCCCGCAACCCCAGACTCTCCTTGTCCACCCTCTTTCCGTCACCTCTTTTTCCCCAGGCATCCGAAGTCTCCCCCTACCTTCTCCAGCTCACTCTCCTTTATCCTTCACGGGTGCGCCCTCCAATAAATGTTTTGTATGTTTAGTTCTGTCTTGACTTCTGCTTCTGGGAGGACTCAACTTCTACAGTGTCGGACAAAAGGTTGAATGAATTGAGGGGTGGTCACACAATGAATGAGCCAGACAAATATCAAATATGTTGATTGAAAAAAGCACATTGCAGAAAGATGCTTCAGATGGACCCCTACTCCAGCCCACCAGCTCTTCTATGCAATTTATGTATAGTTATGCATTTGATGCTCACACCAGTACTCATCATCTCCATTTTGCAGATGAGTAACCCCAGGTAATTCACCTCACTGCGTCTCAATTCCCTTATCTGTAAGATGGGAATAATTATGTCTCTTTCATTGGATACTATAAGCATTAAATGAGTGTAAAACACTGAGTATTGAGCTTGCCATGTAGATAGATTCTTTCATCACCATTCTTTCTTTTTTTTTTTTTTGAGTTGAGTCTCTGTTGCCCAGGCTAGAATGCAGTGGCACACTCATGGCCAACCCAACGTCGACCTGCTGGGCTCCAGTGATCACTCCACCACAGCCTTCCAAGTAGCTGGAACTACAGGCGCCTACTACTATGCCCAGCTAATTTTTGTAGAAATGAGGTCTCGCCAAGTTGCCCAGGCTGGTCTCGAATCCATGAGCTCAGGCAATCCACTTGTCTCAGCCTCCCAAAGTGCTGGGATTAGAGGCTGAGCCACCGAGTCCAGCTATCATCATTCTTTATATTTACTGACTAATTGATACTGTAGTGTCTATTTTTGTCATGGTTTTCTCTTTCTCTAAGTTTCTTCATGCCAACAAAAGCTAGTAAAGAGTAATGGGAAAAGATTGGATGTCTGGGAGGGGCATGACCTAGTTATAAAATCCGCAGACAAATTGATGTCAGAGGCACCAGGTCCTCACAGTAGCCAAGAGGGCTTGTTTGTGTGCTTTCTGGGTGAGGAAACAGGGGGTGCCCACGGCCAGGAGGTGAAGCTGCCATGTGGGCTGGAAACCACCTGGGCCTGTCCCCAAGGTTGGGACCCCACAGGAGGGAAGAAATGGCACATACCTACCACTCACCACACCCTTTTCATTCTCGATTTGGTCTCATCCTCACAACTATCCCCTTTTCTGGAGGAAAACAAGTCACTGGAAGGAAGGAGCCACAAGGAAACTCAGGTCCATCTGGCTCCAAATGAAGTTTTGATTCCTGCCCAGTGACTAGAAACCAGGCAGTCAGGCTACCGGGCTCTTTCCAAGGATGTTCATGACACGATCCTTCTTGATCTAATCTGCTGCATTGACTGGAAGGACTGACCAGAAAGCAGTCTTCTGAAAAACAGTCGGGCCATTTCCATAAGGTTTCCTGGTCTGTTTGCTCACTCTGGAACAGCAGAAATGTAGGGTGGACATTTTAGAAGAAAAACATCATTTGCTTTATGTCCTTATCTCTAAGAATTTCTAGACTCAACCTTGACCAAGTTCTGTAAAAATATAAACTAAGTAGAAGCTCAGTGGGGAAGCGGGTGAGATATTTTATCCTGAGTGACAAAATGCACATCTGTGTTGTGTGCAGTTTCTGTATGATACTCCCCAGGTGACCTCTGTTTTTACTCCACACCTACCTTGAAGTGGGATTTGTCACTTTAGATATTCTTTCAGAAGAAAACCTGCCCCCAAAGCATTGGTGAGAGATGCAGTGATTGAAGATGCCAGAGCATGCCAAGGCGTGTTTCACACACCCCTCACACCTGTCTTAGCACAGCCCTGTCCCCTCTGCTTGACTGAGTCTCCATCTAGGGGATGTATTCTTTCCCCTTTCCATAATGCATCCTCAACCTTGCTGGCTCCAGACTTTGACACCATGGTTTTCCCTCCACCCGACCTTGGTATTCCTCCCTCTGTTTCACATAGAGTTTTGTTAGCCACGCCTATGTTGGCAAAGCAATCTACCTAACGGACAAGGACGTTCACTTACCTATTGCAATACTTTTATAAGTGGGAGGGGGTCATCTTTTTTTTTGAATTGGGATCTCACTCTGTCACCCAGGCTGGAGTGCAGTGGTATGATCGTGGCTCATGGCAGTCTCAACCTCCTGGGCTCAGGTGATCCTCCTTCCTGGGTGGCTAGGACTACAGGTGTGTGCCATCATGCCCAACTAATTTTTGCATTTTTTGTAGAGATGACAGCTTGCCATAGGCTGGTCTTGAACTCCTGGGCTCAAGCAATCCTCCTGTCTCGGCCTCCTGAAGTGCTGAGACTACAAGTGTAAGCTATGCCTAGCTGGTGGTAGTGGTCATCTTAATAATTGCAGAAAAAAAGCCGGGCTCGGTGGCTCAGCCTGTAATCTCGCAATTTGGGAGGCTGAGGTGAGTGGATTGCCTGAGCCTGCGGGTTCAAGACCCGCCTGGGCAACTTGGTGAGACCTCATCTCCACAATAAATCAAAAATTAACCAAGCGTGGTAGCGCGTGCCTGTAGTTCCAGCTACTTGGATGGCTAAGACGGAAGGATCGCCGGAGCCCAGGGGGTCGAGGCTGCGGTGGCCGGGAGCAGCCAGTCTGGGCGACAGAGTGAGACTCCAACTCAAACAAAACAAAACAAAACAAACTATAGCTAGCATCATGGATAATGAGGAAATGAAAGACCAAAAGATTACTATTCAATATTGTGCTTCCATGGTGGGTGGAGGGAGGTGAGGGATCCTAACCCATGAAAGAAGGCTAAGAAAAAAAAAAAGACAAAACAAGGAAAAGAAAGGCATAAATATTGAAAAGAAATAATAATACTGTCTTTTTGCCTCAGGCAACATGATTATGTATAAAACCCTAAAGAATCTACAAAAAAAAACAACCTCTTAAAACTAATATGTCAATTCAGCAAAATTATAGGATACAAGGTCAATATAAAAAAATCAGTTGTAACAAAAATCAATAGCATTTATATATACACTAGCGATGAACTATATATATATATAAATTTTTTTTTTTTTTTTTTTTTTGAGTTGGAATCTCACTCTGTCTCCCAGACTGGAGTGCAGTGGCCGCTCCCGGCCACCGCAGCCTCGACCTGCTGGGCTCCGGCGATCCTTCCGCCTCAGCCTTCCAAGTAGCCGGAATTACAGGCATGTGCTACCACGCCCGGCTGATTTTTTTGATTTATTGTAGAGATGAGGTCTCACCAAGTTGCCCAGGTGGGTCTCAAATCCGCGGACTCAGGCAATCCACTCAACTCAGCCTCCCAAGGCGCAGGATTACAGGCTGAGCCACCGAGCCCGGTTGATAAAATAATCTTAAAAATGATTTTAAGAAAACAATTACGGCCAGGCTCGATGGCTCAGACTGTAATCCCAGCTCTTTGGGAGGTTGAGGCAAGTGGATTGCCTGAGCCCGGGGGTTCAAGACCTGCCAGGCAATCTGGCGGGACCTTGGCTCTACAATAAAATAAAAAATAGCTGGGCGTTGTAGCACGCATCTGTAGCTCCAGTTACTCGGAAGGCTGAGGCAGAAGAATCGCTGGAGCCTAGCGGGTCGACGCTGAGGTGGCTGTAAGCATGCGTGCCACTGCACTCCAGTCTGGTTGAAGGAGTGAGACTCCAACTCAAAAAAAAAAAAAAGAAAAGAAAAAGAAAGAATTCCTTTCCAAGAGCAACAAAAAGAATAACATATTCAGGAATAAATTTAACAAAAATATGCAAGACTTGTACACGGAAAACTACACAAAATAATTGAAAGAAATTAAAGAAAATCTAAATAAGTGGAGAGACATCTGAATTCATGGGTTGAAAAACTTGATATTTTATGATGGAAATACTCTCCAAATTGATCTATACAGCCAACAAATGTTTGTTCAACAAACTTACCACCTGGGTGTTTTGCAGAAATAGAAAAGTTGATTCTAAAATTCATATAGAAATTCAAGGAACCCAGAATAGGCAAAACAATCTTGAGAAGGAAGAACAAAGTTGGAGAACTCATGTTTCCTGATCACAAAACTTATTATAAAGCACAGTAATCAATACTGTGTAGTATTAGCTCAAGGATAATCACATAGATTGATGAAAGAAAACTGAAAATCCAGAAAAAAAGTCTTACATCTATGGCCAATTAATCATCATTATTACTATTTTTTTGAGACAGGATCTCACTCTGTCACCCAGGCTGGAGTACAGTGGCATGATCCCAGGTCACTGCAGCCTCAACCTCCTAAGCTCAAGCAATCCTCCCACCTCAGCCCAAATAGCTGGAACTACAGGCGTGTGCCACATGCATAACTAATTTTTGTACTTTTTGTAGAGATGAGTTCTCACTATGTTGCCCAAGCTGGTCTCGAACTCCTGGGCTTAGGCAACCCTCTTGTCTTGGCCTCCCAAAGTGCTGGGATTACAGGCATGAGCAACCACATCCAGTTGGTCAGATGATTTTTGACAATGGAGGAAAGAACAATTTCTTCAACAAATTGTGCTGGGACAACTTGATAGCCATATACAGAAGAATTAAGTTGGACCTCTACATATACAAAAACAGGTACAAAAAAAAACTCAAAATGGATCAAGGACTAACTATGGAACTCTTAGAAGAAAGCATAAGGGCAAATCTTTTTCTTTTTTTTTTGAGTTGGAGTCTCACTCTGTCGCCCAGACCGGAGTGCAGTGGCCGCTTCCGGCCACGGCAGCCTCGACCTGCTGGGCTCCGGCGATCCTTCCGCTTCAGCCTTCCAAGTAGCCGGAATTACAGGCGTGAGCTACCATGCCTGGATGATTTTTTGATTTACTGTAGCGATGAGGTCTCGCCACCCAGGCGGGTCTCGAACCCGCGGACTCAGGCAATCCACTCACCTCAGCCTCCCAAAGGCGCGGGATTACAGGCTGAGCCACCGAGCCCGGCTAAGGGCAAATCTTTAGGACCCTGAGTTAGGGAATGATTTTTAAGATATGACACCAAAAGCACAAGCAACACAAAAATACTAGATAAGTTGGACTCCATCAAAATCAAACGTTTAGTGTATCAAAGAACATTATCAATAGAGTGAAGATACAATCCACAAAATGGGTGAAAATATCTACAAATCATATATTTGATAAGAGTCTAGTATCAAGACTATATTAACAACTCCAACTCAACAACAGAAAGACAAACAACCCGATTTTAAAATGGGCAAAGGTTTGGGACCCGCCTGGGCAACTTGGCGAGACCTCATCTCTACAATAAATCAAAAAATTAGCCGGGCGTGGTGGCGCGCACCTGTAGTTCCAGCTACTCAGAAGGCTGAGGTGGAAGGATCGCCAGAGCCCAGCAGGTGGAGGCTGCGGTGGCCGGGAGTGGCCACTGCACTCCAGTCTGGGCGACAGAGTGAGACTCCAACTCAAAAAAAATTAATAAAAATAAAAAATAAATAAAATGGGCAAAGGACTTGAATAGACATTTCTCTGAAAAAGATACACAAAAGGCCAAAGCAAGCACATGAAAAGATGCTCAATATCATTAGGCGTTAGGAAAATGAAAATCAAAACCACAATGAGAGATCATTTTACATACACTAGGTTGGCCATAACACAAAACAGAATAAAAATGAAATAATAAGTGTTGTTAAGAATGTGAAGGAATTGAAACCCTTGTACATTACTGGTGAGAAGGTAAAACGGTACAGTCACTGTGGAAACCGTTCCTCAAAAAATGAATAATCACCATTATAACTCAGCAATTCTACTTCTTTTTTTTTTTTTTTTTTTTGAGTAATATATAAGCTGAGTGTGGTCGCCCATACCTGTAGTCCCAGATACACACTCAGGAGGCTGAGGCAGAAGGATTACCTGAGCCCAGGAGATTAAGGTTGTGGCAAGCCATGATAGTGTCACTGTATTCCAGTATGGGAGACAGAGTAAGACCTCAATTTAAAAAAAAAAAGAAAGAAAAAGAAAAAAAAAACTTCAGAGCAAATTAGGAATTAAAAGGAACTTCCTAAACTTAATAAAAGTAATATAATAATATCAAAACCTACAGCATGTAACATACTTAATGGAGAAATTTTACGTAAATTTTCTTCAAGATCAGAAATAATTTTAACTAAAAGTATTAAGAAAAAAGTAGAAGAAATAAAATTAAATAAGAATTGGAAGGAAAGAGAATAAACTATCATTATTTGTAAATAATATGACACCTCCTTAGAAAAAATAAATCAGTAGAAAAACTTTTAAAACTAGTAAGAATCTTTAGCAACTATTAAGAAACTTTCTGGATTCAAGTTCAATCTGTGCTGACAACAGTCAACTAAAAGTTTTAATAAAAATTAAGATACAATGTTTAATATTTATAAAACCATAAAGTATTAAGGAATTAGTCAAGAATATAGGAGATTTGTATGGAAAACACTTTAAAACTTTAATGAGAGATATATACAGATGCTCCTTGACTTATGATGGAATTACGATGGGGAACTCCCACAAAAAAGGACTTTAAGCCAGGCACAGTGTGGCTCATGACTGTAATCACAGCACTTTGGGAGGCAAAGACAAGAGGACTGCTTGAGCCCAGAGGTTCGAAATCAGCCTGGGCAACTTGGTGAGACCCCATCTCTGTAATAAATCAAAAAATTAGCTGGGCTTGGTGGCATGTGCCTGTGTTTTCAGCTACCTAGAAGGCTGAAGCAGAACGGTCGCCTGAGCCCAGATGGCTGAAGCTGCTGTGGCCGTGAGCGTGCCACTGCACTCCAGCCTGCGCAGCAAAGTGAGACTACGACTCTCCCCCCCAAAAAGCTCCCAAACCAGAATTTATTTATGAAAAATTGTGTATTTATTCTTACATGTTTAAACTTCAGTCACCTTCAAAGTACTCTCTGTTTGATGTAATACACCTATCGAGTCTCTTTTTCCACTGCTCAAAAGGGTTTTCAAACTTGTCTGTTTTGATGCCTTTTAGTGCTTCTGTCATTTTTTGTTTCATCTCTTTCACATCGGCAAAACATTTCCCTTTGAGGACCTTTTTCATCTGGGGGAACAAAAAAGTCACTCAGGGCAAGGTCAGGTGAATAGGGAGTGTGGGGTATGCCGGTTTTGGTCAAAAACTGATGAATTCAGCATGGCATGAGTAGGTGCATCGTCATGATGGAAGAACCAGGCACCTGTTTGCCACAACTCAGGATATTTCTTCCACAAATCATGAGTCAACCTTCTTAAAACTCCCAGATAAAAACTTTGGTTGACCATTTGATCTAAGGAATAAATTCCAAGTGTACTACAAGGGGCCCGCCCTCCAAAAGATAATTCTAGGCATTTTGGAGCCCTCCTCATATGTTCCTATTAACCTATGGTATGTTGAAAATATGCATTGACTACTCCCAGTCTACCAAACATCATAGCTTAGCCCAACCTACCTTAAACACGCTCAGAACACTTACACTAGCCTACAGTTGATCTAAACACAAAGCCCGTTTTTATAATAACAGGCTGAATATCTCATGTAATTTACTGACTACAGTACACTGTAAAGTGTTGGATGTTTACCCTCATGATTACATGGCACTTGCTGCCGCCGCCTGGCATCATGAGAGAATATAATACCGCGTAGCACTAGCCCGGGAAAAGACCAACATTCAGAATTTGAGGTAGGATTCTACTGAACGCATAGCGCTTCTGCACCATCAAAAAACTGTAAGTGGAACCATCGTACGTTGGGGACTATCTGTATTAAGGATTATCTCAACAAATGATGAAACATACATGCTCTTGAATGGACTGGTTGAATATTATAAGATATCAGTTCTCACAAATTAATCTCTAGATTTGGTACGATGCCAATACAAATTCCAGTTGATTTTTTTTAAGTTGATTAACTGTGTTGGGTTAAATAGTTTCTCACTCCACCTCTAAATGTGACCATTTTAAAACATAGGGTCTTTGCAGGTGTAATTAGTTAAGATGAGGTCATATCGGGTTAGGGTAGGCCCTAAATCCAAAGACTGGTGTCCTCAATGTGAAGACTGAGGCAGAGATGGGTGCAATACAGCTACAAGCTAAGGAATGCCAATGAATGACGACAGTCCCCAGAAACTAGGAAGAGGCAAGGGAGGGTTCTTCCTTAGAACCTTTGGAGGGAACATGGCCCTGTGGACACCTTTCAGAATTTTGGCCTCTAGAACTCTGAGAGCATAAAATTCTGTTGGTTTAAGTCACCACATTTGGGTTACTTTGTTATAGCAGCACTAGAAAATGAATGCACTAAATCTAAAATTTATCTGGGACACCTGAGATCCACAACTATCTAAAATACCCTACCAGACACACAAGTAAGAACAGTTTACTGCTGGCACAAGAACAGTCAAACAGAACATGGAACAGAATAGAGCTATAGGAGACAGACTTGTATATTCATGAACATTTAGTACTGATTGTCTAGTTTTGGTGTCGAGAAATGGACTTGGTATAGAAAAGAAAAAACTGAATCCCAACCTAACACCATATATAAAAAAAAGTTGTACTCCAGATGGAATAAAGTCCTAAAACCATAAACTAGTAGAAGAAAATTTAAGAGAACATCTCTTGGGGTTAGAAGTATGAAAGGACTTAAATAAAACTTCAAAAGGAGAAATTATGAAAAAAATGATACTTTGGGTTACATTAAATTTAAAGATTTCTGTTTAACCAAAGGCCCCAAAGGGGCTCATATCTGGAATGTTAGTCTAGAACAGTGCTGTCCAGTAGGACTCTCTGTGGTGATGAAAATGTTCTA
Source organism: Cephalopachus bancanus (assembly GCA_027257055.1). Lineage (NCBI taxonomy): Eukaryota > Metazoa > Chordata > Mammalia > Primates > Tarsiidae > Cephalopachus > Cephalopachus bancanus. Next base: position 905,949 of record JAPVLO010000543.1, on the reverse strand, counting down.
CAGCTGTTCTGTCTAATAAGGCAGGCACCAGCCACATGTAGCTACTGAGCACTTGAAACACGGCTAGTATGAATTGGAAACTTAATTTCTATTAATTTAAACGTAATAGGCATATTTGACTGGCGATGACCCTGTTGCACATTACCCTAGAATATAAAGGAACTCCTATAAATCATCAGGAACAAGATGAAACAAGATGGAAATCATAAAAATGGGCAAAGGATATACCCAATTATCCAAGAGTAAACCCTAGATTCTAGTAAACAGAAGAAGGGTTGCTCAAGCTCATCAGAAATCAGAAAAAGGTAGATTAAAACAACACAGAGGAAATTACCCTACACCTACCAACTGGGAAAAATGAGAAGGCCGAATAATGCAATTATGGTTGGGGTCATGGGATGCAGAAACCCTCAGGCATTGCGGAGGGAGTGTAGGCAGCCCTTGGGTTAGATACACACAGCAATATAAATGGATCTCACAAATGATGTGCTGAAGGGAAAAAAGAGGCAGAGTTAAATATATAGTGCAATATTATTTTTGTAAATTAAAAACACATGCATACAAATTGATACATATTAAACACATTGGAGGGGTTGCCTATGGGGGGGAATAGAGAGGGGAGTTGGGGGTAAATTTGAATAACTATATTAAACAGGAGAAGGACCGCATGGAACTACAGCAAAGATAGATCAATCAGTTTAAAAAGATTTCTTATTAATCTCTTATCAAATGTAACTCTTGTTAAATTAAAAACTATGAAGCTATTTTTTTGGATTGAGTTCCTGCAAGAGGCCCAACAGACCAAACCGAAATGTAGTCACTCGTGCTAAATACCAAGTAATCAAAGAGACACTTACAGGGAGCAGACAGATCTCTAGACAGACCAGTTTTTCCTGAAAACAGGAGATTCCAGTCTACCTGAGTCAGCCGAATAAGGAAATCCCCTCTGCTGTAACCCTGACAAAAATGTAATCTGATGCTAACCAATCCGTTTTTTTTAATTGTTCTGTTTCCCTGTTCCCACTTTACAAAGCCCACTGTTCTGTCATAGCCCAATGGGAGCTCTCTTCTATTTTCTAGCATGGAGGCTGCCCCAATTCACAAACCTTGAAGCAAAGCCAATTAGATCTACAGCTAAATTTGTTGTAATATTGTCTTTTGAGACCTTTAACCCAAGGCAAGGTAGACAATGTTTGCAATGTAGTTTTCTCAAAGGAAATGGTAGTAAAAACTGTTTGTATTTTAGAGTTAACTATGATCATTATAGTTCATAATATTTAATCCACTGACTATGAATGAACTCCCTGATTTTGATATAATTAACCCAACCATTATAAAGACCATGTAGATGCTCCAAGAGTAGGTAAATCATTTCTTCTTTGCAGAGGTTTACGCAAATTTTTAAAATAAGTGACCTGATCCTCAATGCAAAATATCTCTTATGACACTAAGGCATAGAAAAGACAAATGGTTTTTCATTGTTAGCATTTTTATTTAAATGGTCACTTACAATTTTTATTGTGGTAAAAAAAATATATAACATAAGACCATTTAACCATTTCTAAGTGTAAAATTCAGTGGCATTAAGTGCATTCATATTGCTGTGTAACTAGAAATTTTTCATCATCCCAAACTGAAACTACCGATTAAACAATTCCCATACCCTGTCCCAAGCCCATTGAAACCACAATTCTGCTTTCTGTCTCTATGAATTTGCCTGTTCCAGATATTTCATATAAGTGGAGTCATACAACATGTCCTTTTGTGACTGGCTTAAATCATTTAGCATAATGTCTTCAGGGTTCATCCATGTTTGTAGTATGTGTCAGAAATTCATTTCTCCTGAAGGTCGAATGATATTCCATTGTATGTGTAGACAATAGTCTCCCCTTATCCTCAGTTTTGCTTTCCATGGTTTTGGTTACCCATCATCAGTTGCACTCCGAAAATATTAAATGGAAAATTCCAGAAATAAACAATTCATAAATTTTTAATTACTCACCACTCTGAATAGTGTGATGTAATTTCCCAGCACCTCGTGGTGAATCATCCCTGTGTCCAGCTACTGCCTGTGAGTCACTTATATATCTTGATTGGTCCTCAGGTCACAAGTACCACTTGTGTTCAGATAACCCTTATTTCACTTAATTGTTCTATTTTATGATTAGTTATTGTTGTTAATTTCTTATTGTGCCTAATTTGTAAATTAAACTTTATCTTGGGCATGCACGTATAGGAAACAACATAGTATATTCAGGGTTTGGTACTATCCATGGTTTCAGGCGTCCCCTGGGAGTCGTGGAAACATCCTGCCTGGATAAGGGGGACGACCGTACTACATTTTATTTACCCATTCACCTGTAGATAGACACTTGGGTTACTTCCACCTTTGAGTTATTGTGACTAATGCTGCTGTGAACATGAGTATCCAAATATCTGTTCAAGTCCCTGATTCCAATTTTTTTGGATGTAAGTATACTCAGTAGAATCGCTGGATCATATAAGTACAAGCGGCTTATCCTTATGAAAGGATGCTAGACCGCACTCAAAAAATAAATGAGAATTAAACCTCTAGGAGCGCCTTGCATTATAAGACTGACAAAGGTCAGAAAGGTCGTTTGCGACTGTGTGGATGGAGGTGGTCTGGGATGGCGGCGTGGAAGGCACCGCGCACCCTTTTTGTTCCTTCTGAATTATATTGTGTGCACGATTCTGCCTACCCACACGCTCCCTGGGCTCTGACCTTAGCTGCCAGACAGGCATAAGAGGCGGGGAGTGGGCTTTCTTTCTCCAGATTCTTGGGCACCCCACCTTTGCGGATTCCAGGCCGGCCCCCCGCCATGCCTGCGACTGCAGAGGAGCACTTTCACCCGGCGCCTCCCAGCGGCCAGGCGTGTCCCATCCCCGGCCCCGGGTCCTCACTGCCCTCTTGCCGGCTGCACCATCGGAACCGCAGCCTGGCCAGCGCTGAGTGACGTGTGGCAGCAAGGGGCGAGCGGAGCAGGTCCCGGTCTCCCGCCCCGGGTCTGCGGGGGCCCAGGACCGCCCTCTCCCGCTGCTCCAAGACGGCGACCCACAGCTGCCGGGGACGCGGAGGCCGCGTGTACCCTCCTCGGCATCGCCCCCTGCCGGCGGGACGCGGCCGACAGCCCCTGACGCAAGCCCTTCAGCCGAAGGTCCCCTATTCCCCGGCTCCTGTCGCATCCGCGCTCCCGGTCTTCTTCTGGACCTTTCCCTCAGACCTGCAGAATCCCGGTTTTGCAGAGATGGGCGGGGTTCCCGGTACCGCAGACACTGCAGCTTTGAGCTCCATCTGCCTATTTGTGTTCAATGAACATTTGCTGAAGTGATTTAAGGAAAGAAGTAGTATGCAAGGGACATTTGTTGGAAAGGGAGGGACCCTAGGAACAAAACTATAAAACCAGTCATAGGATGTCACAGAAAATCTGAGCAGATGGAAGGCATATCACAAAGGAATATAGTTACGTGGGTGAATAAATGACCAAGATCTGTAAGATAAGTATGAAAAGGAGCAACCAGGTGGATCCCGCCTTACAGACTGTGAGTCCTGTAAGAACATTTTGTAACCAACCAATATAGTGTCTGTGTAGGAAGAGACAGCTTGAATACTGGAACAGATGAGACCATTCAGAAACATATTCCAGTATGCTTGAAGCTAATATATTAAAAAGGAAGCATTTCAAGTCAGAGGAAATGGCTAGTGTGTCCCCTCGATGGCCCTGGTCAACCTGGCTATCCATCAAAAGGAAATAAACTAGACCATCAGATGCCCACAATCCCAAACTGAATTCTGGATGATGTTATAAGTGTGAAAACAGTCAAAACCAAATAAAAACAAAACTGCAGAAAACCCAAGAGATGGGTTCTTAGACAAGGTAGGAAATTCAGATGCTGTAAAAGGAAAGACAGACATGTTTGATTATATAATAATTTTAAACTTTTGGATTGTAAAAGATACACTAAGAGATGTTAATCAAGAAACAGACTGAGAATACGCTATGTGCAATTCAGAGGACAAAGAATCATTCTCTAGAGTCTGTACCACACAAAGAACTCTTACAATTTGTAAGAAAGAATAACTCAATTTTTAAAAATATGCATAGAAAATAGATTTTAAAAATTCACAGAGAAGCAATCCAAATGGCCACTAAACATATGAAAAATGCTCAAATGTACTGGTGGTTGGATAAATACAAATTAAACAATGCTATGTCACTTCATGTCCCGGAGGGCAGCAGTGACAACTGTGGCTGGAGGGGCTCTTAACCATTACAGGGCACCACTTCAGATTTTGATAAACAGCAATTTGGCAGCCTGTGCTAAAATAAAAAAATGCACATACTCTTCAATGCTGCGATTCTAGAAGTAAAAACATCAGCCTGTTAGCACACACACAGAAAGCTATGTTTTTGCAGCCCTATGAGTAGGGGACAAGCACAGAGGGAATGTCGGTCAGTGGATGAGGAAGTGAATAAATTAAGGTACAGCCTGTAATCCCAGCAATTTGGGAGGCCAAGGTGAGTGGACTGCCTGAGTCTGTGGGTTCGAGACTCGCCTGGGCAACTTGGCAATACCTCGTCTCTACAATAAATCAAAAATTAGCCGGGTGTGGTAGTATGCACCTGTAGTTTTGGCTACTTGGAAGACTAAGGCAGAAGAATCTCCTGCACCCAGCAGGTCGAGCTGCAGTGGCCAGGAGTGTGCCACTGCACTCCAGTCTGGGTGAGAGTGAGACTCCAACTCTAAAAAAAAAAAAAAGAAAGAAAGAATGGAAGGACACGAGAGCGAAGGTGGAGAGAAGGGAAGCATGGAGGGAAGGAGGAAGGAGAGACCTGAAACAGAAGGAGCAGAAACAGATAGAAAAAAAGAAAAAAACTTTACCATAAGCACACAAAAGCATGTAGTGTACATTTTCATTTGTGTAAGATTATGTATGTGGTAAATATCTCAAAGAAATAAAAAAATATATATTTTATTTATATATCTATAGTTCTATCTATTTCTACAAATGGTGGCAAGATCCATGATACACAGTGAAAGAACCAAGCTGCAGGGGGAGCTTTATACACATGCATATGTACATACACCACACATTCACACCCACAGATGTGCACACAATTCTTGCCATCCCATGAGTGTCCAGAATCCTTTGCATGTATGTGTGAGTGAGGACCCTTGGCTGCTAATGTCTTCTTCCAGGTACAGGGAAGGGGTCAGGAGTTGGTTTCAATGGAGGTGATGGGCTTTGACTCTATTTTGGGATGGTTTCACTGTGTAGCAGGAATCTTTACAGAGAGAGAAGAAACACCAAGGCCACTTTGTCAGAAAACAGTGTTTATTTGTGCCAGCACTGGCTCAGTGGATTCGCATCCAAAGGCTGAGCCCCGAGGACAGGGGGGCATTGTCTTTTATTATAATTTTAGCTTCCTTGTTCCCCCAGTAAGGATTACATATTAGTAACTTACTGGCTAATTGGGTATTTTATAGCTCAAGGTTATAGCAGAGTTACACATGTGCACTACAGATCGGGGCCACATTCCTTTCTAATATGTATCATCCAAGTCCTTATCTTATGGTGTTAGAAGAACTCTTATTATCCTGGGAAGGCTTTTATCTTACTGTACTAAGTGGGGGGGCCTACTCTGTCCTTGGAAGGCCTTTATTTTATGAGGCTTAGGGGAAGGGTTCCCTGCCTCAGCTGGTTACAAGGATGTTTTCTTTCTTGGAATTTAAAAGGCATCAATAAAAAACATTTTTTAAAAATAAGGGACGTGCCGGGCTCAGTGGCTAATCCTATAATCCCGTGCCTTTGGGAGGCTGAGGTGAGTGGATTGCCTGAGCCCGCAGGTTCGAGACCTGCCTGGGCAGCAAGACCTCATTTCTACAATAAATCAAAAAATCAGTCGGGCGTGGTAGCGCATGCCTGTAATTCCAGCTACTTGGAAGGCTGAAGCGGAAGGATCGCCAGAGCCCAGCAGGTCGAGGCTGCGGTGGCTGGGAGCGGCCACTGCACTCCAGTCTGGGTGACAGAGTGAGACTCCAACTCAAAAAAAAAAAAAAAAAAAAGGGACGTTCTAGGGAATGGCTCTGTAGGATAGCTCTCTCCTGGGTAGCTGGGGATGGGGCAGCCCAACCCAGTGTTGGCTGAAGACACATAGCCCCTAGAAGTTCCATCACTCAGCACATCTGTTCTTCTAGCTTCCGGGTTATCAATTACCTGAGCCCATCTGTACTCCACAGTAGGGTAAGGCCCAAAGCTGCCCTGTGGAACAAGGGGAGGGCCCAGAGAGGTTCTGCCCACTGCCCTTGGCCACAAACCCTTTTCAGAGCAGAGCTGGGTCTTGAACTCAAATCTTCTCTCCTCCATCCAAAAGGGGGTTCTATTCTAGGCCATGAGAAAACCTTCCTATTCAACATCTCTCATTGAACCAGGTCCTTTAACATAAGTACATTAGAAATTTCTGACCCCAATCTCAATGGACATCTTCAGTAATTTTTTTCAATAAAAACACTTTATTATGTTTAAACTATAAAAGTGACACATAATCATTGTAAAAACAAAAATAATCAAATGGAACAGAAGGACAGATAGTGAAAAGGGGCATCCCCTGTCTGACTCCTTCACTATGAAGAAGTATGAGGTCTGGCAATTAAGTTTGTGAACTCACCCCAGAAAAAGTGCTGTACACCTTATTGCTGAACATTGCTGTGATCATCTTCCAAGTACTCCTTAGGAAGCTATGCACTGATGCCAGCACCTAGTCCACCCATCAAAGCAATTTTGGAGCTCTTTCTAAAGTGGCCATCAGAGCCATCATTGTATTGCCCTTGATGTCCTGAATGTCATCAAAATGTCTTCCTTTCAATATTTCTTTTAGCTTTGGGTAAAGAAAAAAGACACTGGGGACCAGATCAAGTGAGTAGGGAGGGTGTTCCAGTAAAGTTATTTGTTTACTGGCTAAAGACTCCCTCACAGACAGTGCCGTGTGAGCTGGCACATTGTTGTGATGCAAGAACTCCTTCAGGACTATTTTTGCACAGACCTTTCTCATGCCAAGATTTTCAGTTATGATTTTCCTGTTTCTCTGTCGATGTTTATTTGGTCTGCCGTGCTTCTCACAGTCAGCTGATGATTTGGGGCACAATTTAGTGAATTTTTGCAATGTTTTTGTCAGTTCTGCTTGTTACTGGCCATCTTGACCTCTCTTCATCAATGACACTTTCTCTCCCCTCAGAAAAACATTTTATTCATTTTTACACTGCCATATTCTTCATGACATTATCCCCATACACTTGGACTAACATGTCCCTGATTTCACTTCCAGTCTTGCCAAGTTTAACAAGAAACTTAATGTTTGTTCACTGCTCTAATTCAAGTTCCAACATTCTTGCAATGTCACACAAAAACATGCAACAACAATAATGAACATCACTCAGCAAGAACACACCACACATCAACACGGACACAGCTGTGAGACACGAATATACTAATGCTATGAAACCTCACTTGAGTTGTTTGAACAGTGCTGCCCACATAAGTGCACAGTGGCAAGTTTCTGAACTTAATTGTCAGACCTTGTAAGTGCTATGGAACTTGCCCTGCCATAAACAATCAGAACATTGGATAAAATACAGGAAGCAACTGTTTGCAGATGCTGAGCAACACATGGTACAGGAGAGGAAGAAAGCAAATGAGCTCAGCTTTATGATCCTGAGTCTTCTGTCTGGAGGTAATTTCTAGAGTGTTGCATAGAAAGGGGATTTCAAGCAAAGCACAACAGTCTTGCTGAGTAGGGGAAAATGAGATCAGTGTTTGAGAAGCCATGGTGGTTAGAATTGGGAAAGCAGAGTACCAGAAATAAAGAATGCAGATGGAGAAAAAGATCCAGATATGTTTATAGGGGTCCCTTGGGCCTTCGGCTGAGTATCAGTATGGGACTGTGTAAGACAAAACTCCACAGAGCCAGGCAAGAAACCAACTGCCTGAGAAAGAACAATGACTGCATGCCAAATAATTCCCAAATCTTACATAGAGCCAGGAATCATTTCAGTTTCCATCAGCCAAAAAAGAGAGACTTCACTGAATACATACGATATTCACTAAGGACCCCAGAAGAGTCCTGCCTTATTAGCAAAGCTAACCTACATCTAGATGAAAGAACATTCTGGAAGTTGAGCTTGAAGGTGTGTGCCTATAGACCCAGCTACTTGAGAGGCTGAGGTAGAAGGATTGCTTGAGCTCATTTGCAGTTTGAGTTTGAGGCAGCCTGAGCAACATAGGAAGATCCCATCTTGGAAAAAAAAACCAAACAGACAAAACAAACAAACAAACAAAACCTCTGGAATTACCTTAAGATAGTCAAAAGGGATACCTCAGAGAAATATTCATGCAAAAATAAAGCTGCAGACCAGGCTCAGTGGTTCATGCCTATAATCCCAGCACTTTGGGAGGCTGAGGCAGGAGAATCACTTGAACCCAGGAATTTGAGAATTGCCTAGGCAGCATTTAATTTGTCTCTACAATTAAAAAATAAAAATTAAGCCGGGCTCGGTGGCTCAGCCTGTAATCCCGCGCCTTTGGGAGGCGGAGGTGAGTGGATTGCCTGAGCCCGCGGGTTCGAGACCCACCTGGGCAGCGAGACCTCATCTCTACAATAAATAAAAAAATCAGCCGGGCATGGTAGCGCATGCCTGTAATTCCGGCTACTCGGAAGGCTGAGGTGGAAGGATCGCCGGAGCCCAGCAGGTCGAGGCTGAGGTGGCCGGGAGCGGCCGCTGCACTCCAGTCTGGGCGACAGAGTGAGACTCCAACTCAAAAATAAATAAATAAAAAATAAATTTAAAAAAAAATTAAATTAAACTTTTTAAAAAGCAGGGCTGCAGCCTTAGCAGAGGTTTAAGAGAGAGAAAGTTTTAATTCTTTACCTTACGTTTGCAGGGTGACTTTTGTCTAATGAAGTGAATTCCACTAAGATTTACAAGAGACTCACAAAACTTTTTTTTTTTTGAGTTGAAGTCTCACTCTGTCACTCTGTCACCCAGGCTGCATGCCTCTTGGCCACCACAGCCTCAACCTGCTGGGCTCTGACGATCCTTCCACCTCAGCCTTCCAAGTAGCCGGAACTACGGGTGCGAGCTACCACGGCTGGCTAAGTTTTGATTTATTGTAGAGGCGAGATCTCGCCAAGTTGCCCGGACTGGTCTTGAACCCACGGGCTCAGGCAATCCACTTGCCGCGGCTTCCCAAAGTGCTCGGCCTCCCAAAGGCTGAACCACCAAGCCCGGCCTCACAAAACTTTTAAGAAAGTTGTTGGCAGAAACACCATCAGCTTGGACTGAAAGTGACAGAAACAATACAAAATAGGATGAGTGTTCTTATAAAAAGAGACACCAGACAGTTCACTCTTTGTCTCCCACTATATGGAGATACAGTGAGAAAACAGACATCTATAAGTGATGAAAGGGCCTTCACCAGAACCTGGCCATATTGGCACCCTGATCTCAGACTTCCAGCTTCCAGAACTGTGAGAAATAGATATTTGTTGGTTAAGTCACCTAGTCTGTGGTATTTTGCTACAGCAGCCTGAGTAGGCCAATATAAAGAGCAAATGCAAAGGCCTCTAGAGAGTCCATGTAATGGAGAAGTTGGGGAACCAGTTCAGTAGAGTGTCCTGGACAACTGAAGAAAGTGATTTGAGAGAAGGGAACCTATAAAGTACTTCTTCAATATCAGCAATTCTGATCTGCTTGGAAACTAGAACTTTAATTTATAAAGGATTTAAAATGTCTGCTTGATGTTTGCATTGTTTTTTTCCTTATCCATAGTTTTCCAGGAAACTCCTTGCCAAGTAAAGTATTACCAATCACAAGATTTCATAAATGTCACACCCATATTGTTAATTAAGGGTTTTACACTTTCCAAATGGCCCAAGAGATTCTGTAACTGGAAAGTCCTTCTTCAAGGACCACCTTGAATACTGTCTCCTGCGTACAGCCTTTCCTGACCTGCATCTCTCCAGGCGATATCAAATAATGATTCTCTCAAGCAGAGGGAATTGGCAGGATGTGACTTCCAGACTAGGTCATAAAAGGCACTGTGGCTTCTCCTTGCTGTCTCTTGGATTGCTTGCTCTTGGGGAAGCTAGCTGCCATGTCATGAGGAGACTCAACAGCTCTATAGAGAGGTCCATGTGATGAGGAGCTGAGGCCTCCAACACACAGCCATGTGAGTGAGCCAGCAAGCCTTAGTCGAGCCTTCAGAGAGATGACTGCAGCCCCAGCCAACATCATGACTGCATTCTCATGCAAGACCCACCTAGAACCACTCAGCCAAGCTGCCCCTGTATTCCAGACTCACAGAAGTTGTGTAAGGTAATCAGTGGGTTTTTTTTAACCCTTAAGTTTTAGGCCATTTCTTATGCAGCAATAAATCACTAATATATGAAGAGTTAAAAAGAAAATCTAGATTGCACCTGTCACAGGTTTTGTTTTCTGAGAAAGCAGAAGGATTAGTGGACAAAGGTTTATTAGGGAATGTTTTAGGGATCCACACCTATGGAAGGAACAAGACTAGGCACAGGGAGAAGACAGAGTTGTAGTCCTTCCCCACTGGACTCTGCCCATTACACAGGGAGCTCTGAATCTGGAGTGACCCTTCAGAACTGCCCCGGGCTAGGGCAGGGGGTTGACCATGGGTGACTCCTATGGATCATTGGATGTGGGACTCCTTGGGGAAGGAGACATGACCTTGGATAAGGCAGTTCTCTTCAGGAGGGGCAATCCCTGAAGAGGCTGACAGCTGAGGGCTGTCTCCTGGCAGCCCCTCCAGCAGCTGGAGGAATACATCCTTCATATCAGAAGGAGAATAGGGCAGTGTGTCAAAACATCCAGTTTGAAAGATATGACTCAAACATTATGAAAACGAGTCTTTTATCTTATATTTAATCAGTTTAAGTTACTTTTTAACAGTGTCCTAATTCTTTAGAAACAAAAATGAGCCAAGGAATTATGTTTTGGCAATCTTCTGTCAACAAAATTGTACCATAGGATGACATTTTGCTTTTGCAATGGGACTTGAAGTATTCAACCATTTTATCAACTTTCCCAAGGCCTTTCATAATCCTTTGACAGGGTTTCAAATAGCTTTCTTTTAAAGCATTGATGAGGCCACCATTTTGTCAAAACTCTTTTCCTCTTCAATGGTTAATATTCCCAAATTTCATAGATCCTCCTTTGTTTAGGGCCTCATGTGATTCGAGCAAGCTCCCCATGTCACTGTCATTGACTTCATGAGTGCACAGAATCTTCTGCGAATTCCTGGCTTCATTTTGCAATCAATTTGCATCATTTTGTATGGCATTCCCCACATCCACTCGTCACTGAGAGACTGGCCATTGAATCAGCAGTGTACAGCATGGAGACATATATTGGGGTTCTCAGGAGGCGTGTTAGAGCAGTCAGTTAACCAAGGAATGGTCTGGGTGCAATGACTGGTGCTGCTCTACATAACAAAAAGAGCTCAGGTCATAGTTCTGGTTAGATCATCCAGATCCCTGGACAGTTTTCTCACTGGGGGAAGGATACTTACCACATTCCGTCTCAGCCTTGACTGCACGTTAGAATGAGCTGGGAACTTCCAAACCATCCCTGTGCTGGGGCCCCACCTGGGACATTCTAACTTAATTGGTCTGGAGCTGGGTCCGGGCATAGTTATTTTTAGGAGTGTTCCGGGTGACGCTAACATGCAGCCAGGCCTGAGAACTGCTGGTATTTCTGCATGTGCCTGTCCCTGTCACCGGTAGGGAAGCCTCAGGTAGAGACCTTGGCATCTCATCTCTGTTGTACCTCCACAGTCCCTCTAGGTAGCTTACTGAGTGCCTTTTTTGTTTGTTTGTTTATTTTTGTTTATTTTTTTTTAGTTGGAGTCTCACTCTGTCGCTCAGACCAGTGCAGTGACATGCTCCCAGCCACTGGAGCCTCGACTTGCTAGGCTCCGGCAACACTTCCACCTCAGCCTTCTAAGTAGCTGGAACTACAGCCACGCGCTACCACGCCCAGCTAATTTTTGATTTATTGTAGAGACAAGGTCTCGCCAAGTTGCCCAGGTGGGTCTCAAACCCGCAGGCTCAGGCAATCCACTTGCCTCGGCCTCCCAAAGTGTTAGGATTACAGGCTGAGCCACGGAGCCCAGCCCACTGAGTGCCTTTGAATTGTTGCATCGTAGGCCCACAGCAAGGAGACAGGAGGGCTGGTTGCTGTCAAAGAGATAGGATGAACACCCCATGGTGGAGATTGACATTTTGGACATCAGTGACCACCTGCATATAACTCCAGCAGGTGTCTTCTGCCTGGAAGAGGGTATTAGTCACCTCAGGCTGCCACAACAAATACCACAGACCAGACGGCTTAAACAACAGAAATTGCTGTCTTGTGTTCCTAAGTGCAGGAAGGCTGTGATGGGTCCTATGGAAAAAATAGGTGTGTTAGATAAGGTGTGAGTTATGGTACTGTTGGACAACTCAACTAGATATATATATATATTTTTTGAGTTGGAGTCTCACTCTGTTGCCCAGTCTGGAGTGCAGTGGCCACTCCCGGCCACCGCAGCCTTGACCTGCTGGGTTCCGGCGATCCTTCCGCCTCAGCCTTCCGAGTAGCTGGAATTACAGGTGTACACTACCACGCCCGGCTAATTTTTATTTTATTTTATTGTAGAGATGAGGTCTCGCCTGTCCAGGTGGGTCTCGAACCTGCGGGCTCAGGCAATCCACTCACCTCAGCCTCCCAAAGGCGCGGGATTACAGGCTGAGCCACTGAGCCCAGCTAACAATATATGTTAAAGTGTCTTTCAACAGAAACACACGTAAAATAAGGTTATGTATTGAACTGTTGACAACAATGTTGTGACCACAGTATTATAGAAACTACCCTGTATTTCCCTTAGGAGCGATGGCTCAGTATCCATTAATCCCATGCTTGAGGTGACTTTATAGAACAGAACTATCATGAATGATGAGAATTGACTATATTTAATTGGCACAAAACCCCTTTTGTTAGCACCTCCTTCAAAGGCTGTCAAGCTCTGTATTAGCCGCATGCCCGGGAAGGATTGTTCTGACCCGGAAGACAAGTGCCACGTCCTTCAAGTCCCCAGGTGGCAGAGGCTCTCTGTGGTAGAGGTAAGAGTGTCACTGAGCAGCGTACTGGGACTAGTGCATCACTGAGGTTGCCATTTTGGAGAAGGCAAACTCCCCAGCCATCCCGTGTTGAGGCATAAAGATCCGAAGTAACATTCCTATTCAATTTACTTTTCTATGTTGCCCTCACTGCCCATAGGAGCTCCAATCTACCTCCTTGTGGCTGCTACCTCTCATCTCTCCCATAAGCAGGATTTTTCTGGAAACCTTGACTGGCAGAGAAGTACACCTAGACACCAGTATCCCTTATCCACCTGGTGAATTTTCCAGAAGACAGTATATTGAGGATGACTCCAGCATCCACTGTTATAATAGCAAGCATTCATCACATACCTACTCTGTGCCGGGCACTGTGCTAAGCCCTTTGTAAAGGGAAACTCTGACTTCTAAACAACCCCCACCTATGGAAGAGGATGCCAAGGTGCAGGAAGGGTCAGTAACTTGCCTGCACTAGTTACTAGTTACTGGTTGGTGATCATACATTTACCAAGCCCTGCTCCTAATATTTGTGGGGCCCAGATCCACACACTGTAGGTCCAGGCAATGAAAAGTTTTCTATCTATCTAACACATTGGTGAAATATGTTATTCTCCGACTTTGACAAATATTCTGCCATTCAGCCTGGAAAACAAGTCAAATCTTGGAATTCCTGGACTCCTTGGATTTCCTTGCTGAACACTTGTGGGGTTGGGTAAGCTGGCCCCAGCCCTCAATCACGGCTACCCCAGCCCACATCATGTCCTGCACCATGAGGCGCCCCATAAGCACATAGGTGAATATCCCAGCTCATGCATCCAAGCAGCAGACACCCTGCAATCAGTGGCCCTGGGCACAGAGACACATCTACCAACAGCACAGTCACTGTTGGAGGACAGAGGCTGAGTAGAGGTATACAAGTGTCTGGAAGTGGGGGCAGGGTCAGAGCATGGGCTTCCAGGGTTGAAGAGGCTGGCATGAAGGAATATGCCCTCTTGTCCTTGTAAAGCGACTGGCAGGGACAGGGCTTCTGAAGCTGAGGTTTGTGGTCTGAGGGGGTGATGCAGGACTCCAGGTGCACGTCCCAGGAACAGACTGGGCTGATGGGTAATTGTTAATGGGTAATTGACATTAACAATCTCCAATCTGACCGGCTGTGGTGGTTCAAGTCTGTGATCCCAGCACTTTGGGAGGCCGAGATGAGAGGACTGCCTGAGCCCACGGGTTCGAGAACAGCCTGGGCAACTCGGCGAGACCTTGTCTCTACAATAAATCAAAAAATTAGCTGGGCATGGTAGTACACACGCCTGTAGTTCCGGCTACTTGGAAGGCTGAGGCAGAAGGATTATCTGAGCCCAGCAGGTCTAGGCTGCAGTGACTGTGAGCATGCCACTGCACTCCAGCCTGGGCGACGGAGTGAGACTCCAACTCAAAAACAAAACCAAACAAACAAAACAATCTCTAGTCTATTAGTGGGTAATTGACAGCCTGTGCCACAGCTGCCGTGGAAGTCAAAGGAGGAGGAGCCTGAGGAAGAAGGAGTGCGGACCTCTGGTTACGTAGCAGCTGGGCCACTTCCTTTCTTTCAACTGGGTTTCCTTCCAGTTTGCCCTCACCCCAGGGTCAGATTCCTTTGTATGCCTGGCACTCCTCCTCAGCAACTTCCTCCTGGAATACTACAGCCCAGAGCCAGAAGCTTAGCAATAAACGACTCCTTTCAGAGGCTTAAGGAAGTACATACTTTCTAGGATACGATTTCATCCCAATTGCTGCAGCATACAATTATTGAGTGCCCACTATGCTCACACACTGTGTCCAGGGAAGCACATGGTCCCCACTCTCAGGTTCTGCCAAGTCAAGTGCTCTGGTTTCAGAGGAAGTGTCCAGCTGGAGATTGGGGACCTCAGGGAGGTGACAGTCCCTGAGTGTGTGAGGGTTGAACTGGCAGCGATAGAGGGAGGGCTTCTCAGTGCATCTGCACAGACCAACTCATTCAATAAAGTTATCAAGGCAGCCGGGCATGGTAGTGCATGCCTGTTGTTCCAGCTACTTGGAAAGCTGAGGCAGGATGGCCGGAGCCAAACAGGTAGACGTTGGGGTGGCTGTGAGTGTGCCACTGCACTCCAGCCTGGGTGATGGAGTGAGACTCTGACTCAAAAAAAAAAAAAAAAGCTATTAAGGCCACCACTGTGTGCCAGGGGATAGGCAGCAAGGATGCCTGAGACCAGAGCTGCCAAGTGGGAGGTGAGACAAGGAAAAGATACAAAGAGATGCAAACTCTGGACAGAAGCTATTCCAGGAGGGAAGGCCAGGGCTGTCGGACCCAGGAGCAATGAACTGAGATGATGGGAAGCAGCACAGGATGTGTCTGAACTGGGAATGGGGCTCTGAGCCCTCAAGAGCACAAGGGTGTTTATTAAAAGGTATAAACAGAAGGTAGTTCTTATGTTCCAGTGGAAGGTACCCAGAGGAAAGTTGACCTGCTCAGGCTGCAACCCTCAGCAAGACTCCTTAAAACAGACAGCTGGAAAGTCCCTCAGTCCAATAGTCCGCCTAATGGATTTGATCCTGCAGCCACATGCAGTAATGAAATAACTAGCGTTTACTGAGTACTTACTATGAGCCAGGCACTGAATTAGCTTTGTTCTCACAGCCCAGTGACATGCCTACCATTATTATTATCCTCTTGTTGCAGCTAAGGGCACTGAGGTGGGTGAGGAAGTTCAAGGTCACACAGCTAGGATGTGGCAGATCTGGGGTTGCTAGCCATGTAACCTCCACCATGTGAGTTAGCCACTCTGAGGCTCAATGTTCTCAACTGAAAATGAAGATAATAGCAATACTTGCACCGTGGGGGTGTTGTGAGAGTTCATGAATTCCTGTGAAAATTATAAGACCAAGCCGGGCTCAGTGGCTCAGCCTGTAATCCCGCGCCTTTGGGAGGCTGAGGTGAGTGGACTGCCTGAGCCCGCGGGTTCGAGACCCGCCTGGGCAGCGAGACCTCATCTCTACAATAAATAAAAAAAAATCAGCCAGGCATGGTAGCGCATGCCTGTAATTCCGTCTTCTTGGAAGGTTGAGGTGGAAGGATCGCCGGAGTCCAGCAGGTCGAGGCTGAGGTGGCCGGGAGCGGCCACTGCACTCCAGTCTGGGCGACAGAGTGAGACTCCAACTCAAAAAAAAAAAAAAAAATTATAAGACCAGGTGTAGAATCAAGCCAAACTGGTAGTAGCTTTAATTGGCTGCTTTGTAGATTCTTTTCTAAATCTGGAACATTAACATCACTGAGATGTCAGAAGTGAACTTCAAGGAAGCAGTGGCTGGAGATTAAGCCAAAGGAGGCTCTTGTGGAGGCATTGTTTTCCAGCACAGGACAGCACCATGACTGACATGACTATTCACTTGTCCTTGGAATCATTTCCTAGCAAATCTACTTGGCTTGGTTAAACCAGCCAGTGGAGACTTCTGCTTTCAAGGTGGAATAACAAGGGCTAGATTACCCTCCCACTGAGACAACTAAAAACAAAATATTGCTGAACCAAATTGGCTTCATTTGCCTGCATGCAATGAAAAGCCAAATGCCAAAGCACCAAATTTTTGTAGAGAGAAAGGTTTGTTACAAGGCAGCCCAGTAAGGAGACAGGAGTGGGTTCAAATCTGCCTTCTTGATCTGGGGTTTGGGGCAAGTTTCATGGGTTAGGGAGTACAGGTTGGTATGCAGAAACACTGGCAGGGCAGGTTTTGATGGGAAGGACGTCAAACAAGACTAAATAGAGTGAGGCATAGGGAGGGGTCTTATGCTGGGCATTCCTGGGCTTGGACTCCCTGCTTTTGAAAGTGTTCCAGAACTTGAGTTCTGGCCATGTTCTGATCTTTTGGTTCTGCGGGGATTGGGGCAAGATTTTAGTTCCAGGTGTTATTAGAGATTGACGTCTCCTTTTCTGTGCATGCTCTGGCTACATGGCTTGCTGCTTCTTGGCTCTGTGCTTATAAAGTAACTTGATATCCTTGTTATAAACAGAATAGGGCTAGCTAGAACTGTCCCCACTTATAAGACAGGCTAGGACCAGTTAGAACTTATCTAATATATAAAAACAATGGTTTTCAGGCTGGGTGCAGTGGCTCTCATCTGTAATAACAACACTTAGGGAGGCCAAGGTGGGAGGATTGCTTGAGCCCAGGAGTTTGAGACCAGCCTGGGCAACATAGAGAGACCCTGTCTTGAAAAAGGAGAAGGTGGAAAAGGAGGAGGAGGAGGAGAGGGAGGAGAAGGAGGAGGGGAAGGGAAGGAGAAGAGGAAGAAGAGGAAGAAGAAGGAGAAACAACCAATAGTCTTCACAGTGTTGGACAGCAGACAACAAAGGACAATAATACCTGAGAGATGAAAACTATAAAAAATGTGAGCCTTGTGATTGATCTGAGTTTCCAGGTCATTGTGCAAGAAGGATGAACCCAGGAAGAATCTATCCCTAGAACTGAGAAGATTGAGCCAGGAATCTGGGCAGGCTAGAATTCATAGGAGAGAGTAGGAAGGGAGAAAGCTACACACAGAGAGAGCTCTAGAGATCTGAGTACTGATCTGTGCATGCATGTAAGAACATTACACGTGGTGGGTAATGCCAGTAATACCAGCACTTTGCGGGACTGAGGTGAAAGGATTGCTTGAGCCTAGGAGTTTGAGACCAGCCTGAGCAACATAGTATGAACTTGCCACTACAAAACAAAAAAAAAAAACCCAAAAATTAGCTTGGTATGGTGGCACGTGCCTGTAGGTTAGCTTCACGGGAGGTTGAAGCAGAAGGAGCACCTGAACCCAGGAGGCTAAGGCTGCAGTGAGCTGTGATTGTGCCATTACACTCCAGCCTAAGTGCAGAGTAATTAAAAAAAAGAAAAGAAACAAATTACATGCGTAATTGTAATTTCAAGTATAGCTTTCTTCCTTCCCAAAGTCGGAAAGAACCACCAGAAGGGATTACAAGAAACAATCCTGGGGATAACACAGAGTCAGAAAGAGCTCCAATTCCCAGCAAGAATGGAGTACTTCATAATTCATGGGGGATTTGGTAAATTACTCACAAGGGTTTTGACTCAATATCTGGGCGAAATTCAACCTAGACTGAAAGCTGCTCTGATCCCCACCTAACAAAGTTTAAAAGCAAAAAAAGTACCAACTGTTTTCACGTATTTTGTATGAATTCCAGAACACAGTGGAAGAATATTAAAGGACTCTGAATACACCCAGCCTCAAGCAACATAAAATTCAAAATGTCTATCATTCAATCAAAATTTACCAGGCATATAAAGGAGTAAAAACATGGCTCCTCCTGGGCTCTCATGCCTATAATCCCAGCGCTTTGGGAGGTGGAGGTGAGAGGATTGCCTGAGTTCAGGGATTTGAGACCAGCAACTGGAAGACAATTACAGATGTGATCACCGTTTCAGCACTAAGAGTAAAGTATCACTCAAGGGTCAAATCCATGAGCATATAAAGAGTACAAAAAATGGCCTCTGTCAGCCTTAATCCGCCTTTGGAGATGAGGTGAGGGATTGCCTGAGCAGGTTGAGACCACCTGGCAGGAGATCTCTGCAACAAATTACGTGTGGCCCTGGCCAGCTACTTGGAAGGCTGAGAGTGGAAGGATCACTGAGAGCCCAGCAGGTCGAGGCTGTGGATGGACCGGGGAGATTTCCAATGGAAGCTGAGCAAGTCGGGAGCCAGATCGAGCTGGGGGCCGGAGATGCCACTACCAGGGGCGACAGAGTGAGACTCCAACTCAAAAACAAAATAAAATAAAAACTCTAAATTTGATGAAAACTAGGAACTTACAGTTTCAAGAAACAAAATAAATATTTAGCATAAGAAACATGAAAACAAATTATAATAAGGCACAGCATAAACCAATTTATTAAAACTAGTGATGAATGGAAAGCTCTCCGAAGCGGCCAGAGATGAAAGATCCTTTTCATAAAAAGGAGCAAGGCTAGGAGGGGAAAAAAAAAAGCAACCACACACATATATACATACACACACAAGGACAGGAGTAACAGCCAACCTCTATCTGTTATCAGGCTGTTACCCTTCACAGGGGCTCTAACTCCTTCAGTGTGTGCATTTCAAAATGATGGCTCCTGGTCCTTGAGGAATCATCTCTGAGCTGTGAGACTGGCCAGAGGTTTATTTAGTCATTATAAAGGTTTACATACATTTGAAAAGGACGGGGAAGCCAAGTGTGGTGGCTCACGCCTATAATCCCAGCACTTTGGGAGGCTGAGGCAAGAGGATTGCCTGAGTCCAAGGGTTCGAGACAAGCCTGGACAACTTGCCAAGACCTCATCACTACAATAAATCATAAAATTAGCCAGGCATGGTGGTACACACCTGCAGTTCAAGCTACTTGGAAGGCTGATGTGGAAGGATTGCCTGAGCCCAGCAGGTTGAGGCTGCAGTGGTCGTGAGCATGACACTGCACCCCAGCCTGGGTGACAGAGTGAGACTCTGACTCAAAAAAAGAAAAGAAAAGGATGGAGAAAGAAAACAAAGGGCAGGAGGGAAGTCTCTTTCCTTATTTTCAACAGGGGTAATTAATCCTTTTATTTTTAATTTGTATCTGTCCTTTCAGGGTCCTGACTGAGCCAAACCAAATTTGCTTGGGTTTGTCCTGAATTGACCAAGATTATATTTCTGCTACATTACCGAATGAGAACTTAAGCCACATTGCATTCAGTTCAAATGCAAACTTTTTAAAATTATGTTTTTGCACAGTTGAGTTGCTGCTGCTGTACACGATTTATAGTGTTTTAAGATAAATGATATTTACCTTCTCCTAAAGAAGAGTACGTGGCTTTCTGACGGGGAGAAAATCTGGGAGCCTGAAACTCAAAAGCATGGGCTTCCCTGGAGTCAGGAAGAGATGGGTTCCAATCTGGGCTGTGCCTCAACTTGCCATGTGTCTTTGACCTAGACCCTAACCTCAGAGCCTGCAGTATCGTTAGTGGTGTTGACAAATAGTCCCAGTTCTTCCCACCCACCTCTTTCTTGTTCTCTCTCTGCTTCTCTGAATCTGCCTCTGCTTCTGTCAGGCTCTGTCTCTGTCTCTCCTTTGCCTCTCTCACACATACATTTTGTTGCTATTGTTTTCAGAAAGACTCATAGTATGTCAATTTTTATTAATTTACTATAAACTTTTAGTGTAATTGCAATCAAAATAGTCCCAGGATTTTTTATTAGAATAGCTGATATAAATTCATGGAAAAATTAGGAAGCAATAGCGGCAAAGAAAAATTGTGAACTAGAAAAATAAAGAATGAGACCTGGTCCTATTAGATAGTAAATTATGAAAAGGTAGAAATTAAAAGAGCGTGGTACTGGCATAGTTATAGACAAATTGATGGACTAAAATACAGTCCAGAAAAAGACCCAAATGTAAAATATTTAATGTATAATAAAAGTGGCATTGCTTATCAGTGGAGTAGAATGGGTCGTTTAGTCAACACTAAAAAAAACAGAGAAAGGAAAGAATCACACACACACTTTGAAACCTTGTCTTGGGACTGACTCCCTGCCACTTTCCACCTCTCAGTGTCTCCGTCTCTTGTTGCCAGGCTTCAGCCCGCTGCTGGCTTCAAGGTTGTGGAGGTTCTACACTCCCTGAGTTGGCCCAGGGTCCTGCTTCACCTTGGCACAGCCTCCTTCTTGCAGCTGTTCCTGCTTCCAAAGCCTGGGGGGAGAGGACCTGCAAAACCCTCTCCTGTCTTCTTCCCTGCTGGCCTCGGTGCTTGTTCTCCTTCCCCAGGGCCTCACACCCCCTCTGGCATTGAACATACTCTGTAGTGTTTGCACTCCTGTCTGCACACCCTTTTCCTCATCCCTTGACTCTCCTGTCTGCCCTCTGAGGGAGAATCTTGCCCTGGGAACTCTTTGTCCACTGTGCTGGGGCGGACCTAGGCACCCCCTCCTGAGGATGGCTCCTCCTCTCCTGGCTCAGAGCTCCCCTGTCTATATTCTTATCCCCAGGTGGGCCTCTACATGGGACACTCTCGTGTTCCTTTAGGCACTGTTCCCCTCGGCCTGCCATCCCCATATGTGTTAGGAGCCGGCCATGCAGGCCCGCCTGAGCGTTAGGGATCCAGGCGGGCTGCGAACCCTGAGACCACCAGGTTGGGTTCAGGAGCTGAAGGCCCATTCCCTCCTCCTTTCTTTGTTGTTTGACATGACCCACCAGCAGGGACTTTGATGATCTAAGCATGAAGTTCTGAGAGTATGACCGGCATGGTTGACTCTAGGGATCCATTGTTCCCGTTTCTCACAGACTGTGGTTTCAGCTTTAAACTTAACACAGTTCAAACTCGGGTCACATTTGGGAGTCTTATATATGGTATAAGCTTCTTTATAAGATTTAAAAGTATATTTGTAGAATTAGTATATACATTTAGAGAGCTGTTTCCAGCTTTAGATGGTATAGATGATTATCTAGAGTTACCAGAAATGGCCCAGCACGAACTTTGAACTGGGCCACATTCCTAAGGGCCCAGCGTCCACTTCGGGCTGGGCTGCATTCTTTTAAACCGGTTTTTTAGTTACCATTAGTGTAGGCTTTTTCTACTTATAATAGAAATTGAATTTATTTTATTCATAGAAAGTATTGTAGAATAGGTCATGCTACGTCAGGGAATTATGTTAGTTCAAGCATGATCAAACATGATATTTTGAGGTTTTATAAGAATACAGCTAACTTTAGAAATGTCATTGTTCTCACTTTCTACTAATTGCGGTTTTGGCTTTAGTACAATTACAGTTTGTATTTGGGTTTATTTCAGAAGTTTTATTGCTGATGATCACCTTTATATTTTAGGATTAGGAATTAGAAACTTTTATAGAAATTAAGATAGATACATAGGATTTTAGAATAGCCGTTTTGTTAAGAGATCATAATCAACTGTTCTTGGAAACGGTCCAGCATGATCTTTGGACTGGGCCACATTCTTTAGGAACTGGTTTGAGCTATAATTTAAGAGTTTTTTATAGTACAGGTAAAATTAGCACAGAATAGAAAGGTATTAGGATTTAAGTCAGTCATTAGGTATTGGGAATGCATAAGTTTTAGAAATTATTGATTATTAGAATATTATGATGTCAGAATTGATGTTTTGTTTGTGAGGAACATTAACCAAGCATAAGGGATAGTCAAATAATATTGGGATTGTCCTTCCTCATGCTTGAGGAAACACCTGGTGGGTGGGGGGATGCCCCTCATCCACCTGGCTTTGTGTTCACGTGAAAATCTTGTGATCTTGCCTGTGAAACTTGAGGATAAAAGGCTTATGGTTTGCCCCATTAAATCGGCTTCTGCACTAGACAGAGTCCAGTCTCTTTCTTTCTCCCCCTTTCTCTTTCTTTCTCTTTATTTCTCCAGAATAATCATCGACGCTGCCCCACCTTCCAGGGACCCTCTAAATCTCTCTGCAGGGGCTGGCCCCCGTACATATGCAGCCCTTATTGGCTCCCCCCACATCCTGCCAGAGGCTGCTGCCCAGCACAGCTGCTGCCCAGGACTGGGCATGCCAGGCCCTGGGGGCTGAGAGACTCTGGTCTGGCCCAATAGAGGTCCATGGTCCCCACAGATCCTGGACTCTGACCCTCAAGTCCCATGGGGAGGATGGGAGCTGTCCGCTAGGCCCAGGTCCAGTGCTTGGTGTCTCCTGGGGAACTTGTCTCCTGGGGACTTCTCCTGTATTCCCTGAGATGGCCACACTGGAGTGGCAAGGCCTTCTGGAGGCCAGAGCAGTAGGTGTGCCTTCCCACCACAGAGCAGCAGTGAATGAGAGGACCCCTCCAAGGGGCCATGTGTTCACTTTTGTGGAAACAAAGGTAGGCAGGCAGCGTAGGGGCTCTCACTGAGGCAGGTAAGGGGCTTCTGACTTCACATCTCCTGCTTTTTTGCCCTTGTGACAAGCGGCCCAAGAATGGTGGGCTAGGACTGTCCTGTTAACAAGTCTGGCCAGGCCTGGGTCAGAAAGCAGGAAGCTCTGTTCTGACCTTCCCTTGCATGGTTGATGTGCATTGCTCCCTGGGTTGAGTAGGAACTTGAGTCCCCCAAAGAAACTCCTGCACCCCACCCCATCCTCCAGACATCAGATGACCCCTCTGAGTGCATCCTTATGGCCTCATGGCCACCGGGAGGCCCAGTGCATTGGGGGTAGACAGCTGCAATGTCTGTTCTAGGAAGTTAGAGGCCAGGTAGGCCATGATGGAGGTGGCCCCAGCCTGCCAGGTGATGGTTGGTCAGCTTAGGGTCCTGGAGGCCAGGCGAGGGGACACTGAGACTGCCTTTCATGCTGCCTCTGCCCTGGGTTCTCCCGCCTGCCCTGGGAGATGGGGTGGGCATCCAGCTGCCTCCACTTTGGTGATCAAGGGCTGTCTGCTAGCATCTTCTCCAGAGGACATCCTGCCTTTCGAGGCATCCTGGTCCTGCTGCAGGCTCACCTGTGGTGGGCAGGGATGCTCTGAGTCCCTTGCCTGGTTGGAAGGCAAAGGGAAAAGTCAGCAGCACTTCTCTTTTGGGGGCCATGCTTCATGGCCCTGTCACCCATTGTGTGTTCAGAACTTTCCCTCCATTATCCTTCACTATTCCCTCCCTCAGTCCTCCCCAGCGACAGACACCAGAGGAGGAAGTTTGTCTCAGTTCCAAGCTGGGGACCTTAAATTCAAATGCAAGACATGACACCTAACACATCAGTGGGCGGCACAGGCTGTTGGGAGCCGGCCACGGAGGCCCGCTGAGCGTTAGGGATCAGGAAGGGTCGTTGACCCCGAGACCACTAGGATGCGTTTGGGAGCTATTGACCCCATTTCCTCCCCCTTTCTACTCAGCATTAACCAGATTAAGCTCCTGTGAGCTCAAAACATAGAAACTCTGAGATTGGGACAAACACAAGCTAACTTTAGAAGCTCATTGCTCCCATTCTTCCACAAACTGCAGTTTTGGCTTTCACACAACTTACAACTCAAACTCGGGTCACATCTAAGAGCCTTAGTGTTGGTCACAGGCTTCTGGGTCATGATCTTAGGATTTACTGAAGGTGTAAATTGTAGAATATAGTTTTAGAAGACAGCCATTTTGTTGAAAGAATGCGGCTGGGTTACTTGCAGGTATCCTACTGTGAACTTTGGACTGGGCCACATTCCAAACATTCTGGGATGGGCCACTTTCATTTGTAAAGTAAATACTTAAGCTTCTATAGAATTGTTTAACTTGGCATAAATCAATCAGTTTAGGATGAAAAAGGTTTATAGAATATATCAGTCACGGATTAGGTTATCCTTTGTTATGGGATTTTAAGATTATCATATGAAAAGGGTTTAAAGGCAATCATTGATTAAGTTTTCATGGATTAAGGTTTCTGGTGGGTGGGGGACACCCCTCCCACATCTGACTTTGTGTATAAAAGACCCGTTTAATTCCCAATAACACACATCACTTCTGCACTAGACTGGAGTCCACTCTCCTTCTTTCTCTATCTCTTTCTCTCTTCTTCCCCCCAATCGCTGACACTGTCTCTACCTTTGGGGTACCCTGAACCCGGCTGGAGCTGGTCTCCGGCAACAGGCTGTCAGAATAAACTCAGGCCTCTCTCTCTTTTGATAGACACAGGGTGATCTTGCTCCCTGAGTCCTTGGCTCTCCATGTTGTGCAAGGAAAATGAGGAAGGCCTCTTACACCTACTGGCCAGCTCCTGGGAAGACAGTTCAAGGTGTCCACATAGAGGTTGCAGACTGGCAACCTGAGGCTGATTCTGGCCCACGGATGTGTCTTAATAGGTCTGTGCCAGCCCAAGCAATGAATAACTGGAAGGCCGGTCATGGTGGTTCATGCCTATAATCCCAGCACTCTGGGAGGCTGAGTCGAGAGGATTGCTTGAGCCCAGGAGTTTGAAACCAGCCTACACCAAAATAGCAAGAACTTGTCTCTACAAAAATTAAAAAATAAGCCGGGCATGGTGGCATGTGCCTGTAGTTTCAGCTACTTGGGAAGCTGAAGTGGAAGGATCACCTGAGCCCAGGAAGTCAAAGCTGCAGTGATTTGTGATTGTGCTACTGCACTCCAGAAGATTTTCTGTATACATCTGGATTTCCATCTCTTCCTAAAAAACAAAGAGGCTTGGAAGCAGTGGCCTCTAATTCCGGCAACAAGTATATGGAGCTAAGTAGTGGCTGCCCCGATCCCCACGTTCCCCATCCCGCCAGGCTGCCTACCTGACATCCTGTCATCCTTACTCAGCTGCATCACCCATCTCACCTTGGTGGCATCTGAGTTTGCTGCTGCTGTGGGGACCCAGATTGGGGCAGCAGCCTCCAAGCATTGTTGAGAAGACTCACTCCTGGGCAGGGGTTTCAGAGCCCCTCAGCTGCCTGCCAGAACCCCCAGACTGCTAGACATCGAGAGTCCTTGCCTGGCCAGTGGGTGGCACTGTGATGTAGAGAATGGCATCAGAGCTGCGTGTGAGAGTGGATTCTTCACCTCCTGCCACCACCGGATTTGGCCATGGACAGACTCATTCCTGCCACTTTCCCTCAGGAAAATGCCCATTGAATGATTTTTTAAAACAGTTTTGAGGTATAATTGGCATACAATCAACTTATGCAATTTTGACAGATTTTTGTATTCGTACATACCTGTTCAACTATTACCACAATCAAGATTATGAACAGAGCAATTACTCCCCGGAGTTTCCTCCTCCCCCTCCCCTGTCTTCCACCTCCCATTCCCAGGCAATCGCTGATCTGCTCTTTGTCACTGTAGATTTGCTTGCATTTTCTAGAATTTTTCATCTGGCTTATTTCACTCAGCATGATTATTTTGAGTTCATCCACACTGTGCTTTTCAATAGTTCATTCCTTTTTTTATGGTCTAGTACTAGTCTAGTGTATATATACATACCACAATTTGTTTACCTGTCCATCTATTGGTGGACATTTGGGTTTGGTATCTATGACTTGAGGGTCCAGCTGGCACAACAAATTTCTAAACTCCTGCAAGAAAAACTATACTCTTGTTCAACTCCCTAGCAATAGAAGCTATCAGACAAATTATCCTAACACTGATTTACAGCCCAAACTCAGCTTGAAGAGACTGCATACGAACTGTCCTTGTGTCTTACTATTAAACCCAAGATTTTAAATCCGAGAGACCACAAAGAGCCAGCTCCGATGCAAACACATGAGGGTCTTTATTCAGGCTCGAGTCTGGGCTTACAAACTGAAGCCGACACAGCGGCTTGAGAATGAGAGCCCCGACTCAGTATAGCAAGCAGTTTTTATGCACAGTTACAGAGGGAGGGAAAAGAACTTTAAACTTGTTTTTACATGATTGGATAATTTCTCCTAATGGGTACGGGGGCACTTGGGATTGGTAGGTTTATTTTCTGGTTTGCACGGGCTCTAGCTCAGCTGCCTGTGATTGATGGGGAACTGCTAAACGGGCAGAGTGGAATGTCAGATAAGCACTGCGTGTAAATTAACTTGAGCAAGCAGGCAGGAGGTTTGAAACAAGCAGAGCCCAGCAGAGCCCACCAAGAGCCCAGCAGAGCCCACTTGGTGGCTAGCACCACCAAGTCTGCTGATCTAAACAAAGGAATGTTCAGGAGGGGCTTGTTTGCTTAACATTTACATCCCATTGCAGAAGCAGAAGTCAGCATGGCAATTGGGACGAACAGAGCTTAACAAGAGTTCTAAGTACACATACTGCTTAAAACATTGTATAACTTTACAATCACGGTCACTACAAGGCAAAGGAATATGCCTAGTCCTACGGGGTCTGAGGTAGAATTTAAAATACTAAGAATTCATAAAATATAGCGAACATGAGGCAGGGATATATAAAATACAGTGAACGCTTCTTTTACAGTAAGTATAGCTTTTTTTTTTTGAGTCTCTTGGGTCCCTCATTACAATTCACCTTTTGACATAAAGAGCCAAATTCCACCTTATTTTAATGCTAAAACCCCACCCCAAAGTGAACATGGGATGTATATTACATGTATGTTTATCCATTGCACATGTGCTCTACTCCTGTGAAAAATATTTATAGCTTTCCCCTCCATACCTGCTGAATATGTATAACTCCGTTGTGTGACACAGGCCCTGTGAGGCATAAAACCCAACCTGCCCTTCCCCTTTTTGAAGAGAGAGCATTTTGGTTCCGGCTGGAAATTTTTCATCACTTGCAAACTTATATCACCAATAAAGCTCTCCTCTCTATGATTTAGCCATCCGTGGTCTTTTGGACAAGTTATTTCCAGTCTGAGCACCTTGCTCCAATTTGCAATGAAAAATTTGTTTTCTCTTCTGAATAAAGTCAACAGGGGGTTTCCTCAATTACCATGATAAAGGTAGGGCAAACTATGTGTGACAAAGTTGCTGTTAAGTCCTCTTACTTGAGGACTAGCTATTATTTATCTTAAAGATACATGTAAGCCGGCTCGGTGGCTCAGCCTGTAATCCCGTGCCTTGGGAGGCTGAGGTGAGTGGATTGCCTGAACCTGCAGGTCCACCAAGTGGGCAACTTGATGAAACCTCCTCTCTACAATAAATAAAAAAAATTAGCTGGGTGTGGTAGCACGCACCTGTAGTTCCAGCTACTTGGAAGGCTGAGGTGGAAGGATCGTTGGAGCCCAGCAGGTCGAGGCTGCGGTGGCCGGGAGCGGCCACTGCACAGCAGTCTGGGTGACTGAGTGAGACTCCAACTCAAAAAAAAAAAAAAAAATACATGTAGCCAGGTGTGGTGGCTCACACCTATAATCTCAGCACTTTTGAAGACGGAGGCAAGAGGATTGCCTGAGCCCATGGGTTCGAGAACAGCCTGGACAACTTGGCGAGATCTCATCTCTACAACAAATAAAAAAATTAGTCAGGTGTGGTGGCACATGCCTGTGCTTCAAGCTACTTGGAAGGCTGAGGCGGAAGGAACACCTGAGCTCAGCAGGTTGAGGCTGCAGTGGCCGTGAGTGTGCCACTACACTCTAGTCTGGGTGGCAAAGTGAGACTCTGACTCAAAAAAAAAAAAAGGAAAAGAAAATACATGTGTATAAAAATAAGCAATCCAAAATCAAAGTTATTGGACTCAACTCCAAATACAACAAGGAAAAGTGGGAATTTATAGTCAAGGAGCAGAGTGGAGTTCAGTGGACAGAAAATTACTAAAAGGAGGCACTTCGTAAGGCCAAGGCAAGAAGATTTCCTAAGCCCAGGGGTTCGAGACCAGCCTGGGCAACTTGGCAAGAACTCATTTCTACAGTAAATCAAACAATTAGCTGAGTGTGATGGTGCATACCTATAGTTCCAGCTACTTAAAAGGCTGAGGCAGAAGAATCACCTGAGCCCATCAGGTTGAGGCTGTGGTAGCTGTAAGCATGCTACTACACTCCAGTCTGGGTGACAGAATGAGACTTCGACTCAAAAAAAAAAAAGAAAAAGAAAAAGAAAAAACATTACTAAAGGAGACATCAAGAATAAGGGGGATTCTGGCTAAACTAACCGAACAGAATTTTTGCTGAAGGCAGGTCAGTGTGATTAGACATCCCCTAGAGAGAGTTTATGATGGCGTATGAGGGACCCTATCAGATATTGAGGGTACTCGGATAATCAAAGAAATATAAAGGTTAATAGTTGGAAACTCAGTTTGTGAGTCCAAATGGCAACCAGTCAAGAAGATTTCTAGATGTGACATCAAGCACCTTTAGCTGGTGAGGTGAAACTAACAGTGGTAATCTGATAAAGTTCCTGATTTGTAATTTGAACGTCTTTGGCAATAGTACTGGGTGTTGCAGTGAAATTTCTGAGTGGCCATCACCCAGCAGCAGGCACAAAGGTGATGTTTTTAATCTTTGTAGCAAGTAACCCAGATTCAGCTTGTGGGGCTTAGAACAGTTCTGGTAGGGCATGGTGGCTCAGCCTATATCCCAGCACTTTGGCCAAAATGAGTGGATTGCCTGAGCCTGTGGGTTTGAGACCAGCCTGGGCAACTTGGCGAGACCCCCGTCTCTACAATAAATCAAAAATTAATCGGGTATGGTAGCACGTACCTATAGTTCTGGCTACATGGAAGGTTGAGGGGGAAGAACTGCCGGAGCTCTGTAGGTCAATGCTGGAGTGGCCGTGAGCGTGCCACTGCACTCCAGCCTGGGCAACAGAGTGAGACTCTGACTCAAAAAAAAAAAAAATAGGAAAAGAAAAATACATGTGTGTAAAAATAAGTAATCCAAAATCAAAGCTGTTGGGCTCAACTCCAAATACAATAAGGAAAAGTGGGAATTGATAGTCAAGGAACAGGGTTGGGTCCAGTAGATAGAAAATTATCAAAAGGAGGCCAGGTACAGTATCTCACGCCTGTAATCCCAGCACTTTGGGAAGCCAAGGCAAGAGGATTTCCTGAGCCCAGGAGTTTGAGACCAACTTGTCAAGACGTCATCTCTACAGTAAATCAAAACAATTAACCAAGTGTGATGGTGCACACCTGTAGTTCCAGCTACTTAGAAGACTGAGGCAGAAGAATCACCTGAACCCAGCAAGTTGCGGCTGTGGTAACTGTGAGCATGCCACTACACTCCAGCCTGGGTGACAGAGTAAGACTTCAACACAAAAAAAGAAAAGAAAGAAAGAAAGAAAATTACTAAAGGAGACATCAAGAGCAAGGGGTATTCTGCTTAAACTGACCTAACAGGATTCTTGCTGAAGGCAGATGAGAATGATTAGACATCCACTGGAGGGAGTAGATGGTGGAATATGAGGCACCCTATCAGATATTGAGGGTATTTGGATGATAAAAGAAATACAAAGATTAATAGTTGGAAACTCCGTTTGTGAGTCCAAATGGCCAAAAGTCAAGATTTCTAGATGTGACATCAAAGCACCTTTAGTTGGTGAAGTGAAACTAGCAGTGGTGATCTGATAAATTTCCTGACTTGTAGTTTGAACATCTTTGGCAATAGTACTGGGTGTTTCGGTGAAATTTCTGAGTGGCCATCACCCAGCAGCAGGAACAAAGGTGATATTTTTAATGTTTGTATCAAATAACCCAGTTTCAGCTTGTGGGGCTTAGAAAAAAGACAGTTCTGGTCGGGCTTGGTGGCTCAGTCTGTTATCCCAGCACTTTGGGAGGTCGAGGTGAGTGAATTGCTTGACCCTGTGAGTTTGAGACCAGCCCAGGTGATTAGCAAGACCTCATGTCTACAATAAATCAAAAATTAGCCAGGCATGATAGCACATTTCTATAGTTCTGGCTACATGGAAGACTGAGGTGGAAGAGTTGCCAGAGCCCAACAGGTTGATGCTGGGGTGGCCGTGAGTATGCCACTGCACTCCATCCTGGGTGACAGAGTGAGACTCCACCTCAAAAAAAAAAAAAGGAACAAGTTTGGGTTTTCAGAAATTCCACATTGAGCAGTAGGAGAAAAATTGGAAATATTAGTTTGGAGACTTGTAACCAGATATTGGAGGAACTAGAAGGATTGAGAATTTGATAAGGACTGGTGAAATTTACAAGTGACCTACTAGGATATACCAGAGTTTTCCATCGAAACATGAAATTTCTGTCCACAATCACCCCCATTTTGATTCTGATAAGTAAGGTTGCCCCACCCCTCCCAGTTCAAATCCTTTGCTAGTCTAAAGAATGACAAGCATCCAACTTAGGAGAGATTCTACCTGCAGTCTGTGAGAATTTCTGATAGGCAAAATGAATATTGGGTAATTAAAATTAGAAGGATAATCTGTAATTTTCACAATGTTAATGTAATCATGAATTACAGACGATTTGGTTCCTAACAATATAAATCCAGCTTCCTGTTAAACCCAAAGGTAGTAATTAACAATGTACTCTCAGGCCTGATTTACTTGTGTTAAGCCAAAACTTATTTTAATGTTCACTGATTTTGTTTTCAACAATTCATAGTTTTTTTTACAATGGCAAAGAAATTAACCTGATCTTTCTCATGTACTCTATGTAAACTATTAAAAAGTTACTAAACTCTGGAAAACATTCCTTTGTCTTTAATAACAAAGCCACGAAGCTTGGGCTGTTACAGAAATGTACAGGCAATGAACGTCAGAGTAACAATGCAGATGTCATGAGAACATTCTAAAATGTTGTAGCTTGGCTGGGCTTGGTGGCTCAGCCTGTAATCCCAGCACTTTGGGAGGCCAAAGCAAGTGGATTGCCTGAGCCTGCGGGTTCAAGACCCACCCGGGCAACTTGGCAAGACCTCATCTCTACAATAAATCAAAAATTAGCCAGGTGTGGTAGTGCACGCCTGTAGTTCCAGCTACTTGGAAGACTGAGGCAGAAGAATTGCCAGAGCTGAGCAGGTCGAGGCTGCGGTGGCCGTGAGTGTGCCACTGCACTCCAGTGTGGGCGACAGAGTGAGACTCCAACTCAAAAAATAAAAAATAATAAATAAATAATAAAATGTTGTAGCTTGACGTTAATCTGTAGCACACCTTAACATTTGTGCTTATAAAATCCAAGAAGACGAGCAGACTTAGAGGAGCTAAGTTCTGACTCCTTGAATTCTGAATTCGGAAATAAACCTCTTTCTTCCCAGTTCCCAGCCTCTTGACTCTTATTGGTGGCAAGAGAAAGCATCCATGTGTTCCACAGACCATCTCAATTCTTGTTTATAAAATGTCTGGTTTCATTGGATTCAGCTTGATTGTTTATACAAGTGCAGTAAAAGTGGTAGTTAACCACATAGGTCTTTTTGAATTTGCTTTGCTGGAACTTTGCATAAGGAATCTCAGATTTGACTTTGAAAGCCCTCTTGAAACTAAGAAGCTGAGCCAAGAACTCACCACCAGATATCTACTGCAATACCCACAGATTTGGGTAAATTCCAAATATCTTGGGGTTTTCAAAATATTCTAACTTTCCTGAGTCTGCTAAGAAGTGCCCTTCCTTACATCTGTAACCTGGGAATGCCAGGTACAGGTGGGCATTTCCAAGGGGTTTTGTATGCATTGGCTCCACAAAATCAACTTTAGTTTCTTAAAACTGTCTAGTCATTACTGGTGCTATGGTTTATTCTCAAATATGACATTCCAGTCAAAGTCTTCATAAAATAACCAGTGCTTCTAACTCTGTCCTTTTATAAGGAGAACATATTCTTATTAAAATTATGCAAATAATTATATTACTATGAAAACAAAAATGCTTAATAAGAGTTTCCAAGTTTGGGAAGGATCAGGAAGAGAAGAAAAAATATTTCATTTTTTGTTTACAATGGCATGGATCTATTAAATTGTTCTAAGTTACAGATAACTTGGAAGATAAAGGAAAAGGGGATTCTTCATATGTGGAAAAAAGAACATTTAAGAATAGCAATGTTCCAAACAAAACTATAATCATCCTCTATAAGTTCATTTAGTAATTCCCATGGAATTCTTGTTTAGCTTGATCTTGTATTAACAGTTTTATGAACCCATGAGCTTTTAAAGATGTGATGGGAATTTATTTGACAAGGAGATTTGGCTGTTTCTGTGATACATAACAAAAATAATAACCAGAATTATGTCTGATAGCATTATACTGGACATATAATGGACAGCAAGTATTAATAAATTTCATAAACTATACAATTTCTGGAATACCTATATTAATAGCATTTACTCTTACCACTGAATAAAACATAAGAAAAGGTAAGCATCCCTTCTTGACAATACCTTTTCATGCAATTAAACATATCAAATAAACCAACTTATTCTTATCTTTTTTTTACAAGGTTAGAGAACCAATTCTTTGAGATTTTCTAGAAGCCCTCTTTGGGAGATACTTTGGGAGGCCAAGGCAGGAGGATTGCTTGAGGCCATCAGTTCGACATTAGCCTGGGCAACATAGCGAGACCTCATCACCACAAAAAAATTAAAGGATAAGCTGGGCATGGTGGCACATGCCTGTATTCCCAGCTAATCAGAAGGCTGAGGTGGGAGGATCACCTGAGCCTAGGAGATCAAGACTGCACAATTATGGCTCACTGCAGCCTCAACTTCCTGGGCTCAGGAAATCCTTCTACCTCAGCTTCCCTTATAGCTGGGACTACAGGTGCACACCACAAAGCCTGGCTAATTTTTTGATTTTTTTTGTAGTGACGAGGTCTTGCTTTATTGCCTAGGTTGTTCTCAAAACTTCTGGGATCAAGCAATCTTCCTGCCTCTGTCTCCCAAAGTTCGAGATTACAGGCATGAACTACTGTACCTGGCCTAGATATAATTTATGAATATACTATTTCACAGTTTCCAGAGATATAATGTGTAAAAAATGTTTATTAACATACCCAAATATATTTATCATTCTATATCATGTAAAAAGAAAAACCCAAGAGTATATAAACTTAAACTTATGCTTAGCAATAAATGTTTTAGTAGTTTATCTTACTTAGAAATGATCTAGACATTTAATGAATTCCTATTACTTCATTTAACTTAGCGTAACTCCAAGGTTGTAAGTTACCAAAAAGATTTTGGAAACTGTTTTTAGGTAGACATGGTATAGCATTAAACAAAGCTAGCCATCATCTCAAGTTATTTCCCTGTTAACTGTTTTTAACAGCACATTTATGCTAGGCAAGTATCACAAAGCAAAAACCTAAGACATTAATTAAATACATGCGGTTTTTGCTTTACTAGTGTGTTTGACATAAATGAAGTAATGGACATCAAGCAATTCACTCACTTTTACTGTATTTTATTGTACATTTGTTCTCATATTTAATTAATAATTTGTATATTCTTAACATCCAGTGGATAAAATATTAGCTTATTTAACTAGTAAACCCAAGTAGAATAAAAATGTCTGCTCATATTATACATAACACTGATAACTCAGAAGACACAACTATTTTCATTAAACTAATATTTATCATAGATTTGCCCACCTCATATGAACTTTTTTTTTTTTTGAGTTGGAGTCTCACTCGGTCGCCCAGACTGGAGTGCAGTGGCCGCTTCCGGCCACTGCAGCCTCGCCTGCTGGGCTCCAGCTATCCCTCCACCTCAGCCTTCCGAGAAGCCGGAATTACAGGCATGTGCTACCACGCCCAGCTGATTTTTTTATTTTAGAGATGAGGTCTCGCTGCCCAGGCGGGTCTCAAACCCGCGGGCTCAGGCAATCCACTCACCTCAGCCTCCCAAAGACGTGGGATTACAGGCTGAGCCACTGAGCCCGGCTTGAACTTTTTTTTTTTTTTTGAGTTGGAGTCTCACTCTGTCGCCCAGACTGGAGTGCAGTGGCTGCTCCTGGCCACCGCAGCCTCAACCTGCTGGGCTCCGGCGGTCCTTCTGTAGCAGGAAAAATAGAGAGATCATGACACTGAGACTATTATAGGAAGTGGCACTTTATTACACTGGCTAGCACTAGCACAGCGGGCCTGAGAATTTCATGCATTCAAATCAAGCTCGAGCACCCCAGAGCAGGAGACGTGGGGTCTTATACCCTCATTTAGGTAAGGGAGGGGGTCGTGTTGAGTGATTACATACTTCCTTTGGAATCTTACAAGGTTGTACTCAGCAAAATCAGATTTTTCAAAGAACAAATGGTTTCCAGGAACTGCAGGACTGTAAACCATCAACTTCAGAAGGGGGGCTTAAGATAAGACTCTTTTTCATTTCCATGAAATAGCCAGTCTCTGGGCCATTTGGCCTTTCTTTTTTTTTTTTTGTTTTTGTTTTTGTTTTTTGAGTTGGAGTCTCACTCTGTCGCCCAGACTGGAGTGCAGTGGCCGCTCCCGGCCACCGCAGCCTCAACCTGCTGGGGATCTGGTGATCCTTTCGCCTCAGCCTTCCAAGTAGCCGGAATTACAGGAGCGCGCTACCACGTCCAGCTGAGTTTTTGATTTATTATAGAGATGAGGTCTCACCAAGTTGCCCAGGCGAGTCTCGAACCCGCGGGCTCAGGCAATCCACTCACCTCAGCCTCATTTGGCCTTTCTTAAACAAAACCTGCCTGATGCTGGGCGGACCTTTAAAGTTGCAACTTGTCTTTCAAAGGGAAATACCTTTAACTGCTATCAACCTTTCCTTCTTGCCGCTGGGCTAGTGGCAGCCCAGGTGAGCCCAACTGCTGATCCTGAACCAGCTACATGTTTCTGTGTTTATTCACTCAATTATACAAGAAATATATTTGAGCATTTGCCGCATCCTGCCACACTTCCGCCTCAGCCTTCCAAGTAGCTGGAACTACAGGCGCACACTACCACGCCTGGCTAATTTTTTGAATTATTGTAGAGATGAGGTCTTGCCAAGTTGCCCAGGCGGGTCTCGAACCCACGGGCTCAGGCAATCCACTCACCTCAGCCTCCCAAAATGCGGGATTACAGGCTGAGCCACCGAGCCTGGCTCTGTTTTTTTCTTTACCCCACCACACACCCTACCCAAACTAGGGCTATGTCCGCTGACTGGCACCCTAAAGCAGAAATGCAAAGAGGAATAAAAGAAGCTTATTCTTGCCCTGTGGGCTAGAGAAGCTGCCTTGCTGTGGAGGAGACACACATTCTCTGGGCTGGGAGAGAAGGAGTGGGGAGAGAAAGGTTACAGGTTGGGAGGGCTCCTTAAGGAGCAGCCCATCATTGCCCTGGGCTTAAACCCCAGACAGGACCAAGTCAACTCCAAAGGGTAGAGGATTAGAAAGCTGTTCTGGAAGCTGGTGTCTGAGATCAGGGTGCCAGCCACTGGGTTCTGTGAGGGCATGCTTCCTGGCTCGTAGATAGCTGCCTTTTCGCTGTGTCCTCACATACCTTTCCTCAGTGCATGCTCATGGAGAGAGTGTGAGTGAAAAAGCTCTCTGGTGTCTCTTCTCATAAGGACACCAACCCTATGGGATCAGGACCTTCCCTTATGACCTCACTTAGCCTTACTTACTTCTGTATAAGCCTGATGTCCAAATACAGTCACACGGGGGTTTGGAGATTCTGTAGCGGGAAGACAGAGAGGTCATGACTCCGAGACTATTATAGGAAGTGACAACTTTAATACGCCGGCGGACTGAGGGCTACTGCTCCCAGGCTGAGCCCCCCAGAATGGGAGAAGAGGGGTCTTATACTTTTGTTTAGGTAAGGGAGGGGGGTCGTGTTGAGTGATTACACATTTTCTTTGGAATTTACAAGGTTGCGCTCAGCAAAATCAGATCTTTCAAAGAACAAATGGTCTCCAGGAAATGCAGGGTGAGTAGGGGCTGTAAACTGATAAGAAGAGCAGTGGGGTAAGGTTGTGAATTAGGTACTCTTGCATTTCCATGAGAGCCTTTGGCTTTTTCAAACAAAACCGGCCTGGCGGTCTTTAGAACTTGCCATTTGACTTTCAAAAGGAAATACCTTTAACTGCTGAAGGGCCACTGCCTGCCACAAGTAAAGCCATGTCCCCTCCCTTTCCTGGAAAGGCGCCTAAACCGGGCCTCCACCAAAATGGCGACTCGGCAAACTAAAATGGCGACTGAAACAGTGCCTTCCGGGTTCTTCCTCCGCACCCTTTCCCGCACCCGCGAAAAATCCACCAACCTAAATGAAGTTCTGCCAGCCGACCTATAAAAGACTGACAGGTCACCCTAAGCCCCTATAAAGGCTGCCGCGCCCTTCCTCAGGGCTACAGCCTGACCCTCAGGTCCTGTAGCCCACCGTGTTCGACTCATTAAATCTCTCGGTCTTAACGGGTGTTGAGTCTCACTGTGTGCCACCATCTTTCAACTGCTATCAGCCCCCTTTCTGCCACAATTCAACATATGAATTTGGAGTTGAAGGGGAAGAAAATATACATAATTTATCTTCTCAACCCTTGTAAGTTTTTAACTGGGACACCTCTGTAACAAAAGACAGATTTAAACTGGGCTCGGTGGCTCAGCCTGTAATCCCAGCACTTTGGGAGGCTGAGGTGAGTGGATTGCCTGAGACCCTGGGTTCGAGACCCACCTGGGCAACTTGGCAAGACCACCTCTCTACAATAAATCAAAAATTAGCCGGGCATGGGTAGCACGCGCCTATAGTTCCAGCTACTTGGAAGGCTGAGGCGGAAGGATCGCCAGAGCCCAGCAGGTCAAGGCTGCAGTGGCCGGGAGTGGCCACTGCACTCCAGTCTGGGTGACCGAGTGAGACTCCAACTTAAAAAAAAAAAAAGACAGATTTAAAGGAGGGGCCATATCATTGAAGTTTGTATACCAGCCTGAGGTTACAGAAAGAACAGGGGCTGGGGCTTCTAGGGGAGCAGTGGTGTCATAGGTTTTGGGAAAATGAAGAGAGGAAATCATGTCAAGCAAAGGTTGTCTTGTTATGCACATGAAAGTATCCCAGGTAATTTCGGAGTTGTCCTTAGGAAGAACAGATGGTAGTCTGTACTGAAAAATTTCTCTGTCAGACCTTTAGGAGTGTCAGATTTTAGTCTCTTTTTTCCTGTGAGTTAATCTTCCCTAGATCCAGATAAGGGCACCTCAGAGAAAGCAGGGCTGTTTATTTCACTGATGCAGATTTTTCTCTAAAGATGCAAATCTCCCTCTTAAAAGGCAGCTCTTCAAAGTCATTGTGTTTTCAGCCCTTCTCAGTAGCCAAAGACAGATAAACCAAAGAGGCTGGGTTTGGTGGCACAGTTTGTAATCTCAGCACTTTGGGAGGCCTGAGCAAGAGGATTGCCTGAGCCCCCATGTGTTCAAGAAAGACCTGGCAACTTGGCGAGACTGCATCTCTACAATAAATCAAAAATTAGCCGGGCATGGTAGCGTGTGCCTGTAGTTCCGGCTTCTTGGAAGGCTGAGGAGGAAGGCTCGCCGGAGCCTAGCAAGTCGACACTGGGTTGGCTGTGAGTGTGCCACTGCACTCCAGCCTGGACAACAGAGTGAGACTCCAACTCAAAAAAAAAAAAAAAAAAAGAAATATGCCAAAAATGTATATGCTGGGGCAAAATATTCTGGTACCTTCATGGGGAACATAAACATTTAATCCATACAGGGACAGTCCTTGTTAACAATCAGGAGCAAAACAGGCAGCCAGAAGGAGGCCAGGATGGAGCCACATACTGGAAACCAGAAGAGCTGGGCTCAGGTCAGACCAGGGCACCCTTGAGTGCAGGAGGAGGCTAGAACCCAGGATACCAAGGCTGAGGCCAGTGCCAGCCTAGGAGGGAGCCCCGTGGACTCTCAGTGCTGGGCACGGGGGCTTGGGTGAGTTAGCTGAGCAGAGAGTGTATACCCTGGGAGGTATGTGGGCAGGACCACCAAGAGGCAGGGCCGGCTTTGTAGGTGCTGGGCAAGTAATTAGAGAAAGGACTCTCACTCCAGCCATTATCAAGCAAATGGACTCACTTCATGACGTGCATAGAAGCCAATGCTATGGCACTGACTTTTTTTAAGTTGGAGTCTCATGCTGTCGCCCAGGCTAGAGTGCAGTGGCACGCTCACGGCCACCGCAGCCTCGACTTGCTGGGCTCAGGTGATCCTTCCACCTCAGACTTCCAAGTAGATGGAATTACAGGTACGCACTACCATGCTCAGCTAACTTTTTTGATTTATTGTAGAGATTAGGTCTCGCCAAGTTGCCCAGGCTGGTCTCAAAACCGTGGGTTCAGGCTATCCTCTCACCTCGGGCTCCCAAAGTGCTAGGATTATAGGCCTGAGCCACTGTGCCCAGCAGCACTGACTTTTGAGAAAAGAATGGCTTTATTGTGAGGCTAACCAGCAAGGCGATAGGAGGTGAAGCTCAAATATGCCTCTCTGATTTTGGGTCTGGGGCAAGTTTTAAGGGGTTAGAGAACAAGGATTCAGGAGTGTTGGTTTGGCAGGGTCTGATTGAAAGGCTTCAGATTTGACCATTTATGGTAAGGTATGTTTGTTTTGTTTTGTCTCACTGTGTTGCCCAGGCTGGAGTGCAGTGGCACAATCACAGCTCACCACAGTTTCGATCTCCAAGGCTCAGGCGATTTTTTCATCTCAGCTTCTCGAGTAGCTGGAACTACAGACACACACCACCACCCCTGCCTTAATTTTTGTTTTTTTGTAGATACAGGGTCTTACTATGTTGTCCAGGCTGGTCTTGAACCCCTGGGCTCAAGTAGTCCTCCCACGTCAGCCTCCCAAAGTGCTGGGATTATAGGCATGAGACACCACGCCTGGCTGATTTATGGTAAGGTATGTTGACGCAGACTTTAGGCCTGGATCTTCTGGGCCCATGAACTCCTCACTTTTGAAAGGGTTGCAGTGTCTAGGTTCTGGTCATGTCCTGGTCTTGGTTCCATGGGGAGTGAAAGACGGTGGCGCACAGTGAGATTCAACACCCTTCAAGGTCAAGAGATTTAATGGGGGTGAGCGCGGTGGCTACAGAACCTGAGAATCAGATTGCAGCATGGAGGCAGGAGTGTGGCAGGTTTTATAGAAATTTAAAGTGTAGCCACCGCGTTCACCCCCATTAAATCTCTTGGCCTTAAAGGGTGTTGAGTCTCACTGCGCGCCACCGTCTTTCAGGGAGGATTCATTGGCTCCAGCTTTTGTTAGAAGTCAAAGCTTTTTCTATTACACATGCTCACGTTATGGGACTTGCAGTTTTGGTTTTGTTATGCCTACTATATAACCTGCCATTCTGTTATTAACAGAATAAGCCCAGTTTGAGCTGGTCCTATGGTTACCCAGCCTTTGTGCCCTTTCAGATAACCACTTTGTTACAGCTTGAGAGAGACCAAGAAGCATGGGTCCTTTCAGCCAACAAGTGGGTTCTGACGTCACAGATTTGACATCGGTGACCTTGGGTTATGCTGGGGGAGCTGGCACCCCCAGTCCCTGAGGCTGAATGAGTCTAGGGCATGCAAGGCTCGCTCCTGGTTGGCTCACTGGGGCCATTGTTTCCAGTGGAACAGATACAACCTCGCCAACTGGAAAAGGTTCATTCAACCCCAGTGTTTACATGTGAGGAGCCAAGGGCCAGAGTGACAGGAAATGACTTGTCCGGGTCACAGGAGCTGGTGGCAGAGCCAGGGCTTGGCAGGGAATCGCAGCTTTCAGCCACAGGCAGCTTGAGCTCCGTATTTCCAGTGTGTCTGCTTCATTCCTGCTGTTGGCTTGTGACTTGGAACTATATGTTGACTTTCTTCACTTAGGGGAGGGCAAATTCTAAATCTGTACCTTCCACCCTCCTCCCTGCTTGGTGAGAACTAAGGTGAGAAAGGCTCCAAGAGTCTCCCTGATCAAGGTTTGCAGTAATTAGCTGAGAGGGGGCGCAACATTACCAGGGCAGGCGCAAGGGGGCGCTAAGGGAACACAGCAATACACAAAATAGCAAATACCCACTGATTCTTTTTTTTTGATTTGGAGTCTCACTCCATCGCCCAGACTGGAGTGCAGTGGCCGCTCCCGGCCACCGCAGCCTCGACCTGCTGGGCTCCGGCGATCCTTCTGCCTTAGCCTTCCGAGTAGCCGGAATTACAGGCACGCGCTACTACGCCTGGCCGATTTTTTGATTTATTGTAGAGATGGGGTCTCGCTGCCCAGGCAGGTCTTGAACCTGCGGACTCAGGCAATCCACTCACCTCAGCCTCCCAAAGGCGTGGGATTACAGGCTGAGCCACCGAGCCCAGCTCCCACTGATTCTTGAGGAGAGAATAAAAGCATTTTTGGGTTTGGATTTGGTAGTTGAGTATGGTCTCTTCTCGCGTCTGTTGGGATGTTCGCAGCCATGGGCAGCAGGAAACCGAATTCAAACAGCCTAAACAAGGAGGCTTTATCATTCCACATCACCAGTAGTCCCTGGACAGGGCAACTCTAGTGTCAGCTACTTCAGCAGCTCAATTTGGTGTCATCAAGATTCAAAAATCATGACATCACTTTGTACCTGATGAATTTATGCAATTATAAGTGGTCAGGCTACAATTTAAAAAAATAGTATCGCCGGGCTTGGTGGTTCAGCCTGTAATCCCGCGCCTTTGGGAGGCTGAGGTGAGTGGATTGCCTGAGCCCGCGGGTTCGAGACCCACCTGGGCAGCAAGACCTCATCTCTACAATAAATCAAAAAATCAGCCGGGCGTGGTAGCGCGTGCCTGTAATTCCGGCTACTCGGAAGGCTGAGGCGGAAGAATCGCTGGAGCCCAGCAGGGGAGGCTGCAGTGGCCGGGAGCGGCCACTGCACTCCAGTCTGGGCGACTGAGTGAGACTCCAACTCAAAAATAAATAAATAAATAAATAAATAAAATAAAAAAATAGTATCTGGGGTGGTGGGGAAGAAAGAATTCTTTACCCCTTGGCCATCCTCAGCATGTGGTCTTGCCCCACCTCCCACATTAGCAAGTTGGGAAAGACTCACTATGAGTTTCAAAATCAAGAAACCAGGTATGGAGGCTTGCACCTCTAATCCCAGCACCTTAGGAGGCCAAGGCGGAAGGATTGCCTGAGTTTGCAAGAGTTTGAGACCAACCTGAGCAACATAGCAAGACCTCATCTCTACAAAAATAAAAATAAAAAAAATTAGGCTCGGTAGTCTTGCTGCTCTGTCCTGCTCTCCAGGTGTCTGTGGTGTCTCTGCTGCAGCATCTGTCGCCCTGTGACCTTCAGGTCCAGGGAATCCATAGGGAGGACACTGGGACATCCAGAAGGTGGAAGATGGGGCTGTTGACATTCAAGGCTGTGGCCATAGAATTCTCTCTGGAGGAGTGGAAATATATGGACCCTGCTCAGCAGATTTTGTACAGGAATGTGATGATGGAGAACCATAGAATCCTGGTTTCCCTGGCCTTGCTGTCTCTAAGCCAGACCTGATCGTGTGTTTGGAGCAAAGGAACAAACCCTGGAATGTGATAAGACACAACATGTTAGAGAAACCCACAGGCTGGAGTGCACAATCATGGTTTAGAGCCTTGACCTTCTGGGCTCAGATCTTTCCACCTCAGCCTCATCTGTAGTCCTCTGTTTCCTTATTGTTCTCTTACTGGCATTTCTATTCATTATTGAAAGTGGAATATTGGGAAAAAAAATTAGCCAGGTATAGTAGCACACACCTGGAGTCTCAGTTGCCTGAGAGGCTGAGGCTGGAGGATCACTTGAGCCCAGGAGGTTGAGGCTGCAGTGAGTCATGATCATGCCATTGCAC
The DNA here is from genome assembly GCA_027257055.1 of Cephalopachus bancanus. Classification (NCBI taxonomy): domain Eukaryota; kingdom Metazoa; phylum Chordata; class Mammalia; order Primates; family Tarsiidae; genus Cephalopachus; species Cephalopachus bancanus. Next base: position 863,662 of record JAPVLO010000543.1, on the reverse strand, counting down.
ATGAGCCTGGGTAACTGAGTGAGACCTTAATTCAAAAGAAAAAGAAACAATCCCCCCAGATGTTCCTGTGCATCTCATTGGCCAGAATTGTACCACAAACCAGTCATGGACAAGAATAACAGACCACCAGGACTGGTTCAGCCAATCAGATTGGGCTGAGATGGAGCTGGGACTCTAGTCATTTTCTCTGAGCCTGTGGGCCAGGTGGGCAAGGAATAAAGAAGAGGCTGCTGTGTGGACAGCCAGCAGTGTCTGCTACATGTACTCACTGTTTTAAGAACCTACCAAAGTCAAGGTTGGACAAAAGAGTTTCATAACCTGTTTTGTTCCCTGCAAGACCCACACAGTATCCAGATGCTACCTGATGCCAGGTGAAGTGTGGTGCAAAACCTGTGGATTCTTCACCTTGTTTCTAAAATGAATTTTAGAGAGGTCAGTAAAGTTTACAAACAAAGTTTATTAGAGAAAGAAGGGAGAAAAGAGTGACATGTCAGAGCTGCCATGGGTGAAAGACACCACCTTTGCTCTTTACAATAAACTTGATATACCTTTACAACAACTATATGCTAAAGAAAGTGGAGCCTAGAGACTGCCATGCTGGAGATTGACATCTCTGGGCTCGATGGGAGGAGAGAAGGGAGGGGTGGTCTTTTCCTGACCACATTGTCTTTTGTGGGAGACTTGTCAGACATTTCCAATCCACAAGTTCCTTAACTAAAAGGTGGTCTTATTATTATTTCTGTGACTTTGGTCAGTTAAGGGGTGGTCTTTGGCTTTTCACCTTCAACAGGGAATCTGAAAGTTTCTTAGTGATTGTTATACTAAACCATGAATTGAAAGGTTGGGCTATCCTAGTCTTGCATCTGAGGGAATTTTCTTTTGATTTCCCTGGTTTGGTGGGGGGTGGGGGATGGGGTGGCCTGCAGTAAAATGTAATTTTAAAAATGTCTGAACACTCCCTAAAACCTGCCTATGGGAAATTTATGTCTCTATGTCTAACCTGTGCTAGCTACCCTGCCTCACTCCCCTTGTTGAAAATGGATCTTTGGAAGTCCTAGCAGTCCCAGCCCCCAGAGAGGATGTAGCTTACTGGGTCTTGGTGGGAGCAGGAAGTCACAATGTTTGGGTCCATTTTGTATTGCTATAAAGAAATATTTGAGACAGGGTGATTTATTTATTTATTTATTTTTGAGTTGGAGTCTCACTCTGTCGCCCAGACTGGAGTGCAGTGGCCGCTTTCGGCCACCGCAGCCTCGACCTGCTGGGCTCCGGCGATCCTTCCGCCTCAGCCTTCCCAGTAGCCGGAATTACAGGCATGCGCTACCATGCCCGGCTGATTTTTTTGATTTATTGTAGAGATGAGGTCTCGCTGCCCAGGCGGGTCTCGAACCCACGGGCTCAGGAAATCCACTCACCTCAGCCTCCCAAAGGCGCGGGATTACAGGCTGAGCCACCGAGCCCGGCTAGAGACAGGGTGATTTATAAAGAAAGGGGATTTATTTGGCTCATGTTTCTGCAGGCTGTACAAAAGTCAAGGCACCAGCATCTGCTCCTAATGAGGACCTCAAGAAACTTCCATTCATGCTGGAAGGTAAAGGAGCCACTGTGTGCAGACACACAGTGAGAGAGTTAAGAATTCTTTGAAGTTGCTTACTGGGATGCATAGGAGATAAGGGAAAGCTCTCAGGAATGTGGGTATGTGCAGGAGCACTCACCATGCCTTTCTCTAGGGGTTGTGGCAATATGGACAGATAATAGCAGGTCTTCATATCATTAGGGGTCAGGACTTCACATTTTTGGGAGACATAATTCAACCCATAACACACAAACATATACAAAAATATATAGTGTGTGTTTTGGTTTTGTACATAAGTGATATACTTTTTTTATAACTTTTTTTTAAAATTTTACTTAATAGTATGTTGGGGCTCCTTCTACCTCCTTTTTCCTTTTCTTTTTTTTTTAGAGACAGGATCTCTCTATGGTGCCCAAGCTAGACTCAAATTCCTGGGCTCAAGTGATCCTCCTGCTTCAGCTTCTCCAGTTGCTGGGAATACAGGTGCTTACCACTGTACTCGGCAGGGGTTTCTTTATAACTGCTGCATATTAGCATACAGTATGAATGTATATTTGAACAATTTCATGAACAATAAGTGTTAGTGTGGCAGAGAGGGGCTGAAAACAGTTAAAATCATTCCTTTTAAAAATCAACTGGCAAGCTCCAGAGCTACTAGACATGGGGCTTGAGAAAACCAAATAGCCAAGGGTCCCTTTCCTGAAAATGCAAGATAGTAATCCATTCACAACCTTACCTAGCCCACATCCTTCCTCTCTGTGAAGTGATCGGTTTACAACCCCTACTTGTCATGTATACCCTGCAGACAATTTGTTCTTTGAAAATCTGGTTTTGCTAAATACCACCTTGCAAATTCCAAAGAAAAATGTATAGCCATACAACCTGACCCCCTCCCTTATCTAAACTAACAGATAAAACTCCTCTACTCTTTCTCCGGGTTGCTCAGCCTTGGAGCATTAGCCCCCTGAGTCATGCCAGCACTAATAAACTGATATTTCCTAAAATAACCTCAGTGTCATGGTCTCTCTGTTTTTCCCACAACATTTCTTGGTGCGTTGATCAGGAAGGGAGAATTCAGAGACGGTGTGTTCCACCTCCTTTGTCATTGGGGTACGATCCCTGGGGCAACAGGAGAGGCAATCTCGCCTGGTGTACAGCGAACCTTTTGATCCGTAGGAGGGAAGCCCCTCCTGGTGCACTGAGTCTCAGACCTCGAAAGCACAGGAACCCAAAAGAGGCTCAGGAACTGGTGTGAGGAGCACTCCCGACCAAAAGGGTAGGAACAAGAACCTTTGCATAGACCTGCCAGTAGATGGCAGAAGGGGAGCTTGATCACCTCCTGGAGTCTGCTGGTAGTCTCCAGCCTGAAAGAAAAGGCTGAAAGGCAATGGAAGGAAACACTGTGTAGAGATGAACCCGTTGACTCCTAGGGTTAGAGTGGAAGGTTAAAGAATGTGCTGTGTGATTGCATGTGAATAAGATGGACAGTGGAAGGGTTCCACATAGGGTTGGTCCGGGTTGGGGGTTTGTACCAACCTGCCAATTGCTAAGAGGTGTCTGAAATATCTCTGTGAGCAGTATGGCTAGAGGAGATTGAAACAGATGTTTCCCATACCCCTCATTCCCTTATTTGTGCATGTGTGCCATCTTTGAATTTGCTAAAAAGTTGACTGGTTTATTATGCTTTGTTTAATGGGACATGTCATATTTTAAAAACTTAAGTAGCGCGTGTTTCTTTATGTCATTTTATGTTTTTCTAAGTGTTGCTGTCTCCCTTTATTTGTGTTGTATTTAGGTAGGCATCAAAAGTCCCCAGGAGAATAGGAAATTCTATCCTTATGAACACAGACTCTGGTCTGGGACGCAGATAAGAGGCACTCTTCCCTTCAGTCTGTGCAAACAGACTCCCTTAGGTGACTGAGGGACTTGTGAAGGTATCAGGAAGCAACTCCCATGACATGTAAGGACCTCATAGAGGCCTCTCCACTCCAGTCATAAAGGACTCTGTGGGTTCCGGGAGGCCCCAGGCTTGATCAGATGCTCAGTGGACCTGAATCCATGCCAGATCCTGGAAACGGTGATCGGAGGGTTGGAAAAGGTCCTAGAGGCAGATCACCTGGAAGTTGAAAGGGTCTCTCAGTGTTCCTGAGGTCTGCCCCATCTGGGTGGCGCACATAAGAACTGGTCACCCAGCACTCCATGGATCCTTGAGTGTTCTCAGCACCCAAAAGGAAAACTGAGACACATAAGAGGCAGGGAGATGACTGGCAGGGTCATAGTTGACAGGAGCTCCCTCCACAAGCAGCACATTTTGACCCAGAACACCTAACTGCTGTCCAGAGTTAGGAATTGCTTGCCAGTTCTATTTCATGTCTACACTATCCTCTAATGTAAACCTACTCTGGCTGGTTTCCTACATCTTGTTTCTTCCAACCTGTGGACACTGTTAAAATTCCTGTCTTTTGTTGTCAAGGATGTGCGAAAGTTGTCTGCTGTGTATGTAAAATGTTACTGGTCATCTTAAATTCTTTCCTGGGACCACACCCTCTTCCTTCCTTAGCCTGTGTTCTCCTTCATGTATTCTGAAGGAGTTCATTCTAATCCACCAGGAAAGAAACATGTAAATCTCTATGCTACTTAGCCTTTTGTTAACTCAGTGCAAGTTGACGCTAACCTTGGAGGAAATAATTTTGTCATCTCTCTCTGGCAACTAAGGAACTGAATAGACTGTTCTTGTTTTCAAATGCTAGAAGCCAGGTTAGTTAAAAGTGAGTCTGTTTCTAAAGGTTTAGGCTTTGCCTAAGATTATAATCAACTACTTGCCCCTATAAAACTGTTGGGAAGTCTCTTAGAGGCGTTTAATGTATGCTAAGTCCCTACTTTAAAATGTATTGCTAGATAACACTACTGCTTTTTCTTTTTTTCTTTTTTTTTTTTGGCTATGCCTGACTAGCACACCTCTTACAAGACTTATAGGGACCTCACCACTCTAGTCATAAAGAACTTTGTGGGTTCCTGGAGGCCCCAGGCTTGATCAGACACTCAGTGGACCTGAATCCACATTTTAAGTGCTAAATACTTTGCAGGACCATAATGAGGCATGGAAACTGGCCATTCCCACCTGATTAAGTCACCTTGCTAAGCTCGGTACTTCTGCTGAGGGACAGGTGAAATACTAGGCATAATAAATTGCAAGTGTTCAAAGGCAAATTCTGGGTTTTCAAAAAAACATGAATAAAAAAATGTGTAATAGTCTGTACCCTCAGACACCCTCAGACACCCAGTGGGACAGATTTTAAGTAATTAGAGCAAATTGGAATTTTGTGGTTAAAAAAAAATTAGTACATTATCAAAATCAAATTTGGACTCACTACAAGTTAGCAGATAGTGAGGTTTGAAAAGAAACAAGACTTTGCTTTAATATCATCTGGCAATTAAGTTAACTTTGTAGATATGAAGGAAAATGGTCAAACATTCTGTATGTAGAGGCATTTTTAAAATTTATTTCGCTATTTTGCAAACAAAATTATATCCGATAGGATATTAAATACCCAACTCTAGAGGCTTGGCTCAGGAATATGAATACCAAACTCCCAATTACAGAAAACTTCTGAAGTTCTTAGCAACTGAGACATTAAGGAAGAAAGAATAGGACTCCAGAATGAGCACCAACAAGATGAAAAGTAAACAAACCTATTGGCAGTTGCCACTAATGGCAAAGCTCCAGCCACCCAAAAGAGACCTGGTAAGAATAGACCTGCTAAAGGGAACGGTGTCAGTTGCTATGAAAGTGGTCAACCTGGGCACTTGAAATTGTTCTTGATGGCCTAAGCCCCCAGGACCTTGTCCAACATGCGGACTAAAAGGCCACTGGAAGAGCCAATGCAGCCTCTCCCAAAGAGGGGGGGAAACATCTAGCTCGGTGATGGTGGCCATTGACTGAAGGGGCCCGGTGAGGGGGGCCACATCCCAGCCCAGCGCTCTGTTTGTCATCACCCCAGAGAATCCTTGGGTCTGTATGGATGTAGCTGGGGTCCAAATTAATTTATTGATTAATACTCTGGCTAAGTTTTTAGCCCTTATGCTTGTACTGAACCTGTTTCTCCTGACACCTGCGCTCTAATGGAAGTTGAAGGTGTTCCAAGAGTTGAATGATTTACCTAATCTCTAATCAGAAGCTACTAAAAGGTTAATTCAAATTATGATTATAAAAGGTTATCAGCCGGGCTTGGTGGCTCAGCCTGTAATCCCGCGCCTTTGGGAGGCTGAGGTGAGTGGATTGCCTGAGCCCGCTGGTTCGAGACCCGCCTGGGCAGCGAGACCTCATCTCTACAATAAATCAAAAAATCAACCGGGCGTGGTAGCGCATGCCTATAATTCTGGCTACTTGGAAGGCTGAGGTGGAAGGATCGCCAGAGCCCAGTAGGTCGAGGCTGCGATGGCCGGGAGCGGCCACTGCACTCCAGTCTGGGCAACAGAGTGAGACTCCAACTCAAAAAAAATAAAAATAAAAAAATAAAAGGTTATCTATAAAAAGGTAAAAAGAAGGAAAACAAAAAGCAAAGAAAACATATAAAAAGGTTGTTGGTGTACAAATGTGGTTTTTGTAAAAAAAAAAGATTTAAGAAAAAAATAATTTTATCTAAAAAAAGGATCTTATATGGTAAATTTCTGTCCTATAATGGAGTAAATAATTATCTAAAAAGAGACTCCAACTCAAAAAAATAAATAAATAAAAATAAAAATATCAACTGACAAGCTCCAGGCCTGCTAGACATGGGGCTTGAGAAAACCAAATAGCCAAGGGTCCCTTTCCTGAAAATGCAAGATAGTAATCCATTCACAACTTTATCGCCACATCCTCTCTTTGTGAGGTGATCCGTTTACAACCCCTGCTTATCATGTATACCCTGGAGACAATTTGTTCTTTGAAAATCTGGTTTTGCTGAATACCACCTTGTAAATTCCAAAGAAAAATATATAGCAATACAACCCGACCCCCTCCCTTAAGTAAACTAACAGATAAAACCCCTCTCCTCTTTCTCTGTGTTGCTCAGCCTTGGAGCATTGGCCTGCTGAGTCAGCTGCCGCTAATAAACTGTTACTTCCTAAGACAGCCTCAGTGTCATGGTCTCTATGTTTTTCCCACAACATTAGGGCATATACTCCAGCAGGGCCTCCAGAATGTTAGTTCAGGCCCGCTGGGGGTGTGGGAGTCTGGTGTGTGATCCAATGCTGCATGAAAGGTGCAAAGACTTACACAGACGCTAGATTAAAAAATATAGTTTATTTAGAAAATAAATTGGAGAGAGAGAGAGAAAGAGGCGATTCACCTTCCCAAGGGAGGGAAGGGGGGCCAGGCTCGGTGACTCAGCCTGTCATCCCAGCACTTTGGGAAGCCGAGGCGAGTGGATTGCCTGAGCCTGCGAGTTCGAGACCTGCCAGGGCAACTTGGCAAGACCTTGTCTCTAAAATAAATCAAAAATTAGCTGCGCATGGTAGTAGCCTATAGTTCCAGCTACTTAGAAGGCTGAGGCAGAAGGATCACCGAAGCCCAGCAGGTCGAGGCTGCGGTGGCCAGGAGTGTGCCACTGCACTCCAGTCTGGGTGACAGAGTAAGACTCCAACTCAAAAAAAAAAAAAAAGAAAAAGAAAACATGGCCTGGACACTCAAAGAGCACATGGCCACACCATAGTTTAGCAAGGCAATGGCCATAGTGCCGTGGCAATGGTGGTGGCAATGGCCTTGCAATGGTGACTGGCTGCTCTAGGTTGAATACTTTTTGTTTGTTTGTTTTGAGTTGGAGTCTCACTCTGTTGCCCAGACTGGAGTGCGGTGGCCGCTCCCGGCCACCGCAACCTCAACCTGCTGGCTTCCGGCGATCCTTCCGCCTCAGGCTTCCAAGTAGCTGGAACTACAGGCGCACACTACCACGCCCAGTTAATTTTTAATTTATTGTAGAGATGAGGTCTCGCCAAGTTGCCCAGGCGGGTCTCGAACCCTCGGGCTCAGGCAATCCACTCACCTCAGCCCCCCAAAGGTGCGGGATTACAGGCTGAGCCACTGAGCCCGGCTATGTCTTTAAAATAAAGAACAGGGAGTCACAGTGCCCGCCCCGGGGGGCGCCCTTCTACCCGACGCTGCTGTACACGGTGTTCTGTGCGAAGGTGCCGGGCCCGGCGCGCCGCGACTGGTACCACGGCATCGACCCCACCGTGCTGCTGGGCGCGCTGCCGCTGCGGAGCATGATGCGCCGGCTGGTGGAGGACGAGAACGTGCGTGGTGTGATCTCCATGAACGAGGAGTAAGAGACCCGGTTCCTGTGCAACTCCTCGCAGGAGTGGAAGAGGTTAGGAGTCGAGCGGCTGCAACTCAGCACAGTAGACATGACTGGGATCCCCACCTTGTCCAATCTCCAGAAAGGAGTCCGGTTTGCTCTCAAGTACCAGTCACTGGGCCAGTGCGTCGACGTGCATTGCAAGGCCGCCTTTCCAGGAGTGCCACTGTGGTGGCAGCGTATCTGATGCAGGTGCACACCTGGAATCCAGAGGAGGCTGTAAGAGCCATCACCAAGATCCGGTCACACATCCACATCAGAACTGGCCAGCTGGATGTTCTTAAAGAGTTCCATAAAGAGATTACTGCAGGGCAACAAAGGATGACACGCTAGAGACATGAAGTATGTGGATTAAAAAGAAAGACAACCCTGCTGATAGAGAATAAAAAAATTTAACAGGACCAAAGGGTCTTAAGCCCAGACTTTGTAGTGGCTGAAAGTTCAATCCGGGAGACCACCAAGAGCCAATTCTGATGAAAGTTCAAGAGGGTCTTTATTTACAAGTTCGAGCCTGGACCTCTGTCGACAACTGACAGCGGAGTACATTCAGAGGCCCTGATTTCCTTAAGCAGATGCCTTTTATGCTTTTACACAAAGGGAGGAGGAGTTTGGGGGCGCTTTCCAGTTTTGTTACCATTTAATTGGGTAGTTCCTCTGGTGGTCAGCTTAATCGTGGAGGATTGGCTAGCCTGACTCGGGCTGACCTTGGCCCACTAGCTAGGGAAGTTGCAGAGACATCTGGAAACTTAGGTGATTTCTCCCTGGCACCTGATTGGTTGTTGCTAAGGGGAAAGTGAGATAAGGGAAGAATAACTGGAGTTTTGCAGTTTTTCCCATAACTGGAACTTTAAACAGTTATATGTTTTAAGACAGAAAACTAAAATTGGCTGTGCTATTGTTCACAAGCTGATTACATATTTATTGGGTTATAGCATGCTCCTAACCTAAGTCTATGGTATACTCTATTACGGTCCTCTCAACTTGACATAAGCAAAATGTGCTAAGTAATAGATCATTTTGTTTCCTCTGTCTTGTTTCATTTTCCTGAAATAACACTGTTATATGGCTGCAGAGGGAAAGATTTAGTGTGGCTTGTATTCATGGGACACAGGATAGGGGTGGAGGTATCTTATTTTCTTGAATCGGGTCAAATAAATATTAATTTCAACATCAACAAAAAAAAATAAAATAAAGAACAGAAGCCGGGCTCCATGGCTCAGCCTGTAATCCCGCGCCTTTGGGAGGCTGAGGTGAGTGGATTGCCTGAGCCCGCGGGTTCGAGACCCGCCTGGGCAGCGAGACCTCATCTCTACAATAAATCAAAAAATCAGCCGGGTGTGGTAGCGCATGCCTGTAATTCCGGCTACTTGGAAGGCTGAGGCGGAAGGATCGCTGGAGCCCGGCAGGTCGAGGCTGCAGTGGCTGGAAGCGGCCACTGCACTCCAGTCTGGGCGACAGAGTGAGACTCCAACTCAAAAAAAAAAAAAAATTTAAAAATAAAGAACAGAAATGTAATTTTTGGGTTGGAGGATGTGTGCATTTATATTATAAATACTCCCAAATTGTCCTCCAAAAAGACTAGATCAAGTTATACTTCCACAGGAATGGAGAGCAACTACCAGTTTGTTTCTCCACTTCCTTGCAAATGCTTGATATTATCTGTTGCACTGTGTTCCCCACTCCCAATATTATCACTTTGCTGCACTTTGCTTTTTCCCTAATTGCCTCTTACCTGGTCAGTAGCCTTTGCTGCTTCCCCTGGGATAAGCTGTTTGCATCTGTATCAGGGAGGATTAGATTCAGCTGCTTTTAACAGAAAGGAAGAAGTTACAGTGGCTTGGACACATGTGTTTGTTTTGTTTTGTTCACATAGAAGAAATTCTGTCATAGGCAGTGGAGGACTGGCCCAGCCACCCCACAGGCATTAGGAACACAGACTCCTTCTGTCTTTCTGTATCTTCTATATCTTTAGCATGTGACTTCCAGTTTCAAGGTTGCCTCACTGTCAACAGGGCTAGCTGCTGGAACTCCACCTGACACCCACATTCTAGACCGTGGAAAAGGCACAGTTCTTCAGGGGAAAGACTGGCTCTTTTAAAGCACCTTTCTCAGTCCCATTGACAGACACATCATTGGCCAGAATGGAATCTCCTGACCCCACTTAATTGCAAGGTTGTCTAGGAAGTATAATTTTCAGCTGGGCACATTGCCAGGGTTCTTTGAGGAAGAATGGGAAGCTGGTAATGGATAAGTAGTAGCAGTCTCTGCCCCAGCTTCTTGGCCCATGTTTCAGAGTATGAGGAAATTAAAAATGGTTGTAGGAGTATTAGAATCAGGGCCAGTGTGCAGTGGTAGGTGATGAGGAAAGTACTCTTACTTGTAGCAGGAAAGAGAGATGGGGCCCCAAGGCATCTTTCCAGGAAGCAGCATTTATTTGTGCCGGCAAGGTCTGTGGGTTCACATCAAAAGGCTGAGCCCTGAGCGCAGGGGGGCTTTGCCTTATATACTATTTCTTTACATTGTAACCTCTTTGTCTCTCTTATAAGGTTATAGTTTGGCATTATTCATTTGATTGAATATTTTGTAGCTGAAGGCTGCAGTTAGCATTACGTGTTACACACTGATTGGTTTTACATAATTATTTCATTTGCATGTCCTATTTGCCAATTGGCTTACAAAATCAGTATCCTGATTGGATTCCTCCAAAAGTTTGAACACGTCGTCTGCCAAAGTGAAAAGCCTACTAAAAGAGTAGCACAAAGAAGCAGGAAGTAGCTTATTTTCCCTTTTTTGACTCCTGTGTTTTCAGAAGGGCCCCTGCCTCATAATCTCTACCCTGAAGGCATCTTGTGCTTGTCTCAGGGGCAGAGTTCCCTCCAGCAGCATCAGATGCAAGCTGGGATTGCCGGTAGAGGATGAAGGGGCCAGGAGAGCAGGCCTCTGGGAAACCTTGGCACCCTGAGGCAAGGACTGTGCCTGCTGAGAACAGTTAAGTGGGCTGAGAGCCCACCCAAACACCAGGAATGGAGAGGCTGAGTTTAAGCTAGAGAAGAGGCAGAAGGGGAGGAAGCAGGAGGGTTAGAGGGTGTGATCCGGAGTCCCAGGTTTGATTCTCAGTTCGGCCACCAATTGACTATGGCTTTAGGTGACTCATCTGTCAAATGGGGATGCTCATGCCCACCATACCTGTGCCCCAGAAGGGAAGCCAACAAGGTCAGTTCTTTGAGTGCGAATATAAAGTGCAGCACAGGTGGACGCAATTTGTGCATAACATGGGTGTCCTCTTGAGACTCAGTGGAGTCAATCAGGACAGACTTTGTGACCATCAATCAGCTCATCTCCTGCTGGGTCTCATGGGTTGGGTATTAGTGGCACTACAGCCTCATATGATGTCCCCTCAGCTACAGGCTGCCAAGCCCAGGTGCTGGTGAAACAGGAAGCAAAGAGGCTGAGTGACCTGGATGGAGAGCCCACGTGGCACTGAGCGGGTGGGAGAGGCTGGCAGCCCACAGAGAGGTGCAGGTGTGTCTGTGGGGGAAGGTGCTGGTGGGAAGGAAGTTTGGGAAGGAATGAGGGAAGCAGACATCTGGCTTAAACAAGTGTCATTTATTTTCTTACAGGTTGGGAGGCTAGAAGAGATCAAGGTGCCAGCAGGTTTGGTTTCTTCTGAGGCTTTTCTCCTTGGCTTGTAGGTGATTATCTTTATATTCACATAATGTTCTCCCTCTTTGTGTGTGTCCAAATTTCATCTTCTTAGAACAATATCAGTTATACTTGATTAGGGTCATCCTGGTGACCTCATTTTAACTCAATCACTTCTTTAAAAACCCTATCTCCAAATATAGCCACATTCTGAGACACTAGGATTAGGACTGCAACATATGAATTCTGGGGGGGGGACACAATTCTCTTCATAACACCTTGCATCAGCTGTCTATTTTTATCTATCTATATGTCTAACTATATGTGTAACCCTTTGTACTGGGTTAGTGTCCCCTCAAAATTCACGTTCACCTGGAACCTTGGGACAGGGGCCTTATTTGGGTCCCATGGCAGGGTGGACCTGGGAAGGAACAATTTGTAAGCAAAGCCGTACATATGCCATGAAGTCTGGCAAACCAGACAGGGAAGCAGGTGCTGATGTCACTTTTTTTTTTTTTGAGTTGGAGTCTCAGTCTGTCTGTTGCCCAGACTGGAGTGCAGTGGCCACTTCTAGTCGCCGCAGCCTCAACCTGCTGGGCTCCAGTGATCCTTCCGCTCAGCCTTCCAAGTAGCTGGAACTACAGGTGCGCACTACCACGCTCGGCTGATTTTTGATTTATTGTAGCGATGAGGTCTCGCTGCCTAGGCGGGTCTCGAACCCACGGGCTTAGGCAATCCACTCACCTCAGCCTCCCGAAGCGCGGGATTACAGCTGAGCCACTGAGCCCGGCTCGCAGGCCAACTGTTAAACCACTGGTAGCCTGAAATAGACCAGGGTAGGAGTATTTACACCATGAAAGTTGACAAAGGCTACACATCTGGGCTCCTCTACTCCAGAGTCAATTGTTGAATCATACCTAAAAGTAGGTATGATTGAAACTGCCTACATAAAACTAATATAGGGATACAGAGTAAGAACTGTAGAAGAGAACCAAGCCCTGCACAGTTGGAGCTACGGTTAGAAATTAACAATCAGGAGGAAGCTAACTCTTTTTTTTTTTTTTTTTGAGTTGGAGTCTCACTCTGTCACCCAGACTGGAGTGCAGTGGCCGCTCCTAGCCACCGCAACCTCGACCTGCTGGGCTCCGGCGATCCTTCCGCCTCAGCCTTCCGAGTAGCCGGAATTACAGGCATGCGCTACCACGCCCGGCTGATTTTTTGATTTATTGTAGAGATGAGGTCTCGCTGCCCAGGCAGGTCTTGAACCCACGGGTTCAGGCAATCCACTCACCTCAGCCTCCCAAAGGTGCGGGATTACAGGCTGAGCCACCGAGCCCGGCTTGGAAGCTAACTCTTAACACGCCTGCCCCAATCCCTTGGTCAACCCTTTGCTTTTAGGGGCAGTTTCTTCTCTCTGAAATCGCCTCTTTAAGAAATCACTTATCCTTTGGCTTCACTATTTCACAGTCCTCTTTCTAACAAGTTTCCTGCATTTATGGAGATTGAAAATTACTGCAGGGAGGAGAGGTGAGGCTGTAGTAGAAATAAGCAAAGGTCACGCCTCTGGAGTTGGGCGCTTCTGGGACAACGATAATTTCCTGCCTTCTTAAATTGGCTACCAAAATCAGTCACTTTGCTCCCGACCCCAGAGCTTTAGTTAGCTGCGTTTTCACTTCCCAGTTGCGCAAGAGCACTGGGCGACAAAGAGTTATGGAGAAGCGCCTGCAGAAAGCTCAGCTGTACGAGGAGGAAGGGAACCAGCGCTACCGGGAAGGGAAGTACCGAGATGTGATGAGTAGGTACCATCGAGCTCTGCTTCAGCTGCGGGGTCTGGATCCAAGTCTGCCTTCCCCGATACCTAAACTAGGGCCCGAGGGCCCGGCTCATACACCTGAACAAGAAAACATACTGCACACTACCCAGACAGACTGCTACAACAATTTAACTGCCTGTCTCCTTCAGATGGAGCCAGTAAACTACAAACGAGTGAGAGAATACAGTCAGAAAGTCCTGGAACGACAGCATGATAATGCCAAGGCCTTGTATCGGGCTGGAGTAGCCTTTTTCCATCTGCAGGACTATGACCAGGCTCGCTACTACCTCCTGGCTGCCATCAATAGGCAGCCTTAAGATGCTAATGTCCGGTGGTACCTCCAGCTGACACAGTCCGCACTTAACAGCTACCATAGGAAAGAGAAGCAGCTGTATCTGGGCATGTTTGGTTAATGAAGACAGATGCTCCTCCACTTGAACTTAGGCGGACCATTAAAGACCCATCAAGGGGAAGCCTGAGCCTCAGCAAGATAAATTAACGCTGTACCTCCAACCCAGGTGGATTTGTTTTGCTCCCAGTTCTACGCAAACTCTTTACTACTTAAACAGCCTGTGTCTTTTTCTGTGTAAATATCTGTATATGTGCATAGCTTCCAATACATATTATTGTTAGGGATATTTGTGTTCAGAAATACAACCAGAAAACATTCATCAGCTATGGGTGGAATTAGTCATATCTCTGGCATGGATTATAATGATAGATGTTATTAGATGTAATCATATACAGAGGACAGGACTTGCAGAGGATGAAATAGTAAGGATACACAAAAAGGAGTTTCTTCTTTGTTTTCTCAGATTCCCAAAACCAAACTGGAAAAAAATATTTTTGGCGAAACTAGACAATTATAAATTGGACCCAAATTTATTAAAATGAAAGTTTTGAGATTAGCCAGGCGCGGTGGCTCATGCCTGTAATCCCAGCACTTTGGGAGGCAGAGTCAAGAGGATTGCCTGAGCCCAGGGTTTGAGATCAGCCTGGGCAACTTGGTGAGACCTCGTCTCCTCAGTAAATCAAAGAATTGGCTGAGCATGGTGGTGCGCGCCTGTAGTTCCAGCTCCTTGGAGGACTGAGGCGGAAGGATCGCCTGAGCCTAGTGGGCCGAGGCTGCAGTGGCCGTGAGTGTGCCACTGCACTGCAGCCTGGGTGGCAAAGTGAGACTCCGACTCAAAAAAAAGTTCTGAGATTAACCACTTTTGCTTAAATTAATTCCTTGTTCTTTTTTATTTTTATTTTTGAGTAAGAGACTCACTCTGTTGCCCTGGAGTGCAGTGGAGTCACAGCCATTGCAGTCTTGGCCTGCTGGGCTCAGGGGATCCTTCTGCCTCAGCTTCCCAGGTAGCCAGAACTTCAGGCTCGCGCCAACACACCTGGCTAATTTTTTGATTTTTATTGTAGAGACGAGGTCTCACCAAGTTGCCCAGGCTGGTCTTGAACCCATGGACTCAGGCAGTCCTCTCCCCTCAGCCTTCCAAAGTGCTGGGATTACAGACATGATACATCGTGCCTGGCTTCCTACACACATTCAGATTTTTTCCCTACAAAAGTATCTAATATCTATTTTCTCCTTGTTATTGTTTTATTGAGATTGTTAATGTGATACTTATTTTTTCATTAAACTACTTTATCTTTTTTTTTTTTTTGGAGTTGGAGTCTCACTCTATCACCCAGACTGGAGTGCAGTGGTACGCTCCCGGCCACTGCAGCCTCGACCTGCTTTTGCTCCAGTGATCCTTCCACTCAGCCTTCCAGGTAGCTGGAAATACAGATGCGCGCTACCATGCCTGGCTAATTTTTTGATTTACTGTAGAGAGGAGGTCTCGCCAAGTTGCCCAGGCGGGTCTCGAACCCACTGGCTCAGGCAATCCACTCACCTCGGCCTCCCAAAGTGCGGGATTACAAACTGAGCCACCAAGCCCGGCCAAAACTGCTTTATCTTAAAATCCCTGGAGTCAAACATTTAAGTATTTATTTAAGAGTCATTCAGCCCTTGTTCCCCCCAAATCCAATAGGTACATATCTATAGTATGCTCATTTCTCTAAAAAACACAGAAAAGACAAATTACCAAGTCTTCTAGAAACAATATCAATCAGGCTCATGCCTGTAATCCCAGCACTTTGGGAGGCTGATACCAGAGGATTGCCTGAGTCCAGGGGTTTGAGACCAGCCTGGGTAACCTGGAGAGACCTTGTCTCTACAATACATTTTTAAAAATTAGCCAGGTTGGGCTTGGTGGCTCAGCCTGTCATCCCAGCAGTTTGGGAGGCTGAGGCGAGTGGATTGCCTGAGCCTGCAGGTTCGAGACCAGCCTGGGCAACTTGGTGAGACCTCATCTCTACGGTAAATCAAAGAAATTAGCCGGGCATGGTGGCACATGCCTCTGGTTCCAGCTACTTGGAAGGCTGAGGCGTAGGGGTCGCATGAGCGCAGCAGGCCAAGGTAGCCGTGAGCATGCTACTGTTCTCCAGCCTGGGTGACAGAGTGAGACTCCTCAAAAAACACACACAGACTGTTCTTTACCTATCATCCCATATTTTTATTATTTTTTTGAGACAGGTCTCACTCTGTCACCCAGACGAGTGCAGTGGCACAATCCCAGCTCACCACAGCCTGGACCTCTTGGGCTCAAATGATTCTTCCACCTCAGCCCCCTCCTGAGTAGCTGTGACTACAGGTGTTCACCTCCACAACTGGCTATTTTTTTAAATGTATTTGTTTATTTTTGTATAGATGAGCTCTCACTATGTTGCCTAGGCTGGTCTTGAGCTCCTGGGCTCAGGTGATTCTTTTGCATCAGCCTCCCAAAGTGTTAGTGTTACAGGTGTGTGTCATGGCATGCAGCCTTGCTTAGTGCCTTTTAAGCACCTGATGGAGCCCTCTAGAAGCTGTGTTGGGCATGTGTGCAGGTTGCAGTCTGGTGCAGTTCTGGCTTAGTAGGAGGATCTATCAACGAGGAGCTCCTTTGTCATTCTGTTTTGTTGTTGGATAGTGTCTAAGATGGGTACTACATAGTAGATGAGACCATATAGCACTACCTCTGCCTTTATAAGTAGAGGTAATAAGCATGTGTCATTAGTCATCATATAACCACAGAACAGATTTCAAGGAAAAAAATCAATAACACCCCCTCTCTTGAAGAGCTTGGCTCCTCTTTGTTCCTCCCTATGTGTTTACACACAACCATTAGCTTACAGCAACAAAATTTTTCTTTTTTTTTTTTATTGAGCCAGTCTCACTGTCGCCCAGGCTGGAGTGCAGTGGCACACTCAAGGCCACCAGAGTTTCTACCTACTGGGCTCAGGTAATCTTTCTGCCTCAGCCTTCCGAGTGGCTGGAACCGCAGGCGTGTGCTACCACGCCTGACTGGTTTTTTTGATTTGTTGTAGAGTGGAGGTCTCGCCAAGTTGCGCAGGCTGGTCTCGAACCCTGGGCTCAGGCAATCCTCTTGCCACATCCTCCCAAAGTGCTGGGATTACAGGCATGAGCCACCGTGCCTGGCAACGACAAAGTTTTTCTACCAAATAATCTCATGAAGTCCAAGGATAGAACTAACTTAAGTAGAATATTTTATTCCTCTTCCAAGCTTCTTAAATTGTTAAGTCTAGGTTTGTTGACATTTTGTCATGATTGCATGTTTTATTTGCTTTGGGCTGGTTTTGCTTTCTACTTTGCTTTTCATTTCAAAGACTTAATGTTACAATAAGCTATCTTCTGCATCAATGAGGAAAAAATAAAACTGATATTTATTTATTTATTTATTTATTTTTATTTATTTATTTTTTGAGTTGGAGTTTCACTCTGTCACCCAGACTGGAGTGCAATGGCCGCTCCCGGCCAACACAGCCTCAACCTGCTGGGCTCCGGCGATCCTTCTGCCTCAGCCTTCCAAGTAGCTGGAACTACAGGCGCGCGCTACCACGCCCGGCTAATTTTTGATTTGTAGTAGAAATGAGGTCTCGTCAAGTTGCCCAGGCGGGTCACGAACCCACGGGCTCAGGCAATCCATTCACCTCGGCCTCCCAAAGTACTGGGATTACAGGCGGAGCCACCGAGCCCAGCCTAAAACTGATATTTAAAAGTACATTTTAGAAATTTAAAAAAAGAAAAAAAGAAATTAAGAAATCTGCCAAGCATGGTATCTCACACCTATAATTCCAGCACCTTGGGAGGCAGAGGTGAGAGGATTGCTTGAGTTTAGGGATCCAAGACCAGCCTGGGCAACTTGGTGAGACCTGGTCTCTACAATAAATAAAAAAATTGCCAGGCTCGGTGGCTCAGCCTGTAATCCTGCGCCTTTGGGAGGCTGAGGTGAGTGGATTGCCTGAACCTGCGGGTTCGAGACCCGCCTGGGCAACTTGGCGAGATCTCATCTCTACAATAAATCAAAAAATTAGTCGAGCGTGGTAGCGCACGCCTGTAGTTCCAGCTACTTGGAAGACTGAGGTGGAAGGATCGCTGGAGCCCAGCAGGTCGAGGCTGTGGTGGCCGGGAGCAGCCACTGCACTCCAGTCTGGGTGACTGAGTGAGACTCCAACTCAAAAATAAATAAATAAATAAAATTAGCTGGGCATGGTGGTGAGCACCTGTGATTCCAGCTACTTGGAAGGCTGAGGAGGAAGGATCAGCCGAGCCTAGCAGGTCGAGGCTGCAGTGGCCATAAGCATACCACTGTACTCCAGCCTGGGTGACAGAGTGAAACTTTGACTCAAAAAAAAAAAAAAGAAAATTAACAAATCCATTGGTTTGCATAGACACTTCAATAGAGAATAATTGATTATCTTCATGTTCTGACCCCTGGCCCTGGGAAGGGAGAAGCTGCCAGTGAGGTTGATGAACATATTTTTCCTTAAACAATGAGCTTTCAGTTCTCCTGGATGGTATCCTGTAATTTAATTACTGAAGGGTGTGAGTAGATTTAATCTAGAAATTCTCCCTCTCCTATTGATTGTTCACCAGATTGGTACTTTCCCCAGTTGCTCCTATAGATAAAATAAATCTAAGACTGGTGTTTGAGATGTTTTTCAGATTCTGGATTTTGGTAGGCCTTCTAGCCAACCATACTAGTGACCCATGAACCCCACCCGGAACCTGACTTGGTACAGGAAGAGAATCTCAACATCTCTGTGATTCAATTCCCCAGCTAATCAGCAGTCCCTAGTCCCCTGCCTGTCAAATTACCTTTAAAAACTGTAGCTGCTGAATTCTCAGGGAGGCAGATTTGAGAAATATCTCCTGTCCTCCTCGCTCAGCTGCTTTGCAATATTTTATTTTATTTTTTTTTGAGTTGGAGTCTCACTCTGTCGCCCAGACTGGAGTGCAGTGGCCACTCCCGGCCACCGCAGCCTCAACCTACTGGGCTCCGGCGATCCTTTCGCCTCAGCCTTCCAAGTAGCTGGAACTACAGGCGCGTGCTACCACGCCCAGCTAGTTTTTGATTTTTTGTAGAGATGAGGTCTCGCCAAGTTGCCCAGGTGGGTCTCAAACCCGCGGACTCAGGCAATCCACTCACCTCAGCCTCCCAAAGGAGCAGGATTACAGGCTGAGTCACCGAGCCCAGCTGCTTTGCAATATTAAATTCCTTCTCAGCCGGGCTCGGTGGCTCAGCCTGTAATCCTGCGCCTTTGGGAGGCTGAGGTGAGTGGATTGCCTGAGCCCGCGGGTTCGAGACCCGCCTGGGCAGCGAGACCTCATCTCTACAATAAATCAAAAAATCAGCCGGGCATGGTAGCGCATGCCTGTAATTCCGGCTACTATGAGGTGGAAGGTTCGCCAGTGCCCAGGTGGGCTACCGGGCCGGACACCACTGCCTCCAGTGGGTGACAGGTGAGACTCCATCTCAAATAAATTCCTTCTCTACTGTAATATCTGTGTCAGTCTTAATTTTGGGGGGCAATGGTCATAAGAACCTAGTTAGGCTATGACACTATGGTTTGAATGTGTCCCCCAAAAGTGTGTGTTGCAATTGCCATTGTAACACTGTGAAGAAGTGGGACCATTAAGAGATGATTTGGAGCCGGGCTCGATGGCTCAGCCTGTAATCCCAGCACTTTGGGAGGCTGAGGTGAGTGGATTGCCTGAGCCCGCGGGTTCGTGACCCGCCTGGGCAACTTGGTGAGACCTTATCTCTACAATAAATCAAAAATTAGCCAGGTGTGGTAGCGTGCACCTGTAGTTCCAGCTACTCGGAAGGCTGAGGCAGAAGGATTGCCGGAGCCCAGCAGGTCGAGGCTGCGGTGGCCGGGAGCAACCACTGCACTTCAGTCTGGGCGACGGAGACTCCAACTCAAAAAAACAAAACAAAAAAAAAAAAAGAGATGATTTGGCTATGAGACCTCCACCTTCATGCGTGGAATGGGTTAATTACAAAAGGGCAAGTTCAGCCCCCTCTTGCCCAACTCTTACCTTTCACCATGGAATAACATGCAAAAAGACCCTCACCAGATGCTGACCCCTTGATCTTGGGCTTCTCAGCTTCCATAACTGTGAGCCAATAAATTTCTGTTCATTATAAATTACCCAGTCCATGGTATTCTGTTGTATCAACACAAATTGGACTAGGACAGAAATTGGTACCAAGAAATGAAGTGTTGCTATAACAAATACCTTAAAATGTGGAAGTGGCTAGAACCGGCTAATGGATAGAGGCTGAGACAGTTTTGAAGTGAATACTGCAAAAATTCTACATTGTTGTGGATGAAGGATTAAGGGTGATTATGGTGAGGGCTCAGAAGAGATGTTTTTCAGATTCTGCATTTTGGTAGGCCTTCTAGCCAACCATACTAGTGACCCATGAACCCCACCCAGAACCTGACTTGGTACAGGAAGAGAAGCAAGTCTGAAACTTCTTAGAGACCAATTAGGTGGCTATGATCAGAATGTTGACAGAAATGTAGCTGGTAAAAGCAATTTGATGAGCTATCAGACAGAAATGGGAGCAAGGTATTAGAAACTGGAGCAAAGATCATCCGTGTTATAAGGAGAGAAAAAATTTGGCTGAAATACATCCATGACTGAGGGCTTTATGGAAGGAAGAATTTAAGAATGATGAACTAGGGTATCTGACAGAAGAAATATTAAGCAGCAAAACATTCAGGGTGCTGTGTGGTTTCTTTTCTTTTCTATTCTTTTCTTTTTTGAGTTGGAGTCTCACTCTGTTGCCCAGACTGGAGTGCAGTGGGCATGCTCCTGGCCACTGCAGCCTCGACCTGCTGACCTCCAGGGATCCTTCCACCTCAGCCTTTCAAGTAGCCGGAACTACACGCGTGCGCTACCATGTCTGGCTAATTTTTGATTTATTGTTAGAGATGCAGTCTCGCCAAGTTGCCTGGGTGGGTCTCCAACCTGCGGGCTCAGGCAATTCACTGCCTCGGCCTCCCAAATTGCTGGGATTATAGGCTGAGACACTGAACCCGGCCATGTGTGGCTTCTTTTAACTGCATATGGTAAGATGCAAGAAAAGAGAAATGATTTAAAGGCAGAATTTTTAATTAAAAGAGAAGCAGGATGAAAAGACTTGGAAACTGCACAGCCTAGTCATATAAAGAAGGCTGATCAGCCAGGCTCAGCCTGTAATCCCACGCTTTGGGGGGCCGAGGTGAGTGAATTGCCCAAATCTGTGGGTTTGAGACCTGCCTGGACAACTTGGCGAGACCTCATCTCTACAATAAATCAAAAAAATTAGACAGGCATGGTAGCGCACGCCTGTAGTTCCAGCTACTTGGAAGGCTGAGGCAGAAGGATCACGGGAGCCCAGTAGGTCGAGGCTGCGGTGGCCGGGTCGTGCCACTGCACTCCAGTCTGGGCGACAGAGTGAGACTCCAACTAAAAAAAAAAAAAAAGGCTGATTAAGAGAGAATACCAAGGTTGTGGCCAAGTGACAAGGAGATTAGTATGGAGAGAAGGAAGTCAAATGCTATTCATCATGACAACAGAGGATTGGCCTTGAAGGCATTTTAGAGATCTCCCCTCCCACTATAGGCTCAGAATGTTAGGACCTTGAGGGCAGAAAGGGCTCACTGCCCAAGGGTGCCTAGAGTTTCTGCTCCCTACACTACTGAAGCGCAGTGCCCCATGGTTCAAGCAGGTCCAGGTGGCATGCTGCAGCTCCAGAGGGTACAAGTGGTGAGCCTTGACAGGATCCACGTAGTGCTAATTCTACAGGCACACTGAGTACACAGGCTGTGGTGCCATAGTGTCTCCCTCCTTGACTTCAAAGCATGCCTAGAGAACCTCAGGGCCCCAGGAAAAGACCTGCCACAGGGGCAGAACCACCATGAAGAGTCCACACTAGGGCAATGTCTAGTGGAACTAAAACCAGTCCAATTTTCCAGTAAGCCAGAAGGACGTAGAACTAAAGCTATAGAAATTTACGTCTGTACAATGAAATTCACCTGCTGCCTGTTGACTGGCTCCTCTTCCTTGGCCCTCCTGTTTTCCCTCTCCTATATATAAACCCTTAACTTAGTCCCAGGGGAGGGATAGACTTGAGACTTGCCTCTTGTCCAGCTGAAGACACTTTTTTTTTTTTTTGAGTTGGAGTCTCACTCTGTCACCCAGACTGGAGTGCAGTGCCCGCTCCCGGCCACCGCAGCCTCAACCTGCTGGGCTCTGGTGATCCTTCCGCCTCAGCCTTCCAAGTAGCTGGAATTACAGGCATGCACTACCACGCCCGGCTGATTTTTTGATTTATTGTAGAGATGAGGTCTCGCTGCCCAGGCGGGTCACGAACCCGCGGGCTCAGGCAATCCATTCACCTCAGCCTCCCAAAGGTGCGGGATTACAGGCTGAGCCACCGAGCCCAGCTGAAGACACTCTTTTTTTTTTTTGAGTTGGAGTCTCACTCTGTCGCCCAGACTTAAGTGCAGTGGCCGCTCCCAGCCACCGCAGCCTCGACCTGCTAGGCTCCAGTGATCCTTCCCCCTCAGCCTTCCAATTAGCTTGAACTACAGGTGCACGCTACCACACCCAGTTAATTTTTTATTTATTGTAGAGATGAGGTCTCGCCAAGTTGCCCAGGCGGGTCTCGAACCCGCGGGCTCAGGCAATTCACTCACCTCAGCCTCCCAAAGGCGTGGGATTACAGGCTGAGCCACCGAGCCCAGTTGAAATAAATTTCTATTCATTATAAATTACTCAGTCTCGGGAATTCTGTTATAGTGGCATAAATGAACCAAGATAGTAGGTAAACAAATACACATAAATATGATTTTTTTTTAAAGTAGGGAAGAAAAGGAAAAACCCCAGAATCCCAGAGCTGGGATAGCCTTATGAATGGGACCCTTCCCTGTGTCAGCTATTAAGTAACTGTCTCTCAGCTCCAAACCCACCTTCTGTCCTCTGTTGGGTGATGCTGGGCGTGGCCCTGCAAACCACAGTTCTGCTTTGCGAGATTCTCCTGGTTAGGTGATGATAAAAGGAGACATTTGAGGGAGACAGGGGCAGGAAGAAAAGGGATTTGCCCCTTCTCGTCTGCTTCCCATCCCTGGGAGTCATCTAGCAAAGCTTCTTTATCCCAGCAGTGTCAGTGCCTTCCACAGCAGCAGTTTGCAGATTTTCCAACACTTGCCGAACCGAGACAGAGCAGGGATAGGACTCAGACTCCCTCACTTGCTTCAACCACAAGACTCTGCAACAACACTCCTGCTGGAACCATCCTACAGACTACAACCTTGAAAAACCTGTTAAGATAAACAATGTTTCAGCTGGGCACAGTGGCTCACACCTGTGATCACAGTACTTTGGGAGGCCAAGGCAGGAGGATCGCTTGAGCCCAGGAGTTCAAGTCTAGCTTGGGCAACATAGCGAGACCTCATCTCAACAACAACAAAAATCAAAGAAAGTATCTGGGCATGGTGGCACATGCCCATAGTCCCAGCTACTCGGGAGGATTAGGAGAGAGGATCACTTGAGTTTAGGAGTTTAAGGCTGCAGTGAGCTGTGATTATGCCACTACCTTCCAGTCTAGGTGATAGAATGAGACCCAGATTAAAAAAAAATTTCACCGTAAATTTTGCTTGGGACACAGTAAGAACGGCCATCATTAGTAAAACAAACAACAAAAGATCCTGGTGAGGATGCAGAGAAAAAGAACTGCTTCTATACTGCTGGTGGGAATGCAAACTAGTACAACCTCTTTGGAAGACAGTGTGGTGATTCCTGAAAGAACTAGAACTTTACCTTCCATATAACCCAGCAATTCCCCTATTGAGAATATACCCAGAGGAACTCAAATCGTTCTACAAAAAAGATACCTGCACACATATGCTTGTTGCAACTCTGTTCACAATAGCAAAAACATGTAATCAACCATGTTACCCATTGAAGCTGGATTGGATTTTTTTTTAAAATGTGGTACATATACACAATGGAATACTATACAGCCATAAAGAAGGACAAACATGGACTTTGCAGCAACTTGGATGGATTTAGAGTCGATCATACTCAGTGATCTATCACAGAAACAAAGAACAGAGTACCATATGTTCTCACTCATAAGTGGACCTTGAACAATTATAATACTATAAGAAAGGGATTGACAGTAGTGGGAAACAGTCAGGGGGCGGAGGTGGGATTGGCAGTTGAGGGAAACTGCTAGGGGAGGGAGGGGCATACCTCATCAACAAGGGTGCCTGCATAATAACGTTTGTATATCTAACCCTGAATTGTACCCCACATCTTTATAATAAAAAAAGAAAAAAAGAAATTTGAATTAAATATTTTAGAAAAGTGAAAAAAAATTTTGCTTGGGTGCCGGAGTCCAGCTCCAGCAGGTCCGGATTTCCTGAAGGAGGAACGGCGTCGGCGTAGGAGAGAAAACGGACCCTGACTCTGTTGTTGTGCAGGACAGATGCTGCTTTATTGTCTTTTACAATTCCTTTTTATACCCTAGATTTCTGCTTAAGGCAAAGGCATGTTTTTTGTTTCAGAGTTAATCAGTTCCCAGTTTAATAAATTTCTTGTCCATCCTGCTTTGATCTTTATTTCAACCCTAATGGAGTTCTGTCTATCTCCAAATATCATTTTTTATCTACATACAATGAGTTACAAATTCTCTTAATGTTTTATCTTAAAAAATCATTATCCTAAAACTTGACATTAACTATACATTTTGTAAACTCCTAACATTTTCTAATGATTACCATTTCTCAATGTCCATACAAAAACATACTTATCTCTATAACCATTACAAGTCACTACCAAGTTCTAAGTACTATAATTGTCACATTGATTTGTATGTCACATCTGTGACCTTCACACAGCAATTTGCAACTAGCTGGGGTAAAACAACATTTTCAAGGTTTCTTAACCACAAGTTGACCTGACTAGTTTTCTATAATGTCCACCTGGTATTTACAATCTGTGTCAATTATCCCCTGTCAGGGAGAATGGGCTTTAACGTTTGTAGAACAAACGCACCCCACCTCCCCCCACCCCCACCCCAGGCTCAAGTTACCTTAGTCACAATCCCTCACCAGAATTACAAGCCTCCTTAACAAAGGGAAGTAAAGCCAAGGGTGCTCTAATGGGAGAGTATACTTTTTTTTTTTTTTTTGAGTTGGAGTCTAACAAAACAAATCCTTCTTTTACCAAACACTATTATTTGGTAAAAATTATTTCTCCCATATAGAACTCTTTACATCTTCCAACTTCCAGGTTTCCAGTGGTGAGATTGAGAGTGGGGATAGAAGAAGCAGGAACAACAGCTGCCCAGTGTTGCCCTGCAACCTGGGGTCTTCAGCCTTCTGGACCCTGTCCACAAGAAGGCCATTAAGGCTGGCTCCTGACACGTGGGACAATAACCTCCTGCCCCATCCCTCTCCCACATGCACACAAGGACCAGTTGGAACCCTTGCTTCATTATAATACTAAAATTCTCCTTACCCACCATTTTTTTGTATGTGCAACACATGAAAAAGTATGTATCTATACTACACTTGTGTGGTTAAAATCCCTCTCGACTCATGCTAACATGCCTTTCCATTGCCATTGCACCCCTTCCCTTATGCGATAAAAGGCCCCAGAGAACTCCCTTCAGGGAGCCAACTGGAGAAATCTTCTTCCTGAGCTGTCTCCCTTATACAATCCCTCAGTAAAGCCTTGTCTGGGAATCTGTTTGGCCTCTTGACAATTTCTGTTACATGAGAAAGAGCCTAAGAGCCTGTAGTTGGTAACAAAACCGCCCTCAGTGTGTCCCCTGAAGACATTAGCACCAGTTGAGCAGTGCCCCTTTCTTGGGAGTCAGTTTCAGTTCTATGCAGCCCCTCTTCGAAGTCTGTGAAATTTTTCTTTACTCTTTTTATTTTCCCAGTCCAGTTGCTACCTCCTGGTACCTTAGAGTTCTCATTACCCTTTCAGTAGTCGATAACACTTTCAGTAGTTGATAACATTTCAGTAGTACACACATTTTTTTTTTTTGAGTTGGAGTCTCACTCTGTTGCACAGATTGGAGTGCAGTGCGCATGCACCTGGCCACAACAGCCTCGACCTGCTGGGCTCCAGTGATCCTTCTGTCTCAGCCTTCCAAGTAGCCAGAACTAAAGGTGCATGCTACCATGCCTGGCTAATTTTTTATTTATTGTAGAGACAAGGTCTCACCAAGTTAGCCACATGGGTCTCAAATCCCCAGGCTCAGGCAATCCACTGTCTCTACCTCCCAAAGTGCTGGGATTACAGGCTAAGCCACTGAGCCTGGCCTCATTTTTTAATTTCTGAGAAACTGTTGCCAGATCCCACTTTGGAAAACCCAGTTACAAATGGATCCTGCTCACATTCTTCCAGGGAACACTATTTCTAATCACAGGAGAAAGATTTCTGTTCAGAAAAACTACTCTGGATGAGGAGTCGCAAGTCCTGAAGCAGCTTGCCCTCACAGTCTCCTGTTAAGCAGGGACATTTGAGAGACTGTTCTATTTCCTTCCTGGGGAAATAAAAGCTTGTTTAGCAGTGCCTACAAAGGAAACTTTCCAGTCAACCATCCCCAAAGAACAGAGGAAGTTTATGTTCACTGGAAATGCAACTGCCACTGCCCACAAAAGCTCTGTACAAAATCTGAATTCTCATCGTAGAGATGTGACAGAGACATCATAAACGAGAAGAAATACTTCATCTAAAATTAACAGTGCTAGCCAGGCTCGGTGGCTCAGCCTGTAATCTCGCGCCTTGGGAGGCTGAGGTGAGTGGATTGCCTGAGCCTGCGGGTTCGAGACCCGCCTAGGCAACTTGGTGAGACTTCATCTCTACAATAAAAATTTAAAAAAATTAGCTGGGTGTGGTAGCGCATGCCTGTAGTTCCAGCTACTTGGAAGGCTGAGGTGGAACGATCGCCAGAGTCCAGCAGATTGAGGCTGCAGTGGCCGGGAGCAGCCACTGCACTCCAGTCTGGGTGACAGAGTGAGACTCCAACTAAAAAAAAAAAAAAAAATTAAAATTAAATTAACAGTGCTGAGATAGCAACCCACTGAGAGTCACTGCGTGGCAGTTCCACTACAGAGAGATACTGATGCAATATTGTTCCATTTAATATGACAAAGGGTTTTCCCCAATTTGAGGATCTACTCATGTAAAAAAGTGTTACTAAATGGATCAAAGACCTAAACGTAAAACCTCAAACTATAAGAATCTTAGAAAACGCAGGAGATGCCCTTATGGAAATTGGAACTGGCAACCAATTCCTATTCAGAACCCTAAAGACCAATATCTTAAGAAATAAGACAAGTGGAATCTCATTAAACTGATGAGCTTCTGCAAAGCAAAAGAAACCATCAAGAGAGCAAGGACACAGCACACAGAATGGGAAAAAATATTTGCCAACTGTATATCTGACAAAGGCCTAACATCTAGGATCTACAAGGAACTCAAACGTGCCAAAAGGAAAAAAACAAACAACCCCATCAAAAAGTGGGCAAAAGACATGAATTGACACTTCTCAAAAAAAGATATACGGGCAGCCAACAGACACATGAAAAAGTACTCAGCCTCACTCATCAACAGAGAAATACAAATCAAAGCCACACTGAGATACCACCTAACCCCTGTAAGAATGGCTATCATTAATAAAACAAACAACAACAGATGCTGATGAGGATGTGAAGAAAAAGGAATGCTTCTACACTGCTGGTGGGAATGCAAACTAGTGCAACCTCTCTGGAAGATAGTGTGGCGATTCCTGAAAGAACTAGAAATTGACCTTCCATATAACCCAGCAATTCCCCTATTGGGAATATACCCAGAGGAACTCAAATCGTTCTACAAAAAAGATACCTGCACACGTATGTTTGTTGCAGCTCTATTCACAATAGGAAAATTATGGAACCAACCATGTTGCCCATCAAAGCTGAACTGGATAAAAAAATGTGGTACATATACACCACAATGGAATATTATGCAGCCATAAAAAAGACAAACATATGAACTTCACAGCAACTTAGATGGATTTGGAGTCGATCATACTCAGTGATCTATCACAGAAACAAAGAACAGAGTACCATATGTTCTCACTCATAAGTGGACCTTGAACAATTATAATACTATAAGAAAGGGATTGGCAGCAGTGGGAAACTGTCGGGGGAGGGGGGCGGGATTGGCAGGTGAGGGAAACTGCTAGGGGAGGGAGAGGCATACCTCATCAACAAGGGTACCTGCATAATCAACGTTTGCATACCTAACCCTGAATTGTACCTCACATCTTTATAATCAAAAAATAAATTAATTAAAAAAAATCTTACAAAGGTTTACAATAAAGTCACCTTTTATTTCATAAATCATTTTTCATGAAAAGATTGCAATTTAATGAGCTCAGAATTGTTGGAAGAATCCAAGGAGAAAAGTTGCAGGGATAGTCAGGCCCAAAGTGGAGCCCTTTGCTTCTCTAGCCCAATGGTAAGACTGCATCAGTGCATCCTGGCGGGGCACAGTGGCTCATGCCTGTAATCCCAGCACTTAGGGAGGCTAAGGTAGGTGGTGGATAGCTTGAGCCCAGGAGTTTGAGACCAGCCTGGGCAACATAGTGAAACCTCACCTCTACAAAAAATAAAAAGATAGCCAGGTGTGGTGGCATGTGCCTGGAGTCTCTATTACTCGGGATGGAAAGATCACCTGAGCCCAGGAGGTCACGGCTGCTGTGAGCTATGATCATTGTGATCATGCCACGGCACTCCAGCTTGGGTGACAGAGTGAGACCCTGACTTAAAAAAAAGAGAGAGAGAGAGAGTGTATTAGCACATCTGACATGCAGATGAGCAAACATGGGTTCTTTGCTTCACTAAATAGAATCATTGCCGGAATACAGGGCTCTGATCTTGAAACCAGGACCTGCAGTCCTAGTCTTACAGCATAGTAAATGTGTAGCAAACCCTAGTAGGAAGCAGTGAATTTATCTGCTTCAGCAGGGGATTAAGAAGAAAAGTGATATTATGTCTACAAAATTATTGGAGCAACTCTTTTAGAAGATATTAATTAGATCAGAGTTCAGGGATGGGAAAGTAGCAGCTGGAAGTACAAAGGGGGAACTCCTTGGAAGGAACAAAACATGATTCTGCACATAAGCACCTTCGCTCAGCCGACAGTTCAACCATGCATAAGTGGAGGAAAACCCTCAGGACCCAGTAAAAGGTAAGTCTCCTTGTGAAAAAGAGAACTATGCAGAACAAGAGCTGTGTGTTTGATGCGTCTTTTCCTTGAGTTCTTTCCCCAGAAACAAGCCTCTCGTGTTGCCAAAATCCGAGGCTGGACGGG
Source organism: Cephalopachus bancanus (assembly GCA_027257055.1). Taxonomy (NCBI): domain Eukaryota; kingdom Metazoa; phylum Chordata; class Mammalia; order Primates; family Tarsiidae; genus Cephalopachus; species Cephalopachus bancanus. The sequence continues at coordinate 834,542 of JAPVLO010000543.1, read as the reverse complement.
CTAGAAGGACAGAGGCCACAGTAGGCAGAGCAGCTGGAGATTAGGGGGAACCCTAGCAGCAGGGAAGTGACAAAGATGCTGAGCCCCATCTCTACCCAAATTCTTGGCTAAGCACCCAACTTGCCAGGCGGAGGGAAGGCCTCTGATCAGGCTGAAAGCAATAGCACGTAGTCATGAGAACAGATAAACAACTGCATACTGAGAGGGGTATGAAGTTTGCAGTTTGAATCTAGGTAAATTAACTGCTTACTACAGTAAAAATCCAAGCACATTTAGAATAACATGACAAAATCCAAAGTCACTACAACATTTTATCTACAATATCCAATTTTCAACCAAATATTACTAGACATGCAAAGAAAAAGGAATATATAATCTATACTCAGAAAAAAGGGCAACCAATAGAAATTGATGCAGGACAGGCTTGGTGGCTCAGCCTGTAATCCCAGCACTTTGGGAGGCCAAGGCGAGTGGCTACCTGAGCCTGGGGGTTCGAGACCTACCCGAGTAACTTGGCATGACATCGTCTCTACAAAAAGTAAAAAATTAGTGGGGCATGGTAGCCTGCACCTATAGTTCTGGCTAGTTGGAAGGCTGAGGCGGAAGGATCGCCAGAGCCCAGTAGGTTGAGGCTGCGGTGCCTGGGAGCATGCCACTGTGTTCCATTCTGGGCAACAGAGTGAGACTCCAACTCAAAAAAAAAAAAAAGAAAGAAAGAAAAGAAATTGATGCCACATGGGCCCAGATCTGTATTTAGCAAAGACTTCAGAGTAGCTGTTATAAATATGTTCAAAGAATTAAAAAGAAAATATGTTGGAATAATTGAAGGAAAATATACAATCAATGAAGAGATGAGGAATCTCAAAAGAGAAATAAAAACAATAATAAAAATGGAAATTCTAAAGATGAAAGCTATAACTGAAGTAAATATTTTGCTGTGTAGGCTTTTCTTTGTTTGAGTTGCTTTAACAAAATACCACAGATTGGCTGGCTTATAAACAACAGAAATGTATTGCTCACAGTTCTAGAGACTGGGAAGTCGAAGATCAGGGAACCAGCAGATTCAGTGTCTAGTAACGACTCACTCTCTGCTTTATAGAAGATGCCCTTGTGCTGCGTCCTCAGATGATGGGAAAAGGTGAACAAGCCCCCTCAGGTTTCTTTTATAACAGCTCTAAGCCCAATCATGAGGGCTCCACCCTAATGACCTATTAAACTCCTAAAGCCCCCACCTCTTTTTTTTTCTTTTTGAGTTGGAGTCTCACTCCATTGCCCAGGCTGGAGTGTAGTGGCACACTCACGGCCACCCCAGCATCAACCTGCTGGGCTCTGGTGATCCTTCTGCCTCAGCCTTCCAAGTAGCTGGAACTACAGGCAAGCGCTACCATGCCTGGCTAATTTTTTATTTATTGTAGAGACAAGGTCTTGCCAAGTTGCCTGGACTGGTCTCGAACCCATGGGTTCAGGCAATCCACTTGCCTCAGTCTCCCAAAGTGCTGGGATTATAGGCTGAGCCACCGAGCCCAGCCTTTTTTTTTAGAGTTGGAGTCTCACTCTGTTACCCAGACTGAAGTGCAGTGGCACGCTCATGGGCACTGTAACCTTGACCTGCTGGACTCAGGTGATCCTTCTGCCTCAGCCTTCCAAGTAGCTGGAACTACAGGCACATGCCACCACGCCTGGCTAATTTATTTATTTATTTTATTTTATTTTATTTATGTATTTATTTTTTGAGTTGGAGTCTCACTCTGTCACCCAGACTGGAGTGCAGTGGCCACTCCCGGCCACCGCAGCCTCGACCTGCTGGGCTCCTGCAATCCTTCCGCCTCAGCCTTCCGAGTAGCTAGAATTACAGGTGTGTGCTACCACGCCCGGTTAATTTTTTTTAATTTTATTGTAGAGATGAGGTCTCGCCTGCCCAGGCGGGTCTCAAACCCACGGGCTCAGGCAATCCACTCATCTCAGCCTCCCAAAGGCTTGGGATCACAGGCTGAGCCACCGAGTCCGGCTATTTATTTATTTTAGAGATGAGGTCTTACCAAGTTGCCCAGGCTGGTTCAAACCTGCGGGCTCAGACAATTCTCTCACCTCAGCCTACCAAAGTGCTGGGATTATAGGCATGAACCACCATGCCCAGCCATCCCACTTCGTAATGCTATTGCTTTGGGGATTAGGTTTCAACATATGAATTTGTGGGGACACAAACATTCAGACAATAGCAGATTGAAGATGGCAGAAAATGGAATCCATAAACAGGAAGAAAAATTGATAAAAATGATCAAATCTGAAGAACAGAAAGGAAAAGATTGAAGAAAAATGTATATATCTTAGTCTTCAGGGAAATGCATTTCAAAACCATGATGAGATGCCACTTCATACCTACTAAGATGGCTATAATGAAAAAAATGGAGAATAACAAATCTTAGCAAGAATGTAGAGAAAGTAGAAGCTTTATATGCTGCTGGTGGGAATGCAAAATGGTGCAGGTGCTTTGAAAAACAGCCTGGCAGGCCGGGCTCGGTGGCTCAGCCTGTAATCCCAGCACTTTGGGAGGCCGAGGTGAGTGGATTGCCTGAGCCCGTGGGTTCGAGACCCACCTGGGCAACTTGATGAGACCTCATTTCTACAACAAATCAAAAATTAGCCAGGCGTGGTAGCGCACGCCTGTAGTTCCAGCTACTTGGAAGGCTGAGGCGGAAGGATCGCTGGAGCCCAGCAGGTCGAGGCTGTGGTGGCTGGGAGCGGCCATTGCACTCCAGTCTGGGTGACAGAGTGAGACTCCAACTCAAAAAAAGAAAAAGAAAAACAGCTTGGCAATTTTTTGAAAGATTAAACTTAGTTACCATGTGACCTCACAATTCCATTCCTAAGTACATATACAAAATAATAAAAACCATCCACACAACAATTTGTGCATGAATTTTATAGCAGCATTAGTCACAATAGCCAAAAGACCAACAGCTAATGAATGGATAAACAAAATGTAGTATGTCCAGATGTCTACATTGTTTTTGTTGCTATCAAGGAATACCTGAGGCTGGGTAATTTATAAAGAAAAGAGGTACATTTGGCTCCCAGTTCTGCAGGTTGTGCAAGCAGCATGGCACCAGCATCTGCTCTTGGTGAGGGTCTCAGCCTGCTTCCCCTCATAGTGGAGGGCAAAGGGGGGCTGGCAGGAAGTGTGTAGAGATCACATAGTAAGAGCTCAGAAGAGAGGAGGAAGGTGCCAGACTCTTTCTTTTTTTTTTTTTGTGGAAAAACAAGGATTCTTTTTTTTTTCTTGAAATTATCCATCACTACACATGACTCTCTCCCACACCTCCCCTCAGAAAATGTGGGCTAGCAAATCTCATGCAAGGAAACATAGGTAAAGAGAAAAGGGGGAAATGAAAGATATCGGTGAAGGTGGTCTCTCCGTCTTTTCTGTAAAGGGTTCCATCACACGGTTCATTTCGGAGACTTTTAGTATCGTGACCATCTTCCCTGATCTTCATGCACAGAGGACATTCATTGGGATAAGTGGACATGTCACTGCCACATACAGGGTTAAAGTCCCTGGGACAACCTGGTCATCTGTACTGAGCACAGTTTGGCGTTCTGTACTCGGAAGGCTGAACAAACTTAGGGTCCTAAGAGGCTGCGAGGTGGCCGGCCAGGAGCAGCAGCGCCGCGCCCCGAGCGCCATGCTCCCTCCGCGGCGTCGACTGGACACTGTGCTCCCGAGACGGCGCGGCCCGCGGGGGGTGACGAGGGAGGGGCGCGCGACGGGGCGGGCGGGTGCGGGGGGGATGGGGGGTTGAGGGATGGGGGGTGGGAGGACGAGAGGGGTGGGGGGTGGGCAAGCGCCACGGGGAACAGGTGGCCAGGGAATGAGAAAGGACGGGGGGCGCGGGTGGGAGGGAAGGTAGGGGAGGACGGTGGCTCCCCTGTCCGACCAGGGGACCCAGATGGGGGTCGGTGCCAGACTCTTAACAGAAACTGACAGAGCAAGAATCCACTCATTACTTCAAGGACGGTACCCAGCAATTCAGGAGAGAAACACCCTCAGATACAAATGCTTCCCACCAAGCCCCACCTGGAACACTGGGGATCAGATTTCAAAATGAGACTCAAGAGTGGAGGAAACAAACCATATCCATATCATACGATGCTACTTGGTCATAAAAAGGAATTAAGTCCCAAAGCATGCTACAACATTGATGAACCTTGAAAACATTATGCTAAGTGAAAGAAGTCAGTCACAAAATAATTACACATTGCATTATGATTCCATTTAATGAATTATCAAGAGTAGGCAAATCTATAGAGACAGAAGTTAGTGGCTAAGTGATTTCCTAGGCTTAAGGAGAAGAGGAGGCAGAAGACACTTAAGTTTCTTTTTGGGTTGAATGAATATGTTCTAAAATTAATTTTGGTATTAGTAGCACAACTGCATGAATATACTAAAAACCTCTGAATCATACACTTTAAATGGGTGCATTGTATGGTGTGTGAATTATTATATCAATAAAGTTGTCCTATATATGCAAAAAAATGGAACCTCAAAGGCCTATGGGATAATATGAAGCAGTCCAGTATACATGTGACTGAATACCAGGAGAGTGTAGAAAAAGGCAGAAAAAATTAAGTATTTGAAGAAATAATGACTGAAATTTTCCAAATTTGGTATAAAATACAGTTGATTCTCCTTATTTATGGATTCCATATTTGCAAATTCACCTACTTGCCAAAATTTATAGCCCCAAAATCAATCACAGCAATTTCATAGTTATTTGTGAACATGCATGGAGTGGTGAAGAATCTGATGCCAGATGCAGTGGCTCACACCCATAATCCCAACACTTTGGGAAGCCAAGGTGGTAGTATCACTTGAGCCTAGAAGTTCAAGACCAGCCTGGGCAGCATAGTAAGTTCCTTGTCTCTACAAAAAAATTTTTTAAAAAGAAAAATCTGAATTGCCCAATGCATAAATTCCTATCTGAACAAGGTAACACTATGCTTCTTGCTTCAGTTCTCATACTATAAACAAGTGGTTTTTTGGGGTCTCTTTAGAACCACATTTTTGACATGTCAGTGCTTTTTGTTGGTGATTTTGCTGTTTAAAATGGCCCCTATGCCAGGTTTGGTGGCTCAGCCTGTAATCCCAGCACTTTGGGAGGCTGAGGTGAGTGAATTGCCTGAGCCTGGGAGTTTGAGACCTCGTCTCTACAATCAATTTTTTTAAAAAAGCAGACAGCATTCTTGTGAGGCTGGAAGCCAAAGAAATTTTTTTTTTTTTTTGAGTTGGAGTCTCACTCTGTCGCCCAGACTGGAGTGCCGTGGTTGCTCCCGGCCACCCCAGCCTTGACCTGCTGGACTCCAGCGATCCTTCGCCTCAGCCTTCCGATTAGCCGGAATTACAGGCGCGCGCTACCACACCTGGCTGATTTTTTTATTTATTGTAGAGATGAGGTCTTGCTGCCCAGGCAGGTCTCGAACCCGCGGGCTCAGGCAATCCACTCACCTCAGCCTCCCAAAGGCGTGGGATTACAGGCTGAGCCACCGAGCCCGGCTAAGCCAAAGAAATTTACAGTCATGTTACCCAGGGTCAGCTTATAATTATTTGTAAACTGGGCTCAGTGGCTCAGCCTGTAATCCCACGCCTTTGGGAGGCTGAGGTGAGTGGATTGCCCAAGCCTGCGGGTTCGAGACCCGCCTGGGGCAACTTGGTGAGACCTCATCTCTACAATAAATCAAAATGAGCCAGGCGTGGTAGTGCACGCCTGTAGTTCCAGCTATTTGGAAGGCTGAGGTGGAAGGATTGCCGGAGCCCAGTAGGCAGGTTGAGGCTGCGGTGGCCGGGAGCAGCCACTGCACTCCAGTCTGGGGGACAGAGAGACTCCAACTCAAAAAAAAAAAAATATTATTATTATTATTTGTAAAAATATATGTTAGATGTCTTTGCATAGAGACACACATAAAGCAAGGAAATGTATTGACCAGTTCATGAAAATATTTTGAGGCTTGCAGGACTCTAGCCCTGTAATCCACCAAGGAGCAATGGTTTGACATTTGCTAATTCAGTGCAAGTGGAGACTATAGAACATGACTACCAGGGAACTGACTGCATTAATTTTCTAATCTAAGGAGCTCATGAATCCTAATTAAATAAACACAAAGAAAATTACTTATAGATTGACCATGAAACTGATGAAAACTAAAGATATAGAAAATGTCTTGAAAGCAGCCTGGGGAAAAAAAAATGACACATACAAAGGAATTGTGATAAGACTTTTTGCCTACTGCTCATCTAAAGTATGAAAGCCAGAAGACATTGGAAGATATATTCAAATACTGAAGGGAAAAAAAACCTATCAAGCAAGAATTCTCCATCCAATAAAACTATCCTTCAAAAATAGGAAAAATAAAAGACATTTTTAAATAAACCAAAACTGATAATTCTTTGCCCACAGACCTAGATCATGACCTGCTGGTCAGTGCTGAGCAGCTCAGTTTCAACCACCATGAGTGGTTCCTTTTCCTGCTCCAGGGCATCAAGCTGGTTGCCACAGATGCGCCATCCTTGTGATTTTGAGACAGCTGGGTCTCCTGCTCCTGAGATGGGAGTAACTCTCCCCCACCTTTTTTTTTGAGTGAGAGTCTCACTCTGTCACCCAGGTTGGAGGGCAGTGGCATGCTCTAGACCACCGCAGCCTCAACCTCCTGGGCTCAGGTGATCCTTCTGCCTCAGCCTTCCAAGTAGTTCTCCCTGCTTTTTGCTGTGGCACCCTATATTTCCCACAGCAGAGTTGCTATGGCATCAAAGTATTACCTGCAGCCCCTTGTTCTCAGAGGAACCACACAGTGTAGGGTGGTCTAGTCAGATGAGTGCACCTAGTGCCCTCATGTTTTACTAGGAACTACAGTTTCCCTTCAGACAGCAGGCCTTGTTGTTGGATTCCATTTGGAATACCTGGTTCCCTCTTCCCTCTTCCTTTGGGAAATGTGTTTTCTCTCAGGGTCCCACAATTCTCTCTTGCAGCTTGGTCTTTCCTGCCCTTCTTTACTGCTTCTTTTGGCAGTGAATGTTAAAATCTCGATTATGGACATGGTTTATGATTTTTTTTTTTTTTTTGAGTAGGAGTCTCACTCTCTCACCCATGCTTGAGAGCACTGGCTACAGTCACCACAGCCTTGACCTAGTAGGCTCAAGTGATCCTTCCACTTTGGACTTCCAAGTAGCTGGAACCACAGGCATGCACCACCACACCCAGGTAATTTTTAAAAATTTATTGTAGAGATGAGGTCTCACCAAGTTGCCCAGGCTGGTCTCGAACCCCTGACTCGGGCAATCCTCGTGGCTCTGCCTCACACAGTGCTGAGATTACAGGTGTGAGCCACTGCACCCAGTTTATGATTAAGGAGGGTTCTCAGTAACTGATCAGATACTGCTGACTATCTAAAATTTTCTGTTAACCTTTACTAACAGAACCCAAATTTTTAGCTGGACACATTACCATCTGTATTAGTTTGTTTTCTGTTGCTTATAACAGAATACCTGAAACTGGGTAATTTATAAAGAATAGGAAGTTATTTCTTACAGTTTTGGAAACTGAGGAGTCCCAGGTTGAGTCTGCATCTGGTGAGGACCTTCCTGCTGGTGGGGCCTTTTGCAGCATACTGAGGCAGCAAATACTTCATGTTCACGTCCAGGAAACCAACTTAACAGGAAGGAACTGTTCCCTTTTCCTCCAATCCCTCCACACTAAAATGTGGGATGAGAGTTTCACACTAGGGATGGCAGAGAGGAAAGCTGGAAAACCTTTGGTCTCAGAACTGTCACCCTAAGCCCTGGACTACCTGCATCCCAAAGTATTTTATGAAATAAACTTATTTTAGGCCAAGCATGGCAGCTCATGCCTTTAATCCCAGCACTTTGGGAGACCAAAGCAAGAGGATTGCCTGAGCCCCGGAGTTTGAGACCAGCCTGGGCAACATGGTGAGACCTTGTCTCTACAATAAATCAAAAAATTAGCCAAGCATGGTGGTGCGCACCTGTAGTCCCAGCTACTTGGAAGGCTAAGGTGCAAGGATAGCCTGAGCCCAGCAGGTCAAGGCTGTGGCAGCCGTGATTGTGCCACTTCACTTAGGCCTGGGCAACAGAGTGAGATTCCGACTCAAAAAATAAGTAAGTAATAAAATAAACTGATCTTGCATAGTCACTGTCTTAGTCAGTATAGGTTGCTATAACAAAATGCTTTAAACTGGGTAATTCATAAACAACAGATTTGAAACTACAGGATGAGAAGTCCAAGATCAAGGTGCCAGCAGATTCGGCACCTTCTCACTGCATCCTCATACGGTAGAGGGGCAAAAGGGCAAGCGATCTCACTCAGGCCTCTTTTATAAGGGCACTAATCCTATTCACGAGGGATCTGCCCTCATAACCTAGTCACCTCCCAAGGGTCCCACCTCTTACTACCAACATGTTGGGGATTAGATTTCAACATACACATTTTAGAGGGACACATAAGACTATAGCACACATGGCTCACAGCAACCACATAATGAAAGGGAGAACCTTGCAGGGAGCATGATGGGAGGAGGGATTTTATTAAAGAACCTAGTGTCAGTCCCACCAGTTTTATTTTTTTAAGGGACAGAGTGTACCTTGTTGTTCAGGCTAGAGTGTACCTTGTTGTTCAGGCTAGAGTGCAATGGTGCAATCAGAGCTCACTGTAACCTTGAGCTCGAGGGATATTTCCGCTTCAGCCTCCTGAGTAGCTGGGACTACAGGTACATACCACCGTGCCTGGCTAATATTTTTTAATTTTTTTTTTATAGACAGGGTCTCACTATGTTGTCCAGGCTGATCTCAAACACCTGAGCTCAAATGATCCTCCCACCTCAGCCTCCCAAAGGGCTGGAATTATAAGTGTGAGCCACCACACCCAGCCCCAACCTTACTAGTTTTACTAGAAGCTCAGCCTCCACCCAGACCTCATAGAGAAAAGTGGGGCCATTAGAGGGAGGGAATGGGTTTGGCTCCTTCCACTCCCCAGGAATAAGAGCAAGAGGCCTGGCACTCACGTAGCCTGGGAAAGAATGCTGAGGGCTTCAGCCCCAGGAGGACAGGGTGTGGATTCTCACCCTGTGAGACCACTGCTTTTTCTATTAAAGCATGTTCTCAAGTCTCTAACCCTCTTAAAAGAGTAGTGAGTAACGTTTTGGACACACTTGGAAAGCACATTACTGGGGAAAGGAGATTGTTTTTGTTTTGTGTGGTTTTGGGCTTAGAAGCAAGATGATATCAGGAATAACCTCCAATTATATACTTCTGTTTCTGGCCTATTATCCAAGATCTCTGTTTAGCCAGTGAATGATGATGGGTGCTCTGGCAGAGACCAGGACCAGCCAGTAATAGAACTACTTGGATCAACATCTATAATAGTGTTTCTAATTGCAACTTAAATTAATTCCCCTACTTCCCCGAGGTTAAGGGAAGAAAATTTACATTTGTGTGTTGAATTTTGTGGAGCTGGATGAATCTCATTGAGCAGTGCTCACCATCCACTGCTAAACCTGACTGATTCGAGCAGCATACAGTGCAGCAGCTAAAAGCAAGACCTGGAGGCAGTCTGCCTGGTTCAAGGTCACGCCCTGACAGTTAGCTAGCTGCCCTTATGCAAGTTACTCTAACTTTGTGTATCTGTTTCCTCCTCTGTAATGCAGGAGTGAAAATAGGGTGCTGAGAAGGTTAAATGAAGTAGTTCGTACAAGGGACTTAGTAGGCATTTAGTGTTAGTAATTATTACGACCCTCTCTCTCCGGCAGAATTCACAGGTAGTTAAGCAGGACCCAATCTTGAAATCTGAATCTCTAGCCAATGATCTCTCTCCCCTCTCTTTTCCTCCAAGGCAAATCATCTTATTAGCCCTTAGGCGTTTTCTACCTCACAACGACATGTGGGCATCCTGGAGCCCTAACAGGACTGCATTTCCCTTGAGGGTAAGGGCCAGATCTAACACTCATCTAGTGACCCACACATATTCTGCCATCCATATTATTCAGAATTTTATTTGTAAGCATTATATATACATGTATAAAATGTACATGATGTATTTTATGTAGATTAGGTAGCTCTTTAAGGATAACATTAAGTGCCTATTGGAAAATTATTTTCTACGAAAGTTGGAAAAAAACACAGATGATTTAGGAGACTAAAACTATACATGGATATAAAGAATAGATACAGGTTTTCCTAATTCAGAACAGTACCCTCGCCTTGTCATCCTTTCTCCTACATGGTCCCCATAAGGTAGAAAACTTTAATCAGTCAAGGACAGAGCTTCAAGGTGCTGGTACCCAGACTGATGGAGAGAAAGGAAGAGTAACAGACAAGCAGGCACTTCGGTAGTTGGCTCCAGCCTTGCTACAAGCCCACAGCATCATCTTCTACCCAGAGTGGAGATGTCCTGGCCACTGAAAAGGTGATGAGCCTCCTGCTGCTGATTTCTCCACAGCGAACTCAATCTCCTTGTCTCACAAGAACATCAGAAAGGTCCTCTGTTCCTTCCAGCTTTAGATTCTGAGGGGAGACCAAAACACACTTTGGTATACTGAGAACAAAAGAATCATAAAACAAATCTAGTCATGTCACAAGGTAGTGACGACAAAGAATAAGGTTTGTCCCATAAGAAAAATTACATCACCACAAATCTAACTTGCATAATAAAACTGGCTTTCAATCTTTTCCAATTACAGGTAAAAAAGCAAAAAGTAAGCCTTCTCTGGCTCTGGTTCCTGCAACATGCTCCCAGTAAAGGGCCTTAGAGCTGAGCCGTCTGCCCTGAAGGAGCTAAGGAAAGCAGATGAGGGAGCCACCCCGAGCCACAACTCATATACACAGTTGTCCCCCTTTTCTCGGGGACATTCCAAGAACCCCAGTGGATGTCTAAAACCACAAATAGTACCAAATCACATGTATGTGTGTGTGTTTGTGTGTACGTGAATAAAAAATGTTTTTCCTATATACACTTATGATAAAGTTTAATTTATAAATTAGACAGGAAAAGATAACAAGTAAGTCAAACAAGGATAACCTGATCCCAAGCACTGTCATACCACAACAGTAATCTGAGAACTGAGATGGCTACTAAGTAACTAAAGGGTGGGCGGCATCCACAGCGTGGACATGCTAGACAAAGGGAGGACACACATCCTGGGCAGCATGGAGTGTGACACATGACATTTTATTACACTACTAAGAACAGCCTCTCTCTGTCTGTCTGTCTGTCTGTCTATCTGAGTTTCACTCTGTCGGTCAGGTTGGAGTACGGTGGCACACTCACGACCACCACAGCTTCAACTAGCTGGGCTCAGGCAATCCTTCTGCCTCAGCTAGAACAGCCTCAATTTGAATGAATTGTTTCTAAGATTTTCCACTTAAAATTTTAGAACATGGCTGACCGTGGCTAACTTAAACCATGAAAAGCAAAACCTTGGATCAGAGGGATTACTCTATTAACTCTGTCCACATGCACCTCCTCCAGGCACCCCCCCCCACTGCCCCAGAGCCCTATCCCACAGTTATGTCCCTGATGGCCACTGTCTACCCCCAAGTCTCTGTACGCCTTTTCCCACCTTCCAACTTTTCTCCACCCAGGAATTTTCTTCCCTAACCCCAGGCAGTGTTTCTCCCTAGGACTAAGTAGCTGTTAGAAGCCTCTCCCTGACTAACTTCACCTCAGTCACCCTCCCCTCACTTGCACTGGAGGCAGGTGGGACGTGCTGGTGCGCAATGTCCACTCACCCTCCTCCTAGTGTACCTTCCTGCTCTGTTATAGATGGAGGGCTTAAATCACACCTGGCAGGTTTTCTGTATCTCAGGTTCTAGAAGCTGCTTAGGTTTGGCTAATCAGTTGCAAACTGCTGGCACACAGAACCCTAAAGGAAGAGGGCCCCATGTCCATCACTGGACCCTAAGCTCCGTTACACTGCATATCTGTGGGGAGATAGTGACCAGGGTGGTGGAGGAACCGATCCAGATAGAAGTGAAAGGCTGAGAGAAGGCCAAGAAAAAATCGAGTTCTAGTGTAAAGTGTTGAAAATATTTCCCTTGGTGGCTCTAAGCTCTGAGTTATCACACATCCCTGGTGATTATGACAGTAAATGTCATGGCCAATGTTACAAGTCCAATTTTCTCCAACAGCCCACATACAGGTCTCGGTAGTGGGCTCAGTGCTCAGCTCATCAAGTCATGGCTGTAGCCATCCCCATTCTTCAAATGCCAAGAGCTCTGGGGCCCTTAAGGAGAGACGTGATCACAGTGAAATAAGCATGCCACACTGTTACCAGGAGCAGGGAGCAGAGCTGGAATCAGAACAGCACAAACCTCAGTGAAATCACAGAATCATCAGTGTTTTTTAGCGGTGCTGATTGGGCCTGACTACATGGGAACCAAGCAAGGACCATGAAGCTGCTTTCTCATGGGAAAAAGGTAGGCTTCTGTGGAGACACATAGCCCAGGGCAGCACTGATCCTCAGAAGAGGGCCAACGAGTGAAAGCAATAACACTCTTAATTCAGAAGAATTCTGGATTCAGAAGGGCTTCTAGGCTTTGGAGGCTAGTGTGCTAGGACACCAGCAACCATGTGGGAGACTTACCAGCACCTGTGTCCATGAAGATGATGTAAAAATGAGATTCCAGGCCTCTCCCGAACACCTGAGCAGTGACACTTTCTAGAGTCAGATGAACAGATGGGTAGCCTGTATGCCATCTACCTCACATGAGGAATCCTCAGCAGCGCCACTTGTGGATTTCTTGTCAGTGCAATGATTTTATATAATTATTTTATTTTTTCCTTAGTTGTTCTTTTATATAGTTTGCATCTGACATCTGATATCTTAGGATGCACCGGGAAGGGGAACTAGCATCTCCCACAACCATGGACAGGTACTATTGTGCCCATTACCCTTGCCTCGACAAACTTCTGAACAGGACATGTTCTCTCTCCCCAGTGTCAGCCACCACTGCCTTCCAATCAGCAGCCATGTGAGTTTAGGGTTCTTGGGTTGATAACCATCCTCAGCGGTTCTGATGCACAATCATTCCCTCTTGCAAGCCAAGCTGGGTTCTTTTGTTCAGGCTTCAGTTTAGAATACCAGACTACTGTTACGAGCCCAATGGTCAGCATGGCAGTTGGAAACATGCAGCACTTGGTCCTGGCTCAGCAGCTCTTCTGCACTTGGTTCCCACCCCAAATCAAAACCAGCTTCTGCCAACTGGACAGTTTCTTCTTCTTTAGTTTGGTTGTGATCTAAGCAAGGAAGTGGCAAGAGAAAAACTGGTCCCTGACTCCCAGTGGTATGCCACTTGGATTGACTGGTGGCTTGCAACACAGGTCATCCTAATCCTACAGGAGAACCTCTCTCTACAAAGCAGAGCCAGATCTAGAAAAATGGAGCCAATCCTCAATGCTCTTGATTTCATGATGAGACCCCAGGTCACATGGCATCATGTAGGAAATCCTGGACGCTTCCACCAGCACCCCATAGTCACCCTCTCAAACCACACACCAGCACCTACCAGGCACCTACCCCAGAACAGGCTTAGAGTCTACAGTGGTGGCGCACAGTGACCATGGGGCCTTAGCCCCAGGGTGGGGCTCACCGCACATGCCATGGCCCAGCTGGCTGGGGACACTAAAGAACACTAAGTGTCCAATAGTGACTAAATGTATGGATCCTCAATGTGGTGTCCCTGGTGGTACCACCAGGCTCCTGAGAAGATGGGTCCCCCTCTGCTCTTTCAATAGCTGTCCCACAACTGCACTGCTGTTGGTTGGCATGGAACAAAGAGGAGCCAGCCATATTGACCCCGCTAGCACTCTGGGATGCTACCTTCCTTTTCCTTATGATAGACAGCTTTACTGCCAAGATTCATTCTCATTCTCATTCTCATTCTCATTCTCTCTCTCTCTCTCTCTCTCTCACTCACTCCCCTCCTTTCTTTCTTTTTTTTTCTTTTTTTTTTTTTTGTGGAGGTAAAGTCTCACTCTTGCCCAGGCTGAAGTGTGGTGGCACAATCATAGCTCACTGGAGCCTTGAATTCCTGGGCTCAAGCAGTCCTCCCACCTCAGACTCCTGAGAGGCTAGAACTTCAGTTGTGAGCCACCACACCTGGCTAATCTTTTTTTGTAAGCACAGGGTCTTGGATTCCCTGGCTGGTCTGTAATTCCTGGCTTCAAGCAATCCTCCTGTCTCAGCTTCTCAAAGCACTGGGACTACTGGTGCAAGCCACCGCACTCAGCCCCAAGACTTTTTTTCACTCTTCCTGGCAGATCTACTTTCCTGGTCATTGCCTCCATGTTTTACTCTTCTCTCTTCTTCCACCTGTTTTCATTTCATCCTCATCTCCCTCTTCTTTTCTCTGCCATGCCTCCCACTTCTTGACTTTGGCATTGGCCAGCTTTGGCCTTAAAAGTCTGTGACACCCAATGAAGTAAAAGTACTTTATGTTCTTAGGTTTAGACAATTCAGTTGTCTAAAATTTTCTTATTTACGTCCTCTTCACTATTTTCATTGCTAATCAAATCTGATAGTCTTTTTTTAAGTTATTTCCAGGTGTCTGGTAAATCCTTTGGGTTGAAGGTTCTGCATAAATCACTGCATTTAAGATATCCTAGCCGGGCTCGGTGGCTCAGCCTGTAATCCCGCGTCTTTGGGAGGCTGAGGTGAGTGGATTGCCTGAGCCCAAGGGTTCGAGACCCACCTGGGCAGCGAGACCTCATCTCTACAATAAATCAAAAAATCAGCCGGGCATGGTAGCACATGCCTGTAATTCCAGCTACTTGGAAGGCTGAGGCGGAAGGATCGCCGGAGCCCAGCAGGTCGAGGCTGCGGTGGCCGGGAGTGGCCACTGCATTCCAGTCTGGGCGACAGAGTGAGACTCCAACTCAAAAAAAAAAAAGAAAAAAAAAGATATCCTATAGTAGCCTATGAGATGTATTAATAATAAAAAGCTCAAATAACAAATACTCAAATCAGCCCATGTTTACCATAATCACCTACCTTTTCATTGGCTAAATGCAGGAGACAGGCAAAAGCCAGAGGTATGGAGAGGTTCTTAGCCATGATGGGGGGCAGGCTGGAAACAAAGGGACCAGTATTTAGTTCACTGCAGTTCTACAAAAAAAGGCTACTCATTAAGTATGATTAATACACATATACGATGATTAAACTACTGAGAAACAAAGAAACATTTCAGATGCATTTTAAAAGCAGGTTTTTTAAGTTTCTTATTTAGAAATAAAATATCTCCTTTTGTACTACACCCATTGGCACAGAAAAGTGCCTTTTAAAAATTATCTATATTAGCTTATCTATCAACACAGAGAGGAAACAGAGAAGCCACTACAAGTGTTATATGTGCAGAAGGGTCCATCACACAACAGCTCAGAGAAGAGACGGTGAGCCCACACCCCAGCATTGTGGTACCTGCACGCACCTCTTCTGCAGGTTCTTTGTGAGCCCACTGAGCATTTTCTTGTCAGCCACTTCTATCGGGGCCCCTTCTTTTTCAGGGTCACTTTGATTTGCCTAACAGAAGCACATTTACATGTTGGACATTTAGGACTAGTTCACTTTTGAAAAAGCAACAGAAACTTATCAAGTTGTATTACCAACAAAGGAATGGCTATACCTAAATGGCATGAAAACAATTTCTTAGACATTTATTGAAGAAAAGCAATACATAAAGGGAACCAGCACCTCAGCCCTAAGCTATGACACTGACATTTACCAGGTTATGATAAGCATGAATATCAATGGCCGGTATAATCCTGGTAAAGGGGACATTGCAAACAGGGCTCTAGGTCCCCCTGAAATTTTTTTAAAAAGCAATAACAAAATGCCATGATTTATAGCTTCAAGTAGACTGCGCAGCTAAGGCAGCACAACATAAACTCAAGCTTTCCACTTAAACACTTGTATCCCATTCTTTTTTAGTTGATAAAACTCTGAATATGACTGAAGGTCTCTCCGACACCCAAAACTACACAGCTTAGATTCCTCAATCAAGTCATGAGTTTTTACTTCTTAGCCAGCAGAATTATGTATAAAAGAAAGTGTTGAGTTTGCAACGCTCAGAGCAGAAGGGGTTGGAAAGCGGGAAAGATTCTAGTTGACTAAGACCTTCAGAGTTGGACCTAACTCGTTAATCAAGATTTCGCCTACCCCTGAAGAGAAAGAATTTGACAGCATAATAATTTTTCCACTACTTTCCTACTAAGAATACATCCTCAAATCAAAATTATTAGATCAAAGGGTTTAAACATCTCACAGCACCTAAGATGTAGTTACAATTACTTTCCAAAAGGGCCATATAGCAACTTACATTGCTAACAGTAGTAAATAAGTACTCCAAATTTTCCTCAACTTAGTACTGGAAAACACTATTTAACTGCTAAAACTATTGTTGTTTTAAAGCAGCATGAAGATGCTTCCATTTGTATTTTTTTGATTACCAGCAAAGTTGAATCATCTCTTCCATGCTATTTTGCCATTTGAATCACCTTTCAGTGTGATCTGCCTGCTTGTATGCTTGGTTCACTTCTCTCTTAAAGATGTGATGTCTTCCTTGTATTTTTGAATGAATTTTTCTGTATTGGAGCCATTGACCAAACTGAGGCATCTTTAAGCCACAGACATCAGCCACTCCCCTCCCACAGGCGGGACACCTAGAGAACAGTCAGAGGACCTCACCTCTGCTTCCTTTCTGGAGAACTCTGTCAGCAAGTTCCACATGCTCTGCTTCAACTTCTTCATGTCCATCTTCTTGGCAGTCTTGGCATACTGAATTTCAATTTTATTTACCTGAAATAGGTATATGACAAAATAAAACTAAGCAGAAGAAAAAAACATTTACTATCAATTCAATGTAAAAACAAAAGTCTGAGCCAGGCTCGGTGGCTCAGCCTGTAATCCCGCGCCTTTGGGAGGCTGAGGTGAGTGGATTGCCTGAGCCCGCGGGTTTGAGACCCGCCTGGGCAGCGAGACCTCATCTCTACAATAAATCAAAAAATCAGCTGGGCGTGGTAGTGCATGCCTGTAATTCTGGCTACTTGGAAGGCTGAGGCGGAAGGATCGCCAGAGCCCAGCAGGTTGAGGCTGCGGTGGCTGGGAGTGGCCACTGCACTCCAGTCTGGGTGACAGAGTGAGACTCCAACTCAAAAAAAAAAAAAAAAAAAGTCTGGAGTTCAAATGAGAAGGAATCCAGTTTCAACCTAAGAGTTACAGAGCTCTCTTTGGACATACTCTCATGTCAAATCTAATTCATTTTTCATCAATTGTAATTCACATTAAGGCTAACATGGAATTCCAGGATAAAAGAGAAAAGTGAATAAAATATTAATAAAAGCATCAATAATAAATATTTTGGCTGGATAAGGTGGCTCACACCTGTAATCCCAGCACTTAGAGAGGGCAAGGTAAGAAGACTGCTTGAACCCAGGAGTTCGAGACCAGCCTAGGCAACATAGTGAGATCTTATCTCTACAATAAAGAAAGAACTTAGCCAGGCATGGTGGTACACACACGTAGTCCCAGCTACTTGGGAGGCTGAGGTGGAAGGATTGTCTGAGCCTCGGAAGTGGAGACTGTGATGAGCCATGAGAGTGTCACTGAACTCTAGCCTGGACAACAGAGTGAGACTCTGACTCAAAAATAAATGAATGAATAATAAATAAATGTTTAATGCATGATAATTTAATATGAACTTGAATCTGGCCAGATTTTTCATAGCCACATAGCTAATCAGTCTCACTGAATTAGCAAATAAGCCTGTCCTCTACCTGCAGCCTTCATTCACACAGCTTATTTGAGTGACTAGTCCCCCTTTAGTTATATGGTTCAGCAAAATTCTGGAGACTGGTCAGTTCCACACAAACCTAATTAGCATCAGCTCCTCCCTATGATCTGTTGAAGACTTGAAGAGCAACAGGTTGAAAGTGAGAAAAAAAAAAAATCAAGCTCAGATTGATGTGACTCTCAGATAAGATGAAAATTAAACAGATTTCAGGCAAACAATAGAATTCTTGGCTGTTTCATCCTTACCTTCTGAGGCTCAGCTACCAGATTTAACTCCCCATATGTTGTGATGTCTAATCCTTGGACATTAGGAGTGTCACCATTCTGTTGGGTTGTTGGAGATTGATGGCAAGGATTAGATGTGAGATCAAAGTTCCCACCTGGTCCAACAAATAAGTCATCTAACTCTTCATAATCACTGTCAGCAGCCTGGGAAAGAAAACAGTTCTTTAAGATTGGTGGAAGCAGCCAGGCTCGGTGGCTCAGCCTGCAATCCCAGCACTTTGGAAGGCTGAGGTGAGTGGATTGCCTGAGCCCACGGGTTCGAGACCTGCCTGGGCAACTTGGCAAGACCTCACCTCTACAATAAATCAAAATTAGCCGGGCATGGTAGTACGCGCCTGTAGTTCCAGCTACTTGGAAGGCTGAGGCGGAAGGATCGCCAGAGCCCAGCAGGTCGAGGCTGCGGTGCCCGGGAGCGGCCACTGCACTCCAGTCTGGGTGACAAAGTAGACTCCAACTCAAAAAAAAAAAAAAGATTGGTGGAAGCTGTCAGGAGTTTAAAAACATCCTTGAAATAGATTCCGTGTTTATAAAGCAAGAGCAGATCATCTGACAGTTCATTAAGTGAATCCTACCAGGATGAACTTCCAGGCGTCTCTAGTTATCCTCCTGTTTCATATGAACCTTATTAGGGAGGTGTTTGTTATTAACCTAAGACCTTTTGAGCAAGAGCTAGAAGGAATTCAATAATCACAACTGACAGTGTCCCCTTTGGCTTCTAACCAATATAGGATTTCATTTTACAGAAAGCATTCTCCAAAATACCAGAGACATGACCTGCACATATCACCCAATGAGAGCATAGGAGATTCCAGGGGTCATCTGCACAGTATCAGGGGCACTGCCTGGGAGCAGGTGAGAAAGTCATTCTTGGGACCATGTCCAGAGTGAATGGGAAGGGAGGGGTGGCTAGAAATTAGGTCCTTTAATATGCTCCCTGAGTGATTCTTATGCAAATTCATGTTTGAGTAGCACTGGTCAAGAGGTCAGTTTGAACTTTCACTAAAATATAACCACCTAATTCTCCTTCAAGTAAGAAATAAAGTGAATAAATCATTCTTCCAGTTCTTGTCCTCTTCCCCACATACAGGGACACATAAGAGGCCTAATATTTTCCCCATTTGTTACCTATATTCGCCATCTCATCAGGAGACTCACAGAAGGGATATGGATATTATTTAGTCCAAACCAAGATCTAGAGATGGAGAGTGACTTGTACAAGTTCACCAGTGGGAACTAAAATCAGAGCTATAAGCCTGGTTTCCTGAAATACATCCCAAAGACTTACTTTTTTGCCTCACTAGATCACACCACCTTCACATGTCTATGTGTTTTGTCGACCTAACCAAAGTATTAGCTCCTAAGAGCAAAAAGTGTTTATATTCCTGCGAAATTGCACAAGAGCCAAGATTTAGCTTTGTTACACAAGCTAAAGACCCACCCATATGTCAACAAGGTCACTGGAATGTGGCCATTTGCTTCCAGCACGTTGTGTTTGAGGTAAGTAAGGTAGGCCAAGGGTGGGGATCTTTCCTCAACTCTGCTCAGTTCCCTGCACTGAGGGCAGACCTCACACCCAGAAAACCCCACTGAAGTCAAAATTTTCTATAGTTTTCTGCAGACCTCACACCCAGAAAACCCCATTGAAGTCAAAATTTTCTATAGTTTTCTGCCATAGAGACTGGGGAGATGGAAAGAAGGGAAAAAGACTCCCCACTTAGAAGAGAAGACAGAGCTCTTCTCCTGCTTTACCTGTAATCCAGGGCAAAAATTGGAGGTGTCGTTAGGGTTGTTGTAATCATAATCTTCAATTTCTTCATAATGCTCAGTCTTTGCCTCCTGGCCCTGGACCATCTTATGTAACTAGAAAAAAGGAAAGAATAAATGCAGAAAGCAATTTTTGAAAAGCAGCTATTATACTAGGTTAGAAAATAAATCTTAGTTCGATGCCCGATTTCCTCCTAGAATTATATAATTTGAGAGTTAGAAGTACCCTAACAAGTCATCTAATAAGTCCAATGAACTTTTCAACGCACAGAGTGAACCCTAAGTAGCAGGGCTCAGAGCCGCCACCCATTCCAAATAAAGCAGAGGAGATCCATCTCTGTCTGATTTGCAATGATATCTTCTGCACAGTTGTATTTGAAAAAAAGTTTCTTCATTAAAAACAAAAGTTGGGCTGGGCGCGGTGGCTGAAGCCTGTAATCCCAGCACTTTGGGAGGCGGAGGTGAGAGGACTGCCTAAGCCCAGGGGTTCAAGACCAGCCTGAGCAACTTGGCGAGACTTCGTCTCTACAATAAATCAAAAAATTAGTATGGTGGTACACACCTGTAGTTCCAGCTACTTGGAAGGCTGAGGCGGAAGGATCGCCTGAGCCCAGCAGGTTGAGGCTGCGGTGGCTGTGAGCATGCCACTGTATTCCAGCCTGGGCATCAGAGTGAGACTCCAATTAAAAAAAAACCCAAAAAACAAAAAAACCTCAAAAGTTGGAAACCTGCAGCTTTCAGAAAGGAAGTCATCTTGCTGCACCTGAACAATTCTGATAGAAAATCTGCTACCTTAATCAGTCAGTCTCATTCCTCATACAACCCTACACTGCAATAGGGAAAAATGTCTTAGCTCTCTCCCTCTAAGTACCCCCATGGATCCATTCTGTCTTCCAGAGCCTCAAAGAACAACTCTGTCCTCTTTTGGGTGTGTCCGATGACCACAGCCCTTCAAATATTTGCAGGTCCTTAGATCAATGATTTTTAACTTATATGTGTCTTTGAAGTGGAGGAAATGTAATCGGAGGTGTGTATACTTTACAAGAGCACACTGAATATTCTAATATAATTCTATGCTTTGCAAACAAGCCAAACAAAGTCACTCTATGTTTGTAATACAAATCCAAAAAAAAAATAAATAATACATATTTTTTACTTTTCTTCCACTGCTCATCATATGATACAACTTCTAAATCCCCCTTCATTTAGAATATTCTCCTCTGGCCACACTCTCAATTGTCTCTAGTCAAATGTCCAATGTTTAATACAGGCATACTTCCAAGATAATGTGGGTTTGGATCCAGACCACTAGAATAAATATTGCAATAAAGTGAATCACACCAATTTTTTGGTTTTCCAGTACATATAAAAGTTATGCAGGCTGGGCATAGTGCTCAAGTCTGTAATCCAAGCACTTTGGGAGGCGGGGAGGGGATTGCCTGGGCCCACAGGTTTGAGAACAGCCTGGGCAACTTGGCAAGACCTCATCTCTACAATAAATCAAAAAACTAGCCGGGCATGGTAGCGCATGCCTGTAGTTCTGGCTTCTTGGAAGGCTGAAGAGGAAGGATTGCTGGAACCCTGCAGGTTGTTGCTGGGGTGGCTGCGAGCATGCCACTGTACTCCAGACGGGCAACGGAGTGAGACTTCAACTCAAGAAAAAAAAAGAAAAGTTATGCTTACACTATGCAATTGTCTATTAAGTATGCAATAGTATTATGTCTAAAGAACAATGTACATACCTTAATTAAAAATGTTATTGCTAAAAAATGCTAACAATCATCCGAACCGTGAGTTATAATCTTTTTGCTAGCAGAGGCTCTTGCCTCAATGCTGATGGCTACTGACAGATCAGGGTGGGGGTTGCTGAAGGTTGTGGTGACTATGACAATTTCTTAAAATAAGAAAAAATAGTTTGCTGCATTGACAGACTTTTCCTTTCACAAAAGATTTCTCTATAGCATATGATGCTATTTACTAGAATTTTATCTACAGAACTTTTTTCTTTTTTTTTTTTTTTTTTGAGTTGGAGTCTCACTCTGTCGCCCAGACTGGAGTACAGTGGCCGCTCCCAGCCACCGCAGCCTCGACCTGCTGGGCTCCAGCGATCCTTCCACCTCAGCCTTCCAAGTAGCTGGAACTACAGGCATGTGCTACCATGCCCGGCTGATTTTTTGATTTATTGCAGAGATGAGGTCTCGCTGCCCAGGCGGGTCTCAAACCCGCGGGCTCAGTCAATCCACTCACCTCAGCCTCTCAAAGGCGCGGGATTACAGGCTGAGCCACCGAGCCCGGCTTATAGAACTTTTTTCAAAATTGAAATCAATCTTCTCAAAACTGCCACTGTTTTATCAACTAAGTTTATGTAATATTCTTTTTTTTTTAACTTTTAAATTTTTATTTTAAAGATGTGGGGTACAATTCAGGGTTAGGTATACAAATATTCATTGTGCCGGTATCCTTGTTGATGAGGTGTGCCCCACCTTTCCCAGGCAGATTTCCACTACTGCCAATTCCATCTTCCCCGCGCCCCTGTACTTTCCCACTACTGTCAATCCTTTTCTTATAGTATTACGAAAGTTGTTCAAGGTCCACATACGATACTCAGTTCTTTGTTTCTGTGAAAGATCACTCAGTATTATAGACTATAATTCCATCCAGGTTGCTTATGTAATATTCTTAATTCTGTTATAATTTCAACAGAGATACTCACAGTATCTTCACCAGAAGTAGATTCTATCTCAAGAAACCACTTTCTTTGCTTACCCATAAAGAATAACTCCTTGGCTAGGTATGGCAGCTCAAGCCTGTAATCCCAGCACTTTGGGAGGCTGAGGTGGGAGGATTACTTAAGGCTAAGAGTTCAAGATCAGCCTGAACACTATAGAAAGACCCCATCTCTACACGCACACCCACACACAAATTAGCCAGGCATGATGGTATATGCCTATAGTTCCAGCTACTTAGGAGGTTGAGGTGAGAGGATTGTGCCCAGGATTTTGAGGTTGCAATGAGCTATAATTATGCCACTGCACTCCAGCCTAGGCAACAGAGCAAGACCTTGTCTCTTGAAAAAGTAGAAGAAAAAAAAGCAATTCCTCATCCATTTGAGTTTCATCATGAGATTAGAGCAATTTAGTCATATCTCAAACCCCGCTTATAAATTAGTTCTCTTGCTATTTCCACATCTACAGTGACCTGAGCCCTTCAAAGTCAGTCATAAGAGTTGAAATCAGCGTTTTCCAAACTCCTGTTAATATTCTGACATCCTTCCATGAATCATAAATGTTTCTAATGTCATTTACAATAGTGAATCCCTTTCAGGTTTTCAAAGTACTTTGCCCAGATCCATCAGAGAAATCACTAGAGATGGCAGCTATAGCCTTATAAAATGTAGTTCTTAAATAAGACTTGAAAGTAGAAATTATTTCTTTGATCCACAAGCTGCAGAATGGATGTTGTATTAGCAGGCATGAAAACATCATTAATCTTGTATGCCTCCAGTAGGCCAATCAGGTGCACTGGCAATGAGCAATAATTTTTATTTTTATTTTTAGAGACAGAGTTTTACTATGTTGCCCAGGCTGGGGTATGCAGTGGCTATTCACTGGCACAATCATAGCTCACCACAGCCTTCAACTCTTGGCCTCTAGCCAAGTACGGTAGTTCATCCCTGTAATCCCAGCACTTTGGGAAGCTGAAGCAAGAGGACTGCCTGAGCCTGAGGGTTCAAAACAAGCCTGGGCAACATGGCGAGACCTCATCTTTACAATAGATCAAAAAATTAGCTGGGTGTGGTGGCACATGCCTGTAGTTCCAGCTACTTGGAAGGCTGAAGTGGAAGGATCACCTGAGTCCAGCAGGTCAAGGCTGCGGTAGCCGACAGTGTGCCTCTGCAACCCCAATGCAGATGATAGAGTAAGACTCTGACACAAAAAAAAACAAACAAAAACTCTTGGCCTCAAGCAATCCTCTCACCTCAGCCTCCCATCTGGCATATAGGTACATGCCACAGTGCCTGGAGATAAACAGCAATATTTGGAAAAGAAACTTCTTTCCAAGCAGTAGGTCTCAATGATGGGCATAAAATACTCAGCAAGCCATGCTGTCAACAGATGTGCTGTCATCCAGGCTTTGTTGTCTCATTTATAGAGCACGGGCAGAGCAGATTTAGAATAATTCTTACAGACCCTAAGGTTTTTGTAATGGTAAACGAGTACTGAGTTCAACATAAAGTCACCAGCTGCATTAGGCCCTAATAAGAGAGTCAAACCTGTCCTTTGAAGATCTAGGCCAGGTACTGACTTCTCCTTTCTAGCTATGAAAGTCCTAGATGGCGTCTTCTAACAGAAGGCTATTTCATCTACACTGAAAATCTATTATGTAGTGTAGCCACCTTCCTCAGTGATCTTAGTTAGATCTTTTGGATAACTTGCTGCAGCTTCTCCATCAGTGCTTGCTGCTTCACCTTGCACTTAAATGTTATGGAGACAGCTTCTTTCCTTAAACCTCATGAACCAACCTCTGCTAGCTTCAAACTTTTTTTCTGCAGCTTCCTCAGCTTTCTCAGCCTTTAAAGAGTGTTAGGGTCTTGCTTTGGATTAGGCTTTGGCTTAAGGGAATATTGTGCCTACTTTGATCTGCCCAGACCACTATATCTTTCTCCTTATCAGCAATGACTTGTTTTGCCTTCTTATCATTTGTGTGTTCATTAGAATAGCACTTTCAGCTTCCTTCAAGAACTTTTCCTTTGCATTCACAACTTGGCTAAATGTTTGGTGCAAGGGGCCTGTCTGGGCTTTCAACATATCTTCCTCACTAAGCTTAACTGTTTCTAGCTTTTGATTTAAAGTGAGAGACATGTAACTCTTGCTTCACTTCAACACTTGTCTCATTTATAGAACACAGGCAGAGCAGACTTAGAATAATTCTTAAGGACCCTAAGGTTTTGTAATGGTAAATGATTACTGAGTGTAGGATTGTTAATTGGCCTAATTTCAATACTGTTGTGTCTCAGAGAATAGGGAGCCCTAAGAGGGTGTGGGAGGGATGGAGGGAGGGAGAGAGAGAAACAGCCAGTCAGTGAAAAAGTTAGAATGACACTGTTCAAGTTTGCAGTCTTATATGAGTACAGTTTGTGGGGCGCCAAGACAATTACAAAGTAATATCAAAGATCACCATATCAGATATTGTATTAATGAAAATGTTTGAAAGATTATGAGAGATTACCAAAATGTGGCACATAGACATGAAATGGGAACATGCTTTAGCAAAAATGGCACATCAACAGACAGAGGGTTGTCACAATTTAATCTGCAAAAAAACACAATAACTGCAAAGTGCAATAAATCTAAGCCAACAAAACAAGGTATGCCTATAGTCATTTCCCCACTCCTGTTGCCTTCTGCCCTACTATACACAGGAAATGTGTTCCTGTGGATAACCAGAAGCATAGCTTCTTTCCTCTATAAGAAACAATTATGAAGGGAAAAAAAAACAAAAACAGACGCTGAATTTCAATGATCTAATGACTTTCTTCTACCATTTTCACATCTGAATGTGCAAATTACCCATAAAGGCCACATTATTGAAAGGTTCTTAAGGAATGAAGGGAGGACAGGGTAGTTTGTGGCCACAGACAGCAGTTCTTGGGCTTCATTCTGGGGCTGAGCTTGGTGGAAGTTTTCTACTTCTTGCCTTTGCTTAGCCTCCCCCTACTAACCTGGCTCAGGGCTCTATCTGTACTAGGACTACATAAAGCTGCTGCAGGGGATCTAACCATATTGCTCATGGGTATAGTTTCCTTTACTGTCGCAACTTTGTATTTCTTTCTATGTCTGTATGAGTATGTCTAAAGTGAACAATGGTGCTCAAAAAGAAAAATTTATCAGGGTTTGTCTATAAAATTGAATATGTGGTATCAGTGAAGTCAGGGAAATATATACATGTCATTAAGATCTTATGGGAAAACAGGTAATAAAAAGAAGAGGAAACTTAAACTGTTCGTATACTTGACACCACAAGAGTAGGACAACCAAGAATGCAAGTAAGCAGAGGATCCAAGTGACATGAAACTTGGCATGAATCAGTCTGGTTACCCTGGCAAAAGGGGCATGCATGTGCTACTAACACCACGAGAAGAGCCCTAGACAAATAAAGTAGACAATAATCAGGACGCAATATCAGGTGGTCTAGAAGGAGCCAGGTAGGCTGTGCAGCACCAGGGACTATATAAAACACATGGTGAGTAAACCCACAACTTCAGTGAGGAAGTGGAAGACTCAAGAAATAACTAAAAATTGTTAAACTTCACTGAAAGACTTTACACTCACCCCCTTGCATTTTACTCCTTGCCCCCCCACCCCCACCCTCACCCCATTGGCAAGTATGCAGAGCAACCCCTTGCATTTTCCCATGGGTTCATAAGCTTTTCCCTTTAGCTTTATTTCCTTACCCATTTTGATTGCCTGGCAACTCCCCCTGGCTTGCACTCGCCTTCCCTCAAAGGTGCTGCCTAACAGTCACACTACAGCCAGTTGCTACTTTGCATGCTATCAGCAGGCCTGGAAATAACTGTGACCCAAAGGAAATTAGAAACAGCCTTACCCTGGTGCCTGGTTTGAGATGAAGCTGGACGAGAGTATCGACATCATAGTGGAAATCTGTTGGAAGAGTGGTGGCTCTCCAGTTCTGGTTCTCCAAAGTGGACTTGGTCAGAATAGTAGCAGCCTGTTGATTTTTATTTTTAAAGTGTTTTTAAGGCATCTTTAATAACAGTGGCCAAAACATCTTATTTTTTTAAGGAGTTTGATAAGGGTTTGGGCAACATTAGTCTACCATCAGAGATCCTATAGCTCTGTGTAAAAAAGCGATTTTGCTAGACATTATTCTCCTTATTCCAAATTTGATTCTTTCTGCCACTGAGTTGGGACTATTTCTCAATAGTGCCTTTAAGGAATGAGGAAGAATAAAATCATTCATTTACTCTAAGAGTTAAACTTATAATAAATTTTCAAAATCACATCTGAAGGAAAAAGAGGAGTGCAAAGAGTAATTTAAGAAAGCCCAACTGCTAAAAATTTCAGCACAAACCTTTGTTTTTTTAAAATACACATCAAAGTCAATATCATCTTCAAAGTCAATTTCAAAATCTTTCTTTATATTCTTCTTTTTGTTCTCTGATTGGGAGGGAGCATCTTCTGCAGAAATGAACACAGATATCAATACTAGTCTTTCTGTGGCCTAAATTATCTGCTCCTCTCAAAAGACCTACCGACAGCCTCATCCACCACAAAAGAGTATTTGTGAGCCGGGCTTGGTGGCTCAGCCTGTAATCCCGCGCCTTTGGGAGGCTGAGGTGAGTGAATTGCCTGAGCCCACGGGTTTGAGACCCGCCTGGGCAGCGAGACCTCATCTCTACAATAAATCAAAAAATCAGCCGGGCATGGTAGCACATGTCTGTAATTCCGGCTACTTGGAAGGCTGAGGTGGAAGGATCGCCAGAGCCCAGCAGGTCGAGGCTGCGGTGGCCGGGAGCGGCCACTGCACTCCAGTCTGGGCGACAGGGTGAGACTCCAACTCAAAACAAACAAACACACAAACAAACAATCAAGAGTATTTGTGCCTGAGCATCAGAACAACAGGAATGCTAAATTACAAACCTCATTTTCTTTTTCTTTTTTGAGTCGGAGTCTCACTGCTGCCCAAGCTGAAGTGCAATGGCATGCTCACAGCCACCATAGCCTCAACTTGCTGGGCTCAGGTGAACCCTCCAGCCTCAGCCTTCCAAGCAGCTGGAACCACAGGCACGCGCCACCACTCCTGGCTAATTTTTTAAATTTATTGTAGAGATGAGGTCTTGCCAAGTTGCCCAGGCTGGTCTCGAACCCCTGGGCTCAGGCAATCCTCTAACCTCTGCCTCCTAAAATGCTGGGATTACAGGCGTGAGTCACCGTACCTGGCCTACAAACCTCATTTTCATCCTAAACTTATATAATTTATGTTCTGGCCAACAAAACACATAAAAAAGTATGCTACTTCCTTCCTTTCAAAGAGAGAATACAAAACACGTAATGCTGGCACAGCCCTTCTGAGTTCTGCAGAGTCCTGGCTTATGCAGTCATCCTGTGTTCCCTCTAAGCTTGGTGGTCATTCCTACCTACAGCCTACGTGTAAAGTCATGTGGGTTATAGGAGGCAGTGTAAGCTTGGGACGCCAACTCTCCTCACTCCAGGTACTTTCTCTTTCTATTCAAAGGCCTCCATTTTAACTGACCCTTCATTCCAGGTCAGGCCAATTGACTGTTCATCCAGAAGCCTGGATCCTCTGTAAGCTTCTTCAGTTTATCAGGAAGTGCAACAGGGCTTCAACCAGCATTTTCTCTCCTCAGCTAACCATTGACTAGCTGGCCATTTACACTATTTCTTTTCTTAAAAGAAATCTAGAAGTACATACGTTTGCGTCGAGGTCTAAAGCGCCAGTGATCTGGGCCAGCCCACATCGACATGGTCCGGGGACTAAAATAGGAATATTCTCCAGGTTTCATGGACAGAAGGGGGCACATGGTCCTAATGTCTCCGTCCCCAAGGGAAATCATTTCTTCTCTGTAACACAGATGAAATCATGCTTGTACATGCACAATATATATATTATAATGGTATATTTACATGTAAAAAAGCTTATGTTGTTGCTGAAAATTCTACCTACCCACTTTCCACAAATAAGCAGCTAAGACTGAGTTCAATATAAACACTTCATTATTAATAGTCCTTTAGTTTTTACTTCAAGTGCTTTTGCTTTTCTTAATTTTATAATGATATGATCCTATTATATAAGTACTTTGGAAATTTCAAAGTGCTTCAATAAAATGGTAATCTACCCAATTGGGAGGTAAGAAGACAGAGGTACAGAGAAATTAAGTTTTTATATGACACTATACAGCTAATAAAATGTCAAGAGCTGGTAGTTGGACACAATTCCCAACTCCCCAACCTAGTATTTTTCCATATACACGGCTTCTTGCCACACACAATAACAATCCCTCATTCTTTCTTCACCAGTCTGCCATAAATGAAGGCTCCAATAGACACCACTAAAGTTTCTCCTAAAGTAAAAAATATGTTCTTCTAATTTTTTAGTCCCTCAAACACTTTAGGGGTTCCCATTATAATTTGTTAGGTCATTCAGCTTTATTCTTTATTGTGTGTTAGCATCTAAGAAGCCAGTCCAGCATGGCACATTTGGTTTGGTTTTTCACCTTTTCTACCAGGCACTAGGCCTGAGCAAGGCAGTTTTCTCCCAAAGGGCTCTGACATGTTAGGAAGCACATTAGTGCTGCTGTACTGCCCTCTAAGGGTAAGGGTAACAAAAAACTTCAGACAGAGAGGTTTTATATTTGTTTTGACCAATACATATTAATTCTCTTATCATACATATCAAGCCCTGTAGAATAAGCTTAAAAAGTTTTTAAAAGGGGACTTTAGCTTTATCTATAGATTCTATTTTTTAAAAAAAAGCCAGAAGACTAAATTTGTATATTTATTGGATAGTTAAGACTTAATTCAAAAAATTAAAATACGCTAAAAAAAAAAAATCATATTTCTAGTCTGTAAGACCTAGTGCTGTAACAGAACCTAAAGCTTAGCCTATGTTATTAAGTAACAAATGTACTGCTTTGTGATTTCCAGAGGGAGAAATAAGATGGTTTCAATAGCATCCCCACTTAACTCTTATGAATATTCTTCTCTTTAAGTTTTGGCAGCTGGGCTGGGTATTTATGGGCAAAAATGTAAAGAGCTTGGCTCCTACTCCTGAGAGTCTGTGAACCAGAGTTGGAGAGTAGCTCTGCAGGCTTCTTGAACTCTAGCCATTCAATCATTTTTTCAACACATAATGCTGAGTGGGAGGCATCCTACAGGTCCCGACTTCACAATCCAACAACTAAACTAATCCACAGCATGCTTCAAGGCCTTCCTTCTCCATCAAACTTCCCCAATCCTCGGAGGACCTCTTTATTTCTTCCATCCCTTCCCCCCATTATCACAGGGCCCCTCCTTCAATTTTGCCTGCTGTCCTAATATCAGCAAATTAAGGTCTCCTCCCAGTTAGGTAGGATGTCAGGCAGCATGCAGCAGAATGCTTCATTCTTGCAGGCATAGAATAGGCTGTGCTCTGGGGCCTAACATCTGACAAGGTCTTCAACCACAATGAGTACCTTATAAAAGCAAATGGGTACCACAGGAGGGTTAGCTAGAGAACACCTGGTACCATAGCTGCTATTGGGAGGGCGTCACCTGACCTGCTCTTAGACATCAAGCACTTTTGCAGAGGAGTCCTTATTAATCTATGTGCATGAAGAGCTCCGCTTTTTACATTGTGCAGTCAGCTGTCAAAGTGCTGCCACCCAGGGAACAAAAACATGAGGCATCCTACTTAATACTGTATTTATCACTCAGCACTGACCCCACTCCACCTCGAGCTAGAAGCCCTGGAAGACCTTTCAGTGGAGCACAGTGGTTTTCAACCCTGGGTGCACAATACTATTACCTGGGGATGGTACTACCCACTAAGTCCCTACCCACTAAGACTCTCAGTTATGTGGTCTGGACTGCAGCCTGCCATCCAAAGCTCACTACATGCAACTGGGATTGGTCAAAGGTGATGAGTGACAACCAGCTCCACCCCATTAGCTAACCTCTCTGAGCCTGTTTCCTCATCTGTAAAATGGGGATAACAAAACTTAATTATAGGATTGCTGCAAGAATTAAACAATCACATTTTTGTGAAATAACGTATGTAAGGTACCTGGCATAGTGTCTAGCACAAAGTTATAATAATAAGGAGCTCAATAAATATCAGATATTCCTGTTATCATCTAGTCCCAATCCTTCACCATATGGATGAGAAAACGGAGACCCCAAAAGATGATGATACTGCCCCATATCTCATAGCTATCCATAGCGGGGTCCGGTCTAGTTCAGGTCAAACACTCAGTGAGCTCCCTGGTCTGCCTATCTGGTAACCCAACATGGCCTAACCTCCCTGTTTACTTATCCTTCAGGTGGGTACCACTTTTTTCTATAAGCCACATGCCTGTTTCTATCTGTAACTCATATGCAGTGATCATCCTCAAAAGCCAGACTATAAGCAGTGTATAGAAAAGAGTGTGCACTCTGCTACCAAAAGGCACATGGTAACAACAGCCACAGTGAAGCAGCTACTAGATCCCAGATACTATGTTCTAGCACTTTACTCTCTACTAATCCTTACAAACTCCTGCAATGTCAATTTTATAACCAAAGTGGCTGAGCCAACATCCAAAGCCAGGTGGGATTCCTCCATGAGTCAGAAGGGCTCAGCTGATGTGCACAACACAGCACATCAGCCCAGCCAATCAGAAATCAAATTAGATGACCTGTGGGAAATCTGTTAAGAACTGATTAAAACCAAAAAACAAGGCTACCACATTTCCTTCAAGTGTCTTCCCCCTCCCCACTTAAAAAGTGAATCCACTCTTTTCTAATCTACTTTCTAAATAAACTTTCTTTTCTAATCTAAAACAAAACAAAACAAAAAACTCCTATGGAAACATGTTCTGTGACTCTGAGAGCCTTACTGGCAGCTTTGAACTTGGCTGGGCTCCTTCCAGCTCCCCAGCTCTTCGTGATCCCCAGCCACAGCGTGGTCAGCTTCATCATTGTCATCAAAGTCGTCCTCCAAGGGCCCACTGAGGAAGTCCCCACAGTCATTCTCCTCAACCTCAGCATTGATGTCAAATACCTGGTCATTCTTCTTAAACTTGTCTACTAGGGCAGACACAGACTGGAGAGACAAAAGAGGGTTCCTGAGTTCTCCTCATTCCTATAACAATCCTAGTTCACCACTGGACAGACAGCCTTCTCCCCCTCCAATTCCAGATTCCAGCCTTCCCATTCCCCTGCGCCACCCTTCCCCACCCTCTGCCTGTCAGAGCCAACATTCTCACAATAGTAAAGCACTGAGGAAGTTTATATTGTGCAGCACAGGATGAAGCTGTATTGTCGTCAGGCAAGCACATTTTGTAAAACATGAGACAGGAATCTGCATCCATTAACTACACGTTTAGAGAAAACCGTTTTCCATGGAGACCATTTATTTTGGAAGGTTTAGTAAGTAGGCTAAAGGGGACCATACTAAAAATACACAGAGGAAAGCTCTACACATGACAATTTCTCAGGAAACTCTGAGCCAAGGGACTCAACCCCCAAGAGCAGGAAATTCCTCAAGCCTGACAGCAGCCTAAGAGAGCAGAGGCCACTGGGACCACCACGTTCAAGAGCTAATCTGATAAAAATGTTCACCCATTAATGTCAGGGCCACCTCACCCTAGGGAAGCAGAAGAGGGACATGAAGCTGACACTGGAACTCATTTAGCTATACCATACAATAATCCTGCTGGGGTTCACAACCCTACCCCTACTCTCTCAGGTTTTTTGTCCCTACAGAAGTGCCAAAGGAAATATTTTCTGTACTCCTGGCTAAATAAAAATGATGCCACAGTTTTGGTTCCCATTGGGCAGAACTAATCTTAGGCCATCTAAGTGAAACCATGAGCCGCTGGTGAAATTCCCAGATCCCTTATAAGTCCAAAAGTTGACCACACCTCATTATGTGTTTCACTGTCCCACTTAGTAAACTGGAACCCGGCCAGGGAAGGGCAGATCTGGCGATCTTCTGCACACTGCTGCAAGGGCACTGGAGGGCACAGCAAGATCACAAAGAGATTAGAGATGGGTCAAGTTTGTTCCTCATTCCCTTCAGAATGACACTGAATGGCACAATAGAGGTGAGAGGCACACAGTCACCTCACTGTTCTCCTGAAAAGTATCAACAGTGGCTGGCTGGTAGCCAATCTCTGTGTGTCAGACTCCCCTGGGAGTGAGCAGATGCACAGGCCATACCCACACAGGAGTTGGTGATGCACTGTCATTCCAGGAATTAGTAAAATACTAGAAGAGAAACCTAAAGCACAGACATTTGATTCTGAAATGAACTCCGTGCCCTATGCTATAGTGCTATAGCTGGAAAATCAAAAGAACTTCCTCTTAAAAATACACTAAGCATATGAGAAATCATGTAACAGTACTTACTTGAGACTAACTAGAGACTACCTACCTGAGATGATTAGAGCCCTGGCTGAGAGGATAAACTTGGAAAACAAATTGCTAGCACAAAAGTTATACTATGCACATTTAGGTAAGAATAGAAAGGACACTGTAACACCTGCATAGCCCTAGAGGGGGAGAATCAATATCATTCAACATGTAAAAATTACATACAAGTGTAGCTATTGCACTGCATGCACCTGCCCTTCACACTTGCCTATACCTTGTCATGACATCCTGAGAAGACTCCCAAGTCAGAGGTGGAGGGGCAGAATGGGAAAATGGGAAGGATGTTAAAATCTATGCCAAGCCAGTATAGAAAACTGATAATAGGACAGGTCAGTTTTTAGACTGCCACAGAGGAGTCTCAAAACAACACAGTGCCCCCTCTTCTCCTCATGAATCCCTGGATGGGTATCAAATTCTGACACTCCAGGATAAGCCCAGGACTGGGGGAGCTAACTGCAAACAGTGGGCACCCAAAATACGTGGCACATAGAGTCCAAGAGGCAATGGGTTACTGTTTTAGACTCCATGCTGCAATAAGAACAAAAGTAGGCCAGGCACAGTAGCTCACACCTGTAATCCCAGCACCTTGGAAGGTAGAGGCGAGAGGACTGCCTGAGCCCAGAGGTTTGAGACCAGCCCGGGCAACTTGGCAAGACCTTGTCTTTACAATAAATCAAAAAATTAGCTGGGTGTGGTGGCACGTGCCTGTAGTTCCAGCTACTTGGAAGGTTGAGGCAGAAAGATCACCTGAACCCAGCAAGTCAAAGCTGCAGTGGCCATGAGTGTGCCTCTGCACTCCAGCCTGGGTGACAAAGTGAGACTCCATCCAACTCAAAAAAAAGTTAATGGGTTGCTAGGCACTCCCAAAAGGATACTTAATTTAACATTCCAGAGGAGACTTCCAGATAATTTAGCAACATTAAGAGCATGCTGGCTTATTCCACCCCACCGTTACATAGAAGCTTCTGCAATGCCTGAAATGCTCTGGTGAAAGGCATTATTTGTACATACCTTTTAAATCTGTCATTTCTACCCAACCTAGATCTGGCATCTTGAGAGGGTCTCCAGCAGAGAGAGTCTGGGCATCGGAAGGAAAAAGCAGCTCGCTTCGATAGTCATGACAGTGGAGGGTAGAGAGAAATACCCCTGCTGTGCTACACTCATCAAATGAGGCTGCAGTCTTCTGAAACATAGGATCGATCTGAAAAGAAAGGAAACCTAAGAATCATGGTTTATAGCCAAAGGAAATATAAACTCTTATGCATTGGACCCTGCTCATTTGCAGGTGTATATACTAGATTGAAATGTCTCTGCATGACCAAAAGGGGAAAGAGCTTTCTAATTAATCGGGTAAAAATCCAGTTTAAAAGAAAGGCTGGGCTGGGCGCAGTGGCTCACACCTTTTTTTTTTTGAGTTGGAGTCTCACTCTGTCGCCCAGACTGGAGTGCAGTGGCCGCTCCCAGCCACCGCAGCCTCGACCTGCTGGGCTCCGGTGATCCTTCCGCCTCAGCCTTCCAAGTAGCCGGAATTACAGGCATGCGCTACCATGCCCGGCTGATTTTTTGATTTATTGTAGAGATGAGGTCTCGCTGCCCAGGCGAGTCTCGAACCCACGGGCTCAGGCAATCCACTCACCTCAGTCTCCCAAAGACACGGGATTACAGGCTGAGCCACCAAGCCCGGCTTGGCTCACACCTTTAATCCTAGCACTTTGGGAGACAGAGGCAAGAGGATTGTCTGAGCCCAGAGGTTTGAGACCAGCCTGGGCAACTTGGTGAGACCTCATCTCTACAACAAATCAAAAAACTAGTCAGGTGTGATGGCATGCACCTATAGTTCCCGCTACTTGGAAGGCTGAGATGGAAGGATCGCCTAAGCCCAGTAAGTGGAGGCTGCAGTGACCATGAGTGTGCCACTGCACTCCAGCCTGGGTAACAGAATGAGACTCTGACTCAAAAGCAATAAATAAATAAATAATAAGTAGGCTGTGTGTAGTCAGATGGATAACTTTACACTGCTCAAGAAGAGAGTATGTGGTGACAAGTGTACACTGTGTCAGTCTGTTTGCTTACAATACACCTGGACATGAACCCTTCTGCCGCTGGTCTCCTACAAATTACTGTTTTTAATGGCTATCTCTATAATGCCAGTGCCATAGAATGCTATCACAACAAATCCTGTTGGCTTAAAAAAGTTCTGTTGTTCTTCTGAACAGAAATATTTTCTAAGATTTAGAAGAATACATCCAAGATATCCAGGCAAAGTACAGACTGTCAGTAGGGCTAGATGGCTGGGTAAAACCTGGTGGGTTGTAAGAAGGTTCCTAAGGCTGTGTCAGGAGCAGGAGTGGCACAGCAAGTTGACACCAAGCCCGAAGGCAGAGCAGGGCACTGGCCATAAGAACAGGGACAGGGCAAACCACATGCATGTATGGCAAAGGGGTAGAAGCCACTTGGAACTCTACAAGTGACCCTGAGACAGGAGATATGGTTGGGTATTGGGCTTACAGGTCTTCCTGGTGCCTCAGGATATGGCTACTTTGGAAAAAGAGGGACTTGGATCTGACAACACAGATGTGGCTCTCTGGTTCTTCGCTGGCCCCCTTAGCTCTGAGCCTAATCTCACCAGAATTGAGGTTCAGCTGTACCTTCCCATAGCCCGTCTCATCATCCTTAGTCCCAAAATAGCACATCTGTCACCTACACGCTCTTCTATCTCCTCAGCCCTTACACAGGCAACTACTCGGCCTGGTGGGTTTTCCTCCCAGTGCATCTTTCTATCCTCAGTGCCACCAACACGACACTTATCTCTGGTCTCCCCAATTCCTTCCTAAAAATGCCAGTGTTGTTATTCTCATTCCCTTTCTCAAATGCTAAACAGATGAAGGTTTCCCACCTGGAGCTCCTACTCCAGAAGTCCTGTGTAGGTAGTTAATAGAATTACACTCAGCATTTCAGAGTCAACATGGAAACTGTACACTGACTCACATTAAAGCTAAAAACAATATGATAACTTTCCTCATTTGTGTCTAGAATTATATCATGCCAGTGTGAGAACAGTGGTTCTTTCATGTAAGTTAGATCTGCTTTACATCCCTAAGTAATTTGATAGGAAAATGAATTCTTGCTGACTGCAGGGTTCAGGTAGATGAAACCTTTAGAAACAAGGGTCCACAGTAAGGAAGGGTCACAGTAAAAGGCGGCCTTGGAACAGACTGTATGACAAAGTCTAGGGCTCATTTTAGGCAATTACTTACAAGTAAATCCTCAGCTTGTACGAGTATACTCCAGCTCCCTAAAGAACCAGAGGCCAGAAGGCTGAGAAGAATGGATCCTTTTAGTCCTGGAGGACATGGCTGCAATGAGCTATGATTATGCCACTGCAACCAAGTATGGGCAACAATGTGAGGCTCCTCTAAGTGAAATAAAAATGCAGAAACTTAGGTTTATCGCAGATTCTCATGAATCAGAAGCTGTATTTTAACAAGATACTCAATTCATTGTTGTACACCTTTAAACTTGATGTGGATCTTCTAACTCCCTATGAGTTTTCCATCTGACCAATACTACAGTTATTCTGTATCATGTAAATATAGCACTAAAAAATGTACGTGTCTCTGCCATGGCCTTTGCTTATGCCTCGTCTTAGAATCACCTCCTGGCAATGCCCATTGGACAAACACCTAGTCATCCTTCAAGGCCCACTTCAAGTCTTACCTCTTCCATAAACGCTGTCCCCCACCCACTCTGGTCTCCTGTAGTGTGTACCCTGACCTTCTTTGCATTGTATCTATTTATGCCCTCCTGGTACGAAGAACTGGAGCATAAACATGTTTGAACCTCTCATGACAGCAAGCATTTTGCACACAGTAGGGAGGTGTGTCCAAATGAGATCAGTTCATATATAAACAAGTGCTCTCAACTGGTCAGACACGCCCACATATTTGCTTTCTGACCTATGAGAAAATGAGTTTTCTCATTTCTCATAAAGAGTAGAAGCTTCAAATTTGAAGTTTGTGAAACCCCTTCCTCTTTTTTTATCTTCCATACTCCTGGCTATTTATTACAAGTTTACAGCAGGTTATGGGTGCAGGGGGGAATTTCCCTGGATTGAAGTCTTGGCATTTCTTCATGATACTATTGATTTCACTTGGCATAAATATAGCACCACCTGACAGTCAGAGGGTTAGCGGAGGAAGCATTGCTTGCTTGCTCTCCTGTTTTCTCTTTATAACCATGGATGGGAAAGGCTAGTGCAGGCCTGGGAAACATTCTATTTTCCTCAAGTTTCCAGAACTGGATCTATTTGATGATATGAAAGATGACTGGAAAACAGAATTTCCAACTATCCTGTACTTAATAATCCCTGACTG
Source organism: Cephalopachus bancanus (assembly GCA_027257055.1). Taxonomy (NCBI): domain Eukaryota; kingdom Metazoa; phylum Chordata; class Mammalia; order Primates; family Tarsiidae; genus Cephalopachus; species Cephalopachus bancanus. The sequence goes on along the minus strand of JAPVLO010000543.1, from coordinate 797,122 downwards.
ATTGAACATTTCACTATAGGCCAAAAGCAAAATCAAGAACAATAGTAAAATAAATTCCAGATTATCCAGGAAGGGGGAAAAACAAGGAGAACTAGGGGAGGGAAGGGAGGATGATCAAGGATTTTATGGATCCCTATGACTAATACTACTTCAGATGTGTGTAACATATCAGAATGTATGAAGCACTCTGACATCAACAGATTCACTAATACAAAATCTTTACATGAGTGGGGCCAGCATTCCCTGTTTCTACAGTACAAGACAGTGAGATTCTAAGCCTTTTCCCAGGTCAAGGTCATACTGTTAAGATGGGGGAACCTGGATCTGAACTTTGAATTGTCTGCCTCCAGGCCTGGCATCACCCACAATCAATGCTGACATATGCATAGGGAAAAGAATTCTTCTCCTCCCCTACCAAGAGCCTGCCACCCTGGCCTCACCTCTCCCACTTCAGCCTTGGTCTCAGTGACTCCATCTTCCTTCAGCCCCTCCCTGCCCATCCACAGCAATCCCCACCTCCACACAGGCTGGAGCCACCAGGCAGCCTAAAGTGGAATGGCCCTGCCCTGCTCCAAGCCCCCCATCTGCCTAGCCCTCTACACACTCAGCCTCACCACCGTCATCTGCCGTGAGACCAATGGCATCGATATTATTGATGCCCTTTATCTGATTTATTAAGCCCACAAAAAGACTCAAGACCCTCAGAATTCTACATTTCCCAGACTCTAAAATGTATACAGCTCTGACATACCCCCTCCAGCCCCCATCTCCTAGTCCTCCCCAGCAACTGATATTTTCTCTAGACTTAGTCATCAGCAAGATCCCCTATGTTGCTCACTTCCTAAAAGTTCTTGCCACCTATTTGTTCTAACTTATGCATTCTCAATGGGGCTCTCATTTCACTCTCAAGGGTGGAATGGCTCCTTGGAGAAAGATAGAAAAAAATCTCAAATATTGCAATTTTTATCTAGCCTGAACCTACCTGACAAAATCTTATTCCTCAGCAATTTAAATTCAGGGAGAAAGGGTAGGAACAAAATGTCTTAAAAAGGCCAGATGGGAGAAGCCTAATGAAAAACAGGCCAAGAGGCACTGCTATAATTGAAACACAGTGGTCTCCTGAGGAGATATGCTTTCCTTGCAGGTCTCTGGAGTGGCTGCTTTCTCTCCACAGCCCTCAAACCTCTGGCCTAGCGTGGGGCTGGGTGATCACCTTACTCTTCACTGCGGAGTCTATTTCCTTCCCCCAATTCCTAACCTCTCCCAGCTCTGAGTATAACATCAGCCTTTGCCACCTCTGCCCATCTGTGTTGTGATCATCTTCCAACCCCCAAGTCCCAATCTGACCCTCTTCTTGGAAGGTATTAATACTAGCCACTGGCTCACTACTATCCTCCAACTTTATGCCTGGTGTGGATCTTAGTGATTTCAATATCCATATGTTAATCCCTTCAGTACTCTGGCCTCTCAGTTATTTGATATCCTCTCCTTCAATGATCTTGTCCTTCAACCTAAGAAGCTCAGAACTGAAACATTCTAGAAAAACCCTCACACGACCTCTGCCTTTCACTCCCTTGCCTGTTCTCCAAGTTGAATCATTAACCATAACTGTAACTTCTCCATATGCTTAATTTCAAGTGCCCCTCGCTGACAACCACTTCTTATCTGTCCAGCTCACATCTTGTACTCAACGCCAAGAAATTTTTTACCACACTGGGCCCTACAATCTACTGATCGTGTTACTGTCCACTGTTCCTCATTCTCCTCTCCTCCCAGCTAAAATCCCATAGGCAATGGTTGCAACCACTCCCTTGCATGTGCTTGTAACTCCAGTGTCCCTTTCTAGCAGTGTCTATTCACCTGTCCAACATCGTCAGTCCCTTGTTAAGTCCCCAACTTTCTGCCTATGCCATGATAGCACCCACAAAATAATTATGGCTAGAGAAAGACACAAAATCATGTTGGCTAATATCTCTTTAAACCCATCTGCCAGCTGGGCACAGTGGCTCACACCTGTAATCCCAGCACTTTGGGAGGCGGAAGCGAGAGGATTGCCTGAGTCCAGGTGTTCGAGAACAGCCTGGGCAACTTGGCAAGATCTCATCTCTACAATAAAACAAAAAATTAGCCAGGCGTCGTGGTGCATGCCTATAGTTCCAGCTACTTGGAAGACTGAGGCAGAAGCGTCATCTGACCCTAGCAGGTTGAGACTGCAGTGGCCATGAGCATGCTACTGCACTCCAGTCTGGGTGACATAGTAAGACGCCAACTAAAAAAAAAAAAAAAAGTTGATGGCAGCAACTGGAGAAGGAATTATTGATGATTAGCAAAGGGGAAAATTGCTGGGGTGCTGTCCTTGAACAGATGAGAAGGAAAGGAATGGATAGCACAGATAGGGCTTGGTTGGGGGTAGGGTTTGAGTGTGTGCATTGGGGAGCCTTCTGGATATTGTCTTCTGGCTGTATCTCTCTCCTTTTTCCCTCAATGAAATAAGAAGCCAGGTCATTGGCTGACAGTATGGGGGAGAAAAGCACTGGAGGTGTGAGGAAAGAAAGGAGTAGGAAAGAGTCGCTAGGAGAGTGGGCTAGTGAATGGACTTAGGAACCACCGCATCTGGCAACAAAATACATTAATTCTTTTATTTAAAAACAAAACTCTTGCTTTCACTTTCCCCTCCATTTGCCGTCCTATTACTGTGTTCCAAATTATAGCAAAATTCTTGAAAACAACCACCTCTATTCAGTGTCTTCAGTCCTCTCATGTTTTCCCCCATTTATCATGAAAAATTTCAAACCCACAAGAATGCTGAAATAGTCATATGACTCTCTGTATAATTTTTATTTAGATTCCCCAAAGGACAGTATTTTGAATATTTGCATTTGTGTGCTCTCTCTCTCTCTCTATATATATGTATATAATCACCCTACTCCAGAGCCTTTTAACAGTAGCTCTCATGACACTTCAGCTGGGTGCTAGTTATTAAGCTACTGCCTCGCAGTTCCAAACCTGCCTTCTCTCCTCTCCTGTGATGCTGGATCTGGGACACTTGGCTTTGCCAGCCGCTCCCTGTTAGCCTCCACCAATAGGGGGAACTAGAGGGAGACTGCAGGCTGGAGGAGGGAGAAGGGACTTGTTCCTTTGTGTATGCTTCCTGTTCCTCTGAGTGTCGTCCAGCAATGCTTCACCACAGCTGCAGCAGGGTCCACAACAGCAGCAGCAGCTGAATTCCATTTGCAGTTTTTTTTTACTCACAGAACCAGCTTTACTATGTGACCCTCAGAGACACCAACGCTAGCCAGCATGCCTTCCTCAGAGGTCTGGTCCTGGGTTCACAAGTCCCTCCCTCAAACTCAGGAATGCCAGCACTGGCCAAGCCCTTCCTTGGAGTTTCAGCCCCAAAGGAACCCTTCTCCAAGCTCAACAGTGGTTGTCACATTTGACATGGTTGATTATTCCCCCCTTCCTGAAATACTTTCTCATTTGGAAACCACTCTTTTCCTCCTACCTACTGGATGTTTCTTCAGCTCTCTGAACTCCTAAAATGGGGGAAAAAGAAGTTCAGTTCTTTTTCCACATACACTCATTCCCTGGGTGATCAATTTCAGTCTTGTGACCTTGTTACAATTTACTAATGTTGTGGAGGTAAGAGAAAGAAGTAATCTAGTCTACTGCCAGTTGGAGGGTAAACTAAAACAACCTGTTTTTGAGGGCAACTAAAATTCCATGTCTCAGAATTTTCTTTCAGATATAATCCCAGTCTTATAGATATAATCCCAGAAGGGTAAAAAGACAGTATGTATAAGAATGTTAATTGAAATAATGTTTTCAATCACGACAGTTTTTTGGGGGTTTTTTGAGTTGGACTTTCACTCTGTCACCCAGGTTGGAGTGCAGTGGCACACTCGTGGCCACTGCAGCCTGGAGCTGCTGGGCTAAGGCGGTCCTTCAGTCTCAACCTTCCAAGTAGCTGGAACTACAGGCACATGCCACCATACCCAGCTAATTTAAAAAAAAATTTATTGTAGATATGAGGTCTCGCCAAGTTCCCAGGCTGGTCTCAAACGCGTGGGCTCAGGCAACCCTCTCACCTCCACCTCCCAAAGTGCTAGAATTACAGGCGTGAACCACCACGCCCAGCCTGATGGCAGTTTTTTAAAAATTGTAGCAACACCTGTTTGCTTTAAATTAACTGTGCTAATTATAAATGAGGCCTCCAGCACCATTTCTTTATACAGATTCCTTAGAATCTACCAGACAGAAAGGTCATTTAAAGCAAGGATTCAGAGGCCAGGCATGGTAGCTAATACCTATAATCTCAGCACTTTGGGAGGCCAAGGTGAGAGAATTGCCTGAGCCCACAGGTTCGAGAACAGCTTGGGCAACTTGGTGAAACCTCATCTCTACAATAAATCAACAAAAATTAGCCAGGAGTAATGGCGCACACCTGTAGTTTCAGCACTTGGAAGCCTGAGGTGGAAGGATCACTCGAGCCCAGCAGGCTGAGGCTGTAGTGGCCGTGAGCATGCCACTGCACTCCAGTCTGAGCAACAGAGTGAGACTCTGACTCAAAAAAATAAAAAATAAACAAACAAATAAAGTAAGAATTCTGAAGCTAGACCACTTAGCTTCAAATACTAGTTCTACTCACTAGATGTGTCCACCTTGGGCAAATTACTATGCTTCAGTTACCTCTTCATAAAATGTTATAAGAAGGTTGTGAGAATTAAATGAGTTAACACAGATGATAGGGAGGCATATGGCACCCAGTATGTGTAAAATAAATGTTAGCAAACTTAACCAGTGCTACATTTACCAAGAAATAAAATTATATTTTTTTATCAATCAGATTTCTCAGTAACCTGCAATCTCTTTCTACTCAATCATTCTGAAATACTGAGGGACTTAGTTTCAGTCTTCACAATAAAGCCAAGGGATGATAATACAGAGATACCAGTTGAATATTTTACCTCCTTGAGGCTTTTTTTTTTTTTTTTTTTTTGAGTTGGAGTCTCACTCTGTCGCCCAGACTGGAGTGCCGTGGCCGCACCCGGCCACCGCAGCCTCGACCTGCTGGGCTCTGGCGATCCTTCCGCCTCAGCCGTCCAAGTAGCTGGAACTACAGGTGCGCGCTACCACGCCTGGCTAGTGTTTGATTTATTGTAGAGATGAGGTCTCGCCAAGTTGCCCAGGCGGGTCTTGAACCCGCGGGCTCAGGCAATCCACTCACCTCGGCCTCCCAAAGGCACGGGATTATAGGCTGAGCCACCGAGCCCAGCTATCCTTGAGGCTTTAACAAGAACATACCAACAAGACAGGCTTAGCCCAGCCAAATGTCAGCCTGTGAGGTTCTGAATTAGTCAGAAACCATACTGTGCACACAGTTCCTCACCTCACACTTTCGATCTGCTTCGGAGACATTAAGATTGTTTATATTCTGCTCGATGGTTTTGTATGAATGCTTCTTCTTTGGCTTTGGAGCCTTTTTGGTTGTTCCCGTTTCAGTAGCACTTCCATCTAAAAGAAGAAATAAAATTTATTACTGCAAGGCAGCTTTGAAGCATGTGACTGAACTTAACTCAAGGTCTTCAAAACCCTAAGGAAGGGTGTTATTTAAACATATGCAATTCTCTCAGAGCAACAGGTCTATCCAATCTGCAGCTTGTGGAGAAACCTAGTGCTAGAGTTGGCTTCAAACATAAGCCAGTTTCCGAAGACCTCCCCCCCAAAATTAGAAGCTCCCTAGTTGGTAATGTTTACTCAACCATGCCTAAAGTAAAATTTATTTTTATTTCTTTTTTTCTTTTCTTTCTTTTGCCCAAGCTGGCCTTGAACCCTTGGGCTCAGGCAATCCTCTTGCCTCTGCCTCCCAAAGTGCTAGGATTACAGGTGTGAGTCACCGTGCCCGTGTGTGTGTGTGTGTGTGTGTGTGTGTGTGTGTGTGTGTGTGTGTGTGTGTGTATTTTAAGAGACAGGGTCTCCCTCTGTCACCCAGGCTGAAGCACAGTGGTGTGATCATAGTTCACTGCAGCCTTGAACTCCTAGGCTCAAGCAGTCCTCCCACCTTGGACTCCCAAAGTGCTGAGATTACAAGCATGAGTCACTAAGCCTGGCCTCATATATGATTCTAAAAATGTCATGGCCAGGTGCAGTGGTTCACGCCTGTAATCCCAACACTTTGGGAGGCCTGCTTGAGGCTAGGAGTTTGAGACCAGCCTGGGAAACATAGTAAGATACCATCTACAGAAAAAACAAATAAAAATAGAAATGTCCATGTTTTCATCAATAAAAAGAGATAACTGATTTCTTGTGACCTCATTCTAGTATAACACTCAACTACCCGGTATGCCCTAAAAGAAGTCACTTAAATAAAGGTCCCAAATTCACACACCTGCACCATGGTCCTCCACTTCTTCTGAAGATGGCGCTTCTTTGCCCAGTCCCCCAAGGACCCTGTATACATCAGCATGGACAGCATCTACACGCACGGCATAGATCTTGGTGCTGGCATCAAGAGTGCCAGCAGCCACCTAGTCAAACAAGCAGAGCTGTACTCATGAAGATGCACAGAAAAGGACTTCTGAACAGGTGAATCACAACAAGCTTCACAAAATATTTCTTGTCCAAGAAAACAATGTTAAAGATCCACCCTCCTAAGACTGCTAGGGAAAAGCAGAACATATATTTTCTTTGTATTTCACCAGTTTAGGAAAGTAAAGTAGCTAATACAATGCCTAAACGAGGAACGCACTCATGTATTTGCAGAATTAAATTGCGTTATACTAAGCATTAGAAATAATCATCATTTAATTCAGATGCAAGAGAAAATGGACATCCTTCTTACTTTAAAGTTGGTGGGTTCGGTGTCTTTCTGTTTAAGAATCTCTGACATAAAATCAATCAAGTGTAAGCCAAAAGCATTCTTGGTAGTAATTTTCTGAAAACAGAAAAGTTTGTTATTTATAGCCTAAGCTCATGTAAATAATGCTACTCTGAAAGAGGAAATCAAGTCTTTTTAAGAAATATCTTTAGCCGGGCTCGGTGGCTCAGCCTGTAATCCCGCACCTTTGGGAGGCTGAGGTGAGTGGATTGCCTGAGCTCGCGGGTTCGAGACCCGCCTGGGCAACTTGGCGAGACCTCATCTCTACAATAAATAAAAAATCAGCCGGGCGTGGTAGTGAGCGCCTGTAGTTCTGGCTACTTGGAAGGCTGAGGCGGAAGGATGGCCGGAGCCCAGCAGGTCGAGGCTGCAGTGGCCGGGAGCGGCCACTGCACTCCAGTCTGGGCGACAGAGTGAGACTCCAACTCAAAAAAAAAAAAATCTTTTCTTTTTTTTTTTTTTGGTGACAGGGTCTCACTTTGTCACCTAGGCTGGAGTGCAATGCCGCCATTATAGCTCACTGCAGCCTTGACCTCTTGGGCTCAGGCAACCCTTCTGCCTCAGCCTCCAGAGCACCTGACTAATTTTCTTATTTTCTTTACAGACAAGGACTCACTATGTTGCCCAAGCAGGTCTCTAATTCCTGGGCTCAAGCAACCTTCCCACCTGGGCCTCCCAAAGTGCTAGGATTACAGGCATGAGCCACCGCACCCGGCTGAAAGAGGGAACTAAGTCTTTATACAGGAATACCCACATCTCACCACTGATCTAACACTTGGCAAGAGATAGATCACAAATGTGTGTCCTCACACTCATGCCTGAAGAGTGACAGCACATGATTCCTGAGTGTTCACTGTGTGGAAATCCTGCTCTAAGCCCTGCACAAGAAAGGACTCAGTCACTCTCACAACTACTCTAGGAGGCAGGCACTACCCTCATTCTCCAGGGAAAGGCCCTGCAGTGGTTGGATGACTAGCACACGACTTGTAGGTGTGTAGCCTCCAACTCAGGCCAGCTCCAGTACTATTAGCTCTAGAACTCTAAGACCTAGCTACTGTCCAGCTCCAGAATTCACACTATTAACCCCTGAGCCATGCCACCTCTCTAGATATACTGCAGATACCAGGCAACCTCTCAAGAGGAACACCAAAGGTCTCTAAGAAACAGTAAAACTATCTAAAAACACCTGCATTAAAACTCACTGAAGAATAAAATAATTATGACTGATCGTGCATTCTCTACAGAATCAAGATAGCTACATTTACCCTCTAACCAAGATGAACAATCAAAACCTTCAACATCAAAATCTTCAGTGATAAACCAGCAAATACTCACGTTTTCAGTGGATAGTTTGATACAGGTGGAGTAATGTTCTGTAATCTGCGTGTTTGTAAACTTAGGGATAGTAGATGAAACATCAACACTCCTAAATGGAAAACAAAAACAAACAACTCTGGCAAGGATCCATGATACTGTAACTTTTCAAAACCCAAACTCAGAACCCATGAATTTTTGTGGAGATGCCTGGACCCACACAACCCACGTCAAAATGGATGTTTGAGGGAGAGCCAGCCTGGAAACTCACCTACTGGAGGGGGAGGCTAACAAACAAGACGAGTCTGTGCTGAACTGCAGGTCAAAGACCCTAGAGCGTCTCCGCTGAAGTCGCTCCTTTTCATCATCATTCTGAGGAAAGTCTTTAAGGACTGGGGTGCCAGGAGTACTGAGAGAGGCCTTCCTGGGCAGAAGCATCGAGAACACCCGTTCCGAAGGTGAGGAGGCACTATGGGGGTGTCCACGGGTCTCTGAAGAAGAGTTATTCATTGTGGTTGGCAGTGATGGAACAAAACGCTCAAGAAACCTTCAACAGAAAAATTCCTATATCTAAAGGGGACTTGGCCTATCATAAGATTGAGGTTCACCATCTATTGCCCACTAAAATCTTCTACAATTCTAATACTTAATGGCTAGAACCTCTAGAATTTGGGTGATAGGTTTCTGATGCTTCCTTGCTAATCTGTGACAAATAGCCACTCTGCAGCTATCTAAGTACCACATGGATATAAAGATGGGTAAGGTGAGCCGGGCTCGGTGGCTCAGCCTATAATCTGGCGCCTTTGGGAGGCTGAGGTGAGTGGATTGCCTGAGCCCGCGGGTTCAAGACCCGTTTGGGCAACTGGGCAAGACCTCATCTCTACAATAAATCAAAAATCAGCCGGGCATGGTATGCACGCCTGTAGTTCCGGCTACTTGGAAGGTTGAGGCGGAAGGATCGCTGGAGCCCAGCAGGTCGAGGCTGGGCGACAGAGTGAGACTCCAACTCAAAAAAAAAAAAAAAAAAAAGACGGGTAAGGTAATACTGCTGCCTCTGATAAGCTCATAAACTAAAAAGACAACAGACATAGATAACCAACCATGCCAGGTAAGGAGAGACAGATGCTGAGACAAAGGTGAAATATGGGCTATAGAGTCAGACAGATCGAGTTCTTTTTTTTTTTTTTGAGTTGGAGTCTCACTCTGTCATCCAGATTGGAGTGCAGTGGCATGCTCCCAGCCACCGCAGCCTCGACCTGTTGGGCTCCGGCGATCCTTCCGCCTCAGCCTTACAAGTAGCCGGAACTACAGGCGCATGCTACCACGACCAGCTAATTTTTTTGATTTATTGTAGAGATGAGGTCTCACCAAGTTGCCCAAGCGGGTCTCGAACCCGCGGGCTCAGGCAATTCACTCACCTCGGCCTCCCAAAGCGCGCGATTACAGGCTGAGCCACCGAGCCCGGCCAGACTGAGTTCTAATTCCAGCTTCTCCAAGTCTTGGTGAGGAGACAGGGAATAAATAACATAAACATATAAAATAAATAGAAAGTTCCAAAGAATCACCCACAGATTACTTGATAACTGCAAAGGAAAAATGTCTTTTATAATGAAAAATCTGCCAGTCACCACATTAACCAGTCAAATGTAGCTACACTAAAATGAGACAACCTGAAACTTACTCACTTCCTGAAATGACACAACATAAAATTCATGGCAGTGACCAAGAACTATTTAACCAAAAACCTTAGATCTTTAACTCTCAGTTTACCAGAAATACAAGTATCGAGGAACAAGTTAAATAACATCACAAGGAAATATTCAGACAACTCTAGAGTGTGGGACAGTTTACAAGACAACTGGCTTAGTCTCTTAATTTAAAAGTTGCTGACAAAAAAAAAAAGTAAAAGGTAGGGGGAACTCTTCTGGATTAAAAAGAACCAAAGAGTCATACAAACCAAAAATGACGCACGAGCCTTCAGCTAATCCTTGGTCCAAAAATTAACTACAAACATTTTGGGGATAACTAGGAAAATTTAGAATACAGTTTAGGGCAACTCCCTTGGGTTCCCTCCCACTGTGGGACTTTTCTGTCCTCTCAATAAATCCTGCTTTCTCAAAAAGAAAAAGAGAATACAGTTTAGATATCAGATAACATCAAGGACTTGATTTTTATTGACTTAGGTGTGACAATATATATGATTACGTCATTATTTTTAGTAGATGCAAAAGAAACAATTCAGAGGTGAAGTGAAATGCTTACTTTCAAGTGGATCAGTTGAAAATAAATATAAAGCAAAGACCAAAATGTCAGCAGTTGTTGGATCTAGGTAGTAGATGTTAGTGTTTATTATCTTAGCCTTTTAATTTCCCTGTGTGAAAATTTTAATAAAAAAATATTAGAAATTATATGGTCGGGTACAGTGACTCAAGACTGTAATCCCAGCACTTTGGGAGGCTGAGGCGAGAGGATTGCCTGAGTCCACAGATTCGAGACCAGTCTGGGCAACTTGGCAAGACCTCGTCTCAACAATAAATCAGAAAATTAGCTGGGCGTGGTAGCACGTGCCTGTAATTCCAGCTACTTGGAAGGATGAGGCAGGATTACCTGAGCTCAGCAGGTCGAGGCTGTGGTAGCCATGAGCATGCCACTGCACTCCAGTCTGGGTGACAGAGTGAGACTCCAACTCAAAAAAAAAGAATATATACGGCATGTGAGTTGGAGATAAATGTTATGGAGAAAAATAAAGCATGTAAGGGGAATAAGGAGGATTAGGGAACAGAGATAGGTGGTCCTTTTAAATTGAATGGTCAAGAAAGGCTTCACCAGGAAGGTAACATCAGAATCAAGACCATGCAGATATTTGGGGAAAGCTACATCAAAGCAGAGAGAATAGCAAGTACAAAGGTGGGAACGTGCTGGCATACTTGAGGGGGCCAGCGTGGTTGAAATGGAGAAATCCAGGGGGAGTGGTGCAGCAATCTGAGGGGGTCAGACCCTCCAAAGCCTGTAAGAGCAGGGACATCAATTAGTCAAGACGCAGAAAGGGACATGAGCATTACTTATGGGCCACTGTCAAGTGAGAAGGGAAGTGATTGGACGATGACAAGAGGAACCAAGTGACCTAACATACTTCAAGATGATCCCTCTGGATCTGAAAAGGGAGCAAGCACAGACAAGCAGGAGGAACCGTTAGAAGGCAACTGCCAATAATTAGGACAAAAAACAACAGGGATTCAGAGGAGAGAAGTGGCAGTGGAGGAAGTAAGAAGTAATTCAGGCATTGGATACAGTCTCAAGTTAGAGCCAACATGATTTCCTGATGGATCAAATGTGGCGCATGAAGGAAAACAGGAGACTCAAGAATAACTGCAAGGGTATCCTCAAACTGATGAAATGGAGTTGCCATGAACCGAGAGAGGAAGACAAGCAGAGAAAGGAGGCAAGGTCAGGGCTTAGTTTTGGACACACTAGGCTTGAGATGCTTATTAGTTATCCAATGGGGATCTACTCCTAGGATGTAGGGAAAAGTTCCAGGCTAAATATACACATTGGGAAGTAATCGGCATATAGGGAGTATGCAAAGCCATAAGACTAGATTAAATCTTAAATCACTAAATAAATGAGGAGAGTGAGAAAAGAACAGAAGTCTAAGGCCAAGTCCTAGAACACTACAAAAGTTTCAAGAGTGGGAAAGAAAGAGGAACCAGCAAAAGAGATGAGGAGTGTACACCTATACCTAGTGAGGTAGGGAAAAAAGTAGTAGAATGTGGTATTCCAACAGCCAGGTGAAGAAAGTATTTCAGGGAAGGAAGATGTGATGAGCTATGTCAAAAATGGCTGATAAGTCAAATTAGATGAGGACAGAACAGCTCGTTGGATTTAGCTACTTAGAGGTTTACTGGTTATCTTGACAAGAGCAGTTTTCCTAGAGTACCGACTGAAGTGAATTCAAGAGAGAATTTGGGAAGAGAAATAGGAGACAGCAAACACAGATAAGGTTTTCAAGGACTGTAGAAAAAAAGGAGAGAGATCAGAGGGTAAGGACTGAAGGGGAAGTGAAGTCAAGAAAGCAATTTTTAAGATAGAAAAAAAATTCAACCAGGCGTGGTGGCTCATGCCTGCAATTCCAGCACTTTGGGAAGCAGAGGCTAGAGGATTGCCTGAGCCCACAGGTTCGAGATGAGCCTGGACAACACGGTGAGACCTCATCTCTACAATAAATCAAAAAATTAGCCAGGCATGATGGCGCGTGCCTGAAATTCTCTCTAATTCACTTTCTAAATAAACTATGTTTTCCGATAAAAAGAAAAAATGACTCAGAAGGTCTGGCTGTAAACTCCAGTTCCACCACTTACTATCTGACAAACATTTAGGCAAGGAAACGTTCTAAGCATCTGTTTCATTCCCCAAAATGGGAATAAGAATATAGACCTCAGCTGGTTCAGAATTGGTGATGCCCCAAAAAAAAAAAAAAATTGTATATGCACAATACAACATATATTGTATAGAAACACATTAAAAATAAAGTGAAGCCGGGCTCGGTGGCTCAGCCTGTAATCCCGCGCCTTTGGGAGGCTGAGGTGAGTGGATTGCCTGAATCTGCGGGTTCGGGACCCACCTGGGCAGCAGGACCTCATCTCTACAATAAATCAAAAAATCAGCCGGACATGGTAGCGCATGCCTGTAATTCTGGCTACTCGGAAGGCTGAGGCGGAAGGATCGCCGGAGCCCAGCAGGCGAGGCTGCGGTGGCCGGGAGCGGCCACTGCACTCCAGTCTGGGCAACCAAGTGAGACTCCAACTCAAAAGAATAAATAAATAAAATAAAATAAAGTGATACCCAATAAATATTAAATGGCTGCCCATGTGAGGGAGAAATAGGGATAAAAATAGGGATAAAAGGGAATAAAATAAGCCAGGAAGTGCAGCTCACACCTGTAATCCCAGCACTTTGGGAGGCAGAGGCAAAAGGATTGCCTGAGTGCAGGGGTTTGAGACCAGCCTGGGCAATTTAGTGAAACCATATCTCTACAATAAGTTAAAAAATTAGCTGGGTATGGGGGCACACGCCTGTAGTTCCAGCTACCTGGAAGGCTGAGGCAGAAAGATCGCCTAAGCTCAGCAGGTCGAGGCTGTGGTGGCCGGGAGCAGCCACTGCACTCCAGTCTGGGCAACAGAGTGAGACTCCAACTCAAAAAAAAAAAAAAAAAAAAAGGAAAAATGGAAAGGAAGGAGGTAGGAGACATTTAGATGCGAGTACTGCAGGGTAAGGAAAGAAATTGGACCTTGAGAGAAGACACCCTAACAAAAATCCATAGCATTAAAGGAGCAACTTGTTTAAAAGGGAAACTAAACTAGGGAATTAGACGCACACTTTAATTCTCCAAATCTTCTTTCCCTGATTTCTCTCCTAGTCAAAGACTCATGCCTGGACATGAGGCTTGAAAAAATGACAATGGAGTTTGGCCATGTCAAAGACTAGGAGAGAAAAAGTCTTTGATCAAAGTCTGTGATATTATGCATCCATTCATTCAACAGATGGTTACTAAATTCAAGACACTTACTTCCTGAATGAAGAACCAGAAGAGGAATATAAACCACTTCCTATGTCTACTTCCTCATCTCCCACTCATTTTTCAGCCCTCTCTGGTCTGCTTCCTATTCCTACCACTCCATGAAAATTGTTTTGTCATGATCATCTACAACTTCCACATGGCCAAACTCCATTGTCATTTTTTCAAGCCTCCTTTTTCTTGAGATTTGGCAGCATTTGAAACAGTTGCCAATCCTTTCCTCCTCTTCCTTCTCCTCTATCCAGCCTTCTTTTTTTTTTTTTTGAGTCAGGGTCTCATTGTGTTACCCAGGCTGGAGTGCAGTGGCATAATCATGGTTCACCACAGACTCCACCTCCGGAGCTTAAGCGATACTCCTGCGTCAACCTCCCAAGTAGCTGGAACTACAGGCACGTGCCACCACATTGGACTAATTAAAAAAAATTTTTTGTAGAAGTAAGGTATGTTGCCCATGCTGGTCTTGAACTCCTGGGCTCAAGCCATCCTCCCGCCTATACCTCCCAAAGTAGGATTACAGGCTTGAGTTACCTCACCTGACTTCTATCCAGGCTTTAATGTTGGTTCTAGATGAACTCTTTACAAAGTCTTCCTTGTATTCTCACCTGTTCCCATGGTTTTATGATCTACATAATGTCTAAAGTTATTTCTTAGCCCAAGGGCACTTCCCTGAGTAGTCTATATGACTCTCCTGAATGCCAAATTTTTACTGAGATGATTTTTTTTTTTTTTTGAGTTGGAGTCTCACTCTGTTGCCCAGACTGGAGTGCAGTGGCCGGGAGCGGCCACCGCAGCCTCGACCTGCTGGGCTCCGGCGATCCTTCCACTCAACCTTCCAAGTAGCTAGAACTACAGGCGCATACTACCACACCCGGCTAATTTTTTAATTTATTGTAGAGATGAGGTCTTGCCAAGTTGCCCAGGCAGGTCTCCAACCCGCGGGCTCGGGCAATCCACTCACCTCAGCCTCTCAAAGCGTGGGATTACAGGCTGAGCCAATGAGCCTGGCTAGAAATGATTTTTTTTAAATCAAGGTCTCACTCTGTTGCTGGAATGCTGTGGCACAATCATGGCTCACCACCGTCTCAACCTCCTGGGCTCAGGTGATCTTTCACCTCAGCCTCTTGAGTAGCTGGGACTACAGGCACGCACCACCACGCCAAGCTAGTTTTTTAAATTTTGTAGAGATGAGGTCTCCCTATGTTGCCCAGGCTGAGTTCAAACTTCTAGGCTCAAGCGATCCTCCCACCTTGGCCTCCCTAAGTGCTGGTATTACAGGCATGAGCCACCATGCCCAGCCTCAGGTGATTATTGACCCCTTCACCTGAGTGTCTCTCAGGTAATTCACATTTACCATGCCCAAAATGTAACTCAATTTCCAAACTTTTTACCAGGGCCTACCAGTCAGATCTTACTCACTAACCTTAGTCACAATGTTCTCCTCCAGTCCTAGTCCAGGTCAGGCTTTTTCCTGCCTCGTTTTTCCTTTTGCTTGAAACACGTTCCCCAGTCTCTGCTTAAAGATCTTCCCTGAATCCCTAATCTAAAGAAGCCAGGCCCTACACAGCTCTTCTCAATCAGAACACTCGGTCTCATCTGTAATCATTTCGTTTGCCTGTCTCTCCAAGTCCAACTCCCAAGACTACAGAGATCTTATTTGTTTTGTTTTTATTATTTTTCTGCATTTGACAGAGGGTCTGGCCCAAAGGGAACCCTCCTAAATTTGAATGCAAAAGCTAAATGCTAAGCATACAGAGGTAACCACAACGATTCCACAGTCCTCAAAATAACATCTATTCCAGGAAAATCGCTTTTTTAATGGAGAGAGATGTCCGGCACTGCGTGAAAGCTCAAACGAGAAGCCGCTCTACCGTCCACGTAGGGACAGAAGGGACCCACTCCGCGCGCGCTCCTGACGCCGGCCGAAGCTGTGTCCTGATTGGCCGGCCGCCTCATCTGCCCCGCCTGCCCGCCCTCCTTCCCCCTCGCCTACCTCTGCACTCGGTCGACGGGCCGAGAGCCAGGCTGAACATATCCGCTCTCCCTACTCAGTCTGGGCCGGACCCGCCTGCTCGAAGCACCGTTTCGCTATGCGACCTTCCCGCCGCCCCTCCACCCAGCCGGACCTCACCTGGACAGGGAGGTCTCATCTTGCCTTCCGTGTCTAGGGAGCTGGTTTTAAATCGCGCGCGCAGAGACGCCAGAACGCCGTAACGGCCGCGTTACGTCACGGGGGGGGGCGGTGCCCGCGGCACGCATGCGCAGAACGCTTCGGTCGTCCGCGGGAATCCGTCTCTGTGGATGGCGCGAAAGTGAGGCGTCTCGTATCGACTGCTTCTAGCCTGGGTCCTGAGAGTATTTTCAGGGCTCCCTGGTCCCTCTGAAATAGTAGGAAAAAGCCCTGCTTCCGTGCGCTAGGAACCCAGTGTCGAGCAGGGCGGGCAAGAGCCTCTCTTTCGTGGAACTTACTTTCTAATGGAGAGGAAGGTTACCGAGAAAACGAAGTTCTTCCTCTTGGAGCGAGACGCTGAAACGTAGGAAGGGTGTGGGACGGAGGTAAGAAGAGCCGAAGCGGGAAGGAGAGGCGTTTCAGGCGGGGAAAGGACGAGTGAGATGTACTTTTTTTTTTTTTGAGTCGGAGTCTCACTCTGGCGCCCAGGCTAGGGTGCAGTGGCACGCTCACGGCCGCCGCAGCCTCGACCTGCTGGGCTCCCGCGATCCTTCCGTCTCAGCCTTCCAAGTAGCCGGAATTAAAGGCGTGCGCCACCATGCCCGGCTAATTTTTTGATTTATTGTAGAGACGAGGTCTCACTAAGTTGCCCTGGCTGGTCTCGAACCCGTGGGCTCAGGCAGTCCTCTCACCTCGGCCTCCCAAAGTGCTGGGATTATAGGCGTGAGCCACCTTCATTTTTAAATGAAGGGCATCGTCTTAATCAGATTCTTGTGAAAAGCTTCCTGGAGGCCAGGCGCAGTGGTTCACCCCTGTAATCCTAGCACCTTGGGAGGCGGAGACCAGATGATTGCCTGAGCCCAATAAATCAGGAAAAATTAGCCGAGCGTGGTGGTGCACATCTGTAGTTCCAGCTACTTGGAAGGCTGAGGTGGAAGGATCGCCTGAGCCCAGCAGGTCGAGGCTGCAGGGGCTGTGAGCGTGCCACTGGACGACAGAGAGATTTCAGCTCAAAAAAAAGTTTCCTGGAAACCATCACTTTTCCCCAAAAATGTCGGAAAAGTGAGAGGAGTGTAAATAGCTGCCTGTTGGTTCAGCTTCATCTGACCCAAAGGATTGAATTACAGAAGAAAAGGCAAGGGCAATTCCCTCAGATATCCCTAGAACATCCTGTAATTTCTTGTAACTCACACATCTGGCATCTTTTATGGTGTTTATACTCTAGGGCACTATTGGCATTTGGGGTGAAACAATTCTTGACATGGAGGGTGCTACATGCCTGTAGGCTGTTAAGTGTTTGTTTAACTTTGCCCACAAATGTCATCAGGGCCACTCAGTCATTTTGGCAACTAAAAAGTATTGCCCTTTTTTTTTTTTCTGGTCAGAGCCTGTCGCCCACAGTAGAGTGAAGTGCAGTGACGTGAGAGTAACATGACCCCAGCTCATGGCAACCTCCTGGGCTCTGGTGATCCTAATGCCTCAGCCTCCCAATTAGGCTGTGCCACTACACTGGGCTACTTTTTTTATTTTTATCGAGGCGAAGTCTCACTATGTTGTCCAGGCTGGCTGGCCTGGAATTCCTGAGCTCAGGCAATCCCCCTCACTCCCCAGTCTCCCAGCCCCCTCCATCCCCACCTCTCAAAGTTTTGGGATTACAGGTCTGAGCCACTGCACTTTCTAAACCTATTTGTTGTTCACATGAGCTTGTTCTTCTGGTGACCATCTTCAGATCTTTAGGGTAAGGCATTGTGGGACAGCAGAAAGAAAAGGAGTTCTTCATCGCAGTCAATGATACCACCAGCCACCCAAGAACCCAAATCAGCACCCAGGAGTCATCCTAGATAGCACCCTAACTCCTCTCTCCACACACAGTCCATTATCAAGCAAGCTTTATTAGCTCCTTAAAAAATCTATTCATAGCTGGGCTCAGTGGCTCAGCCTGTAATCCTGCGCCTTTGGAAGGCTGAGGTTAGTGGATTGCCTGAGCCCGTGGGTTCGAGACCCGCCTGGGCAGCGAGACCTCATCTCTACAGTAAATCAAAAAATCAGCCGGGTGTGGTAGCGCATGCCTGTAATTCCGGGTACTTGGAAGACTGAGGCGGAAGGATCGCCGGGAGCGGCCACTGCACTTCAGTCTGGGCGAAGGAGTGAGACTCCAACTCAAAAAAAAAAATCTATTCATGCCAAGCACAGTGGCTCACGCCTGTAATCCCAACACTTTGGGATGCGGAGGTGAAAGGATTGCCTGAGCCCAAGGTTCAAGACCTCATCTCTATAATAAATAAAAAAAATTAGCTGGGCGTGGTCCCGCATGCCTGTGGTTCCAGCTACTTGGAAGGCTGAGGCAAAAGGATCATCTGAGCCCAGCAGGTCTCTACGGTGGCTGTGAGTGTGCCACTGCACTCCAGCCTTGAACAACAGAATGAGACCAAAAAAAATTAAAATTTAAAATTTAAAAAAATCTGTTCAGTCCTGCCTGCCTCCTTTTCATCCATCTTACCTGCTCTCGGGCCTGCTCTGACTGTCTTCTCCTTGGGCCCTGAGTGGCATTTGCCAAGTTCATATTTGAGCTATCACTCCCGCTTGTCCTCCACTACTTCCTTGCGGAAGCCTAAAACCCTTGAAAGGTTCCGCTGCCCTGGGAACTTCTAAGGGTCCTGATGGGTCGGCCTGCCTCCTGCTCCCTTGCAGCCTTTCCCGCCTTGTAGTATACCTTGTCTCCCTGGCTCAGTTTCCTTCAGCTGTTACAGGCTGATAAGAGGCCATTTTGGTTATATCAAAACAGTCATTTAGAAAAGACTTAGAAACTTGTATTAAGTGGAATTGAGCTGAACATAGAAGCCATTTGAATTTGAAAGTGAACGTTTTTCCTTGTCCTCCCCTTAACTGTTCCTGGATCTAGTAACTTGCTAGTACTGAAGGAAACACAACCATCTTCATTGAGCCTCCTGGTAAGCAGGAGACACACGCAATAAGACTGCACGTAATTAGCTGGGCGTGGTAGCGCGCACCTGTAGTTCCAGCTACTTGGAAGGCTGAGGCGGAAGGATCGACGGAGCCCAGCAGATCAAGGCTGCAGTGGCCGGAACCGCCACTGCACTCCAGTCTGGGTGACAGAGTGAGACTCCAACTCAAAAAAATAATAATAATTAAGAAATGGAGGCTGAGGCAAGAGGATTGTCTGGGCCCAGGGCTTCAAGACCAGCCTGGGCAACTTGGTGAGACCTCGTCTTTACAATATATCAAAAAATTAGCTGAGCCATGGTAGCACGTGCCTTGTAGTTCTGGCTACTTGGAAGGAAGGCTGAGGTAGAAGGATCGCCTGAGCCCAGCAGGTTGACACTGGGGTGGCTGTGAGTGTGCCACTGTACTCCAGCCTGGGTGACAGAGTGAGACTCTGACTCAAAAAAAGAAAGAAAAAGAAAGAAAGAAATGGGCTTTCTAAAACCCAGAAATGTATCTGTTCCTTAGTCTCTAGATGACAACTGCTTTCTTTCATGTCTTTGTATTAATTTTATGTATAATATTTAATCAAGCCTTGTGAACCAGAACTCCCGGAAGAAACAAAACAAAACTGGAGCCAACTAGTACACAGCCCTGAATTGTTCAAGGTAATTGTTACTGAGAAGAGTGGCAGCACTGATGTAATCTGAGCACTGGTTTGAGACAGTAACTGTTTGGGGTCTAAATACTGCGAAGGAAACTAAGTAATAGTCATAAGACATGTAGTCATTATTAATTGATGGGGAGGGAGATAAACTGTATGCTTTATTATAAATACTGGATGAAAACTCTGCTTGAAGTTTTTGGTGGATTCACAGCCTGTTCCCTGATTCCATGGTAGCAGAATAAAACTCCATATTTCTCCCAGCTTTCTGCCTTTCGTATTTGGTTGACCACAAGGGAAGCAGCCGATTGTTGGATCTGGCCATAACAGCCACTTGGGCCTTCTTTCAGACTCCCCTAACCATGCCCACTCCCACCATAGGGACTCTGGACATGCGCGTCCTCCACCTAGGATTCTCTTCATCCCCCTCTTCACCCTGTTAGCTCCACTTCCTCAGGGAGGCCTTCTTACTGAAACCTTCAGTAGTAGAACATGTCATGGCTGCAATTTTTTTATATGTGTTAGGGGGACTATTTCATGCCTCCTGCATTGATTGTCAGCTCCGTGAGGATGAAGCCATATCTGCTCTGCTCACCATTGTTTTCCTGCAGACCCTGGACACAGCAAATACTTAAATATATGTTGAATGAGTACAGCTGGAAGACAAATTCAATCCTATTACATTCTCGGGACCTCATTTTCTTCCTTGGCTATAAAATGTGACAGTACCTCCTTCGAAGACTGGACTTGCTCAGGATATGTGACGGGCCCTTGTCATGTCCCTTATTTGTTTCCTCTGATGAGTGCATTTGAGGGAAGAGAGTGGGAACAGCTGTGATCCTCTGGAGTCCATGTGTGCTCTAGGAGCAGCAAGGATCAGGAGGTGGTTGGTGGCACCAAATCAGAAGCCTTTGAGGAGCTAGCTTAAAATCCATGGCAGAAGGTGGGTGACCTACCAGGTAAGGCTCAAGGCTGTTGTGTAGGGATAACATAACGGAGCCACTTAAACTTCAAGCTTCCTGTGCAGGGAGGCAGAGCCAGCCCCACCCCAGCATCTCTGGGCCAGGCCCGCCCATTGCCCTCAGGTCTTTCACTCCCTGCTCTGAATGCCATCTTTGTTTTGGGGTTAGGCCTATGGAGGGTGCCAAAAAAATGAATGATTCATCCTAGTATCAGTGGTATGCAAGCCAATTTGTCAGTACAAAAGTAAAGTCCTAGGGCCCCTCCCCACTCCTAGGCCACCAGAAAAATGGTGCTGGAGTCATCTGCCTCCCCCCACCCACTTTACTCCTCATGGGGAGTCTACTTCCCCAAAATAAATGGGAAACAGCTTTAGTTTTCATGACGAACAATAGTGTTATCTGTTGGCTACCTGAACAAGCAGACTTTTGGCTTCAGTCTGCCCTGAACCTCCAGCCTGCAGCCGGCTTATATCATAATACAGTTTCTGATACAAACCATCAAGTCATGGGGCCTCAGTGGGCATGTAGCTGAAATGGCTTGGCATTCATTTTGGCCTCTATGCAAACGCCGTTAACTTTTGTACATGGTATGAAATTCCTGACCTCCTAAAGACTGGGCTAAGAACCAACAATTTCTGTTGTCTAGAATTTTCAAACAGTAACATACCACCCTTTAAAATATAGTGATTTTTGCTTTTCAAAGCACTTTAACCCTCACATCTTGTTTTATTCCCAAGATCACGCTGAAAGCTTCCTAGGGCAGGTATTTTCTTCTTGACTCTGCCACTTACTAGCCATGTGACCTTGGGGAAGTTGCTTACCCTTTCTGTGCCTTGGTTTCCTCATATGTATAATGGAGGGGATAAAGGGCCCACTTCGTAGCATTAAATAAGTTATGGTATGTAAAGCAACCAGAACGATGTCCAGACCACTGCAATGCTCAGTGAATGCCTAGTATTCCAATTACTATAACTGGTGCTGCATCCTGAGGGCTAGCCAGGTTTTGTTTTGGAATAAAGCTTAGCTCCTATCTAGAGGTTTCCCCTTTAATTGTCAGAGTATTCCCAGAGCACTACAGGTCTGTTCTTTCCATTACTACTTGTTTTTATTTAATACTCTTTCTTGCACCTTCTGCCCCACCCAAGCTTTGCTGACTATTCCCTTTGTAATCTTCTGCCCACTCACAACATTACATTTTCTTTCTTGTTTCCTGCTAGACTAGAAACAACCGTGTGTCCTAGAAATCATACCACCTTTCTACCTGAGCCAACTTTTAGAGTATATCCATGTTGTTTGTAGCCACTAAAATCTTTCAGTTTGGCTGACATTTTGGTTTAGGCATCATGAAAATTAATCACCTAGATGTTCCTTATTCTTCTCTGGCTACTGGCCAGACCTCTGGGAAACCACAAGGCAGACAGGTTCAAGGTACATTGAGAAATACCAGGATGTACTAGATGGAACTATTAGGGTAACATGAACTTCTTGGGAACAGGCATGTGAGAAAGCTGATCCACTGAATGTATTATTGCACAGATTTCAATGCATACAGAAAAGAGCCTTCTTTATTGGTTTGTAATTAAAACACCAGTGAATGATTTTCTAAACAAAAAGTATATAGATGTTTTTGAAACACCAAAATCCTACCAGCATAGAGCCAACCATCCTTTCATGTTACCTTGAAAGCAGTACTTGACAGATGTCAGCATGCAGCATGGGAGCACAGTAGCTGTCGTGCAGCAGAAGCCCCATATATTGACTGACATCGGCTTCTGGGATACTTTTAATTTATTTTTGCTGAGGGGAAGGTGTGGATTCTACAACTGAAGCCCATAAAGGCCAGCATTTCATCCCCCTGAGATCAAGATAAATGGGGACAGGTTCTCCTCCCCAGCAGATCTTCCTGGCAGTGCTGGCTATGCTGGGTGGAACAGCACTGATATTTTCAAAACAACCACACCCATAACTATAGCTGCATTTCTTAACACTCCTCCTCAGGATGCCCAAGGTTTTGAAAGAAGGGAAAATATACCAATCATGTCTCTAGAATCACAATTTTGTTAGAGTTGGACTGCTTCACAATCCCTTCCTGTCAAACCTGG
This sequence comes from Cephalopachus bancanus, assembly GCA_027257055.1. Lineage (NCBI taxonomy): Eukaryota > Metazoa > Chordata > Mammalia > Primates > Tarsiidae > Cephalopachus > Cephalopachus bancanus. The sequence continues at coordinate 774,518 of JAPVLO010000543.1, read as the reverse complement.
CAGTAGGCCTTGATTGTGATGACCCCTCTTTTAAAAACTGTAAACAGGCCAGGTGCAGTGGCTTATGCCTATAATCCAGCACTCTGGGAGGCCGAGGTGAGAGTATTATCTGAGCCCAGGAGTTCGAGACCAGCTTGGGCAACTTGGCGAGACCTCATCTCTACAATAAATCAAAAAATTAGCCAGGCATGGTGGTGTACCTCTGTAGTCATAGCTCTCTGGAAGGCTGAGATGGAAGGATTGCCTGAGCCCAGTAGGTTGAGGCTGCGGTGGCTGTGAGTGTGCCACTGCACTCCAGCCTGGGCGACAGAGTTGCGACTCCAACTCAAAAAAAGAAAAACTGTAAACATAGTTCAAGTAATCCCTTTGTCGTCTTTGAAAAGGTAATATAAAGGCATGACCAGACTGAGAAAAAGCACAGCTACACATGGTAGCTAAACCCTCATTCTGTTTAACAAACAAAAAGCTACCCCTAAGAAACAAAGTAATTGTACATGTCAGAGCCCCCAAAATGACTCTTCTCCTGAAAGCCTTTATAATGTTGCTTCCAGGCACTAAAAAATTCGTCAGATATTAGTGATTTCACCAATTATAGTAAATACATCTCAATTATGAGACCGGTCACTATTGACTTAATATTTGTGAATCAATGCTACTAAATTAGATAGTACCGGGATTTTTTAAATATGCATTCAAAACAGCTGTCTTGTCATATGAAAATGGGGTTCACTTGGTTATATTCTCAAAACAGTGAAAGTCTGAAAAATTGGATCCTAAATATGAGAAGTTTCCTGACACAGTATTTGGGATAAAATGGAGTGCCATCGGCTTGGATGAGAATTAAGCTAACAGTTCAACAGGGAAACCAATTCACAAGGAACATGTTAGGGGTCAATCACAAAAAGGAATAAGCTGGAATGGAGATATTCTCTGGTTCTCTTTTGCTTCCAGTGTTAATGCAAAAACACAACTTCACAGGTCTGTTTGGATCTTAACTCCTTAGCAGCAAGATCCTCCTGTAACATCTGTTGCCCTGGTCCTTCTTTGGGTCATGGTGAAAGTTAAGTCAGAAGAAGAAAACCTCAGATTAGGTCCTGCAGGCTGCATCCATCTTCGTGAGCATCTCGTGTACTCAAAATGTCCCTACTGGCAAGGTGACAGTCACATATACCATCCATATATCAAAAAAAAAACTCTTTTGCAGCCTGAGGAATCAGAAATACCTTCTACCCCCCCTTTTTTAATGGACTTTACATTAAGGTGCCACAGCCAGTGGGGCACGGGGCAGAGTTTTTACCTGGGTCAGAAGGTTGTGGAACTCTTCTACAGCCTGTGAATGTGCTATGGGGTTTAGCACCAAGTGTTGAAAGAGATTGACAGGCTCAGCATTCCGAAATGTCTTAGGGATGGGGATTGTCAGGGGCAGGAAAGTGTTACCAATGAGGAAATGATGGAGGGACCTTTGCTGGAGGCCACGTCCCAAGAACCAGAGAATGTCCTGGAGCCGCTGAGAGAGCTGGTTGTGCTGCCAGTCCGTCAGGGGCAGCCGTAATAACAGGTGCATGAGGGCTGTTTTGAAGTGGTAAGAGGTGAGGATGGAGTGGGATGCTCCTTTGGGTAAGCTCTGATGGTTTCGGAGACTTAAAATGATCTGGAGGCACTTAAGGTGACAGGTGTTCCCAGGAGCAAAACGCCCTACCAGCTTCAGGAACAAGTGCTCACAGGCTGCAAAGGACTCAGGCCAGTCCATACTGGTGAGCTGTTCCTGGTCAGGAGCCTGACTCACCAGGTAGACCAATGTGTCTTCCCGTTGCACCCCCAGGATCAAGTGGATTGAGAGAAAGCGGCCCGAGCGATAATCCAACCTGAGCTTGCAGGAGGTGGTAGATGGTGGGAGACTGAGCTTAAAGTCATACTTGTGGGCCACAAGAGTCCAGGCATTGCCCACCAGGTTCCGGAACCACTGCACAGTCTTGCACACATCCAGGTGGAAGCCAGTGCAGAGAGCCGCCTTGATGGAGCTGCTGTACTTCCCCAAGACTGTTGGGTGGTCCCTATGGTGGTGTACCAGGCACAGCACATCTCCTAGCAGTTTCTCGCGCTTGCACACGCATTCTGACTCCACTAGCACTCGTCCACAGCGGCGGCCTAGGGCTGGATCTCTCATCTCCAGGACAAACATAGCGCCCTGCGGAGGGATGATGGGCACTAGGACATCAAATTTCTGGGTCTCGTGGAGGGTTCCCCATTTCTCAAAGGCAGCCCCAATGCCTAGGCAGTCCTCCAACTGTGGGTGAGCCTCCCGGCGGCTGAGCACCCGACAAGCCTCAATGAGATCATCCACAAAGCTCTCCACAAACTCACAGGTGCAGGGCAGGTCACGGATGGCATTTTGGATATAGTGTTTATAAAAGGAGTCCAGGGCCTCTCCGGAGGGGAAGTCAGGGAGCCAGTTGTAAGAAGTGATGGGCACAACACGAACTTCCTCCTCCTCCTCCTCACTGCTGGAGTCAAAGGCAGGCTCATGCTGCATGTTCTGTCGCAGGAGCTCAAAGATGAGAAAAAGGCAAAGGAGGCCAGCATTCCACAGGTTTCCCAGCATCCAGCCCAGAGGCCCCTCCTGGCTGTCAGCCTGGAACGACCACCCCATGTCTTTCTTCCCCAGCACTAACTGGTCACCAGATGTGTCTCCTCTCCAGAGGTTCTCTGCCTTCTGCCTCTGCTCAGCTGCACGCTTTCTCTCTTCAAACTCTATCTCTAGCTGTCGCATCTCCTCGCTCATTCGCTTCTCCAGCTGCCGACTTCTGGCTAGCGTGTCCAGGTCCATCCGGTCACTGACCATCAAGGGGTGGTGAACAACATACATCACTGCCAAGAACAGCAGGCTTATTACAGCCATGGAGACCTCTGCATCTGGAGAAGTAGGAGGGTGGGAGTCAGCGGTGATCTTCCAGACTCATCTGCTCTCCAGTGCATATTTCCCAGAGCCCTGGTACCCCAAATCCTGGACAACTACTCAGGAGGAACAGAATAAGCTCCCAGAGCTAAGCTTGACAGAGCAAGAGGGTGGTTTACCCAGTAGGAGGTTTGGGCAAAAGGGATAGCAGGATGTGCCACTCAGTCTCTCTGCTGCTTTCCACATGGTGTGGGCAGTATTTAGGCTTCCAGAGGGTGGACATGGGACTGTTTTCATTTCTGTGTAGGAGGGGGAGGGGGGCCCTTGCAGTAGAGTGGCCTCACCGGGCTCATCAGTCCACTGTGAGCACCAGATATGCCCTGCTGATCCCAGAGGCTCCCTTCCAGAAAGCACTGAGTCAGCCTGGTGGCACCTTCCCTTCCTCCAGGCAGCCCACCCCAGGCCCCAACTGTAGCATCCCACTTCCTCTGTGACTTCACAATCATCATTCTGCTCCCCCTTCTCCCACTCCACCACATGGATGACAAGGAAGCACAGTGTTACTACCAGTTGCTAGTTATGGTGCCCTCTGAACTCCTAAGGGGGCTGCCATTTGCCCCACGGGTGGGTAGGCCAGCTCCATTTCTCGGCCCAAGAAACTGCCTGTAGAATCAGGTTCCCGAGGCCCACCTGACAGCCGGCAGAGGTGGGTTCCGTTGCCTCCCTACCCACCACTAAAGCCTGAAGCTCCTGGAATTCACCCCAGTAATTCACGAACTACTGCGCTTACCAAGATTTATGAAAGGCTGTGCCGTGTGGACGCTGAAGCCAGGTGGAGGACTCTCCTCCCTTTGGAACTTGGCCTTGCTCCTCCCCAGGAGCCCTGTTAAAATGTATAAGGTACCTGGGAGCTTTGGCGCAAAGCGGAGTCCCTCCTCCCATTCATAACTTCCCCAAATTCCACGCCCGGAGATTGATACTCTCACCCACCGATCCTTATCAAGCCAAGGACCCATCCCGCCTCGGGGTTTCACCCGGGACAGGGGCCGGGTTACTCACCGTCTGTGCTAACAGAAACACAGTCTTAAAGAGACAGCCCGGCCTGACCGCCCCTGCCTTCCTCCTGGCGGGGAGGGGGCTCCTGGTTCATCGCTGGGGCTGCCCAAGGTGGCGGCCCCGCTCCCCTCTCCCGGGGTACAGATCATGTTTGTCCGAGTGACCAAACGTCTGTGAGCGGTGAGGCCCCGCGACCCCCACCATGCGGCTCCGAAGGCGCCCGCGCGCCGCTCCCGCGGTCTGGGCTCCTTGCCGCCCCGCCCCGCCCCGCCCGTACAAGCCCCGCCCCGCCCGTACAAGCCCCGCCCCTCCCCAATCCCGGCGGCCCCGCATGCGGGGGCAGCAGCGCCTGGAGCCGGTGATCTTCCTCTAGCGCACACACACCCTCTGTCCGCCTCCATGCTCCATGGGTCTCCTGGGAGAATGGAGGGGCTGCGGCCACACACTCGCAGTTGCTCGGCCTCCCCGGGGTGGCAAAAGGGGGCACTGCAGTGCTTGCTAACAACTCACTCCGCTCAGTTCTATGTAGCCTATATTCAGGGGGTTGGGGTACATTCTCACTTTGAGCTGGCCCTGAGCAAAACGGTACAGGAGATGAGGGGTGTGTTCAGCCCCCTAACTGTGCCTCACTCCCAGCCCACTCCCAGACTCAGGTGTCTTTCCCCAACCCCCTTCTCCTATCAAAGTGACTCAGGAAAGGACCAGACAGCACCCAGAGACCTGACTTGGGGCACTGCTGGCTACTCACTAGCCACGTGGGAGTGAGAATCCAAAACCTGCAGGGGAGCTCTGCTGATGACACGGGTGTATAAAGGAGAACTTTCCCAAGTGTGGAGGCTGGACCAGTCTTATCACACCTTAAAAATACCAACAAAATGGGTTTCCTGAAGCGGATCTTCAGAGTATCAGAAAGAGCCCTCAGTCTTCCTGTCCTGTGTCAGCTGTCCAAGGAGGAAAGGCAGTGATGACCTCTGATAATGGCTCACAAAAATCCCGCTGCTGGAAGTCAAAAATAAGAGTTTCAGGTCTTCTTATCCAGCAGCAATGCGGAGGGAGCCCCAAAATGATTTGGACAGTACTCTCCAAAATACGTTTTAATTGTGGAGCAGGAAAAACTGCTGACAATGACTGAAGTTCCAAAGTTACATTTTTTTTTTTGAACTGGTGTCTCACTCTCGCCTAGGCTGGAGTGCCAGTGGCATGCTCCCAGCCACCACAGCCTCAACCTGCTGGACTCAGGTGATCCTTCTACCTCAGCCTTTCAAGTAGGGAACTACAAGTGTGTGCCACCACTCCCGGCTAATTTTTTAATTTATTTATTTATTTATTTTTTGAGTTGGAGTCTCACTCTGTCGCCCAGACTGGAGTGCAGTGGCCGCTACCGGCCACCCCAGCCTCGACCTGCTGTGCTTCGGCGATCCTTCCGCCTCAGCCTTCCAAGTAGCAGAACTACAGGCGTGCGCTACCACGCCCTGCTAATTTTTTGATTTATTGTAGAGATGAGGTCTTGCCTGCCCAGTCGGGTCTCGAACCCACAGGCCCAGGCAATCCACTCACCTCAGCCTCCCAAAGGCGCGGGATTACAGGCTGAGCCACTGAGCCCTGCTTAAATTTATTTATTTACTGTATAGACGTGGCCTCACCAAGTTGCCCAGGTTGGTCTCGAACCCTAAGACTCAGGCAATCCTCTCGCCTCCGCCTCCCACAGTGCTGGGATTACAGGCGTGAGCCACCACAACCAGCCCAAAGTTACTCTTGTAAACATGGATTATGAAAATAGACCACAGGTTATTACTGAGAATTAGCATATTTGAGCAGTAATAACAAAAATCTCTGTTATCTTTTCATTTATGACATGATATCAGCATGGAAAAAATACATTTCATAATGCACAAAAGCAATGTTTAAAACCATGTGTTTTAAATTAAATTAAAAAATTTTTTTGAGTTGGAGTCTCACTCTGTCGCCCAGACTGGAGTGCAGTGGCACACTCCCGGCCACCGCAGCCTCGCCCTGCTGGGCTCCGGCGATCCTTCCGCCTCAGCCTTCCGAGTAGCCGGAATTACAGGCATGCGCTACCATGCCTGGCTCACTTTTTGATTTATTTTTACTGTTTCTTAGAGACCTTTGGTGTTCCTCTTGAGAGGTTGCCTGGTATCTGCAGTATATCTAGAGAGGTGGCATGGCTCAGGGGTTAATAGTGTGAATTCTGGAGCTGGACAGTAGCTAGGTCTTAGAGTTCTAGAGCTAATAGTACTGGAGCTGGCCTGAGTTGGAGGCTACACACCTACAAGTCGTGTGCTAGTCATCCAACCACTGCAGGGCCTTTCCCTGGAGAATGAGGGTAGTGCCTGCCTCCTAGAGTAGTTGTGAGAGTGACTGAGTCCTTTCTTGTGCAGGGCTTAGAGCAGGATTTCCACACAGTGAACACTCAGGAATCATGTGCTGTCACTCTTCAGGCATGAGTGTGAGGACACACATTTGTGGATCTATCTCTTGCCAAGTGTTAGATCAGTGGTGAGATGTGGGTATTCCTGTATAAAGACTTAGTTCCCTCTTTCATCCGGGTGCGGTGGCTCATGCCTGTAATCCTAGCACTTTGGGAGGCCCAGGTGGGAAGGTTGCTTGAGCCCAGGAGTTAGAGACCAGCTTGGGCAACATAGTGAGTCCTCGTCTGTAAAGAAAATAAGAAAATTAGTCAGGTGCTCTGGAGGCTGAGGCAGAAGGGTTGCCTGAGCCCAAGAGGTCAAGGCTGCAGTGAGCTATAATGGCGGCATTGCACTCCAGCCTAGGTGACAAAGTGAGACCCTGTCACCAAAAAAAAAAAAAAAGAAAAGATTTTTTTTTTTTTTTGAGTTGGAGTCTCACTCTGTCGCCCAGACTGGAGTGCAGTGGCCGCTCCCAGCCACTGCAGCCTCGACCTGCTGGGCTCCGGCCATCCTTCCACCTCAGTCTTCCAAGTAGCCGGAACTACAGGCGTCCACTACCACGTCCGGCTAATTTTTGATTTATTGTAGAGATGAGGTCTCGCCAAGTTGCCCAGGCAGGTCTTGAACCTGCAGACTCAGGCAATCCACTCGCCTCGCCCCCGAAAGTGCTGGAATTACAGGCTGAAATTTAATTTAATTTTTAATTAACAAATAATGATTGTACATATTCATCAGGTACATAATGTTTTAATACATATAATGTGTAGTGATCCGATTAGGATAATTAGCATACCCATCTAATACAAAGAAATGATAAATATCAAATATTTATCATTTCTTTGTATTGAGAACTTTCAATATCCTCCTTCTAGCTATCTGAAATTAAGTATTGTTAACTATAGTCATCCTACAGTGTTATAAAACAATAATTTATTCCTACTATCTATCTGTAATTTTGTGTCTTTTTTATTTATTCTATTTTTTCATTTTTTTATTTTTTATTTTTATTTTTTGAGTTGGAGTCTCACTCCCGTCGCCCAGACTGGAGTGCAGTGGCCGCTCCCAGCCACCACAGCCTTGACCTGCTAGGCTCCGGCGATCATTCAGTCTCAGCCTTCCACCTAGCTGTAATTACAGATACTTGCCACCAAGTCTGGCTAATTTTTTGATTTGTTGTAGAGATGAGATCTCACCACGTTGCCTAGGCTAGTCTTGAACCTTCTGGCTCAGGCAATCCTCTCACCTAGGCCTCCGAAGTGCTGTGATTATAGGCGTGAGCCACCGCGACCAACCACCCCTCTTATCTTAACTCAAGCATTTCCTTTACTGATTTTTCAAATTCTTTAGTCAGAGTTTAACTCTGCCAATTGCCAAGAGAAAAATCTTCAAATCTATTTATGGCCTGAAGAGCCCCCACTTGGAGAAGTTCTGCCTTTCCGGGCCCAGGCAATCATCTGTATTGATTCATGTTTTTTGCCTATAACTTCTGTCTCCCTAAAATGTCTAAAACCGAGCTGTTAGCCGGACGTGGTGGTGCGCACCTGTAGTCCCAGCTACTTAGAAGGCTGAGATAGAAGGATTGCCTGAGCCCAGTAGGTTGAGGCTGCGGTGGCCGTGAGTGTGCCACTGCACCTCCAGCCTGGATGACGGAATGAGACTCCAACTCAAAAAAGAAAAAAAGAACAAAAACAAGCTGTAATCTGCTACCTTGGGCACATGGTCTCAGGACCGCTTGGGACTGTGGCACTGGTAATAGATCACTCCTATTTGGCTCAGAATAAACCTCTTTAGATAGTCTACAGAGGGCTTTTTCATTGACACATTGTTGAATAGAAGTGGTGAGAGTGCACATTCTTGTCTTGTGCCTGACCTTAGGAGAAAAGCTTGCAATCTTCCACCATTAAGTATTATGTTAGCTGTGAGTTTTTCATAGATGCTCATTATCAGGTTGAGGCAGATATCATCTATTTCTAGTTTGTTGAGTGATTTATCATAAAACAGTGTTGGAATTTTAAAAAAGCTTCTTCTATATATTTTTAAGATGATTGTGTGGTTTTATTCTTTATTGATGTAGGATAACCCATTAATTGGTTAGTTTTGGGTTGTGGGCCTCAAACACTGATAATATGGCACTTTGATATGCTGAACTGAAGAAGCTTTAAGGTCTCTCTGCTACCCGTTCCCCACTGAGCCACTGTGGTGTAGTGTGTTTGTCCCAGTGTACTCCAGCCTGGGCAACAGAGTGGGATCCCAACTCAGAAAACAAATTCCAGAAAAAACTATTCTACTTACAAGTGAGTCTCTATCCCCACATCCAAGGAATTCCTTTTCTTCCTCCTCCCATAATCTGTTTTGCCTCATCCTTCCTGTCATCTCAAAATGGTATATAAACTCTTGAACCCCAACTGGGGATGAGTAATCACTCTGTGGTTCTCCCTGTGTATGTGTTAATAAGTTTATATGCCTTTTCTCCTATTAATCTGCCTTTTTTTTTTCTTTGATTTGGAGTCTGTCTCTGTCACCCAGACTGGAGTTCAGTGACAGGCAGCCTCGACCACGGCAACCTTGGCCTGCTAGGCTCAGGCAATCTTTCCACTTCAGCCTTCCAGTTAGCTGGAACTAAAGGTGCATGCCACCATGCCCAGCTAATTTTTCGATTTATTGTAGAGATGAAGTTCTGCCAGTTTGCCCAGGCTGAAATTGAACCCCTGAACTCAGGCAATCCTCTCGCCTCTGCCTCCCAAAGTCCCCGGATTACAGGCGTGAGCCACCACGCCCAGCTTAATCTGCCTTTTGTGAGTTGATTTTCAGAGAAATTTCAGAGGGCAAAGGGGAAGCTTTCCCTTGGCCCCTACAGGATGTAAAACGAACCTTGTATTCCTGGAATAAATTCTACTTGTTCCTTGTGTATGATCTTTTATATATTGCTGGATTTAATTTGCTAGTATTTAGTTGAGGGGTTTTGCATCTACATTCATAAGAGATATTAGTCTGCAGTTCTCTTGTGATACCTTTGTATAGTTTCATGTGACTTATGTATTTATGTATGTAGTGAGTTAGAGTCTCACTCTGTTGCCTAGGCTGGAGTGCAGTGGCACAATTAAAGCTCACTGGAGCCTGGACCTCCTGGGCGCAAGTGATCCTTCCACCTCAGCCTCCTGAATAGCTGGGATACAGGTACATGCCATCATGTCTAATTTTTATTTTTTTGTAGACACAGGTCTCACTATGTTGCATAGACTGGTCTCAAACACCTAAGCTCAAGTGATCTTCCTACCTCAGCTTCTCAAAGTGCTGCGATTACAGGCATGAGCCACTGCACCCAGCCTGCTTCATTATTATTATTATTATTATTATCATTTTGAAACAGTCTCACTCTGTTGCTCAGGCTACAGTGCAGTGGCACGCTCATGGCCACTGCAGCCTCTTCCCGTTGGACTCAGGCGATCCTTCCACCTCAACCTTTCAAGTAGCTGGAACGACAGGCATGCGCCACCATGCCTGGCTAATTTTATGATTTATTGTAGAGACGAGGTCTCGCCAAGTTGCCCAGGTTGATGTCGAACCCCTGAGCTCAGGCAATCTTCTTGCCTCTGCTTCCCAAAGTGCTGGGATTGCAGACATGAGCCACTGTGCCCAGCTTATTTTTTTTCTTTTAAGATGACCCCTTTTAAAAGAGAATTTATTTATTTATTTGAAATCTCACTCTGTCACCCAGGTTAGAGTGCAGTGACAGGCTCGCGGCCACTGCAGCCTCAACCTGCTGGGCTCAGGCGATCCTTTCACTTCGGTCTTCTAAGTAACGTTTTATTTTTCATTATTCATGATTAATTTAAATTTTATTTTTGAAGTGTGTTAAAATTATTATTTTTTTGAAAGATGCCTTATTTTACCCTTTTTTTTTAAAGTTGGAGTCTCACTCTGTGACCCAGGCTGGAGTGAAGTGGCATGCTCATGACTACTGCAACCTCAACCTACTAGGCTCAGGCGACCCTTCTTCCTCAACCTTCCAAGTAGCTAGAACTACAAGTGCCTGCCACCACTCCCAGCTAATTTTTTTGATTGGTTGTAGAGATGAGATCTTACCATGTTGTCCAGTCTGGTCTCAAACCTCTGGGCTCAGGCAATCCTCTCACCTCCACATCCCAAAGTGCTGAGATTACAGGAAGGAACCACTGCCCCAGTTTTATTTTATCCTTTTTATCTGCTAATCATTTTAAAAAAATAAATTTAAGTTTTAACTTGGTATTTTATGTTAAAGTCTTTATATATGAATACAATGAATATAGTTTCACTTATTTTGTGCATTCCTCTTTAAAAAATAAATTTTGCATAATAATGCCAAAATATCAGTATTGTCAATATTGTCATGTTCTACCTCATAGGATCATTATTAAGATTAAATGTGTTAATCGGGCTTGGTGGCTCAGCCTGTAATCCTGCACCTTTGGGAGGCTGAGGTGAGTGGATTGCCTGAGTCTGCGGGTTCGAGACCTGCCTGGACAGTGAGACCTCATCTCTACAATAAATCAAAAAAATTAGTCAGGCGTGGTAGCGCGCACCTGTAGTTCCAGCTACTTGGAAGGCTGAGGCAGAAGGATCGCCGGAGCCCAGCACGTCAAGGCTGTGGTGGCTGGGAGCGGCCACTGCACTCCAGTCTGGGCGACAGAGGGAGACTCCAACTCAAAAAAAAAAAAAAAAAAAATCAGCCGGGCATGGTAGCTCATGCCTGTAATTCCAGCTACTCGGAAGGCTGAGGCGGAAGGATCACCAGAGCCCAGCAGTTTGAGGCTGCGGTGGCCGGGAGCAGCCACTGCACTCCAGTCTGGGCGACAGAGTGAGACTCCAACTCCAAAAAACAACCAAAAAAGAAAAACTTCCCTTTGGGTGGGCAGGGCCGGTAGCTGAAAGACAAATTCTTAGGACAAAGATGATACTCTTTTTTTTTTGAGTTGGAGTCTCACTCTGTATGTTTAGCCAAAGCTTCTAATTAATTAACGTAAGTTGAAATAGTCTCCTGCAAATTATCTATAGTTGTACCCTAACAAGGAAATACAGCCACTTCAACAAAGTCTGAAGAAAAAAAATGGAAAATGTTAGAGACATGTAGTTAGGTTGAAGCTTAAGTTGAGAATTCAAAACAGGTAAACATTGGCGAGAGAAAACAGTTTCCTTTGTTTTTACAATAGGTCTGATATACTTTTACAACAATTGATATGCTAGAGGGTGAAGCCCAGTTATTTTGCCATTCATTCTATGTTGGATAGTAATCCTTCTACCTGGTCTGTAGGGAATTCAGGAGGGTGTGGGGCAGGTGTGGTTCCTGGAGCTTGCTTCTTATCTCACCCTAGAGAGACTGATTGAGAACTTTAAGAGTTTAAGTATTAAAGTTTCAAAAAGCATAATGTTATAACACAAGATTACAGTGGTTATTGCAAAAGTTACTTATTTAGCCAAAATGAGAGCACAAAGCTTTTGAAAAGAAAAAAGACCTCACTTTTTTGTAACAAAAACAGTGGGGGAGGGCTGGTTGAATTTTATCTCTTTCTTCCCCCCTCTGTTGTTTAAAGGAGAAAAATTCGTTTGGAGATTGTTAATTAATAAGCTCATATTCTGGTCTTTGAGTAGCATGTTGGCCTAGCATTAGTGTATTTGATATTAATGGTAAATTTATAGAACCTTTTGTAGCCTCGAGTGTTTATACAATTCCTTTCATATTTCTTTTCACAAACTTTCACCTACCATATTCGACATACTCATACCATTTTTCAACATGCTTGAGCCTTCTATTTTTGTTCTATACTTTCCTTAAATAACCATCCATTCTATTATAGAACAAAAAATGTATCATACAAGATTCTTTCCTATACAATTATTTCTCTTTCCTTTTTCCCCTACATGCAAAAAGACATGCCAAGCCCAAACTTTCCAGGTGAAGTGGGGAATCTGTGAGCATGATGGGCTTAAGTCTAAATTAAACAAAAAGGCATACACAAAATGACATTTAAACATTAAAAAGAAAACAACTAGCCAGGCTTGGTGGCTCAGCCTGTAATCCCACGCTTTGGGAGGCTGAGGTGAGTGAACTGCCTGAGCCCGTGGGTTTGAGACCCACCTAGGCAACTTGGCGAGGCCTCATCTCTACAATAAATCAAAAATCAATCGGGCATGGTGGCACGTGCCTGTAATTCCGGCTACTCAGAAGGCTGAGGCGGAAGGATCACCGGAGCCCAGCAGGTCGAGACTGCGGTGGCTGAAAGTGGCCACTGCAATGCAGTCTGGGCGACAGAGTGAAACTCCAACTCAAAAACAAACAAAGAAACAAACAAAAACAACTAAAATAAGCAAGTGCGGTTTTTTAACACACACCAGGAAGGAAACAACCTCTGATGAGGTCTAAGTGGTCAGAATAATGAAAGGAAGATGCAAGGGTGAGTCACCTGGTCCCTCCCACCCTCATTCAGACCTCATTCCGTCCTGGGTTGTCATCCATGACATTCAGACATCAGAGACTTTAGGCCTCTACGTGTGAAATCATAGAGGGTGCCAAGCTCGGTGGCTCAGCCTGTAATCCCATGCCTTTGGGAGACTGAGGTGAGTGGATTGCCTGAGCCTGTGGGTTCGAGACCTGCCTGGGCAGAGAGACCTCATCTCTACAATAAATCAAAAATTAGCTGGGCGTAGTAGCGCGGGCCTATAGTTCCAGCTACTTGGAAGGCTAAGGCCGAAGGATTGCCAGAGCCCAGCAAGTTGAGGCTGTGGTGGCCGGGAATGACCACTGCACTCCAGTCTGGGTGACAGAGTGATACTCCAACTCAAAATAATAATAATAATAATAATAATAATAATAGAGGGTAGCTACTTCCGCATCTTATTCCCTAAGACACAAAAAAAATTTGCAATTTTCAACACATCACCCTTTACACACGTCAGTTCTTCACACATGTGAATGAAAGAATACACATGAGCAGAGGCAGATTCACAACAACATTTTTATTTAAATAATAAGAGGTAAGGGCACATTAAGGCAATGGGTAAGGGGGAAAGAAGTACTTGTAAATAGTTTTTAGTGGAAAGGAGAAAGTGGGACCACAGGGGCCTTCAACCGTGGGTTTGGTGCCATCTCTTCCCATGCTACCACTTGTTTTCTTGGCAGGTGGGTTCCCAGTGCCATGAATGCAAGTGGTACTGAAAGAATATACAGATGCAGCATTGTTGCTGGTGTCTCCTGATGCAGCAGTCATGATATGGTCAGTCGGGCCCCAGACTACTGGACCTAATGGAGGAACAGTAGTACTGGGTGTCACCCTCAGTCCTGCTGCAAGATCGAGAGTGCCTTTGAGGTGGAACTGAGGTCTGGGGCAGCTAGGCCAATCCCAGTGCTCCCACCATCTGCAGGGGGTCCAGATCCCATCATCACCAGTGGACCTGCACTGGTGTTGGCAACCGATGAGGTACTTTCCCCAGAGCCAGGTGCCAGAGTCCAGCTCTAGCAGGTCAGTGTTTCCTGAAGGAGGAACAGAGTCGGCAGAGAGAAAACTTGGGCACTGACTCTGTTGCAAGCAGGACAAATGCCGATTTATTGTCTTTTTCAACTCCTTTTATACCCTAGATTTTGGCTTGAGAGAAAACATGCTTTTTGTTTGCAAGGCAATCAATTTCAGTTTAATGGACCAGACAGGAAATGTGTCTTTGTCCATGCTGTTTTGATCTTTGTTTCAACCCTAATGGGGTTCTGTCTATCCTTTTCTTCCAACCGCGCTGTTTACTTTCTAGAACTACAACATGTTATTTTTCACCCTGAATGTTATCTCCAAAGGTCATTTCTTATCTACGTACAATGAGTTATAAATTCTCTTAATGCTTTATCTTAAAAAATGATCATCCTGAAATTTACCATTTACTGTAAATTTTGTAAACTCCTAACATTTTTTAATGATTTACATTTTCTCAATTGTCCATACAAAAACTTACTTATCTCTATAACCGTTACATTGTAAATCACTTCCATGTTTTAAGCACTATAACTGTTACATTGATTTGTAAGTTACGCCTGTGACCTTCACACAGCAATTTACAATTAATTGGGGTAAAGCAAGATTCTCAAGGTTTCTTAGCTGCAAGTTGACCTGACTAGCTTTCTATAATGTCACACCTGGTGTTTACAATCTGCATCAATTATTCCCTGTCAGGGAGAAGGAACTTCAATGTTTGTAAAACAAAAGCCCCCCCCTCAATTTACCTTAGTCACAATCCCTAACTAAAATTACACGCCTCCTTACCAAAGGGAAAGAAGGCCAAGTGTGCTCTAATGAAGAGTATACTTTTAACAGAACAAATCCTTCTTTTGCTAAACACTACTATTTGGTCAAAATTATTTCTCCCATATAGAGCTCTTGATCTTGCAACTCTCAGGTTTCCAGTGGCGAGATCGAGAGTGGAGATAGAAGAAGCAGAAATAACAGCTGCCCAGTGTTGCCCTGCAACCTGGGGTCTTCAGCCTTCCGGACCCTCTCCATAAGAAGGCCTCTAAGGCTGGCTTCCAGCACTTTGAGTTGCACATCAAACTTCAGCTGATCATGCCACACTTGTTTCACCTGCCTGTGAGGTTCGCACAATTTTCCCAGCTC
Organism: Cephalopachus bancanus; assembly: GCA_027257055.1. Classification (NCBI taxonomy): domain Eukaryota; kingdom Metazoa; phylum Chordata; class Mammalia; order Primates; family Tarsiidae; genus Cephalopachus; species Cephalopachus bancanus. The sequence continues at coordinate 759,507 of JAPVLO010000543.1, read as the reverse complement.
TGTAATCATTCAAATTTGCCAAAGTAACTGTTTCATCATGACTATTAGAAACTGGACTTTGACTTGGAAGGCTGAGGTGGAAGGTAGATTAGAAAATATAGTTTATTTGGAAAGCAAATTAGAGAGAGAGAGTGAGAGAGAGAGGGAGAGAAAGGAGATTCACCTCCCCAAATAGGGGAAGGAACCAAAGGCTAAGAAAACATGGCCTGGCCATAGCTCAAAGAACACATGGCCACACCATAGCTTAGCAAGGCAGTGGCCAGTTATTATTTTTTAAGTTGGGGGTCTCACTCCATTGCCTAGGCTGGAGTGCAGTGGCAAGAACACAGCTCAGTCTCAACTTCCAGGGCTCAGGTAAACCTCCTGCCTGGGCCTCCCAAATAACTGGGACTATAAGTACAGGCCACCAAGCCTAATTTTTGTATTTTTTGTAGGGACAAGGTCTTGCCGCGTTGCCTAGGATGGTATGATTTTTGACAGACAATATGGACACCTCCCTGTTCTGTATGTCTGCCCAGGTGGCCCTGGTGGCCCTTGTTTGACAGTTTCAGGCTGAGGACCAGAATGTCAGGGCTTCTGGGCAGAGGCCAGCTCCCCTTCTGGGTCTCATCTTCCCAGTTCACACATCCCCAGTGGGCACCAGTGAGAGGGGCATGGGGCCTGGGTGCCCACAGGGGTCATAGTGGCAGCCACACCAAGCCCTATGGGGTAGTCTATTCCCAGAACCTCCGAGACTTGCATCTTTGGGCTGACTCATGAGGCAGAGTGGGGCTCCCACTCGTCCCCTCACACAAGCTCCCCAAAGTCTCACCCAGTCCCAGGACACCAAACAGGACTCCAGCTCCGTGGGAAACATCACACCTATTCTTGGAGGAGGCACACAGGAAGTGCCTCCCAGAGAGCAAGGCTCGCCCTCTCCCCCAGCAGAGAGAGACCCTGGATTTGGGGCCCAGCACTTTGAGCAGGGAGAGGAAGTGCAAGTGACCCACCTGCCCCTCCGCCAGTGCGGCCTCAGGCCTCTCCCCAGACCCTGATGGAGATTCATCCATACCAATATCAAGTAGGAAAGACCCCACAGCTCATCGATCCCACCTTGGCTCTGAGCCTTTCTGCGATGTGGTGGTCCACCCCTTCTGGCATTGCTTGGATGTCTCTCACAATAAGGCTGCTCACCATCTCCAAAGCCTAGTTAAAGCATCATATACCTGCAATCATAAACCAGAAACAACCGGAAAACTCTTTTTTTAGACGCAGGGTCTCACTCTGTTGCCCAGGCTGGAGTGCTGTGGTGTGATCATAGCTCACCAAAGACTCGAATTCCTGGGCTCAAGTATTCTCCTGCCTCACCCTCTGGAGTAGCTGGGAATACAGGTGTGAGCCACCACACCTGGCTTAAAGAACTCCTGGCCTCAAGCGGTCCTCCCACCTCAGCCTCCCAAAATGCTGGGATTACAGGCATGAGCTCCCACTCCTGACCCATTTTTTCTTTTAGTAGAGGAATGCGTCCTCCAAGTGAACTCTCAGATTGTTTATTGAGAGTCTATGGTATTCCAGGACACTTGGGGGCATGGATTGTGGCCAGATCGTTCTACAGGGGGAACATGGGAAAAAGGGAGGGGACTTTGACCATTCACACCTTCAACAGATCGTCATAGAGCCCCAGCTCTGCACCAGACTTGATGGCACCTCAGGGAGCAAAAACCAAGTCCTGTCCTAATGAATCTGATATCCTGGGTGGGAGGGACAGATGTTAAATAAGTAAATACAGGAATCGGGGAATCTCGGGTGGTGACACTGGCCTCAAGGAAACAAAAGCAGGGTTAAGAGGTAAGAGCTATGGAAGGCGGGGGCTGCTCTAGGCAGGGAGATCATGGCACCCCGACAAGGTGACATATGAATGGGGCCTGAATTAACCAGGAGAGGGAGAACCATAGAACAACTTGAGAAAGTGCTGTACCAGCCAAGGGCTCAGCAGAGGCAAAGGTCCTGGTTCCATTACCTCTTGCTTCATAGCAATTGTCCCCAAAACTCTGAGGCTTAAAAACAACAGTATTTTATCATCTCTCAAGCCACCGTGTCCAGCCTCAAATGACCTCTTCTTATGGGGGCCCCAGTCATAGTGGGTTTAGGACCCACCCTATTTCCAAGTAAGGTCACACTCACATGTTCCAGGTAGACATGAATTCTGGTGGGATATTGTTCAACCCAAGACACGGGGTACCCAGTGAGGAGGCTACTGCAGGTGTTCGGATGGGAGATCAGAGTGGTGGCATGAACCCATTTCCATCGCAGTGCTGTGCGGAAGTCCTTGCTGAGAGAAAGACTCCACGGCTCCATGCCGTCCTGAAGTCCTGAGCCCCCTGCACTGCACCTAAGGGGCCAGACACTGGCCACAGCAGTGCTGTCCTGGACAAAGGGTGGGGCCTACATCTCACCAGGCACCCCAGCACCCTCGCCCTGACCACAGGAGCATCAGGTGGGGTGGCCATGGGAGACTCTATCCCCCAAGGCCTGGCTCACACCCACCTTCCTGCTCTGCTCAGGGCTCGCTCCTCCCTGTTGCTCACACCACCCTGGCACTGAGGGTCTTCCTAAACCATCTGCTTGCCTTGCTTGGACATCTTCTGTGTTGCTCAGCTCCTTGGGATGGCATTCAGAGCCTTCATGCCTTGGCCAGGTCACATCCCCTATCTCACCTTCTTAACCCTACCCAGTTCCACACCCGCCTCACCCTGGCAGGAGTGGAAGGAGGTTGTTGAATCCCTCAACAAACCCCCTGTGATGACTCATTCTCTCCTTCCTCCCCTCCACTTTCAAGGAAGGCTCCAGCTCAGATGCCACCTCCTCTAGGAAGTCCCCCTTGTGCCCTCCTCCCCAAGTCTGGCCATGGTGTCTCCCCTGAGCACCCACCACTGCCTGTGCTGCCCCCATCATAGCTCGTATCCCCTGTACTGTGCTTTCTAGGCCGGGTCCTGTCTTGAGACCCCAGCTCTGCTTGGCAGAGGGCCCCATGTGGGAGAGGCACCCAGAGAAGCTGGACTCTCAGCCCCCCACCCCTCCTGCCCAGCCCTGCCTCCCCTGTCCTGTGGGCTCTACTACTGCCCTGGCCCTGCAGAGTCAGGGCTGAGACACGGACCAGACTCTGGGCACAGAGGTTGGCAGAGCACAACTGAGCCCAGAGGTGCCATGAAACACTGCCAAAGACTTTGGGTCCCCCCTCTCAGGGAATGGAAGGAGTGAGCTGGTCAGGGAGAAGAATGGTTGTCAAGGTAACATATTCCTTCTCATGGCTCACTTCCCTTGTCACTCACAGAGATTGGACTGAGGCCAGACAGGAGTGTGTGCCCAAAGGGAGCTCGGACATCTAGGTCGAGCATTCATTTTTCAGAGGGGAAACTGAGGCCGGGGGAGATGGGCGGGTGGCTGGTAGGGCTCACATGGCAAAAGGGGCATAAAGAAAGGGGAAACTGGGGGCTCCCGTCTAACTCCTTGGGCTCTGTCCTCAGGAGTCAGGGACACCTGGGCTGGGATTAGCAAGGGGAGGAAGAGGAGGGGAAGGGCCAGGTCAAGGTTGTAGTGGCCTCCAGCTTCTCCAGGAGGGGGGAGGGAGAAGGTGGCCCAGAAAACTGGGCAGAGGGTGGGAGCCGGGTGAGGGCTGGGGCTGGAGAGCAGGCAGGCTCCAGTCTGCACTCAGCCAAGTTTTTCCTGAAGGCCTCAGCCCACTCAGCCCGTCACCCAGGCTCTCACCTGCCTCCAGGCTGCTCTGCACATGTGGCTCCTTTGGGATGAAACTCCGCCCCAGCCCTGAACCTATTGGCTGTCGCTGAAATGCAGTGTCCATCACTGACACCCACCCCGTGCACTCTCTGCCTCCACAGGTGCTTTTTCCTCACCATGGCGCTGCAAGGGGGTCCATGTAGCAGCCATAACAAAATACCATGGATGGGGCAGCTGAAACAACAGACATTTATATCCTCCCAGCCCTAGAGGCCGGGAGTCCTAGATAAAAGTGGCACCGGGGTGGGTATCTGTCCTCAGTTTGTAGATGGCCATCCTCACACTGCCTCTTCACGTGCTCCTTCCTCTGTACACATGTGTCCCTGTGTCTCTGTGTCCCTATCTCCTCTTATAAGGACACCAGTCACGTTGGATGAGGGCCAACCCTGATGGCCTCATTTTAACCTAGCCACATCTTGAAAGACCCTGGTTCCAAACAGTCACATTCTGAGGTCCTAGGGGTTAGGACTTAACATGAGGGTAATTTTGTTGGTGTTTTTTTGAATCAGACTCTCTTGTCTCCCAGGCAGGGTCACAGTGGCATGCTCAAGGCCACTGCAGCATTGACCTGCTGGGCTCAGGTGATCCTTCTGCCTCAGCCTTCCAAGCAAGGGGGTTCACATGTGTATTCATTCCATGAACTGATTGTGTAGTGGGGGGATGGGGTCTCAGGTGCCCGATCCCTGGATGGTGAACATGGTGCCCCATAGGTAGTTTCTGAACCCTGTATCCCCCCTCGCAACTTACTGGTGTCCCCAGTGCATATAATTTCCTTGGCCTTATTAGACATACGTCCCCACCTACACTTGTTAATTTTTATCTTTGCACTTTTACACCTCTAATTTCTTTGTCTATTTTCCTGACAAATAAAATGTAAATATAAACAATAGTGAAACATCGAATCTAAGCATGAAGATAGTACAGGAATGAACAGGCATGTGACAGTTGTCTTGGGTCAAATCCAGCCCATTGTCTATTTTTGTAAATAACGTTTTATTGGAACCTGGCTTCCCTCTCGTTTACACATTGTCTATGACTGCTTTAACACCACGAGTGCAGCTGTTGGGAGCCAGCCTGGAGGCCTCCCTGCTGACAAAGTCCAGGGGGCTGAAGACCGCAGGTCGCAAAGCAAACCTGGGCAACTGAGACCCTTGCTTCTTCTACTTTTGTTATTGGTGCAGCTGAAAAGTTCTGTACAGTCCGAGGATGGAAAGTAAAATTCCATTCACACCTCCATTATCTCTTGTAGAAAGGCAAGACGGGAATTCATGAAAAATTACCTTCCCTTCATTTGAATTCCTCCCTAGGTTTCCATGTCCCCAGCCTCCTGGTAGTAAACCATGCAATCACTTGATTAAACATTGTAGTTGGGAAAATTGTTAAAAAATCAGAAGGCGCTCAACTGAATGTTAGTCAGGGAACTCACTGGCCTTGCCAGGAAATCATCAATAGAGATTTTAAATATCATGTGCAGGTAGATATTTATTTGTAACATTTTATTTCTTCTGATTGGTGACTAATTGAAGAAATTTGAGAAGATACAGTTTGTATTTTTAGGAAAAGCGCCAGTGCAAAAATTACATTTACTTAATTTCTTAATTTCTACGTGTAGTGTATTATGCTTAAAAAATTAACAATCGCAGTTGGGCTCGGTGGCTCAGCCTGTAATCCCACGCCTTTGGGAGGCTGAGGTGAGTGGATTGGCTGAGCCTGCGGGTTCGAGACCCGCCTGGGCAGCGAGACCTCATCTCTACAATAAATCAAAAAATCAGCTGGGCGTGGCAGCGCATGCCTGTAATTCCGGCTACTTGGAAGCCTGAGGCGGAAGGATCGCTGGAGCCCAGCAGATCGAGGCTGCAGTGGCCGGGAGTGGCAACTGCACTCCAGTCTGGATGACAGAGTGAGACTCCAACTCAAAAAAAAAAAAATTAACAATCACATAAATATTAGAGCACACTTGCCTTTACTTCCCTTTGTTAAGGAGGCTTGTAATTCTGGTTAGGGATTGTGACTGAGATGACTTGAGCCCCAGAGACCTTTTGTTTTTGTTTTTGTTTTAATTGGAGTCTCACTGTCACCCAGACTGGAGTGCAGTGGCTGCTCCCGGCCACTGCAGCCTCGACCTGCTGGGCTCCAGTGATCCTTCTGCCTCAGCCTTACAAGTAGCTGGAACTATAGGCGTGTACTACCATGCCCAGTTAATTTTTTGATTTATTGTAGAGATGAGGTCTTGCCTGCCCAGGCGGGTCTTGAACCCACGGGCTCAGGCAATCCACTCACCTCAGCCTACCAAAGGGGTGGGATTACAGGCTGAGCCACCAAGCCTGGCGACCTTTTGTTTTGCAAATGTTGAAGCTCATTCTCCCTGGCAGATTGTAAATACCAGGTGTAACATTGTGGGAAACTAGTCAGGCCAACTTGGAAAACTAGTCAGGCCAACTTGCGGCTAAGAAACCTTGAAAATGTTGTTTTACCCCAACTAGTTTCAAATTGCTTTGTGAAGGTCACAGGAGTCACTTGTTACTCTATGTGATAATTATAGTGCTTAGAACTTGGTAGTGATTTATAATGTAATAGTTATAGGAATAATTAAGTTTTGTATGCACATTAAGAAATGGTAATCATTAAAATGTTAGAAGTTTATAAAATGTATAGTTAATGATAATGTTTTAAGGTCAAAAGAGGATGAACAAAGATACATTGCCTGTCCGGTCCCTTAAATTGAAGCTGATTGCCTTGAAAACAAAACACATGTAGGGTATAAAAGGAATTGGAAAAGACAATAAATCGGCAATTATCCTGCTGGCAGCAGAGTCAGTGTCCAAAATTGTCTACTGCACCGACGTCATCCCTCTTTCAGGAAACCCTGACCCACTGGAGCTGGACTCTGGCATGCAGCCATGCAGCTATGGTGGGGAGAAAACAACCCACCGAGCCTAAACTCACTGGCCTTTTTCAGGAAGCTTGTTGATAGCCCCTCTTTGTCCAAATATATACATATATAATGGAACATTATGCAACCATATAAAAGAACAAAATTATGAACTTCACAGACTTGATGGACTTAGAGCCTATAATACTGAGTGAGCTATCACAGAAACAAAGAACTGAGTACCCCATGTTCTCTCTCGTAAGTGGACCTTGAATGACGATCATAATCCTATAAGAAAAGGATTGGCAGTAGCAGGAAACTGCAGGGGGTGGGGTTGGGGAGGTGGGATTGGCAGGAGTGGGAATCTGCCTGGGGAAGGTGGGCATACCTCATCAACAAGGGAACCTGCATAGTGAACATTTGTGTATCCAAATTATGCATTATACATTATCTAAATTATACATAGATATACATTTGTATATCTGAATTGTACTCACTTTTTTTTTTTTTTGAGTTGGAGTCTCACTCTGTCGCCCAGACTGTAGTGCAGTGGCCGCTCCCAGCCACCACGCCATCACCTGCTGGGCTCCGGCGATCCTTCTGCCTCAGCCTTCCAAGAAGCTGGAACTATAGGTGTGCACTACCACGCCTGGCTAAATTTTGATTTAATGTAGAGATGAGGTCTCGTCAAGTTTCCCAGGCGGGTCTCAAACCCACGGGCTCAGGCAATCCACTCACCTCAGCCTCCCAAAGCACAGGATTACAGGCTGAGCCACCGAGCCCAGCTGAGGTGATTCTTGTAACATTCAATATGGGTTGGTGGCTGACTGACTTCACATGATGTGCTCCAGGCTCATTTATCTGGCTGTGCATGACAGGATTTCATTCTTTTTATGTTTTTTTAATTAATTAATTAATTTACTTATTTATTTATTTTTGAGATGGAGTCTCACTCTGTCCCCCAGATTGGAGTGCAGTGGCTGCTTCGGCCACTGCAGCGTTGACCTGCTGGGCTCCAGCGATCCTTCTGCCTCAGCCTTCCAAGTAGCTGGAACTACAGGCGCGTGTTACCACGCCCAGCTAATTTTTTATTTTATTGTAGAGATGAGGTCTCACCCAGTTGCCCAGGCAGGTCTCGAACCCGCGGGCTCAGGCAATCCACTCACCTCAGCCTCCCAAAGTGCTGGGATTACAGGCTGAGCCACCGAGCCCGACTTGTTTTTATTTTTTGGAGTTGGAGTCTCACTCTGCCACCCAGGCTGGAGTGCAGTGGCACGCTCATGGCTACTGTAGCCTTGACCTGCTGGACCCAAGAGATCCTCCTGCCTCGGCCTTCCACATAGGGGAACTACAGGCACTCATGACCTCACCTGACTCATTTTTTTATTTATTGTAAAAAACGAGGCCTCAGCCAGGCTCGGTGGCTCAGCCTGTAATCCCACACCTTTGGGAGGCTGAGGTGAGTGGATTGCCTGAGCTCACGGGTTCGAGACCTGCCTGGGCAGCGAGACCTCATCTCTATAATAAATCAAAAAAATCAGCTGGACGTGGTAGTGCATGCCTGTAATTCCGGCTACTTGGAAGGCTGAGGCGGAAGGATTGCTGGAGCCCAGCAGGTCGAGGCTGCGGTGGCTGGGAGCGGCCACTGCACTCCAGTCTGGGCGTCAGAGTGAGACTCCAACTCAAAAAAAAAAAACAAAAAACGAGACCTCACCAAGGCCCAGGCTGATCTTGAACCCCATGGGCTCAGGCAGACCTCTCACCTCTGCCTCCCAAAGTGCTGAGACTACAGGCATGAGCCACCACACCTGGCTTGGATTTTAGTATTATTTTTATGACTGAATAGTATTTAACTGCATAGTGCAAACAGGAAGTGCAAAAAAATTCACATTTTAAGAGATATTATCTATGCATCACTTTTTGAAGTTGAGTTTGGGTAGCAATGTGTAACTGCAGAAGTCCAGTGTGCCTTGTATTTATTTTTTGTTATTGGTACATATTGAGTATTACAATGTTAATACAATATTTTCCTTTTTTTGTTACATTATATTTTATATATATAATTTTTTATTTTTTATTTAAAAAATTTGGGGTACAATTCAGGGTTAGGTATACACATTTTCACTATACAGGTGCCCTTGTTGATGAGGTGTGCCCCTCCCTCCCCTAGCAGTTTCCCTCAACTGCCATCCCACCCCCCTGCCCTGGCAGTTTCCTACTACTGCCAATCCCGCTCTTATAATATTATGATATTTGTTCAAGGTCTGCTTGTGAGTGAGAACATGTGGTACTCAGTTCTTTTTTGTTTTATTTTTTATTTTAAAGATGTGGGGTACAATTCAAGGTTAGGTATACAAATGTTCATGATGCAGGCAGCCTTATTGATGGGGTGTATCCTCCCATCCCCTCCACCCCTGGCAGATTCCCACTACTGCCAATCCCTTTTGTATGGAATTACAATAATTGTTTAAGATCCACTTATGAGTAAGAACATAGGATACTCAGTTCTTTGTTTCTGTGAACGATCTCTCAGTATTAAAGACTTTAAGTCCATCCAACTTCACATGCTGTGAAGTTCATCACTTTGTCCTTCTTTATGACTGTGTAATATTCCATCATTAAGTGTACCACATTTTTTTTATCCAGTCCTCTTTCGATGAGCAGCATGGTGGGTTCCCTTATTTTGCTCTTGTGAACAATGCTGCAATAAACATGCATGTGCAGTTATCTCTTTCATAGAGTGATTTGGGTTGCTCTGGGTATTTTTCCAGTAGGGGGATTGTGGGATCCTATGGAAGTCAATTTTTAGACCTTTTAGGAATTTCCAAACTGTTTCCCACAGAGACTGTACTAGTTTACACTCCCACCATTTTCCTAACTCATTCTTAGCAAAAGAGTAAAGAAACCAAGCACTTTGTCCCCCACCCTTATGGGCACTGGTGGTCCAAATTTTCTTTCGGGGACCTTCTTGCCATCCCTAGGGAGTAACCCTAGGCAGAGACCGTCAGTTGTCCTCTGAGATCCAGCCCAGTCCACAGGGAAACTCCAGAGATCTTGGCTAGAAGGAAGCAAAGAGTTAGCCTTAGTCCCTCACCCAGTCGGGCCACAGCAGTCTGATGTCTTTCCCTGGAGCCTTTCAGCATGCTGAATTGTAGCCTCAGCCAGAGCCTTCAGCTGCAACCAGGTGCCAACAAAGTCCACAGAGGGTCACCAGTTAGGAAATTAGAGAGAGAGACAGACAGACAGATAGATCTCGGTGGGACCTCCAAAAACGTTAGGGTACGGATGGACAGGGTGAGGGTGGAGAGGCGCAGGGAGGCACGCAGCACTGCCAGGGCTGGCAAGACAGAGGTGCACTCTGGCAACCCAGAGATCCAAGTAGATGCAAAGAATTGCGGCACACAAAAAGGTTAAGAAAGAAAAGTTTATTTAGGGGTAAATTCTAGAGAGAAAGAGGAAAGAGAAGATTCACCTCCTTGAGGTGGGGGAGGGGGACCAAAGCCAGGAAGCATGGCGACAGCCATGGCTCAAAGAGCACATGGCCATACCAGACTCTAGCAAGGCAGTGGCCCCTGGTGGCTTGTGGTTGAGTCCTTCCCCTAGATGGGGGAGGATCATTAAGATGATTGGGTGGTGGTCTGCTTCCACGTCATCACAAAGGGGCGGGCAAGCACAGGTACTGAGGATGTCAGGTGATGGAGAGCAGGCAGATGGGTGGGTTAGTCACATGATTGCTGCCACAGTGGGGCATATCGGTGTCTCGTAGGTTAAACCTGGGGGGAGTGATTCCTGCAAGAGACTTGTTAGACATTTGCAACTCACAAACTCTTATGACTTTGGCCAGCCAAAGGGTGATCTTTGATCTTCAGCTTTGGCAAGGAACCTAAAAGTTTACTAGAGATGATTATGCTAAACCATGAATGCCAACCCCAGTGCTCCCACCATCTGCAGGGGTTCCAGATCCCATCATCACCAGTGGATCTATAGTGGTGTTGGCAACTGATGAGGTACTCTCCCCAGAGCTAGACACCGGAGTCCAGCTCCAGCGGGTCAGGGTTTACTGAAGGAGGAATGCCATGGGCGCAGGAGAGAAAATGAGGACACTGACTCTGCTGCAAGCAGGACAAATGCCAATTTATTGTCTTTTTCAACTCCTTTATACCCTAGATTTTGGCTTGAGACGAAAACATGTTTTTCCTTCTCAAGGCAATCGGTTTCCATTTAATGGATTGGACAGGCAATGTGTCTTTGTCTATCCTGTTTTGGTCTTTGTTTCAACCCTAATGGGGTTCTGTCTATCCTTTTCTTCCAACCGTGCTGTTTACTTTCTAGAACTACAACATGTTATTTTTCACCCTGAATGTTATCTCCGAATGTCATTTCTTATCTATGTACAATGAGTTATAAATTCTCTTAATGCTTTATCTTTAAAAATGATCATACTGAAATTTACCATTTACTGTAAATTTTGTAAACTCCTAACATTTTTTAATGATTACCATTTTCTCAATTGTCCATACAAACACTTACTTATCTCTATAACTGTTACATTATAGATCACTACCAAGTTTTAAGCACTATAACTGTTACATTGATTCGTCAGTTACACCTGTGACCTTCACATAGCAATTTGCAATTAACTGGTGTAAAGCAAGATTCTCAAGGTTTCTTAGCTGCAAGTTGACCTGACTAGCTTTCTATAATGTCACACCTGGTGTTTACAATCTGCATCAATTATCCCCTGCCAGGGAGAATGGACTTCAATGTTTATAAAACAAAAGGCCCCCCAGGCTCAATTTACCTTAGTCACAATCCCTAACTAAACGTACAAGCCTCCTTAACAAAGGGAAAGAAGGCCAAGGGTGCTCTAATGAAGCATATACTTTTAACAGAACAAATCCTTCTTTTACTAAACACGACTATTTGGTAAAAATTATTTCTCCCATATAGAGCTCTTTACATCTTGCAACTCCCAGGTTTCCAGTGGCGAGATCAAGGGTGGAGATAGGAGAAGCAGGAATAACAGCTGCCCAGTGTTGCCCTGCAACCTGGGGTCTTCAGCCTTCCGGACCCTGTCCACAAGAAGGCCTCTAAGGCTGGCTTCCAGCAGCCAGTCATCCTGGTGGCCACTCTAAAGCAAGAAGTCGGCTTTGCAGATGCCTCCGCTTTGAGCCTTTTCCCACCAGGCATGATCAACCCCACCATGTTCTTCAACATCGCCATCGATGGCAAGCCCTTGGACCGCGTCTCCTTCGAGCTGTTTGCTGACAAAGTTGCAAAGACAGCACAAAACTTTCATGCTCTGAGCACTGGAGAGAAAGGATTCGGTTATAAGGGTTCCTGCTTTCACAGAATTATTCCAGGGTTTATGTGACAGGGTGGTGACTTTACACGCCATAATGGCACTGGCGGCAAGTCCATCTATGGGGAGAAATTTGATGATGAGAACTTCAACTTGAAGCATAGGTCCCGGCATCTTGTCCATGGCAAATGCTGGACCCAACATAAACAGTTCCCAGTTTTTCATCCGCACTACTAAGACTGAATGGTTGGATGGCAAGCATGTGGTTTCTGGGGAGGTGAAAGAGGGCATGAATGTTGTGCAAGCCATGGAGGGCTTTGGGTCCAAGAATGGCAAGACCAGCAAGAAGATCGCCATTGCCGCCTGTGGACAACCCTAATAAATTTGACTTGTTTTATCTTAAACTAAAAAAAAATAAAATAAATAATTTTAAAAACTAAAGCAAGAAGTCTTGGCCTTGTCAATGTGGAAATCGTTTGATTTTCCGCCAAAGGCTGGGTGGGCAAATCCAGAATATATCAAAGCTGCAAGACCTGATGACAGGATGGGGACTTTTGCTCCCACTGGGGTGGCTGGGTTTCCTAAAATAGGAAAGCTGTTAGACTGCTGCTGCCTCTCAGGGGCTCCAAATGCAGGCTTGGAGGCTTGACTTTCAGCCTGACTGCCCAAAGTTCTGGGTTTATTCTGTTTCTCTACACTGGCAGGATGCCCCCTGGATTAAAAAGATGATTAGAAGCTGCAGTTGGTCCCCTGATTTTGCAAGCACACTGGTGGAGCTTTGGGCTCAGGCTCTGTTGCCATGGCGTGGCCGTGCTGCAGACCTTAAGCCTTTAGCTTTTGCTTTTTTCCTCAGAATAATGGAGATGCTACTCTGTTGCTGCCCATCGAGGGTTCCAAATGTGGGCTGAGAGGGATCTCTTGGATGAAATGGATGGCTAGAAGTTGCAATCGGTCCCCCTACCGATTGCATAGGCCAACTGGTAGAGACTTGGGCTGAGGCTATATTGCCACTAAGTAGCGTATTTCTAGAATAAGGGCTAGACTGGAAGATCTGGGCCTTCCATGGCGGCGTAGTATCCATGGCATTTGGGTCAAAGGCAGGATGGCATGCTGCAGATGAGCTGCCCATGAAGGGGGCATATGGAACATGGTTCTGGTCGAACCCAGGGCCAGATTGGAAGATCTGGGCCATCGACAGAAGTGTGGTGTCCATGGCATTTGGGTCAAAGGCAGGATGGCGTGCTGCAGACATGCTCCCCATGAAGGGGGCATATGGAACATGGCTCTGGTTGAACCCGGGGCCAGATCGGAAGATCTGGGCCATCAACGGTGGCGTGGTGTCCATGGCATTTGGGTCAAAGGCATGATGGGATGCTGCAGACAAGTTGCCCATGAAGGGGGCATATGGAACATGGTTCTGGCTGAACCCAGGGCCAGATTGGAAGATCTGGGCCATCGACGGCGGTGTGGTGTCCATGGCATTTGGGTCAAAGGCAGGATGGGATGCTGCAGACAAGCTGCCCATGAAGGGCGCATATGGAATGTGGTTCTGGCCGAACCCGGGGCCAGAATGGAAGATCTGGGCCATCGATGGCGGCGTGGTGTTCATGGCATTTGGGTCAAAGGCAGGATGGCATGCTGCAGACACGCTCCCCATGAAGGGGGCATATGGAACGTGGTTCTGGCTGAACCTGGGGCCAGGTTGGAAGATCTGGGCCATCGACGGTGGCGTGGTGTCCGTGGCATTTGGGTCAAAGGCAGGATGGCATGCTGCAGACACACTCCCCATGAAGGGGGCATATGGAACATGGTTCTGGCCGAACCCGGGGCCAGATCAGAAGATCTGGGCCATCGACGGCAGTGTGGTGTCCATGGCATTTGGGTCAAAGGCATGATGGGATGCTGCAGACAAGCTACCCATGAAGGGGGCATATGGAATGTGGTTCTGGCCGAACCTGGGGCCAGATCAGAAGATCTGGGCCTTTGATGGCGGTGTGGTGTCCATGGCATTTGGGTCAAAGGCTGGCTGGGATGTTGCAGACCCACTGCCCATTAACAGAGAGTGGGGTGGACAACCTTTGTGCCGCCGGCGCTTGGCTGACCTCTCCGGCAGCAGGGGGCGCTCTGGGGTGGAGTTGGTGAGCGCTCTTGCCCCTGGACCAGGTTTCCCGAATGTCAGGTCACCGCCAGCAGGGCTTTGCCAGATGGAGCCAATGAGGTCATCCGAGGAAGAGTCCATCGGAGACACCCGTCTCTCCTCCCTTCCACCGTGTCTCTCCTCCCTCCCACCGTACCTGGAGGATTTAGGATGGCGTGTGCCTTCCAGGGACTTGAGGAGGCACTGGAGGGATGCAGGGCTTCCCTGAGTCTCCAGGGTCGTCGACAAGGCTGAACCCTCGGGGTGGTTCAGAGGGGCCCTTCCCTTCCCGTCCTGCCCTTTGACCCCGACATGACCTTCCTCCTTTGTGAGTCCATCCTCCCTCGGGAGACAGGATGCTCGGGCTTCACAGCCCTGACAACGACCTGCTCCGGTGGTGGTGACTGCAGGAGGGTGCATGTGTGGCCGGGAGGAGGGATCCTCGTGCGTCCAAACACTGCGACATTATGAGGGGACAGCATGCGCTTCTTCTCTGGGGGCTGCCCCCACGACACAGGCCAAAGGTGCCCCCGAGAGGAGCCCGTGTCCTGTGGGAGAGGACGCCACCCGCCTGGGTCAATGTCAACGCCGTCTGGTGACGGTGCACGGCCCCTGCGCCCACTGAACCGTCCACGGCAGTCGTGGGCGATGCAGGGGCCGGCGGCAGCAGTGAAGCAATGCAGCTCACAGCGGCCCAGCGGGGGCGGGCGGTGAGCGCAGGGACAGAACTTACTGAGTACGTTGCCCATTTGGAGCAAGTTGTGTGTGACACAGTACCGTGAAGAGGGTCAGATGCAGAGACAGCTCTCTGAGGTACTGACTCCTCCGGAGTCCGGGCACACACTGGACAGCCCTGCCCCTGCAGTGTCTAAGGAGACATAGTGATATCCAAGGAGACATTGTGATGTCAGAGACATTGTGACAGGGAAAAGGCGTGACATGTGTGAGCCAGCAGAGGGCGCCAGAAAAAGGAGTCAAAGGGCAAAGGAGCCAAAGGGCAAAGGGTAAAGCGCCCCAGTGGAGCTTCCCGGCTCTGCAGGCTCCGCGGTCTCTGGCCTCGGCCTCACCTGCACACCCAGTGTCAGCTGTGTGCCCACCTCCCCAACTTCCCCGCCCTGTCCACGGGGAAGGGGGGACCGTGAGGGTGGGAATGGGGGGAGCTGGGGGAGGATCCTCCAGGGCTAGTGTGGGGGCAGCCCAGATGCTGTCAGGCTTCCGTCCTCCCCCCTGCCACCCCCAGGCCTCTGAGCCACCTGGGGCCAGGTGCCTTCTCCATGGCCATTAGGGTCGACAGCACAGCCGGGAAGATTTCTGAGGAGGGACACGGTGTCGTGACAGTGTCTCTTTACTTTTTTTTTTTTTTTGAGTTGGAGTCTCACTCTGTCGCCCAGACTGGAGTGCAGTGGCCCCGGCCACCGCAGCCTCGACCCACTGGGCTCCGGTGATCCTTCTGCCTCAGCCTTCCGAGTAGCCGGAATTACAGGCATGCACTACCTCACCCGGCTGATTTTTTGATTTATTGTAGAAATGAGGTCTCGCTGCCCAGGTGGGTCTCGAACCTCAGCCTCTCAAAGGCACGGGATTACAGGATGAGCCACCGAGCCCAGCTTACTTCCCTTTGTTAAGGAGGCTTGTATTTCTGGTTAGGGATTGTGACTGAGATGACTTGGGCCTGGGAGACCTTTAGTTTTGCAAACGTTGAAGCTCATTCTCCCTGGCAGATTGTAAATACCAGATGTAACATTGTGGGAAACTAGTCAGGCCAACTTGGAAAACTAGTCAGGCCAACTTGCAGCTAGGAAACCTTGAAAATGTTGTTTTACCCCAGCTAGTTTCAAATTGCTGTGTGAAGGTCACCGGTGTCACTTGTTAATCTATGTGGTCATTATAGTTCTTAGAACTTGAAGTTATTTATCATGTAATAGTTATAGGAATAAGTAAGTTTTGTATGGACATTAAGAAATGGCAATCATTAAAAATGTTAGAAGTTTATAAAATTTATAGTTAATGATAATGTTTTAAGATCAAAACAGGATGAACAAAGATACATTGACTATCTGGTCCCTTAAATTGAAACTGATTGTCTTGAAAACAAAACACATGTAGGGTATAAAAGGAATTGGAAAAGACAATAAATCGGCATTTATCCTGCTTGCAGCAGAGTCAGTGTTCAAGATTTTTCTACTGAGCCGACGTCATCCCTCTTTCAGGAAACCCTGACCCACTGGAGCTGGACTCCGGCATGCAGCCATGCAGCTATGGTGGGGAGAAAACAACCCACCGAGCCTAAACTCACTGGCCTTTTTCAGGAAGTTTGTTGACCCCCTCTTTGTCCAAATATATACATATATGATGGAACATTATGCAACCATAAAAAAGAACAAAATTATGAACTTCACAGACACCTGGATGAACTTAGAGTCTATAATACTGAGTGAGCTATCACAGAAACAAAGACTGAGTACCCCATATTCTCTCTCATAAGTGGACCTTGAATGACGATCATAATCCTATAAGAAAAGGATTGGCAGTAGCAGGAAACTGCAGGGGGTGGGATTGGGGAGGTGGGATTGGCAGGAGTGGGAATCTGCCTGGGGAAGGAGGGCACACCTCCTCAACAAGGGAACCTGCATAGTGAACATTTGTGTATCCAAATTATGCATTACACATTATCTAAATTATACATAGATATACATTTGTATATGTGAATTGTACCCACATCTTTAAGATAAAAAAATTAAAAAGTTAAATTTCAATGTTTTGTCATGTAATGCATTGGCTGCAGTTTTAAAATTTTATTTTTAGTTGACACAAAATAATATCGGGTTGGCTTGGTGGCTCAGTCTGTAATCCCAGCACTTTGGGAGGCAAGGTGAGTGAGTTGCCTGGGCCTGTGGGTTCAAGACCAGCCCTGGCAACTTGACAAGACCTTATCTCTACAAAAATAAATAAATAAAGTCACCAGATGTGGAAGTGTGGGTTTGTCGTTCCAACTCCTTGGAAGGCTGAGGCGGAAAGGTCACCAGAGCCCAGCAGTTTGATGTTGGGGTGGCCATGAGCGTGCCCCTGCGCTCCAGCCTAGGTGATGGAGGGAGACTCCAACTCAAGGTTAAAAAAAAGAAAACTCTATGTGTATGAGATTAAGTGATAGTCCCATGCTTGTATGCAATGTGTTAGGATCAAATCAGGGCAATCAGCAGGCCCATCTGCTCCAACATTGATTGTTTCTGTGTTCTGACCATTCAACATCCTCTTCTGGCTCTTTGAGACTATGTAGAAAATTATAATGACCCATGTTCACCCTGCTGGCACACCCCAGCTGGCTCCACCCCAGTTGTAACTTTGTATCTATTCACCAACCTCTGCACACCATACTTACTAGCTGCTGACACCCACAATTCTACTTTCTGTTTCTATGAGCTTGATTTTTTTTTTTTTTTGAGTTAGAATCTCACTCTGTCGCCCAGACTGGAGTGCAGTGGCCTCTCTCGACCACCACACCCTCGACCTGCTGGGCTCTGGTGATCCTTCTGCTTCAGCCTTCCAAGAAGCTGGAACTACAGGCACGCGCTACCACGCCTGGCTAATTTTTGATTTAATGTAGAGATGAGGTCTTGCCAAGTTGTCCAGGCAGGTCTTGAACCCACGAGCTCAGGCAATCCACTCACCTCAGCCTCCAAAAGTGTGGGATTGCAGGCTGAGCCACTGAGCCCAGCTTGTTTTTATTTTTTGGAGTGGGAGTCTCACTCTGCCACCCAGGCTGGAGTGCAGTGGCACGCTCATGGCCACTGCAGCCTTGACCTGCAGGACCCAGGAGATCCTCCTGCCTTGGCCTTCCACATAGCGGGAACTACAGGCACTCGTGACCTCACCTGACTCATTTTTTTATTTATTGTAAAAACGAGGCCTCACCAAGGCCCAGGCTGATCTTGAACCCCCTGGAATCAGGCAGACCTCTCACCTCTGCCTCCCAAAGTGCTGAGACTACAGACATAAGCCACCACACCTGACTTGGATTTTAGTATTATTTTTATGACTGAATAAAAGAAGTATTTGTTCTGTTAAAAGTATATGCTTCATTAGAGCACCCTTGGCCTTCTTTCCCTTTGTTAAGGAGGCTTGTAAGTTTAGTAAGGATTGTGACTAAGGTAAATGGAGCCCAGGGGGCCTTTTGTTTTACAAACATTGAAACCCATTCTCCCTGGCAGGGGATAATTGACGCAGATTGTAAGCACCAGGTGTGACACTATAGAAAGCTAGTCAGGTCAACTTGCAGCTAAGAAACCTTGAGAATGTTGCTTTACCCCAGTTAATTGCAAATTGTTGTGTGAAGGTCACAGGTGTAGCTTACAAATCAATGTAACAGTTATAGTGCTTAAAACTTGGTAGTGATCTATAATGTAATGGTTATAGAGATAAGTAAGTGTTTGTATGGACATTGAGAAAATGGTAATCGGTTAATGTTAAATTTTAGGATGGTAATTTTTTAAGATAAAGCATTAAGAGAATTTATAACTCATTGTACGTAGATAAAAAATGACATTTGGAGATAATATTCAGGGTAAAAAATAACATATTCAATGTTGTAGTTCCAGAAAGTAAACAGCACGTTTGAAGAAAAGGATAGGCAGAGCTCCATTAGGGTTGAAGCAAAGATCAAAAAAGGATGAACAAATGTACATTGCCTGTCCGGTCCATTAATTTGAAACTGATTGCCTTGAAGACAAAAATCATGTTTTTGTCTCAAGTCAAAATCTAGGGTATAAAAGGAGTTGAAACAGACAATAAATTGGCATTTGTCCTGCTTGCAGCACAGTCAGTGTCCAAGTTTTCTCTCCTGCGCCGATGCCGTCCCTCCTTCAGGAAACCCTGACCCCCTGGAGCTGGACTCCGGTATCTGTGCCCATTAAACATGTACTTCCCACTCCCTTGGCCCCTGGTAACCTCTCTTCTACTCTCTGTCTCTATGAATTTGGTTATTCTAGATACCTTATATTAGTTTAATTTCAGTATCTTTCTTTTCGTGACTAGTTTATTTCACTTAGCATAACATTTTCAAGATTTGTCCATGTTACAATATGTGTCCAAATCTCCTTCCTTTTTTAGACTGAATAAGATGCCATGTGTGTGCATGCCATCTTGTGTTTTTTCTTTCATCCATCCATGGACAAATATTTTTTGTTATTTCTGCAGATTTTATATTCACTAATTTTTCTTTTTTTTTTTTTTTGAGTTGGAGTCTCACTCTGTCACCCAGACTAGAGTGCAGTGGCCACTCCTGGCCACCACAGCCTCGACCTGCTGGGCTCCGGCGATCCTTCTGCCTCAGCCTTCCAAGTAGCCGGAATTACAGGCATGCGCTACCATGCCCGGATGATTTTTTGATTTATTGTAGAGATGAGGTCTCGCTGCCCACACGGGTCTTGAACCCGCAGGCTCAGGCAATCCACTCACCTCAGCCTCCCAAAGGTGTGGGATTACAGGCTGAGCCACCAAGCCCAGCTCACTAATTTTTCATAGAAAAGTATATGCTACTTTTATGGTAGAAAATTTTGGTTATTTTGTATCATTGAATCTATTAATTATACTCTAAGCACGTATCTTGAAGAAGTTAGATGAGAAGGGAATTTTCATTCAACTTTATTTGTAATAGTGACAAACTTTAATTAATTGCTCACACCTGCAATCCCAGCACTTTGGGAGCCTGGAGTTTGAGACCAGCCTGGGCAACATAGTGAGACCTCATCTCTACAATAAAAAAATAATCAAAATAAGTAAATGAGTTAATCTAAACATACAACAATGGAAAGATTATTAGGTTAAAAAGCAGATTCATATGATAAAATATTATAATCATTAAAATCATTTTTAGAAAACTTATTGAAATGTTCTTTTAACATAAAAAGTAATTTTCTTGAGGTCAATTATATAGAGAGAGATATATATAGATTATACAAGTGCTTATTTATACATGCACACACTTATATATGCCTATATACATTTATACTAAGATGAGGGAACTATAGGCATACATATTTGTGGCTACACTGAAATGAGTGGCTTTTCTCATTTGCATTTTTTCTGTCTCCAGCTTTCAATACTATTCATGAATTAAGTTAGCAATTGGCATTTTTAAAGTTATGGCAAACATATTTAGACAAAAGAACTGAGAAGACTTTACAACGGATTAAAATTAAAATGCTCTTAAAAATAACCATTGTAGTAGTTCAAGCCTGTCATCCCAGCACTTTGGGAGGCCGAGGCGAGAGGATTCTCGAGGTGAGTGAGTTGCCTGAGCCCGCGGGTTCAAGACCTACAACTTGGCAAGACCTCATCTCTACAAAAAATAAATAAATAAAGTTGCCAGGTATGGAAGTGTGGGCCTGTCGTTCCAACTCCTCGGAAGGCTGAGGCGGAAAGATCACCAGAGTCCAGCACGTTGATGTTGGGGTGGCCATGACCGTGCCCCTGCACTCCAGCCTGGGTGATGGAGGGAGACTCCAACTCAAGATTAAAAAAAAAGAAAAGTCTATGTGTATGAGATTAGTGATATTCCCATGCTTGTAGGCGATATGTCATGATCAAATCAGGGCAATCAGCAGGCCCATCTCCTCCAACATCCATTGTTTCTGTGTTCTGAACATTCAGCATCCTCCTTCCTGGCTCTTTGAGGATATGTAGCAAATTATAGTGACCCATGTTCACCCTGCTGGAACACCCAAGCTCACTCCACCCCCAGGTGTAACTTTGTATCCATTCACCAGCCTATGTACACCACACTTACTGGCCTCTAACTCCCACAATTATACTTTCTACTTTTATGAGCTTGATTTTTGTGACATTCGCATACGAGTTGGTGGCTGACTGACTTCACGTGATGTCCTCCAGGCTCACTCATCTGACTGTGTATGACAGGATTTCATTCTTTTTATTTTTTTATTTTTTGGAGTGGGAGTCTCACTCTGTCACCCAGGCTGGAGTGCAGTGGCATGCTCATGGCCACTGCAGCCATCACCTGCTGGACTCAGGAGATCCTCCTGCCTCAGCCTTCCACATATCGGGAACTACAGGCACTCACCACCTAACCTGACTCATTTTTTTATTTGTTGTAAAAACGAGGCCTCACCAAGGCCCAGGCTGATCTTGAACCCCCCGGGCTCGGGCAGTCCTCTCACCTCTGCCTCCCAAAGTGCTGAGACTACAGGCATGAGCCACCACACCTGGCTTGGGTTTTATTATTATTTTTATGACTGAATAGTACTTAACTATAGTACAAACAGGAAGCACAAAAAAATACACATTTTGAGAGTTGTTATCTATGTATCCCTTTTTGAAGTTGAGTTAAGGTAGCAATGTGAAATTGCAGATTCAAATGTGACTTGTATTTATCTTTTGTTATTGGTACATATTGAGTATTACAATGTTAATACAGTCAGGCTTGGTGGCTCAGCCTGTCATCCTGCACCTTTGGGAGGCTGAGGTGAGTGGATTGCCTGAGCCTGTGGGTTCGAGACCCACCTGGGCAACTTGGCGAGACCTCATCTCTACAATAAATCAAAAATTAGCTGGGCATGGTAGCCCGTGCCTGTAGTTCCAGCTACTTGGAAGGCTGAGGCGGAAGGATCACTGGAGCCCAGCAGGTTGAGGCTGCGGTGGCTGGGAACGGCCACTGCACTCCAGTCTGGGCGACAGAGTGAGACTCCAACTCAAAAAAAAAAACATTAAAAAAACAATGTTAATACAGTATTTTCCTTTTTTTAGTTACATCATATTATATATTTATATATATTTTAATTTTTAATTTTAAAAATTTGGGGTACAATTCAGGGTTAGGTATACAAATGTTCACTATGCAGGTGCCCTTGTTGATGCGGTGTGCCCCTCCCTCCCCTAGCAGTTTCCCTCAACTGCCAATCCCACCCCCCTCCCCTGGCAGTTTCCTACTACTGCCAATCCCTCTCTTATAATATTATGATAATTGTTCAAGGTCTGCTTGTGAGTGAGAACATGTGGTACTCAGTTCTTTTTTTTTTTTTGAATTGGAGTCTCACTCTGTCGCCCAGACTGGAGTGCAGTGGCCACTCCCAGCCACCGCAGCCTCGACCTGCTGGGATCCAGCGATCCTTCCACCTCAGCCTTCCGAGTAGCCAGAATTACAGGCATGCACTACCACGCCCGGCTGATTTTTTTATTTATTGTAGAGATGAGGTCTCGCCAAGTTGCCCAGGCGGGTCTCGAACCCGCGGGCTCAGGCAATCCACTCACCTCGGCCTCCCAAAGGGGCAGGATTACAGGCTGAACCACCGAGCCCGGCTGTTTTATTTTTTATTTTAAAGATGTGGTGTACAATTCAAGGTTAGGTATACAAATGTTCATGATGCAGGCAGCCTTATTGATGGGGTGTGCCCTCCCATCCCCTCCACCCCTAGCAATTCCCACTACTGCCAATTCCCTTTGCATAGAATTACAATAATTGTTTAAGATCCACTTATGGGTAAGAACATGGGATACTCAGTTCTTTGTTTCTGTGAAAGATCGCTCAGTATTAAAGACTCTAAGTCCATCCAAGTTGCTGTGAAGTTCATCATTTTGTCCTTCTTTATGACTGTGTAATATTCCATCATGTAAATGTACCACTTTTTTTTTATCCAGTCCTCTTTTGATGAGCAGCATGGTGGGTCCCCTTATTTTGCTCTTATGAACAATGCTGCAATAAACATGCATGTGCAGGTATCTCTTTCATAGAGTGATTTGGGTTCCTCCGGGTATTTTTTCAGTAGGGGGATTGTGGGATCCTATGGAAATTCGATTTTTAGGCCTTTTAGGAATTGCCAAACTGTTTTCAACAGAGGCTGTACTAGTTTACACTCCCACCATTTTCCTAACTCCCTCTTAGAATTAGGGTAGAATTTTTTTTTTTTTTTGAGTTGGAGTCTCACTCTGTCACCCAGACTGGAGTGCAGTGGCCGCTCCCGGCCACCGCAGCCTCGACCTGCTGGGATCCGGCTATCCTTCCACCTCAGCCTTCCGAGTAGCCGGAATTACAGGCGTGCGCTACCACACCTGGCTGATTTTTAAAAATTTTTATTGTAGAGATGAGGTCTCGCTGCCCAGGCGGGTCTTGAACCAGCGGGCTCTGGCAATCCACTCACCTCAGCCTCCCAAAGGCTTGGGATTACAGGCTGAGCCACCAAGCCCGGCAGGGTGGAATTTTATAGTCACATTTGTTACCAACCCAATTTGATGATTTATTAGTTTTTAATGTTTATAAGTTTTTAATGTTTATTTTAGCTGCCACGCCTGGCTAACTTTTTTGATTTACTGTAGAGACAAGGTCTTGCCAAGTTGCCCAGGCTGGTCTTAAACCCCTGGACTAGGGCAATCCTCTTACCTCTGCCTCGTAAAGTGCTGGGATTACAAGCAAGAGCCATCATGCTGGCCAGCATGAGAATTTTGAGGGAACACTCTTCAGTCTGCAACAGTAGGTATGTCTCCCCACCCCCGTGAGCAGGACGCTCTCTAAGGACGGGGACTGGATCTGAGCCCTCTGCTTGGCCCATGGGCTCCAGGCATGTTGTCCTTTCAAGTAGTGAGTGCTCCTGACGGGAGGCAGGTTGCCTGCAGAATTAAGTCAGGTGTGTCCCTCGGTGCCTGTTTCTCGCTGGCCTCTCCAGAGAGACTGGTGTCTACCCGCCTTCTACCACAGGCTGGGCAGCTTCTTGGGATGCCGTGGGCAGGGATGCGGGGAAGCTCTGGGGAGGGGGTGGGCTGGGCTCTTGGCGGCCCGCTGCCCAGCTCTGTGGCCAACAGCTGGCAATCCTCCTCTGTGCTCCAGCAAGCCCCCCGCCATGGACAGCAGGGAGGACCAGCTCTGCAGAGTGACCTTGTGTCCTCAAATCTGGAGAGGGGGTGGGGGGCTCTGAGGTGGCAGTCATTCATGGCCAGAGTGACAGCTTTGTCCTCCTCTGAAATAACGGAAGCATCTCAAAGGAAAAGAAAAGTTCATTTCATTGAGCCCCTGCATGTAAGAAGCTTTCAGTCCTTCGCTCCATTGCCCTTACAACAGCCCTGTGTGGTTGTAGTTACTGGTACTGCAGGAACACCAAGGCTTGCAGGTGGGGTGTGAAGTACCCCAGGGTGGACGCCCAGAGAAGCCCCAGCTATGTCCCCACACTGGCCCCAAGCCCCATCCCAGAAGGCAGACACACAGGCACAAACCCAGGTGACGCTGCGAAGAACCGCCAGCACTGAAGTTCTGTCATTTAGTGGTGCCTGTAAACAGTGAACACAAGGTTGGGCTTGTGCCCACCCCCGGTGCCTGTGACCAGGCCTTCTGGGGGTGACAGATGGCTGTCCTTTCTGGCTGTTCAACTCCTTGTGTACCCTCCTATGGCGGGGACACTGCTTTCCTGCTGTATGTGTCCCCAGGGTGGCATGAGCCCTTCGGTGTCTTTGTGAGGACCCCTATAAGGAAGACTCTACCCCTCACCCGCATCCAGGTACCCTAGGGCACGGCCCCCCCATGGCGGGGTCCTGAGTCCCCTCCTTCCAATGGAGTGGCCAAAGTGCACAATTTCCAGGCTCCCTTGCAGCTAGGGTGCTTCTCTGGTCAGTGCACTCATGCCAGGTCAGAGATCTGCCAAGGAAGCGGCCTTTTTTGCCAAAGAAGCGGCCACCATGCCCAGCTTCCAGAGGGAACAGGGCCAGGCGCCCCCACACTGGGACCCAGAGACTGCAGCTCTGTTCTCTTCTGGGGGCCCAGGTGTGGTCTCTAGCCTGGCTCTTGGAGCTCCCAGGAGTTCCCCAATCTCCTTTAAAATACTCCTTTCTGGCCAAGTATGATGGCTCACGCCTGTAATCCCAGCACTTTGGGAGGTTAAAGCAGGAGAATGGTTTGAGGCCAGAGGTTCGAAACTGGCTTGAGCAACAGAGCAAGAGCCCATCTCCACCAAAATAATAATAATTTTTAAAATTTCTCCCAGCCCGGGCAACTTGGCGAGACCTCGTCTCTACAATAAAACAAAAATTAGTCGGGTGTGGTAGCGCACGCCTGTAGTTCCAGCTACTTTGAAGATTGCTGGAGCCCAGCAAGTCGATGCTGGGGTGGCCATGAATGTGCCACTGCACTCCAGCCTGGGTGACAGAGTGAGACTTCAACTCAAAAAAAAAATTTTTTTTTCATAGAGACTGCAAGGGTCTTGCTCTGCTGCCCAGGCTGGTCTCCAACTTCCAGGCTCAAGCTATCCTCCTGTCTTGGCCTCCCCAAATGCTGGGATCACAGGTGTGAAACACGGCACCCAGCCCACAGCTTTAACTGTCTAATTACAAAATGAAAAACAGGCTGCAAGGAGGAGGAACACAGCTCTAGGAGAGCCAAGAGGCCAGGAAGGGCTCCCCTGAAGACACTTTGGAGCTGAGGAATGGACTGGAAGTGGGGGGCGAGGAGAAGCCTTCTACATAGTGGGAATGCAAGTGCAAAGGCCGTGTGGCAGAAAGGGCTAGACCAGGGTCTGTGAGGCTGGAATAGACGGAGCAAAGGACAGATCACGCGCCTCGATTCTGTTCCTGTAGCATGAGGTCCCTGGAAGTTGTGAGCAGTGGTGTGACAGGATCAGGCTTGTCACCTGGTCCCTCTGGGTGCTGGGGGGAGAATGGGTGTGGGGTCAGGAGTGGGGGGCCAGTCCAGCTGGAGGGAAAGGGCTGACCTTCCGGGGAGAGACCGAAGTTGCTGCTTGGGGGTTGTGGGGATGAAGGAGCGGAACGGGTGAGACCCCAGGCAGGTGAGGAGGACGCCGAAGGTAAGAGCCAGGGAGGGCGTGACCCAGTGGCCTGCGTCCACAGGCTGCCGTCCCGATCCCTTTGATTTGTGACCCTGATGAGTCATGTGCAGTCACTGCCCACCACAGGGGTTGGTTCCTTTTTAACAGTGAACTTGTTTTGAACCACTGAGCCAGTGCATTTCCCAAACACAGTCCTGGGGAAGGTGGAAAACACCGTTTAATGCACGATTCTGCACTGTGTAGCTCTCACCATGCCCCTTATCCAAGCTGTCATGACTGCCGCGAGCTGGCCCACTGCGGGCTGGGGTCTGGCTGATAACCCTCTCGTGTGTGACTCTGATGCAGAATGCCCCGGCACGGCTCCCCAGGGCACGAGCAGCATGATGGTGCCTGTGCCAGGCAGTGACACTGGATTCAGTGACACCTTGACACGGTGACCAGCACAGCCCGGGGCAGGACCCACGGTCGGGCGGCTCGCAGGTTGGACTCCGGCTGACCCAGCATAGGCTTCTGTGTCTGCAAAATAGCAACAATGTGTTCACGTTCTTGCAGAACATGCCTGCTGTTTAGATGATGCGCCCCTGAGTCCATTTTTCTGAGGATCTGCTGTCAGGCAGGCTGGGGCAGCATACCCAGTTTCAGAGCAAAGGGGGCCTCTATTTTACATTCGTGCCCAGGCCTACATGGGAGACCAGGCCTCCCTCCTCCCTCTTCACCTCCCAGTTCCTGTGGTCATCTCCTGAATATTTCTGGAATCCACGCCTTCAATAATTACTATTGAGGCCAGGCATGGTGGCTCTTGTCTATAATTCCAGCACTTTGGGAAGCTGAGTTGAGAGAATTGCCTGAGCCCACAGGTTCAAGACCAGCTTGGGCAACATGGCGAGATCTCGTCTCTAAAATAAATCAAGAAAAATTAGCCAGGCATGGTGACAGCCACTGGGAAGGCTGAGGTGGAAGAATCACCTGAGCCTAGCAGATCGAGGCTGTGGTGGCCATAAGCATGCCACTGCACTCCAACCTGGGCGACAGAGTGAGACTTTGACTCAAAAATAATAATAATATTTACTATCCGGTCATTTACAGAGGTGGCCATGAGCGTGCTACTACCCTCCAGCCTGGGTGACAGAGTGAGACTCCCACTCAAGAAGTTAACTGACCTCTCCTCTTTTTTTTTTTGAATTGGAGTCTTGCTCTGTCGCCCAGGCTGGAGTGTAGTGGCCGCTCCCGGCCACCGCAGCCTCGACCTGCTGGGCTCTGGTGATCCTTCCACCTCAGCCTTCCTAGTAGCCGGAATTACAGGCATGTGCTACCATGCCCAGCTAATTTTTGATTTATTATAGAGATGAGGTCTCGCCAAGTTGCTCAGGCGGGTCTCAAACCCGTGGGCTTAGGCAATCCATTCACCTCAGCCTCCCAAAGGTGCGGGATTACAGACTGAGCCACCGAGCCCGGCGACCTCTCCTCTTAAGCATCAAAATGTGTATGTTTCCCCCCAAATTTTATTTTATTTTGAGTTGGAGTCTCACTCTGTCACCCAGGCTGGAGTGCAGTGGCATGCTCACGGCCACCACACCCTCCACCTGCTGGACTCAGGTGATCCTTCCGCCTCACCTTCCAAATAGCTAGAACCACAGGCATGTGCCACCATGCCTGGCTGATTTTTTTATTTATTGTAGAGATGAGGTCTTGCCATGTTGCTCAGGCTGGTCTCGAACCCCTGACTTCAGGCAATCCTCTTGCCTCCTCCTCCCAAAGAGCTGGGATTATAGATGTGAGCCACTGCACCCGGCTTCAAATTTTATTTTTAAAGTTATATCTTTTTGTAAATGTGATATGCATTAATTATAAAAATGCATACCATATAGGAGAAATAGGAGAAGGAAGTCACCCTCACAACCCACCAAAGAGAAATTTTACAAATTTGAGGAGCATCTTCTACATGTGATATATGTCCCTTTCTAAAAACATGCCCCTTAGAACTCTGGTTGCTACAATGACTCTCAACAAAAAGATTTGCCTAATGTTTCTTTTCTTTCTTTTTTTTTTTTTTCAGGTTGGAGTCTCACTCTGTCGCCCAGACTGGAGTGCAGTGGCCGCTCCCGGCCACTGCAGCCTCGACCTGCTGGGCTCCGGCGATGCTTCTGCCTCAGCCTTCCGAGTAGCCGGAATTACAGGCGCGCACTACCACGCCCGGCTAATTTTTTTTAAATTTTACTGTAGAGATGAGGTCTCGCCTGCCCAGGCGGGTCACGAACCCACAGGCTCAGGCAATCCACTCACCTCAGCCTCCGAAAGGCGCAGGATTATAGGCTGAGCCACCGAATCTGGCTATGTTTCTTGATGATATTTAAAAACTTATAAATACAAAATATCATCATTGTAGAAAATTGAGAAAATATAGAAAAGCATAAAAAATCGGTTTTTAAAAAATCACCCCTTGGCCGGGCTCGGTGGCTCAGCCTGTAATCCCATGCCTTTGGGAGGCCAAGGTGAGTGGATTGCCTGAGCCAGCGGGTTCGAGACCCGCCTGGGCAACTTGGCGAGACCTCATCTCTACAATAAATCAAAAAGTGAGCCAGGCATGGTAGTGCATGCCTGTAGTTCCGGCTACTTGGAAGGCTGAGGCGGAAGGATCGCCGGAACCCAGCAAATCGGCCACTGCACTCCAGTCTGGGCGACAGAGTGAGATTCCAACTCCAAAAAAAAAAAATCACCCCTTAGCGGGGCGTGGTAGCACGTGCCTGTAGTTCCAGCTACTTGGAACGCTGAGGGGTAAGGATTGCCTGAGCCCAGCAGGTCTCAGGCCACCGCACTCCAGCCTGAGCGACAGAGCGAGACTCCGACTCAAAAAAAAAAATCACCCTTGCCCTATTGATCAGTTAGAATCCCAGCAGGATTTGATGGCATACTCAACGTGAGAAAATGAAGAGAGTTCAGGGACAAAGGGTTTCAGGGTTTAGAGAAAACTACAGGACAGATGAATGTTCCTGGAAGCAGTATGATGGGGAGCTCATCTCTGTCTGAGGGGAGGGAAGTCCTAGTTTTACCAGAACTTGAGGAAGGTAAGTACTTGGAAAAGGTATCTGAAAAGAAAATGTGGTCTTAAATTGAGAGGACACAGTCAACACTCTTGTACCTCGTAGAAAGAGAGCCAGGCTCTCCCACCTCCTGCTAATACCTTCCACGGACTGAAACCAACTGGAAGTCAGATAACCAGCAGGTTCCTGGATGTGTAGGCCTTCCCTTTAGCGCCCCAGGACACAGAGTAAGGAGACTGAGGAGAGAGGATCTGCAGTGGCAAACAAAAAAGCTGTAGCACAATCACCTCCAAGTTAGGTTACCAAGCTTGTCTCAAACTTGCTAGTCATAAGTTCACACTCTTTTAAAAAAATTTTTATTGTAAAGATGTGGGGTACTCTTGAGACAATGCTGCTTTGGGCTACAAACAACCACTTTCAGATCCACAGTCTTAAGATCAGATTTGGGTCCACTGTGCTGTTCTCTAAAAGGAATCAGAAACTGGGTGTGGTGGCACAAGCCTGGAATCCCAGTCACTTGGGAGGCTGAGGAAGGAGGATCGCTAGAGCCCAGGAGTTCAAATTCAGCCTGGGCAACATAGCAGGACTCCATCTTTAGAAAAAAGAAAACGGTTTTTCTTCTTTGAAAAACTTGCCCATGGCAGGCCTTTCTGCCATGAATCTTTCTTCTTCCTTCTCTGTTCTTGCTAAGAAACTTTGTTTTAAAACTTAAAAAAAAAAAGGCTGGGCTCGGTAGCTCAGCCTGTAATCTCAGCACTTTGGGAGGCCGAGGCAAGTGGATTGCCTGAGCCCACAGGTTTGAGACCCACCCAGATAACTTGGCGGGATCTCATCTCTACAATAAACAAAAAATTAGCTGGGCATGGTAGTGCATGCCTGTAGTTCTGGCTACTTGGAAGACTGAGGTGAAAGGATCGTGGAGCCCAGTAGGTCAAGGCTGCTGTGGCCGGGAGCATGCCACTGCACTGCAGTCTGGGAGACAGAGTGACACTCCAACTCAAAAAAAAAGAAAGAAAGAAAAGGAAAAAAAAAGAGAAAAGGAAAAGGAATCAGAGCTGCTTGGAGGGTGACAACACAAGATGTCAGGACACCTAAGAAGTAAGGTGAGCCTGGAACATCTTGCTGATGTTAGAAAGTAGGGGAGCAGCAGAGCACGGTGGCTCATGCCTATAATCCCAGCACTTTGGGAGGCAGAGGCGAGGAGGATTGCCTGAGCTCAGAGGTTCGAGACCAGCCTGGACAACTTGGGGAGACCTCATCTCTATAATAAATAAAAAAATTAGCCAGTTGTGGTGGTACACACCTGTTGTTACAGCTAGTGGAAAGCTGAGGCTCAAGGAACACCTGAGTCCAGGAGGTCAAGGCTGTAGTGGCCATGAGTGTGTCACTGTACTCCAGCCTGGGCAACAGAATGAAACTCTGACTCCAAAAAAAAAAAAAGAACCTGAGCACAGGGGCTCAAGCCTATTATCCCAGCACTTTGGGAGGCTGAGGTGAGGGGATTGCCTGAGCCCATGGGTCCAAGGACAGCCTGGGCAACTTGGCGAGACCTCATCTCTATAATTAATCAAAAAATTAGTTGGGTGTGGTAGCACGCGCCTGTAGTCCTGGCTACTTGGAAGGCTGAGATGGAAAGTTCACCTGAGCCCAACAGGTTGACACTGGAGTGACCGTGAGCATGCCACTGCACTCCAGCCTGGGCAACAGAGTGAGACTCCAACTCAAGAAAGAAAAGGAAGGAAGGAAGGAAGAGGGGGAGCTGTTAGATCTTTCAAGGTGACACTGGATATGCTGAAAAGGGAAAAGAAGGGGTAGCATAGGCAGGAGACACCCACTGCTAGAGTGAATAGCAGACCATGTTTGGAAAAATCATTATAATCATTGTATAAGCTGAGCCATGGATCTATGAAGGTATTTTTTTTTTTATTTGGAATCTCACTCTGTTGCCCAGACTGGAGTGCAGTGGCTGCTCCCGGCCACCGCAGCCTCGACCTGCTGGGCTCCGGCGATCCTTCCGCCTCAGCCTTCCGAGTAGCCGGAGTTACAAGTGCATGCTACCACGCCCGGCTAATTTTTTGATTTATTGTAGAGATGAGGTCTCGCCTGCCCAGGTGGGTCTCGAACCCGCGGGCTCAGGCAATCCACTCACCTCAGCCTCCCAAAGGCACGGGATTACAGGCTGAGCCACCAAGCCCAGCTGGTATTTTTTTTAATGATTCACAAATAATATTTTTTTTTAATTTTTAATTTTAAAGATGTGGGGCACAATTCAGTGTCAGGTACACATATGTTCATTATGCCAGTACCCTTGTTGATGAAGTGTATAAACCATAATGTTTTTGTAAAAAATCTGTGGCACACCTGTGAGTCTCCAATATTTTTGCAAAAATTAAATCATTGCATAAATCTCACACTCGTGTTTCGGTCATTACCCAATATACCTATACAAATATAGGGATGTAGCTGGACTCGGTGGCTCAGCCAGTAATCCAGCGCCTTGGGAGGCTGAGGTGAGTGGATTGCCCGAGCTCCACGGGGTTCGAGACCCGCCTGGGCAACTTGGCGAGACCTCATCTCTACAATAAATAAGTAAAAAAGTCAGGCTGGGTGGCTCAGCCTGTAATCCCTCGCCTTTGGGAGGCTGAGGTGAGTGGATTGCCTGAGCCCGCAGGTTCAAGACCCGCCTGGGCAGCAAGACCTCATCTCTACAATAAATCAAAAAAATCAGCCGGGTGTGGTAGCGCATGCCTGTAATTCCGGCTACTTGGAAGGCTGAGGCGGAAGGATCGCCAGAGCCTAGCAGGTTGAGGTTGTGGTGGCGGGGGCGACAGAGTGAGACTCCAACTCAAAAAAAAATAAATAAATAGAGATGTACTATAAGTGTAAAAATAGATTATGTAAGTCTACATTTGTTAACATGGAAAATAGACTATAACCTCTTAAGTGAGAAAAAGCAGGTCACCAAAGAGCATGCTATGGCTTTATCTCATTATGAATGTGTTTCTGTGCGTGATGTGTCTAGGAAAAAGTTTCCAAGAGTGGAACCCAAAATGTTTGCAATGATCTTCTGAGGGTGGAGGAATTGATTGCAGGCGTGTAACAATGAGCGGGTACTCTTTTTTAATTTTTATTTTATTTTTGAGTTGGAGTCTCATTCTGTCATCCAGACTGGAGTGCAGTGGCCACTCCCGGCCACCGCAGCCTCGACCTGCTGGGCTCCGGCCATCCTTCCGCCTCAGCCTTCCAAGTAGCTGGAACTACAGGTGCACGCTACCACGCCTGGTTAACTTTTGATTTATTGAAGAGCTGAGGTCTCGCCAAGTTGCCTAGGCGGGTCTCGAACCCGCAGGCTCAGGCAATCCACTCACCTCGGCCTCCCAAAGGCACGGGACTACAGGCTGAGCCACCGAGCCCGGCCAACTACGAATTTCATTTCAGGATGAGAAAGAAGACGCGGTTTCTGACTCCGCGGCTGTTCCTTTCTCCGAGCGGCCTGCCCCCAAAATCTTCGCTTAGCCACATTTGGAAATGAAGAGTCCCAGGCCACAAACCTGGCACGGTAGAAGCCCTGCGGGCAGAAGAAAGACAAGGGGCTTGGGAGCCCTTGCGCAGGTCCAGTGTCAGTCCCCAGACCCCAAGTGCCGAGCCACGCAATGCCGCCGCCCGCCCCTTTGGCCGGAGGGCAGCGTGTCTCCAGCTCTTCCCTGAGAGGACGAGAAAAGTTCTTCTTTGCTGCTGTCCATCTCCTAAGGTCAGCGCAATCCTTCTTAACCGTGTAGACGCAGCTTAGCATAGGGAAAAAGAGCTCGAGCAGCCGTGCCTTAGAGCCCTGTCTCGTCACCTGCTACATTGGGCTGGCAAGGTTCTGAACCTGCCTGAGCCTCAGTTTCCTCGTCTGACAAACACGGTGACAAAAGTCTTTCCCTTTTAAGGTTGGTGCGAAGACTAAGTGGCGCTATATTGTATATTTGGAGCGCCTGGCTCACCGATTAGTCACTCACCCCTGCTGGGCTCTTAGTGTCCACATTACTAAACAGTGCCTTTGCTGCATCACACTGCATCCTGGTTGTTGGTTATTTGCTGGTTTCTCTAATGAAATTCTGAGATCCTTAAGGGCAAGGACCAATAGCTCCATTCCTGGTGTACAATTGCTAAGTGTTTTTGAATAAATGAATGACCCGGGATGTTCCAGTCATGAGAAATAGGAGCACGTTTAGGGTGGAATAGACACTGTAACTTTTTTTTTCTTATTTATATAGGATGTTTGGAAGCTGGGGCTAGTTTACAGGAAGCAACTCTAAGATCCACACAGAATCTGACCAAGAGGATGCAGAAATTGAGTCTATGGCCAAGAATAGATAAGCAAATAAACATTTAGATCTTAAATAAAATATTTAGTTTTAGGTTTAGGGGTGGGAGGTGAGGGTAACCAGGCAAAATAACTGGTACAATAAATACACGACAAGCCATTTCTCTTAACCAATTTCAAAAAATCATGTTTTTATAACTGCAAGATTTTTATCAAACCAATTTCTTGCTGTTATATAAGCTCAAAAACTTAGCCTGCTCTAGTGATAAACATTTTGTAAAGCTTGCCGTGTAACAAAGATTTGTGTGGACATAGACTTTTATATTACTGATGTTTCTGAACATAAAGGTGTAAATTTAAAATAAAATACTAAGCTTCCCCTTCCCACAAACTGAACAGACCCCCTTCTAGGTCAAAGGGACCCTAGAAAGGCCTCAAAAACCGAGTTCCTGGGCAACTCCCTTGGGTCCCCTCCCGCTCTGGGGGCTCTCCTGTCCTCAATAAATCCTGCTTCCCCTCCCCCCTGCCCCAAAAAAAGAAATCCCTGAGATCCGAGGGATGATGGAAAGGAGACCAGACAAACCCCTTTTGGAGTTTAGATACAACAACTAGCCAGCATTAATGTTAAAACAGAGATTATAAGACTGACATAATGGAGTCTGTGACAAAAAGATACGAAATTATAAACAAGACCTAAGGCCATGCCAGGCAGGAGTTAAGTCACACGTTTAAGTCTCATTAAAGAAAAAAAATTATGTTCTTTAAAAATGTTTTTTAAATTTATTTTTTAGAAATAGAGTCTCACTATGTTGCTCGGGTTGGTCTTAAACTCTTGGCCTCAAGCAATTCTGCCTTGGCCACCCAAAATGCTGGGGTTACAGGCATGAGCCACTGTATCTGGCCTGGCCCAAGGATAAACTATGTTCTAACAGCTATAGGTTTTTTCTTTCTCTAGCAGGTAAACAAGCACTGCCCTTGAGATAAGAATGTTGAAGCAATTGCAGCTCATCTACCACCAGACTTTGACTAACTAACCTCCCTTCCTTCCACCAACCAGGCTGGTCTCAAACCCCTGAGCTCAGGCAATTCTCTTGCCTCAGCCTCCCAAAGTGCTGGGATCATAGGTTTGAGCCACCATGGCTAGCTAGCCAGGCTATAACTTTTAGAAGAAATAAAGTCTCTTTTCCAAACTTATTAGTTGTGTGATTTTTTTTTTTTTAGTTAGAGTCTCACTCTGTCACCTAGACTGGAGTGCAGCGACATGCTCACAGCCACCCCAGCATGAACCTGCTGAGCTCAGGCAATTCTTCCGCCTCAGCCTTACAAGTAGCTGGAATCACAGGTGCATGCCACCACACCTGGCTAATTTTTTATTTATTGTAGAGACGAGGTCTTGTCAAGTTGCCCAGGCTGGTCTTGAAGCCCTGGGCTCAGGCAATCCTCTCACCTCTGCCTCCCGAAGTGCTGGGATTACAGGTGTGAGCCACCGCGCCTGGCCTAATTGTGCAATTTTTAAGTTAACAAAGGGAAAGTAAAAAATTGCTGCCGCTGAGGTGAGTGGATTGCCTGAGCCCGCGGGTTCGAGACCCGCCTGGGGAACTTGGTGAGACCTCATCTCTACAATAAATCAAAAATTAGCTGGGCATGGTAGTGCGCACCTGTAGTTCCAGCTACTTGGAAGGTTGAGGCAGAAGGATCACCGGAGCCCAGCAGGTGGAGGCTGCAGTGACCGGGAGCGGCCACTGCAATCCAGCCTGGGTGACAGAGTGAGACTCCAACTCAAAAAAAAAAAAAAAATTGCTGCCTTGTTTTCAATGCTTTTGAAGGAGAATTATTAATAGACTAGCTGTAACCTGTGCATAAAATGTACCACTATTGCTTAATAAATCTGAATAGCATATCAATGCATGTCATTTACTTCTCATATATTTCTTTAGAAAAACAACAGTCTCTCTCTTCTCAGATGTAGCACTTGTACTGTTGGGAGGACAACAACTAGATGCTCTTGATTAAATAGGGAGTTGAAAGATATGAACAGATTCTGTCTAACATCTGTCTCAATCACTTACTTATTCAACAAATATTTATATGAACATTCTTAGTAACTATGAGGGATATATTTGGGAGGATTGCTGAAGCCCAGGAGTTTAAGACCAGTCTGGCAACATAGATGGAAAGGGGTTATCTCTAGTGAAGGGAGGAAGGAACAATTGGGGAGACGCTCCAAGGAGTTTCTAAGATCCTATGGTGGTGGGCACGTTGTCATTTGCTTTTTTCCCCCTATTTTTTGGCGTATTAGTATTGCTCCCTAGCTCGTTGGCTTTCCTATGAGTTGTTGCCTGACTGTCTGAGGATGATCTTGACTGGGTATGTTTTAGGATGGGAGGTGAGGTGAACAGAGAAGCTTTGTCCAACCAGTGCCCCTGAGCCACTGGGGAAAATACATCACAGATCACACTGCAATTAATAGCAACAACAACAATAACCACCACTGTAAGTGTTTTATGTGTATCAACTAATTTAGTCTTTTCAACGTCATCCTTTTTACAAAGAACTGGAAAAGGAAAAACACCCTAGAACTAATATCAGTATATATTTTAGTTCCACATTAAGGCAGGGCATATAGAGTCCCAAGGCCCCCCTGCAGTCAGGAACACCTAACCTCTTGCTCCATCTACAATAGCCTCTCAGCTATCTCTGGTGACCCAGGCTGCCACAACCCATCTTACCTAGCACTGTGAGAATTACTTTCTGAAGCTCAGCTCTGTGAGAAATCCCCTGTACACAGGATCTGTACATAGAAGGCCTGGCGTTGAGGAAGATGAGGCAGATGATGCCAGCCAAGCCAAATACCTTCTTGGGGCCTTGATTTCTTCATTGGTAAAATGGGAGACATCAATATATTTAATAGGGTTTGATGGGAATTCAGTGAGATAATACATGCTACAGTAGAACCTTGCAAATGTTTGTCACCTTATAAATACTCTGATTTTTCTTCATCTAAATGTTTGTCCCTCTAATAAAATACTTTCTATGAAGCTGTAAAAATCAAATACTCCTCCCTTCAAACAAGAAACCTGCTATGGTTTCCTATTCTGTCTCTCTCTCCCATTTTTTTTTTTTTTTTTTTTTTGAGTCAGACTCTGTCGCCCAGGTTTGGAGTGCAGTGGTACGCTCATGACTATCACAACCTCGACCTTCTGGGCTCAGGTGATCCTTCCATCCCAGCCTTCCAAGTAGCTGGGACTACAGTCATGCACCACCACGCCTGGCTAATTTTTTGATTTATTGTAGAGACAAAGTCTAGCCAAGTTACCCAGACTGATCTGGAACCCCTGGACTCAGGCAATCCTTTCCACCTTTGTCTCCTAAAGGGCTGGGATTACAGGATGAGCCACTGCATCCGGTTTATTTTTCTTGAATAAAGTAAAAAATCTACAATGATATTCTTCTTAATTTATTTTTTTGAGTCAGGGTCTCATTTTATCGCCCAGGCTGTAGTGCAGTAGCACGATCATAGCCACCGCATTTTCGGCCTCCAGGGCTCAGGCAATTCTTCCACCTCAGCCTCCTGAGTAGCTGGGACTATAGGCCACTATAGTCCCATGCTTGGATAATTTTTTGATTTTTTTGTAGAGATGGGGGTCTGGTTGTGTTCACCAGGCTGGTCTTGAACTACTAAGCTCAAGTGATCCTCCCACCTTGGTCTCTTAAAGGTTTACAGGCATGAGCCACCACATCTGGCTCGTTCTTTTTTTAGGTAAGAAATTACAGGCTCTCTCTCTCTCATTGCATTGCTCCATTCCTTACATTTGCCCTGAATTCAGCTGAAATGAGATCTTTTTCTCTTTTTTTTTGAGTTGGAGTCTCACTTTGTCACCCAGACTGGAGTGTAGTGGCCACTCCCGGCCACCGCAGCCTCGACCTGCTGGGCTCCAGCGATCCTTCCGCCTCACCCTTCTGAGTAGCTGGAACTACAGGTGCGCACTACCACACCCAGCTGATTTTTTTTTTTTTTGAGTTGGAGTCTCACTCTGTCGCCCAGACTGGAGTGTGCAGTGGCCGCTCCTGGCCACCGCAGCCTCGACCTGCTGGGCTCCGGCGATTCTTCCGCCTTAGCCTTCCAAGTAGCCGGAATTACAGGCATGCGCTACCACGCCCGGCTGATTTTTTGATTTATTGTAGAGATGAAGTCTCGCTGCCCAGGTGGGTCTCGAACCCGCAGGCTTAGGCAATTCACTCACCTCAGCCTCCCAAAGGCGCGGGATTACAGGCTGAGCCACCGAGCCCGGCTGATTTTTTGATTTATTGTAGAGATGAGGTCTTGCCAAGTTGCCCAGGCGGGTCTCGAACCCTTGGGTTCAGGCAATGCACTCACCTCAGCCTCCCAAAGGCACGAGATTACAGGCTGAGCCACCGAGCCCGGCTGAAATGAGATCTTAATAGTTCTCAAAACACACTTCTGTCTTTCCACTTTCATGCTTTTCTTCATCCCTTTGAAATTTGCCACCTTCTAACCTTCTGCTTCTACTGAAATTCTAGCCAGCCTTTACATCACAGCTGCAAAACTGCAACCAGTCTCCTAGATCATGAGATTTCCCAGATCTCCTACAATGCCCTCTTGTGGTACTGACTGCATTCTGGTTTTGCGGGGGGGAGGTGTTTTGGTTTTTTTTTAAGTTGCAAAGTCTTGTGTGAACCCTGCCGGAGTTCACAGGTGCTATCATCACACACCACAACGTCTAACTTCTGGACTCACACGATCTTCCCACCTTTGCCTCTAGAAGTGCTGGGATTACATGTGTGAGCCATCGCTGCTGGCTGCATTCTGCTTTTTTTTTTTTGAGTTGGAGTCTCACTCTGTCGCCCAGACTGGAGTGCAGTGGCCGCTCCCGGCTACCGCAGCCTTGACCTGCTGGGCTCCGGTGATCCTTCCGCCTCAGCCTTCCAAGTAGCTGGAATTACAGGCATGCGCTACCACGCCCGGCTGATTTTTTGATTTATTGTAGACATGAAGTCTCGCTGCCCAGGCGGGTCTCGAACCTGCGGGCTCAGGCAATCCACTCACCTCAGCCTCCCAAAGGCGCGGGATTACAGGCTGAGCCACCGAGCCCAGCCTTTTTTTTTTTTGAGGATAATCCTTAGTAAAAATTGTTTGATTTATTGTATTTTTTTATTTTTTGAGTTGGAGTCTCACTCTGTTGTCCAGGCTGGAGTGTAGTTGCACACTCACGGCCACTGCAGCCTCGACCTGCTGGGCTCAGGTGATCCTTCCACTTCAGCCTTCCAAGGAGCTGGGACTACAGGCGCACGCTACCACACCTAGCTAATTTTTTGAAGAGATGAGGTCTCGCCAATTTGCCCAGACTGGTCTCGAACTCATGGGCTCAGGCAATCCTCTCACTTTGGTCTCCCAAAGTGCTGGGTTTATAGGTGTGAGCCACCACACCCAGCAGTAAAAATTGTTTTAAAGTAGCTTTATGGAGATATAGTTTATAAACCATAAAATTCTTTCAATTAAAATGTATTGTTTAATGGTTTTTAACATATATATTCAGAATTGTACACCAATCACCATCATCTAATTTTAGAACACCTTCATCAGCCTAATAAGAAAACTCCCCATTGGTAATCACTCCCTCTAGCTCCTTCCTGACATCACCCCTTAGGTAACCACTAATCTACTTTATGTCTTTATAGATTTGTCTATATAAAATGTCTATTTGACATTTTCATATACATGGAATCACACAATATGTGGTCTTTTGTGACTGGCTTCTTTTATTTAATATATTTTTAAGATCCATCCATGTTGTAGCATGCATCAGTAAGTACTTTATTGCTATTTGTGACTGAATAATATTGCATCGTATAGCTGGACATGTTTTGCTTATCCATTCATCAGCTGATGAACGTTTGGGTTGCTTCCATTTTTTGGCTA
Organism: Cephalopachus bancanus; assembly: GCA_027257055.1. Taxonomy (NCBI): domain Eukaryota; kingdom Metazoa; phylum Chordata; class Mammalia; order Primates; family Tarsiidae; genus Cephalopachus; species Cephalopachus bancanus. The sequence goes on along the minus strand of JAPVLO010000543.1, from coordinate 720,348 downwards.
TTGTGAAGAGTGTTGCTATGAGCATTTGTGTACATATTTTTGTGTGGACATATGTTTTCAATTATCTTGGGTAGATTCCTAGGAGTAGAATTGCTGGTCATATGGAACTCTATGTTTAACTTTTTTAGGAACTGCTAAACTCTTTTCCAAAGTGGTTGCATCATTTTTCATTCCCACCAGTAACATCCAATTTCTCCACATCTCTGCCAGCAATTGTTGTTGTTGTTTTTTTTTTTTTTTTTTGAGTTGGAGTCTCACTCTGTCGCCCAGACTGGAGTGCAGTGGCCGCTCCCGGCCACCGCAGCCTCGACCTGCTGGGCTCCGGCGATCCTTCCGCCTCAGCCTTCCGAGTAGCCGGAATTACAGGCGCACGCTACCACGCCCGGCTAATTTTTTGATTTTATTGTAGAGATGAGCTCTCACCTGCCCAGGCGGGTCTCGAACCCGCGGGCTCAGGCAATCCACTCATGTCAGCCTCCCAAAGGCGCAGGATTACAGGCTGAACCACTGAGCCCGGCTTCTGCCAGCAATTGTTATTGGTCCATCTTTTTTATTCTAGTCATCTAATGGATGTGAAGTTGTATCTTGTAGTTTTGATTTGCATTTTCCTGATGACTAATGATGTTGTGTATCTTTTCACGTGCTTACTGGTTATGTGTATATATTTTTTAGTGAAATATCTGATCAGATCCTTTGCCCATTTTATAATTTGATTATTTGTCTTTTATTTAGTTGCAAGAATTATTTATATATTCTACATATTAGTTCTTCATCAGATATGTGATTTGCAAATATTTTCTTGCATTATGTGGATTATCTTTTAATTTTCCTGATGGTGTCCTTTGCAGTACAAACATGTTTAATTCTGGTGAAGTCTAATTTATCTATTTTTTCTTTCGTTGTCCATGCTTTTGGTGTCATAGCTAAGAAACCATTGCTTAACCCAAGGCCGTAAAGATTCACTCCTATGTCTTCTTGTAAGAATTTTATAGTTTTAGCTCTTATAATTAGGTTTATGATTCATTTTGAGTTCATTTGTGTATACAGCATGAGATAGGGGTGCAATTTCATCCCTTTGCATGTGAATATTTGTTCCAGCACCATTTGGGGAAAAGATTCTTTTTTCCTCATTGAATTATTTTGGTACTCTTGTAAAAAAAATCAATTGCCCATATATGGGTTTATTTCTGGACTCTAAATTCTAGTCTGTTATTCTATATGTTTATTTCTCTCTTAATCTGACAATAAACTGGTTCATGCCTCATTCTACATTGAATGGGGAAAAGCATCTCCCCACTGCAAGGAACTTGAGAGTTCTCAGGAACACATTTTCTCCTCAGGTATCTCTTGTACCAATTTATTGCTTTCATTTAATTCTCTCTTATAGCTCTGGGTCTTGTCCTCTATAACCTAGCCCTTCCCACTCCATTTCAACTTTCCTTGGACATCATATTCATTCCTTCATTCCCTAAAGTACCATGAACACAAGAGTGTGTGACAAACTCTTTTTTTTTTTTTTTGAGTTGGGGTCTCACCCTGTCGCCCAGACTGGAGTGCAGTGGCCGCTCCCGGCCACCGCAGCCTCCACCTGCTGGGCTCCGGCGATCCTTCCCCCTCAGCCTTCCGAGTGGCTGGAACTACAGGCATGCGCTACCACGCCTGGCTGATTTTTTTATTTATTGTAGCGATGAGGTCACGCCGCCCAGGCGGGTCTCAAACCCGCGGGCTCAGGCGATCCACTCACCTCAGCCTCCCAAAGGCACGGGATTACAGGCTGAGCCACCGAGCCCGGCTTGTGTGACAAACTCTTATTCGGGATTTGAAGAAATGGCTGGAAAATCCTGCAAAGCTAGTATGGGTAAGCAACTTAAAACATCACTGCCTAAGCCGGGCTCGGTGGCTCAGCCTGTAATCCTGTGCCTTTGGGAGCCCGCGGGTTTGAGACCCGCCTGGGCAGCGAGACCTCATCTCTACAATAAATCAAAAAATCAGCCGGACATGGCAGCGCACACCCGTAGTTCCAGCTACTTGGAAGGCTGAGGCGGAAGGATCGCCAGAGCCCAGCAGGTCAAGGCTGCAGGGGGCCGGGAGTGGCAGAGTGAGACTCCAACTCAAAAAAAAGAAAAAAATCACTGCCTAAAATTGCATCAGCCAATTTCTGTGATAGGAAATTTCTCTTTGCTTGTGGCTCTTTTAGGTCCTGGCTAGTTGTCATCTTCCTGGGCCTCTCTTGCTTCCTGGATACCGTTCTCTTCTTCTCTCTACATAACAGCTCTAATTCCAACTCCTCTTTTCTTTCTTTTTTTTTTAGTTGGAGTCTCACTCTGTCGCCCAGACTGGAGTGCAGTGGCCCCTCCCGGCCACCGCAGCCTCGACCTGCTGGGCTCTGGCGATCCTTCCACCTCAGCCTTCCAAGTAGCTGGAAGTACGGGCGCGTGCTACCACGCCTGGCTGATTTTTTGATTTATTGTAGAGATGAGGTCTCACTGCCCAGGTGGGTCTCGAACCCGCGGCTCAGCCAATCCACTCACCTCAGCCTCCTCTTTCCTTTCTTATGTGGGGCACTTGAGTTCTTTCCTTGACTTACCTTCACTATGATTCCTTCCCCCTATTTTCTTTTTTTGAGTCTGGTCTCACTCCGTCACCCAGGCTGGAGTGCAGTGGCACGCTCATGGCCACCACAGCCTCAGCCTGCTGGGTTCAGGTGATCCTTCCGCCTCAGGTTTCCAAGTAGCTGGAACTACAGGCATGTGCTACCATGACCGGCTTAATTTTTTTGTTTTATTGTAGAGACAAGGTCTCACCAAGTTTCCCAGACTAGTCTCAAAACCCTGGGCAGGCAATACTCTTGCTTCCGCCTCCCAAAGTGCTGGGATTACAGGTGTGATCCACTGCACCCAGCTAGTTAGATATTTTAAAAACACAGGCCAAGGCAGCAAACTCCACGCCTACAGGGACCAGGTATGAGAAAAGAGGAGCAGTGGGAGGAACACATGTATCTGCTAACCTTGGCAGTTGTTGATTTGCACTGGGCAAGTATGCCATGTAGGGTTGCAGGTCTCATGTGGCCAGTTTTCTGATTTCTTGACTGATAGGGAAATACAGATTTGTGTAAATTATTCCAGTTGTTAAACAAGGAGACAACAGTGAGCCAAACATAATACCATCACAGGTCAAAGTTGGCCCAGAAGACTGCTATTGAGGATGAATTCCTTTGACTTAACCGTCATTCTCCTATTTATTCATCTTCCCCAAAGCAAACATGCTCTAAATGAGGTAATTCAGCCTAAATTGCCATTCCACTGTTGAGCAAATGTTGATGAGGGGTGGAGAGTGGAGTAGGGTGGTGATGTCTACTGGCTTTGTAAGTGGGGAAGAAATTTTTTTTCATATCGTAAGTTTATTTACAAACATATCCAGTATGCCATGAGTTCGAGTTTGACCCATTTTTCAGAGACTGCACAACTTAAAATTCTCTTCATATCTGTTAAATGGATGAAATAAAACATCTTTACTTTTTTTTTTTTTTTTTTTTTTTGAGTTGGAGTCTCACTCTGTCACCCAGACTGGAGTGCAGTGGCCGCTCCCGGCCACCGCAGCCTCGACCTGCTGGGCTCCGGCGATCCTTCCGCCTCAGCCTTCCAAGTAGCCGGAATTACAGGCATGCGCTACCACGCCCGGCTGATTTTTTTTTTGATTTATTGTAGAGATGAGGTCTCGCTGCCTAGGCGGGTCTCGAACCCACGGGCTCAGGCAATCCACTCACCTCAGCCTCCCAAAGGCGCGGGATTACAGGCTGAGCCACCGAGCCCGGCCATCTTTACTTCTTAAACTGTTGATGTCTTACTATAAAGAAACGTGCAGCAAGCCCAGATCCTAAGTACAACGTCATTATCGCTAGCAACTGCACTTGTTTTCCTCCGAAAATGGCAAATTCTTCCCCGGCTCCTCCTCGTAGAGGCCCCTGCGGACCACAGAGGTCGTGAACCTCCGGACGCCCTGTCCCCACATGGTGCTGCTGCAAGCTCAGCGGAAGAGCAGAGGCAGAAGGCGGGAATAATGGCGACACCACTGGAGTCCTCCCTTTTCACCTTGTTTCCCCGTGTGCAGGGACCAAAAGGGAGGGGAAGGAATTAAGTCACTGTCTTCCAGGATTAGGCCCTGCTAGGAGGGCAGTGCCTTCACTAATGTTCCTTGGGCCGTGGAGAGGGTCCTGCCATGTAACGTGACAGACAACTAGGAGTAAATGGGGGTCCCAGCCCTGTTCATGCAACTGGGAGAACGAGGGTCTTGGGGGCATGGATTTAGGAGGGACAGGAGCTTTCTTTCAACTGATCAATACAGAAAAGAAACCCAAAGGACCCAAAAGTCATTAAAACACACACATACACAAGTTAACTTGCTCGTTTGGTGCTTCAGTGCCTCACCTGGAAAAGAGGCTAATCGGCCCCTCCTTGTATGCCTACCTCATAAAATTGTTGCCAAAGTCAATGAAAAAGCGGGTAGAAAAGAGGTTGGGACAGGAGAGAGACCAAGCATGCGTACGTTTCACTACGTATGATGTATGAGTTCCCAGGATATGCCCGGAACCGGATACACCAGCTCCGCCCACTCCGCTTAGAAGGCTGCGGGCAAGCGGCGGGCGCTAGCCGGAGATACGCTCCGCCTCTCACATCCGGCGTGCGACCCGGAAGCGGAAGGGAGCTGGTCTCTGTTCTCCTTCTAGTGCGTCTCTGCTGCGTCCTTCCGACTCGGCGGGAGAGGACGTCTGCCGCTGTTCTGAGCTTGCAGTGAGGAGGCGTGAAGCTCTGAAGTCCCGGAGCAACCGCCGCCATGGCGGACGTGACCGCCCGTAGCCTGCAGTACGAGTACAAGGCGGTGCGTTTGGGCTCGGGGGAGAACTCCGAGCTAGGGGAGTTCCCTGGAGGGGAGGAGGCTGAGGGAGTTTCAGTCTGAAGGCCTCCAGGAGAGCCGCGAAAATAGCGGGGAAATCGGATCGGGGCGATGGGGGCGGTTACACAATGGCGTAAATAACCCCACTAGGGTCTGAGGCAGGCGGGACGGGTTAAGGACTCTCTGGAAGAATTTCCAGTCCTTTCAGTACCAACCTCGCCTCTTTCCACATGTCCCCCCAAGCCTGCCCAGCACTTTTCCAAGGTTTGGGTTATTATTGCACTGTTAGGGGTAAGTATTGTTCAACTGGTTTCACAGGCCAAAGGACTTATTCAGCCCTATGCTCATGTGCAGCACTCTGCTCATGTGCAGCGCTGTACTATGCTGTTTTTTCTTAAGGAAAGTATTAGTGATTTGCATTTAGTTGCTACGATTCTTCTGTCAGCTGGTGTCACTGTGATTTCGGAATTGACTCGACTTGTGTTAGAGCTTCAGTAATGTTATGATCTTTTCAGAATTCAAATCTTGTGCTCCAAGCTGACCGCTCTCTCATTGACCGAACCCGCCGAGATGAACCCACAGGAGAGGTGCTGTCCTTGGTTGGAAAACTGGAGGGCACACGTATGGGAGACAAAGCTCAACGGACCAAACCACAGATGCAGGAGGAAAGAAGAGCCAAGTGAGTACCAAGGGGGTACTGTTTTTATCTTCAGATCCAATTTGAGCAGCTTTTTTGCTAAAATGCTTGGAGCAAGATCAGACATCAGTGGCATTAAAACAACTTAAGCAACACGAGAACTTAGAGATTCTTTGGACTTAACAAGTACACCTGAAGTGGAACATAGCTTATTGGTACCTTTTTCTAATGTGTTTTGGTCCATAGATAGATCGTAATTTTCCTCAGAATATTCTCAAGATCCTTGCTATTCCATATTTTAGAAATTAGTTTAGTTTTGTTTTGTTTTCCATTACTAACTTCCCAACCCCTACTTCTTTTTTTCACTGTTGCCCACTTCCTACTTTCTTTATTGTTATAAACTAATTTAAGCATCCATAGTATAAGACAGATAGTTTTTGTTGTTTTTGTATTTCCTTTCTTTTTTCTTCTTAGGGGATATATTTCAAAGTTTAAATAGCTGGGCTCGGTGGCTCAGCCTGTAATCCCAGTGCTTTGGGAGACTGAGGTGAGTGGATTGCCTGAGCCAGCGGGTTCGAGACCCGCCTGGGCAACTTGGCGAGACCTCATCTCTACAATTAATCAAAAAATCAGCCAGGCGTGGTAGCGCGCACCTGTAGTTCCGGCTATTTGGAAGGCTGAGGCGGAAGGATCGCCGGAGCCCAGCAGGTCAAGGCTGTGGTGGCCGAGAGCAGCCACTGCACTCCAGTCTGGGCGAAGGAGTGAGATTCCAACTCAAAAAAAAAAAAGCTTAAATAATCCTCGATTTTTCTCTTACCATTATCTTTTTTTTTTTTTGAGTTGGAGTCTCACTCTGTCACCCTCCGGCGATCCTTCCGCCTCAGCCTTCCGAGTAGCCAGAACTACAGGTGCGCGCTACCGTGCTCGGCTAATTTTTGATTTATTGTAGAGATGAGGTCTCGCCAAGTTGCCCAAGTGGTTCTCGAACCCGCGGGCTCAGGCAATCCACTCACCTCAGCCTCCCAAAGGTGCGGGATTGCAGGCTGAGCCACCGAGCCCGGCTTACCATTATCTTTTGATTCTGAATATCTCAATGTTCTCCTTCTCCTTTGATGAAGTCTTAAAAATTCCTACACCCATTTTGATTAAAGTTATATTTGAAATGAGTTAATATACTATTGGTCCTCCACTTTTCAGAGTATAAGTTTTTTTCTAGTTTTGGTAAAATTTGTTGACAGTCAATGGCAATAGCTTGTTTCTCTGGCTAGGAAAAAAATATATGTTTAAGGTGAAAAACTGATCAGAATCCTATCATATAGTATTGTTGTACATAGTATAAAGGGTTGTATTTTTTTTTTTGAGTTGGAGTCTCACTCTGTCGCCTAGACTGGAGTGCAGTGGCTGCTCCCGGCCACTGCAGCCTCGACCTGCTGGGCTCCGGTGATCCTTCCGTCTCAGCCTTCCAAGTAGCCGGAATTACAGGCATGCACTACCACGCCCGGCTGATTTTTTGATTTATTGTAGAATTGAGGTCTCGCTGCCTAGGCGGGTCTCGAACCCGCGGGCTCAGGCAGTCCACTCACCTCAGCCTCCCAAAGGTGCGGGATTACAGGCTGAGCCACCGAGCCCAGCTAAGGGTTGTATTTTTTAAATAAATGAGGCATATTCCATTGTAACATTTAGTGTATCAATGAAAGGATGACAGGGAATTCCTTTTGTGTTATTGTGTCCCATAAAGAAACACTCTTGCAAACGATTAAAGCCAAATGGGAATCATTTGCTGAGGTACAGGTTCCTGTTTGAAATATTAGGTATGTGCCATGAAGGTGGGATAGAGAAGAGGGTGGGTTTCATGTAATTTTACCTTGGGGAGGACAGGTTCTGCCTCAGCATCATATTTTATGTCTATTAGGCGAAGAAAACGTGATGAGGACCGGCATGACATCAACAAGATGAAGGGTTATACTCTGCTGTCAGAGGGGATTGATGAGATGGTGGGCATCATCTATAAGCCCAAAACAAAGGAGACCCGGGAGACCTATGAAGTGCTGCTCAGCTTCATCCAGGCTGCCCTTGGGGACCAGGTGAGTGTGATACCGTGACACATATATTTGGTCTTTATCCCATTTCCTAGCATGCAACTAATCTCTTTGGAGTCTTCAAAATGGTAAGGATTTTTTTGTGTACTGATGGGTTGACTGATGACTGGCAGCCTTTAGAGTAGGGGCTGGTCATCAGAAATACTCAGGAGGGTTTAGAGAATTGGGACTTTCAGCTCCAACCCCTCCCCCACACGCCTCCAACCTCTAGGGAAAAGAAGGGAGAGGTGCTAAAGGTTAAGTTGGCCATCAGTGGGCAATGATTTTTATCAATCATCTGTGTAATGAAGTTGCTATAAAAGCTCAAAAAAGAGCCAGGCTCGGTGCTCAATTTGTAATCCCGCACCTGTGCGAGGCTGAGGTGAGTGGATTGCTTGAGCCCGCGGGTTCGAGACCCGCCTGGGCAGTGAGACCTCGTCTCTACAATAAATCAAAAAAATCAACCGGGCGTGGTACCGCATGCCTGTAATTCCGGCTACTGGGAAGGCTGAGACGGAAGGATCGCTGGAGCCCAGCAGGCGAGGCTGCAGTGGCCAGGAGCAGCCACTGCACTCCTGTCTGGGCGATGGAGTGAGACTCCAAGTCACAAAAAAACAAACAAAAAAAACCTCAAAAAGGTCTGGGCTAAGAGTTTCTAGATAACTGAACACATACATGTTCCTGGAAAGTAATGATCCAGAGAGGTCATGGAAACTCCAGGCTCCTTCCTTATGCATCTCCTCCATCTGGTAGCCTCTGTAATAGCCTTTTTTTTTTTTTTTTTTTTGAGTTATAGTCTCACTCTGCTGCTCAGGCATGCTCACAGCCTCCACAGCCTCTGCCTGCTGGGCTCAGTTAATCCTTCTGCCTCAGCCTTCTGAGTAGCTGGAACTATAGACCTGCGCCTTCACGCCCTGCGAATTTTTTGATTTATTGTAGAGACGAGGTCTTACCAAGTTGTCCAGGCTGGTCTTGAACCAAGGGCTCAGGCAATCCTCTCACCTCCACCTTCCAAAGTGCTGGAATTACAGGTGTGAGTCCCTGCGCCTGGCTGTAATATCCCTTAATACAATGTAAGTAAATGCTTCCCTGAGTTCTGTGGTCCACCCTAGCAAATTAATTAAACCTGAGGAGAGGTTGAGAGAAATTCAATTTATCAGAAGTACAGGTGAAACAACCTGGGATTTATGATTGGCATTGGAAGTGGGGCAGTCTTGTGAGACTGAGCTCTCAAACTGTGGGGTCTGATTGTATTTCCAGGTAGATAGTGTTGGAATTGAATTGAATTACAGGACACCCAATTCAATTGCTGGTGCCCGATACAGAATCGATTGATTGATTGCTGGTGGGGAGAAGTCCCTATACGCTATTTGGTGACCAGAGGTCACAGAAGTATTCTATGTTGATAGTTGTGAGAGTCTAGAAAAAAACTGAGTTTGCTTTATTTCTTTATTCTCAGGGTGAGGCAGCCAGAGAGTGAGGCCATGTGTTTGGAAAAGGACAGGGTCACAGCTGACAGGCATCAGAAGAACCTTTTCTATGGATCCCCGTGTAGGCCATACTAATTTGCAGAAGTGGCTAATATTTACTGAGCAATTAGTTTATGTGGTATAACACTTTACATGTGTTCTCTCTTCCTCTCACATTAGCTTTATGAATAGGCATATTAATATTCATTTTCTATTACAGAAGAGAGATGAGAGGCACATAATAGATAATTTTCTCAAGTCATAGGGGGCAGTATTTGGCAGAGCCAGGATATGATCCAGATAGTCTGTCTCCAGAACCTGTGCTCCTACCCATCGCACACGTGGAGTTAGCTTGAGGACTTTTATAAGTCTCTGAGAAGCTCTTGTGAGGTGGTTGCTAGAGGACATGAAGACAGAATTGCAGAAGAGTGGCAGCCTAGAGGAGGATTGCTAGATGCCTCTGCCACCTGGAGACATGTGGCAAACTTGTGAAAGCTATGTCCTGCTTCCTGAGGCCACCTGGCTAATCTTTTTAAAAATAGACATGTCTTCCTTCAATTGTGTGACCCTTGGGGGCATTTTTTATCAACATTAATGAAAGAGATCAGGGCCTGGTGTGATGCAGGTTTTGAAGGGGTGTGACTCTTCACATCCTGCCATCACGTAAAGTTGGTCAATAATATTCTCACTGTTTCTTGCCACCAGCCACGTGATATTCTTTGTGGGGCAGCTGATGAAGTTCTAGCTGTGCTAAAGAATGAAAAGTTGCGGGACAAGGAAAGGCGGAAGGAGATTGACCTGCTGCTGGGTCAGACAGATGATACCAGATACCATGTGCTAGTGAACTTGGGCAAGAAGATCACAGACTACGGTGGAGACAAAGAAATCCAAAATATGGGTAACTGAGCTTTCTATTCCTTGATCATATTAACTGCTTATTTTTTGACCCCTAAATGTGCATCGTCTAGTGTCGTTTATTAAAAAGCTAAATGTCAGTGAGTTTTGTGTTTTTTGAGGAGTTATAATTGATGGACATTAGAAACCCTAGACTGAGCCGGGCTTGATGGCTCAGCCTGTAATCCCGCGCCTTTGGGAGGCTGAGGTGAGTGGATTGCCTGAGCCCGCGGTTCGAGACCCACTTGGGCAGTGAGACCTCATCTCTACAATAAATCAAAATATCAGCCAGGCGTGGTCGCACATGCCTGTAATTCCGGCTACTTGGAAGACTTAGGCGGAAGGATCGCTGGAGCCCAGCAAGTCGAGGCTGCAGTGGCCGGGAGTGGCCACTGCACTCCAGTCTGGGCGACAGAGTGAGACTCCAAGTCAAAAAACAAAACAAGAAACCCTAGACTGCAGCAGTCAGTTCTTACTCTGACACCCTTTTATTGTGTAGAATAAGCGAGAAAATGTAAGCAGAACCTTGGGGCTCAAGTGTTTGGGCAGTTAGAGCAGGGCTCAATCCAAGGTTGGCAGGTTGAAGAAGCCATTGGCAGTGGCTGCACAGGTGGCTCTCTTTTTGTTTGTTTATTTATTTATTTATTTATTTGAGTTGGAGTCTCACTCTGTCATCCAGACTAGAGTGCAGTGGCCACTCCCGGCCACCACAGCCTTGACCTGCTGGGCTCCAGCGATCCTTCCGCCTCAGCCTTCCAAGTAGCCGGAATTACAGGCGCGCGCTACCACATCCAGCAAATTTTTTGATTTTATTATAGAGATGAGGTCTTGCCTGCCCAGGCAGGTCTTGAACCCACAGGCTCAGGCAATCCACTCACCTCAGCCTCCCAAAGGCGTGGGATTACAGGCTGAGCCACCAAGCCCAGCTTCTTTTTGTTTATTTTTTATATATTTTTTATTTTTTTGTTTTTGAGTTGGAGTCTCACTCTCTCTCCCAGGCTGGAGTACAGTGGCACAGTCAGGGCCACTGCATTGTCAACCTGTTGGACTCCGGTGATTCTTCCATCTCATCCTTCCAAGTAGCCAGAACTACAGGTGCATAATACCATGCCCAACTAATTTTTTATTTATTGTAGGGACGAGATCTTGCCAAGTTGCTCAGGCTAGTGTCGAACCCACAGCCTCAACCAATCCACCCTCCTCGGCCTCCCAAAGTGCTGGATTACAGGCTGAGTCACCAAGCCCAGCCTACTTTTTAAAAATTTTTTTGAGTTGGAGTCTCACTCTGTCGCCCAGGCTGGAATGCAGTGGCACACTGCTCATGGCCCCTGCAACCTCGACCTGCTGGGCTCAGGCAGTCCTTCCGTCTCAGCCTTCCAAGTAGCTGGAACCACAGGAGTGTGCCACCACACCCAGCTAATTTTTTGATTTATTGTATAGACGAGGTCTTGCCAAGTTGCCCAGGCTGGTCTCAAACCCCTGGGCTCAGGCAGTCCTCTTGTCTCTGCCTCCCAAAGTGCTGGGATTACAGGTGTGAGCCACCTGGCAAGGCATGGTGACTTTTTTTTTTTTGAGTTGGAATCTCACTCTGTCACCCAGACTGGAGTGCAGTGGCACGCTCCCGGCCACCACAGCCTCGACCTGCTGGGCTCCGGCAATCCTTCCTCCTCAGCCTTCCGAGTAGCTGGAATTACAGGCATGCGCTACCACACCCGGCTGATTTTTTGATTTTACTGTAGAGATGAGGTCTCACTGCCCAGGCGGGTCTCGAACCCGCGGGCTCAGGCAGTCCACTCACCTCAGCCTCCCAAAGGCGCGGGATTACAGGCTGAGCCACTGAGCCCAGCTCATGGTGGCTTTCTTAATGTTGATCGTGTGCGTGTGTGTGTGTGTGTGTGTGGAGGACACTGGCTTAGGATGCCTCTTATTTCACTGGTTGTTCATTGCCTTCTTTTTCTAATCCTTCATCATTTCAGATGACAACATTGATGAGACATATGGAGTGAACGTGCAGTTTGAGTCTGATGAGGAGGTGAGTTATAAGAGCAAATGGACCCAGTTCATTCTTTGTTTTGAATGTTTACTGTTGTGAAGGGAGCCCTTCTAGTGTAAAGAAGCTCCCTAGCTTAAGCCAGATAAATTTTATGGTGTTGTATGGGTTTCACACTTAAGCATTTCATGTTATTTTGCTTAAAAAACTTATGGTTACCTTCGAGTTTTGTATAGCAAATGTATTTATTCAGAGTTGGGGGTCTCTGTCACCCAGGCTGGAGTGCAGTGGCACAATCATGGCTCACTGCAGCCTCGAACTTCTGGGCTCAGGCAATCCTTCTACCTCAGCCTCCTGAGTAGCTGGAATTACAGGTGTGCACCACCATGCCTGGCTAATTTAAAAATTTTTTTAGCTGGGCTCAGTGGCTCAGCCTGTAATCCCAGCGCTTTGGGAGGCTGAGGTGAGTGGATTGCCTAAGCCCTCGGGTTCGAGACCCACCTGGGCAACTTGGTGAGACCTCATCTCTACAATAAAATAAAAAATTAGTTGGGCGTGGTAACGCACGCCTGTAGTTCCAGCTACTTGAAAGGCTGAGGCTGAAGGATCGCCGGAGCCCAGCAGGTCGAGGCTGCAGTGGCCGGGAGCGGCCACTGCACTCCAATCTGGGTGACAAAGTGAGACTCCAACTCAAAAAAAAAAAAACTTTTTGTAAAGACAAGATCTTGCTATGTTGCCTAGGCTGGTCTTGAACTCCTGGGATTACAGGCATGAACCCCTGTGCCTGGCTTTGCACAGCAAATTTAAATTAGTAAATACAATCTAATATAATAATTTAAAATATACTAAGTGGGTCAGCAAAAAGAAAGACAAAACATAAAGTACAGTGAGTACTTTCACTGAGATTGTATCCTGCTATATTTTACTGTTGTTAAGCTCAATGAAATAATTTTCCACTTTTCAATACTGTGTTCCACTGCTTATTTCAAAAGATTGCATATTTGCCCAAGAGCATGGACATAGTTTATAGTTTGTACACAGTTTGATGTGTACCATCTAACCAGAATTTCTTGAATATAACTAAATAGAAATGAGGGAGGCACTTATAAAAAATTGCAAAGTATCTTAGAGTTCTCAGTGGGTGGATTTGGCTCTCAAAAGGGAAAATGCAGCCCTGGGATATATACCAGGGCAGCAAGAAGGGGCAGTGTGGGAGAATCAAAGGAAAGCAGTAAACTAGGAGCCAAGAGTTCTGAAGTTTGGTCCTATATCTTGGGTAGGTCATCTTGCCTCTGTTTCTCCTATAAAATGAGGTGATTTAAATAGATGATTGCCTCTTTCTACAGTATCGTTAACTAGATTTTATGTTTTTTGGTTTTTGGGTTTTTTTAGTTGGAGTCTCTCTGTTGCCTGGGCTGGAGTGCAGTGGCACGCTCATGGCCACTGCAGCCTCGACCTTCTGGGCTCAGGCAATCCTTCCACCTCAGCCTTCCAAGTAACTGGAGCTGCAGGCATGTGCCACCACTCCCGGCTATTTTTTTATTTATTGTAGAGACACGGTCTCACCAAGTTGTCCAGGCTGGTCTCAAATCCTCTTCCTGTTCAGGCAATCCTCTTGCCTATGCCTCCCAGAGTGCTGGGATTACAGGTGTGAGCACCACACCTGGCTGATTTTATGATTTTAAGTAGCAACAAACTAACAGTGCTTTGCCTGCAAAGTTCATTCCTTTAACAATCCTCATTTTTTAAGTACCTGCTTTAACTGTGACACTGTTTCAAGCACACATAATGTACATTGTCTGAATAAATGCAGTGCTAAGTAAGCTATATGTGGTCTCTACATTTCTGGCTTACTGCCTGTTTTCCCAGTCATGCTTATCCTAAAACTCTTCTCTCCTGTTAGCTAATAGCTCTTGTTTTGAGTATTGAATGTATCAGAGAGATACTGTGATCCAGTTGGTTACCCATACGGCAGTGTAAGGTAATAAACAGAAAAGAGAAAGAAGCAGCAAGTGGGTCTGTGCCAAGTGGTCATTCCATTGAATGCACTCTGGAATAAGGCTGACCCCAGTTCCAATAGGCTCTTTGTTCACCCCAACGCCATTGCTTTAACCACAGAGCTAATTTAGGGTGATTCAGAGGAGAGGGTCTGTGATGATGCAGGATCAGCTGTAGATCATGGCTGAGGCTGGGGCTGTTTTCACAGGAAGGTGATGAAGATGTGTACGGGGAGGTTCGAGAAGAGGCATCTGATGATGACATGGAAGGGGATGAAGCTGTTGTGCGCTGCACCCTCTCGGCTAATGTAAGTACAGGTTGCTGTTTCCTGTTGTTGCAAGGCCAGGTTACTTGGGGGTGTGTGCTTCTTCCCCACGCCTGGGTCCTGTTATGTATTATTTATTGAGCTAACTCCCAATAGCATGGACCATAGTAAACATTAAGTTTCTAGATATTAAGATTTCAGTTTGTTGTTTTCCCAACATATGTTATGAACTCATAGTCTCATGTGTTTCTGAATATAACGGAGGTTTTACCTCTGGGAAGTCCTCACAGGAATGCAGGCTGCAGGGTGGCAAGTAAAATTTGGTTGTAGTGTGATGAGAAAGTGATTTAGGTTGACAGACCTTGTGAGTTAAGTGCCTGCTTGCTTTTGTAGCTTGTAGCCTCAGGTGAACTAATGAGTTCCAAGAAGAAGGATTTACATCCTCGCGATATTGATGCGTTTTGGCTGCAGCGGCAGCTCAGTCGTTTCTATGATGATGCCATTGTGTCACAGAAGAAGGCAGATGAAGTGTTGGAGATTTTGAAGGTATGGCCAAGATAGCAATAGTTCTGCGTTCAGTGTGCCTGACCACATGGGTGCAGCGTACGAAGCAGCAGATGGCTGTGTCCTTAATGATGGTGTTATCTTCTCTCTGCAGACGGCCAGTGATGATCGGGAATGTGAGAACCAGCTGGTTCTGCTCCTTGGCTTCAACACTTTTGATTTTATTAAAGTGTTGCGGCAGCACAGGATGATGAGTGAGTATATAGTGGGGTCCTTTGTGCAGTGTGTGTGTGTGTGTGTGTGTGTGTGTGTGTGTGTGTGTGTGTGTGAGAGAGAGAGAGAGAGAGAGAGAGATTGTGTTACTTTCATAACTCGGCACTTGTTTCATTTATTTTTCTTTCTACCCCAAGATTAAAGGTTGGTTTTTGTCTTTTTTTTTTTTGAGTCGGAGTCTCACTTTGTTGCCCAGGCTAGAATGCAGTGATATGCTCATGGCTACCATAGCCTCGACCTGCTGGGCTCAGGGAATCCTTCCACCTCAGCCTTCCAAGTAGCAGGAACTACAGGCATGCGCTACAACACCTGGCTAACTTTTTGATTTATTGTAGAGACAGGGTCTGATCAAGTTGTCCAGGCTGGTCTTGTATCCATGGGTTTAGACAATCCTCTCACCTCTGCTTCCCAAAGTGCAGGGATTATAGGCGTGAGCCACTGTGCCCAGCAGTTTTTATCTTATTCCCTCCTTCTCACCTTCCCTTTCTTCCTTGTATTGTTGGCAGTTTTATATTGTACCTTGCTGGCCAGTGCACAGAGTGAAGCTGAGAAGGAAAGGATCATGGGAAAGATGGAGGCTGACCCAGAGCTATCCAAGTTCCTCTATCAGCTCCACGAAACTGAGAAGGAGGATCTAATCCGAGTAAGGGCTGTTGGTTTATCTGTCTGATTCCAGAGCTAATGGGGACAGTGGCTAGTAGATTGCAGCGTGAAGCTAAATTCCTATGAAAAGAAGAAGTTGAAGAAGTAAAGTATTTCTTTAAATTCTTTAGAACTTCTCAGTGCATATAGGGTAGAATCAACACCTTCACAACATTGGTGTGATTGAGAGACTGCTGCTGTCTTCATCACACCATGGGGACCTTTATTATTTACACAGTAACCATATGGCCTTTACTAAAGTACAGTAACAGAACATGTGTTTGCTT
Organism: Cephalopachus bancanus; assembly: GCA_027257055.1. Taxonomy (NCBI): domain Eukaryota; kingdom Metazoa; phylum Chordata; class Mammalia; order Primates; family Tarsiidae; genus Cephalopachus; species Cephalopachus bancanus. Next base: position 704,418 of record JAPVLO010000543.1, on the reverse strand, counting down.
AACACAGAGCCCACATTTCTATCCCTCAGAGATAGCTTAATACTTAATTATAGAGCATTTATTTCTGACATCCCTGTACTGTGCATTGTCCCTTTAAAGCTGTTTGCTTTGATCATTTTGGTGGTCCCTGTGGCAGGTGTCTGAATGCAAAGTGTCATCTTTCTGTTAAAGAAATCGTCTTTCTGTTTGAGGACTTATTAGCACTTGTGAGTCAAGAGCAGCTAAGCAGAGACAGGAATGGACAAGAAGCTAGGATGATGATGAAACATTTGTGCTTTTTCTCTCCCTGCTATAGGAGGAACGGTCCCGAAGAGAGCGAGTGCGTCAGTCCCGAATGGACACAGATCTGGAAACCATGGATCTGGACCAGGGTGGAGAGGTAGGAACCAGGATCAATTATTTCTTAGGCTGTGATGGGTGAAACTCATTTTCTCAACTTGCTTGCTTCCTCTGTATTTTTGTTTTTCACATTTCCAGGCACTGGCTCCACGGCAGGTTCTGGACTTGGAGGACCTGGTTTTTACCCAAGGGAGTCACTTCATGGCCAATAAACGCTGTCAGCTTCCTGATGGCTCCTTTCGTCGCCAGCGTAAGGGCTATGAAGAGGTGCATGTGCCTGCTCTGAAGCCCAAGCCCTTTGGCTCAGAAGAAGTGAGTGAATTGCTTTTCACAGTTCTCTGCTCAGTTTGCCCCCTTCCAGACATATGAATTTCAATCCTTGACCAAAATGTGGGTTAGTTTATTTTAGAAATGGAAGCTGCTTCAAAGTTTTCCATTCTGATTTTGAACCCAAAGGACAATATTGATCTCTCTGGACTGATCTTTAGTGTACAGTTATACCAGGAGATTGCCAGGGAACAGAATCCTGGTGATCCCACAGAAATAGACAGTGGCAATGGCATTTCTTTCTTCTAGCAATTGCTTCCAGTGGAGAAGCTGCCAAAGTACGCCCAAGCTGGATTTGAGGGCTTCAAAACACTGAATCGGATCCAGAGTAAACTCTACCGTGCTGCCCTGGAGACAGATGAGAATCTGCTGCTGTGTGCTCCTACTGTATGTGCTGCCCTGCCTGCTTTTTTCTTGTAGAGTGTGGTCTTGGGTTTTGGTGGCAAAATTGTTTTTCATTTCTATCCCCCCATTCTTTATCTTTTGATAGTTATAGATGTTAAATGGTAGGGCAAAATGCACAAAATATGCTCTGTTCTCGGGGAGACAAGCCCATGGAAGTTGGGGCAATGAAATAAGCAGGTAAACAGTCCTTCTCATCCCTGACTTCTCTTAGGGTGCTGGGAAGACCAATGTGGCCCTGATGTGTATGCTCCGAGAGATAGGGAAACACATAAATATGGATGGCACCATCAATGTGGATGACTTCAAGATTATCTACATTGCTCCCATGCGGTCCTTGGTGCAGGAGATGGTGGGCAGTTTTGGAAAGGTAAGTGTAGAACTTTTCCTCAAGAAGATTGGAGATACAACTATCAAAGTTTTAGGAACAGACCTTGACCTCACTGCTGTTTTGTATATGAGCATCTCTGGAATGCCTCCTGTGATGTTTTTTCCCATTCAGAGATGGAACTTGACCCAGGTACGGAGAGTTTCTGAAGCAAGAATTTCCTGAACTGTCTTTTACAAGGATTTACCATCTTTCTTGCATCCTTGCCATAGCAGTTTCCTCCAATTGGTATCACTTGTATTATTGAAGTATTTATGAAATAGACCTAATGGTATTATTCTAGGTCTTGTCTACAAATTTCCATTTGATCTTCTTGCATTCAGAGCTCCCAGAGATCCTTTGCTTCATCTGCTTGAGTGAAACTTGGATTTGTTTTAGGAATATGTGTTTAGATGATCTGAATCAACCTTAATTATACCTGATGGGTTGATACTTGCTACCCATATACCACATATACTCAAACTGCCCAGACAGAAAATCTGGTGTTCACACCCCTTTAAGCATTCTTGCCTGATGTAGCTTTCCTCCCCCTAGCGTCTGGCCACTTATGGAATCACTGTTGCTGAACTGACTGGAGACCACCAGTTATGCAAGGAGGAGATCAGCGCCACTCAGATCATCGTCTGCACACCTGAGAAGTGGGACATCATCACCCGCAAGGGTGGCGAGCGTACCTACACTCAACTAGTGCGGCTCATCATTCTGGTGAGAAGGGAGCAATGAGAATGGAGAGACCAGTTGTGGCCAAGAAGAGTTTGCTGGGTTTTAACACTAAATGTTTCTCCAGGGCTTTTTCTATAAACACTAGTCTTTGTAGTGACAGCCATTGTCAGCTTGCTATTACTATTAAATGAGAATCTGCATTTAATAGAAAAATTTCCTACTAGGTAGTTGATGTTTGCCGTATTATTATTATTATTTTTTTTTGAGTTGGAGTCTCACTCTGTCGCCCAGACTGGAGTGCAGTGGCCGCTCCCAGCCACTGCAGCCTCGACCTGCTGGGCTCCAGTGATCTTTCCGCCTCAGCCTTCCAAGTAGACGGAATTACAGGCATGCACTACCACGCCCGGCTGATTTTTTGATTTATTGTAGAGATGAGGTCTCACTGCCCAGGCAGGTCTCGAACCCGCGGGCTCAGGCAATCTACTCACCTCAGCCTCCCAAAGGGGAGAGATTACAGACTGAGCTACTGAGCCCGGCTCTGTATTATTCTTTTACTTTGAGTTGGAGTCTCTGTCGCCCAGGCTGGAGTGCCGTGGCGCACTCATGGCCACCACAACCTTCACCTGCTGGGTTCAGGCGATACTTCTGCTTCAGCCTTCCAAGTAGCTGGAACTACATGCATACGCCACCATGCCTTGCTGATTTTTTATTTATTGTAGAGACAAGATCTCACAATGTTACCCAGACTGGTCTCAAACCCATGAGCTCAGGCAGTCCTCTTGCCTCCGCCTCCCAAAGTGCTGGTATTACAGGCATGAGCCATTGTTCCCAGCTCATATTATTCTTTGTCTTTTCTATGTCTGAAATATTCTCTAATAAATATAAACAGAAGAAAAACTAATGATATCATCTCAGAGTATTGAAGGGCTTTATAAATAAAAAATGTATTCTCTGAGGGAGCGAATAAGGAGTCAGGCTGAGTTGTCTGGGAAAGCAAGAAAAGGGGCCTCAGCTGGGCTCGGTGGCTCAGCCTGTAATCCCGTGCGTTGGGAGGCTGAGGTGAGTGGATTGCCTGAGCCCGCGGGTTCGAGACCCGCCTGGGCAACTTGGTGAGACCTCATCTTTACAATAAATCAAAAAATTAAACTGGGCGTGGTAGCGCGCGCCTGTAGTTCCAGCTACTTCAAAGGCTGAGGCGGAAGAATTGCTGGAGCCCAGCAGGTCGAGGCTGCGCTGGCCAGGAACAGCCACTGCACTCCACCCCAGTCTGGTAACGGAGTGAGACTCCAACTCAAAAAAAAAAAAAAAAAAAAAGAAAAGGGGCCTCGTGTTAGTTTTCAGTGTTCTAGAGCAGGGGTTGGCAGTGTGTGGCACTGTTTTTTTTTTGTTTGCTTTTTCCTTCAGTTGGAGTCTCACTCACCCAGGCTAGAGTACAATGGCATGCTCATGGCCACCGCAACCTCAACCTGCTGAGCTCAGGTGATCCTTCTACCACAGCTGTCCATGTAGCTGGAGTTACAAGCACGTGTCACGATGCCTGGCTAATTTTTTTTTTTTTTTTTGAGTTGGAGTCTCACTTTGTCACCCAGACTGGAGTGCAGTGGCTGCTCCTGGCCACCGCAGCCTCAACCTACTGGGCTCTGGCGATCCTTTCGCCTCAGCCTTTCATGTAGCTGGAACTACAGGCGCACACTACCACACCCGGCTGGTTTTTTGACTTACTGTAGAGATGAGGTCTCCCTGCCCAGGCGGGTCTCGAACCCGCGGGCTCAGGCAATTCACTCACCTCAGCCTCCCAAAGGCACGGAATTACAGGCTGAACCACCGAGCCCGGCTTAATTTTTTGATTTATGTTTGTAGAGACGATGTCTCGCCAAGTTGCCAGGCTGGTCTTGAACCCCTGGGCTCTGACAATCTTGCCTCTACCACCCAAAGTACTGGGATTACAGGCGTGAACCACTGTGCCAGGCTGGTTTTTGTTTTATTGGAACATAGCCATACCCATTTCTTTTTTTTTTTTTGAGTTGGAGTCTCACTCTGTCGCCCAGACTGGAGTGCAGTGGCCGCTCTCGGCCACTGCAGCCTCGACCTGCTGGGCTCTGGCGATCTTCCGCCTCAGCCTTCCAAGTAGCCGGAATTGCAAGCATGTGCTACCACGCCCAGCTGATTTTTTGATTTATTGTAGAGATGAGGTCTTGCTGCCCAGGCGGGTCTCGAACCCGTGGGCTCAGGCAGTTTACCTCACCTCAGCCTCCCAAAGGTGCGGGATTACAGGCTGAGTCACCGAGCCCGGCTACCCATTTCTTTACATATTGCTTACAGCTTCTTTTATGTGGCAGAGTTGAGTATTTGCAATGGGCTGCATAGTCCAAAACCTAAAATATTTTTTATCTGTCCCTTTAAAAATAAGTTTGCCAGCCTCTGCTTTAGAGTCTTGCTAGTCAAAGCCAGGTCCTTGGCGGGGCAGCAGCAGCTTAGAATAGGTGCTTGTTAGAAGTGTAGAATTCTAGCAGGGCTCGGTGGCTTAGCATGTAATCCTGTGCCTTTGGGAGGCTGAGGTGAGTGGAGTGCCCGAGCCCACGGGTTCAAGACCCGCCTGGGCAGTGAGACCTCATCTCTACAATAAATCAAAAAATCAGCCAGGCGTGATAGCGCATGCCTGTAATTCCGGCTACTTGGAAGGCTGAGGCGGAAGGATCGCCGGAGTCCAGCAGGTCAAGGCTGCGGTGGCTGGGAGCAGTCATTGCACTCCAGTCTGGGTGACAGAGTGAGACTCCAACTCAAAAAAAAAAAGAAGTGCAGAATCCCTGGTCTTAGCCCACACCTTTTAATTAGATCCCCTAGTCGTGGTGTACTTACTGAAATTTAAGAAGCACTGCTTTAGAATGTATGAACTCATCATTTGATGCATGATGGCTTTTGTTCTTAGTAACTATAACTGCCCAGAGGTGAAGTTTCTGATCAGACCATGTTTATAATATTTTTCATTAAAAACTTTACTTTTGAGCAAAGCTATAAACTCATTTACATGAAGTAGAATTTATTATTACAGGGTATTTCACGGAATTGTAGCAAAGCAGCTCATGGTCAGAATATGTTGTTTTCTAGGGTTTCTCATGTAAAACTGTGTTCATCCTTTCGGTGTCTCTGGCTTGGGATTTCTTTCTTGTCTTTGCTGGGTATTTTAGGCTATATGACTACAAAATTGGACTTGTCTCAGGAAAGGGGGCTATATTCCTCTAGTCCTAGAGGTAATTGCTGCCCTTCCACTCCTTAGGATGAAATCCATCTTCTCCATGATGACAGAGGTCCTGTCTTAGAAGCTTTGGTAGCCAGGGCCATCCGAAATATTGAGATGACCCAAGAAGATGTCCGACTCATTGGGCTCAGTGCCACCCTCCCCAACTATGAAGATGTAGCCACCTTTCTGCGTGTTGACCCTGCTAAGGGCCTCTTCTATTTTGACAACAGGTATAAGAAAAGACTGGGTGAAGTTTAGCCACGGTGACCTACCGTTCTCTTTCCCCCTTTTCAAGGAGTGCTATTGAGCTGGGTTTTAGAAGGGCAGTTTTGATGTGATATGAATCGAAAAAGAGGAATATTGCTACTGGGGCAGTGAAAAGAACTGTTTGTTTCCTTAGTATTCTCTTCCAAAAGCCTCATTTGTCTAACTTGAACTTCTAGCTTCCGCCCAGTGCCTCTGGAACAGACTTATGTGGGCATCACAGAGAAAAAAGCTATTAAGCGTTTTCAGATCATGAATGAAATCGTCTATGAGAAAATCATGGAACATGCTGGAAAAAATCAGGTCTGTTCTTGGTTTGCTGTTATTTTTGAACCCTCTTCTTTTTAATTTTTGACTCACCAATAATTATGCAAGATTAACAGAGAAGACACAACATAAATCAACAATATCAGGCATGAAATAAGATATTACTACAAAAGCTGTAACCATTAAAAGAATTATAGAACTCTGTGAACAGTTCTGTGCTCATAAGTTTGAAAACTTAGAAGGTTTCAACACTTCCAACTACCAGACGCAGCCTAGGTGAAATAGATAACTTGGATAATCCTATGACTATTAAAAAATTGAATCTGTCATTTTATTTTACATTTTTATTTACTTATTTATTTGTTTGTTTATTTATTGAGTTGGAGTCTCACTCTGTCGCCCAGACTGGAGTACAGTGGCTGCTCCCGGCCACTGCAGCCTCGACCCACTGGACTCCAGCGATCCTTCCGCCTCAGCTTTCCAAGTAGCTGGAGTTACAGGCATGCGCTACAATGCCCTGCTGATTTTTTGATTTGTTGTAGAGATGAGGTCTCGCCAAGTTGCCCAGGCGAGTCTCGAACCCGCAGGCTCAGGCAATCCACTCACCTCAGCCTCCCAAAGCGCGGATTAGAGGCTGAGCCACCGAGCCCAGCTACTTATTTATTTTTTAAGTCAGAGTCTCACTCTACCACCCAGGCTGGAGTGTAGTGGTATGCCCACAGCAACTACAGCTTTGACTTGCTGCACTGAGGTCATCCTTCTGCCTCAGCCTTCTGGGTAGCTGGAACCACAGGTATGTACCACCAGTCCCAGCTAATTTTTTGACTTATTGTAGAGACGAGGACTTGCCAAGTTGCCCAGACTGGTCTCGAACCCCTGGGCTCAGGCAGTCCTCTTGCCTCTGCCTCCCAAAGTGCTGGGATTATAGGCATGAGCCACTGCACCTGGCTGGATTTGTCATTTTAAAATTCTCCCAAAAGAAATTCCCAGGTCCAGATAATTATTCTGTCTGTTCATAGTATTCAGAGGTCCTTACATAAAAGATTTAGGTAGCTTACACTAAAAGTACAAGACAGAAAAAATAGAGATGAAAAGTAAATGCTAGTGAAGAGGGCATCTTACTAGGAAGTTAGTAGGATAGAATTTTTAGATTGGACATTGAGATGAACAGTGTTGGCTATTACAAAAAGTAAGGAAAAGTGACTGGTTATGTTATTTCTTTTTGTCTGATAAAAAAGTATATGAATTTATATGAAGAGACAGATTTTTTTTCTTGGCGCTAAATTCTAAGAGGACTCTATTTCCTACGTCACAGTAGCCTCAGACTTATTTCCTAAGTCCTTCTGTAAGTAATATAATATTTTAGCTGATATTTTGTCAGACACATCTTCATGTGGTTTTGACTCTTGTTAAGTGCCCAAGCACAAATTCTTAATTGAGATTCCTGAATTTGCATTCATAGTACTTGCAGTATGTTTAAACTTGCTGTCCACAACAGGGTGCTGGAATTAATTTTCCAGCTTCTTCTGAGCCAGCATTCATTCCTCTGTTCAAGACCTTGGCTTCTGGTGATGGTGTTGCAGCCTCTGCTCCTGCTTTGGGTGTGTTGGGCCTATGAGAGTGGCTGCCAGAGCTGTGCCTTGTGACTGTGGCCAACTGTGGCTTCTCTTAGGTGCTGGTGTTTGTCCATTCCCGGAAGGAGACTGGAAAGACGGCTAGGGCCATTCGGGACATGTGCCTAGAGAAGGACACTCTGGGTCTGTTTCTGAGAGAGGGTTCGGCCTCCACGGAAGTCCTGCGGACAGAAGCTGAGCAGTGCAAGGTGAAGTGGGCCAGCTGGGTGCTCTTATTCCTACCTGGTCGCCATCTCCATCCACCATCCCAGACAAATGCTCTGGGCTGCATCATGGTGCTGTTGTCTCACATGGGTTAAGATTGATTGGATATGGTTATGTGACATAAGTAAGGGGCAGAGTCCCACATGGAGAGATTTCCTTAGTCCTTAGAAGACCCCTACAAGCCTTGCCTCATCCCCTGCTTTTTGTTTCACAGAACCTAGAGCTGAAGGATCTTCTGCCTTATGGCTTCGCTATTCATCATGCTGGCATGACCAGAGTTGATCGAACACTTGTGGAGGATCTATTTGCCGATAAACATATTCAGGTGAGGGTGGCAAAGCTTTTGGGGGAGTAGGTGACACAGACTTCAGAAGACCTGAAATGTCAAAGGTGTATCCTGTGTTCATCCTGGTACTCTGGCCCAGGTAAACCTGATCAGAGGATTGTGGTAGATATAGGAATTAACACACATGCCACTTTTCCAACTCTTCACATCCTGCATGAGGGAGTATGAGTGCGTTTAGGGAAATGCCTGAGGAGCATAACAAAGCAAGCACTTTGATGATTCCAGTTAACTCCAGATATTGTCTCATAAGGTCAGGACCTTGTTGCCTCTTTCAGGAGAGCTCATATTTTAAGTTTTCTGTTAACCTTTAGTTGATTAATATATGTCTATACTTCTGACTCTTAGGCGTCTCTTGAACCTTGAAATGTTAATGCTTGCATAGATGAGGAACCCAAAGAATCCTTTCCCTTACATTGACAAGTACTGGGACACACCTTCCACCCCCAGTTCTGTTCCTCTTATAGTCCTGTTAGATGTTCTGAGACGAGTTGCCTAGAGAAATCAGGGATATTAGTCCTCAGTGGTGACCTCTGTTTTCCTCATTCCCTTTCCTTGCCTCTGTAGGTTTTAGTTTCCACAGCAACTCTAGCTTGGGGTGTGAATCTCCCTGCACATACAGTCATCATCAAAGGCACTCAGGTATACAGCCCAGAGAAGGGGCGCTGGACTGAACTAGGAGCACTGGACATTCTGCAGGTACACAACCTTTGAGTTTATTCTCAGTGGGATTAAGTATCCTGTGCTTGAAACGCAAGGATGTTGGAAAGATGGCAGATCAAAGGCCAACTTCCATAATGTAGACTCTGGATCAAAACCAGAAGCTCTCTACTTTAGTGTTCTTGGTTTGCTGTCTCTGACTTAGATGCTTGGACGTGCTGGAAGACCCCAGTATGACACAAAGGGTGAAGGCATACTCATCACATCTCATGGGGAGCTACAGTACTACCTGTCTCTTCTCAACCAGCAACTTCCTATTGAGAGCCAGATGGTATCAAAGCTTCCTGACATGCTCAATGCAGAAATTGTGCTAGGGAATGTCCAGAATGCAAAGGTAGGGGAGAGCTCTGCCCTTGACACTTTGTTCCTCTTCTAAAGAGATGGGTACGTGAAGTGGGTTGTTCTCTAGTTTTCTGTGGTCAGCGGTATCCAGAGCCCTCCGACTCCTGCACCCATATCCTCTTCACTATAAGCTTCTCAGGCTTGCCAGGCAGTTCCCCTTGTTACCAAGATCTTAGAAAGGATGCTTGGTGCCTTTAATAATGAAATACTGTAAACATTCAGAATGTGATTTGACATATATCCTTGTAGTTATGAATTAATTTCTAAGCAGTTAATAGGAGCTTTTTATTTGGACATTGGTTCTCCTATTTAAGAACCACGAACTGTCTCTTGTAGGATGCAGTGAACTGGCTAGGTTACGCCTACCTGTATATCCGAATGCTCCGATCCCCAACCCTCTATGGCATCTCTCATGATGACCTCAAGGGAGATCCCCTGCTGGACCAGCGCCGACTAGACCTGGTGCACACTGCTGCCTTAATGCTGGACAAGAACAATCTGGTCAAGTATGACAAGAAGACAGGCAACTTCCAGGTCAGTGGGGTGAGGGCTTTGTGGCAAATGTCTTAGCAAAAGTTGTAGGCCCAGGAGAAAATAATTTCACATTATTCCTTTAACTTGATTACTGCCTATCTGATTGCCTGTTACATAAGATAGTAGACAGATAAGTGGGATTGGACTGTGCCCTTTGAACTTAGGAACTAAAATGGTGTCTGTTTCTCCATATCTTAAGTTGAGGTGGATAGCTGAGCTGTTTTGTCTATACTTGTATATTATGAGTTCATCCAGTTGTCCAATTATTAGGACAGTAACTTATAGGACAGTAACTTAGGTGTCCATAGTTAGAGGTTTGAGCTCATGGTCAGCCTGGACTGAGTCTGCCTTCTCTCTAGGTGACAGAACTGGGCCGTATAGCCAGCCACTACTATATCACCAATGACACAGTGCAGACCTACAACCAGCTGCTGAAGCCTACCCTGAGTGAGATTGAATTGTTCAGAGTCTTCTCATTATCCTCTGAGTTCAAGAACATTACTGTAAGAGAGGTGAGCCTATGTAGCATGCCGGAATGGGGAGATGGTACCCACCGCCAAGTTGCTGGATGGTTTCTCTCCTTGGACACTTGACTTTTCCTTGACCTGTTTCCTCCTCGTGGCAGGAGGAGAAGCTGGAGCTGCAGAAGCTGCTGGAGAGGGTACCGATCCCTGTAAAGGAGAGCATCGAAGAGCCCAGTGCCAAGGTGAGCCTGTCTCCTCTTTGCTTGTGATAAGAATCAGGTAGTTTTAATAATCTTCTAAAAGAGGAACCTTGAATTTGGGTTCATATGTGGTACCCTGGTCAGTTCTTTCAGTTATTGCTCTCTTCTCACATCCTTATGCTTTTTTTTTTTGATTTGAAGTCTCGCTCTGCCCAGGCTGGAGTACAATGGCAGGCTCATAGCTACTGCAGCCTTGACCTGCTGGCCTCAAGTGGTCCTTCCGCCTCAGCCTTCCAGTAACTACAGACACACGTCACCATGCCCAAATACTTTTTAAAAATTTGTTGTACAGATGAGGTCTTGCCAAGTTACCCAGGCTGATCTCGAACCCATGGCTTCAGGCAGTCCTCTCACCTTGGCCTCCCATAGTGTTGAGATTGAAGGTGTGAGCCACTGTCTAGCCTCCTCCTGCTTTTTATATGGAATGATAGTTATTTATTTATTTATTTATTTTTGAGTTGGAGTCTCACTCTGTCGCCCAGACTGGAGTGCAGTGGTCGCTCCCGGCCACCGCAGCCTCGACCTGCTGGGCTCCGGCGATCCTTCTGCCTCAGCCTTCCAAGTAGCCGGAACTACAGGCATGCGCTACCACGCCCGGCTGATTTTTGTTTTTGTTTTTGTTTTTTTTGAGTTGGAGTCTCACTCTGTCACCCAGACTAGAGTGCAGTGGCCGCTCCCGGCCACCGCAGCCTCCACCTGCTGGGCTCCAGTGATCCTTCCGCCTCAGCCTTCCAAGTGGCCAGAATTACAGGCAAGCGCTACCACGCCCGGCTGATTTTTTTATTTATTGTAGAGATGAGGTCTTGCTGCCCAGGCGGGTCTCGAACCCGCGGGCTCAGGCAATCCACTCACCTCAGCCTCCCAAAGGCACAGGATTACAGGCTGAGCCACTGAGCCCCGCTTGATTTTTTGATTTATTGTAGAGATGAGATCTCGCTGCCCAGGCGGGTCTCGAACCCACGGGCTCAGACAATCCACTCACCTCAGCCTCCCGAAGGCACGGGATTACAGGCTGAGCCACCGAGCCTGGCTAGAATAATAGTTATTTAGTATCTATAAATCAAGAGTTATAGGTCTACCTGACATGGATGCAGAAATGTAATTCACTTTCTTAGACTGTTCAGTGATTGGCCTCCTGCTGACTGACCTTGTTTCTTTCTAGATCAACGTGCTTCTCCAAGCCTTCATCTCGCAGCTGAAATTAGAGGGCTTTGCACTGATGGCTGACATGGTATATGTTACACAGGTGAGGGCAGAGTTGTATCAGGGCTGAGAAGAGCCCTAGCAGTTCCAGCCCCTTGTGTGTTTTGTGCATTCTGGAGAAAAGGAGGCCTGACACTGGTGAGATAGGAGGAATGCTTAATTCTGACCTGGTTGGCACATGTGTGGTACAGCCACTCTTGTGGCACGTGAGAAAGGCAAGGCCTTCGGAGAGAATGGTGGGAGGCTCTGCAGGCCCTCAGACAGTAAGAGCCCAGGACACAGTGTCTGCTTCCTAACAGATGAGCTTCTTCCCACTGTGGCTTCAGGGCTCATAAATCCAGAAATGGCAGTGTTTTATTAGCTACTTTTTCTCTTTATCTCTCGGATAGGTCACTGGTACTCTTACTCTTCCTAGACCCTTAAATGCTAAATGAGTCAAAAGCTTTGTAATTATATGGTGAACATTAGGTTAAAATGTTGTGTAGTGACCTTGAGCTGCACTTTTCTATCTGTTCCACATTCAGCAAGCAAGTTCTGTATCTATTTTATAGAAAGGAGTAAAGACAGAGGGGACTTTGCTTTTGAGTTGACATGGGTGACTGCATTAGAACTCGAGGTCATGTACCATGTGTGGAGTGGTTTCATGAGACTTAAACATCGGAATGTGTCTTTCCCTAGTCGGCTGGCCGGTTGATGCGTGCCATCTTTGAAATTGTCCTGAACCGAGGTTGGGCACAGCTTACAGACAAGACCCTGAACCTCTGCAAAATGATTGACAAGCGCATGTAAGGGCCCAGTGAGCTGGAGGCTGGTCACCATGGGTGTGGTGAGGGGTCCCCAGACTGGGGGTGTGATGGGAAACCCTTGGGGTGCATCTGATCTCCAGTACTGATGCCCAGAGTGTGACCTGAACCTGGGTACAAGTGAAGAAGAGGAAAGGCCCTCTGCAGTGGGGATAGGGAGTAGGGGAATGGTGGTGGCCAGTGATGGCTCTGAGGCCTCACTGCTGGCATAGTTTCAGACATCTGTCTTTAATTACTGTCTTGTGTGGTCACTAAACAATTGGAAGCCGTGATGGGGGCAGTTTATTACAGCCCTGCAGAAGGGACAACACTTTGTCTCTTTCCTGGATAGGTGGCAGTCCATGTGTCCTCTGCGCCAGTTCCGGAAACTTCCTGAGGAGGTAGTGAAAAAGATTGAGAAGAAAAACTTCCCCTTTGAGCGTCTGTACGACCTGAATCATAATGAGATAGGTGTGTGGGAAGCCCTTATTCTCGTCCTCAACAGCCCAGGCGTCTTTCCAAGCCGGCACACTCCCCAGTTCCTAGGCCCTGTGCACTAATAACCTTTGCTCATTTCTCACATTCCCTGAAAGTACAGGCTAATTCTTGGTCTTGGGACTTTGAATCCTCTGGCCTCCACTGACAATAAAGGGAAGAACCTGCCCATCAGAGTGCAACTTGTCCCTTTTTCACAGCAGCCCTCAGGCCTGGTTTGCAGATGCAGTAGTCTGGCTGGGCTACAACCTCAGTCCTCTCGTGTCCTCATAGGGGAGCTTATCCGCATGCCAAAGATGGGGAAGACCATCCACAAATATGTCCACCTGTTTCCCAAGCTGGAGCTGTCAGTGCACTTGCAGCCCATCACACGCTCCACCCTGAAAGTGGAGCTGACCATCACACCAGATTTCCAATGGGATGAAAAGGTAAGGCTTTGGTGTGCAGAGGGAGCTAGACTGGAGGTGCTTAGTCCCCACACTGGCCCATGTTCCTTTTATCTGTGCTTGTGTTGGCAGGTCCACGGTTCATCAGAGGCTTTCTGGATTCTAGTGGAGGATGTGGACAGCGAGGTGATTTTGCATCATGAGTATTTTCTCCTCAAGGCCAAGTATGCCCAGGATGAGCACCTCATCACGTTCTTCGTTCCTGTCTTTGAACCACTGCCCCCTCAGTACTTCATCCGCGTGGTGTCTGACCGCTGGCTTTGTGAGTGTCTCCTCTCCAGGGTCCCCTAGGAACAGGCACTCCAAGGGTGATGAAGAATGTCTTGTCTGTCCTGAACTTGCTTTTGTTGAGGAAGGTGATCCATGTGCTGCCTACGGCTTCCACTGTTCATGGAGGGCTGTGAAGGGCCGTCAGGTAAAGATAACAATGCTTGGTACACTTCCCATTTCTTCTCTGGCAGCTTGTGAGACCCAGCTGCCTGTGTCCTTCCGGCACCTGATCCTGCCAGAAAAGTACCCACCTCCAACTGAACTTTTGGACCTGCAGCCCTTGCCCGTGTCTGCTCTGAGAAACAGTGCCTTTGAGAGTCTTTACCAAGATAAATTTCCTTTCTTCAATCCCATTCAGACCCAAGGTAGGTGTTCCCATTCCTGGGTAGTTGGTTCCTTTGGAGGCCTTTCAAGGTCACCTGGAGACACATGTGTTCTGCACAGGCAGGGAAGTGGGGCACTCAGGAGCTTGCCAGGCCTAGGAGCTCATTGTTGTGACTGTTAGCCCACCAGGACATTTTTTTTTTCTTGAAAGTTCTTAGTTACAGTTGAATTTGCTTTGTTGTTCTGCATGTCTCCCTGAGCAGGGTCGGTAGAGCAAGGCTTTACTGTGGCATGTTGTCATTTCTCAGGCTCAGGAGGCAAGGTGCCTGCCCCTGATGCGCAAGTGTTGAAATAGAGTTTATGGCCTTGATGCCACCTCCTCCCTGATCACTATAAATAATGGCTGCATTAACAGAGCACACACTGTGTTCTAAGCCCTGGGCTGAGTACATCACCAGTGTTTTCTCTTTTATTCCTCCCACCAATCCTGTGAGGGGTTTACTATTTGAGATACTGCTATTAGTGTGCCATTTTATTTTATTTATTTATCTTTATTTATTTATTTTTTGTTTTTGAGTTGGAGTCCCTGTTGCTCCAGTGCAGTGCCGTGGCATGCTCATGGCTACCACAGTCTCAACCTGCTGGGCTCAAGCAATCCTTCCGCTTCTAGCCTTCTAACTAGCTAGAACTACAGGCATGTGCCACAACACCCAGCTATTTTTTTTTATTTATTGTAGAGATGAGTTCTTACTGTGTTGCCCAGGCTGGATTCGAACCTGTGGGGTCGGATAATCCTCTTACCTCCGTCTCCCATAGTGTTGGGATTACAGGCGTGAGCCACTGTGTCTGGCTTAGTGTGCCATTTTATAGATGAGGAAAGTGAGGCATGGAGAGATGTCCTGGTTGAACCTGCTAATGCATAGTAGAACTTGGATTTTAATCCAGTCTTGATGCCAGTCTTTTCTATATTAGACTATTTGCACAAAATAACATGAGAGTGTTGAAGGGGCAGAGAAAGGGATCCAGTTCCCTTTTGTTCTGTGTGCTACTTGCTGAGACGCAAATAAGGATACTTGATCCCTTTTGCTTTTGTCACTCTTTGCATCTCCAGGGGACCCGCACTCTTAATCTTGGCCTGTTCCCCTTTACCTGTTGAGTGGGAGGGAGAAAGTAAGAGAGAGATACAGCAGGCTGGAGATGTCATCACCCCTCTGTGTACTCCACAGCTGACTGACCTTGCTTCCCACATTGCCCTCTGTTGTGACAAGTGGTCCATGTCCTGTCTATCTCCTCTCCCCTCTTAGTACTCAGACCGCTTCTCTGTTGGTTTCTAGTGTTTAACACCGTGTACAACAGTGATGACAATGTGTTTGTGGGGGCCCCCACGGGCAGCGGGAAGACCATCTGCGCAGAGTTTGCCATCCTGCGGATGCTGCTCCAGAACTCAGAAGGTCGCTGTGTCTACATCACACCCATGGAGGCCCTGGCAGAGCAGGTGTGACGTGGTGCTATGTCATATGAATTTCCCCAGAAGCCATTTCACCTAGGATTCCAGATAGAGTTTCTAAGCCCTGAAATTTGCAGGGTCATTTCCTGTTTGTGTACTAAACAAAAGCTTCCCTGTCACTTAACAGCTGATGTGGGGTTAGAAAGTAGTTTGAAATCTGCAGAGCAGCAGGTCTCTGTTTGGCGTATCAGTTTTTCTCATAACAAGTGAAGGGTACCTGGCGTGGCCTGATGTTCTGCCCTCCCTCCCAATGCCTGCCAGGTGTACATGGACTGGTATGAGAAGTTCCAGGACAGGCTTAACAAGAAGGTGGTGCTCCTGACAGGAGAGACCAGTACAGACCTGAAGCTGCTGGGCAAAGGCAACATCATCATCAGCACTCCTGAGAAGTGGGACATACTTTCCCGGCGGTGGAAGCAGCGCAAGAATGTCCAGAACATCAACCTCTTCGTAGTGGATGAGGTCCACCTCATTGGGGGCGAGAATGGGGTATGGCTTGACCTTGCAGCACAGACGAGGGGCTAGGGTTAACCGAGTGACCTTGACATTGGGCCTTATAGTTTGGGTCCGAGGCTGGAGACTTGGGGCTTCTTCCCAGAGATTCTGCCTGCTGCCTTCCAAAAGGACTGCTTGAAATTTTTTTGTAATAATTTTGAAAATAGCATTGCTTAGTGGAGGTTGGCATTTATGGGGGAAGTACAAAGACAGGAGCGCCCCTAACTATAAAGAAGAATTAGATCATTTCAAGGCTACCGAACTATTCACAAAGGGGACCTCTGGGCAGATGGTGGGGAGCCTGGGCCTGCAGTGATTTCCTGCTCCCTCTTTCCTAGCCTGTCCTAGAAGTGATCTGTTCCCGGATGCGTTACATCTCCTCCCAGATCGAGCGGCCCATTCGCATTGTGGCTCTTAGCTCCTCACTCTCCAACGCTAAGGATGTGGCCCACTGGCTAGGCTGCAGTGCCACCTCCACTTTCAACTTCCACCCTAATGTGCGCCCTGTCCCCTTGGAGCTACACATCCAGGTAGGACCTACTCTCCCCATCCTTCTGTGACCTCAGGTGTCTCCCGAGTGACTCAGATCTTGTAACCCTGGTGTCTTTTCCCTTGGTCTCCAGGGCTTCAACATCAGCCATACACAAACTCGCCTGCTTTCCATGGCCAAGCCTGTGTACCATGCTATCACCAAGCACTCGCCCAAGAAGCCTGTCATTGTCTTTGTCCCGTCTCGGAAGCAGACGCGCCTCACTGCTATTGACATCCTCACCACATGTGCAGCAGACATCCAGCGGCAAAGGTAGGGTGGGGTCTGGCTTTTGGAGGTGGATGGTGAGGAGGGTGTCCCGATTATGAGGGTGGTAGTTAGTCCCATCTGGGTAAGGGCTGGGCCTACACAGCTGGCAAGGTATTTGCTACAGATGGAATCACTGTGAGCTGAGCCAGTGCTCGTGCCATACAGGTTCTTACACTGCACCGAGAAGGATCTGATTCCATACCTGGAGAAGCTGAGTGACAGCACGCTCAAGGAAACGCTGTTAAATGGGGTGGGCTACCTACATGAAGGGCTCAGCCCCATGGAGCGACGCCTGGTGGAGCAGCTCTTCAGTTCTGGTAAGAAACCCTCGTGGCACAGAGTGAGATTATAGCAAAGGCTGTTGCCAAGTGGGGGTGTTAGACTTTAGGGTGTGGGTGGTCATATTTTTCTACATCATGCTGGCTGTTTTCAAAATACTGTTAGGATTATTTTGTCTGTTATCTCACTTGATCCTTCCAAGAGCCTTATGATGTGGGTGGGACAAATACTGTCCCTCCTTGCCAGATGAGAAAATAGGCAGGCACGTAAGTTTGTGTTATTTCAGAAATTGGTTTTCTGGAATCCAGGACCTTTGGCCAGTAGGCCTGGTCCTCCATAGATGCCAGACTTCCCAGGATTGTTAAATTTTAGGGATGTAGTATATGGTAGAGCTCTATGGTCTCCCTTGGGCGGTTTCTTGCTGACCATTTTCCTGTGGCATCCCACACAGTTTTACCATATTGACAGTGCTTCTTGGAGCCTCAGTGGAGACCCTCTTGCTGGAATCACTTACTGTCACTCTTTGACCCTTGAATCTACTTGGTTTGGGGCATGCTCAAGAGTGATCTCAATTTTGCCTGTGTGTGCTGTACCAGCCTATTGTTGAGTGGATATTAGCACTTTCTAGTCAGACATCCGGTTGGTCAGCAGTAGTATAAGCCTTACTTTTCCTGGGTTTTGGGTTCTATTCCAGGATTACCTTGTTTGCTGTAGTCCCCAGAGCAGGGCACCAATGGCATGGAGCTACCTCTCACAGCACTGTTAGCTCTCTCAGTCGTGTTAGACTCTGCTCCCAGCCAGCTTGCTCTGAGTTCTGAAATGTAGCACAAGGAAGCCACCGCCTGCCCACAAGACAGTGAGCACTCTTCACACAGGGAACTCTGCCCTCAGTCTTCCTTTTCCCTCTGCTGCTCAGGGGCTATCCAGGTGGTGGTGGCTTCTCGGAGTCTCTGCTGGGGCATGAACGTGGCTGCCCACCTGGTGATCATCATGGACACCCAGTACTACAATGGCAAAATCCACGCGTGAGTATAGTTGGTACTTTGTGTTAATGCACACCTCCCTCCCAAAATGAATAGAAGTCTGCAAGTACAGAAATTAAGCTATTTTAAAGAAAAGTTGTTAAGGAAATAACATAATTTTTTCCCCTAAAATGCAGATTCTTTGAAATTTTATTTGTGGGTTCATTCTTTTTTTTTTTTTTTTTTTTTTGAGTTGGAGTCTTACTCTGTTGCCCAGGCTGGAGTGCAGTGGCATGTTCACGGCCATCTCACCTTCAACCTGCTGGGCTCAGGTAATCCTTCCACCTCAGCCTTCCAAGTAGCTGGAACTACAGGCGCGTGCCACCATGCCTGGTTAATTTTTTGATTTATTGTAGAGATGAGGTCTCACCAAGTTGCCCAGGCTAGTTTCGAACGCCTGGGCTCAGGCAGTCCTCTCACCTCTACCTCCCAAAGTGCTGGCATTACAAGTGTGAGCCACCATGATAGGCTGTAGGTTCATTTTTATTTTTTATTTATTTATTTATTTTTTGAATTGGAGTCTCACTCAGTCCCCCAGACTGGAGTGCAGTGGCCACTCCTGGCCACCACAGCCTCGACCTGCTGGGCTCCGCCGATCCTTCCACCTCAGCCTTCCAGTAGCTGGAACTACAGGCGCACGCTACCACGCCTGGCTAATTTTTTTTTTATTTATTGTAGAGATGAGGTCTCACCTGCCCAGGCGGGTCTCGAACCCGCCGGCTCAGGCAATCTACTCACCTCAGCCTCCCAAAACACTGGGATTACAGGCTGAGCCACCAAGCCGGCTGTGTAGGTTCATTTTTAATGTCTGAACGTGCTTCTAGGTTTTGGTTAAAGTCAGGTCATTGATAACTCTTGAAATACACAGCTATGAAGTTGGGAAAGCTTGACTTACACATTTGATCCTTTAATAAGGAGTTACTTTGCTTTGGCATTAGATCAGTTTGAAGCTTTGGTAAATCTTGAACAACAAATTCATAACCCTTACACTTGAAAACTAAAATGAGGTATAGGTAAGCAGATGAAACTAGTTCCTAAGCACGAAAGTTCATAAACAGGTTTTGCTGTAGTTCAACCATCTCTCTCTGTATTTGCATTTTACCCTTCCTTTGACATTTAAGGGAGTCAGGCCTCCTGAGTGTGGTCTCCGTGTTGATGCGCCTTTCACTTCTTTCCCTCTTCTGTCACTAGCTATGTGGACTACCCCATCTATGATGTGCTCCAGATGGTAGGCCACGCCAACCGCCCTTTGCAGGATGATGAGGGGCGCTGTGTTATTATGTGCCAGGGCTCCAAAAAGGTTAGTCCTGGATTCGTGGTTTCTTGAAATCCACAGCCTCAGGTCAGATTCCATAATCTTTCTTTTAATAGAAGTTTTTAGTAACTTTTGTAGTCTATCAACTTCTGCCTTTTATTTTTACATTGCTTTTGTAATAAACCTGTCAGCCAAATGCAATTTTGCTGCCTTTTGCTTTTGTTGCTTCTGTTGATTCCATGTTATGCAGTCTCTATCCTCTCTGGTTCCTCTTTCCTCATGCACTGCTTATAGCCCTGCCTCATGACTTGGTGTATCCCTCCTCCCACTGTATACATAACCAGTGATGCCACTTCCTGAATGGGTCGTTTTTTTCCATTTTGGTATTATGTCTCATACAGGGGCCATTCCCTGTTGATTTGCCCTTGGCCCTTTATGACCATGTTGCTGTTAACTCTTTTTTACTATCTCCCCCTCCCCCAACTCACAGGATTTCTTCAAAAAGTTCTTATACGAGCCATTGCCAGTAGAGTCTCACCTGGACCACTGTATGCATGACCATTTCAATGCTGAGATTGTTACCAAGACCATTGAAAACAAGCAGGATGCTGTGGACTATCTCACCTGGACCTTTCTATACCGCCGCATGACACAGAACCCCAATTATTACAACCTGCAGGGTTAGTAGACTTGGGAGCATACTTTTTCCTTTGGTGGTTTTCACAGCTCTCGCTGGGATGGGCAATTCCCTGAGACTCCCAGTTAACTCTCACACCCCACAGGCATCTCCCATCGTCACTTGTCTGACCACTTGTCAGAGCTGGTGGAGCAGACCCTGAGTGACCTGGAGCAGTCCAAGTGCATCAGCATCGAGGACGAGATGGATGTGGCGCCTCTGAACCTGGGCATGATTGCTGCCTACTATTATATCAACTATACCACCATTGGTGAGGGGCTGGTAGCAGCTTGTGTCTGTGTCTGTGGAGAGCCTTCTCTTGCGCAGGAGTCTGGAGCCCACTGATCGGAGGGTGTCAGGGCTGCAAGTGACCCATGTGTTTGTCAGGGGGATGGCATTGCAGGAGAGAGCAGTGCCCAGGCAGTTTTGCTCCTTTTCCACCTGCTTTTGGCTCCTCTCAAATTTCCATTTTTTCCCTCAGAGCTCTTCAGCATGTCCCTGAATGCCAAGACCAAGGTGCGAGGGCTTATTGAGATCATCTCTAATGCTGCAGAGTATGAGAACATTCCCATCCGGCACCATGAAGACAACCTCCTGCGGCAGGTGAGTACATCAGTTTCAGGAGTACATCTTTGGAGTTGACACTTGGCCTGTGTGCCCAAAGCACTTGGTGTCCCTGCCACCAACACCCCTGTACACATCCTCCCACACCCAGCACTCATCTTCCCTCCTCCATACCTCCTTCACACACATCTCCATCCGCCCATACCCCTCTGGGTACTGAAAGGTTGTGAATCTGGGCCATGTGGTGCTTTTGTCTGGAGCTGGTCATTTGTTCATCACCAGGTATTTTTCTTCCACTTTCTAGTTGGCTCAGAAGGTCCCTCACAAGCTGAATAACCCTAAGTTCAATGATCCGCACGTCAAGACCAACCTGCTTCTGCAGGCTCACTTGTCCCGCATGCAGCTGAGTGCTGAGCTGCAGTCAGATACAGAGGAAATCCTTAGTAAGGTAGAGTGTGGGTGTGGGGTAGGGGGGCCAGTGGTAGCCTAGAAGTCTCAGCCTAACACTGCCTGCTCTGGCATTTCCTTTCCTGTTCAGGCAATCCGGCTCATCCAGGCCTGTGTGGACGTCCTCTCCAGCAATGGGTGGCTCAGCCCTGCTCTCGCAGCCATGGAACTCGCCCAGATGGTCACCCAAGCCATGTGGTCCAAGGACTCATACCTGAAGCAGCTGCCACACTTCACTTCGGAGCATATCAAACGTTGTACAGACAAGGTGAGCTGGGTCGGCCTGGAGTGTTGGGTGGAGGACCCTGAGGAGCCAAGCGTCATGGGCCAGGGGAAGAATGTGGGAGGTGAGTCTCAGGAGGGGAAGTGTTTCATTCTGGTTCCTCTGAGGTGTTCCCTGTTGAATTGCTAGAGAGACTGCCAACTGTGGGCCTTATTATTTCTGGAACTGTGTATTCTTTAGGTGACTCGATAGCATAGAAAGTAAAATCAGCAGCTCTGTGTGGCCAGTGTCATTTGCTGCTGGCGTGTGTTCTGTCTCCTTCCCTGACTTCTGAATACCCACTGCAGGGAGTAGAAAGTGTTTTCGACATTATGGAGATGGAGGATGAAGAACGGAACGCGTTGCTTCAGTTGACTGACATCCAGATCGCAGATGTGGCCCGCTTCTGTAACCGCTATCCTAATATTGAACTGTCCTATGAAGTAGTGGATAAGGATGGCATTCGCAGGTAAGCCAGAAATGCTCCCTGCTAGGCACAGAATAATGGTGTGCCAGGCACCCCCTGCCATGTTGCTGACATGCTGCCCTGCTTTCTTCCCTGCAGTGGAGGGCCAGTGGTGGTGCTGGTGCAGCTGGAGCGAGAGGAGGAAGTCACGGGCCCTGTTATTGCGCCTCTGTTCCCACAGGTGCGTTCTGGTGGCTGGCAGTATTACCAGGTGTCAACTCACCCTGTCACTGGCTGGATCCTGTGTACAAGGGTACATTGTCACTGAGGGAGGGAAGTTTAGATTGATGACAAATCCTAATTCAAGACTGAGATCGTGGGGCCAGGGAGGAAGGTTGTTTGCTTTTTTCCTGCTTAATTTTCAAGTTTAGATGACTGATCATTGTTTAAAACAGTTGTGCAGTATTACCAATCTCTGTGACTGTTAAGATGCATTTGTCTTTAAATGGCTCCAGGACACTTGGACTTTCTGTCTGGTGTTTTTCTCTCCTTTCTCACTGCTGCTTACTCTGCTTCTAATTGCTTTGTTCTTTACCATAAAAAAAGAAATTGTGATTATATTTATGTGGGACAATAATTGAAGGCTGACAGTAGAAACCAGATAAATTGTCATGTTTAATTATGTAAACTAGTTCAGCAGGCTCTGAGGAAAGAGTCCTTTAAACTGGGATAC
Organism: Cephalopachus bancanus; assembly: GCA_027257055.1. Classification (NCBI taxonomy): domain Eukaryota; kingdom Metazoa; phylum Chordata; class Mammalia; order Primates; family Tarsiidae; genus Cephalopachus; species Cephalopachus bancanus. The sequence goes on along the minus strand of JAPVLO010000543.1, from coordinate 682,061 downwards.
TTGGTCTTTATGACAGTGCAGTGGCCAGCAGAGGGCTTCTGCAAGGCCTGCTTTGGATCCTCTGCCACAGGTTTGGCTCCATATGAAGATTTTTCTCATTTGGCTTATATGCCTTGTACTAAAAGAGTATCTGAGTAACACAAAGCTACCAGGCCCCAAAGACTAGATCTCTAATAGTAGAGTCTTGGATTCAGTGGCAAGCACTAAGTAGAAGGTATCTTGGCACAAGAAAGTGAGCCAGAATCAACAAATGAATTATCTACCTATTTAATTATCTACCTATTCTGCTGGGCACAGTGGCTCATGCCTGTAATACCAGCACTTGGGAGGCAGAGGCAAGAGATTTCTCAAGCCCAGGGGTTTGAGACCAACCTGGGCAACCTGGCAAGACTTCATTTCTACATTTTTTTTTTTTTTTGAGTTGGAACCTCACTCTGTCACCCAGACTGGAGTGCAGTGACCGCTTCCGGCCACCACAGCCTCTACCTGCTGGGCTCTGGTGATCCTTCCGCCTCAGCCTTCCAAGTAGCCGGAATCACAGGCATGCGCTGCCACGCCCGCCTGATTTTTTGATTTATTGTAGAGATGAGGTCTCGCTGCCCAGGCGGGTCTCAAACCCGCGGGCTCAGGCAGTCCACTCACCTCAGCCTCCCAAAGGCACGGGATTACAGGCTGAGCCACCGAGCCCAGCTTCTACAATACATTTTTTGAAAAATTAGCTGGGCATGGTGCACACCTGTGGTTCTGTTATGTGGAAGGCTGAAGCAGAAGGATCACCTGAGCCTAGCAGGTCAAGGCTGTGATGGCTGAAATCGTGCCATTGCACTCCAGCCTGCACAGCATAGTGAAACTCTTGACTCAAAAATAGCCTGCACAGCAGAGTGAAACTCTGACTCAAAAAAATAAAGTCAATATGAGATACCTTTTAACAATATCAAAATCTTAGTTGTATCATTGTATTTTGGAAGAACTTTGGAAAGCCTTCTGTTGAGTTTTTGTTATCCTTGCTCTTGTAACCATTTTCATAGTTGCCTGTGGCCATCAAGTTTTACATGCTGAAATTCTTGGTTTTTGGTCACTGCAGAAACGTGAAGAGGGCTGGTGGGTGGTGATTGGAGATGCCAAGTCCAATAGCCTCATCTCTATCAAGAGGCTGACCTTGCAGCAGAAGGCTAAGGTAAATGCGTCCACTGGCACAGCATTTGTGCTAGAGGTGGGGCAGAGTGAGAATTCTTTCTGTGTCTGTGGTCGACCTGATTTCTGCCTGCTCTCTCTAGGTGAAGCTGGACTTTGTGGCCCCAGCCACTGGTGCCCACAACTACACTCTGTACTTCATGAGTGACGCCTACATGGGATGTGACCAAGAGTATAAATTCAGTGTGGATGTGAAAGAAGCTGAGACTGACAGTGACTCAGATTGAGGCCCGAGGCATCTACTCTTGGGTTAGGACAGCTAAGCCTGTGTGTGCAGTTGTAGAGATCTTGGTTCTGGAGAACTGGATTTGTTGGCCTGAGGGCTGGCTGGTCAGGCTGCTGTTGTCCCATCTCCACTAACGTTTTCCCTTTTGCCACCTAGCAGTCCGAACTCTGGAACCAGTGTCTACAGGCGTCATGTCACATATAGGCTGTAGACAGCATTTTTAGGCATGTTCTGCTAGTTCCTTTTGTGTCAGACACTCTAATAAAATAACTTGAAGAAACCATTTGTCTTTGCAGTGATTTCAAATTAAAAGTTTTCTTTTTCCAACCTAAGGACTTGGCCAAAAAGATGTGATTTTTTAGCCACTAGCTTATAACGAATACTTCTGGAGGACAATCCTGCTCTTTAGTTGTACTGTCACCTGTAGCCATTTCAGGCCATCTGGAGGAGGGAACATTGGGGGACAGCTCAGTCAGGCTCATGACCTTGCCCCCCAACCCCCCTTCCCAGTAGTCCCAACACAACAGCGCTACTGCAGGAGCCAACACTGGACCTCGGTGGATACATCACAGGTTGGAGGTTCCTCAAGATCTGTATTCTCAAATTCTGGTGTCCCCTCCCAAGAGGCACCAGAAGGGGGATGAAAATGTACCAACTGGATATGACCCAGTAAATCTTGGTAAACATTTTTCTAATCCAGATCTTCAGGTTTCTCTTCAGATTCTTGTCTTCTGCTGTTCTTTAGGAATAAGAGTATATAAAATTGAAAGATGATTCAAGCCGGGATCGGTGGCTCAGCCTGTAATCCCACACTTTGGGAGGCTGAGGTGAGTGGATTGCCTGAGCCCGCGGGTTTGAGACCCGCCTGGGCAACTTGGCGAGACCTCACTCTACAATAAGTCAAAAAATTAGCCGGGTGTGGTAGTGCGCACCTGTAGTTCCAGCTACTTGGAAGGCTGAGGTGGAAGGATCACCGGAGCCCAGCAGGTCGAGACTGCACTCCAGTCTGGGTGACAGAGTGAGACTCCAAAAAAAAAAAAGAAAGAAAGATGATTCAAAGGACAGTTTCCCTAGGTCACCAGTTTTCAAAAAATGTGGTCCCAGAACCACTTCGCACTGCAAAAAATTAACCTCAGAGCCTTTTTCTTTTTGAGTAGGAGTCTCGGTCTGTCACCCACACTGGGGTGCAGTGGCCGCTCCCAGCCACCGCAGCCTCGACCTGCTGGGCTCAGGTTATCCTTCCGCCTCAGCCTTCCAAGTAGCTGGAACCACAGGCGCACGCCACCATTCCTGGCTAATTTATTTATTTTTTGAGTTGGAGTCTCACTCTTGTCACCCAGACTGGAGTGCAGTGGCCGCTCCCAGCCACTGCAGCCTTGACCTGCTGGGCTCCGTCAATCCTTCCGCCTCAGCCTTCCAAGTAGCTAGAACTACAGGCACGCGCTACCACGCCTGGCTAATGTTTTGATTCATTGTAGAGATGAGGTCTTGTCAAGTTGCCCAGGGGGGTCTCGAACTCACGGGCTCAGGCAATCCACTCACCTCAGTCTCCCAAGGCGCGGGATTACAGGCTGAGCCACTGAGCCCGGCTTAATTTTTTGATTTATTGTAGAGGCGAGGTCTTGCCAAGTTGCCCAGGCTAGTCTGGAGCCCCTGGCCTCAGGCAATCTCTCACCTCTACCTCTCAAAGTAGTGAGCCACTGTGTCCTGTGCTTTTTCTTAAGTAACATTATTTCTCAAGGTTCTGGAGACTGGCCCAAAGAAATTTTATTACCAGCCGGGCTTGGTGGCTCAGCCTGTAATCCCAGCACTTTGGGAGGCTGAGGTGAGTGGATTACCTGAGCCCGCGGGTTCGAGACCCACCTGGGCAACTTGGCGAGACCTCATCTCTACAATAAATCAAAAAATTAGCCGGGCATGGTAGTGCGCGCCTGTAGTTCCAGCTACTTGGAAGGCTGAGGCAGAAGGATTGCCGGAGCCCAGTAGGTCGAGGCTGCGGTGGCCGGGAGCGGCCAGTGCACTCCAGTCTGGGTGACAGAGTGAGACTCCGACTCAAAAAAAAAAAAAAAGAAATTTTATTACCTAGGTTTTATCTATTGATACTTACTATATTAAAACAATTCACTTTTTAAAAATAAGTTCATTATGTTAACATTTTCTTGTGAAAAATTTACTTCTACAACAAATCTAGGAAGAGTAGGTTTTTACAATTTCATGTATCTTTTTTTTTTTTAGTTGGAGTCTCATTCCGGCCACTGCAGCCTCAACCTGCTGGGCTCCGGCAATCCTTCCACTCAGCCTTCCAAGTAGCTGGAACTACGGGTGTGCGCTACCACGCTCGGCTAATTTTTTGACTTATTGTAGAGATGTGGTCTCACCAAGTTGCCCAGGCGGGTCTCAAACCTACGGGCTCAGGCAATTCATTCATCTCAGCTGCCCAAAGTGCGGGATTACAGGCTGAGCCACCGAACCCGACCTCTTTTTCTTTTTTTTTTGAGTTGGAGTCTCACTCCTTCGCCCAGGCTGGAGTGCAGTGGCATGCATACTCACGGCCACCCCAGCGTCAATCTGCTGGACTCTGGCGAACCTTCCGCCTCAGCCTTCCGAGTAGCCTGAACTACAGACGCCCGCTACCACGCCCGGCTATTTCATTTTATTTTATTGTAGAAATGAGGTCTCAAGTTGCCCGTGCTGGTCTCAAACCCGCAGGCTCAGTCAATCCACTTGCCTCGGCCTCCCAAAGTGCTGAGATTACAGGCTGAGCCACCGAGACTGGCCCATATATCTCTAATGGCTTAATAAGAAACAGTTGGGTTTTTACTGCTGCTTCACATTCAAACTTTATGTTGAGTTGAAGTAAGTTGACTTCACATAGACACAGGTGGAAAGTAGTTTTAAAATAGACTTTTTAAGCTGGGTTCGGTGGCTCAGCCTGTAATCCCGTGCTTTGGGAGGCTGAGGTGAATGGATTGCCGGAGCCCGCGGGTTCAAGACCTGCCTGGGCAACTTGGCGCGACCTCATCTCTACAATAAATCAAAAAGTAGCCGGACGTGGTAGCGCACGCCTGTAGTTCCAGTTACTCGGAAGGCTGAGACAGAAGGATCACCAGAGCCCAGCAGGTCGATGCTGCAGTGGCCGGAAATGGCCACTGCACTCCAGTCTGGGTGACAGAGTGAGACTCCAACTCAAAAATAAATAAATAAATAAAATAGACTTTTTAGATAATTGTGGCTATTCTTTGACACTGCACCAAGACTCTAAAAGTGGTAGTTTCTTAGAGGCAAGGTGGAATCTGAAAATTATCAATGCACTCTTATAACATTAAAACCCACTGGCCTGCTTTATAATTTGAATAAAAATCTCTTACCCATAAATTATTTTGTAACATCATGCATTCATTGATCATTTGGAAAATGTTGGTTCATTGAATTCTTCCAAATGTCGATGCAATTCATTACACAAATCGCATTTGTTAGTATTACCAATAAAGTTTATGGTATTCAAGTTTTCAGAAATGCTAATTTCTGTGTGACAGCTTTTACTTTATCACTGGCAACACTATCAGTTTCTCTTAAATTGAAAGGTTCATTGCATTCAGAAAATGTTAGCCAGATAGTCAAGTCTAAGTATCACAATTTGCTAGTTCTTTTAACTATAAAGGGTATGCCATGAGGAACACAATTCAGCTTGCTATTCAGCTGCACAAGTGCTTTGTCTCAAGGCAACCATACCTGTGTGGAAGTGCACAGCAGAAGTGCTGTATGTGTGCTTCAACATTTGCTATAATTTTTACTGGTTCTATCAAAGACATTGCTAAGTGAAGCTGGCAAAATTCTTACTGTGAGTACAAGGCAGTGAAGACGTACTAGTACTTGGCTGCCACCACCTTGACTCATGCCATGGTCCCAACAGTTGACCTCACAGATCCTCCCTGAGTGTTGGGACGCCCAGAGATCTGCAGACCACATTTTGAAAACCTCTCCTCTAGGTACTGTCCCAGCTGTTACTCCAGAATCTACAGTTATGGTTTCTATAGTGTAAAAACAAGCGAAGACTGAAGTTTTGGAGACCATCCTCACATCAAAACCCACTTGGAACAGATGGTTAGAGACAATCTAAGACCGGAGAACTTTTCATTATCACTCCCCTAAGGGTCTTTACTAGACTTTTTCCCCGATCATTTCCCCACCATAAAAACGTATTATCAGAATTACAGTGTGTATTTATGTGCTGTGGTTCTTTAGAGGGTCACAAATTATTCTCTCTCAGATTTTTCTGCATACCCCCCAACCTGACTGAAGAACTAACTCTCCTTTTTGGGGTTCATGTCTTTCCCCACTTTTTGTTCCTATTCCCAGTTGTCATCACAGCATAACGGTGCAGGAGGTATATGAGGATTCCTAAGGGAAAGTAGAGGTGTCCCTCACTCTAAACAAATATATATTCAGAAGAAAAAATTTCCTGTCTTTTTTTTTTTTTTTGAGACAGGGTCTTGCTCTGCTACCCAAGCTGGACTGTAGTGGCATGATCATGCCTCACTGTAGCTTTGACCCCTCTGGGCTCGGGTGATGTCTGGATTTTTTTTTTTTTTTTTTTGCGCTGGAGTCTCACTCTGCTGCCCAGACTGGAGCGCAGTGGCCGCTCCTGGCCACCGCAGCCTTGACCTGCTGGGTTCCAGCAATCCTTCCACCTCAGCCTTCCGAGTAGCTGGAATTACAGGCACGCGCTACCACGCCCAGCTAATTTTTTTATTTATTGTAGAGATGAGGTCTCGCCTGCCCAGGCGGGTCTCGAACCCACGGGCTCAGGCAATCCACTCACCTCAGCCTCCCAAAGGCGTGGGATTACAGGCTGAGCCACTGAGCCCAGCTTGTCTGGATATCTTAAATCCAAAGATTTACCCAGAAATTGGGAAGGCAGGACCTGTTTCAGACAAGGATTTACCATGGAATTATTTTAAATTATGAATATCACTATAAAATAGGACTTGGGACTCAAATACATTATTTTTATAAAGCTTATAATTTCAGAAAGGCCTGAGACACATACCTCTTCCTACTATGTGTATATAGTGATTATAAATAGAATATTCACCCCCACCCCCAACTGTAACATTATGCCCTAAAGCAAGCAAAATCTGTGTCATAACAACAATGTACTGATGTTCTGTAGCTCTTTACTGAGGGCCTTGCATCAAAGAAGTGGAAAGAGTAAGCAGTTCTATGGCCCTGCACTTCTGCCCAAGTCTGAATAGAAGCAAGTCAAGTCCTCTCAGGGGCTGGGAAAGTCTTAGACATTTTCTGAGGAACCATGACTCTGTCCAAAGTCGAGATAGCTCAGAGCCCTTCAGGTCGTTGATACTTCCAGAAGGCCACCTCCCCATCATCACTGCAGGAGGCCAGGAGTCCCGACTCCTTGGGATTCCAGGCTACACAGTTGACGTCCTGAGAATGGGCCTGATGCAAGTGGGCTGTCAGGGAGAAGGTGGGCTGCTGCGGATCTGAGCTAGGATCTTCCTCAAACACTCGGATAGCATCATCCCCGCAAGCTGTAGCCAGGGCCCCAGTACGCTGACACCTGGGAGAAATGTACACATCAGTGGTATGCAGGTGGCTTCTCCCTCCCCAACCTAATTAGATAGATTTGTTCCATAGTTCCTGGCCTGTTCTTTAACTTCAGGCCTCAGCTAAAAGTCTCCTATTAAAGAGTTTCCTTGACTAATATGCAGCCACAAACATCTCCCACTTAAGTCTTCAGGTGCTTCCATCTAGTCCCCGCCCCCCCATCATCAATACCCTAAAAACCAAAACCAACATACAATTCTAAATGTACTTTTCTCACTTAGCAGAGGCAGTTGCCCATGTCATGAAGTATTCTTAACCCCTCTTTAAACACTGATGTGACAGGCTGAGTTTACCATAATTTACCGAAGTTCACTTTTGTAGAACAAATAGGTTATTAACAAATGTTTCCTAATATAAATAGCGCTTGTGAGTTCGCATCCATTTTTTTCAGTTTCTGATTATTTCCTAGAGATCAATTCTTAGCCAGAATTGCCCTCTGACCTACTCTTATATGAATGGTGTGACTTTCCCAGCTTCCATAATGGCAGTCAGTGTTACCAAACCATAAAACCCCAGCTGTGAATCCACAGGTTCGATAATACCATTTCTGGATAGTACGATGCTGTGTGAACCCCAAAGGTCGGTGCCTCCCTCAAAGGCTGGGATCTTAATCCAGTGTAGGCCTGGGTCTAAGTCTATTCCCTGCTCCTGTGAATCCCAGGCTAACCAGCTCTATGCCAGCAAGATAGAGAGTCAGGCCTGATATGAAGAATTGGGCTGGCTACTCTCAATTCCCACCCACTCTCCCAAGTGGTAGTGGTCTGCATATGTCATGACTTGTCTAAAATCTTTGCTATATTGGGGTGGTGGGGGATGGAAATCTTACCAAGCAACATCATAAATGGTCCTGGAGTGGAAGCCCGACAAAGTACAGATGCATTTCCAGGTGGGGTCAGAGTTGCTGCATGCCACCCCTGCAGGATAGACTTCTCTCAGGTCTACAACATTTCCACGTCCTGGACATCTCATGGAAGTAACTGCACCACTGCAGAGAACCTAACCCACCCTCCCTCACCTCCACCTTCAATTAATCATGAGTCTGAGTCTCCATTCCCCTATCCCCATGCCTGTTGAGCTGCCTCACACACTATGCCCAGACTGGCCTTTTTTTTTGAGTAGGAGTCTCATTGTCACCCAAGCTAGAGTGCAGTAGCATACTCAGCCACCGCAGCCTTGACCTGCTGGGCTCAAATAATCTTTCTGCCTCAGCCTTCCAAGTAGCTGGAATCATGGCACGTGCCACCACACCTGGCTAACTTTTTGATTTATTGTAGAGAAGTCTTGCCAAGTTGCTCAGGCTGGTCTCAAACCCCTGGACTCAGACAATCCTCTCACCTCTGCCTCCAAAAGTGCTGGGATTACAGGCATAAGCCACCACGCCTGACCAGACTGGCCTTTCTAAAGCAGGATTCTGAGAAGAAAATGTCCCTTTCTGCTACAGACTATAACTCATTAGCTTGCCTTTTAAGGCCATCCAACAGCTGACCCAATCCACTTTATTCCTCCCCAAGGCCTTAACATCCCCCGTACCATCTAAATGAATCACCATTCCTCATGTGTCTAGGCTTTCCCATCACCGACAAATTCACTCACACTGCTAGGTTTTCACCTGTAATTCTTGTGTGAAATTCCCATAGCCAGGCTCGGTGGCTCAACCTGTAATCCCGCACTTTGGGAGGCTGAGGTGAGTGGATTGTCTGAGCCCGCGGGTTCGAGACCCTCATAGGCAACTTGGCAAGCCCTCATCTCTACAATAAATCAAAAACTAGCCGGGCATGGTAGCGTGCGCCTGTAGTTCCAGCTACTTGGAAGGCTGAGGCAGAAGGATCATCGGAGCCCAGCAGGTCAAGGCTGCAGTGCCTGGGAGCGGCCACTGCACTCCAGTCTGGGCAACAGAGTGAGACTCCAACTCAAAAAAAAAAAGAAATTCTCATGTTAAAATTCTATATACCCTGTAATTCAGACAAAATGGCCCATTCCACAAAGCTTTCCTGATTCTTCCAGCACTCTGTCTGGAGCCCTCTCGTGGAACATCTTATTTCTTACCCCAACGTGCCGAAATTCACATATGTATCTTAGCAGACTATGAACCTCCTGAGAGATAAGCCTCTTTTAGCTCTTCTAATATATCCTCACCTTGTTCGTTGCCTGGTAGATACTGGCGCCAGATGCGCACGGTACGGTCATCACTGCAGGATGCCAGACGCTGGCCACTGGGGTCAAAGGCCAAGCTCCACACAGTGGATTCATGGCCCTCAAGGGTGGCACAGCATACCCAGTCATCCTCTTCTTCACGGTAGAGCTTCACTGTGTCATCATAGCTAGCAGAGGCTAAGAGCTGGGGGAGGGAGAAAGGAGACCCAGCACTTATCTGTATGGCCTAGGAAATGCCTGCGGCTCCAATCCCTCTTCCTGCCAGGATAGGACAGTCCGGGGATCTGTTTTTATAAAGCAACTCATGCTTTTTGGTCACCCATAGAGATCCCTGTAAAAGCCAGGTTAAAGCTGAAGAGCAGAGGAAGGCTGGGCACAAGCCTCCACACCAGAGTTCTTCCCACCAAGAGACCTTGCCTCTTACCTCCTGGCTTGGGTGCCAAATCACATGTTTGACATCCTGTGTATGGGAGTTGAGAACACTGACACATTCGTACTCATCCTCTTCATCAACTGTGGGAGAAAAAAAGAAGGGAACCCAAGAGCCAGTACCATCAGGGACACGGAGGGGGATGTCTGTCAGGTGGCTCCCAATTCCATCTGGAAGGACCTGGACTCACCTTCCCAGACCCACACACTCTTATCTCGGCTGCAAGTGGCCAGAAGGTTGCCAGATGGGGCCCAAGCCACTGACTTGACCTCATTTTCATGGCCCTCGAGAGTAGTTACACACTGTGAAAAGGGAAGAGGAACGAGAATTAAAGGCAGCTAAGATCCCTGAGGTCCTTTCATGGGTACAGGCCAAGTGGCCCAGGTTGGTTCAGGTTCCTGAACCAGACCTGAGGACAAAACAGGCAACACTCCTGGCGCCATCCAGCCTCATTACCTCAAAGTCATCCTGGGTCTTCTTCCAAATGCAAGTGGTAGCATCAAAGCTGGCAGAGGCTAGGTAATTACCACAGGGAGACCAGGCCACCTTCCGCACGGTGCGCTGATGGCCTTCAGAAAGGACAGACTTGCAGACCCAGCTGTCACCTAAAGGCAGAGAACAGGTCAGGCTCAGGAGCTGGGTGTGCAAGAAGGTGCTGAAGCACCATCAAGCCACTCGACCATGGAGGCTAGTACTGGAGCCAAGCTGGGGGCCAAAACTCATCAGAGGCATCCTTCTCAAAGACTTAAAACATCAATCAAACGCCCTCGGGATAAGACCAGAGCTTCATCACCCAGCGGCAAGTTGCTCCGCTGGCTACTTTCCTATCCCCTTTCTCTCCCCGTTTTCCTGCCTCGGCAGGTACGATTCCAACAGTTCCAGCTTGTCTGTCGACGCTTTTGCTGCCAGACCTTGCCGACTTCTTGACCTGAACAATTCTTCCCAGGGCGGCTAACGTCCGACTCGAAGGTCGCCTCTCCCTCGGCCCGTAACACAGTCCCGAGTCGGCCGCCGCAGGCTGCGCACTCACACTCTCCACACGCGGGGCCCTCAGCGCCGGGGGTCGCGCGGCCAGGCCGGGCCTTACCCTCGGTGCCCCAGATGCGGATTCTCCGGTCACCGCCGCACGAGGCCAGCAGGGTCCCCGCGGGGTTCCAGGCCAGGAACCAGCAGCGGGAGTCCGGGTGCGCCGGGACACGGCCCAGCAGCACCAGCGAGTCTTTCATGGCGGCCTGGCGCAGAGTGAGGAGGAGAGGGGCAGGGGCACCCTCGCCGACGAAGGGTCTCACAGCGCGCGTCTCCGCGACGCCCACTTCAAGGGCTCGCGGCCGCCAGAGGCTCCCGCTTCCGCCCGGGGGCCCGGGTGGTCCTGGGAACTGAAGAGGCCGCTGTTGCGGCCGCGCGGCCCGCTGGGAGTTGTAGTCACTCCCTAAAGGAAAACGTCGCGGGGCCGCCTTGAACTACCAGTCCCGTGAGGCTCTGCGCAGAGCCGGCGGCGCGCCCAGGCTGTGACGCGCGCGTGGGGGACAGGGTCCGGAGCCGGAGGAGGCGGAGGCCGAGGAGGAGGAAGCCGGAAGTGCATCGGGCCCGGGTCTGTCCGGGCGTTGCGGGATCGGGGCCTGGGATCGCTCGGCCCCTAGCAGCCGAGAAACCTGTGACTGGGAGGAGCGGCGCCTTCCCGGCCCTGAGGCCTGCTGACCGGTGAGGAACAGTGGGCGGCGTGGGGAGGGTCCTTTCTCTGCACAGGTCGCTGCCCAAAGCGCCGGTCCCAGGTCACCGGTCCCCAATCCCCGCGGCCCAACTCGGTCCTCCGCTCCTCGACACCCTCTGGCGAGACCCCAGGTCTGGGCCTTTCCTCCAGGAATAGCCGATCCGAGGTACTCCCGCCCCCCAGCTCTGTCTGCTCAGACCCCATCTGGTCCTCTCTGCGTTCTCGTCCTGCAACCCTATTCCAGAGTCCCCTGTCCCCGCCCCCCCGAATCCCCGCAGTCCTCTCGTCTCTGTTCACCCCCGGTCCCACCCCCCCATCCTCAGGTGTCAACCCTGACAGCCCCGCGCCGGCCTCACCTGTCACGGACCCAGCGCACTGCTCTCCTCTCCGGGACTGGCAGGCTCTGCGCGCCCCGCAGAGGTCGGCGGCGACCAACAGCGACCGCGGAGCGACGGCGGGCGGCCCCGGGCATGTACGCTCCCGGAGGCGCAGGGCTGCCCGGCGGGCGCCGGCGAAGGAGCCCGGGAGGCAGCTCTTTGCCCAAGCAGCCGGAGCGTAGCCTGGCCTCGGCCCTGCCTGGCGCCCTGTCCATCACGGCGCTGTGCACTGCCCTCGCCGAGCCAGCCTGGTTGCATATCCACGGAGGCACCTGTTCCCGCCAGGAGCTGGGGGTCTCGGACGTGCTGGGCTACGTACACCCGGACCTGCTGAAAGGTGAGGGCGCTGCGCGCCGACCCTTCAGGCCTCGGTGGGGGGCAGCATGTGGTGCCTGAGATGGCCAGGGGCAGGCACCTGGTTGAAGGAAACGACCCATTCCTGCCTGGTGTTCATGCCCACCAGGTGGCTCTGTTTGGGGTCTGGCCCCTCATTAATTCTGATGTTATTCAGCTAAGCACTTACTTCTCACAGCCATGCTAATCCGGACTGCTGCTATTTTAGGATTCTGCTGAATGAAGGGCCCTGTATATGGAGAAAAGACAAGGGTGCTAGCTATCACAATCGCTCTCCCCTTCTGAGGAACCGTGGGATACAGGAAAGCTTTGGAGACAGAGTTTATGGAGAATAAGAAACTTAATATGACTAGTCTTTAAAAGGTATTTTAGAGTTCTACGGTAACTGGATTTTTGTTAAATAAAAACGGGGTCTGTGACTTTTTAGGTAATCCGAGGTCATTTCCATTGCCATCCTCAGTAAAACAGTTGGAATTTGGCCCTGGGAACCATTACCAGTGTGCCTGACGGAGGTATGGTTGCATTGTCCATCATTATGCTTCCTTGCCAGGTAGACAGCCAAAGCCTATACAGGCTCCCAGGAAGCCTTATAGTTTATCTTACACAGTCCTGTCTTCAGTAGTGAGGATAAAAGCCATGTGGTATGAGGGCAGGAGTGCACCATCTGGTTTTTACCCTGAAAATGGTCAGTGTACCTCAAGCAGTCCTTAGTAACAGCATAGTTCATCACCTCGAAGGTCTTTTGAACCATCTTGAAGCTCTTCATATTTTCTCTCTGTGCTATCCCCTGACTGTGATACATTCTAGGTATTTAGTGGCCCAGATATGAGAAGCACTTCTTGTCAGATATCTGTATGTTGCCTCCTGAAGGATTCAGGCACTGGGATTTGGTGCAAAGGGCCAAGTTCCTCTCTGTGCATTGAATCACTTGCCACAGGTCTAGGCTGAAAAGCCTCATCCTTGTGGCCAAATGTTTGCCTTCCTTTGAGTGTTCTCTTACTGTTTGCATCACTCTTGAGTTTTAGAGGCTTTAGGTGATTTAGAAGGCTGGGGCTTCTGATTTTTTTTCAAAATTTCACCCAGATGGTAGTTGACTTGTTAAAGCCAAGGTTATGCACATGGTGGAGGCCTTGTGATATGCAGCTTTTTCTCTGGCACATAGCTGATAGCATAAAGGGTGTCAAGTGTGAGTGGGTCTGAATGGTTTTCCCCTCAGCATATTTCTCTGTACCCACCTTCCCTCCATTCATCCAGGCCTTTGCAGTTGATACTATGGTGTTTCAGTGTTTCAGAGCTCCTTGTCACCTACAAACTGGGAAAGAGTTCTGCCTTTGCAGATCATAAGAGGGGCTCATAAAATTCACATGATGGAGGGAGAGACAATCTGATCACACATCCTTATTTTAGAGGTCTAGGAAGCAATGGCTCAGAAAAATCAAGTGATCTCCCCAAGGCAAGCCCATTGGGGGTGGCATAGCTGGAACTGCCTCACACTTGTTGATGCCAATATAAAATGATACTATCTCGTTTATGGTTTTAATTCTCTGTTTTACTTTAACTGTCATAAGGAACAATCTCATGATTGTTTCACTTTAGTGTACATCCTCATTGAAGGCATGTTCAAAATAAAAGGAAAAATAGGCGGGGCATGGTAGCTTACGCCTATAATCCCAGCACTCTGGGAGACTGAGGTGAGAGGATTGCCTGAGCCCATGGGCTCGAGACCAGCCTGGGCAACTTGGCAAGACCCCATCTCTACAATAAATCAAAGAATCAGCTGGGTGTGGTAGCGCGCGCCTGTAGTTCCAGCTACTGGGAAGGCTGAGGCAGAAGGATTGCTGGAGCCCAGCAGGTCAAGGCTGCGGTGGCCATGAGCGTGCCACTGCACTCCAGCCTGGGCAATAGAATGAGACTCCAACTCAAAAACAAATAAATAAATAAATACATAAATACATAAATAAAGGAAAAATAAGTCCTTGGTGCAGGTTCTCCTTTGTTCACATATGTATTTACCCTTTCTGAGCAATTCAGGCCACATTTTGTCCTCTGGAAGGCATGTTTTCTTAACCACTATATCATGTTTGCTCATGTTTAGAAATCTTAACCCTTGTTTAGTTTCTACCTGCTTGCCTGTGGTCATCTCCTTGAGCTATGAACACTTTGTGCCTTTAATAGGAGAGTTGGCATTGGTGCCTCATGAGCTATTCCAGAAGAAGGCAAGGAATCAGGAGGTCCCTGATTGTGTCTCCTCTCCCTTTTCTTTGTACCTTTTGGGTTGTTGGGTCCCAGTGGACTTTCGGATGTGTGGTATCCTGTGTGACTGTGCTGATCCTCAGGGATCAGCAGATCATCAAACAGATGTCCTGACCTGGAAGCCTGGGAGTATTCCCCGTCTCAAGAGGAGCAGATCTATCAAGCACAGATGCTTCCAGAGGGAGAACAAACCCTACCATTTCTTTGCAGGTGATGGGAGTGGGGCAGTCCAGCAGGCCCTGGAGCAGCCTTGCCGTTTCTCAGCTAGTGCCTGAGTGCCATGTGTTGGCATTATGCTAAGCACACTTCATGCCTGTTTTTAGTTTCTCCTAAACAGCATCTTTGTTTGGCAGGCACTGTCATCAGTATACAGCTAGTCTGAGTGGCGTCAACTCCAAAGTCCATTCTCTTGCCACCACACCTTAGTGCACTCCAAGTTTCTTTCTTCTTTTTTCTTTCGGAGCTGCCCAAGGCACATCACGTCCCTCTTCTAGTTGGGTTTTATCACAAGCCCAGTCAGAGCTCTCCTTTTTATCATATCCTCATCGCCTCAGTGTTGGGGCTCAAGTTGGTGATCCTGAGGCAAAGCCATTCGCCCTCCCACTGTCCTTCGCAGGGCTCCAGGCTTTAGCCAATGCAGACTGGCTCCAAAGATTCATTCTGGATTCTTCTGCACCCCCAAGGGGTTGCTTGCTTCTCACACAGTCCTTCAATCTGGGCCCAGGTCCAAAGATGTGCTCAGACTTCGAGTGGCTCTGGGGAGGAGAGCCCAGATAATCATTCCTTCTAAGCCCTTGATTCTTTCTGACTCTCAGTCAAGTATGGCTAGCAAAGGGCAGTGCCTATAACAGCCTCAGGAAGCATCTTTGGAGAATGAGGAAGTGTGGGATCAGAAGTCAGGTGCATCACAATTGACAACAGCCACTGGAAGATCAAGGGCTCGCTGGGGAGGGCCTATGTGCCTGGCATGTGGTGACTGGTGTAGCCAGCCCTGCCAGGTCCTTCAGGGCCTGTCGTCAGAGGCAGCTCAGCTAGGACCATTGGTATCTATGGGATGACTGGCCAGGAACTAAAGGGCCCTGTTGGAGGCCTGTGTCAGAGGCCTGTTTGGCAGCTTAAAAAAAAAAAAAAACCACTGTGGGAAGAGGCTGAACAGATGGGATGAATGCATAAAGAGACATTGGGACAGTGGGGAAGTGCCTCTAACTCAGAGGATCCAGTGAGGAGGGAGTGGCCGGGGGCAGGGAGCTGGTCAGAAGCCACTATAACCTTCCTGTCTGCAGCCTTTGTGGGTCAGAAGGGTTAGAGCGATGGACAGGTAGACAGGAAGAGCCAGGGCCTTCAAAATAAATCCAGCCCAGTGACTCACCAGTGACCTTGAGCAAAGTCAGTTCCATGAGATCCTTTTACACAGCAGCTGCCTTCTTCTCTGATGACTAGAGGGCATGGTCAAGCAGTGTTTACCAAAATAAACAGGCCAGAGCACAACTGGAGGATAGGATATGTTCAGCATCTTGCCACAGTGTCTTGGACAGCACCACTGGCTTGAATTTAAAGTTAGGACTGTGCCCCCAAGGGCCATTTCTTTCCCACAGAATGATACACATATAACCTTTGGGGGTGTTGCTTTTCTAGCAGTCATCTTAAGGGAGTGGATGTTTGTTGTCCACCCTGACATACTGATGTCTAGGAAGGGAGGAGAGGAAGATGTTGAGATACTGGCCCAGGAGAGTCTCTGAGCTGGGTTCTAAGCATGTCTGGGATAACTCTGCCTCTCTTTCCTGTGTGCCCTGAGACCCTCTGAGGAAAGACCACTTGTGATAGAGGGCAGGCTCCTGGGGTATCTGTTAGCATCACCCATAGAGACATTTATATGTAGCATTCCCAGTAACCCTGAGGGTTTACTCATAACTTTAGAGTGAAGAAAGCAAGCTACATGGAAACAAAACCTGATGGAATTCTGGGTCAAAAACCCCCTCCTGTGTACCACATTGTCACTCTGTGGGGCAGACCTTTAGTCTGGCTTTAGAATGCTACTGGCCCACACTGGCTAACTTGTGGTCAAGGAAGTCTCCATGTAAGAAGGAAAGTCACGCTGTGACACCGCTATGACTTAGCTGAAACAGCCCCTTGTCGGTAGGGCAGTAACAGTACTGGTGGCTGCTCTTTCATGGGCACAGTGTCAGCTGACCCTCCCAATGTCCCCTGTGGTGGATGGGGTGGATATTACCGCTTTCATTTGATCAATGAGAGGACAGAGGTCAAGGGCAGTCAAGTGACATGCTCAAGGTATCAATCATGTAGTCTCTGAAAGACCTAGGATTAAGCCAGGCTCGGTGGCTCAGCCTGTAATCCCGCGCTTTGGGAGGCTGAGGTGAGTGGATTGCCTGAGCCTGTGGGTTCGAGACCCTCCTGGGCAACTTGGCGAGATCTCATCTCTACAATAAATCAAAAACTAGCCGGGCGTGGTAGCGTGCGCCTGTAGTTCCAGCTACTTGGAAGGCTGAGGCAGAAGGATCGCCGGAGCCCAGCAGGTCGAGGCTGCGGTGGCCGGGAGTGGCCACTGCACTCCAGTCTGGGTGACAGAGTGAGACTCCAACTCAAAAAAAAAAAAGACCTGGGATTTGGCACCAGGTCCAGAGCCTTTCTGATGTCCTAACCACTTCCAAGAGCTAGACCCTGATGACCGCAGTGCTGCAGAAGCTTAGACCCCATACCAAGCAGGTTTTGCTTAGTAATTCCCTCTATGAGCACATTTCGTCACTTAATGACCCAAATCGATTTTGCTTTTTTGTGAGATTTCATGCTTCAAGCTGTTCCTCTAGTTAGCTCAGCAACTGCCGACTCTGAGGATGGCTTGTATTAGCTTTTGACCCTTCCTTCACATACAGCTCTTTAGAATTTTGATTGATTACCTCCAGGGAAAAAACGCAGTGACTGACTCTGGTGTTTGGTGATTCCAAGCAGCGCAGTGCAGGGAGCCTGACCCTTGTTTGAGATCTAGCTCTGCACTGTGTGGCCCGGAGGCTCCTGGAGCCTCCAGACTCCTCCTCTGAGCCATGTGATGAATCCCCCAGGGTGGCAGTGAAGATTAACCAAAAATAATGTTTGACCAATCTGTGTGTACTGGCTTTTCCTGGCGGGGTATGCGAGGTACCTCCAACAGTATTTGCCACTGGGGAGGGGCAGGTGGGCATCTGGAAGAGAAGGAACATTCCTTCTGAAGCTTTTTATCATGTGCGTGTCTATCTGATTATTCAAGTAAACATATTATGAAACATAAAGCACAAGTGGATGTACATTTTTGAGGATAATAAAATGAACATCCTTGTGCTCACCATCCAGCCAGAGAAACAGCCAACAATCTTTTTGAGGCCCCCCCATGTCTTACTCTTCTTGCTCCAAGCACCTGGCTGTATTAAGTAATTCGAGTGGAATTTGACACAGCCTGCTGCAGAGCAGCATGTGACTTCTGGCAGGTTATTCTTGGAAGCACTAGAAAAGCACTTTCATCCTTAGCCATCCCTGGCTTATGCCACATGGACCCCAAGAAGAACTATCTCAGAGAGCTTTTAACAATATTCAAAATAAAGCCAGGGATAGCCTGTGTCCTAGAACTTTCCTTTCGATGAGGTCCTGTGCACTATCAAGGGCTCTAAGGGCTGGATTAACTGAGGGCTGGCCCTGGTTGCTGGCAGAGCTCACACACAGGCAAGCTTCCTGGCAGCAGGCCGTCACCCAGGCTGGATGCTTGGGCCCAAGACAGATGGTCAGCAGACAAGAGTTCATGGCAGATAGCTCCGAGGACAGCTTGGTGGGTGACCCGAAGCCAGACAGAGGCATATGAGCCTTGTCTGGGGCCAAGTAGCATCTGCTTGGCGAATTTTGAGCCTGAGGCAGGGTATGCATACTTAGTCACAAAGGCCCAGGGCCTCCCTCTGCCCAAGACCCCATGATGCCAGCGTGTGTTGGATTGAGTCAGCTTTGTTAGGTTTAGGTCCCCTCCCCAGGTTCTTGGACTTTCCTTCCTCTGAGGTCTGGGCCCAGTGTTTGTTGAAGTATGAGTTTGGACCACCTGCATGGGGATTACCTGGATCACTAGAATCCTTTATTGTATGCCTCTGAGAGCTATGCCATAAGTTTAAATAGCTGTTAAAGGAGACTGAGTGTTGTCTAGTTGAAATTTTTTTAAAAGGCTGAGTGTGTTGGCTCATGCCCGTAACCCCAGCACTTTGGGAGGCCAAGGTGAGAGGATTGCTTGAGCCCAGGAATTTAAGACCAGCCTGGGCAACATAGCAAGACCCTATTCTCTGCAAAAAATAAAAATAAAAAAGAATGGGGACCAGGTGCAGTGGTTCATGCCTGTAATCCTAGCACTTTGTGAGGCTGAGGCAGGAGGATCACTTTAGTCCAGGAGCTCAAGGCTGTGGTGAACTATGATCCTGCCACTGCATTCTAGCCTGGGTGACAGAGAAAGACCCTGTCTCAAAAAACAAAAGAAAAAGATAATAAAGTACTAGAGGGAAATATCTGAGTTGCTCTGTGTGTCTGGTTGTCATTGTGGGATCTCCCTTCACCATGACCCTGGGGACTCCTTGAATGTTGTATCTCTTGTTTCAGCCTTTTCCTTTTCCTTGGTTTACTTCTCTATTTTGGTAGAGCATGCACCCCTTGGTGCTGTCAATTTTGGAGCTTTCTGGGGCTTTTCTGATATTAATTTGGCGGCTTCTTAGCTTTTCCCATATCTGGCTTACCCTCAGCTTTGTCAAATCTACTGTGTCCATTCTTGGTTCCTTCAGTTTCTGGTTTTCAGAGCTTTATCTTGCACATCCCTTTCTCTTTGTGTGGATTTATGCCTTTTTTTTTCTTTTGCGTCAAAGTCTCACTGTCACTCAGGCAGGAGCACAGTGGTGTGATCATGGCTCACCACAGCCTTGAATTCCCAGGCTCAAGTGATCCTCCTGCCTCAGCCTCCTGAGTAGTTGGGACTACCAGTGTGTGCCACTATGCCTGGTTAATTTTTCTATTTTTTGTAGAGACAGCGTCTTGCTTTGTTGCACAGGCTGGTCTTGAACTCTTGGCCCCTAGCAGTCCTCTTGCCTTGGGCACCCAAAGTGCTGAGATTACAGGTTTGAGCCACTGGGCCCAGCGTTTATGCCTTTTTTAAAAAATGATTTTCTTTTGTTCTGCTAGAATTTAGGGAGGAGCAGAAATAAATGTGATAGTGCAGTTCACTATCTTCCTGATTTATTGAATACTTTCTTGTAGTTACACATTTCTCTAAACTGCTTCAATTTCTTTATTTCCCTTTTCTTTATTTTACTTTTTTTTTTGAGTTGGAGTTTCACTCTGTCGCCCAGACTGGAGTGCCGTGGCCGCTCCCGGCCACCGCAGCCTCGACCTGCTGGGCTCCGGTGATCCTTCCGCCTCAGCCTTCCAAGTAGCTGGAACTACAGGCATGCGCTACCACGCCCGGCTGATTTTTTGATTTATTGTAGAGATGAGGTCCTGCTGCCCAGGCGGGTCTCGAACCCGCGGGCTCAGGCAATCCACTCACCTCAGCCTCCCAAAGGTGTGGGATTACAGGCACAGGCGGAGCCACCGAGCCCGACTCTTTTACTTTTTTTTATTGTGGTAAAATGTACATAACATAAAATTTAACATTGTAACCATTTTCAAGTGTATAGTTCAGTGACATTAAATACATTCACACTGTTATACAAGCAGCGCCACTATCATTTCAAACTGTAACTCTATACACATTAACTCCCTGTTCTCCCCTCTCCCCATCCTCAGGCAACCACCATTGTAATTTCAGTCTCTATGAATTTGACTATTCTGGGTATCTTGTATGAATGGAATCATACAGTATATGTCCTTCTGTGTTTGGCTTATTCATTAACATAGTGTCTTCAAATTCTTTTTGGAACGAAAAAGGAATGAATGAGTGAGTAAATGGAGAATCAACATTAATTAACCTCTGGCCTTAGCTTTTCTGGCTGTCTCAGCTAAAAAGTCAGACTTCTCCTGCCAGCCCAAAGCATTTTTTAGCAGAATGCATTAACATGTCAGATTACTTGTCAGAATATTTAAAACTGAGTAGAAGAGCATAGTTCAATGAAGTGGAGTCTTGCACCTAGCCTTGATGGAAAAAAGGACTTGGGGTATAGGGAACAGTGACCCGGGGCTACTGTCTGCTGATATGGAGATTGCTCCCCTGGCTCCCCAGGACTGTGGTAGAGGGGAATCAAGCTCCTTCTAGGTGGGGCTTTCCTGCATCAGGTGTTACCTGGGGCTCTGACGATTTGGTTCTCCCCACACAGATTTCTGCATGAACCCCCAGACGGTGCTGCTCCTGCGAGTCATTGCCGCCTTCTGCTTCTTGGGCATCCTGTGCAGTCTCTCCGCATTCCTTCTGGATGTCTTTGGGCCCAAGCATCCAGCCCTGAAGATCACCCGTCGCTATGCCTTCGCCCATATCCTCACCGGTAAGCTCAGAGCCTGCTCACTATGGAGGGGAACTGTTACAGGCTGGTGCGTGCACCTGGTGTTGCAGGTGGGGACACAGGGTTCTATAAGCAGACGCTGCTCCAGGTGTTCATGTGAAAAGCTCCAGCCTTTCACAGAGCATCAGGGCGTGTTAGCAGCTTGTTTTAGTCATTGGTATGTACTCTTGGCAGGACCACAAACCCACTCAGCCCAGCTGTAGAGAGGGAATGTTGTTAGAATTCCACAGGGAATCTCATGGCTCTCTAAAAACAGCATTTGAAGCCTCACTGAGCTCAGGGCCCAGAATGAACGAAGAACGAACCAGGCTGTCTCCCTGTGTCTCCCCTGGAGTTCATAGTCGGATTCTCTCCTCTCTGCTCTCCTGCTTCCCTGCTATATGTGGCTGCTGTCCTCCCTCACAACTGAGCTGCTGTGTTGATTTGACTTGTGATGATGTCAACTCCAACTCTCAAACTTCATGACCTTATCTGTTCCTTTTAGGTACCCAATGACAGCCAGTGGCTTTAGTATCCCAGTTGCAAACTGAGAATCTGACTGGCCTAGATAGAGTCAGCCAAATACCCGCAACCCCAGGCCAGGAATCCCACGGCCAGGGGAACTTCTACTTGCAGGGTCTAGGGCCAGACAGGTTCTCTGAGAATGAGGTTTGGGTAGAGAGGCTGTGATTGATTCCTCAAGCATCCTGGCTACAGGATGCCTCCTAATCGCCCTTCTGTGCTGTCCCTTTCCCCCAGTTCTGCAGTGTGCCACCGTCATCGGCTTCTCTTACTGGGCTTCTGAACTCATCCTGGCCCAGCAGCAGCAACATAAGAAGTACCATGGCTCCCAGGTCTATGTCACCTTTGCTGTTAGCTTCTACCTGGTGGCAGGAGCTGGCGGAGCTTCAATCCTGGCCACAGCAGCCAACCTCTTGCGCCACTACCCTACAGAGGAAGAGGAGCAGGCGCTGGAGCTGCTCTCCGAGATGGAAGAGAACGAGCCCTACCCGGCAGAATATGAGGTCATCAACCAATTCCAGCCGCCCCCGGCCTACACACCCTAATGCCAACCATGGGCTTTCTTCCTCAGCAGCCCCTCCCCTAACTCTGCAGCTCCTCTCGTGCCCAGAGGAGCGCCTTTCCTCAGCAGGCCTCGCTGGTAGGATCCTGACCATCTTCACCAAACCTTCCCTAGGAGAGACTCTGCCTTTAGGGTGGTCCATGTATCCCTGTTCTCGAAACCTGAGGTTCATCAGTTTTATATACTGCACCGTTTCCCCCACCACCACCTCCTGTTCCCGTCACACTCCTAGTCAGTACCAGCCAGGGATGGTCATACAGGTTTTCTCCCCTCATGGGCCGTGTCTTTGGGACTAGACTTTCCTTGGCGAGCTGCTGATAGTGGACAGTCCCAGACAGAAGCAGTGTCAACGAGGCCCAAGGGAAAGGGGACTGTGCCCTGCAGGCTCACCTCACAGGGCTCGTTTGTTCCACAGCTGTAGCTCTGGGCTGACCCCGCCCCATTCCCGTTCCTTCTCGGAGTGCTCCAGTACCAGGCTCCCCACTCTGAGAGTTCTCTGCACTTTAGTCTTTGGACTTCTCCTCACATGTGTTCTGGGTTTTGGGGAGAAGGAATTTCGTTGGGAAAGCAGAGCAGTTGCTTGCCCCGTCCTGCCCTAGCTTCGTGTGGCTGGAGCCCAGGCCGGGAGAGCAGAACCTGCCTTGAGACTGAGGCCGCCTGGTGCCTGTCACCAATCAAGTGAAGGGGCTACATCTCCCCAGCCCCTTCACCTTTTAAATGTGAGTGGTTTTAAAAGGAAAAAGCGAAACTAAGCAACAGCAACAATATTCTCTTTATAAAATAGGGACAAGTCTGTTGTCATTTTTCAGAAATGTATCCCGTTCCTTTTGGCTCTGCAATATTTTGGACCACAGCACCTTCCAAGCCCATGGTAGTTCCTCCCTGAGTCTCTCCCAGCAGAATGCAGCCTCTCTTCCCTTGCTCCTTCCCTCCCAGTGACTGTGGCTCCCTGGGGCCTTCCTGTGGAACCCAGAGGGGCTGAGGATGTGGCCTGGCTGGCCGGCCAGCGTGGTGCTCCTCAGGACTGCGGCACTGAGATGTAACCTGGCCTGAGTTCAAGAGCAGGGGCCACACCAGGGCAGGAACCTACCACTCTCCACATAGGAACTAAAACCAGTGGGGCCCCATCTGTGTCAGACCCACCCTGTCAGACTAGTGGGTCTGGCTGTTTCCTTCCGACTCGGCGTGTCCCCCAGACTGTGACTTGGGGCCTGCTGCATGCCCTTCTCCCTGTCTTGAATGTACTCTGATCTTGCAGCGTGCTACTGGCTCTTTCTTGCCCAACCATCACTCTGGCCACATGTTTTTTCTGGGTCTGGCTGAATTTTCTGCCCTGAAATCTGGAGCAGAAAGTGGGTGAAACTTGAAAGACCTTCAGTGTGGATGCAGACGGCCAAGCTGTCCTCGTTCAATTACTAGCTTCTTTGGAAGCAGTGTCCGGTGCTGAGCTGAAAAGATGGATTCCAGTTTCCTCCCACCCTTAAGGCGATAGACAGTTTGGACAAAACTGGAGAATGGACACCACTATTGAGTTGTGGCTAGAAAGGGACTGTCATGTCCCTGTCCTTTGGTCAGGTTGACCTGGGAATGTCTGGACAGATATCTGTGTGGGTGGTGAAGACCACGTCTGCACGAAAGTGGGCAACTGCTTGGGCAGCTGCTTGGAATGTCCAGAGGGACTCTCCCACGCTTCCAGACTCTTAGGCAAGAAAGGCTGCCTGCCATATGATACCTGAGCACAAAGCCAAGGAGCTGAATTAAGTCCGACTTTCTGTAAAGTCCTGAGTTTGTCAGATTTCTGAGGTGTGGCCAGCTCTCTCTGACCATGGGCATCTGAGTGGGCAGGCCAGAAGACCGGACACCAAACACGCATGCCAAAGTGACCGGTCATCTCATGAGGACCTGGACTTGACCCTATGGACCATTCCACGTGATTCGGAACCCTCTTTTTATTAGCTTTCCATGCCTCTGGTCTTCTTTCTCTTTTCCTCTGCCATCCTGACACTGATAGTTTGTCATATAAAGTCCCCTGGTTGTGTTTTTTTTCTAGGAAAAAAGTTAAAAAGCAAAACAAAACAAAAATACCAGAAACCACAATAAGAATGTAAATGCCAATGGCTTCCTGTCATTTTTCTGTCACAGTTGTCCTGATTTGGTTTGTTCCCTTCCTCAGTCAACATCAGTAGCAGGAGACATCTGTGAAGCTGTAATTTAAACAATTAGAAGGGACTTGGCATGGCCTGCTCTGTGCGCATTTCACCCCAGAGCCTCCTGATCCTGACAGTTTCCACACAGGAAGTTTCTTGGTGCCACAGCTAGAAACAATAGGTGACTCCTGCCCCACCGTGAACTCTTCTGTCTGCATCATCTGGTTATCTGCAGAGGGGAGAGAGCTGCTTCTGAACTCTGGTGGTTGTGTGGGAAGAATTAGACCTTTCCTGGCCATTGCTTGCAGGAGAAACAACACTTTCTTGGAAATCACAGGGAATGATACTTCCGGGAGAGGCTTGGGGGTGAAGACAGTTCTGGGAGTGTGACCTGTAGGAAAGTTCAGGGATGACTGCTGGCATTCTCCCCCTCCCCTCCTTCATATAACCTACACAGAGACTTCCAAGTGTGTATCATGATAAAAGAGCTTGGGGCTCCCCTTGGGGAGCACCCATTTGGGTGTCTTTTATTCCTAGAAGAGTATATTCTTCCTCTCTAGTTGGGAATGTGTTCTCTCATTTTATGTCCGTTCTGACATTTGTGAAGAGCACCTTGGGTTGTGCTCAAAGCACCATTGGGCACTTTTTGGTTCACATGAGAGAAACAGTGACTGACTGGGCCCTGTCTCCACGGATCTCTTGTCCTTAATTCAGAAGATGGGTTTGTCCCTAGAAAGACAGTAAACTGAGGTCAGTTGAACAGCTAGGAAAAGTGCTGTGCCCAGAGGGGAGACTGACTCTGACCCGAGTGATTACAAAAGTCTTCCTGGAGGAGACAACTTGAGCCACTCGATGTGGGAGAGTATTTTGGGGGGCATTCACGCTGAGGAAATGGCACGAGCAAAAGCACATTTGTGAGCAGGATGTGGTGACAGCAGCAGTTAGAAAGGTAGGGAGGCTGGGCGCAGTGGCTCACGCCTATAATCCCAGCACTTTGGAGGCAGAGGGGGAGAGGACTGCCTGAGCTCAAGGGTTTGAGACCAGCCTGGGCAACTTGGTGAAACCTCATCTCTACCACAAATAAAAGATTTAGCTGGGCATGATGACGCATGCCTGTAGTTCCAGCTACTTGGAAGGCTGAAGCAGAAAGATCACCTAAGTCCAGCAGGTCATGATCATGCCACTCTCACTGGGTGAGAGTGAGACTCTGGTTTAAAAAAAAAAGTAAGGCCGGGCTCACTGGCTCAGCCTGTAATCCCAGCACTTTGGGAGGCCGAGGCAAATGGATTGCCTGAGCCTGCGGATTCGACACCCGCCTGGGCAACTTGGTGAGACCTCATCTCTACAATAAATCAAAAACTAGCCGGGTGTGGTAGTGCACGCCTATAGTTCCAGCTACCTGGAAGGCTGAGGCGGAAGGATCACTGGAGCCCAGCAGATCGAGGCTGCGGTGGCCGGGGGCATGCCACTGCACTCCGGTCTGGGCAACTGAGTGAAACTCCAACTCAAAAAAATAAAAAAATAAAATAAATTTAAAAACAAAGTAACAGGGGGCCCAGCTGAGGCACTAAAAAGCAGTGTGGAGCCTTGGAAGGATTTTGAGAAGGAAAGGAGGGACACAACTTTATTTATTTTATTATTTTTTGAGTTGGAGTCTCTGTCGCCCAGGCTGGAGTGCAGTGGCATGCTTCCAGCCACCGCAGCCTCGACCTGCTGGGCTCTAGTGATCCTTCCACCTCAGCTTTCCAAGTAGCTGGAACTACAGGCACATACTACCACACCCAGCTAATTTTTTTTATTTATTGTAGAGACGAGGTCTCACCATGTTGCCCATGCTGGACTCAAACCCACGGGCTCAGCCAATCCTCTCGCCTTGGCCTCCCAAAGTGCTGAGATTATAGACTTGAGCCTCTGTGCCCGACCCACAGCTTTATTTTAATGACTGGTGACTGG
Organism: Cephalopachus bancanus; assembly: GCA_027257055.1. Taxonomy (NCBI): domain Eukaryota; kingdom Metazoa; phylum Chordata; class Mammalia; order Primates; family Tarsiidae; genus Cephalopachus; species Cephalopachus bancanus. The sequence continues at coordinate 656,068 of JAPVLO010000543.1, read as the reverse complement.
AAGGAGGGTCTGCCTGGTGGTAAATGAAAGCATCTGAGAGTGTGGGCAATGAAGGACAGATGTGACATTGTGGAGGACCTTGGACCTGACAGAAAAGAAGAGAGCAGTCCTGGTTGGTCCCAGGGCCCAGTGTCAGCCGGTGCTAGAGGAGGGAGCACGGGAGCTTCAGTCCCTGCCGACCCATCACTTGGCAGGTGGAAGGTGGAGTCAGCCACGTAGGGGATTTACACTTTAGGAGCTGTGGGATGTGAAGGGCCATAAGGAGGGGACTCGGGGCACGTGAAGAGGTTGTGCATCGGCGAGAGAGCAGTTTTCATGAGAACTCGAGAATCTCCAGCTGGCATCTCGCCTGCAGATGGCCACACTCTTAGCCACTACATTCATAGGACACAGGTTCTGTGGGGAGACACAAAGGAACCAACACACTTTATGGTCTCTGTTTTTAAATAGCTTGCAGTCCCTGCTCTTCCTTTGCATTTCTGGAGGAGTAGCATTTAAATGGGGGTTGGGAGGTACGTGAAAGAAAGAAAAACACTTTATGAATGAGATCACCTGAAATGAAGACACTCTATTAGGGTCACTGGTTTGAGAATTAAGATACCAGTTCTTCACTATAAGCTTTGGGGAAGACGCTTGTCTTTTTTGCTGGGGGAGGGACCCATTTCTTTGGGAAAGGTTTTGCTGGCTTCAGAGCTGAAGGATTTGTGTTGGACTGGGCCACCCACGACGCAGCAGGCGGTGAGTGGCTTTGTAAGATGTTCGAGGAGAGGTAGAGGCCTTCAGCCCAACCCTGTGTCTAAGGAGTAAGGTGATGAAGCACTGTCAAACAAACTGTGGTGGGAAAACAGACCGTGACACCCAGGCTATCCTAAGAAGTAGTGGTTTATTAGCAAGTCGCACCAATGCTCCAAGGCTGAGCAACCTGGAGAAAGAAGAGAGGGGTTTTATCTGTTAGTTTAGGTAAGGGAGGGGATCAGGTCGTATGGCTATACATTTTTATTTGGAATTTGCAAGGTGGTATTCAGCAAAACCAGATTTTCAAAGAACAAATTGTCTCCAGGGTATACATGACAAGTAGGGGTTGTAAACCAATAACTTTACAAAGACAGGATGTGGCGATAAGGTTGTGAATGGATTGCTATCTTGTATTTTGAGGAAAGTGACCTTTGGCTATTTGGTTTTCTGAAGCCCCATGTCTAGCAGGCTTTGGAGCTTGCAAGTTGATTTGTAAAAGGAATAATTTTAACCCCTCTCTGCCACAAAACCACTGTGGTTCCATCTAGTTTAAGGGGTTGTACAGAGTCAGAGTGGGGCCTGAAGGGTGCAGGGCCTGCAGGCAGCCCTGTTTAGAAGGTTCCTTTCCTTGTTTCTGTCTTTGGAAAACGGCAGTTAGTCCTTTAAAGGACCATCCCCTGTGGTGAGGTAGACTTTGTAGCTTAGATGCCCCCCCTTGATTTCCCCTTCCTCTTGGAAGTCTTACTTGGACTTCTATTGCCTCTGCTACTGGTAGAGAATTTCCTTCTGGAATAACTTTGGACTGGTGAGTGGATTTTGTTATAATGATGGGAAGGGTGTCCCTTATTCATTCTTTCCCATTTGTTTGCCTCTTCATATTCTAACAGGGTACAGGAAATTGCATGCCAGTGCACACACAGACACACACACACACACACGATTTCTGTTATGTTTACAGGCCTATGTGTTTCTTGTTTACCTTAAAAATTCACCAGGCGGTGGGGGGGTCATGTTTTTTTATGTAACATTTATTCACCAAATATGTTGAACACAATATGCTTTTGTGGAGGATGCAAAGATACTAAACATATGGTCCTTGCCCTCAAGGGCCTTCCCATCCAGCCACCAGGAAAGAGGAAATCTGATAAGACTGAAACCTGACAGTTAAGGAAGGCTTGCTGAAGGAGAGAGTCAATCTGGGCCTCTAAAAAAGGGCCTCTAAGAATGGGCCTCTAAGAATGGGACTCTAAGCCGGGCTCGGTGACTCAGCCTGTCATCCCACGCCTTTGGGAGGCTGAGGTGAGTGGATTGCCTGAGCCCGTGGGTTCGAGACCTGCCTGGGCAGCGAGACCTCATCTCTACAATAAATCAAAAAATCAGCCGGGCGTGGTAGTGCATGCCTGTAATTCTGGCTACTCGGAAGGCTGAGGCGGAAGGATCACTGGAGCCCAGCAGGCGAGGCTGCGGTGGCCGGAAGCGGCCACTGCACTCCAGTCTGGGCGACCGAGTTAGACTCCAACTCAAAAAAAAAAAAAAAAGGAATGGGCCTTTAAGAATGCTTATTAGTGAGAGAATGATGTAATCCATCAAAGGTGTGAAAGCAGGTAAGGAAAAGCTTTGGGAAACGCTAAGTTGGCGTTTTGAGCAGAACACTGGAGGGGGTGGCAAACAGTGCACAGACCAGCCCATGAGAGCCTGGAATGCCAAGATCATTGTCAGAACATACATGACTGTAAGACACAGAACTCAAACGATCTCAATTACATGGAACTGATTGGTTCCCATAAAGGAAGAGTTCAGGGCAGTCCAGGGGACTTGGCGAGGTCCAGGGACTCAAACAATGACATGAAGACATGATTTCTTTTCATCTTTGCTGTGTGTCTTTCTCAGGCCACCTCTCCCCAAAGGCAGTGAAGATGGCCACCAGCAGCCCCAAGCTCACACAAACCTCCTTGTTTAAGGTACCAGATGACTCTCTTTTGCCCGTCTTAGGTCATGCCCCTTTTTCTGAACCGTGACCAAAGACCTGCCTGGTGCTTCATCTATGGACTGGGTTAGTTACATGTGGGTTTTGGATTCAGAGATGGCACTGACAGCGATCGGGACCTGTGAACACAGGGCAAGGCCTACACCCATCAGAAGTCCTTGCTGGCACGAGCCACCCGCTCTCTCGGCTCTCCTCTTACTGTGAAAAGAGACATGGGGCCACTGAGCGGCTCTGCCTTCTTGCACAGGTTCTGTGTGTCCTGTCTTTGAGCAGAGCTGGGCCTTGAAGTCTGGCTTGCCCGCTCTCAGACAGGGAGCAGATGGCTCTGATTACACCGGCCCTGCCTCAGGAGTTGTTTCTTTTGCTTCTGTCCTGCCCTTGCCCCTTTCTTCCCACTCCACTCCGTGCCCACCCAGCTTGTGATTTTCCTGTTTCCTTTTCCACCCCGAGCTTGGAACTTTGCTTGAGTAGTGTTGGCACTCTTGAAGACACAGCTTGCACACATCCTGATTATTTTTGGTAACCTCCCACCCAACCCCGGTCCCCCCCCACACCTCCATCCTGAAGCCAGCCGAAGGGTGGGGAGGGAGTGAGCAGCAGGGGACAACAGAAGGCAGTGGGGCTGACATCGTGTGTTGCCATTCAGGGACAGCTTTGCGGTAATTCCTCAGAATAGCTAACATTTCTGCTATCTTGGAAAGATGCTGTTTTATTCAGGGTTTTCCAGAGAAACAGAACCAATGGATGTGAATATATATGCAGAGAGAGACTTGTAAGGAATTGGCTTGCACAATTATAGAGGGTGACAAGTCCCAAAACCTCCAGGGTGTGTCAGTGAGCTGGAGATCAGGAGAGCCGATGGTGTAGTTCTGGTCTGAAGGCCAGCAGGTTCGAGGCCCAGGAAGAATCGATGTTTCAGTTCAAGCCCAGGCAGGAAGAAAGCTGATGTCACAGCTTGAAGCCAGTCATGCAGGAGGAGTTCCCTCTTCTTTGACTTTTTTGTGCTAGTCAGGCCTCCAACTGATTACATGAGTCCCATCCACATCATGGAGGGCAATCTACTTTACTCAAGCTACCAGCTTAAAAGTTAATCTCATCCAAAAACACCCTCACAGAAGTAGCCAGAATAACATTTAACCAAATATCTGGGCACCCCACAGCCTAGTCAAGTTGACACATAAAATTAATAATCACAGATGCCTTCTTTAACACATGTTCGATACCTAACAAATATCTCTGAGGTGAATTTTCTTGCCCAGTCTCAGGTCTACTTATTTCAAAAGATGTTGAGAAATTGGAGAGCATCCAGGTAAGCATGCTAAGTGAATGAAAAGTTGGAAGGAAAATAAACAGCTTTTAAAGTTCCTGCCAGCCCTGACTATCTATGACTACCCTCCATATCCACTGTGGTAGATCAAGAAGGAGCTGGGTGTGGTGATGTGTGATTGTAGTCCTCGCTACTCAGGACGCTGAGGTGGGAGGTTTGCTTGAGTTCAGGAATTTGAGGCCAGCCTGGGCAACATAGCAAGACCTTGTCTCTAAAAGCCCAGAATAAAATAAAGGAATGAAACAATTTATTTTAAGCTTAAAAAAATTTGGAGGCCGGGCTTGGTGGCTCAGCCTATAATCCCAGCACTTTGGGAGGCCAAGGCGAGTAGATTACCTGAGCCCGTGGGTTCATGATCAGCTTGGGCAACTTGACAAGACCTCATCTCTACAATAAAATCAAAAATTAGCTGGCATGGTAGCTACTGTAGTTCCAGTTACTTGGAAGGCTGAGGTGGAAGAATCGCTGGAGCCTAGCAGGTTGAGGCTGGGGTGGCCGTGAGTGTCCCATTGCACTCCAAATTTTTTTTTGGCTAAGCATAGCAGCTCACACCTGTAATCCTAGCACAAAAGGATTGCTTGAGGGAAGGGGTTCAAGACCTCATCTTTACAAAAGTTTACAAATTAGTCAGGCATGGTGGTGGGTGCCTTTAGTCCCAGCTACTTGAGAGGCTAGGCAAAAGAATTGCCTGAGCCCAGGACTTCAGGGTTACAGGGAGCCATGATTGCACTATTGTCACTCCAGGGTGACAGAGCGAGACTCGTGTACTTGCTGAAAGTTGCAAGAATAGGACAATGAATTCCCATATACCTTTTAGCAAGACGTACATTTTTGGCACATTTATTTTTACTAAGATATAATTGACAGCCAGGCGCAATGGCTCACGCCTATAATCCCAGCACATTGGAAGGCCCAGGAGGGAGAATTGCTTGAGGCCAATAGTTTGAGACCACCTTGGGCAACATAGTGAAAACTTGTCTCTACAAAAAAATTTTCAAAAATTCAGTTGGGCATGGTGGTGCATGCCTGTAGTCCCAGCTACTCAGGAGGTTTCAGGAGGCTGAGGCAGAAGGATCACCTGAGCCTAGGAGGTCGAGCCTGAGGTGAGCTGTGATCATACTGCTGCACTCCAGCCTGGGTGAGATCCTGAGACAAAAAAAAAAAAAGGATATAATTCACATACCATGAAATTCACCCTGTAAGGTATAATTCAGTGGTTTTTAGCATATTATACGGTGGTACAATCACCCTACTATCTAATTCTCAAACATTTTCATCACCCCAAAAAGAAAACTGTACCCAAGGGCAGTTACTCCTTATTCCTGCTTTCCCTCAGCACTTTCATTCTGTCTCTGTGGATTTGCCTGTGCTGGACATTCCATATAAATGGAATCATACAAATTATGACTCTTTGTGTCTGGCTTCTTTCACTTGGCATAATATTTTCGAGGTTCATCCATGTTGTAGCATGTTTCGGTACTTCATTCTTTTTATTGCTAAATAATATTCCATTGTATGGATATACCACATTTTATTTATCCATTCATCAGACGATGGACATATGTGTTGTTTCTGACTGAATAATGCTGCTATGAACACTCATATACAAATTTTGGGGTGGACATATTTAATTTCTCCTGAGAATATGCCTAGGAGGGCAATTACTGGGTCTATGGTAACTCTGTGTTTAATCATTTGAGAAACTGCCAGCCTGTCTTCCAAAGAAGCTGCACTGTGTTACATTCCTATCAGCATCTCCACATTCTTGCCAACACTTGTTTTCAATTAGTGATAATCACACCTTGGATAAACCTTACTGTCTACAGTACTGCCACTGCACAATGCTTTGTCTTTTGATTCTAGTCATACTAAGTGGGTGTGAAATGGTATCTGGTGGTTTTGATTTGCATTTCCCTGATGGCTAATTATGCGAGGCATACTTTCACATGCTTATTGGCCATTTGTATGTCTTTTGTGGAGAAATGGCCATTGAAATCTTTTGCCCATTTTCTTTTTTTTTTTTTTTTGAGCTGGAGTCTCACTCTGTCGCCCAGACTGGAGTGCAGTGACCGCTCCCGGCCACCACAGCCTTGACCTGCTGGGCTCCGGCGATCCTTCCACCTCAGCCTTCCAAGTAGCTAGAACTACAGGCGCGCGCTACCATGCCCAGCTAATTTTTTGATTTATTGTAGAGATGAGGTCTCACCAAGTTGCCCAGGCGGGTCTCGAACCCGCGGGCTCAGGCTATCCACTCACCTCAGCCTCCCAAAGGCACGGGATTACAGGCTGAGCCACCGAGCCCGGCGGCCCATTTTCTAATGGGTTATCTTTTTATCATTGGGTTGCAAGACTTCTTTAAATATTCTGAGTATCAGCCCCTTATTAAAATGGCACAGGGTGACTGTGACACAAGGCCTACATTCACAGTTAAGTTTGTGTCCAATAGATATAGATTTAAAACATGTTGGAGAAATGGAAAAATATGTCTTGATATTTTCTGGTGCAACAGAATGCTTTAAAAAAATTAGAACTTTAGATACCCTTGCCAAATTTCAGGGTGAAGAAAACAGATGTTGGAAACTTTTGTTCTGGTCTTATCTAAGAGTATATTAATCAGTACACTTTTAGTTGCAGAATTCAACTGAAAACTCAAATTGGTCAGACAAGAAAGGAATTTACTGAATGAGCACCAGAGAAGTTAAATCACGCAGTGAACTCAGGGGCTCCTGAAATGCCATCTGGTCCTCTTTACTCTGTCTTTCCCAGCTCCATCCTAAACACTGACTCCATTTCCCATCCAGGCCTTTCCCTAATGATGGGAAGTGAGAGCTTAGCTTCAGGCTTTCCCAGAGCACTGCATTCAACAGAAAACAAAGCAAGCTCTTTCTTTGCAGTTTACAAATGGCCTAGGATTCACTCTGATTTGACCAGGATTCAGTGCCCCGACTGGCCAGGCCTGCAGCCACTTGTCTACCCTTGATGCAGGGATTCGAATCACATGGATGAGAGCAAGGTGGGCAGGTCCATGAAAAGGAAATCCAAGGACTTTTATCACAAGAAGGGGGAATGGATGCTGAAACAACACATTTCTCCCAGAAATGGAGAGGACACTGGGCATAGGAAGCTGACTCATAGCCTAAGCGTCCCTCTTCCCTGCAGAATTGGGCTCCTGACAGATCCTTGTCTTCACCCTCCATTGACACACTCATCACGTGGTGTCATCGTTGTCTATTACCCTGTCTGTCTCCAGATTTGGATCTCAGCTAGCAAAGGAAAGAAATGAGATAGCTATCTAAATAGTGAAAGGTCATACTAGAGATATACCACAAAATGCAATGGGGAGACAAAGAAATGCAAGACTGAAGGGTCAGGAAAACTATTCTGGGGTCCCTTTGAAGGTCCTGAGAAATAAAACAAAGGGGTGTGTATTAGCCAGGGTTCTCCAGAGGAATATATGATATATATCACAGTGTGTATATATATATATATATATATATATATATGTATATATATATATATATATATATATATATATAATATATATATTCTCCACTAGGATATATGAATATATAAAAGGGAATTTATTAAGAAGAACTGGCTCACATGATTACAAGGCACAGTACAATCATAGGCCATATGCAAGCTGGGTAATGAAAAAAGCATGACTCAATTCAAGTCTGAAAGTCTCAAAACCAGGGAAGCTGACACTTCAGCCCTCAGTCTGAGGCCAAAGGCTGCTGGTGCAAATCCCAGAATCCAAAGGCAGAAGAATCTGGAGTCTGATGCCCAAGGGCAGGAGGGGAGGAAGCAAAGCCAGGGAAGGGGGGAGAGAGAGAGAGTGGTAAGAAACTTCGCAAGCTGCTTGTCCTCTTCTTTTGCCTGCTGTTTGCAGCTATGCTGGCAGACGATTGGATGGTGCCCACCCACACTGAGGGTGGGTCTTCCTCTCCCAGTCCACTGACTCAGTTGTCAATCTTTTCTGGAAACAACCTCAAGGACACACCCAGAAACAATGCCTCAACAGATATCTAGGCATTCCACAATTCAGCCAAGCTGACACCACATATTAGCCATCATAGAGTGGCAGACAGGGACCAAAATATCCCTTTTATTGTTGATAGAGGGGCTAGGTTGGCAGACATAGTTTCCGCTGTATTAGCTAAGTGAGCTGCTGATACAAATCCCATAATGAGGTAGACTAACCCACACAGTGTTGGCGGCACTCGACCAGAGAGCCTATCCTGGCCCTTACTGGAATAGAGCCCCCTCTGCAAGAGCAGTGGGATCTGCTCCCTGCAGGAAGCTCATGCCCAAGAAGGAGGGGTACAGTTGGCCTATGCATGACCATGTCTCCCCTCCGACCTACCAACAGAGTAGTCATCTTTTACTTTCCCTGGGGCAAAGTAAATAAAGGGGTGGAATCCCCCGCCCCTGGAAGGAAACCAGTAGGTTTCCAAAGGCTCACGGAGAAGGTGGCATTTAAGATGAGCCTCCCTAAGTCCTGAGCAAGAGGGAATGAAGAGACTCTGGACCAAACTCTTAGATGCAGCTTCTGGTCATCCCCACTGTCAATATGACACTACTCTTTTTTTTTTTTTTGAGTTGGAGTCTCACTCTGTCGCCCAGATTGTAGTTCAGTGGCATGCTCCTGGCCACTGCAGCCTCGACTTGCTGGGCTCCGGCGATCCTTCTGCCTCAGCCGTCCAGGAGCTGGAACTACAGCCGTGCACTACCATGCCTGGCTAGTTTTTGATATATTGTAGAGATGAGATCTTGCCAAGATGCCCTGGCGGGCCTTGAACCCACAGGCTCAGGCAATCCACTCACCTCGGCCTCCCAAAGTGCTGGGATTACAGGCTGAGCCACTGAGCCCAGCCGATGACCCTACTGTTGCCCCGTGGTTCTCTCTAATAATTGCCCTCCATTCTTGCCGCCTGGCCTGGGTTGCTATAGTGCAGTAAGTCTGCACCTTGGTACTGGGGTTTCTCCTTGCTTGTATGTAGCTGTGCTTCTCTGTGCCCTAAGATACTCTTCCAGCTATAGCTGACTTTATTCCTCTGCACCTGCTACACTGCAATGAGCAGGTCTATTTCCAGGTCCGGCAGCCCCTGTCACTGAACTGGGCCAGGATGAAGATACAATATTAACCTAAGCTGAGCCAGAAACTCACCAACCACAGGGAAGGAAGGAAGAAGTAAAGAGTCGTGTGTACCACTTCACTCTCTAGGCTCCAGGCTGCACTGCTGGTTGAGAAAACAGGACAACTCTTGCCTACATGAGGCAGGGAAGCCTTACTCCCGAGGCAGGGCACTGGCGGAGGCTGCCTGGACATGTATTCTCGCCAGCAATTCCCATCTGGTCCTGAGAAAAGTTGACCTGAGGTGTCTCTGTCCTTGCAGTTTCACAGACAGCCCCATCTCTGATGACAAAAACAGATGTTTTCATGAATAGTTTTTAGGTTATGCATTAGAATGAAATTGCCTGCCTTGAAGAAAGATTTCACAGACTGAGGAGTAAGTGGATGAATATCGTAAACACTTTTCCATTCTGAATAATAGATGAATAGAACTTTGGATTGCATACACATTTTGAAGAGAGAAAAGGCACTTATTGCCGCCTTTTGGCCTGATAGTTGGAGTCTCAGGGTTGCATCAGACTCACAGAGCTCGCTCTCCAAGTACTTAGGGGAAAAAGACCAAACAAAGATATCAGAGCTCACAATAACCTCATCAGACCCACTTAGCCCTCTGTGGAATGCCTGCTCTCAGATGTAAGGTCTAAGAAATGAAGTCTACACAGGTTGCTGCTAAGATAATAGTAGGTGCTTTCTAACTCTCTGCCAAAGCCCCAAACTGGGAGACAAGGTCTCTAGCCTGAGACCTGGAACCTGCAGTCCATGAAGAGGGGCAAGGCAGAGGACAAGGGTGTCAGCTAGGAACACTAGAGAAGGACAGTTGGGAGGGAGTGTACAGAGCCGCAGTACTGTCTGGGCAGAGAGAGACCATGATCTAACTCCAAACACCAGTTATCCAGACAGGGATACTCTATTGAGCTCCATGACAGAGTCTTTGTCAGGGTGAGTTTCTTGGCAGCAGACTCTGAGATGGAGATTAGCATGCAGGGAGTGTACTGGGGGCACGCTCAGGTTCAGCACCCATGGGAGAGGGAAGGAAGTGGCCTTAATCAGGGGAAGAAGTTGAGCTGCAAAGTAGTCTTGACGAGCAGCTCAGCCTTCCCTGTGGAGAGTTCTGGAGGTGTGATGGCCTTCCGAGTTGTCCTGAGCTGAGGCGAGGGGCTTCAGCCAGTCACTAGATGCATGCTGTCCCCAGAGAGAGGATGTGACCTTGGGGTGAGGAAGCCCTCTTCACTTGGGGCAATTCCTGAAGAGGGTCGACAGTCATGTCATTACAGGGATGTCAGCCAGTAATACTCCCTCAGCTAGGGGCAGAAGTCCTGCTACGAAGGGGGATCTGGATTGTGTATCAGCATGTCCATAGCCCCTGCGCCACTCAGATCCACTCCTTTGGGTAATTTCTGGGAGTTCTTCTTTTTCTGGGAGAAACTGGTGGTGCATGGGACACCTCACAGTGCCCACCAATGCAGCTAGCTGTTCTGGAGGTTTCAACAGATACTTATCTCCCACGTTTATCCATTTTAGATACTCCTCCCCTGCAGGAAGTGCCTCTTACAAGCCACTGGCTACCATACCTTTCCAGGCCATGCTAGTACACTTGCCATTTATCATCAACATGGGGCAAGGGTGTACAGAGACACTGGCCGGATCAGCTGGGTGCCAACACACATTCCTTTTGGCTCCTACTGGGGAACTGTAGCCCTGCCTCTTCTAATGGTGAGAGTCAATTACTCTCATCAAGGTGGTGATTTCTACTTCTTGCCTGCTGGTCCCTTGGCATACTTTTTTCTTGAGTCAGGGTCTCACTCTGTCACCCAGGCTGGATCACAGCTCACCACAGCCTCAACCTCCTGGTTCAAGCAATCCTTTTTCCTCAGTCTCCTGAGTATCTGGGACTATAGCCATGCACCATCGGCTAATTTTTTTTTTTTTTTTTGAGTTGGAGTCTCACTATTGCCCAGACTGGAGTGCAGTGGCTGCTCCCGGCCACCGCAGCCTCGATCTGCTGGGCTCTGGCGATCCTTCTGCCTCAACCTTCCAAGTAGCTGGAACTACAGGCGTGCTCTACCACACCCGGCTGATTTTTGATTTATTGTAGAGATGAGGTCTCACCAAGTTGCCCAGGCGGGTCATGAACCCGCGGGCTCAGGCAATTCACTCCCTCAGTCTCCCAAGGCGCAGGATTACAGGCTGAGCCACCGAGCCCGGCTTGCCCTATATATTCTTCCCAGTGGGACTGAGTGCCATCTTGTTGTTGACAGACTACATACTGTGTCCTAGAAGGTGGTGTCCCATCCTTACTTGGTATCCTCTCTGAGCTGGCACCTCAGCTATGCCCTTGACAGGACTTTCCTCTCTGTTCATGCCAGCAGCTTCGGAGTGGTGCAGAATGTGACAGGGCCGGTGGATCCCACCATCATGTGCCACTGTCACACCTTTGCTGTGACCTGGGTCCTTGGGTCTGACAGGATGTTATGTGGGATCCTGTGTTGATGGTGGAACACTCAATAAGCCCCCAGATAGAGCTGGCTGAGGCCTGCCGGCAGAAAAGGCAGACCATACCCAGAATGTGTCAATGCCAGTCAAAAGAAATTGCTGCCGTTTCTATGATAGAAGGGATCTGCTGTTGTCAGCTTGTTAGCAAGTGGCTACTACTCTCCTAGACAGCCAATGCCATTTTGGGGGAGGAACACTGATTTCAGCATTGGCAGTAGCTATATCAGCCATTGTGAGTGGGAGCCCACACTCCTGGGTCTACGTATTTGTTCCCATTCCTGCCACCATAACTACTCTATTTACATGCTCTGTGTGAGTCCTAGGTGATTGACAGGGTCTGGCTGACATCAACTGGTTGAATCCTTCTGTCCAACCGGTTGGGGTGTTTTTTAGTTTTTTTTTCATGGTAGACATTCTCTGGTATTTTCCTGCCTGCTCACATAGTCCATTCACGTGCCTCTTCCCAGAACTCCCTGTCCTTGATCTAATCTTTCTCCTTCCAGGCCCCTGATCAACCAGTCAAGGCGATTGCTAGTACCCATGAGTCCATATATAGTCTAACCTTGGGCTACATTTCTTTTCACACAAAGTGGTTGAACACATGCACCACTGACAGGATTTATGCCCTGGGAGGATTTTCCTTGCCAATGTTTGCCAAGATCAGCCCATGGTAGCCTGCAGTGTAGTCACAGTTCATTTTTGGCTTACCCCCACATACCCGTCTGACTCATCTGTGAATCAGGCTCTGCTTTTTCCCCTCCTTTGTCAGCTGATCATAAAGGAACCTCATCCCCCTCTCAGCCATAGGTGTGAGCTGAGGGAGAGGCACGAGTGTGACAATACCAGGTGATGTGGGTGTCTAGGCTGCCTGCCTGTGTATGCTGTTCGTGTCCACTTCCATATATACCACTTCCATGCTATGGATAATTGCTGGGCCCACTCAACTTTATGTCTTGGTGAGTTTGATAGGCACAACCTAATGAGAAACAGACAGTTCTCGACGCATGGCCTCTTGGTGCCCCTTGGTGAAGCATTCCACTTCTGCCAGGGTCTAGTAGCACTCCAGGAGCTATTTTTCAAGAGTAGCTTGAGTAGTTCTCTGCTGCAGGTAGTATGGTCTCACTCCAGGACCCTAAGGACCTATATTGTGATTGTCCCACTGGGGTTTGCTATAACCTCCACCTTGGACACCTGTAATATCCTGGGGTGACCAGAGGTTCAGAGGTGCTTGCTGAGGTTGCTGGGAATTTAAACAGACAGTAGAGGAAGAGAGGATGAGAGTCAATTGAGGCACCAAGACTGTAGGGCTGCCACTGGAGGTACCTGGGCCTGCCACAGAGCTCTCCTCCTATTCTGGGCCCCACTCAAAGCTAGAAGTCTTTTGTGTTAAACTGGTATCTGAGCTAAGCAGTATTCCCATGTATTGAATATGTTGCTTCTAAAACATGGATGGACTTAACTGGAAGTTGTGTTCCTCTCTACCTTGTGGGAAGTATGATTTGCATAAATGTACTCCTTTAGAGAGAATGTCTCAACACGCCTATACCACTGGACTCCTAAAAAGTTCAATGCTCAGGCAATCCTTTCACCTCTGCCTCTCAAAGTGCTGGGATTACAGGGTGTGAACCACTGCGTCTGGTAAAGAAAACATTTTTAATCTCATAGTACAGCACCTTGAAAATACAGTAGTACAGTATAGTACAACGGCTGGAATTCAGGGGCTGGTATCAAGTGAACAGACAAGAAGAGTTACCGACTGGATGAGGGAGAGGGGGTGGGAGATGGTAGAGCTGAAGGATTGTCAGCAATAGGAGATGGAGGGCAAGCTGCAATTTCACTCACGTCTGATGGTGATGGCACAGGTTCTGGTTCCTTGCTGGATTCAATTCTATCCACCCTCTCAATAAAATGATTCAATGATGTCTGGGTAGTAGCTCTTTTTTTCTCACCATAGATGACACAGTAGCACGGGATTGCATTCTGAACATTGTTGAAACTTTTGTGTACTGTTCTTTTTTTTTTTTTGAGTTGGAGTCTCACTCTGTTGCCCAGACTGGAGTGCAGTGGCTGCTCCCGGCCCCCGCAGCCTCGACCTGCTGGGCTCCGGCGATCCTTCCGCCTCAGCCTTCCGAGTAGCCGGAATTACAGGCATGCGCTACCATGCCTGGCTGATCTTTTGATTTATTGTAGAGATGAGGTCTCGCCGCCCAGGCAGGTCTTGAACCCGCGGGCTCAGGCAATCCACTCACCTCGGCCTCCCAAAGGCGCGGGATTACAGGCTGAGCCACCGAGTCCAGCCATGTGTCCTGTTCTATGTTCAGGTCCTGTGCCTCAAAAACTAACAGTGCCTTCTCAGATAAAGAAAATCTCCCAGCCATTTTCTGTGTCGTGAATCTCTTTGGTTCTACAGTTACTTCTTCTCATCTCTCTTCGTCCTTTCTCTGGGCCCATTCAACTTTATGTCTGGGCCTCCAATTCCATCAGGTCTTCATTAGTGAGCTCCTCGTGTTGCACAGCAAGGAGTTCAATGAAATCGTCCTCTTGCAAATCTAACTCTAGCTTCTCGCTGAGGATCACTGAGTTGCTGAAGACCTCTTTGGACTCCTCATCTACCTTCTCAAATCCACGAGAATTGTGAACAAACTGCAGGCAAAATTTTTCCACATAATGTACGCCAGACATGTGAACTAACTTAGGTGATTGGACATGTGAACACACGTTCACATCTTTGAAAGTTCACAACTTGAAGGTTCATAGGCCGGAGACTTATGGTATATTTATTCATTTACACATTCAGGGACCAGGAATTTGTTTACCAGGTGGGTCTATGCATTCAGTGGACCCAGTCTGAGCAGGCCAGAACTCCATTTCTTACCGAACTCCTCCATGGCTGTACTCTGGGGTAGGGTGGTGAGCGGAGCCTGATGGTCCCAGGATATCAGTGTCCAACAGACCTAAAATGTTTGGGTATTCCATGTTCTTTATTTATCTAAGCAAATGTCCATAGGTCCCTTTGAGGAAGGACTGGGGGAGCTGTTACTGTGTACATTTGCCATGGTGTTGCAGGGTTGTTTCTCCTGTGGATCTGGCCTCTCCATCAGTTCTGGTCTAAAAACTGGCTCAGGCATAGAAACCAGGCAAGGGATCTTAACTTTTGATTGGGAAGCCCCCCTTAGCTTCCTGATCATCTGTCCTTCACTTCTTTTGATTATGTAGAGTAATGCCCTTGAGGGCTGCCCATCTCTCTTGCCCCAGGAATGCCACATTCTATTATCTATCTCTCTAGCTCTTCAAGGGTCAGGCCTTCCTGGCTGCTACATAACCTTGCCACTCATTGTGACAATTGTGCTTTGGGATTCCTATTGCTCTCAGCAACCCAGTGTATAAGATGACTTCTACATAATCCTTGACCTATGGAGAAACACCCTTGGTTATCTTGGTAATGTTGCCATTCCTCTCACCAGCACATTCTCTACGGCTTTGGTAAATAAAACATCCTCTGGGCCTTCCCACAGAACATAGTCACTTGGTGGGCTTTCATTTTAGTATATTTACATATTTTTATTTTTTGTAGAGATGGAGTCTATGTTGCCTAAGCTGATCTCAAACTCCTTGCCTCAGATGATCCTCCTGCTTTGTCCTCCTAAATCACTGGAATTACAGGCACGAGTCACTGAACTTGACCAGCTTTTTTTTTTTTTTTTTGGAGGGGGGGTCTCACACTATTGCCTAGGCTGGAGTGCAGTGGCACACTCACTATTACCTAGGCTGGAGTGCACTGGCCACCACAGCCCTGACCTGCTGGGCTCAGGCAACCCTTCCGCCTCAGCCTTCCAAGTAGCTGGAACTACAGGCGTATGTCACCACACCCGGCTAATTTTTGATTTGTTGTAGAGATGAGGTCTCGCCAAGTTGCCCAGGTTGGTCTCGAACCCGTGGGATCAGGCAATCCTCTCACCTCAGCCTCCCAAAGTGCTGGGATTATAGGCGTGAGCCACCGTGCCCAGCCTCAGCTTTTCTTTTAAAAGTAGTAGAGGCAGTGTGAGTCCAGTTATAGGTTAGTAGATTTGGTGGTGGGAAAATGCGGTAGTTTTGTGTTTCTATTTTCTCATTTAAACAAGGCAGATTATCAGCTGAGAGATGGATCTCAATAATGTTTATATCATGAAACCCGTGGTCATAATTGCCACAACTGGACCAGGAATGAGCTCCTAATCCAAATGAGGACATTAGATTCTTCCTTTTGGGAGCTTAGAATGAGGATTCAAATATATTAGGCTCTGTTAGTGCTCAAACTAGAAGGATTTGTAAATTTAGAAACTGTGGGTCAGATATCTTTTTTTTTCTTTTCTTTTTGAGTTGGAGTCTCACTCTGTTGCCCAGACTGGAGTGCAGTGGGCACGCTCCCGGCCACCGCAGCCTCCACTTGCTGGGCTCCGGCGATCCTTCTGCCTCAGCCTTCCAAGTAGCCAGAACTACAGGCAAGCGCTACCACACCCGACTAATTTTTGTTTTATTGTAGAGATAAGATCCAAGGGTCTTGAACCCTCTGGCTCAGACAATCCACTCGTCTCGGCCTCCCAAAGTACTGGGATTACAGGCTGAGCCACTGAGCCCAGCCAGATATCTTTTTTCATGTAAAGAGGAAGCAGAGATTAGGGCAGGGGTTGGGTCAATGAGAATAAAGCAAAGAGGAAGTAGAAAAATAGGAAACAGCTGAGTTCAGTGGCTCATGCATATAATTCCAACACTTTGGGGAGACTGAGGTGAGAGGATAGCTTGAACCCATCAGTTGGAGACCAACCTGGGCAGCACGGTAAGACCTTGTCTCTACAATAAATAAAAAAATTAGCTGGGTGTGGTGGTGCATGCCTGTAGGTCCAGTTACTTGGAAGACTGAGGTAGAAGGATCACCTGAGCCCAGCAGGTTGACTGCAGTGGCCATGAGCATGCCACTGCATTCTAGCCTGGGTGACATGAGACTCCGACTCAAAGCAAAAAAAAAATAGAAAGAAAAGTAGAAAATACAAGAAACCACATGCCCTGGAGTTGCAAAAGAGCAATTATTTAGGTTCCTGCATTAGTTCGAGTCCTCTGAAATGCCCAGACAGGATTAAATGTGCAAGAGATATGTTGGGAGAACATACGAGAAGGAAAATGGGAGGAAGCCCGAGGAGCTTGGGAGAGCTCTGCAGGTCTAACCCCTCAGAGAAGAGAGGGAAGAGAGGAAGGTTGGTTTGGAGAGGTGTTAGATTGCAGTTTAGTTTTTTATGTTGCCCAAGCTGGCCTCGAACTCCTGGACTCAAGGAATCTTCTCACCTCAGCCTCTCAAGTAGCTGGAGGTGCACATCACCATGTCTGACTTATTAATAGAATGCAGTGTAGTTTTCTGATTTTTTTTTTTTTGAGTTGCAGTCTCACTCTGTTGTCCAGTGGCATGCTCATGGCCACCGCAGTCTCAACCTGCTGGGCTCAGGTGATCTTTCCGCCTCAGTCTTCCAAGTAACTGGAATCATAGGTTTGAGCCACCACACCTGGCTAAGTTTTTGATTTATTGTAGAGATGAGGTCTTGCCAAGATGCTCAGGCTGGTCTCGAACCCTCGGGCTCATGCAATCCTCTCACCTTGGCCTCCCAAAGTGCTGGGATTATAGGAATGCACCACTATGCCTGGCCTATGCATTGTAGTTCTATGAAGACTTTCACAGAGCTAATAAAGGGTGCTTGAGCCAAAGCCACCTGTCAGAGTTCTCCATCTCCCAGGAATGGGCCTTAGTCACTGGGTAGGAGCAGCTCGTGGGGAGGTCTCAGTGCAAATGCCATAACAGATTTCAAAGCCCAACAGCTGGGGACCTTGGGTTAACTATGTTCTCTGCGGTCAGAAATCTAAGAAGTGCATTCTCATGCCTTTTCAGTTCCTTGTTCTAGTACCCAATGAAACTCAAGTGTGTTTCCTGTCAATTTGAGCTTCTTAAGACACTCCTGCATCTTTCAAATTCTGTTCCCTGTTTATGCATAAACTACTTTGCGTGGATGCTAAGTGCTTACAACAAACACACCATCAATATTACTATTTCAACAGTGATTAAAGTTGTAACTGGGGAGTATAATCTCAACTTTTCTTTCTTTTTTTTTTTTTTTGAGTTGGAGTCTCACTCTGTAGCCCAGGCTAGAATGCAGCGGCCTGCTCACAGCCACCACAGGCTCGACCTGCTGGGCTCAGGCAAATCTTCTGCCTCAGCCTTCCAAGTAGCTGGAACTACAGGTGCACGCCTCCACATCCAGCTAATTTTTAAAAAATGTATTGGAGATACAAGGTCTCACTAAGTTGCCCAGGCTGGTCTTGAACCCCCTGGGCTCAGGCAATCCTCTTGTCTCCGCTTCCCAAAGTGTTGGGATTATAGGCATAAGCCACGGCACCTAGTCTTTAACTTTTCTATGTAAGGAAGGAGGGGAGGAAGTAATAATAATTACAGTAATTATTCCTTATATCCCATATAGGGTTCTATGGTTTACAATGGACTTAATTTACACAATCTCATTTGAGACTTACAACAACTCTTTTTTTGTTATTATAAAGATGTGGGGCACAATTCAGGGTTAGGTATACAAATGTTGATTATGCAGGTACCCTTGTTGAAGAGGTATGTCCCTTCCTCCCGGAGCAGTTTTCCTCAACTGCCAATCCCATCCCCCTCCCCTGACAGTTTCCCACTACTGCCAGTCCCTTTCTTATAGAATTACAATTGTTCAAGTTTCGCTTATGAGTGAGAACATGATGGTACTCTGTTCTTTGTTTCTGTGATAGATCACTATGATCGACTCTAAATCCATCCAAGTTGCTGCGAAGTCCATATGTTTGTCCTTCTTTATGGCTGCATAATATTATATTATGTATATGTACCACATTTTTTAAATCTTGTCCAGCTTCGATGGGCAACATGGTTGGTTCCATGTTTTTGCTACTGTGAATAGAGTTGCAACAAACATGTGTGTCCAGGTATCTTTTTTGTAGAAGGATTTGAGTTCCTCCGGGTATATTCCCAATAGGGGAATTGCAGGGTCATATGGAAGGTCAATTTCTAGTTCTTTCAGAAATTGCCACATTGTCTTCCAAAGAGGTTGCACTAGTTTGCATTCCCACCAGCAGTGTAGAAGCGTTCCTTTTTCTCCGCATCCTCGCCAGCATCTATACAACAACACTTTTAGCACAGGTAGGGCTGGCATCATTATATGCTGTTTTTTTTGAGTTGGAGCCTCACTCTGTCGCTCAGACTGGAGTGCAGTGGCCGCTCCCGGCCACCGCAGCCTCAACCTGCTGGGCTCCGGCAATCCTTCCGCCTCAGCCTTCCAAGTAGCCAGAATTACAGGCATGTGCTACCACGCCCAGCTGATTTTTGGATTTATTGTAGAGATGAGGTCTTGCCGCCCAGGTGGGTCTCAAACCCGCGGGCTCAGGCAATCCACTCACCTCAGCCTCCCAAAGGCGCGGGATTACAGGCTGAGCCACGGAGCCCGGCTATTATATGCTGTTTTACAGACAAGGAAGTTACGTTTCAGAGACAATATAAATTGCACTGAATTGGAAAAGAAAATGGAAGATAAAGAAGGAAAGAAGATAAACTATGTAAACACTAGCCTCTACCTACAAAAGCAATACTGCATTCTTGGAGAAATTGTGGAGATTAGTGCCCCCACTAATCAATGACTTGAAAGATGCAGAGCTGATAATTCTACCACATTCCCATTCAATTTAGCCATCTGGCCTATGCAGATCCAAGATGGGTCTCAGAGAATGAAGTGGATTATCATAAACATAATTAGGTAGTAACTCTGATTGCAGTTGCCATTCCAGATGTGGCTTCATTGTTGGAACAAATCAATGCATCCCCTGGAGCAAAGTATGCAGCTATTGATCCAATGAAGGCATCCCCCCCACCCAATAATTTTTAGTCAAGACCATCAGAAGCAGTTTGCTTTGAGCTGACAGGGGTAGTAACACTTGTTCATTATCCAAACTCAGGACTATATCAACTCCAGTCATCTGTCATAATCTAGTTTGCAGAGAGAGGCCTTGTTCTATTCTCTACTCCACAGAATATCATGCTTGTCTAATACATTGATAATATGCTGATTAGAAGTAACAACTATTCTAACCACCTTGATAAGATACGTGTAGCATAGGGTGGGAAATAAATCTCATACAAATTCACTGAAATTTCTGGAGGGTCTAATGGTCTGGGACATGCTGAGATATCCATCTCAAGGTGAAGGATAAGTTGCTGCATCTGGGCCCCATCACTAAGAAAGTGGCACAATATTCAATGGGTTTGGATTTTGGAGGCAACATAATCACATACCTCATTTGAATGTTTTTCTCTGGCCCATTTTCTGAGTAACTTAAAGACTGTCAGTTTTGAGTGAGGCCCAGCCCTGTCAGGGCCAAGGGGGACTAGAATTTATAGCTACTTGACTTGCCCTCACTCTGCATGGACTGCCCAGACATACTGCAGTGACCACCTTTCAGTCACAGTGTGACTCCATGGAACTTGTGCCTGCTTGCTCTAAACCTACCAACTAGAAACCTTCTTGGGAAACCTGCTTGGGTAAAGCCCTGGACCCATACAAAGACACTGGCCCACAGGTTCCTTGTCCTCTCTCTTGCTCCTCACATGCATACCCACAGTGTATGTGTCCTCTTCCTGTTGGCCCTGAGAGGTGTGCAGCCCTCTCCTCTGGGATCCATAAGCAATACATTGTTATTTCCCATTTTGTTGTGTTGCTTCTTCTGTGTCTCACCTGACCAACACTCCTGAACCTCTCTCTCTTCCCAGTCAAGTTTCTCCTTACAGAGTAGCTTTCTTGGTAGGAATAAGTTGGACACAGGGTTGACAAGAGCCTCAGGGGTGTCTGCTGGTATAAACAGTTTTTTGTGAGAGGGACACTTAGTCATGGGTTACTTAGGCATTAGGCCATCTGCCAGATAGTGAAGTATCTGTGAAAGGCACATTGCAAACATCCACGACCACCACCCTTGGAGCCCTGTCAGGGCCGAGGGGGACTAGAATTTATAGCTACTCTCCAGGGAGAGAGCTCAAGACCAATTTAGAAAAAAACACAACACCATCCTCCGCAAATAACTATCTTGCTTTTGAAATAACAGCTTCTAGTCTGTCATTGGACCCAAATGGAGACTGAATACTTGACCATGAGCCACCAAATTACCAAGTGTCCTGAGCTGCCCATGATAAACTAGATATTTTATGATCCATCAAGCCATACAGTTGGGCTTATACAGCAGCACTCCATCAGTAAATAGAAATGGTATAAATGAGATGGGGTCTGAGCAGGTCCTGAATGCACAAGTAAGTTCTAGAAGTAACTTCTCCTGCTACTTTGTCTCCTCTCTCTATCCACATCTATGGATTCTCTGGAATTCCCTCTCACCAGTTGATCAAGGAAGAAAAAAAAAATTAAGTCTGATTCCTAGTTACAGATGTTTCTGCATCATATATTGGCTTAAGTACACTCAAAAGCAGTCCTGAGGACAGTGGTCAGGAAATCCTCCCAGTGGGTAGAACTTTGAGCAGTGCATCTGATTATTCGTTTTCCCTGGAAGGGGAGATGGTCAGGATTACAGATCTCCATTAAAGGGATAGGAATGGAAAAGGGTCGACATTTTCATGCTTTCTCCTTAAAACTGAGGAAAAGGCAGGGGTGTTTACTCTCACTACTTCTACCCAACACTGTATTCAAGGTTCCAGTCAGTGAAATAAGGCAAGAGAAAGAAACATGTTGAAACTTGACCCCCAAAGTGGCAGTGTTGAGAGTTGAGGTCTTTGAGGATCATGGGCCTTTGCCCTCATGAACAGGCTAATCCATTCAGGGATCAATGTGTTAAAGGGTTGATAAATTAGTGGGTTATGAGAGTGAAACTAGTGGCTGTATAGGAAGCAGAAGAGGAACCTGAGCACAGCACAACAGCATGTTCAGTCCCCTTGCCATGTGATCCTGCTTTGCCTCAGGACTCTGTAGAGGATTCCCAACAGCAAGATGGCTTCCATCAGATGTGCACTCTTGACCTTGGCCTTCTCAGTCTCCATAACTGTAAGAAATACAATCTTTTTCTTTACAAATTACCCAATTTCAGGCACTCTGTTATAAGCAACAGAAAATGAACTAATACATACAAATTGGAAAGGAATGTATTTGCAGAACACATGATTGTACATGTAAAGAAAACATTTCTTTCCTTTTTTTTTTTTTGAGTTGGAGTCTCGCTCAGTCGCCCAGACTGGAGTGCAGTGGCCGCTCCCGGCCACCTCAGCCTCGACCTGCTAGGCTCCGGTGATCCTTCTGCCTCAGCCTTCCAGTAGCTGTAACTACAGGCGTGCGCTACCACGCCCGGCTAATTTTTTTATTTATTGTAGAGATGAGGTCTCACCTGTCCAGGCGGGTCTCAAACCCACGGGTAAAGTAAACATTTCTAAGGAATCCACAAAAATACGCTATTAGAATAACTGAGTTTAGCAAGACTGCAGGATACAGTCAATAGAAAAACACTTTTACTTCTACATACTAGCAATGATGAATCAGAAACTGAAATTTTATTTATTTACATATTTATTTATGAGTTGAGGTCTCACTTTGTTACCTAGGCTGTACAGTGTACAGTGGCACTATCAAGGCTCACTGCAGCCTCGACCTCCTGGACTCAAATGAACCTTCTGCCTCATTCTCCCAAATAGCTGAAACTACAGGTGTGTGCCACCATGCCTGGCTAATTTTTCTTTTTGGTAGAAACAGGGTCTTGCTATGTTGCCTAGGCTGGTCTCGAATTCCTGGGCTCAAGCAATCTTCCTGCCTCAGCCTCCCAAAATGCTGGGATTACAGGTGTGAGAAACTGAAATTTTTATTTATTTATTTATTTATTTATTTTTGAGTTGGAGTCTCACTCTGTCACCCAGGCTGGAGGGCAGTGGCATGCTCACGGCCACCCCAGCGTCAACCTGATGGACTCAGGCAATTCTTTCACCTCAGTCTTCCAAGTAGCCGGAACTACAGGTGTGCGCTACCATGCCAGGCTAATTTTTTGATTTATTGTAGAGATGAGGTCTCACCAAGTTGCCCAGGCTGTGCTCAAACCCATGGATTCAGGCAATCCCTTCACCTTGGCCTCCTAAAGTGCTGGGATTACACCATGCCTGGCCTGAAACTGAATTTTTAAAATACCACTTGCAATATCATCAAAAATCAAAAAATACTTAGGGATAAGCTTAACATATTTGCAAGACCTGTACACTGAAAGCCAGAAAACGTTGATGAGAGAAACTAAATGGAGATATAAATAAATAGAGATATCATGTTAATGAGTTGAGAAGTCTCCATATTGTTAAGACATCAACTCTCCCCAAATTAATCTAAAGATTTAATGTAATTCTAATAAAAATTCCATCAGATTTTGTTGTTGTTGTTTTGGTAGAAACTGACAAGGTGACTTTGAAATTTATATAGGTAAGCAGAGGACTTAAAATAGCCAATTTTGCAAAATAAGAACCAAGTTGGGAAACTTATACTTAATAGTTTCAATACTTATTTTATAGTTACACTAATAAAGACAGTGTAAGCCGGGCTTGGTGGCTCAGCCTGTAATCCCACGCTTGGGAGGTTGAGGTGAATGGATTCCATGAGCCCGTGGGTTCGAGACCTGCCTGGGCAACTTGGTGAGACATCATCTCTACAATAAATCAAAAATTATCCGGGCGTGGTAGCGCGTACCTGTAGTTCCAGCTACTTAGAAGGCTGAGGCGGAAGGATTGCCGGAGCCCAGCAGGTCAAGGCTGCGGTGGCTGGGAGCAGCCACTGCACTCCAGTCTGGGCGAGAGAGCGAGACTCCAACTCAAAAAAAAAAAAAAAAAAAAAAAGACTGTGATAGTGGTATAAGGATAGACACATGGATAAATGAAGTAGAGTCTAGAAATAGGCTCACATATATATGGTTAACTGAGTTTCAACAAAGGTGTCAAGGCATTTAATGGGGGTGGGGTAGGGAGATGATCTTTTCAACAAATGCTGCTTGAGTAACTCGATATCTATAAAAGACAAAAAATGAACCTCAATCCTTACTTGACATAATATGTGAAAATTAACTCAGCAAGGCTGGGTGAGGTGGCTCACACCTGTTCTCCCAGCACTCTGGGAGGCCAAGGCAGGAAGATAACTTGAAGATAGGAGTTCAAGGCTAGTTTGGACACAAATGGGACTCCATCTCTACAAAATATAAAAAGAATTAGCTGGGCATGGTGGCATGTGCCTGTGGTCCATTAGAATGGTTGAGGCAGGAGGATTGCTTGAGCCTGAGTTTGAGGTTATAATGAGCCGCGATTACATCACTGCACACTAGCCTGGGTGACAGAGCGAGACCCAAAAAGAAAAATTAACTCAATATGTGCCACTGATACAAGCATAAAAGTGAAAACTATAAAATTTCTAAAGGAAAGCACAGAAGACCTTTGTGACACTTAGATAATCAAAGGTTTGTTAGATAGTACACAAAGAACACAAACTATGAGAAGAAAAATTTGATACAATGGACTTCATCAAAATGAAATATTTGTACTGTTCAAAAGACACAATTAAGAGAATGAAAGGGCAAACCCAAAATTAGAGAATATTTTTGCAAAACATACATCAACAAAGGGCTTGCATGCAGAACACATAAACAATTTAAATAATAAAAGTAAAAAAATTTAAATTTAAAAATGGGCAAGCCTGTGAGTTCGAGACCCGCCTAGGCAACTTGGCAAGACCTCATCTCTACAATAAATCAAAAATTAGCTGGATGTGGTAGCACGCGCCTGTAGTTCCAGGTACTTGGAAGGCTGAGGTGGAAGGATCGCCTGAGCCTAGCAGGTCAAGGCTGCAGTGGCCAGGAGCGGTCACTGCACTCTAGTCTGGGCGATGGAGTGAGACTCCAACTCAAAAAAAAAAAAAAAAAAAGATAAATCACAAAAGATACAATAAGTACATGAAAAGATGCTTAACATGATTAGTCCACAAAGAAGTACAAATTAAAACAACAAAGTATCACAACTAAATTTAAAAAGCTAAGTATTGACAATACGATGTAGAACCACCAGAACGCTCATACACTGTAGTGGCAATATAATATGGTACAACTACTTTGGAAAACAGTTTAGCAATTTATTTATTTGGAGGCAAGGTCTTACTTCTGTCATCATAGCTCACTGCAGCCTCAAATTTCTGTGTTCACACAGTCCTCCTGTCTCAACCTCCCAAAGCTGGGACTACAGAAGCACACCACCATGCCTGGCTAATTTTTTTTTCTATGTATTTATTTATTTTTGTAGAGATAGGGTCTTCCTATGTCACCCAGGCTGGTCTTGAACTCCTGGCCTCAAGTGATCCTCCCATCTTGGCCTCCCAAAGTACTGGGATTATAGGTGTAATCTACCACTCCTGGCCCTAGTTCAGCAATTTTTAAAAAAGATTAAACAACACTTATCATACAACCTAGCAATTCCTCTTCTAGCTACTGACCTGAAAGACTTGCATGCAAATATTCATAGCAGCACAAACAGAAACAACCCAAAAGTTCATTAAATGGATAAGCAAATTTCAGTATATTCATACAGTGGAATACTAAGCCACAAACTACTGATACATGCAACAATAGAGATGAATCTCAAAAGCATTACACCAAGGGAAAGAAGCCAGATATAACATACTACATACTGCACAATTTCATTCATATGAAATTCTAGAAAGGGCAAAACTATAGTGATAGAAAGCAGATCGTACTTCACAGCAACTTGGATAGATTTAGAGTCGATCATACTCAGTGATCTATCACAGAAACAAAGAACACAGTACCATATGTTCTCACTCGTAAGCGAATCTTGAACAATTATTAGAATACTATAAGAAAGGGATTAAGCCGGGTTCGGTGGCTCAGCCTGTAATCCCGCGCCTTTGGGAGGCTGAGGTGAGTGGATTGCCTGAGCCCGCGGGTTCGAGACCCGCCTGGGCAGCGAGACCTCATCTCTACAATAAAAATAAAAAAAATCAGCTGGGTATGGTAGCGCATGCCTGTAATTCCGGCTACTCGGAAGGCTGAGGCGGAAGGATCGCCGGAGCCCAGCAGGTCGAGGCTGCGGTGGCCGGGAGCGGCCACTGCACTCCAGTCTGGGCGACAGAGTGAGACTCCAACTCAAAAAAAAAAGAAACAACAACAACAACAACAACAACAACAACAACAAAAAGAAAGGGATTGGCAATAGTGGGAAACTGCTGGGGGAGGGATGGGATTAGCTGTTGAGGGAAACTGCCAGGGGAGAGAGGGGTACACCTCATTAACAAGGGTACCTGCATAATAAACATCTGTATACCTAACCCTGAATTGTACCCTACATCTTTAAAATAGAATAAAATAAAATAAAACAAAGAAAGCAGATCATGCTGCCAAAGGCCAGGGGTTGGGGAAGGGATTGGCTGCAAAAGGGTAGAGTGAAATTTTCAGAATGATGGTAATGACACATTTTATAGCATAATTGTGGTAGTAAATCTATGACTGTCCCAGTTTGCCTGGAGAAAGGAAACCAAGCAGAGCCCAGATGACTCCCTGACTTGAGGACAAAAAGAAAGTCATAGGGAGGTTTGAGAAGCTGTTGCCACTGGTGGATTTGGGGCCCTTGTTGATCATCAGGGCCATTAGACAGGGAGAAGTCCTGGAAATAGAGCACAGGAGAGTGAGTACAAGCTGGAACATACCAGTTACCTCTGTTTATCGATCACCCCATCTAACCACAAAGACTTACAGAAAGTAATGACCCACTTCACTTCTGCCTCTCAAATCTGGTACAAGTTTCTGTTTTGCCAACTCGAACTAGAACTATATATGGAAGGGAATTCTAGGAAATACTGAGCTTAACTGAATTAACAACAGAAATTTATAGCACACACATAAAAATTTAAAGAATCATCTTTCATTACCGACTTATTTATGCAAATAATTTCTTAGTGCTGGTTCAATAAAAATAAAAAATAGAAGCAGATTGATGATTACCACTCTTTTCTAGCCTAAGTAACAATATCCAACCAAAAAGAGTAACTGAAAATAATTATCGGTCCTACCTCATTAAGAGAAGTATGCAACAGATTTTTTTTTTTTTTGGAGTTGGAGTTTCACTCCGTCACCCAGACTGGAGTGCAGTGGCCGCTCCCGGCCACCGCAGCCTAGACCCACTGGGCTCCGGCGATCCTTCCGCCTCAGCCTTCCAAGTAGCTGGGATTACAGGTGCGTGCTACCATGCCCAGCTGATTTTTGATTTATTGTAGAGATAAGGTCTCGCCAAGTTGCCCAGGCAGGTCTCGAACCCATGGGTTCAGGCAATCCACTCACCTCAGCCTCCCAAAGGCACGGGATTACAGGCTGGGCCACCGAGCCCGGCTCAGATTTTTATGATTAATAATTTATTGACATTTACTAATATACATTGTTCTAATCTTGTGTGCTAATAATGAAAATAAAAGTTCAGTGCAGAAAAATAATAAACACCTGGAGACTTATGACCAAAATAAATTTTTTAAAATTAATTTTTATTTTATGGGCATATGTGTGAGAGGCATATGATGGGGGATCAATAAAGAACATATACTGTAAATATAATGAATTAGGATAACATTGTGTTGGGAAGTAGATCCAGGAAAAAATAACAATGTAACATTTCTAACCCTTAAAAATGTTTGTTTGTTTTTTTATTTGAGTAGGAGACTCACTCTGTCAATCAGGTTGGAGTGCAACGGTTTTTTTCTTTTAAAGAATAATGGTGGGTACCAAATTGCTATGGTATTGATTCCATCAGATATATTTGAAAATGATGTAACATTATCTTAAAATAAAATTCACAATATCTCAGAAATGGCATAATTTGCAATCACTTAAATTCATGAACAATCTTAGGTCAACTTAAAAATATGCAAAGAGGAAATGTAATTTTTAAACATTTCTGGGAATACACAGCAAAAAATGTTTAACAGATTTAAAAGGAGGTCATCTGAGGGGGTACTATAAGGGCCTGAATAAAAAGTGGTAGATGGCCAGGGGCAATGGCTCAAACCTGTAATCCCAGCACTTTGGAAGGCTGAGGCAGGAGGATTGCTTAAACCCAGGAGTTAAAGACCAGCCTGGGCAACATAGTGAGATCTCATCTCTAATATAAATATACATAAACTTTTTTTTTTTTTGAGTTGGAGTTTCACTCCATCGCCCAAACTGAAGTGCAGTGGCACACTCCTGGCCACCACAGCCTTGACCTGCTGGGCTCCAGCGATCCTTTCACCTCAGCCTTCCAAGTAGCTGGAACTACAGGCACGCGCTACCTCGCCCAGCTAATTTTTGATTTATTGTAGAGATGAGGTCTTGCCAAGTTGCCTGGGTGGGTTTCGAACCCATGGGCTCAGGCAATCCATTCGCTTGGCTGCCCAAAGCGCTGGGATTACAGGCTGAGCCACCAAGCCTGGCAACATTTTTTTAAAAAGACAAAAAAGAGAGAATACTGTGGAAGAATTGATTTTTAAAATCTAAAGAGGAAGAACTGATAGGGAAGTATAGAAATAAAGACAGCGAGCATATATAGTGGTCCCTCTGTATCCTTGGGGGATTTGTTCCAGGACCTCCGTGGATATTCAAGTCCTTGATATAAAATGGTGCAGACTTTGCATATAACCTATGTACATCCTCCCATATACTTTAAATCTCTAGATTTCTTACAATTCCTAATACAACGTACATGCTATATAAATAGTTACACTGAGCCAGGTGCAGTGGCTCAAGCCTGTAATCCTAGCACTTTGGGAGGCGGAGGCAAGAGGATTGCCTGAGCCCACAGGTTCGAGACCAGTCTGGGCAACTCATCAAGATCTCATCTCTACAATAAACGAAAATATTTGCCGGGGTGGTGTCACATGTCTGTAGTTCCAGTTACTTGGAAGGCTGAGGCAGAAGGATTACCTGAGCCCAGCAGCTTGAGGCTGTGGTGGCTGTGAGTGTGCCACTGCACTCCAGCCTGGGTGACAGAGTGAGACTTCAACTCTAAATAAATAGTCACACTGAATTATTTAGAGAATAATGACCCAAAAAAGTCATATATGTTCAGCATAGAAGCTTTTTTTTCCAAGTATTTTTCATCTATGATTGGTTGGATCCACAGAGGCAGAGTCCATGGATACAAAGGGCCAACTGTGTATGCCATATTTTTAAAAAACTGTCAGACAGGTAACTTGCTGATGTAGTAACAAGGTTTGAGGATGGCCCATCTCATACATATGTTTGTGAATACCCAATCATCACACTTATGAACTACAAAAGGATACATATATATATTTTTTGAGACAGCGTCTGGCTCTGTCACACAGGTTGGAGCGCAGTGGCACCTTCATAGCTCACAGCAGCCTTGAACTCCTAGGTTCAAGCAATACTCCTGTCTTGGCTTCTTAAAATGTTGGGATTACACCACACTGGCCTGACATTCTTTTAAAAACAAAATCTTAGCTGTGAAAAAAAAAGGGAAGGAGTGTTATCTGGAGAAGAATCAAAACCTCTTTTTTTCAAAGTCTTTTTTGATGATGGGAAAGAGGCAGTAGAGAAGGAGAAAATGGCACAGCTGAAGTTCCTGAGGACTCCTTTAGTATTTTTTTTTTTTTCAGTTGGAGTCTCAGGCTGGAGTGCAGTGGCATGCTCCTGACCACTGCAGCCTCGACCTGCTGGGCTCCGGTGATCCTTCTGCCTCAGCCTTCCAAGTAGCAGGAACTACAGGTGTGCGCTACCATGCCCGGCTAGTTTTTTTTTGTTTTGTTTTGTTTTTTTGAGTTGGAGTCTCACTCTGTCGCCCAGACTGGAGTGCAGTGGCCAGGACCTCGACCTCCTGGGCTCCGGTGATCCCTCCGCCTCAGCCTTCCAAGTAGCTGGAATTACCGGCATGCGATACCACGCCCGGCTGATTTTTTGATTTATTGTAGAGATGAGGTCTCACTGCCCAGGCAGGTCTCGAACCCGCAGACTCAGGCAATCCACTCACCTCAGCCTCCCAAAGGCGTCGGATTACAGCCTCCCAAAGGCACGTGATTACAGGCGGAGCCACCGAGCCCGGCTTAGTTTTTGATTTATTGTAGAGAAGAGATCTCTCCAAGTTGCCCGGGGGGGGGGGGGGGTCTCGAACCTGCGGGCTCAGGCAATTCACCTGCCTCAGTCTCCCAAAGTGCTGCGATTACAGGCTGAGCCACCAAGCCCGACCTCCTTTGGTATTAAAAAAAAAAAAAAATTGAAATAACAAAAGCAGGTCCAGGCTGAATTAACAGTCATGAGTTCTGGTGGTAACTACTGCTGTATTCAGTCTGTCCTCAACTGAAAAACCCAGACCTGTCTTCTTCCTTCCTCTTTCGACAAATGCCAAAGCTAACTATGTAGGAGGACTTTTCAGAGGAGAAGACACTTTGTCTTCCCAGAAGACAAACCCTCCACTTTACTTTATGAGGCAGATAGCAACCCCAAACCACCAATCGGGTTGGGGCTTGCGCAGGCCTCACAGCGGCACCTTTTTAAATTTTGGGAGGGACGAGGGCTCGGTATTTTACCCAGGCTGGTCTCGAACTCCCGGCCTCAAGCAACCCTCCTCTCAGCCTACCGAGTCGCTGTGACTACAGCGGTGAGCCACTGCGCCGGCCAGACTTCAAAGGCTCCTTTTAGTCAAGGGAAACAGGACAGCACGGAAGTTCAAGCTTCCTCCCAACGGCACCTGGGCCATACCTAAGTGTTAAATACCATTTTCTGTTACAGATACACGTCTGTGCTTTCAAGAGGAAATTAACATCACTCCCAATCTCCGGAGTAAAACCGGACAGCCTGGATAGGACGGGAGAGACCAACATTTCGGTTCCCAGGAAAGCATAACTTTTTCCCCTCTTGGAGAAACATCTACTTTTACTAAGAAAAGGTAGAATTGAGCAAATCTTTACCTACAGTAACGTTCCTAAATGCCTTGGAACGAGAACAGCCCCTTTCACACCGAGACATTTTACAAAAATCCCCCCCCCCGTTAATAAGGTACAAGCATGAAAAAAGGCAAGGAAACAATTTAGACACACAGCAGTTTCGTTTTAATGAGGTTGCATACGGAATAGTAGTTGAAAGCCCTGCGAAATCATTTAACCAGGTTGCTCTTGAGTGATGCAAGGCAGGGTTTAGGAAATCTGTCTACCTTCCGTCCCCTCTGGGTCAAAAAGAGAGGGACAGATACTACCCGACGTGGGGCATGTGCTCCCACCAGCTCCATTCTGCTGCCTTTTTACCCGAGGGCCGCCTGGCCACGGGGCTCTCTCTGGAAAGCGTCCTGGGCTCTCAGGATGTGGCACCGGTCCACTCTCTGGCCGAGGAGAACGCGGGGAGAAGAGTGCTCCGGGCGAGCCAGGAGGGGACACCGAGAAAGGTTTTGACTGCAGGAGCCGCGGGCCTGGGGGTCTCCGTTCACCAGAGACGTCTCCCCCCCCAATCTAGGAAGCCCCCAGCCCTCACAGAGGTGGCGAGAAGACCCCACCCCCACCCTGGACTCTTGACAAGAGAATGGGGTGACGGTCCCCGCCTCTTAGAAATGAATACCTCGCAGAATTCTAACCCGCACCTGTAAGCGCTTCTCCGCGGGCGGGGTGTAGGAGGCCGGAAGATGGCGGCGGTGGCGGGGTCCCAGGGTCACTCTCCGAGGCGCCCTTGAATGGCTCTCGCGGCCGCGCCACCTACCTTGCTAGCGGGCGGCCCCGGGCGCTGCGCGAAGGGGCGGGAGGGAGAGGTGACGAACATCTGGCGGCTCCAATGAGCGGCTAGGTGTCCGGTAAGAGGCCAATCAGGGCCCGGGCGGCGGAGACAGGGTAGGTTGCGTAGGGGCGGTGCGTGTGGCGGACACGGAACGCGCGGGAGCGCTCTTGCGACCCGGCTGGAGCTGTCCGCCTCGCCGCTTCCCGCGCGCTCTGCACTACGACCCCCGGAGCCGGCCGGAGAAGCTGGGGGCCCGACAGGCTCGGTTGGTCTGCGGCCTGAGCACCGGAGCGCCTCGTGCGGCGGTCTTGGGGCCGGCCCGCGGCTGCTGCCATGACCGACTCTCTCCCCAGAGGGGACTCTTCCTCGGCGGCTGCAGCAGAGAGAGATGAGGGGCGGCCCGTGGCCGCGGGACCGTGAGGCGGGTTTGTGGCCGGCCAGTTAGGGGGACTCCGCGGACGGCCGCCTGCGCCCTGCTGGGCTCGACCCTTTGGCCCCGGAGGCTCGCGGCGGGTGCGGGGGGAGCGCCGGCATGTTCCCGCGGAGGCCGCTGGCCGCCTGGCTGGCGGGGGCGCGGGGCGGGGGCCTGCTGGCCCTGCTGGCCAATCAGTGCCGCTTCGTGACGGGCCTGCGCGTGCGGCGCGCGCAGCAGATCGCGCAGCTCTACGGCCGCCTCTACTCGGAGAGCTCGCGCCGCGTCCTCCTCGGCCGCCTCTGGCGCCGGCTGCACGGCCGCCCTGGCCATGCCTCAGCCTTGATGGCGGCGCTCGCCGGCATCTTCGTGTGGGACGAGGAGAGGATCCAGGAGGAGGAGTTGCAGAGGTGGGCCCCTCGGCGAGCGCGTCCCCGGGCCGTGGGGTGGGCGGACGGCCAGGCGGGAGGGTGGGACGCGTGAACCCTCGGACTGCCCTGTGGTCAGTGTCCCCTGTGTACCGGGTGGTCCCGTCAGGGGCGATGCAGTTGATTGGCCCTGTTTGCGAAAACCTCGTTGTTTGTCGCCCGTGTGTTGATTTGACTTGTCAGGTTAGACATGACAACTGGAAGTGTAGGTTAGTGTAGGAGGGAGACTTCGATCGGAAGGGGCGAGCATGACACTGAAGAAACAACATTGTAAGAATAAATTCGATATCGAAGGCATGGAGGCCATTGTTCACGTAATATTTAAAACACCCAGAAAGGTGCAAAATCAAAACAGGTTTTAGACTTCACCTAAGGGAAGGTGTTGTGCAATTTACAAAGTCACTTCAGTCCAGATGAGACTTGGGCCTTGTGAGAAATGCCAGGAGAGCTCTCTGTCATTGTGACTCATGTGGCAGAATTAAGAGGCTGAAAAGGATTTTGTCCTGCTTACACAAACCAGTACCCCAGACATTTTAACCTGTAAGAATTAGGTCAGACTTCTCTTTTAACTAGAACTTTGGGAATACTGTGTCATTAGATTCTGAAGTTACGCTGTCATCATCAAAACTTCGTGTGAAAAGTCCAGTACCATTGATTGAGTTTGTTAATCTGTAGTTTTAAATCTGAGACTTTATAGTTTCCAGGTAATCTCATGGGGAAACATTGCTTTAGTTTTTACTTTACATTTTCTCTTTTTTAAAAAGCACGTTCTTTTCTTTTTTTTGAGTTGGAGTCTCACTCTGTCACCCAGGCTGGAGTGCAGTGGCATGCTCATGGCCACCGCAGTCTCGACCTGCTGGGTTCAGGTGATCCTTCTGCCTCAGCCTTCCAAGTAACTGGAACTACAGGCATGCACCACCACGCCCAGCTAATTTTTTTGATGTGTTGTGGAGATGAGGTCTCGCCAAGTTGCCCAGGCTGGTCTCGAACCCGTGATCTCAAGCATCCCTTGCACCTCGGCCCCCCAGAGTGCTGGGATTATAGGCGCCCAACCTTTTAACAGCTATTACTAAACCATGCCCTTCCTGCAGTCTGCCCCTAAATTCTAAACTGTGATTTCAGGAACAAGGGACATGGATCCCCTGATAGATCCCTCACCAGTCTGTTTATTCTAAATACTTCTGTGACAGGGAAACTTATTATTCCATGTTTTTGGTTCGGTTAAAAAAGGAAATATCCTAATACAGTTTATTGTACCATGGCCTGTTTGGAAGGTGTGACACCCAGATGCCAGGAAGCTATTTGTGTCACACTATGAATTGTGGGTAAATGCAAGTCTATCTTAAGGATTGGGAATACTTTTTCCTAGCAGCACACATGGCTTTTATAAATGCAATTTAAAATTATAATCACAAACAATCTTACTCACCAAAAAGTTAAGGTATTGAAGCATAATAGGTATTTTTCTTAGTTCCTATTAGCATCCTTTTGCTCCTTGGCCATTTGTTCTAATAAAATAGTCTTATGTATGAGAGATTTAAAAAATAGGAAGAAACTGTTTAAATTGAGACATTATCAATTAACTGTTTGAATTTTCATTCTGTTTTTGACAGTGAAAATACCCACGTTCCACAGTGGTTAAGTTTGAAGGGAAAATCCCCAATTGGAACTGTTTGGGAAAGAGGAAAAAAGACCAGAACAAAGCTATTGGATGCTTGAGAGGGAAGGAATGTTTGGGGGTGGGAATTGAACAGTGTTGGAGCTTAAGTGGAAGATGACACTCTTTGGCTTACTTCATGTATTTTTATGCATAAGTTCTAGAGCCTCTGTTTAGCAGTTCTTCCATTCGCAGCAGCTAGAGGGGAAAACAAGACAGGAAATGAATGTAGTAAACATTTGATTGGTAGGCACTACCCACTGGCAGAGGGATCAAACCAGTTGATGACTGAACCAGTTACTTTGTTTCCCTCTTTTCAGACTGTCTCTGAAACCTGAGGGCAGTTGAAACATTCTCAGTTATAATCCAGTTCATAAAGAGGCATTGCTCTGAGTTAACCAGTTTTGGAATTTCAGGAGTTTAGATGAAGTCCAGTCAGAACACTTTTAAGCTGCTTTTTGACCCTCCTCCCTTGGGGTTGTTATGTTATAGTAAAGATCCTCATTTAATGTTTCAATGTTCAGTTCATGCTTGAATTTTTTGTTGTTGTGTTTTAATTTTTTAAAGTTACATATGAAGACGGGGTCTCTCTATGTTTCCTAGGCTGGGCTTGAACTCCTGGCCTCAAGCTGTTCTCCTGCCTTGGTCTTCCAGAGTGCTGGGATTACAGGTGTGAGCCACTGCAATTTAGTGTTTCATATACTTAAAATTTGATCAGGTTGTCCATCTTGAAGATTTTTTTCTTTTTTAAATGTTTGTTACTGTGATAGATTAAACAATTACATATTGGTTGCACAGTGATTCCTTAGGTCTTTGTTCTGATAGCTTGTTGTGTTTATATTTTGTTTAATTAAATTCTGGGTACAGATTAACTTACTTGCTTGGCATTTAAGAATTATATTTGTATTAAAGTAAGCACTGCTGAGTTTGTCATAGCTAGCTTAAGAACATCTTGGATTTTGTTTGTTCTAAGTGAGATGATTTTTGGGTAGCTTCCATAATGGAGCGCAGTTTGAGTGCGTCTGGAGTGCATTTCTTTCATTGTTAATGAAAGAAGAGCATGATTGTCACATGGTCCCTAAATCACAGCCTTTGGCTCATCTGTGCTGTTTGTGTACCAACTTGTCCTGGCACAAATGAATTCTGACACTGCTGTCTTGGTTACGCAGGGGTGGAGTGTGGAGGGTATCTTTTTGAATGTGTGCCTTACAGTGGCATGAGTTTTTCTTATGTTATTTGAATTCCTATTCAGAATGAAGAAGCATAACCTTGCTTTCTGTTTTTTGCTTAAGAACATCTTACCAAATAAGATCTTATTAATCAAGTAACAGTAAGAAAATTTGAGGAGTTACTTGTACAAAGCGATTTTTGACTTGCTGCTGGGGCCAAATGTAGAAATCAGGTATTTTAAACTTGCTGTAGTGCCTAGTTGTCTGCAATTGAACAATCAAACAAAAAAAAAACTTTGGATTGCTGTTTTTGGTGCTAGCTGGCATTCTGTGAACCCAGTACAAGTCTTCTGGAAAAATACAGTAGTAAGTTTTGATTGTTTTGGAACAGTAAAAAAATTACAGGAACAGGAGGAGGAAGAATGTTAAGAAATATGAAAGGCTGGGGAAAATGTTCCATTAACCTCCTCATTTTTTAAAAAGTTACTGTTCATTGCTCTAGAAATTTGAGTAAATAAGCGCCAGTAAAGTTTCATAAAGAAAACTGACCATTTTCCCATTTCTGCCTTTCAGGGCTTTCAGGATGCATTAAACTTTTCAGTGTGTTATTAACTAGATAAGTAATGAGCAAAAAGTCCTTTTGCCTTAGAGCAACTTTTTTTTTTTTTTTTTTGGCTACTGTCACATTAGGGTATCTTACTGATAAACCCTTTGTTAGATCATCAGAACCACATAAAAAGAGACCTCTATTTTTTGAAATTGTCCTTATTATTTTACCATTAACCAGTTACCCCAGAATTGCAATGAAGTAATTAATGGATGTCTCTTATTTCTAGGCATGTGCCATATCAGTAGTACTTGGAAGTCCCTAACTTTGACAATAATTTGGAGTTAGAGGAGAGAATTATGTGAAGTGGGACAACTGTCTTACTGAAATTCCTGATTGTAGAAATGACTTCATTTGAATCATTTTGGAACTTTATATCAAGCTGAGGGCAAAACTCCTAGATACACACACACACACACACACACACACACACACACACACACACACACAAACTCCTAGATATACACACACACACACACAAAACTCCTAGATACACACACACACACACACACACACACACACACACACACAAACTCCTAGATACACACACACACACACACACACACACACACACACACACCCCCTGCTGAGGGCAGAACCTCTAGATTAGCTGGACATTGTTATACTTACTCTGTTTTCATGGTTGTGTGCCTTCAGTTTCCATAGCTTTCAGTCCAGCCTTTCTCCAATATTGAAATGATTTTTGTTTCAGAGGAATGGAAGCAATAACTATCTTTCCTTGATCCTTTTTCTAATCTGCTGGTTTTGTTACTATTTGGGGAATAATCTCCTTTGTCCTTCTTTTCTCTCTTCTTATGACTTGTTTAAGTCTCTTAGATGTGAAGATTTAGATACCCATCCTTTCCAAACAGGATTTGGCACAGCAGGCTAAAGAGATGCATGGTGAGAGGTTTTTTCCTTCTCTGCATATGATAGTGAGTGAGTTTGTGCGCTCGTATGCTCGTTTGAGATCCTTCAGGGATTCTTAAACCCTGGGACAGATTAACTTGATTATTTACATTTTTCTGGTGCAATTTTTCTCCAGCATACATGCCATGTTATTCAAAGAATGAATGTCAGTCATGCCTTCACAAGGTTTTTCCATCTCTCTTCAGGGATTTTGTTTCATAATTGTAATCAAAGCCACCTTTAATTGTATAGGAGAGCCTGATTAAACAGTGGGTCAGAAACTCTGAACCGCCTTAAGTCTTAGACGGCCATTAAGAAGTATCGCCTAGGCCAGGCTTGGTGGCTCAGCCTGTAATCCCAGCACTTTGGGAGGCTGAGGCGAGTGGATTGCCTGAGCCCGCGGGTTCGAGACCCACCTGGGCAACTGGGCGAGACCTCGTCTCTACAATAAATTTAAAAACAAAAAAACTAGCCGGGCGTGGTAGTGCGCACCTGTAGTTCCAGTTACTTGGAAGACTGAGGCGGAAGGATCACCGGAGCCCAGCAGGTCGAGGGTGCGGTGGCTGGGAGTGTGCCACTGTACTCCAGTCTGGGTGACAGAGTGAAACTCCAACTCAAAGGAAAAAAAAAAAAAGAAGTATTGCCTAATTTTCTGAAAACCTTATTGGCCATGTGATTCTTTTTTTTTGAGTTAGAGTCTTACTCTGTCACCCAGGCTGGAGTGTAGTGGCATGCTCATAGCCGCCCCAGCATTGACCTGCTGGTCTCAGGTGATCCTTCTGCCTCAACCTTCTAAGTAGCCGGAACTACAGATGTGGGCTACCACGCCTGAGTAATTTTTTGATACACTTTAGTGACAAGGTCTTACCAAATTGCCCAGGCTGGTCTCGAACCCCTGGACTCAGACAGTCCTCTCGCCTAGGCTTCCCAAAGTGCTGGGATTACAGGCTTGAGCTACCTTGCCCTTTAGGCTATGTAATTCTTTTATGAGCCACTGATGGTTTTATCTTTTTTTTTTTTGAGTTGGAGTCTCACTCTGTCTCCCAGACTGGAGTGCAGTGGCCGCTCCCGGCCACCGCAGCCTCGACCTGCTGGGCTCCGGCAATCCTTCCACCTCAGCCTTCCAAGTAGCTGGAACTACAGGCATGTGCTACCACACCCGGCTAATTTTCGATTTATTGTAGAGATAAGGTCTCGCCAAGTTGCCCAGGCGGGTCTCAAACCCGCGGGCTCAGGCAATCCACTCACCTCAGCCTCCCAAAGTGCGGGATTACAGGCTGAGCCACCGAGCCTGGCTCCCTGATGTTTTAATGAGATATCCTACCAGTGGAAACAGATTTCTGCCCCTCTTTTATTATGTGATAAGAATGGCTCTCCGGCTGGATGCAGTGGCGCGTGCTTGTAGTCCCAGCTACTTGGAAGGCTGAAGTGGGAGGATTTTTAATTGAAAAAAGAATGACATTAGGGAGTGGTGCTTAATTATTACTGGAGGTTGCTCTACTAGTCCTGAAGTATGCCATAATTGGTGCCATGTAATGCCTGAGTTGTTCTTTGTGCAAATCTAGCATTATAGTTTTGGTTTTGCTTTCTCTTCTGTAAGACCTAAATGCCTACCTTAAGGTCTTTCCCTATTTCTGTATGTTTTCTCAGTGTCAGCCATCAGTCCTGTCTTGCAGCTTTTAAAATTGAAACTTGAAAAAATAGTTGAATAGTTTTCACCAGAATATTAATATTGTACTAGTCAGGGTTCTTGGTATAACAGAGATAGTGATCTTAGTTAACTTAAGCCAGAAGGGAATTAATCAGAAGGATTTTAGGTCACGCAGAGCATTGACTAGAAGACTAGGGTACAGATTAGCCAAGAGAACAACCAGGACTTGCAGCAGGCATAATCTGTTTAGAGCAGTGTTACTGGTGTTTTTTTTCCCTGGATTGGTTGCACTGCAGGACTCTAACTCCCTCAAGATCACTAAGAGTAATCTCTAAAAGGTCCTTTGCCTTTGTGAGTTTTCAAGATTCAAAGCTCCTCTTAGAATCCTCTAAGCCTGGGTCCGTGGCTGCAGCAGCAAGCCAGGGAAACTTCATCTGTATTTACAGCCACTCCCCATCGCTTGTGTTGCCACCTGAGTTATCATATCAGCAGCTGCGTTAGATTCTCATAGGAGCACAAACCCTACTGTGAACTGTGCATGTGAGGGATCTAGTTTGCACACTCTTGATGAAAATCTAATGCCTGATGATCTGAGGTCGAGCTGAGGTGGTAATGCTAGTGCTGGGGAGCAGCTGCAAATACAGATTAACGTTAGCAGTGAAGTTTGACGGCACTGAGACCATAGTAAATCATAATAAATCAATTGCTTGCAGACTCATATCAAAACCCTATCAATGAGTGGCAAGTGAATTGATTACCTCAGTTATACAGCTGCAACTGATGGCAGGCTTTATGTCAGAATCCAACACTTATTTTAGTCTACACGTGGCCCACTCATTATTTTGTTTACCACTTCTGTTCTTGCCTTTTTTTTTTTTTTTAGTGGTGAGTTGTATAATTATTTCATTATATATTACAGTGTAATAATAATAAAGTACACAGTAAATGTTATGCACTTGAGTCATCCTGAAATCAACCCCCATCCCAGTCTGTGGAAAAATTGTCTTCCACGAAACTGGTCCCTGGTACCAAAAAGGTTGGGGACTGCTGCTGTAAGCAACCTTACTTAAATTAGGAGCCGTGCTTTCACTGCTAGGAGGTAGGAGGGAGGGGCTGCATCCACCTATTTGGGGATTTTCCCCAGATAGGAAGGGATTTCAGGTATTCAAAATGACAAATATCCCCTATATAAATATTTTTACATAAGTCTAAGGTTTAAAATGAAGTGAATTGGAATTTTAGAACTAATAGGGACCTTCAAGAGAACTGCAAGAAATGTTCTCACTTTACTGGTAAAGTGGCTTGAATAAGATCACACAGCTAGTTGTAGCAAAGCCTGGACTAGAACATAGATCTTTAGACTCATCATTACTTTGGATTACTCTAAACCTTTAATCTTGGATTGCCAATAACTTTGAATTTTTGGTTTTTAAGGTAGTATATTAATAAGAATTTTAGTGGTTGATGCCTACTTTCATATTATTATTTTATTTTAAGAGACATAGTCTTGCTCTGTTGCCCAGGCTGAAGGCTGAAGAAGAGTAAAAGAACATTTCAGAGAGTGTTGTGTCGGTTCGTCTTCAGTCTTGAATTGTAGTAGAATTGTATATGACATAGACAGCCAACCGTTTTTTTCCTTATCTGCTATTTAAAGGTTTCAGGAAAAAGCTGGGCATGGTTGTGTGTGCCCATAGTTCCAGCTACCCAGGAGGCTGAGGTGGGAGGGTCTCTTGATTCCAGAAGTTTGAGGCCATCCTTGGCAACATAGCAAGACTCAGTCTAAAAAAAAGAGATTATAGGAAAATATAAGTCAAATAAAAAAATATTATAAAGTGTTTCCGATATATGAAAAAGTTTAAAGATAACATGAATGTTACAAATACAGCTATATTTAAAAAGTAAGAGTCTGGGTGTGGTGGCTCATACTTGTAATCCTAGCATTACCTTGGGATGCCAAGGTAAAAGGATTGCTTGAAGCCAGGAGTTTGAGACCAGCCTGAGCAACAAAGCAAGACCCCCATTGCTTCAAAAACTTTTAAAATTAGCCAGGTATGGTAGCACATGCCTGTAGTCTCAGCTACTCAGGAAGCTGAGGTGGGAGGATTGCTTGAGCCCCAGGAGTTTGAGGTTATAGTGAGCTATGATCATGCTATTACACTCCAACCAAGGCGTGAGAGGGAGGGAGAAGATACTTTAAGTACCAATAAAGCCCCCTCTGTACCTTTTTCCAATTGAAGTCTCCTTTCCTTTTCCCCAGATGTAACCATTGTCTCAATTTATGGTATATCTTTTATTTTTTTCTTGAGTTGAAGTCTCACTCTGTCACTCTGAAGTCTCACTCTGTCACCAGGCTGGAGTGCAGTGGCACACTCATGACCACCCCAGTGTTGGCCTGCTGGACTCCGGCAATCCTACCTCAGTCTTCCAAGTAGCTGGAACTACAAGAGCACACTACCATGCCCCACTAATTTTTTATTTATGGTAGAGATGAGGTCTCAACAAATTGCCTGGGCTGGTCTCAAACCCACGGACTCAGGCAATCCACTTCTCTAGGCCTCCCAAAGTGCTGGGATTACAGGCTAAGCCACCAAGCCCAGCCTGTGCATAATTTTTTATATGTATGTATACACCTCTAAAGGATACATAGTATAATATATGATATTGTTTTGCTTTGCTTTAAAACTATGCTATCTTGAGCAAAATACTAACAAAACTGAATTCACTAACATATCAATTGGATTATGTACCATAAACAAGTAGAATTTATCTCAGGGAAATCAGGTTGGTTCATTATATAAAAATCAATCAATTTAATACACCATGGTAATAGAATAAAGGGCAAAAACAACACGATCATCTGAATAGACACAGAAAAAGCATCTGACAAATTCCAACCTCCTTTCATGATTAAAAAAACACGGAGCAAACTGGAATAGAAGGAAATTTCCTCAAACCGGTAAGGGGCATCTATATAAAACTTAGCTAACTGTACTTAATGGCGAAAGACTGAGAGCTTTTTGCCTAAAATCAGACATAAGAGAAGGAAGGATATCTGCTCTTGCCACTTCTATTCAACATTGTACTAGAAGTTGTTGCCAGTGAAATTAAGCAAGAGAAGAAAACAGGCATCTAGATTAGAAAGGAAGAAATAAAACTATTTGTAGCTCACTTGTTGTATATAGAAAATACTGAGGAATCCACAGAAAACTGTTAGAGCTAATAAATAGTTTCTGTAAGATTGCAGGATACAGGATCAATATGCAAAATAGTATTTCTATACATTAGCAGTGAACAATCTGAAAATGAAATAAACGCTCAGGAACAAATGTAACAAAAGAAGTTTAGAATTTAGAAAAGATCATTTCATTTGTGCTTGATGACAGAAGTTTGTGGCAGCCAGCTTCAGATTTTTAAAAATTTTCTCCAGCTCTCAGTATTAGGAAAGTGAGAAATGTGCTGATTGTAAATGTGTTTATATTGCTAAGATGATAATACTGCTCATTGCAATCTACAGATTCAGTGCAGTCCTTATCAAAATCCTAGCTTGGTATTTTGCAGAACCTGGGAAGCCAATTTCAATAACTCATGCAAATGAAAGGGACCCAGAATAGCCAAAATAACCATGAAAAAAAAGAGCAAAGTTTGGAGTACTTCTCCTTTTTTTGAGTTGGAGTCTCACTTTGTCACCCAGGCCGGAGTACAGTGGCACGTTCCCCTGGTCACCGCAGCCTCGACTTGCTGGGCTCAGGCGATCCTTCTGCCTCAGCCTTCCAAGTAGCCAGAACTACAGGCACGCACTACCACGCCCGGCTAATTTTTGATTTATTGTAGAGACAGGTCTTGCCAAGTTGCCCAGGCAGGTCTCAAACATGCGGGCTCAGGCAATATACTCGCCTTGGCCTCCCAAAGTGCTGGGATTTCAGGCTGAGCCACTGAGCCTGGCCTCCTTCCCAATTTTAAAACTAACTACAGAGTACAGTAATGAAGGCATTTTGGTACTGGCGTAAGGATAACCTATAGATTGTTGGAATAAAATTGAGAGTCCAGAGATAAACCGATACATTTTTGGTCAGTTTTCAACAAGGGTGCCAAGACAATTAAAACTGGGGAAAGAATAGTCTTTTCAACAGATGGCACATGGACAACTGGGGAAGCACATGCAAAAGAATGAATTTAAACCCCTACCCTATATCATACACAAAATTTAACTCAAAATGGGTCAAAGACTAATGTAAGCTAAAATTACAAAATAAAAGTGTAAAAAATTATTTTCTTAAAATATAGGCGTGAGTCCCTGTGATCTTTGAGTAGGCAATGATTTCTTAGAAATAACACCAAAAATATAAAGAAAAAATAGATAAATTAGATTTCATCAAAATTAAAAACTTGTGCATCAAAGGACAATATCAGAGTAAAATAACAGCCTGCAGAGTGAAAGAAAAAAATATTCATAAATCATATCTGATAAGGGACTAGAATCTAGAATATTATATAAATAACTGGTAAAATTCAGCAATAAAATAAAAATGGATAAAGGATTTATTTTTTTAATTTTTAAATTTTTTGTTTTAAAGATGTGGGGTACAATTCAGGGTTAGTTATACAAATGTTCATTATGCAGGTACCCTTGTTGATGAGGTGTGCCACCCCCACCCCCTCTGGCAGTTTCCCGCTACTGCCAATCCTATTCTTACAGTATTATGATAATTGTTCAAGGTCCACTTATGAGTGAGAACATGTGATACTCAGTTCTTTGTTTCTATGATAGATCCTTTAGTATTATAGCCTCTGAGTCCATCCAAGTTGCTGTGAAGTTCATAATTTTGTCCTTCTTTGTGGCTGCATAATATTCCATCATGTATATCTACCACTTTTTTTATCCAGTCCTCTTTCGCTGGACAGCACAGTTGGAAAGGATTTCAATAGACATTTCTCCAAAGAAGTTACACAAATGGCCAATATACACACAAAAAGATGCTCAGCATTGTTAGTCATTAGGGATATATCAATCAAGACAATGAGATACTATTTTGAAAATACCTACTAGAATGGCTAGATAAAAAGATGGACAATGACAAGTGTTAGCAAGGATGTTGGGCAGTTGGAGCCCTCATACAATGGTGGTGTATACTCCTAAGAACCTACTCAAGAGAATTGAAGCTGTAAGTCTTATATAAAAATTTGCACACAAATGTTCACAGCAGTATTATTTATAATAGCCAAAAAAATGGATGCAACCTAAATGTCTGTTATCTGATGAATGGATAAACAAAATGTGATCTATACATACAATGGAATGTCATTCAGCTATAAAAACAGATAAAGCACAGCATGAAAGAACCTTGAAGATATGCTGAGAAGGAAGCCATATGCAAAAGGCTGCATGTTATATGGTTCCATTTACTTGGAATGTCTAGAATAGGCAAATATATAGAGATAGAAAGTAGTAGATTAGCGGTTGCCTAGTACTGGGGGAGACAGGAATGGGGAGTGACTAATGTTGGGTACAGGTTTCTTTTGGGGTGATGGAAATGTTCTGGAACTAGATAGTAGTGATGGTTGCACAACCTTGTGAAAATGCTAAGTACTAGTAGAATTGTACACTTTAAAAAGTTGAATCTTATGGAATGTGAATCATACTAATTTAAAAGCAAAGGGGGAATATGAATAAATACTCCTATGATGTAATAGGTAGACAACCCAATTAAAAACGGGCAAAATATGGCTGGGCTCGGTGGCTCAGCCTGTAATCCCGCGCTTTGGGAGGCTGAGGTGAGTGAATTGTCTGAGCCCGCGGGTTTGAGACCTGCCTGGGCAACTTGACGAGACCTCATCTCTACAATAAATCAAAAAAATTAGCCAGGTGTGGTAGTGCGCACCTGTAGTTCCAGCTATTTGGAAGGCAGAGGCGGGAGGATCACCGGAGCCCAGCAGGTCGAGGCTACAGTGGCTGGGAGCAGCCACTGCACTCCAGTCTTGGCGACTGAGTGAGCTCCAACTCAAAAACAAACCAAAAAAAAGGGCAAAATAGATATCATGACATTTCACAATCATAAATCTTAATAGTTAACATTTGAGGGATAGTTATGTGCCTAGTATTAAACATTTTACATAAAAATTTGTAGTCTTTACAAGCAACCTTGGGGATAGCTTCTATTGTTATTTCCATTTTATATGTTTAGAAATAGGGCCTGGTTAAGTAATTGAATATTCTGGCTAATGAGTTTTGGACTAAGATTCAAGAGCTCACTTTTTGTTCACTATACTAAGTCCTGTATATAGTATATTATGGTATACTACTTACCATTCTTACTCAGGTCTCTGTGTAGACACTTCATTTCACAGGGCTGACTAACCATCTGCACCATGCCTGTTTTTCTCATTTCCAGATCTATTAATGAGATGAAACGGTTGGAGGAAATGTCATATATGTTTCAGAGCTCTGGAGTCAAGTGCCACTCTCCAGAACCAAAATCCCAAACAGAAGGGGGTGAAGATTCAGAGGGCAAAGAGCAACCATGGGAAATGGTGATGGATAAGAAACACTTTAAGCTGTGGCG
Organism: Cephalopachus bancanus; assembly: GCA_027257055.1. Taxonomy (NCBI): domain Eukaryota; kingdom Metazoa; phylum Chordata; class Mammalia; order Primates; family Tarsiidae; genus Cephalopachus; species Cephalopachus bancanus. The sequence goes on along the minus strand of JAPVLO010000543.1, from coordinate 611,169 downwards.
GCGCCCAATTACAGGAACTCACCTTTACCAGTACCGAGGTGAGCCCAGTGTGGCTGCCTTTTTAGTGTGTTTGATGACTGCTCAGGTGCACAGGACTTCTGTTCCTCATACATTTCTGAACTGTTCTATTCTGGTTTTTTCTCAGAAAATTTACTATGGTTTTATGTTTTCTTTTTCTCCTGGATGTCAAGTGTCTCAGTGTCTTCTTTACTATAGGTCATCTTTGTCTGTCTTTATTGCTCAAAAATGACTTCTGGTGAACCTGCCTTTAAGATCTGTTAGTACTTTAGAATTGAAATGCCAGTTAGGTGATAGGAATAAGACATGTGACAGGAGTGTGGCAAGCATCCCTTATTTTTTCTTGTCATTCTAGTTTTTGGAACCTACACGGATGTGACACCTCGGCAGTTCTTTAATGTTCAGGTGAGTTAATTTTTCTCTCCAGATTTGGAGCCTCTCAGCCTTTCATTGTCCACATGAAAACCAGTTACCACTGACTCAGGTGACACTGACTTCCCTCCATCTGTCTATACCTCTCATCCTATATCACAGAGCATCTGGGTAAACATTTGACTTGGAATTTATCTGTCCTATGGAAATGGGACTAATTCTACCCCTTCACAGGACTTTTGGGAAGGAGTGAGTTTGAATGCTTTAACGTATTTATAAGGTTTTATTGATTTATTTTTTTCCCTGAGCAATTTGAGAGTAAGTTATATATATCATAGCCCTTTATTCCTAAATCCTTCACTGTGTATTTCCTGAAACTAGACATATTCTCTGAACTAACCATGGTGCCATCATTAAAGTCAGTACATTTAATATTGATTCAACACTTATGTAATATGTTTATATTCCAGTTTCATCAGTTGACCCAGTAATGTCCTTTATAGCATTTTCCCCTTCAGTACAGATCCAATCTGGATTCCATTTAGTTGTTGTATCTTTTTAACCTCTCTTAATCTGGAACATTTTTATACTGAAGTATTTATTTAATAAAGGTGTAGAGTATCTGTTCAAAGACTGCTTTTCTCTTTGAGTATAAGATGTTTAAAACAGAAATGAAAAGGGGAGGTGAGACCACCCAGAATTGTACACAAAAATTTTTTTCCTTCCTGAATTTTTCATTTGTTTGCCATTCTTACAGTAACTAGTTTGCTGGCTATAATATGAACTAGTAATATGCAAGTACACTTTCCTCTAAGCACTGAGTTTTGCCAATTTCATTGAATTCTTTTTTTTTTTTTGAGTCAGGGTCTCATTCTGTTTCCCAGTCTGGAGTACAGTGGCACAGTCATGACTTACCACAGCCTAGACCTCTTGGGTCTTCCACCTCAGTCTCCTAAGTAACTGGGCATACATGTGCATGCCACCATGCCTGGCTAATTTTTTTATTTTTTGTAGAGATGAGGTCTCGCTGTTTTGCCCAGGCTGGTCTTGAACTTCTGGAATCAAGTGATCCTTCCATCTCAGCCTCCAAAAGTGTAGGGATTACAGACATGAGCCACCGTGCTCGACCACCATTGAATTTTTGTTGGTTTCAATACATATGATATGTCCGTCTTAATTGGAAATTCTTCAGTTATTAGTAATGCCGGAAATTTTACCAAATTTGCTACTTGTGTTTTTTGTGCCAGGTGCCTGCTCATACTTTCGGATTTTTTGTCTGTTTAAAACTTTTTTAGAATTGTCTTGCCCTTCTACATTTGTATTACTATATATCTTCCCCAGATGTACCTATTAAGTATTTTTTTCTTATACTTTTCCTTGGTATGACTTTTTCTTTTTAAGGTTTACCTTCAGTGTATTGATAGACTAACTTTCAGTGTAATCATTGTAATGATATTGGCCTATAGCAAGGGATTGTAAAAGAATTGTCTATAGTAAACAGTTGTATCTCTCACACTTTAGCATTGTCTGTTAGCTCAGGTTATTTATTTATTTATGTATCATTTTTTTTAGTTAGAGTCTCACTCTGTCGTCCAGGCTGGAGTGCAGTAGCATGCTCACGGCCATCCCAGTGTCAACTTGCTGGGCTCAGGCGATCCTTCTGCCTCAACTTTCCAAGTAGCTGGAACTACAGGCATGCGCTACCGCACCCAGTTAATTTTTTATTTGTTGTAGAGACAAGATCTCGCTGGGTTGTCTGGGCTGGTCTCAAACCCGTGGGCTCAGGCAAACCACTCGCCTCGGCCTCCCAAAGTGCTGGGATTACAGACTGAGCCCAGCCAGGTCAGATTATTATTTCCACATAATAAAGTCCTTGGGTCAGAGGCCAAAGTGTCTAGAAAGGCTGCATTTTTTGGGGGGGTCTTCTTGGGTCTTCATGGTCATTTTTCTTTCTACAGCTGGACACAGAGTATAGAAAAAAGTGGGATGCCCTGGTGATCAAACTGGAGGTGATCGAGAGGGATGTGGTTAGTGGTTCTGAGGTTCTTCACTGGGTAACCCATTTTCCTGTAAGTGTTTTTACTTCTGGTTTTACTTCTATCAAGGCTGTCTGATGAAGAACACTAATCTTGCTCTCCATTTCTTCAGTATCCAATGTACTCACGGGATTATGTTTATGTTCGGCGGTATAGTGTGGATGAAGAAAACAACATGATGGTGTTGGTGTCACGGTATGTATGGCTGTCTGTGACTCTTCCTGAGTTCCTTTGTCTGTGCCCTTCCTTTATCGTATCTGACTTGCATGTTTTCAGTGCCCTGGGGAGTCTCCCATAAGCTCCCAGTAGCCAGTGTCTCATCTATCCAGCTAGATGAGTGCGCTGTGACTGTCTAAGAAACAAAATTTCAGTTAAACAGTTTCTTTGGGTTCCTTAATGTTGGTACTGGGAAAAAGAAGTTGCTGTCATTGATACAGTCTAGTGAGCCATAAATTACCAAAGGAATGTACTTCATTTTGGGAACTTAGTTTGCTTTCATTCATCTTAGTGATGCCTCTGTTTTGTTTATTTTTAAAATTAGAGCTACTTTTTAGGTCTTCCCCTTAGCCTTAGCTCCTCTGTTATTTTATACATACACTACTAGGAGTTTGCTTTACCTTTCATCCTTTTCAGAGCTGTGGAGCACCCTAGTGTGCCAGAGTCTCCGGAATTCGTCAGAGTCAGATCATATGAATCCCAAATGGTTATCCGTCCCCACAAGTCATTTGATGAGGTGAGTTTTATCTCACCTGAAAGATCATGTGTCAAGACTTTGGGATTTTCTCAAGGAATGACTTTTATCTGAACTAGGGAGGGGTTGTGACCCGTAATTTGCATTCTCAACAGAAGCTGATACTGCTGGTCTGGGCACCATATTTTGGGAGCTCCTGCTGTAGGGTGATAGACCTGGAAGACCCCCAAGGACAAAGTAGTGATGATACTTTGAATCCCTTTTATCTGAGAGACAATTACGAGAAGGTGATAGCCATTGACTGTAGCCTGTATCAGCAGTATTCTTCAGGAGCTAGAGCCTTCTCTCAACAGTTCACCACAATGGACAGAGCACTGAAGACCTTTCTGGATTTCGGCTTCCTTGTCTGTAAAGTAGGAGGGTTAGATTGATGCTCCCTGCCTTCTTTGAAATTCTGTGACCTAGCTGAGCGTGGTGGCTCACACCTGTATCCCAGTGCTTTGGGTGGCCAAAGCAGGAGGATTCTTGAGGCCAGGAGTTCAAGAGCAGCCTGGGCAACATAGCAAGACCCTGTCTTTAAGAAAAAAAAAATTAGCCGGGCATGGTGGCATGTGCCTGTAGTTCCAGCTACTTGGCAAGTTGAGGCAGGATGATTGCTTGAGGCTAGAAGGTTGAGGCTGCAGTGAGACAAGATTTTACCAGTCTGGGTGACAAAGGGAAACCCTGTCTTAAAATACATACATACCCACAATTCTGTGACCTGTCTTTGAAAATAATATATACTTCAGATTCATGAGTTGTTTGGTTTTGTTTTTGTTTTTAAATGAAATCTCCTTTGAGTGTACATATTGATTCCAGTGGTTGTTGTTTTTAGTTCCATTTCACCTTATAATGGCTTTGTTTGTCCCTATTTGCTTGTGTTTGTTTTAGAGCTATATGGACTGTGTTCTTTAGTTTTTTTTTTTTCATCAGGTTGTTTTATTTATACCACCTGAAGTAGGACCTGCACTATAATGGAGACAGTAGTTCACCCCAGTCAATGTGATATTTGATTCTCTTTTTTTTTTGATTCAGAGTCTCACTTTGTCACCCAGGCTGAAGTGCAGTGGCACACTCATGGCCATCCCAGTGTCAACTTCCTGGGCTCAGGTGATCCTTCTGCCTCAGCCTTCCAAGTAGCTGGAACTACAGGCGTGTGCTACCACACCCGGCTAATTTTTTGATTTGTTGTAGAGATGAGGTCTCGCCAAGTTGCCCGGGGTGGTCTTGAACTCAGGCTCAGACAGTCCACTCGCCTCGGCTTCCCAAAGTACTGGGATTACAGGCTGAGCCATCAAGCCCGGCTTTTTTTTTAGAAAAAGAATAAGTAGTACAGAATAGAAACTATCTGAATGTAGACATATTTCATGGAACTTTTGTTTGCTTACTTATGTGCATATGAGTGTGTATAAGAGAGAGAACTAGGTTGCAGAATAAAAAGGATGAGAGAACTAGGTTGCAGAGTAAAAAGCATTATTTAAAAAGAGTTACGATTAAAATGTTTGACGGTCACCTTGCTTTAGACTGTAAAAAAGGAGGTAAGGCCATCTGGCTAGTTACCTTTAGGAAGGGGAGACTGGGGCAGGCTAGAACAGTGTGTGAGGAAAACTCAGGCCTTTCTTTATTCCTTTTGCTGTTTTTGAGTTTTGAACCCTGTACATGTGTTGTCTATTTGAAAAAAAGTGATCTGAGTTCCAGCATTGCTGCTTTTAGAAACCATGTCCATGAAACAGCATAGTTTAGTACTTAGCATAGTATGTTACATCTATTAGGTACCTTTTATTTCTTTTAGCTGGGTTGGGAGAACAATAAGAATTATCAATGTACTTTTTTAGTATATTTGCATCAGGCTCTTATGAAAAAGGTGAGACTTGAGATGTACCTTGTCAAAGGCAGACAGGAGAGATAGAAGAAAGCAGGAAGGACACTGGGGGTAGAAGACATGATTCAGGCAAAGAAAAGATAGGAATGAACCTTATATGTGCTCAGAGACTCATGTGATTAGAAAGGAAGGTAGAGGTTAGGGAGGAATGATAAATTACACTGACTGTGTACAAAGAGTACTTAAAAACCAGGTAGTTTGGACTTACCAGATGAAAAGTAGATGTTTGAGCCAAGTTATAGTGTTTTGTTTGTTTTAGTTTTTATTATGGAAAAATTTGAATGTATACAAAATACGTAGATGTAGACAGAATACTATAGTAAGCCCTATGTATCTGTCTCTAGCTCTGATTGTCAACTCATGGTCTAACTCATTTTATCTGTACCTTTTCCCATTCCCCTGATTATTTTGAAACAAATTCTAGCTTTACTATAGAAGAACCTAATTCTATAGATATTTTAGTATATCAGAAAAAGGATAGATATGATTTTTGGAAACATAACTGCAATGCCATAATCACATATAAAATAATTGAAAATAATCCCTAATATCATATCTTGTCAGTGTTCAAATTTTTCTGATCATGAATTTTTGTTTGTTTGTTTGTTTGTTTGTTTTGAGTTGGAGTCTCACTCTGTCGCCCAGACTGGAGTGCAGTGGCCGCTCCCGGCCACCGCAGCCTCGACCTGCTTGGCTCCGGGGATCCTTCTGCCTCAGCCTTCCTAGTAGCCGGAATTACAGGCATGCGCAACCACGCCCAGCTGATTTTTTGATTTATTGTAGAGATGAGGTCTCGCTGCCCAGGCGGGTCTCGAACCCGCGGGCTCAGGCAATCCACTCACCTCAGCCTCCCAAAGGCGTGGGATTACAGGCTGAGCCACCGAGCCCGGCTATGAATTTTTTTATAGTTGGTTTATTTCATCAGGATTCAAATAAGATCTAGATATTGGAGTTCATTCCTACTGTCTTTTGAGTCTTTTAAATTCAGCTAAGTCCCTCTCCTCTTTTTTCTGGCATTTGCATTTGTTGTAGAAACAAAGTTGTGTGTCCTGGATCTTGCCGATTGTATCCCCTGAGTGTTCATGGTGTCATTTAGCATGGTCTTCTATCTTTTGTATTTCTTGGATACTGGCAGGTAGATTTAGAGGCTTGAACAGATTCAGGTCGGTTGGTTGGTTGTTTTGGGCAAGACCACTTTATAGGGAGGCAAGTACTGTCTGATTGTCACTTTCTTTGTGGATTTAAAAGCTATTGATTATTGCTTAAATCCATTCTTTCATTAGGGGTTATAAAACACTGATTTTGTAATTCTTTCGTTTCTTTATTAGCTGAACTACTTTAGAGAAAATTTTTCTCATCAGTGATTTGGTTTCCTATAGTTCATATAGGAAAGGAAAGTAAGAGAAATGTTTTATTTATTTTCTTTTTCACAAGTTTCAAAATAAAATTCTGTAATGGGTTGATTCCTTCAATTAAGGATCCTCTAAAGTAAGAGTTTTTGTTTTTATTTTTGTGTTTTTAAGAAGTATCATTAGAAACACAGATTTAAACATATTGTTAGTTTTAATTTATTACAGTTATTCTTATTGGTGCTCAAATTAACCCCAATTTTGACCACTGGGAGTCTCTTGTTGTCTCATGTCTTTTTGACATAACCCCAGAAGCTTTTTTGCTTTCTGCTTTATAAGATGTTCCAGGTTCATCTTTATTTTTAGCTTTAAATCTGGAAATAAGCAATTCTTCAGAGAGTCCTGGTTCCTTTTAGTGGAAAATAGCATTTACATACCACAGTTTGGCTGCTAGAAGCTTTTAGGTTGGTTTTTAGGCCTTTTCAAAAGGTAGAACTAAGCAATATGTTTTATTTGTATGTTTATCTTTAAGATAAAACATACTGAGCACTGCATGGTGTCTCACACCTGTAATCCCAGGACTTTGGGAGGCTGAGACAAGAGGATTGCTGGAGCTCAGGTGTTCAAGACCAGCGTGGGCAACATAGCAATACCTCTTCTCTGCAAAAATAGAAAATAAAAATTAGCCAGGCATGGTGGTATGTGTCTGTAGTCCAAGCTACTCAGGAAGCTGAGGTGGAAGGACAGTCCGAGCCCAGAGGGTCGAAGCTGTGGTAAATTGTGATCATGCCACCATACTGTAGCCTAGGTGACAGTGAGACCCCCAACTCAAAAAAAAAAAAAAGACAACAAATCCTAAATGTATATTAATACTTTTAACTCAAATTCAGAATATGGAGTTTTGTTTTGTTTTTGGTTTTTTTTTTTCAGTCGGAGTCCCACTCTGTCACCCAGGCTGGAGTGTAGTGGCATGCTCATGGCCACCCCAGCATCAACCTGCTGGGCTCTGGCAATCCTTCCGCCTTAGCCTTCCAAGTAACCAGAACTATAGGCATACGCTACCGCACCTGGCTAATTTTTAAAAATTTATTGTAGAGATGAGGTCTTGCCAAGTTGCCCAGGCTGGTCTTGAACCTGTGAGCTCAGGCAGTCTCCTCACCTCGTGCTGGGATTACAGGCTTGAGCCACCATGCCCGGCCTGGAATGTGGAGTTTTTATTTACATCTTACATTTATTATCTTTCCCTGTGCTGTAAAACTCAGTTCCTGACACAAGTAGCTACTCATTTGCTCTAACCCAAAATAGGCGCACAACAACTTCAGAATAACAATACCAACAAGATTACAGTAATATGAAAAATACAAATTTATGTCTTTTTGTCCTCAGGATATGTGCACTATATACAAACTACTGAGTTTTAAAGACACTTGAGGCTGGGTACTTGAGACTTGAATGATACACACCTGTAATCCCAGCACTTTGGGAGGCCCAAGCAGGAGGATTACTTGAGCCCGGGAGTTTCAGAACAGCCTAGGAAACATAGTGAGACCTTGTCTCTACAAAAAAATAAATAAATTAGCCAGGCATGGTGGCATGAGCCTATAGTCCCAGCTACTGAAGAGGCTGAGGTGGAAAAATCACTTGAGCCCACGAGTTTGAGGGTGTGGTGAGCTGTTATCATGCCACTACACTCCCTGGGCTACAGAGTGAGATCCTGACTCAAAAAAAAAAAGATACTTTAAATAGGTCCTGTTTGTGTAATTTCCCTACCAATTCAGTAACAATTAGGTTCCTTATTTTCCACTTTACTTTTGATTTTTAGGTATTGCTAAATTTAATTTTGTTTTCTTAAATTAAGAAAAATATTTGTTTCCAAAATCAGATCTATAAAATAAGGAATACTCAGAGTAATTTAGATTGTATCCCTCTTTCTTCCACCCCCCAGTTCCTGCCTTTTTCCTATAGGTAACCATTGTTTTCATTTTTGGCTTCTTTTTCAAAATAAAGCAGTAGTAGATGAGAATCCAGGTCTGTTAACTTCCTAGTCCAAAAGTAGATAGAATCATTCAAAATCTTTTGCATGTATTGACTCCTGTAGTTTTATAACCAGGCTTTGTGGTGGGTTCTGCTACTATTCCTATTTTATAGGCTTTACCTTTCTTTCCTCTTAACTTCCACAGTATTCAGTCTGTGTCTCTGTTATGGCAGCTTTTAATCCTGTTATCAGAAGCTCCTGAGGTCAAGGACTGGAGCAGGCTTGTTTATAGTACCTAGCACAGTGCCAGACATACAGCAGCCTTTCAAATATATGTTGAGTAAATGAATAAAAGATTAAACAGTTCACTCAGGAAAAAAAGAAGATAGATTTTGCTGTAAAAACTCTAGAGTTTTAAACTGTAGCTCTGCCATATGGAGTTGTGACCAGTCTGCTTTAAAAAAAAGAGTGCAGACATAAAAGTAGCTACCTCTTATCCCCTTGGGTGGAGTCTAATTGGCTTAGACTTCTCTTAGGATCAGGACACCTGTAAATCTCCATAATCCCATGTCCTTTGCTGTATCAGACAATGAGAGGGCTGAGCCACGAACATAGTGGATGCATGGCCCTGCAGTCAGAATTCTTAGTTCTCTCACTGAGTATGTGAGTGACCTTGGGCAAAGTTACTTAACCTCTTTGTGTTCAATTTCCCATCTGTAAAATGAGGATAGTTGTACATACATTTTAGGGTTGTTGTGAGGAACTGAAGCAGTTCCTGGCACACAGTAAATGTTATATAAATGTTTGCTGTTACTAATAATGGTCGTAGAGTTAATATCATTCTGGTAACAATTAAGATCTATAAACTGTAAACAATGGGGATATGTGTTGGGAGTCCTCAAGAGACTGTCCCACCCCTGTTTGAATATTTGCTAGAAGGACTTGTACTAGTTATATTCACTGCTAAGTTCTGTGACAGTGACATAGTGAAGATACACAGCTGGATTGTAAGAGTAAAAGACACAGGAGGAGTTGGCAGGAACCCATGTAAGGCTTTCTTCCCCAGAAGTGAAATGCAGCAATATATGTGCAATGTTTTCTTGCCCATTGGAGACTCAGTACCTAAAGATTTTATTGGAAGCTGGTCACATAGCACCTTCTGTTTAGCACAAACCAGAATTCCAGACCCCCAGAAGCAAAGACTAAACCACATAGTTTGCACATTCTAGGCACTGAGAGCTCCCCTTATCAGTTAAGTTTTGACTGGGAACACTCCAGGAGCCAAATTGGCCAAGGATCAGTCTTGCAAGCAGGCCTTTTTAGGGATAGCAGTCTCTCACACCTTCAGTGTTAACTCTTTTCTGCACAGGGTAAAAAAATGGTACTTCCTGCTCCAGAATTAGTTTATGGTTATTCTGTAGCACTGGAGATAGAGATTGTGATGGGTAATTCAGGCACACTCAATTTTGCCTTTTTTTTTTTCCAGAATGGCTTTGACTACTTGTTGACATACAGCGACAATCCCCAGACTGTGTTTCCTCGCTACTGTGTTAGTTGGATGGTTTCCAGTGGTGAGTAGGAATGTGTAACAGAGCCTGGAACCTGGCTTGAGCATTAAATTTTGCTCTGTGTTTTTAATGGTAGCAAGATTAATAATACTTGTCTCAATGGAGTTTCCTGTTGAGGAAATTTAAACACTCATTCAAGCTTCCTTGATATCTTCATAGTGTTCTTGAAGAATTTTTCTTCTTCAGTAGTGTTGAAGAATACTATGAAGATATCAAAGCTTTCAGGTGGGGTTTGAAGGGATAAGAATTATAGGGTCACAGAAAGGAAGCTGTATGCAGAGGAGAGTGGGGTTTTTGTTTGTTTGTTTGTTTTAGTGGGAGTCTCACTCTGTTGCAGAGTCTGGAGTTCAGTGGTACGCTCATGGCCCCTGCAGCCCTGACCTGCTGGGCTCAGGCGATCCTTCCATCTCAGCCTTCCAAGTAACTGGAACCATAAGTATGTGCCACCATGCTCAGCTACTTTTTTGATTTATTGTAGAGACGAGGTCTCGCTAAGTTGCCGAGGCTGGTCTCAAACCCCTGGGTTCAGGCAGTCCTCTCACCTCTGCCTCTCAAAGTGCTGGGAATACAGGTGTGAGCCACCGTTCCTGGCTAGTTTTTAAAACATTGGCTTCAGTGCCTTAAATATGAACTGTACATTATTTAAAATTTTTCTTCTTCAGTAGTGTTGAAGACTGTAAGATCTGGCATAGAGAATGTGATCATAGGGTAGTCACCTGGCGAAAGGGGCACAAAGGCAACACGTCTCAGCTGTAACTGCACCTTTCTACTATTTTGTCAAGAAAGCATTCTCATGTGATTTCTTCCTTTTTGTTCTCTATAGGCAGCTGCTTCTTTAGGGAGAATGGAGAGATTAGGTATTTCTGTTTGAGATTAGGTATTTTGTTAGATATTTGTGGCTATTTTGGCCATGCTGTTGATAAGTGATATTTTAATCACCTAAAAAGAACCTTTTGGGATATAAGTGGCCTGATCAGTACCCCTTTTCAAAGGTTTAGAGTTTATGAGTTGCTTTTACAACCTATGCATAGGGAACATATTCTGGGAGGCAGCTGTCAGGCTATGATATCTGTAAGGAAGAGCTAGCTCCCTATCATGAAAGAGATAGGGCCTTATAATTTTGAACTTACTCTTGGTTTGTATGTCAGCTCAACCAGCTTCCCCTGTTTCCCAACAGGCATGCCAGATTTCCTGGAGAAGCTGCACATGGCCACTCTGAAAGCCAAGAACATGGAGATTAAAGTAAAGGACTATATCTCAGCTAAGCCTCTGGAAATGAGTGGTGAAGCCAAGGCCACTGCGCAGTCCTCTGAGCGGAAGAGTGAGGGTAGTTGTGGCCCTGCTCGGATCGAGTATGCCTGAAGGGCTTCAGAATAAGAAGGAATAGGCACTCCTTGTCCTGTCTTGGTCCCTTGTCACCCTGCTACAGAATGGGGACATGCCACATGTATTAGAAGGCGTCTGCTGTATCTAACAGTGCAAGATAATTTAATAACTGGTGTCTGATTTCATTCGGAGCCCTTATTGCTCTTTTATCAAAACAGTGAGAAGAAGGCTACATCTGTGGGAGTGTTGCCATATTCTCAGGCCAACCATTTTGAAAATCAGTATTTCATTGAGCTAATCTGGAATGAACCTCTCACCTCAGGCCACTGCGGGATGGCCTCCATTTGCTTTCTCTGAGTAGTTCCTCTGCTGACATTCCAAATCTACCACTGGTTGTGCAGCACTTTGGATTTCCTTCAGTTCTGCAGGTCCACCTGGAAAGTGTTGTTGGCTGGTTGAGTCTCAAATGAGGGGTCGCCGGGAGTGCTCTTGGTAACGGTCTTGATGTGAATGGGTGTGAACGATACTTGGCTATGTTATTAAGTGCCTTGTCCTCACCTTGCTTTTATCTTTAGGGACATGGAGTTTGTACCAAGCAGTTTCTCTCCCTGCCTGCATAGTATCTACCACCCATTGACTCACCTTACCCAAAGCAGTTTCCTTTGAATGGGTCAATTATTCTATATGTGTGCACTATATTCATTGGATCATTGCCTCCTTCCTAATCTTAGCCCATTTACCAAGAGCACTGAGAGATGAATCCTCTTAGTAAGTAGCTTCCTGTATCATCAGTGTTTTTATGGGGTCACTGGAGAGGTTTCAAACATCACAGTTAAATTTAATTTAGATTTATTTAACCTTTGTGTCAGAAAGAAGGAGTTGGGGAGTTGAATGGAATTTCTCCATAGTCCCACTGCGTAGAAAGCATCATTTTGCTTTAGGCATTATTTTTCACATTTCAGATTTTACTCATCCTTCTCAGAAGGCATAAGGCAGAGGAATGGGGGTTAGGCCACGCCCTTGGCACTCTCATGTCTGTAGACAAGCTGTGTGAACATGTAGCATATGTAATCTTGCCCAAATACTAATACAGTAGGGGTGTGGTTTGTGTGACCCTCTTGTTCCTCTAAAAAGTTTTTCCACCTCTCTTCAGAGCTAAAATAAAAGCAAACTACACTGTTCAGATAAGGTCACAATCAGATGGTATCATATTGGCCTAGCTGGTTTTGCTTATGGTCATGCGGCAATCTTTGGGAGATTAGGGATCAAGTTTTAAATCCTTCTCCTTCCATTTTTTCTGGAATCTAAATGGCCAGATTTTTCCTTTTTTTTCCCTGCTTGCTATCCTTTTGTGGTGTTAAAAATTAAGTGATCTAAATCTGAGACTAACTTAAACTCTTCCTTGGCCTTCTTGTTGCCTGTTCAGTTTTGTGCCAAGGAAATAACTGCCCCAGTGTTGTATGTCTTGCCTTCTCCAAGTCGTAGGCAGAACAGAGAGATGCATCAAGCAATCCTAGCCTCTTTTCATCAATCACTTCTCTTTTCCCCAGGACCTGACAAGCCAGCGAAGAGTCCTTGGGTTATATCTGAACTTAGCGCCTGCGATTGATTGTTGGGGTGTGAGTGGGTGTATGCATGACAGGGAGAGAGGGTGCGAGGGAGTGTGCGTGCATGCACAGGTGCTAAGGAGTTGCAGTTGCTCCATGTTCTGACTTAGGGCAATTTGACTCTGCACTTGGGGTCTGTCTGTACAGTTACTTAAGTCATTGTAATGATTTCACTCCTAACTGTGACATTTTTATCAAATGTGTGAATAAATAAATATATAAAGATTGGTACAAAAGAGTGTTTGTCTTTGGACAGATGGTGGTGGGGATATCTTCCATATTGAGCTTATTATCATTTCTGTCTGATCACAGAGTTAAATTTCTGTCCCAAGAGTTGGCAGGTGGAAGTAGCAGGGCTTGTTCTTTCTTGGTAGGTAGTGACTAACAAACAACTAGCCACCTTGTCTAGGTTATGAGCCCTTTCCAGGTGACCAGCTTGGCATCTGAAAATAAACCACCTATTTGCACTTCCCTATCTTGATCTGTTAACCCATGTCCTTTGCTTTTAAAGAAGGATCACTTTAATGGAAACAGTGCTAGAACTTAGCAGAGAGTAAAACTCAGGAGGGACTTGAGCAAGCATAAGGTCTAGATTTGAGGAGGGCCAGTTCTGCTAGAATGCTCTAGCAGTTTTGCTAGAATGCTCTTGAGTATTAACATGAGTTTTGAGCTTAATGTGTGATTTTGCCTGTGGGAAACACTAGTTGAACACAAAAGCACTCAGTTGAACTGAGCCATATAGGCATACACGGGATACACACTCCTGTGTAATCCAGTTTCCTGTCTGATTTCAGAGAACTGCCCACCTCATCTCAAAATTGCAAGCAATAGCCCTTCCAATAGCCACCCTGGCCCTGCACCTCACACTTCCTTCTCTTTCAGCCTTGTTTGTATTTTTCCTCCCTGTTCTCTTCTTTTTCTCTTTAACTTTTCTCTTACTTTGTCTTACCTTTGTTCTCTTCCTCTATGCATGGTGGTGGGTGTGGGAGCTGGGTGGGTAGGCCAGCAGGCTTCTGCAATAAACTGCAGGCCTTTTTCAAAGTTAAGTACTTATTATGTATTTCTGATCCACTTGACATGTATGAAACTGCTGTAATTTTTACATGTAACAAAGATTTTGAGTGTTGGGCACCTAAGCCCATTTCTCCATAAGCCTTATGGTTTTTGTTATGTGGTCTTGTTTAGTGCAGTGGCTTAGGAATGTGTGTCATGTGACAGCAGCACTGATTGTACTCTGAACAGGAGAATCATACAGTAGGAATGTAGTGATGCTTTCATAGCCATCATGGTCTTGGCCGTTACAAGAGTTCTCAGTGTGAGACTGGGTTGCATGCTAATGTGAGATTTTGAAAAATTTCATATATCCTGAAAAGTTGAAGGAATCATTTAAAAATCTACCTTGTATACCCTTCCCTACCCTTGTTGGTAGTTAACACCTTGCTGTGTGTGCACACATGGAACAAGGGGGCAAGGTGAGGTGCAAACCACATAAAATTTAACACAGATGGATAAAAAGAAAGCCTATAATACATGTTCTGTATGTACTTTTATTTTTTTTAATTTTTTTTTTTAGTTGGAGTCTCACTCCGTCGCCCAGGCTGGAGTGCAGTGGTACGCTCACGGCCACCCCAGCGTCGACCTGCTGGGCTCTGGCGATCCTTCTGTCTCAGCCTTCCAAGTAGCCGGAAGTGGAGGCATGCGCTACCATGCCCAGCTAAGTTTTGATTTATTGTAGAGACCAGGTCTTGCCAAGTTGCCTGGGCTGGTCTCGAACCCGCGAGCTCAGGCAATCCACTCACCTCAGCCTTCTAAAGTGCTGGGATTGCAGGCTGAGCCACCAAGCTCAGCCCCTATACGTACTTTTAAAATAACCATTTGAAAGTAAGTTACAAGCATGATATTTCATTCTGAAACACCTGAATGGTCTTTTTTATAGTAAGGATGTTCTGTGTAACCACAGTACCTTTAGCACACAAGATAACAGTGTCACAATATCTAATAATGCAGTTTATATTAAAACTTTCCCAGTTGCCTCCCAAGTGACTTTTACAGCTCCCCCAATTTGGGTATCATGTGTTCCATTTGTCTCTTTAGCCATTTTTCATCTGAAACGGTAGCCTGCCCTTCATAATGTAACTTCACCTGTGTTTCATCTAATACAGAATGTAGAGCAATGGTTCTTTGTTTTTTTTTTTTTTTGAGTTGGAGTCTCACTCTGTCACCCAGACTGGAGTGCAGTGGCTGCTCCCAGCCACCGCAGCCTTGACCTGCTGGGCTCTGGCGATCCATCCGCCTCAGCCTTCCAAGTAGCTGGAACTACAGGCATGCGCTACCACGCCTGGCAAATTTTTTGGTTTATTGTAGAGATGAGGTCTCGCCAAGTTGCCCAGGCGGGTCTCGAACCCGTGGGCTTAGACAATCCACTCACCTCAGCTTCCCAAAGGCGTGGGATTACAGGCTGAGCCACCGAGCCCGGCTGAGAGCAATGGTTCTTAAGTTTGGCTACACCTGGGAGCTTTGCAAACTCTCAAAGCCTGGGTCCCACCTCAAACCATCATAGTATTATATAGCACATGGTGTGAATGTGTTAAGATAGGTTATCGAGGTGTCAGTCTCCCTAGATACGCATACTACTAATGTAAGTCTTGTCACACTGTTGGCTTATATTGAGTTTGGGATTAATAAATAATCGGTGTCATTACTGAGCATCTGCTGTGCCAGTAATGCTTTTACCTAATCCTACAACCCTGTGAGTGTGTAGCGAGCCCTGTTTTATAGATGAGGAAATGCCTTCAGAGGTTAAGTAATACTCTTGCTCAAGGTCACACAGGAAGTGACGGACCCAGGATACAGACCTAGCTTTGACATTTCTAGATACCTGTGGCAGCATGGCTTACAACTTAGGTAAAAGTTTCTCATGAACTGCCTTCCTCTGGGATAGTTGAATTGTTTTGAAGCTTGGATTACAGACTTTCTTTTTATCCATCTGTGTTCAATTTTATGTGGTTTATACCTCACCCACCCCCTTGTTCCATGCCATATCTTAGCCAATTGCTTGAGCTTTGTCTCTTTCTGTGAGTATCTGAAGCACAAATATCATTTTCCTCCTGAAATCTTCAGGATCTGCACCACTCCCAGTGCCACATGGTCTAATACAAAGGCATGGGGATCAGGCACTCTTGGAGAAACCTTGAAATAACATTTTCTAAAAGTATTTAATTTCAAAGTAACCAGTCTTTGTACCCATCATGGTAGAAGTCTAAAAATTTTTTTCAAAATGAAAATAACTTAATAAAATCTGAGAACTATGATTTCTAATGAATAAACTTGAAAGTCTTATAAAAATTAAAGAGTACCGTGTGGATGAAAGGGATCTTAATGTAAAATGTACTATTCCCACAAGCCTCAATGGGTACTTGAGAGCATCATTCTGTGGGGAGCCAGCCCCCCAAAAGAGATTTAGAGGGTCCCTGGAAGGTGGGGCAGTGTCGGCGAATATTCTGGGAGAATTAGAAGGGAAGAAAGAGACTGGACTCTGTCTAGTGCAGAAGCCGATTCTGTAGTAGGGATAGATATTAAAAGAAAGCAAGATGGAGGCATAGATATAAAGAGAAAGAAAGAGAAAGAAAGAAAGTGGACAACTGTTCAGTGAAATGAGCAGAAGCCGTTTATTGGGACCCGTCGTGAGTCTTTTATCCCAAACTTTCACATGTTAAATCACAAGACTTTCACGTGGGCACAAAGCCAGGTAGGTGAGGGGCATCCCCCACCCATCAGGCGTTTCCTTAGGAATGAGGAAGGGCAGCCCCAATCAAATCACAAGAGTTTACATGAACACAAAGCCAGGTGGGTGGAGGGCATCCTCACCCACCAGGCGTTTTCCTTAGCATGAGAAAGGACAATCTTAATCAAATCACAAGAGTTTACATGAACACAAAGCCAGGTGGGTGGGGGGGGGGCATCCCCACCCACCAGGCGTTTTCCCCCAAGCATGAGGAAGGACAATCTTAAAATTATTTCACTGTTCCTTATGCTTGGTTTATGTTCCTCAAAAGCAATACAACAGTTTTAATATCATAAAATCCTAATAGTCAATAACTTCTAAAACTTATGCATACCCAACACCTAATGACTGACTTAAATCCTAATACCTTTCTATTCTGTGTTAACTTTACCTGTACTATAAAAAACTCTTAATTATAGGTCAGTCCAGTCCAAAATGGACACTGGGCCCTTAGGAATGTGGCCCAGCCCAAAGTTCGTGCTGGGCCATTTCTGGTAACCCTAGATAACCATCTCATGCTGGAAACAGCTCTCTAAATGTATATACTAATTCTACAAATATATTTTTAAATCTTATAAAGAAGCTCGTATCACGTATACGCCTCCCAAATGTGATCTGAGTTTGAACTGTGTTAAGTTTAAAGCCGAAACCGCAGTGTGTGAGAAGCGGGAACAATGGATCCCTAGAGTCAGCTATGCCTGTCATATTCTCAGAACTTCATGCTTGGATCGTCAAAATCCCTACCAGTGGGTAATGCTAAACAAGGAAAGGAGGAGGGAATGGGCCTTCAGCTCCTGAACCAGCCTGGCGGTCTCAGGGTCCGCAGCCTGCCTGGATCCCTAACGCTCAGGCAGGCCTCCACGGCTGGCTCCCAACATCATTCAAACAGAATCTCCAGGCTATACCATCTGTCACAGTTGGCTTAATAACCTCAGGGTTGATTGTGGCCTACAAATGCACATAATTTTTTTTTTTTGAGTCAGTGACTCACTCTGTCACTCAGACTGGAGTGCGGTTGTGTGATCATAGCCTCAAACACCAGGCCCAGCTGATTCTCCCTCCTCGCCTCCTGAGTAGCTGGGACTTCAGGTGTGTGCCATTATGCCTGGATAATTTTTAAATTTTTTGTAGAGACAGAATCTCACTATGTTGCCCAGGCTGAAAAAAATAAGCAGGTAACTTATAAACTTTGTCATCTATTTTTAAAGAGCCTAACCATAACCTAAAAAGGTAGGCTGAGTGCTTGAAAGTAGTAATATTTGGATGTTTTGCAGCTAAGGCATTTTATCATATCTTAAAACTCTGTTGTGTATGGGAGTTAGGATTATGTTCAGCCTTGAGGGACAGAAACTCACAATATGATCAACAAATCTACTCTTGATTCTTGTGAATGTCGCTAGTCCAGGGTTGGTATGGTGGCCCGGCAGTCTAACCTGTCCCAGGCTCCTGCTCTCGTTTCACTTTTTTCATACAGCTTCCGCCAAGGTAGAGTTACAGTTTCATCAGAATTTGAGGGTGGAACCCAAGCATCCTGTTTTTTAAAGTTTCCAGGGAGCCTAGTATGTAGTAAAGTTTGAGAAGCACTGGTGAAGTGTTAAAAGTAGGACTCTGGAGCTAGAGTCAGGAGCTGCGTGACCCTGAAGAAGTTACGGAACCTGTGTCTCCTCATCTATAAAAGGGAAATGAGAGTACCTCCCTTATAGGGTTGCTGTGAAGGTGATGTAATACATGCAGAGTCCCTAGACTGGTGCTGAGACAGCACTCAATATGTTCTCACTGTGCTATCTTCACCTGATTGTACTTCTGGATGTACTGTAGTTTGTCAATGCCCTTTCTAAAATGTGGAGCACAGGACCAGACCCCCATTCACCTCCATGAAGGTGAGCACCAGAGAAAGGGACTGTGTCTGCTCATTGAGGGCTGTGTTCTCAGTGCTTCCGCGGGGTCTGCTCTACCTCCAGCGATCATGTCCGCGTTCTGCTAGTGGGAAGAAACAAGGAGAGACAATGCCCCATCCCTTTGAGGACACTCCCAACAGCATACCATTTCTACCTATAACCTAGTGGCCAGAATATAGTCAAAACAATACCCAGAGGCCAGACACAGTGGCTCATGCTTGTAACCCTAGCACTTGGGGAAGCTGAGGCAGGAAGATCACTTGAGACAGTCTGGGCAACATAGCAAGACTCTTACTCTACCAAAAGCAAAACCATACAACACACACACCCAGCTGCTGGGAAATAGAGTCTATATTTTAAGCAGCCATGTACCCAGTTAAATTCAGAGGCAATTTTACTGGGGAAGAAAGGGAGAATGATAGTGGGGGACAACTGGCAGTCTGCCAAATGACAGATTAAAAGAACTTTAAATGTATCACTTCAAAGGACTCTGAATGGTTCAGTTAAAAGGGGAAATATTGCCAGGAGCTATTGTAGAACTTTCAGTAGCCATTTTAGAATTAAGTAGATGTTTTAGACTTCCTGGGCATCAACATCAAACCAGTTGGTTCATAGTTCTGGGACCGTACCCCCCATCTTTGAAAACCGTAATGACCTTTAACCATGTCCAGCTAATGGTGCCTCTTCCCTCAGACTTTAGACAGCGTGTTGAGGACCCTCTGAAGAAACCTCTTTTTGGTCTCAGTCTCAGTGTCAGGACTAGGACACTCAGACTTTATGTCCCTGCCCTTGTTTTTGGAGTTTTGTTTCTGTTTTTTGAGTTGGAGTCCCACTCTGTCGCCCAGACTGGAGTGCAGTGGCCGCTCCCGGCCACCGCAGCCTCGACCTGCTGGGCTCCGGCGATCCTTCCGCCTCAGCCTTCCGAGTAGCCTGAATTACAGGCATGCGCTACTACGCCCAGCTGATTTTTTTATTTATTGTAGAGATGAGGTCTCGCTGCCCAGGCGGGTCTCGAACCCGCGGGCTCAGGCAATCCACTCACCTCAGCCTCCCAAAATGATGGGATTAAGACTGAGCCACCAAGCCCGGCTGTTTTTGTTTTTTTTAACTTCTACTTTGTAAACATGTGTCTTATATTTTTGTTGGCTGATTTGATTGCTGTCTTGAAATGCAAATGTTGTCTACATTGATGAAGTATCAAGAATGGCATAGTCAGCCGGGCTCGGTGGCTCAGCCTGTAATCCCGCGCCTTTGGGAGGCTGAGGTGAGTGGATTGCCTGAGCCCGCGGGTTCGAGACCCGCCTGGGCAGCGAGACCTCATCTCTACAATAAATAAAAAAATCAGCTGGGCGTAGTAGCGCATGCCTGTAATTCAGGCTACTCGGAAGGCTGAGGCGGAAGGATCGCCGGAGCCCAGCAGGTCGAGGCTGCGGTGACCGGGAGCGGCCACTGCACTCCAGTCTGGGTGACAGAGTGAGACTCCAACTCAAAAAAAAGAATGGCATAGTCATCTGGGCTATATAGTTCAGTATCTAGAGGCCAGAACTCATTTGAAAAGTTTGCGTGATGGGAGAGAAAGAAAAAGCACTATTTTGGGACTTGATTTCCTTTTTTTTTTTTGAGTTGGAATCTCACTCTGTCTCCCAGCCTGGAGTGCAGTGGCACGCTCCTGGCTACCGCAGCCTTGACCTGCTGGGCTCCAGTGATCCTTCCGCCTCAGCCTTCCAAGTAGCTGGAACTATAGGTGCGTGTTACCACGCCTGGCTAATTTTTGATTTGTTGTAGAGACAAGGTCTCGCCAAGTTGTCCAGGTGGATCTTGAACCCGCAGGCTCAGGCAATTCACTCACCTCGGGCTCCAAAAGTGCTGGGATTACAGGCTGAGCCACCAAGCCTGGCTAATTTCCTTTTTGAAAGTGTGTTCCATCTTCCCTTTCCGTCAGAAGATATGGAAGTGGCACAGTTGGGGTATTCCCAAGTAACTCCAGAGTGGTCAGCCTTGTTCATTCCTAGGTCCTAGAGTTGTACCACAGTTACGTGAGCTCAGAAACTCCATCATGTCAGAGCCTAGAGTTTGGCTTGGTGGGCCTAACCAGTCTCCCAGGAGAAAAACACACATGTTCCAGGATGCCGGCAGGATGAGTTGGGCCTTGTCTGCCTACCATTGTCATTTCTACTGTCATGTACACAAAACACATGGGAAACCCAGTCACAGGGTTTCAAGGTGCTCATGCAGTTGGGTGGACGTTAGCTCTACTGTCTCCATTATCACCCGGGCCCATCAGCAAGTTCCTGGGCAGCCATGGGCTTTTTTTCTTTTTAAAGATATTCTGTGTTTATCTGGGCTTTGGGGCTGTTGACAATGTGTGTGTCTGTTTCAGTCTGTTTTTCCTTAGGGCTGAACCCAATTTTTGGACAAACGTAGTCTAACACTGGAAGGTACTTCAGAGGGCATAAAGTATAGATCTTTCATTAATGATGTTCAGACTTAGGCTTTGCCCCAAGTCATGTAGCACTACCCTGGCCTGGGCAGATCTACAACCTTGGTCTCCTGGGATCCAGTGTGTTTTCTGTTTCACTGTGTGATTTCTTGGCAAAGATTTGAAAAAAATCTTTAAAATGCCTAATGTACATGCTGGAAAACAGCTGCTTATAAATCACTCCAACTACTCTGAAAGAACACCCTGGATCCCTGAATGAGGGGTGTATTCTTGATAATAATCAGCTACTCTGATAAAGTATCAGAAAGCGAATGGCTTAAGCAACAGAAATGTGTCATCTCAGTTCTGGAGGCTGCAAATCCAAGACCAAGGCATGGGCAGGGTTGATTCCTTCTGAGGGCTGTGAGGGAAAATGTTCTAGCCCTCTCTCTTAGCTTCTTGTAGTTGCTGGCAATACTTGTCATTCGTTGGCTTGAGGATGATCTCTGCCTTCATGTTGCCAGTGTGCATACCTTGCCCAAATTGGCTTAGGGCCCACACTACTTGAGTATGAGTTCATCTAAATTTTATCTGTAATGACCTTATCTCCAGACAGGGTATCACATTCTGAAATTCTGGGCATTAGAACACCAACGTATGAATTTTAGGAGGATACAGTTCCAATCCATAACAAGGGGAGATATGCAGATAATTCAATTTAAGGAATGACTTTTCTTTTTTCTTTCTTTTTTTTTTTTTGAGACAAGTTTTCAATCTCTTGCCTAGGCTGGAGTGCAGTGGCATGCTCATGGTCACCGCAGCCTCGACCTGCTGGGCTCAGGTGATCCTTCTAGCTCAGCCTTCCAAGTAGCTGGAACCACAGGTGCATGCCATCACACCCAGCTAATTTTTAAAAAATTATTGTAGAGATGAGGTCTTGACAATTTGCCCAGGCTGCCCTTGAACCCTTGGACTCAGGCAGTCCTCTCACCTCTGCCTCCCAAAGTGCTGAACCACTGTGCCCACTAAGAAATGACTTCAAAATGAATGTCTGAGCCGAACGTGGTAGCATGCATGTGTAACCTTAGCTACATGCATGCTACCACATGACTGAGGTGGGAGGATCGCTTTAGTCCAGGAATTCACGGCTGCAGTAAGCTATATCGTGCTACTGCACTCCAGCCTGGGTAATAGAGCAAGAAGCTGTCTGTAAAAAATAAAATAGGAAAAAAGGCCAGGCTCAGTGACTCAGTTTGTAATCCCAGCACTTTTGGGAGGCCGAGGTGAGTGGATTGCCTGAGCCCGCGGGTTCGAGACCAGCCTGGGCAACTTGGTGAGACCTCGTCTCTACAATAAATAAAAAAGCTGGGCATGGTAGCGCACCCCTGTAGTTCCGGCTGCTTGGAAGGCTGAGATGGAAGGATTGCCGGAGCACAGCAGGTCGAGGCTACGGTAGCCAAGTACATGCCACTGCATTCCAGCCTGGGCAACAGAGTGAGACTCCGACTCAAAAGAAAATAAATGTCTGGAGGCTGCTGTCTTGGATAGTGTCCCGAAGGACTTCGTACCTAGCCTGGCCACTGTCACCTCTCATGCAGCTTCATTGTGGAGCAGCAGGGGGCAGGGCTGTGCCACCTATTGGTAATCCTGTTAGGCCGGAAGGCTTTTACAGCTCATAACAACTGACAGTTCAATGTGGGTCTATTTGGGTACCACCAGCCCTTCAAAGCCTTGATTTGCATCAAGTCCTATGAGAAAAGGAGAGGAAGTGGGTCAGACAACCACAGCCAGTGTGGGTGTGTAAAGTAGGTTGGAGGGAAGAGGATGCCCAGGGTTTGTCCCTTTGGGCAACTGGGAGATTCACAGGCTCCAGCCATGTAACACGGGATGTGTTTGCAGAGGAAGAAACAGAGATAGCCAGGCAGCAGCTTTGATTTGCTCCCTCATCCCTCTCTGTCTTCCTGCTCCTGGAGGTCAATGCAGTTTCCAGTCTCGGAAGGTGGGTAGGCGCCTCCAGAATGAGCCAGATCGGCTGGGCCACATGAAGCACCCAGCTGTTTGATGTTATAGTCCTCCCGTTATAATCCCTGCACTTCTTGCTGTAATTCCCAATTGTTTACTGTATTTCTGTGCCTAGGAAAGAAAGCATAATGCGGTGGTCATCAGCAAGGACCTACTGTGTGCCTTATGACTTTCAAAAGGATTCTGAAACAGTTGGGGAGAAAACACTGACCTGGACAGAGTTAAACACTGGCACCGAGGACCAGCAAAGGCTCAATCCTATGCAGCGAGGACAGAGCAGGCCGGGGTAAACTGTGGCTCCATCCATGAGACCAACAGTGCTGTGCTAGTTCAGCACCGAGGACATTCTTGACACTTTTGCATCTTGCCTTTATATTTTTTTGTTTCTCACAGTACTAATTAAGTGATTAAAAATGGAATGCACTTAGGCATTTATTTTTTATTTTATTTATTTATTTATTTATTTGAGTTGGAGTCTCACTCTGTCGCCCAGACTGGAGTGCAGTGGCCGCTCCCGGCCACTGCAGCCTCGACCTGTTGGGCTCCGGCCATCCTTCCGCCTCAGCCTTCCGAGTAGCCGGAATTACAGGCATGCGCTACCACCCTGGCTGATTTTTTGATTTATTGTAGAGATGAGGTCCCGCTGCCCAGGCGGGTCTCGAACCCGCGCGGGCTCAGGCAGTCCACTCACCTCAGCCTCCCAAAGGCACGGGATTACAGGCTGAGCCACCGAGCCCGGCGGCATTTATTTTTTAAAAAAATTTTTGAGTAGGGGTCTCTGTCGCCTAGGCTGGAGTGCAGTGGCCCGATCATAGCTCACGGCAGCCTTGACCTCCTGGGCTCAAGTGATCCTTCCACCTCGCCTGCCATGTAGCTGGGACTACAGGTGTGCACCACTACACCTGACTTTTTTGATTTTTTATAGAGACGAGGTCTCACCATGTTGTCCAGGCTGGTCTAGAACTCCTGAACTCAAGCAATCTTCCCACCTCGGTCTCCAAAAGTGTTAGAATTGCAGGCGTGGGCCACCACACCTGGCCTGCTTTCATGTTTTTAATATCCAAGGGACCTATTTTCTGAGTGTTCCCTCTTTCTGATAACTGTTCTTGTTCTACAGGTGCAGTCTTTTTGCTCCCTAAGGATGTTAGTGAATTTTGTTAATGTTTTTTTCTTCCTGGACAGTGATTCTTCCAAATTGCTTTTTTCTGTTAGGCCCCTCTCCTGCATGACAGAGGCTTTCCTTATGTTGTAAGCCATTGGTTGTTGGTTCTTATTGGGACACTCAGACTATGGGGGTTCTGAGATGTGAATGGCTGACCTGAGTTTCACCATAGGGTGGGCTGGCTGTATGTTACACAAACCTGCCATTTCTTATTTTATGGCTTCTCTTCACCCCCCTTAGTGCCCCACTTATCCCCAGCCTTTCAGGCGATCTGCTAGATAACTGGACTGGTTCTTGACCATCCCCACTACTGGTTAGGAATTCAATACTTTCTTTCCCCTAAGCCATTTGCCATTTTGTCCATCTGTTTTCTGGTTTCCAAAACTTTTTCTTGTTGTTCCTTCTCTTTCTCCTTAATGTTTGGGTTTTACCTTCAATTTTGCCTCTTTTATGGTCAAGTGGGGTTTCAGAAGGTAGTAAAAGTGAATGTGTGTTTTCAATCTGTCGTTTTTACTTAGGTCCTTACTTTTTTATTCCTATAACTATTTTTGCTCCAGTTTTTTGGTTTAAGTCAGAGTCTCACTCTGTCACCTAGAGTGAGACTGATTTTTTAATTTATTGTAGAGACCAGGTCTCGCCAAGTTGCCCAGGTTGGTCTTGAACCCCTGGGCTCAGGCAGTCCTCTCACCTTTGCCTTCCAACGTGTTGGGATTACAGGCGTGAGCCACCATACCCATATTGTCTCAATTTTATTGAGGTGTACTCAAAGTACAATAAACTGTACATGCTTAAAGTGCTCAACCTATTATAATACATTTGACACCCGTGACATCATCACAATCAAGATAATGAATATTTCATCACCTGCAAAAGTTTCCTTGAGTCCCTTTGTAATTCTCCCCCAGTCCCTGTCTTCATGCAACTGCTGATTTGCTTAATGTCACCATAGAATAGTCTGCATTTTCTAGAATTTTTTATTAAAATGGAATCTTACAAGGCCAAGTGTGGTGGCTCATGCCTGTAATCCCAGCATTTTGGGAGGCTGAGCCAGGAGGATCACTTGAGGCTATGAGTTTGAAATCACTCTGGACAACATTGCGAAATCTTGTCTCTACAAAAAAAAAATTTAAAAATTAGCTGGGTATAGTGGCACACACCTGTAGTCCAAGCTATTTGGTAGGCTGAGGCAGAAGGATCACCGAACCTAGGAGGTCAAGGCTGAGCCATGAGTGTGCCACTGCACCCCAGTCTGGACAACAGAATGACCTCAATTAAAAAAAAAAAATCTTACAGTATGTACTATACTCTTTTTAAAATGGCTTCTTGGACTCAGCACAAAAATTTTGTGACCCGTTCATGTTGCATTTATCAATAGTTCATCCCTTTTTATTGATGAGTATTATTCCAGTGTGAATGTTTGCACCACAGTTTGTTTATTCATGTACCTGCTGAGTTAACTTTGGTTTGTTGCCTGTTTTGGGGCTATTACAAACAGAGCTGTTGTAAACATTTGGATACAAGTCTTTGTGTAAACATATATTTTTATTTTCACTTAAAGTAAATACCTAGGAATGAAATGGCTAATTCATGATAGGAGTATGTTTAAATATTTTAAAGTGACTGTCTACTTGTTTCCCGAAGAGATCGTACCATTTTATATTCCCACTAACAGTGTATGAGAGATCCAGCTGCACCATGTCCTTGCCAAAATGTGTTATGATCAGTCTTCTTGTTATGGCTTTAATTTGCACCTCCTTAATGACTAATGATGTGTAGCATCTTTTTATGTGCTTATTGGTGGCCATCAGTCTTCTGTGAATGTCATTTGAAATCTTTTGCTTATTTTTTTATTGGATTGTTTGTCTTATTGTATTGTAAGAGTATTTGTATACTTTTTAAATTTTTATTTATTTATTTATTATTTTTATTTTTTGAGTTGGAGTCTCACTCTGTCGCCCAGACTGGAGTGCAGTGGCCGCTCCCGGCCACCGCAGCCTCGACCTGCTGGGCTCCGGCGATCCTTCCACCTCAGCCTTCCGAGTAGCCGGAATTACAGGCATGTGCTACCATGCCTGGCTGATTTTTTGATTTATTGTAGAGATGAGGTCTCGCTGCCCAGGCAGGTCTCGAACCCGCGGGCTCAGGCAATCCACTCACCTCAGCCTCCCAAAGGCACGGGATTACAGGCTGAGCCACCGAGCCCGGCTTTGTAAAATTTTTTAAAGAGAAGGGACCTGTGAGTATTGGCTCATGCCAGTAATCCCAGCAACTTGGGAGGTCAAGTCAGGAGAATTGCTTGAGCCCAGAAGTTCAAGACCAACCTGGGCAGCATAGTGAGACCTCATCTCTACCCCCCCACATACACACGCACACGCACACACACACACACACAAATTATCTGGGCATGGCAATGCATGCCTGCAGTCCCAGCTAACTGGGAGTCTGAGGTGGGAGGATCTCTTGAGCTCAGGAGGTTGAGAATTAAGGTTGAGACTGTGTTTCAAAAAAAAAAGAAAGAAAGAAAAGAGACAGAATCTCCCTCTATTGCCCTGGTTTGAGTGCAGTTGGTGTGATCACTGCTCACTGTAACCTCTAACTCCTGGACTCAAGTGATTCTCCCACCCCATCGGCCTCCCAAGTAGGTTGGACTACCGGAGTGTGCCACCATGCCAGACTTATTTTTTCTCTTTGAAGTAATTCAATAATAATTCATGTACCATAAATTCACCTGAAGTGTACAATTCAGTAGATTTTTTAAAAGCATATTTACAAAGTTGTACAATCATCGCTAATTCCAAAACATTGTCATTACCCCCCAAAAAACCCCATGTCCATTAGCAGTCACTCCCTTTACTCCTCTCTCCCAGCCTGTGGCAACCAGGAATCTACTGACTGTCTCTATCGATTTGCCTATTCTGGCCATTTCATATGAATGAGTCACACAATATGTGGTCTTTTGTGCCTGGATTTCACTTGGTGTGATGTGGTGTTTTAAAAGTTTATCCAGCTGGGCTCGGTGGCTCAGCCTGTAATCCCACGCCTTTGGGAGGCTGAGGTGAGTGGATTGCCCGAGCCTGCAGGTTTGCGACCTGCCTGGGCAACTTGGTGAGACCTCATCCCTACAATAAATAAAAAATTAGCCGGGCATGGTAGCGCGCACCTGTAGTTCCAGCTACTTAGAAGGCTGAGGCGGAAGGATCGCCGGCATCCAGCAGGCAAGGCTGCGGTGGCTGGGAGCGGCCACTGCACTCCAGTCTGGGTGACAGAGTGAGACTCCAACTCAAAAAAAAAAAAAAAAAAAGTTTATCCTTGTTGTAGCATGCATCAGTACTTTGTATTCTATTTTATGACTGAATAACATTCCACTGTATGGATATATTGCATTTTATCCATTCATTAGTGGCTAGGCATTCAGGTTGTTTTCCATTTTTTGGCTATTATTTTATTATGTATATTCACGTACACACTTTTGTATAGACATATGTTTATAATTCTTTTGGATATAATTAGAAGTGGAATTGCTGGGTCAAATGGTTTCTCTATGTTTAACTTTCTTTTTTCTTTTTTTTGAGTCAAGGTCTCACTCTGTCACCCTTGCTGAGTGCAGTGGCACAATCATGGCTCACTGCAGCCTCAACCTTCTGGCTCAGCTTCTGCCTCCAAAGTAACTACAGGCATATGCTACCACATCCAGCTAATTTTTAAATTTTTTGTAAAGACGAGGTCTCATTATGTTTCCTAGGCTGCTCTCAAACTCTTGGGCTCAAGCAATCCTCCTGCCTCGGCCTCCCAAAGTACTGGGATTACAGATGTGAGCCACTGCACCTGGCCTCTATGTTTAACTTTTTGAGGAATCACTAAACTGTTTTGCAAAGCAGTTGCACCATTTTACATTCACACCAGTAACTTACAAGGGCTCCAATTTTTCCACATCCTCAGCAATATTGTTATTGTTTCTGTATTCTAGCCATCTCAGTGTGTGTGCAGTGGGACCTCATTGTGGTTTTGATTTGCATTTCCCTAATGACTTATGACATTGAGCATCTTTTCATGTGCTTATTAGCCATTTATATTTCTTTGGAGAAATGTCTATTCCAAATCTTTACCCATTTAAAAATTGGATTATTTGTCATTTGATTGTTGAATTATTTATTTACATACTTTGGATGCATGTCCTTTGTATGACATGTGTTGGTAATATTTTCTTCCTTGTCTGTGGCCTGCCTTTAAAAAAAAAAGTGTCTTTTTTTTTTTTAAATTGGAGTCTTTCTGTTCCAGCCTGGAGTGCAGTGACATGCTCATGGCCACCGCAGCCTCGACCTGTTGGGTTCAGGCGATCATTCCGCCTCAGCCTTCCAAGTAGCTAGAACTATAGGCACGCTACCACGCCTGGCTTATTTTTTGATTTATTGTGAGATGAAGTATCATCAAGTTGTCCTACCTAGCCAAAAAGGTGTCTTTCAAAGAGTAAAAGTTTGAAATTTCGATGAAGTCCAAACTTACCAACGGTTTTTAATGTTTTGTGTTTTTTTGTGTTCTAAGAAAAAAATAATTCAAGACACAAATATTTTCTCCTGTGTTTTTCTTCTTTCTATTTTATAGCTTGAGGACTAGGATCTGTTCCAATGTGAAGTAAGGGCCATGGTTGACATTTAGAATGTTTCCAATTATTCTTTGTTCTATATGATTACACATGTATTTTTTCATACGAGACAGCATGGGGATGTCATTTCCTTTCTCCCTCTACTTTTTCTTTTTCTCCCTCATACTATCCCATATAACTTGTAGGAAAGAATTTTTTTCCGACCTTTTTTAGAGTAAAGAGACAAATATTTTGCAAACATGGAGGTAGCCAGTATACTTTTTTTTGGACTCAATACTGCCACATTGCTTTTCTTACATTCTCACCAATACTTGTTATTATCTGACTTTTATTTTTATTTATTTTTTGCCAATCTAGATGGCATAAAGGGGATATCTCATAGGTTTAATTGCAATTTCTCTTTCTACTAAAGAGTTTAAGTATTTCTTTTCTTTTTTTGAGAAAGCAGGATTTATTGAGAGGACAGAAAAGCTCCCACAGTGGTAGGGGAACCAAAGGGACTGCCCAAGTATTTCTTTACATACTTGTTAACCATCCGATTTCCCTGATATGAACTGTCTATTATGGCTACACCCTTTTGTTTCTTGTTTTTTTTTTTTTTTTTTGGAGTCTCATTCTGCTGCCCAAACTAGAGTGAAGTGGCACACTCACAGCCACCCCACCCCAGTGTTGACCCGCTGGGCGCTGGCAATCCTTCCACCTCAGCCTTCCAAGTAGCCGGAACTACAGGTGCATGCTACCATGCCTGGCTAATTTTTTATTTATTGTAGACATGAGATCTCACCAAGTTCCAGGCTGGTCTCGAACCCGCAGGCTCAGGCAATCCACTCGCCTCGACCTCTCAAAGTGCTGGGATTTCAGGCTGAGCCACCAAGCCCGGCCTATATCCATTTTTATATTGATATTTTCTGCAATTCCTCTAGTTTTCTTCTTGCAAAAATTCTGTGTATATGCCAAAATAGGATTCCTTAGTAGTTTATTTTATGAAATTAAATATGCATATAATTTTTATCCACTTTAGACATTACAAACATTTTCTCTGAATCCATCAGCTATCTGCTCTGTCTTTGGTATTGCTTACTGAATAGAGATCTTTAATTTTTGTGTAGTCCAGTTCATCATTTTTCGCAACAGTAATTTGTGATTTAAAAATTTTTACTCCATCAAGGTAAAAAAAGATGTCCTCCAGCCGGTCTCGGTGGCTCAGCCTGTAATCCCGTGCCTTTGGGAGGCTGAGGTGAGTGGATTGCCTGAGCCTGCGGGTTCGAGACCCGCCTGGGCAGCGAGACCTCATCTCTACAATAAATCAAAAATCAGCCGGGTGTGGTAGCGCATGCCTGTAATTCCGGCTACTCGGAAGGCTGAGGTGGAAGGATCGCCAGAGCCCAGCGGGTCAAGGCTGTGGTGGCCGGGAGCGGCCACTGCACTCCAGTCTGGGCGATGGAGTGAAACTCCAACTCAAAAAAAAAAAAAAAAAAAAAGATGTCCTCCTATGTGTTCAACTCTTAACTTAATAGTTTTGCCTTTTTTTTTTTTTTTTTTTGAGTTGGAGTCTCACTCTGTCACCCAGACTGGAGTGCAGTGGCCGCTCCCGGCCACCGCAGCCTAGACCTGCTGGGCTCCGGCGATCCTTCCGCCTCAGCCTTCCGAGTAGCCGGAATTACAGGCATGCGCTACCACGCCCGGCTGATTTTTTGATTTATTGTAGAGATGAGGTCTCGCTGCCCAGGCAGGTCTCGAACCCGCGGGCTCAGGCAATCCACTCACCTCAGCCTCCCAAAGGCGCAGGATTACAGGCTGAGCCACCGAGCCTGGCTAGTTTTGCCTTTTATGTTTAGATATTTACTCCATTAAGGAAGTGTTGTGAAGTAGCGATCCAACATTATTTTTTTCTATTCTGGCATACCAGCTTTATCTACTAAACATGGCTTGCACAATGCCAGGCAGCTGAGAAGAAAGGAGAGAGGTTCAAAGAGACAAGGGAGCCCCAGCGTAAGGGCCAGACTGAGCTGTTTGGGTTTTTTCTCCAGGAGCATTCAGCTGTCTGGACACAGAGCTGGACTGTACAAGTGTTGGGTTTTGTTTGGTTTTGCCAAGTGCCAGAGTTGGAAGGGTGGTCTGGATTTGGCAGGGAGTTAGGGTAGACATGATAGGCTATGGAAGTGCAGTGGTCAAGACCCAGGGTCTTGGGTCTCTGTGGGCATGTGCTGGTGACATGGGAACATGCATATGCCACAGTCCATGAAAACAGGACCAGGAAGCAGAGGGTGGCTGTAACACTGTATACAGATGGGATAAAAGGGGTTGTCCTCACTCACTCTGCCCTTCTGGAGCAGGCACAAACAAGAGCAGAGAGGTGTTGGCAGAGGCTCTTAGAGCAGTCAGCATTAGGCCTGGTGGCAGCCACCCCTCCATGTAAGAAAGATTGGATTATCCTGATGGTGTTCTAGCCCTGAGGCGAGACAGGTGAGAGCCCTCGCTGTCCAGGGCCCCTGGGAGTGGGTGAATAGGCTGCACATGACTGAAAGCTGAAAAGAAGCTCAGGGCCTGGATGGATGGTGGTGCGGTGGCCACCAGCATTTAGTAGGATTCAATAGACCTAAAAGTAGATGGAAGTTGGGGGCAGGGCATGGAACAGTGGTGTTTCATCAGTGAAAAAAAAATGTAGCATTCTCTGGATAGGCGGGACAGGCTGTTAGTGCAGCTGCACTGCCTGGAGGACACAAGCTCCTCCTCATCAAGGGAGTGGGGGGGATCACACAGAGCTTTTTATGGCCTAAACCTGGAAGTGGTGTTTCATTGGCTGGAATTAATCACATGGCTCTACCAGGGCGGAAGAGGGCAGTCCTCTGTGCATCTGGTAGGGAGGAGATGTCGAAACCAGTGCTCACCACTCATGCCCACCACATGATGCGTGTTGCCAGGTCCCCCAGGCAAGCCCAGCCTTCCAGGCCACCCCAGACCTGCCTTGGAAGGGGGAAGGGTGCAGGGTCTTGGGAGGGCTACTACCACTGAGGGGCTGGTGGGATCTGCTGGGGAGGAGGAAGGGAAGGAGGAGAAGGGTTAAAATCCCTCCATGCTGCCTTAGGAGGGCCAGTGGATGCTGCTTAGGGCTCCCTGCCAGGCCCCGCTGGGCTAACAGGAGGCTTTTGTCTTCAGGAGGGGAGTTTCCCTTTTGTCTTTTTATACTGAGTGCCTTGCAGGGCTCACACACAAGGGAGGCGGGACTCCAGATGGGAAGGGAGATGGGTTACAGGCAAGGCATTACTGTCTTCTCCTTTCTTTTCTGTTTGTTCCGAGTTTCCTACAGTGTGGGTGGATTTCTGGGACAATAAGGGAAAATAATAAATGTCGTGTGATGAAAATGTATAGGGTGGTCTTGGTGGGTGAGGCTCCTGCCTCGGGTGAGGCTCATTTGTCCTGACTCGGGAATCTGGAGGGCCTCCCTGGTCCATCCTGTGGGTGCCCGTATTGCTGGCTGGCACTTCGGGGTCCCCACTTGGCAGCTGAGGAAAGTGGGCCTCAGCTCACTTAGGGCCTTGCCCGAGGCCATACGCTGTGTTGGTGGAAGAAACAGGCTTGGAGTTCAGCCTCCTGACCTTGACCTGTCGCTTCTGCTCACTCCTTCTCCTCCACCTTAGCACTGACCTAACCTGAAGCTGCCTCATGAGGCAACATTTGACACATTTGAGACTTCTGTCCCTTTAGGAGAGGAGACTCAGGTGTAAATTCCTTCAGCCCAAGGAGCTAAAAACAAGAGGCCCAGGAAGGGCCATGTGAAAACCCAAGAGGTGGGGGTGGAGGCTCAGGGCTTGGGGCCCCGGTGGTGTCAGAGTGGTGGAAACAGGATGTGAACAGAGAGGGGGCTGTGGGAACCAGGTGGCTCCCAGCAAAGGCAGCCACCTGCCTCAGCATGTTCTGAGCCGCAGAAAAAGACCTTGGGCTGCGTGGGAGTTGTCACATCCTGCTCTCCTACGGGTCTCCTACGGGCCTCCCCGGCTCTGCCGGGCTTCTGGCCAGGGCAGAATCGGACCCCTGTGCTGGGGTGGTGAGCGAGAGAAGGACTAGATGTCCCCTTCCACAGAGATGGGGGTTAAATCTTAACAAGTCCTCCCGGCTCCCCCAGGGAGGCCTGGTACCCCAGGACTAAACCAGAAATGAAGGAACAAGGCAAACCGCCCACAGCCCACACTGAGGGAGGGCCTTCCGTGGGCGAGGCCTGAGCCAGGTACCAGGAAAGTGAAGCTGCCAAGGCCTACTCCCTGGTTTCAGGGAGACCAAGTATTGGGTGGGCACCATGAAGGGTAGAGGTGAGCCAGGCCCTAGGAAGCTCTGGGGGAGACTGTTGAATCAGCCTGGAATCTGGGAAGCCTTCCTTGAAGTAAGGCCTCGGGGATGTCTTCAGGGTGGGAAGGGAAGGGATGGGTAAAAGCATCTCAGGCACAGCCAACTAGCACAGGACACTGAATGATACCTGGCCTGAGGTGTGTGGTCAGTGTCACCAGGGGCTTTTGTGTTCGCCTGGCCTGGACCCACCCCCTTGGCCTGCTCAGGGCCTGTGTGATGCCACTACTCATTGGCATGTGCAACCTCCCCGCTGGCCTGGCGTCTCACTAGCATGAACACCAGGCATTCTCTTTCTTTGTCAGAGCAACTCCCTTCTCCTTACTTCCTCAGCAAGCTTCAGGCTCCTCTGCTCACAGTCTAGCTCTCTGGGAAACTTACCCTTCCTTTCCCCACCCTCCTCAACTAAGGGGCTGCCTCAAGGCTGATCAAATCCCTTGGTTTGTAACCAAGGCTTTTTTCCCCGGAACACTTCCATACTTTCCTGTTGAGCAGGGTCTGACTCCGTCACTCAGGCTGGAGTGCAGTAGCACAATGATGGCTCACCCCAGCCTTGACCTCCTGGGTTCAGACGATCTTTCCACCTCAGCCCCTCGAGTAGCTGGAACTACAGGTGCATGCCACCACGCCCAGCTAATTTATTTTATTTTTGGTAGAGACGCAGTCTCACCATGTTGCCTAGCCTGGTCTCAAACTCCTGGGCTCAAGCAATCCTCTTACCTTGGCTTCTCAAAGCGCTGAGATTACAGGCCACCGCACCCAGTCCGTACATATTTATACTTACATAGAATGTAGAGCTTTCTCTACATTTTTTTCTCCATTTTTATTAAAATGCTATACTATATGACCTTATTTTGCAACTCACTGTTCTTCACTTTGTCTTGGAGTTTGTTCTAGCTCAGTGTGTATAGGTTCACCTCATTATTTGTTTTTACAACTGCTTGGTAGGACTGTAAAAATTTTGAGCCAGGCTCGGTGGCTCAGCCTGTAATCCCACGCTTTGGGAGGCTGAAGTGAGTGGATTGCCTGAGCCTGCGGGTTCGAGACCCGCCTAGGCAATTTGGTGAAACCTTATCTCTACCATAAATCAAAAAATCAACCGGGCGTGGTAGCGCGTGCCTGTCATTCTGGCTACTTGGAAGGCTGAGGCGGAAGAATCGCCAGAGCCCAGCAGGTCGGGGCTGCGGTGGCCGGAAGCGGCCACTGCACTCCAGTCTGGGCGACAGAGTGAGACTCCAACTCAAAAAAAAAAAAAAAAAATTTTGTATTCCATCTCAACCTCCCTCCACCCCTCCCCCCGGAATACAGACAGTGCTGCATTGGAAATCTTTGTACAAGTTTCTGTCCTTCCAGTGTTGATACCCAGAAGAGGAACTGGAGGCTCAAAGAGCATGTGCTTTCAATATTTCGATAGGTCCTGCCAAATTGCTTTCTTAAAAAAATTATACCCATTTCCCCTCCTACCAGAAGGGAATGAAGTTCCTCATTTAGCTACCCTTCCCAGGACCTGAGTGTTTGCCAACCTGACAGCCGGTCATCACATCACATTGCTTTTCTGGGTAGACCATAAGTTCCACGTATTTACTGGACATTTGACTTCTTGACCTGGGAATTCTATGTTGCTACTCTTTGCTCCTTTTTCCGTTGTGTTGTTTTGACTTTCCTATTTGTTTTTGGAGGGCTTCCCATCCCTATTCACCTTCACACTCTCTTTTCTCCTTTCCGGTTTTGTTTCTCTCCATCATCTCTATCTGACACACTCTGTGTTTCTTCTTTATTGCCTGTCCCTCCCTGTCCCATCAGGGATTTTGTTATTTGTCCACCCTGAAGTTTCCAGCACCAGGACAGTGCCTGGCACCTAGTAGGCACCGCCCGCCCCCCGATTAATTGTTGAATGAATAAATGAGTATTGTTTTTCAAATATTTTCATCATGTCTGTCACTCACTCTTTGCTTTTGTTTATGATGAGTTTGGTCATACAAAAATTTTATTTTAATTTATCATTATTATTTGAGATGGGGTCTTGCTATCTTGCCCAGGTTGGCCTCAGACTCTTAGGCACAAGCAATTATTTTGCCTCTTGAGTGGATGGGGCTACAGGCACACGCCTAAGCTCAGTAGGAACTTTTTTATGAGATCAAGTGTATTAGTTATTTCCCACACAGCTTTTGGTTTTGTGTTACACATAAGGCCTTCCTTCTCTACCCCATGTTTATAAATTTGTTCTGGTATATATTTTCCCTAATATTTGGATATTTTGGTTTTATTTCAAGTAACTTAATCCACACGAAATATATTTTTGTAAATGATAGGTAATTTGGATTAAGTTTTTTAAAAAACGGATAGCTGTCCAGACATGGTAGTTCATGCCTATAATCCTAGCACTTGAGAGGCCAAAGTATGAAGATCACTTGGGCCTAGGAGATTGAGATTAGCTTGGGCAACATAGGGAGATCTTGTCTCTACAAAAATTTTTTTTAAAAAGCCAGATATGGTGGTGCAAGCCTATAGCCCCAGCTACTCCGGAGGCTGAGGCAGAAGGATCACTTGATCCCAAGAAGTTGAGGCTGTGGTGAGCCTTGACGGTGCCTCTGCACTTCACCCTGGACAACAGAATTAGAACTTAACTGAAAAAAAAAAAGAAAAGAAAAGGAAAAGAAAAAGGTGGATAGCCATTTGTACTGCTGCTATACATTAAAGAGCTCAGTCTTGGTTGCTTTGAAATGCCACCTTTGTCACTAATTGTTCTTGGACTTTCTAGTGAACTCTCTTGATCCATTTGTCTATTTTTATTGCCAGAATCACACTTTTAAAATCACTAGACTTTGATAGTTTTTTTTTTATCAAGTGGAACACACTCCCCCATCTTTATACTTAATTTTCTTAATTTCTTAGCTGTTTTTGTGCCTTTTCTCTTTTAGATGAAAATCAAAACCAGTTTGTCAGGGTCCATTAAAAACATCTTATGTGACTGGGCCTGGTGGCTCATGCCTATAATTCCAGCACTTTGAGAGGCCAAGGTGAGAGGATTGCCAGGGGTTCGAGAGCAGCCTGGGTAACTTGGCAAGACCTCATCTCTACAGTAAATCAAGAAAAATTAGCCAGGTGTGATGGCGCACGCCTGTGGTTCCAGTTACTTGGAAGGCTGAGGTGGAATGCTCAGGTACAACTCAAAACAAAACAAAAAGAAATCTTGTGATCTTGATTGGGTTGGGATCATTTACAGATTAAGTCAGGTAGGACCAACATCTCTACACTGTCAGGTGTTCCTGTTACTGGACATGACATAATTCTCTGTATCTTCCACTCTATTGTATCTTTCAGTCAGGTTTTTTTTGTTTTTTTTTTTTTGAGTTGGAGTCTCACTCTGTCGCCCAGACTGGAGTGCAGTGGCCGCTCCCGGCCACCGCAGCCTCAACCTGCTGGGCTCCGGCGATCCTTCCGCCTCAGCCTTTCTGAGTAGCATTTCAGTCAGTTTTGATAACTGTCTTCATATTGATCCTGAACATTCCTTTTAGATTTATCTCTTGGCATCTTATAGCTTCTGTTGCTATTGTGAATGGCAACACCTTCCTTCTTTCCTCTTTCTCTCACTTCTCTCCTTCCTCCCTCCTTATAGCTTCTGTTGCTATGATTGGCAACATTTCTTCCCTCCTCCCTCCTCCCTCCCTCCCTCCCTCCCTCCCTCCCTCTCTTCTTCCTTCCTTCCTTGCTACCTTCCATCAGTCTCACTCTGTTGCCCAGACTGGAGTGCAGTGGCATGATCGCAGCTACCGCAGCCTTGACCTGCTGGGCTCAGGTGATCCTTCTGCCTCAGCCTTCTAAGTAGCTGGGACAACAGGTGTGTGCCACCATGCGTGGCTAATTTTTTAGAGATGAGGTCTAGCCAAGTTGCCCATGCTGGTCTCAAACCCCTGGGCTCAGGCAGTCCTCTCGCCTCTGCCTCCCAAAGTGAGCCCAGTGGCAACATTTTTTCTATTAGTATTTCTCACTGGTTTTCTGGTGTGTAGAAAGCAAACATTTTTGTACTATTGTGTATCTGGTTACCTGACAGACGTCACTTATTAGTTCTATTATTGGTTAGTTGATTCTCTGAGATTGTCCTGACAGGTAGTCATAATTTCTGTAAGTCATGGTGGTTTATTCTTTTCTCCTATGTCTCTTTCTTATCCCAAGAAAGGCAAGCACACCCAGAACATAGCATGACAGCTATTATCACAGGCTCGCTGGCCTTCCTTTGCCGTCAAGGAGGATGCTCCCGCAGTGTCGCTGTTCAGTAAGATGTCTGTTGGAGTTCAGAAGGCTTAGTGTTCTAAGAATTTTGCTTTGCAGCCTGGCTCGGTGGCTCAGCCTGTAATCCCGCGCCTTTGGGAGGCTGAGGTGAGTGGATTGCCTGAGCCCACGGGTTCAAGACCCGCCTGGGCAACTTGGCGAGACCTCATCTCTACAATAAATGAAAAATCAGCCAGGCGTGGTAGCGCACACCTGTAATTCCGGCTACTCGGAAGGCTGAGGCAGAAGATCACCGGAGCCCAGTGGGTTGAGGCTGCGGTGGCCGGGGCCACTGCACTCCAGTCTGGGCGACAGAGTGAGACTCCAACTCAAAAAAAAAAACAAAAAAAACCGACCCAGAATTCTTCTTTGCTATGATCCTGAAAAAGTGTAGCATGACTTCAGTTTTGGGACAGGCTTGCTTGCTGTGTTAGAGTCTGTGGAATTTTAGCTGGACATGTGCTGCCCAGGATAACAGAAGCCTTTCTTGCTGTTAGCTGTGGACAGGTGATTGTGTTCTGTCCATTGGAGTCTGGCAGAAGTGACAGTGCAACTTCCTGAACGTGCCCTCCAAGGTAGGCTGTTGGGGTGTCGACTGTCAGTGGATCAATGGATCCTCCCCTGAAGGGGCGTCTTCTCTCTGACTGCCTTCTCTAGTCCCATGGGATCCAAAGTGGTGGGGCCAAGGGCCAGGAGACTTTGTGGTACCAAGAAGGAGGGTCCTGACGGCAGGGTTCACCCTTGGCTGTGACAGGAGCTTACCCAGGACCAGGGGATCCAGAAGACAGCCCTACACCTGGAGAGGCACTGCAGGAGGTGGGCCGGAAAAGGCCTTTCTGGGGCCTCCATACAGGTGGGGGCTGCCCACTGTTCTAAGAGGCTGGCCCACTTCCCTATACTCATGAGTCTGTTGTTCCTTAGTTAGTTATTTACATATGGACAGTCCTTCACAGTTTCCAAAATGCCTTCCTGGAGGGTGGCTCATTCAATTCCCACAACAGCAGAGTGAAACAGCGCTGCTCAGGCCCCTTCCCCAGTGAGGCGGCTGTGGCTGGGGTGATGTGACTCACCACTCCCGCCCGCACGATGGGCCGCCCAGCCCCAGCATGCTGGAAGGGGAAGGTGCCCCGTGTGTGCTCCATTGTTGGGGTGTGAGCAGTTTCTACTTCCCAGTTGACTGGGGCTGCGAGGCCTCTTCCCTCCTGGGACCTGTCACCACCCTTATCCTGGACCCAGCATGGGGGAACTGCCCTGGCCCCCTGCAGGGCTGGGTGTGGGCTGAGCCTTGCCTGACCTCACCTCAGCACTTCCAGGCTGCAGGACACTGCCTGGACCTGTGGCCCCTGCCGGACTCAGTCCCTCCCATGGCCAAGATGCCAGGGAGCCCCTCCTTCCTCCTCTGCTACCCATCTCTCCTCAGGCTACTTGGGCTCTGTCTGGAGAGGTGGAAGGTTGCTAAGGACAAGGCTGTGACCCTCTTCTGTGACCTGTTCCTTGCAGAAACCATGTCCGATAGCTGTCCACAGCTCTGGCAGGGGCCACCCCTGTGATCAGGCATGGGGGACCCTCATGGGAGGTCTGTGGTTGGCCTGGGGGCAGGTGGGGTCTGCCACGGGGCAGAGGGAAGGGCGTATCGCTCTAGGCAGCCTGAATAAGACATGTCCTCTGCCCAGTCAGCCCCGTGCTCGTGATTCATGTAGCATGAATCACTTTCTCTTGCCTCAGTTTCCTTATTGGTGAAGAAGGGCTAATGACAATCCCTGGGGTGAGGACTGAGGGCGTCCGAGAGGGTTGAGGGCAGGTGGAGGCAGCTGAGTGCACAGCACTTCCCATGGGGAGCAAGTCCCTGAGGGTTTCACAGTGCTGGGGGTGGGCTTCCAAGAGAGAGTTGCCACACTCCACCAGGGTGACCTGGAAAGGCTTCCTGGAGAAGACGGCGCTTGGAAGGGGGCCATGAGGGTGTTCTGAGCCTATAAGGGCATTGCAGACAGAGTGGCTGCTGTGAGCAAGGGTGGTGTGGGGGTGGGGGCGGCATTGTGGTGGAAGGGACTACGGCTGGCTCAGTTGAAGACATGAACCAAAAAAGAGGAAGAAAAGCTGGGGCCTTGACTCTCTGCAGAGGGCTTTGGTCTCATCCCAGAGGTTTCTATCAGGTTTCCTTCCTGGAAAAAGGACTTTGACTGTGGGGTGGGGCGGATAGTGGATGGGGTTGGGAGAGGTGGAGGCAGGTGCCTAGGACCTGGCGGGGCTGTCATAGTAATTAGGTGAGAAGGTGACAGAGCCTGGCTAGTTCTGAAGCCAGCTGGGTGGTTTGGGAAACCTCTCTGTCACAACCTTGCATTGGCCCCCAACCCATCTGTCAGATTGCCTGGAGTCACCTCACCACGGGCCCTCATGTGGGCATGTGACATACTGGGTCTCAGATCCCGTCACACCATGGAGTTAACTACCACTCTGCTCTCCTGGCTTAAACAACCATTTCCCCCTTGTATTTTATGTAATTCCAAACAAATTTCTGAGAATAGGAAAAGGCTTATGTGTGTCTGAAGGAGGCTCATCTCTCAGCCAGGGTGGAGGGGGTTCTCCAGTCCCTGGAAGCCAAGCTCTGACTCATCCAATTTTTAGCCACATGTGAGGTCTGATGCCCAGGGTCCTAGGCAGACACACACTTCTGTTCTGCTCCCTTGGGCGGGAGTAGGGGGAGTGCTGAGCTCCAACCAAGATCAGAGCATGCCAGGGACATGGAGGAAGAGAGCCCAGTGGGGCTGCTGCCTGCCCTCTACTGCAGGGGACCATGGAGGTGGAGGTAGGGGCCCAGACATGTCTAGCCTCTCTTTTGGAGGAACTTGCAGCCATTGGAGAGGGAGGACTCACAAGGAAAGGATGGCTGGTGTCTCAGCTCTATCTTGACCACGTTGGGCAAAAATCTGAGTCTCAGTTTCCTCATCTGCAAAATGGGAATAGTAAACAATTCCTGTCTCTCCAAGTGATGCAAAACTGATGAGAAATGTGATTAAATGTAGCTCAGGGTAGGTTCATACTAAGTGTTAAGTTTGAAAACCTTGCCAGGGGGTTCTTATTTTCAGCCAGAAGGACGCAACATCCAGATGTCTGGAGCCAAGGGACCCTCAGGGTCTTGAACCCCGGCAGCAGCAGCCAGGCTGTTGTCAGGGCTAGTCTGGCCCCTGGGATCTGAGAAGCATGGGACAGCTTCTACAGCCCACTGGCTGGGGCCATTAGCAACTGGCCATTCTGGGCTGGGATCCAGGGCCTGGGCTCAGGGGCTGGTGGGTGAAGCAGGGTACAGGGAGAGGAAATTCTGGTCCTCAGGGAAGCCACCAAAAATCTTGTTCTAGCTGGTGGGCATCCTGTGCTGGAAGGGACTGCTGAAGTGGTGGTGGCCATCCCCCTGCCTCCGGGAAGGACTTCAGACCCCAGAAGGAAGTGACTTCTCCAGCTCTGGGAAAGGGGGATCTTTCCTAGGGGAAGGGAGGACGTTCTGCTTTCTGACCTTGGTTTCTCACTACGTGGGTTTCTTCCTATCTCTTCTGTGCCGGTGGACAGACGCCTCAGGCTGAGGATAGGCCCAGCCAGCACAAAGCTGGCCGTGCTCAGACCAGCTCAGACCTAGTGCCCAGGGAGCAGTTGCTGAGTGCCCCCTTTGGCCTTGAGGTGTGTGCTGCAGACGGGGGAGGCAACTGTGCCCGGGCCTGGCACGTGCATGGGGCTGCAAGGCGAGACAGAGGATAAGTCAGCAGGGTTGGAGATAGGACACGTGGACGGCTTCACAGAGGAGGCAGCTCTGGCGATCCAGGGGCAGGAATAGCGAGAGTGGTGCTGTGGAAGTCGGAGTTGCAGTGTGAATGCGGGTTGTGGTGAATCCTCTAAACCTGGCTCACGAGTGGGGATTGGGCAGCCACCACATGTGGTCTCCGAGCAGGGAAAGGCAGGCTCTCTCTGGTCCCACTTGGGCCAGGCGCTGACACCAGGGGCCCCAACCCTTCAAGTCCACACAGGGAGGATGAAGCCCTGGAGGAGGGGCTTGTCAGGGAACCCGCTGAGCCTGGGACAGGGCGTGCCCCAACCAGGGTCCCTGCCCCAACCACTGCTCAGTCCTCCTCCCTGTGGCCTTCTCTGACTGAGGCGGGCATTCACTGAGCGTGAGGGGCGACCTGAGAGGAAAGAGGAGGAAGGGGCTGGGGGGGAGGAGGGGGCGTGAGGGGGGGGATGAGGAGGAGGAGAAAAGAT
The DNA here is from genome assembly GCA_027257055.1 of Cephalopachus bancanus. Classification (NCBI taxonomy): domain Eukaryota; kingdom Metazoa; phylum Chordata; class Mammalia; order Primates; family Tarsiidae; genus Cephalopachus; species Cephalopachus bancanus. The sequence goes on along the minus strand of JAPVLO010000543.1, from coordinate 569,554 downwards.
AGCTAAGAGAAGCACATGAGAGTGGGTGGAGGGAGTGGAGAGGGAAGGGAGGAGGGACAGGTCGCCCCAACCCCAGGCCTTCCCAGTTGCTGCTGCACTGGACGCCTCCCCAGTGCCACCCACCTGCCTCTCTGTTGGGTCCTCCTCTGGGGTCTGACAGCACACCCTCCCCAACCCTCCTGTGTCCCTTGTGCTTCTCCCTGCCCCTCAGCACCCAGGCTGGCTGGGAGGAGCTTCCATGACAGCTGGGGTTCTGGCCTAACGACTGTTGTCTCTCTCTGGGCCTGCACCCTGGTGCCTGTGGGCCAGGTCTGGGCTTCCTGACCTCCAGTCGGACCCCTTCTGGGCGATCTTGCAGCCCCAGCAGGCCAGCCCTGTTATGGAGGACACTGGGCGTGCCTGGCTTTAAAGGCTCCAGGAAGCTGGGTGTCAGTCTGGCCTAGACTGGGAGGCCCTTGGTGGCCGCCAGGAGCCACTCCTTCAGGACCTTTCCTCTCCCAGACCAGACCCAGGTCCTGTCCCCCTCCTGGGGAGAATGAGGCAGGCACTTCTTGCCCAGGCCCTGCTATGGATGAGTCAGGCTGGGGATAGGGTCAGACACCTCTCTGGCCAGCAGCTACACCCCAGAGAGAAGCCGGGGACAATGGGGATGACCTCTTCCTGGTTGTGATGCTTGGAAGGGCTGCCAGTGTGTGACTTAGTGGTCCCTCAGGGGTGTCCCTGGGGAAACAATAAAGCCCAACTCCTAGAAAAGTGTCCCTGGAGCACCCAGTACAACACCTGACACCCAGGGGCCATCACCTCCCTATTTGCCAAATTAAAGACAGAAGATGTCACGGGTCATCTTGTTCACCTTCATGCTCTCCCAAGGTGAGGACCCCTCACAGAGGAGCACTGATGATGGAGCTCCCACCTTGCAAGTTGTGTGTGTGTGTGTGTACGTGTGTGTACGTGTGTGGTATGCGTATGTGTGAGTTGTATATGTATGTGTGGGGTGTCAGGTGTGTGTGTGATGTGTGAGTGTGGCACGTGTGGAGGTATGTGGTGTGTGTGTATGTGTAGGGGTGGGTGTGCATATATGTGTTGCATGTACTTGTGTGAGGTATGTGTGTATTCTGGTGTGTGTGTGTGTGTATTCTGGTATATGTGGAGTATATGTGTTGTATGTGTGTATTTGGTGTGTGTGAGAGTATTCTGATATGTGTGTGGGAGTGTGTTTGTGTGTATTTTGGTCTGTGTTTGAGTGTGTTTGTATTCTGGTGTCTGTGTAGTGTGTGTGTGTTGTGGTGTGTATTTGGAGGTGTGAGAGTGTTCTGGGGTGTCTGTATTCTGATGTGTGTGTGGATGTGTTTGTATGTATTCTGGTATGTATGTGGAGTGTGTTCTGCTGTGTGTGTGTGTATGTATTCTGGTGTGTGTTTGAGTGTGACCTTCACTGAGTGTCCAGGGGTGACTCCATGAGCAGTGATGGCCTCAGCTTTTCAAGAAGCTGTCAGCTTCAAGGGATGCATCAGATTGGGGCCCTAATCCCCCCGGACCCTCTCTGGGCACTTCCTCTCTGGCATCTCCCCCCACCATCTGTGCTCTAAGCCCCAGCTCAGCCCTACGTCCCCCTCACCCATCCCCACCTCCTGTGATGTGGGCAACCTCTCTTCTCTGCCTTTGCCCTCCTTCGTGGGGTAAGTGCCCCTTTTCACAGCTATAAAACTGTGAGAGCTGGCATCTCTCAGCCCCCTCCCAAGTCCCCGTCTCAGGGAGGAGGGACCCCAGCAGGGCTTAGGGTCAGGAGGGAAGGGAGGAAAGGGCTGGGCTTCATCTTTCCTTAGGAAACTGTCTCCCCCCCTCTCAGCCCTCCCTTGGGAGCTCTCCCTACCCCACTCTTTCCCACCCCACCCAATCGTTCACAATCCCTGCCAGCTCTGCCCCCTCCTGATCCTGGATCTGCCTCCATTTTTTCCACCTGTTCCCCAAGCCCCCGCATTGCCCCCATGATCCACTCTCCACTCACAGCCCGGTGTTGATCCATAGTTTGCCCCCCCCACCCCCAATCAGAACCTTCTAAGAATTCCCATGTCCTTTCCATGAAATCAGCTCCTTATAAGGGCCAGAGCACTTCTGCAAGTCCCCATCTCAGGGCCTTTGTTCTTGCGTTCCCCCTCTCAGGCTGCCCTGGTCACCCCTCTGGCACTCTCCTTCCAGAGGCCTCCCCTGTGACTCCTCCCGTGCTCTGTCATCCCCCCCGGGGTGTCATCAGAGCATCTCCCCTGTCTGCCATGATGTCATTTATTAACTTGCTCCTCTGGCCTCTGCCTCCTCGTTGGAAGGTCAGCCCCAGAGGGCGAGGACCTTGTCTGTCCTGTTCGCAGCTGCATCCCGGCACCCTGAGCAGCCGGGCGCTCTGTGAACCCCTGGTGGGCGAATGAGCACTAGGACAGGTGGGAATTCCACAGCTCATGGTACATCCAGGGCCGCAGGGCTATGGTGACAGAGTGTGCCCTTGAACCCAGGACATCAGCTCCCCTGGCCACTCACAGTGGGTTCTTCCACTGACATGCCAGGGGATTTACTCTCTGAACCCTCTGCTGCTTCTGTTCTGGAGCCTGGGGCACAGTGGGGGTGTGGGCCTAGTTCTGTGTCCAGACCCAGGAGGACCCCATCCTGACGATGACTTCCATTCAAGGGCTACCTGGAGGCACAGAGCCAAGTCAATGCGTCTACAGAGATGTGTCAAGTCTCTGCTCTGAGCTGGCCCCCGTGCTTCCCACCAGGCTCAGAGTGGTGACGCCCTGTGCATGAGGTGGCGCAGGCCCAGGGTCTGCAGCTGAGCCGGGGAGACAGTGCTCACGCCCTTGGAAGAGCAAGGTCCTCGGAGACAGTGGCTGAAGAGCGGAGGGCTATGGGCAAGGGTGGGGCAGATAGGGAGGGCCTGGACAGGGGGGTGAAGCCCTGGATTCTGGGGGCAGGCTGAAGGGATGCAGAATCGTGAGTCCCAGCTTCAGCTCCACCATCTACCAACTTTGAGCAATTTCCGCAGTCTCTTGCGCCTCGGTTCCCTCATTCATATTTGGGGTACCAGTCGCTCCCACCTTTGGGGGCTCTTTAAGATTTACATGTAATGATTCCCGCTAAAGGCTTAGAACTGGGCAGGGCACATGGCAAGTTCACTCTCAGTGTCGTTGTCACATGAAGCAAGAGACCTGTGTGGAGGACGAGTGCTGGGGAACAGGGTGGCTGCCGGACACTACACAGGTGGGTCCATGCAGACCCCACCAGAGGCAGGGCGATCTCGCAGGTTAAACCCAGGCTCCAGTCTCAGTTCTTTCTCTTGTATATGGATCAAGTGATCTCACCACCTAATACCTCTGGGCCTTAGTTTCCTTGTCTGCAAAGGAGGGTCATGATGTAGCTCTCCAGGCTTTGAAACTCAGATGCAGTAATGCCCATTCCTAGCACCTAGCACAGGGCTAGTAATTGGCATTATTTAACGAGGGCACAGAGAGGTTAGGTCACTTGCCCAAAGCCACACGGTGGGGAAGCAGCCCAGCTGTGTTTGACCGGGGCAACATGGCTGCAGAGTCCCCACAGCTAACTGACGCATAGAGTCGCCGCTGCCGCTGCTGGCTGTGGTACAACTGGCCTTTAGAGGGGGTGACAGAGGGTCTGGCCTGACCTTTGATAGTGGTAAAGGTATTAGCAGTAGTGATGGGAAGGAGCAACCTCTGGCTCCTCTGGGCCTTGAAGTCCCCCTTTGCATCCCCACAGTGCACCCAGCTCTGGCTGCAGGGGAGCCCCGTGAGTCCTTTTGTCACAGAGCCACTTGCCCTGTGACCACAGTGTGGTCACATCTCTGAGAATCCCTCACCTCTTGTCCAACCGTTATTACTGGTGACAGCCCTGCCTTAGCAGCCTGCTCTTCCCTCCTTGGCTACCTGGGCCCAAGCCACAGGCACCTCTGGCTGACGGGGTGGGAGCCTCTTTCATTGCTGGGACTCCCACGGGTGGGAGGCCACAGGTATGCAGGAAGTAGATTCCCAGGGAGAGGGACCTCCTCCTGTCCCAAGCCCAGGCGCATCTCGGGGTACAGCCCAACCCAGGCCCCTTGGGTGGACATGCCCATGGGACACGAAGGGACCTGGGCTCTGGTCTTGGGACTGGCTCTCCCACATTTCCTTTCCCAGGGCTGTGGCCTCCTCTCGTTTTGGGGAGACTGTGGCAGGAGGGAGAACCAGACTCCACAGCTCCACACCACCAAATGCCACAGCTGGGAGGAGCTGCAGGGATGCTCTCCTGGACAAGGTGTCACGACGCTGGCATCTGCTACCTGCATCACCTCTCTTAAGATGCATGGGAACCATCTGTGCCCAGTAGTCTTCCTGAAGCCACTCAGTCTTCACAAACCTAAAATTTATTCTAAAAGAAAAGTTATCATTAGGTGGATAATTTGTATCACTTGCCATGGATACAACATTATCACAAACAAAAATGTTATTGAAACAATGAGGTCAGCTCTGGGAGGGCAGTGGCTTGGGATTTATTGCTGTATCCCCAGCACACACAAGGGTACCTGGCACACAACAGGGACTTGGAATGTATTTTTTAGAATGCAGAGATGAGTAAATGAATAAATGCAAAAGAAGTGGGTAACCCAGATAGGGATGCTTGGGGAAGATGCTGAGTTTCTTTGTAAAATAAGGAAAAGCAACTTAGAGAAGCAGGAAAGCCACGCCAACCCCAAACTGAGACTTTCTTCTTGACGTACTCAGAAGGGCTGATTGAAAAAGATTTGAAAAAGGCAGAACTTCCTCACCACATGATTTACAATTCTTTGGTGCTGTGTCTGGATTCTGCCTTGAAGTGTCTGAATGCCACCTGGCACCCTGCTGGGGGGTTCATACCAGAGGAGCCAAAGCTCAGGGTGGCATGAGTGAGCGGCAGGGCCAGGGTGAGGAGCTGCCCATGTCCCCTCACATTTGGCATTAGCGTCAGGCCCCCAGAGGAGGTCCCACTGTGTGCAGGGGTGCTTCCCCAGTAGGGCTGCCCTGTGTGCCTGTATACACACACGACATGACACATGATATGAGTGTGGGAACAGACACTCCTTTCGGCCACATGTGGTCCAGTTCTGGGCCAGCCTTCGGGGGGGTCCTGCTTCACCTGCCCCAGGAAGAGGTCTTGCTGAGAGCCGGATGCCCTAGGTGAACCTCTCCCCGCCTCCCACACTGTGCTGGAATGGCGCCATCGCCACAGAGGGGCGGTTGCTGAAGCGTGGTGCGTGGGGTCTGGATCCTCGCCTGGCAGGAGTCTGTGGGGGCGGCCACAGCATCGGCGCATCTTCGTCAGAGGCTGGCACAGGAAACCTGATGTCACCCCTGACTCATGCCTCAGGCGGGGCGGGGGTGGCTCCCGCCACTTTCACCTTCACACCTGCTCTGGCCTAAATGTTGTAGCCAAGCCACCCACACCCCGCTAGCTCCATGGGGCATCTGCTTGGGGGTGGGTTTGGAAGGAGGAGGAAGGAAAACCCGGCAACATCAGCACAGAGCTTTGAGCGGTGACTCTGGAAGGACTCTGCTTGCATGGGCTGGGTGGATGTGTTTTGGGGGCGGAGAAAGATTGGGAATCCCAAAGGCAGGAGGTGAGTGACGCTCACAGCCGTCAAAATAGATGGTTACAAAAAGAATAACATGCAGGATCATTATCATTTGTTCCAGCTGAGTCTCACCAGCTTTTAATTTTTAAAAAATGCTGAACCCAAACTTATTTGACAGTGTCTGCTCTATAACAGCCAGGCCAGAAAAAACAACACAAACAAAAACAGAGAAAGCTCTGAGGGTGTTGACCCTAGCCCGTGTCATCCCATCACCATCCAGTGGGGAGAAGCGGGGTCCCCTTTTGAAGCCTGAGGCCTGTGGGCTTCTGGTCTCACAGAGACCCCTCCTGACCCTGCCCTCCACCCACGTGCCCAGTGCCCTGCCTCCTCTCTGCTGTGGTTCCCAGGGTCAGCTCTGGCGAATGGGGGTCTTCGAGGAGGTGGCAAGGGGGAGCAGATATCCTGCACCATGATTCACCTACAACAGCATCCAGGGTCGGGGGAATCTTTAGTCAGAGCAAAAGTCAGGGAGGGACACGGGTTTGTGAGTCTCTTCCCCTCCCAGTATCAGGGATGAGGTTTCCCCAGTCTGGGACAAGGGAAAGAAGGCAAAGGGAAGCCCCCTCACCCTCATGGCTAAGTCAAGCCTCCATGAGTCTGTTCCAGAGATGAAAAGGGGACAGCCCCAAAGCAAATGGCATCAAGTGGGTGACATTTATGCAGCCATTTCTGGCAGAAATCACTGGTCCTGAGCCAGGCATGTACCTATAGTCCCAGCTACTGGGGGTGGGTGGGGTGAGTGGGGGTTCAAGCAGGAAGATTGCTTGAACCCAGGAGTTAGAGGCCAGCCTGTAATTCCAGCACTTTGGGAGGCCAAAGTGGGAGGAACGCCTGAGCCCAGGAGTTTGAGACCAGCCTGAACTACATAGTAAGACATCGTAAAAAAAAAAAAAAAAAAAAATCAATAAATTAGCCAGACATGGTGGCATGTGCCTGTAGTCCCAGCTACTCAGGAGGCTGAGGCAGGAGGATCAACTGAACCCAGGAGGTGGATGCTGTGATCATGCCACTGCACTCCAGTCTGGGCAACAGACTCAAAAAACAAAACAAGGAAAGAAACAAGAAATCACTAGTCCTGGCCAGAATGTTAGGCAAGGACTGGGGCTGTGCCATTAGAGTAAACCTTTGGCAATGCTCTCCCACCCCTGCTTGGAACTTTCCAGAAGGTATAGAAGGGGAGGAAGAGGTCCAGTCCAGTATGGGCATTGGGGTCTGGAGTCCCCTACGTGGCTGAGCTGATTTCATTCCTGAGTCGGGGATTCCAGCTGGCTGTGGTCCTCCCTCCTCTTTCCCATGAAGCTGGAGGGCTGTGGATCCCAGCATGGCAGGGGACACAGGCCCCCACCGGTTAGCAAGACTGGACCTGACTATCCAGCAAGCTCTGTAATTTGCCCCTGGAATCAGCCATTAAATCATTTGCCGGGTTGATGCCAGGGATAAGCGCTCATATCAGCCGCTGGGATCTGTGGCCCAGACTCCCCGGCTCTGCTGTGGACTTTGCTGCATCAGCCGACTGGTCTGGCAGGGAGGGACCTCAGCAGAGCTGCCAGGCAGTGGCAGAGCTTTGGAGCCTTGGAGCCAGTGTGGGTGGGCAGCACGTGCTTCCACCTTGCAGATGGGGACACTGAGGCAAGAGAAGGTGACGCAGCCCCAGGAATCTTTGGAGTCCTCGGGACTTCTCTCCCCTGCATCCCCTCTGTCTCCCAGTACACACATGCTCCATGCTCCTCTGAAACAGCTGCATACACACCATGCTTCAGTGCACACCATCAGACACATCGGCTCACCACTGTGAGGGATTCAGAGTTTACAGGTCCTAGGGGGCTTGGAGGTCTGCATGGGTCCTAGCTGTAGCTCTCCAAGATAGTCTGGATGGAGGGGTGTGCAGGGGAGTGGAAGGGTCTCACAAAGAACACTGGAGAGTGACACAGGAGACGGGGCTGGGAAGGCTGGCTTCTGAAATCCCTGATGCTGGGGATGGAGCGGTGGGGGGCGGGGAGGGCCCCGGCTCCAGCTCAAGGACTCTGTCTCTGTCCGCATCCACCCAGAGTCCTCTGCTTCAGGGTTCCAGGCATTTGGCTACCAACAATTCTTGCCCCCAGCCCAGGGGCCCTGACCACCCTCCACACACCTGGGCCTCACCACATCTGGCAGCAGAGCTGGAGCTGGGGTGGGGAGGGCACAATGGGTGTGGATTACCCAGTCCCCATTCTCACGGCCCCACTGCTAGTCTTGGATCCCATTCCCCTGACACTGGGCACTGGGGAGAGTTGGCAGCTCTGCCGAGGGGAAGGGTGGGCAGGAGGAAGCAGATTCTGTTCCTGCTTCTCCCTCTTCCCCTTGTTGAGCCTCCTGAAATTCCCACAGGGGAGAGCCCAGTGGCGTCAGCAGAGTTCCCCTTCAGAGCCAGCCTGTGACGTGGGGAACGCCTCTTGCCGGGCCCCGGGTGCTTTCCCTGGGCCCCAGGCGAAGCAGCTTTGCCCCACTCATAACTGGAAACTTGTCATACAGCCCTGCCTTTCCCCCTGCAAGGCCCCAGACCCTTCTCATTCACCTATACCACAGTCCAGGGGCTTGGGCCCAAGGACTGGCGTTCTGGCCTAGCTCGGCCACTAACCTGTTGCAAGACTCCAGTGCTGGTCTCGATCATGCAGTGGGGGATGGGGAGGGGAAGGGAGATAAAGCCCCTCTAGCGCAAGGTGCTCTAAATAGATGAGAAAAGGGACATCTCCAGCACGGGCCTCCATTCTTCCAGTGTAGAAACCATTCACTCACGGCAGGACAGCAAGTGCTTGTCAGTTTTTGTTGCAACAAATTCCTAGGGAGAAAATCCTGGGAGGGAAAAGGAAAAGGGAGAGGTGACAGGGGACACCCCTGCCTCGAAGTCTCTTAGGATGGGCATGTAGGACTGAGAAGCTGACTTCCCAAGGCCTGAGTGGCTTCGAACAGGCCAAAGGCGTTCAGGACCCTCGGACTCCCCGAACACCCTCCCCAAGCCTGGCAGATGGTGCTGGGCTTCCTCCCCCGCCCCGCCTCCCTCGGGAGCCCCCGGGCCGAACAGCCCGCGCCCCACGTGAGGCCGCGGGGGCGAGCGCCGGCGCCTTCCTGCCCTGCCCTTGTATGGCGACCCGGAGGCCGGCCCCTGGGTACTTAAGCAGGGCCGCCGCAGAGCGCGCCAGAAGCCGAGCGGCAGGGCCGCGCGATCGCCACGAGCGCCGGGGAGCGCGGGGAAGAGCGGCCAGAAGAGGAAGCGGCGAAGGCGAGGGGAAGAGCCTCCCATCGCCAGGCCATGGGGCTGGAGGCGGCGCGCGAGCTGGAGTGCGCGGCGCTGGGCGCGCTGCTGCGGGAGCCGCGGGAGGCCGAGCGCACGCTGCTGCTCGACTGCCGCCCCTTCCTGGCCTTCTGCCGCCGCCACGTGCGCGCCGCGCGGCCCGTGCCCTGGAACGCGCTGCTGCGCCGCCGCGCGCGCGGCTCCCCCACCGCCGCCCTCGCCTGCTTGCTGCCGGATCGCGCGCTGCGGGCGCGCCTGGCCCGCGGGGAGCTGGCGCGGGCGGTGGTGCTGGACGAGGCCGGCGCCTCGGTGGCGGAGCTGCGGCCGGACGGCCCGGCCCACGTGCTGCTCGCCGCGCTGCTGCACGAGACCCGCGCCGGGCCCACCGCCGTGTGCTTCCTGCAAGGTGAGCGCCCGCCCGCGCTCGGCCCGCCCCGCGCCCTCACCCCGGCGCGGCCGCGCGGGCTAACCGTGACCTTCTCCTCCCCGCAGGAGGCTTCGACGGTTTCCAGGCCTGCTGTCCCGACCTGTGTTCTGAAGCCGCCGCCCCGGCCCCGCAGCCTGCCGGGGCGGAGAACAGCCGCTCCGACCCCAGGGCTCCCGTCTATGACCAGGTGAGAGCGCGGCTCCTTTTCTTTGCGCCTCTGTTCCCCTCCCCCGCAGGTCAGGCGCCTCTGGGGAAAGACTCTGTCATCTGTGGATGCGAGGAGTTTGCTATATACATTCATATATATGTAAGCACACGTGTGTGGCCGCATACAGATGGAGCACGCATTTGTGTGCGTGTGTGTGGAGTATGGCTGCTCACGTGTGCCTCTGGATTTTTGTGTATATGAGGGGTTGAGTATCCGAGTGTATAGCATGTGTGTCCCATTGTGTCGTCCTCCCATTCCTGAGTCCTGTCGAGGGTCCGGAGGACTGGCTGAGGGCTACTCTTGTTCCTCTCAGCCCATGATGTCTGCCCTGCTGGTGCTCAAGGTCTCACCGCCACCCCTCTTCCCGCTCCAGGGTGGCCCTGTGGAGATCCTGCCCTACCTCTTCCTGGGCAGCTGCAGCCACTCCTCAGACCTGAAGGGGCTGCAGGCCTGTGGCATCACAGCTGTCCTCAACGTCTCTGCCAGCTGCCCCAACCACTTTGAGGGCCTTTTCTGCTACAAGAGTATCCCTGTGGAGGACAACCAGATGGTGGAGATCAGTGCCTGGTTCCAAGAGGCCATAGGCTTCATTGGTGAGGGGGCCTCAGCCCGGGGATCTGGGGGGGCTCCAGGAGAGGGGGCTGGGGAAGCCTATTTCCTGGCTTGTGTCCCTTCCTGTCTGACACCTCCCTCCGTCTTCCTTGCAGACTCGGTGAAGAACAGCGGCGGCCGGGTGCTGGTGCACTGCCAGGCAGGCATCTCACGCTCCGCCACCATCTGCCTGGCATACCTGATGCAGAGTCGCCGTGTGCGGCTGGACGAGGCCTTTGACTTCGTTAAGCAACGCCGGGGCGTCATCTCCCCCAACTTCAGTTTCATGGGGCAGCTGCTGCAGTTTGAGACACAGGTGCTGTGTCACTGAGGGAGGGCCCCCTCTGCCTGCTCTGCCCACCGCGCTGGCCCTCCCCGATTCCTGGGGAGCTGGCTGTGGACAGGTGGGCTCTCTTCTGGCCTTACCTCCGCCTAGCTGCTGCCTCCACAGAGTTTGGAGAACCCCAGAGTGGGGGAGCTAGGAGTGCCAGAGTGCTGGCCTTTCTGACCTGGTGCTCTTCTGCTAGGGGAGTGAGGGCTGGCCCTCACTCAGGGGACAGAATGGAGGATGTGTCTGCCCCCTCCTCCCCCATCCTCTGGCAGAAATTGGACTCTACACCATGGACTCTCTGGTCCACCGCCATGTTGAAGCCCTCGGCAGCCCGAGAGCTACAAGGAACAAGCTGTGACAGCCAGGGACCCTGTCTGGGGGTGGTCTGCTCCAGGGCCTGGAGCCCGAGCCCTGTGCTCCTGGGGGAGCAGGGGGCTTGGAGGTGATGTTCGTGGTGTGCCTGGATGTCTGTGAACCTTTCATGCCTGTGCTGGTGCTGGAAAGTTGTTTGTGCTCATCTGACATTTACCACTTCCTCCCAGCCCTGTGGGTGAGGGTTGGAAACTTAGCACTTTATATTTATACAGAACGTCGAGGCTGTGTCAATAAATATTGTTTTGTTTTAAAAACAGCAACCCCCCGAGCGTCTGGTCTCAAGTCAGTGGTTGGGAGAATGCTCTGTAACTCTTTCTTAACCAGACCTCGCCTTTGCTTGGGCTGGCTTTGTTTGGGAAGCGGAAGGGCCAGGCCAAGAGGGTTGGAAGGGGTAGTTCTGGCCTCCCCTCTGGAGAGGTTGTCTCCTGGTCCCAGTTCCCCTGCCTGGGCTGGCGCCCTTTCCCAGAAGGGGTTTTGGCTCCAGAGCTGAAAAGGGTCATTTCTGGGATGGTGGCTCCTGTCCATGACTCAGAACCCAGCCTAGTGTTTCCCTGATCAGACCCACTTCCTTTCTGGCACAAGTCAGAGGGCTGTGAGCTGTGTGTCCAAGTGTGTGGGCTCCGAGGGGAGTGGGTTGTTCTTGGCCTATGCACACCTACATGTCGGATATGTGGGTGTTTCTGTGGGAGTGTGCGGGCACCCACGCATGAGGCTCTTCCCAGGGCCATGGGTGCTTCTGCTCTCTCCCTGTAGGTCAACACACACTCCTTCCTTATCTCAGGATTGGGCCCCAGGCTCTGTGTGCCTGTCCATGCTAGGGCTCATGGTTGCTTCTGTTCCAGAACTCCTTTTGTCCCCAAAAGGCATGTGGTCCAGTGTCTGGTGCAGAGCACACGTCACTAGGGATGGGATTAGTCGCTCTTCATACCCACCCAACTAGCATGACTTCGTTATCGGTTACTGGCCCAGCATAGGACCAGGGTGTCTGTGGAGACCTGAGATGAGGGCCCTGCCAAAGCTGGAAGCAGAGGGACGAGTGCTAAGGCTGCTAGAAGGGGGTACTGTGATCTGCCCGAGAGCAGGGTGCTGAGGCCTTGGATGGCCTGCTTCATTCTCAGCCTGACACTCCTGGCTGCTTGGAGTGTCATCCAGCCAGCTTCGTTTTGTCCTTCCAGCCTCAGCTCAAGGTCGTCTCTGCCCAATCTCTTATATCAACATTCTTTGTGCCTGGCAGGGTGCGCTTAGGGTGGGGGGGGTGGCAGTGTGTGTGACGGGGCCAGTTTTGGTAAACCTTGCTGTATCTCAGTTTCCTTGTCTGTAAAATGGGGTTTACCATTAGCCCCCACCTCTTAGGATGTAGACTTACACAAATCAATTCACATAGTGCCTGCGTATAGTAGGTGTTCAGAAAACGTTAACTACTTAGGAGTGACATTGAACAGTTATGCAGGTATGCATTCGGACAAGGCTGGACATGCATGAGGGCTGGGCCTCTGGTCCTCGAAACCCCTGCCTGGAGCCTGGCACAGGTGGGCACTTGCTCTGTGAGGCTGGATGAGGGATGATCCTTGTTCCCTCAGCTCTCAGGCAGAGCTGGGGTTGCTGTCTGGCCTTCCTCAGGACTTGAGTGGGCTTCTGTTGGAAACTGCCTGTAACCCCAACACCCAGCTCCGGGTGGGTGTGTCACATCTGGGACCCTAAGCCATCAGGGACTTCCTCAGGGACTTCCTATCACACAGCCTTTTCTCACATGTGGTAGGACTGGTGGCTGAAGCCTCTGTCCACCTTACCTGACCCCACTCGTTTCTCCCCTTCCCTTCTATTCCCTTCCTTCTCTGTGATTTTCATAGTTTATCATCCAAAAAACTGCCTTTTTCTTTATTTCTCTCCATTTTCTATTTATTTTAAAACTTTTAATTGTAATAAAAAAAAAAAACAAGCCGGGCTCGGTGGCTCAGCCCGTAATCCCGCGCCTTTGGGAGGCTGAGGGGAGTGGATTGCCTGAGCCCGCGGGTTCGAGACCTGCCTGGGCAACTTGGTGAGACCTCATCTCTACAATAAATCCAAAAAATTAGCCGGGCGTGGTAGCGCACGCCTGTAGTTCCAGCTACTTGGAAGGCTGAGGCAGAAGGATCGCTGGAGCCCAGCAGGTCGAGGCTGCGGTGGCCGGGAGCGGCCACTGCACTCCAGTCTGGGCGACAGAGTGAGACGCCAACTCAAAAACAAAAAACAAACAAAAAACCATACAATTTATCACTGTTACAATGATTAAGTGCTCAATAGTGTAAGGTGTATTCACATTGTTGTATGACAGATAACCAGAGTTTTTTCATCTTGCAAAATGGAAACTCTCTACTGTTAAACAATAGCTCCCCATTCCCCTTCCCCCAGTCCCTGGTGACCTCTATTTCACGTCTGTCTCTATGAATTGGACTACTCTAGATACCTGACATACATGGACTCATGCAGTATTTGTCTTTTTGTCGCTGGCTTATTTCACTCAGCAAAATACCTTCAAGACCACCTGCATTTCTTGACTGAGAATCTTTCTACCCAAGCAGGGTGATTATTTGTTGTTATCATTATTTTATTTTATTTTTTTAAACCAAACATGCATCTTAACTGGTTAGCTTCATGTATTCTTTTTTCTTTTCTTTTTTTTGAGTAGGAGTGTCACTCTGTCACCCAGGCTGGAGTGCAGTGGCACGCTCACGGCCACCACAGCCTCGACCTGCTGGGCTGAGATGATCCTTCCGCCTCAGCCTTTCAAGTAGCTGGAACCACGGGCACGCGCCACCACACCCAGCTAATTTTTTGATTTATTGTAGATTTATTATAGCCCCTGGACTCAGGCAATCCTCTTGCCTCTGCCTCCCAAAGTGCTGGGATTATAGGTGTGAGTCACCAAACCCAGCTAGCTTCATGTATTATTATTATTATTTTTTTGGTGGGTGATTTTTAAAAATTTACTTTTTCCCAAGTTTATTGAGATATAATTGACAAATAAAAGCTGTGTATGTTTAAGTCACAGTGTAATGTTTTGATGTATACATACATTGTGAAATGATTACTGCAACAAAGCTAATTCGCATACTCATCACATGCATTCTGACATTTGTTAATTACCTTGCCAGGGCGGCAGCAGCATGTGCCTCTATCATGTTCTCCCTGTGATTCCATTTCCTATCTTTTGGGAAACGCTGGATTTCAGGTGTGACAGGAGAGCCAAGAGGTCCTTGTGGACAACATCTGACATGCTTGGCTCTGTCACTCCCCTTTGCTGCGTGCTGGTGGCCATGGTGGGTGTCCTCAAATGCTGCCCAGCGCTGACATACTCCACTTCCAGCATTTCAATCTAGTTGAGGTGACCTGGCTCTGAGGCAGAGGGAGAAGAATTTAGATACAAAGCCTCAATTTCCAAGTTTGAGAAATGGGAACAGACAATGATCATGCTAACAGGTGTGGAGGTTAGAGGGGTAGTGTCCATGTGAGGGTCTGGGCATCTAAAAGTCCCACCCTTCCCACAGGGCAGACTTCTCTGGGGTGCTGACTACATGGGGTGTTCAGTTTGTGAAATTTACCAGAGCCCCGCACTTGGCGGTTGTGTGCTCAGGCTCTCACTCTCTCTGTGCACTAAAATAAAAGCTTGTAAAAGTGCAGTGACCTTTCTCTCCTTCCAAAGATACACTGGGGGCACCACAGTGTCTCAGGCAGCCTTCCTCATGTCTGAGCACAGGCTAGGGGCAGAAAAAGGGGTCTCCCTTGCTGGAGGATGAGGTCCCTCCCTGGTCTGGAGCCTTAGTCTGGCCTGGAGCACCTTTTTGTAATGTTTCTCTGCCCCCTGGTGGCAAGAGGGGACCTCAGGAGAACCACGCTCCCAAGTGGGCCCCTCCTTACTCTTCCACCCACCACACAGGAAGGGGTTCAGACCGGGGTCCAGAAGGCTGGGACCTGGGCTGGGGTGAGGATGACAGGTGGGGTGAGGCTACAGGTGGAGGTGCTTGGGGCGGGGCTGCAGGGGGAGGTAGTTGGGGTAGGGCTGCTGGTGGAGGTGGTTAGGGAAGAGCCACAGGTGGAGGTGGTTGGTGGGAGCAAGCGAGAACTAGAGAGGCTGTGATTTAAGAGGGATGGTGGCTCAGATTCTGGAATTAGGCTGCCTTGACCTGCTGGGGCTGGTCCTCTTGCTTGCTTGGGGTGACAGCGATCCGCCATGTGGAGCATGGGAAGCCTCTGGCCTTGGGTGCTGGGTCTTCTCTCCTTGCCAGGTAAGGGACTGCCTGACCCTCCTGGTGCTGGCTCCAGCCTCCAGAACGCGGGGGAGAGGCCAGAAGGGATCCTAACTGAGCTTAATGGCTCGGTGGGGTGTTCTAGAAGTCAACTCCTAGGGGTTGCACTGGAGGATCCTGCCCGGCAGGAGACATCAGACCTCCTCGGACTGGGGTGAGGGTAGGGGACTGTAAGTCCCCACTCCAACCTGGTCAGATCAGGAGTCACCCAGGCGGAGCCCATTTTCCAAAAGCCTGAGCAGTCATGGAGCAGGGTCTGAGGCTAGCTCTGGGCCTGCCATGGGCATCAGAACCTGAGGTCTGTCCTTGCCTCCCTTTTCTCCCCTCCTCTATCTCATATGTGGTGCACATGCCTTTTTGGTCCCATGACCTTGCTCCTTCCTTAAAGTTGCCTAGGTCTAGACACCGGTTGGGGTTGAGGGGGAGGCCAGGCAGGCTCCTGGGCTCGTTGCTGGAGGCCTACTCTTCGTCAAGGGCCTGGGTCTTGCGGTCTGACAACCCACACCCACCCATGTCCTGTCATCCTGTCTCAGCGATGGGGCACTCCAGCATCTGTGTGTATGTCCTTGTCTTTCCGGGTCAGGTTTGATCTCAGGAGCACCCTCAGTTTCCAACTGCCCAGGAGCCTGTGGTACCAGCTTCTCAGAAGGCCTCACCCTTGAGGGGACCCAGGTGCCCTGGGACAAGGACATCCCTGCGATTAATCAAGGTGAGGGCACTGCATCTTCTTATGGCCCAGAGGGATTTGTCATTATCTATGTGGTGTGAAAAATCATACTGATTACTCAGAAATGCAGAAAAACCTGGGAAGAACTGGACCAGCTTACCCTGGACTCTAAGTGGGGGGAAATTCTATAGGCAATTGCTCAAGTCTGTCTCTCTCTCCCTCTCCCTCTCTCTCTCTCTCTCATATATATATTAATATATATATATATATATATATTACACACATTGATTGTTACTTTTATAAGAAAGAGAAAAACTAAGTTAAAAAAATGACCTGATAAAAATATAGGTAATTGGTTCTCCAAGTCTGGGTTAAGCTAAGTCAGTAGTTGATGCTCAGCTACCCTTGCAGGATGTTCTGCAGGTGTGGGGGGGGGCACAGGGGTGGGGGGGTGTTGGGAGGACAAAGATGAAAAAGTCTGAGGCTTGGGGTCTTACTGTCTGGGGATCTCTGCTGAAGAATGAGGATGCGTACATAGCCTGAGCTGAAGCAGGTAGAGATGAAGATGGAGCTCAGCTGTTGGGGCTGGCATGTGCCACAACATTAGGAAACAGGGAGCCTTGCCCTGGAGGTGGGACAGGCATCCACTGACGTGCTAACCGCCTTGTGAGCTGCCCCCTCTTTGTGAGCACTCCACCCTCAGGTCGCTGTGAGTGATCTGGAGGTAACCAGAACCAATGGCTCTTTCCTGGCATGGACTGTCACATGCCATGGAGAAAGCTCTCAGATGCTGGTGGCCCAACAATGATCCCTACTGTCAACTTAAAACACATTTATAAACTTAGAAAGGAAACTTTATTTCTTCTGAAGGGTTACATTCTGCACTTTGGCCATCCTGACAGGCCGGGAAGCATAGCCATTGTGAAGGAGGAGAAGCTGGCTAAACATACATATTCAACAGGTTACAGGGGGAGCTAAGAATTTTCTTTTCTTTCTTTTTTGTGTTTGAGTTGGAGTCTCACTCCATTCCCCAGACTGGAGTGCAGTGGCACGCTCACGGCCACCCCAGTGTTGACCTGCTGGGCTCTGGCGATCCTTCCACCTCAGTCTTCCAAGTAGGCAGAGCTACAGGCACTCAATTACTTCCAGCTAATTTTTGATTTATTGTAGAGATGGGGTCTCGCCAAGTTGCCCAGGCTGGTCTCGAACCTGCGGGTTCAGGCAATCCACTTGCCTTGGCCTCCCAAAGTGCTGGGATTACAGGCTGAGGCACCGAGCCCGGCCTAAGTTAGAAATTTTCATGAAGGAGATCCTAAGGTGTGCATGCTAAATAAACATGCATATTATATAGGATATAGGATCCATGTTCACCTTGGGGTAAAGACTTAACATTTGAATATAATACAATCAGGCCCTTCATGTCAAAAGGTGAAGCAGGGGTACAAGGTACTCAAGTGCAGCCTCTGTAAACCAGCCAGAACCAGTCCATGGTCGGTGGTCTCTTGTCAGGAGAAAAGTTGCTGACATCAGTTTCTTGTCCAATCGAAGCTGTTATGGCTTGTGAAAGGGTCGACCTCTGGTGGTGGATGAGCTGCAATTGTTTAAATATCGTTTATTTCAAGGCAAGCTCTTGTTTAACTGCTACAAGAAATGAAAGACTGCGGCAGTTAGCACATAGTTTATTCTTTAAGTGTAGGGGTGTGTGACTTAACCTTGGCCTGCTTATAATTGGTGTCTTATTACCACAAAGAGTCTGTTCTGTCAGTCATATGGTCTCTGTTATCATTAGTGCTGTCAGTTGTGTCTACACTGCAAAAGGGAGGGGGTATAATGAGTGTCTGACCCTGTATCCAATCATGGTCAGGAACTCAGTTTGTAAGTTTTTCTTGGGATCCCCTGGTCACAAGGGGGTCTGCTCAGTGGTTGAGGGGTTTAGGATTTTATTTTCAGTTCTCACTATCAACTGCCCTGAGGCTACTGTAGTAATATCCGTCTATGCCCTGCCTGGTGCTTTTTCCCAGGAAGCACCTGCCTGTCCCCAGCTGCTGCGAATGTGGCTGTTAATGCCTCACAGCTGTACCCATCTCCCGAGAATGGCCCTTGGTCAGAGACGGCTGCCTCGGCCAGAGATGCCTGGGAGGCTACTCCCTCCCCTGACCAGGTGGTCCGCAGTGACTCATAGGGGATAGAATCTGGCCCTGCCTCAAGGCAGGATGAGTCTGAGGTGCAGTTTGTGGTCCAGAGCTCCCGTGGCATCAGGCTGAGGCTAAGTCTGCACACTTCCCTGGCCCTCTCCTTCCCTGGCTTCCCCTCTCCTGAGATCACCCCTCCATGAGTCACTTGCAGATGATGCTCTGGCTTAGGGAGAGATAAGAAGCAGAGACAGCTGAGAGGGAGAGAGAAGGGCTTAAAAGAGCCAGTACTTGCCTGCCTTCTATGGTGGTACAAACGGGAGTTTCTGTCACTTGCCACCGCAAGGGTTCTGATTATTACAGATGGATGAAGATTAGATGCAAGTGAGTGGGACAGGAGAGCCGGGCCTGTTCTGAGGAGCGTGGTTTAGGCTGGAGTGGAGGAGATGGCCGGAGGAAGAGGCTGCTGCTTTCTGACAGCAGAGGACCCGGACTTGGGGCTGGATTGCGTGTGTTGGGGGAGCCATGGACTGTGTTTGAGCAGAGGAAGACTGCAGTCAGGCTGAGGAGTGCTGTACACTCAGGCTGTGTGACTTGACCGAGACCACATGGACTCCGTGCTCAGGGAAGTCCTAGCTCCAAAGTCAGGGAGGGACAGACCCTGGGGCTTGCTTGGCTTGTCCCTCAAGCCTGTGTCCTGGGGGACATGGGCCAACACACCTCTCTCCCTCCCTTCCTAGGACTCATCCCGGAGGAAACCCCAGAGAGCAGCTTCCTCGTCGAGGGGGATATCATCCGGCCGGTGAGTGCACACACACTGACATGCAGGTGTCTTGCTGACTGGGGACCTTGGCTGAAGAATGAGGTTGTGTAGATAGCCTGAGCCAAAGCGGCTAGAGATGAAGATGGAGCTCAGATGTCGGAGCTGGCACAGGCCAAAGCACTGGGAAATGGAGCCTTGTCCTGGAGGTGGGGCAGGCATCCATTGACATGCTAGCTGCCGTGTGAGCTGCTCCCCTCTTTCTCTGTGAGCTGACTTGGAGCTCACAACTCGTGACAGGCCTTTGAGCCCACCCTGGGTGCCATAGGGTTTGCCGTGTGAGGCCCTGGTAGACACTCATTGTGGTCAAGGTCAGAGCAACTGATATGTTAGGATAAGTCAGCCTAAGAGCTAAGGGAGAGTGATACGCAAAGTGCTGGCCCAGTCAGCCCAGGGGGCTTCCTGAAGGGGGAGGTTTGAATACTCAACCCAGCTTGGTACTCTGCCGAAGGAAGGTACTCCATACTCGGGGAGTATTAGGATGAAGGAAGAGATGGCCACGGGTTGACAAAGAGTGGCTGGTGGAGGTGTAGGCTGTGGGACATTGAAGGGCCTGGTAGCAGCAATGTCCCAGGGGAGCCAGAACAAGGGCTGATGTGGAGAGACCCACCATCCCGGCTGGGTCGAGGGCCAGGTCAGAAGGGAGAGGGCTGCTGGGAACTGGGGCGCCTTCTTGGCAGAGGAGGGACCACGGCCCAGCAGAGCAGTGCCATATTTTAGGCGACTGGGGACGTCAGGAGGCTCCTGAATAGGAGAGTGATGCAGGGGGAAACAAGACCATCCTACTGCTTTGGAGGCTGCCTGCTGATGGCACCATGCATGGCTGAGCTGCTGAGCCCAAGGCTGGCCCCAGGCTGTGCAGGAGTGCCAAGGGCAGGGCAGGTCTGTCCCAGGTTATCCAGTGAGTGCCCCGGGGGAGACGGCTGTGTGACCACCCTGGACAGAATCAAACAACATCTTTGGTGGCTGAGGGCACAGGCCATGCTTGGATGCTGTGGAACCTGCACTCCCAAGGGCTCTCGTTGGCTGGAGAGTGGAGGAAGGAGCTGTGGAGGCCGGACTGTAGCCTCGGAATCTCTCTGACAGGCCCTGTCCCGTGGTCTTCTCAGGTTCAGGGAAGCTTGGCAGCCACTGTGCTCTGGGAAGGGCCCCTGCCAAAGGGATGGGGTGGGGTTGCTGGCTGAAGCCCTGCGTCCTTCTGATCCAGGGTACCCTGAGGTGCTGGGCCTCCCAGCCAACCTTCCCAGAACCAATCTTGTTTTATCTGTTTGACAGAAGAGGTTGCAAGTTCTGTGTCATCACAGACCAAAGGACTGTGTCTTGCTTATCATGACTCTCATAGCTGGCCCCTTGTCATCTCACACTTCTATCCTGTCTCTGATGGTTCCCCATTCCCCACTCCCACATTCTACCTCCCATATCTTTAGAGTTCTGGTGGCCTGGGATGGGCACCCTTAGGCACAAAGCTTGGGTGGCCCATGTCCCCACGAATCCCTGAGCTGCTGTCTCTCCTCAGAGTCCCTTTCGATTATTGTCAGCCACCAGCAACAGGTGGCCCAAGAGCAGTGGCGGTTATGTGGAGGTCCCCTTCCTGCTCTCCAGCAAATACGGTAAGTGGGTGTGGCATGGGACCTCCCTCACTGCCTCAACCCTTCTTCCTAATGCAGCATGGGCTTCTCTCTGGGGTCCTCATCTCCTTCTTCCTCTTGTATCAACTATATCCCCCGAAGTGCCCTTCCACGAAAGCCCTTTTATGCCTGAAGGCCTTCTGAGTTGAGAAGGTTAAAATCCTGGAGGAGCTAACCAGAAGCTATGTCTAAGGGAGATCTAGTCCTTCTTGAGACCACATGGTCCAGAGGACGGTGACCTACCCAAGGCCATGCAGCCAGGTTTGGGGCCCAGCCTTCTTCCCTACCATTACTGTGCTGTCTGTTCTTGACACTGTTTTGGGAGAGTACATTTAAAGCCCAGTTCCCAGCCCCCAGCTAGAGTTCAAAGCCCTTGAGGGCTCTGGGGGCTTTGCTGGGGTTTCAACCACGGGGTGTCTTTCCCAGATGAGCCCAGCCGCGAGGTCATCTTGGAGGCATTTGCTGAGTTTGAACGTTACACATGTGTCAGGTTCATCGCCTATGAGGGCCAGAGAGACTTTATTTCCATCATCCCCATGTACGGGTAAGTTCTCCTGGGGTGGGAAGCTGGGGGTGTCTCCGCTTGCTTCCGTGTTCAGCCCAGAATGAACTTGGCCATTGTCTAAAACTTATTTCTGGGCCTGTCCTTCAGGGTTTAAAGTCCCCAGCCCACCCTAAGTGGTTTGCCCAATGTGAGCTGGACTTATAGGGTGGAAGGTAGGGAAGGGTGGGGCTTGGGTGCCAGACCCTCACTCGTAAAGCCCTCGTCTCCCAGAAGACTGCGTGGCATGGAGAGGGAGTGTAGGTTTTGTGGGACAGACACTGCATAAGTTGTGTGAGTTCAGGCAAGTCCCCTAACTTCCGAGCCTCTTCTGCCTCCTCTCTGAGGGGAGGGTAGTGGCCATATCTACCTCCCAGCTCATCAGGGGCATGAAACATGATAACCACTACACTACAAAAACATGGCATGAAACGATGTATGCAAACTCTTCGAGGCTTTCAATGTGGTGATGCTCACTCAGCCAGCAGTTTTTGTCATCCATGTCCAGTATCGGTCCCTGCCTCCTCCCTGCAGCCCAGGCTGGCAACGGAGGTCCATTATGCCCATTTCACAGAAGGCATGCAGTAAAGGAACTTGTGGGAGAACGACAAACCTGGGACTAGAGCCCTGGAGGGGGAAGGCCTGTCAGGTGTTTGTCCATCCCATGACCTGGGAGGAGGGAAAGGGCCCAGTGTGCTTAGTCCACCTCTGGGCTTGTGTCCACCCAGCTCACTCTTGTGGCCCTGCAGGTGCTTCTCTGGTGTGGGACGCAGTGGAGGAATGCAGGTGGTGTCCCTGGCACCTGCCTGTCTCCGGAGGGGCCGGGGCATTGTCTTGCATGAGCTCATGCACGTGCTGGGCTTCTGGCATGAGCATGCACGCGCTGACCGGGACCGCTATATCCGAGTTAACTGGAACGAGATCCTCCCTGGTAAGCCAGGTCATGCATGGGCTAGGCTGGTGCTTGGGGGAGAGGATGGTAGGCTCAAGCCGGGGCCTGAGGAGTCATGTGACTCCCATAATGAGGTCATTCATCCTCCCCACCACCTGCCTGTTTCCCATGGGGAAGGTGGGGGTTCCTGCTTCTCTGAAGGGTGGTCCAGTGGCTGCTCCTCTGGGCGCCAATCCTTCATTTGTCTACCTATAGTCGTGCGCAAGCTAGGGTGTCACCATTTGCTTTGTGTCTCACTTCCCCTTCTTGGCGCTGTCATCCACCCGAGGATGGGGTTAGCAGTGTCTTATGATACCCACTTGTTAAGTGCTCAACCCACAGTCTCTCAGGTGCCAGGTGCCGTCACCGTGTGGCACATGAACAGGAGATGCATGCTAGCTGGGGAGGTGAGCCAAAGCAGATGCCCTGAAGGGTGGCAGGTTGCATGTCCATGTGCCAGATGGGGGATGGCAAGGGTGGTGCTGGGGGCTTGGTGTGTGTGCTGCTGGCTGCTGATGGGCACGTGCACAGGGCTGAGGTGGTGGGAAGTAGGCTATGGCTCTGTGCTGAGTAGTAGCTGTAGCTGAGTGTGGTGCTAGGAATGTGATCGTCGTGAGGGCTGGTGGGCTGATTTAGGAGGTAAGAAGAGTACAGGTAACAGCCTCTTGAGGGAGGGGAACAGGAGGTCTAAGCAGGAGTCTAGTCTGGTTAGGGGCATGGGGGGAGTTGAAGGCTTCCTGCGTGAGGCCTCAGCTGTTGCTGTCCAGTTACCAGAGGAGATGGCCAGCATCCAGGGCATGCCCCAGAGAAAGGGTGCTTTGGGACACATGGGTTGTACCTTACAAAGGTAAGGTGATGGAGACTGAATCAAAGACTAGGTTGGAGAAGTGAGTATGTGGGGGTTGCTGGTGACTTTGTACCTTGAAAATAGAGACTGTGATGTGATCCTTCCAAGTGCTCATGAATGCTTGTGAAAATCTAGCCTAAGATCTCCATGAAAAACTCCAAATCTGAAAAAGTAGATTAAACATTATGATCATGGTTAAAGTAGAAACTAATAACACGTCAATCAACCACAACCCACTCTCACTTGGAAATTAAAATTAAAAATAATAAACCTTTCTTCCAGCTCTAGAGTGAAAGAAATATAATAAGTCTTAAAAAAAAAAAAAAGTCACTGGGCTGGGCATGGTGGCTCATGCCTGTAATCTTAGCACTTTGGGAGGTAGGAGGATTGCTTGAGTCCAGGATTTCAAGGGCAGCAAAGTAAGACCTCTTCTCTCTTTAAAAAAAAAAAAAAAAAAAAAAAAAAAAAAAAGGCCAGGCACAGTAGTGTGTGCCTGTAATCCTAGCTACTTGGGAGGCTGAGTCAGGAGGGTCACTTGGGTCCAGGAATTCAGGGTTGTAGTGAGCTATGATTAAGCCTCTGCACTCCAGCTTAGGTGATAGAATGAGATTCTGTCTCTCAAAAAAAAAAAAAAAAAAAAAAAGCTAAAGCAGTGCTCAGGGAAAAATGTTCAGACTTAAATACTTCTACCAGTAAAAATAGAATAAGTTAAGCATGCCAACCCAAGTTAAAAATGAAAGCAGGAGGGAATTAATAAAGATAAAAGCAGAAATTAATGAGTTAGAAAACAGCACTAATCAATTCAAGAGCTGTTTTCCTAATAATAAAACAAGTTAAAACACCAGCTACCCCAGTGGGAAAAAAATATGGTTTCTCTTTGGAATGGAGAAGAATGAAGGCAGTTGTATATTTAGTTAATATGTACAGAACAAACTCTGCTAGGATTTCCACATTAATAACAGTAATTAACTTGTGGGGGTGGGGAGGTGGGAACTCAGGAAGGGTGCCAAGTAGGAGACTTCGATATAGCTCTTAATATTTGACTTTTTTTTTTTTTTTGAGTTGGAGTCTCACTCTGTCGCCCAGACTGGAATGCAGGGGCCGCTCCCAGCCACCGCAGCCTCGAACTGCTGGGCTCCGGCGATCCTTCCGCCTCAGTCTTCCAAGTAGCCGGAACTACAGGCATGTGCTACCACGCCCGGCTAGTTCTTTTTTATTTATTGTAGAGACGAGGTCTCGCCAACTTGCCCAGGTGGGTCTCAAACCTGTGGGCTCAGGCAGTCCACTTGTCTCAGTCTCCCAAAGTGCTGGGATTACAGGCTGAGTCACCAAGCCCAGCCAATATTTGACTTCTTAACCAGACCAATATATTACCTATTCAAAATCATGCTTAATAATTAAAGGGTTTTTATTTTCATTAGTATTTTTTTTGAGTTGGAGTCTCACTCCCTCATCCAGGCTGGGGTGCATTGGTACGCTCACAGCCAATGCAGCCTTGACCTGCTGGGCTCTGCCGATCCTTCCGTCTCAGCCTTCCAAGTAGCCAGAATTACAGGTGCACACTACCACACCTGGCTAATTTTTGATTTATTGTAGAGACGTGGCCTCACCAAGTTGCCCGGGTTGGTCTTGAACCCTCAGGCTCAGGCAGTCCACTCGCCTCAGGGGTATAGGTTGAGTCAGGCCAATTAAAGAATTTTTAAAAGAAAGAATAAGGGCTCTCTAGGGGTGAATATTTCAGGCAGGTGGTGGGATACAAAGGTGTTGGAATGCTGACCTGCTGTGTGGTGAGGAGACCTGGTGGCCTGGGTGGTGGGGTGGGCGTGGAATGGCCGGCTGGGTTTGGGGGAACTGGGAGCAAAGACGGAGGGTGCAGCTTCTCTTTCAAGATCTCTCACACTCCCAGGCCTGGAAGACCTGAGTACGGGGGAGATGGGCTCCAAATCTAGGGGAGTGTTGTGGCCTGAGACAGGAAGACCATGATGGGCCGATTGCCAGACTAGGGCAGCATCAGGACTGCAGGTGGTGGGAGGACAGGTCTCGAAAGCAAGACTGAAGACTAGACACATTGCTGGGGCGGGAAGGGTATCCAAGATGCTCTGAGCAGCAGGTGACTTCATGGAAGCTGTAGGTTATGCAGAGGTAAGTCCCATGTCAGGCAAGAAAGATGGGAGGGAGGACAGGCAGAGAGAATTGTTGAGAGGTGACATTGGCCAGCCATGAGGTCCCTGTGCTTCCACGTTACCTGGCCAAGATTTGGACTCTTTCCAGGATGAGGGGAGAACCGGGTTAGTACAGGAAGTGGAACACTTGACTGTGGTCTCAAACCCTTCAATGTAGGTGGGTTATATATTCCCCGGAGGCTCTCCCCACCCCACCAACACTTCACTGACCTTTTTTTGCTGGCCTGCCCTCTTTATATCTTCACTGAATTGTGTTGTTTGTTTGCTTTTTAGGCTTTGAAATCAACTTCATCAAATCTCAGAGTAGCAACATGCTGACGCCCTATGACTACTCCTCTGTGATGCACTATGGGAGGTGAGGACCTTTCTTCCCTATGCCCTCCTCCCCATGCCCTCTCTGCTGCCTTCCGGTCCCTAATGTGGGCTGGACTCAGGTGCCTCCTGCTGGGTTCCAGGCTAGCCTTCAGCCGGCGAGGGCTTCCCACCATCACACCGCTCTGGGCCCCCAGCGCCCACATTGGCCAGCGATGGAACCTGAGTGCCTCAGACATCACACGGGTCCTCAGGCTCTACGGCTGCAGCTCAAGTGGCCCTGGCCTCCGTGGGAGAGGTGAGTGATGGGGGAGGGTGACTTGAGGAACCTGGAGAAGGCTCCTGTCACCTGGAAAAGGTATCAGGGAGGCGATGTGGTAGGAGATGAGGTTGCAGAGGTGAGCAGGGCGAGATCACAAGGGGCTCATCACAATCCATGCGAAAAAGCACTTGATAAAAATTAGAGCTAAAAACACTTAACAAACAGGAATAGATCACTTTCTTAACCTAAATAATGCATATATGCCAAAAACCTAGAAAATCCCTTTTTTTTTTTTTTTGAGTCAGAATCTTACTGTCACCCGGGCCGGAGTGCAGGGCACAATCATGGCTCACCACAGCCTCCTGGGCTCAGGTGATCCTTCCACCTCAGCCTCTTGAGTAGCTGGGACTACAGGCATGTGCCTCTATGTCCAGCTAACTTTTAAAATTTTTTGTGGAGACAGAGTCCTGCTATATTGCCCAGGCTGACCTCAAACTCCTGGGCTCAAGCAATCTTCCTGCCTTGGCTTCCCAAAGTATTGGGATTATAGGCATGAGCCACCATGCCTGATCCAAAATCATTTTTAATGACATGACATTAAAATTAGGTCCTAGACTAGCTTTCCTATTGTCCTGTCTACTCAGCACAGTGGAGGTCTTAGCCACTGGGGTATAACAAGGTAACTAAAGTCTGAGGATTAGGAAGAAAGGAAAAAACTCACTATTCATAGATGGTGATTATTTACATTGAAAGCAACAACATATAAACAAAAATTGTTAGAACTGATAACTACAAAATGTAGATACAATTAATATATAAAAATCAATTGTATTTCTGTGTACCCACAGTTAGAAAACATAATCTCTTAGTAAACATACCATTATTATAGCAATAATAAAAAATAAGGTCCCAGGGAATAAATCCAACAGAAGCTATATAAAACTCTTATGGGAAAAAATGGACATTTATTAAAATCATTAAAGAATACTGAAATACATAGAGATATGAATCAGTCATTGATAGGAAGACAATGTTGTAAAAATAATTCTTCCTAAACTGGTCTATGGCTTGAATACATTTCCACGCACAATCTCACATTTTAATTTTGACAGGGTGACTCTAAAATTTATATAAAACCATGAAATGTTAATAATAACCAAGATATTCCTGAAGAAAAATAAATATCTGCTAGGACTTGTCCCTAGCAGATATTTAGTCATATAGTTTATAAAATGTCTTTATAGAAATGTATATATATGTATGCATATGTATAGAAAATGTTTTTATACTAATGTATAGCATTGGAGCAAGGATAGATGATTGCTCATTGGAACAGAATGAAAAGATCAGAAATGGATCCCACTCAGTCAAGTAAAGGCTTGATACGGGGGCATTGATGATCATCACATGGTTCTAGCCAACTAGATATTCACTTTAAAAAATGAATTCCTAACTTGTATCATGTACAAATAAATTCTGGATGCATAAAAGACACACATGTAAATGGAGAAATTTTAAAACGTGTAGAAGAAAATACAGTAAGATGTCATCATGACCTTGGGATAGGGAAGGATTTCTTAAATAAGACAGAAAGAACACTGACCATAAAACTAGAAAGATTCATAATTCAACTATATTAACCATCATAACTACTGTTTGTCAATGATACTACAAATAAAGTGAAACACAAGTTTAAACTGGAAGATTGTAACACATAACTGGTCATATACAGAACATATAAAGAACTACACATTAATAAGAAAAGGACAAGCCACCAAATAGATGAATGGACAAGACGCTTAAGACTCCTCAGAAGCAACTGAATGGAAAATCCTTAACCTCATTAGTAAGTGAGAAAATGCAATTGAAGACCATAGTACCATTTTATATTCACTAAATTGGCAGAGATTTAAGAGTCTGGTAAGGATATGGAGCCATGCATGGTAGCATTCACACCCTGTTGATAGTATAAATTGCTGCAACCACTTTAGAAAACGATTTGACATCTTGTGAAATTGAAGTATGCGTGTACCCCATGACCCAGATTCTGTTCCTTGGTCATCTTGCATGTGAGTATCCACCCTGAGCCACCCACCGCCACCTTCACCCCCAGCCCCAGGTAATCGCCAATCTATGTTCTGTCTCTCTGGATTTGCCTATTCTGGATATTTCACATGAATGGTATCATATGGCTTTTTGTATCCAGCTCTTAATGCTTTTAAGGTTTATCCATGTTGTAGCATGTAGCAATACTTCATGCCTTTTGATTGCTGAATAATCTATTGATAGATATATCACACTTAATTATTCATCGGTTGAAATGCATTTGGGTGGTTTCTACTTCTCGGTGTACTATGAATAGTGCTACTGTGAACATCTGTGTACAAGATTTTGTGGCAACATGGCTTTATTTCTTTGGGGTACATAGCTAGGAGTGAAATTTCTAGGGTCTATGGTAACTCCATATTTAACTGCTAAAATATTTTCCAAAGTGAGGCTGTACCATTTTTTATTCCCACCAGCGGTATGTGAGGGTTCCAGTTTCCTCCTGGAAGCCCTTGTTTTTATCTATGTTGACTATAACCATTCTAGTGGGTGTGAAGTAATATCTCATTGTAGTTTTGGTTTGCATTTCCCGGGTGACTAATGATGTTGAGCACGTTTCATGTGCTTGTTGGTCATCTGCATAGCTTTTCTGGAGAAATGTCTGTTCAAACCCTTTGCCTGTTTTTCAATCGGTTTGTCTCTTGCTGCATGAAAGAGTTCTTTACATATTCTAGACACATGCCCCCATCAGGTATATCACTTGGAAATACTTTATCACATTCTATGGGTTGATTGTTTTCAGTGTCCTTTGAATACCAACACTTTTAATTTGAAAGTCCAACTTACCTATTTCTGTCATCACTGCTTCTTGGTGTCATGTCTAAGGAGGCTTCGCCTAACCTGAGGTCACAAAGATTTACCCCTGTGTTTTCATCTAAGAGTCTTATAGTTTTAGGTGTTACATTTGGGTGTGCGCTGCATCTGGAATAAACTTTTGTGTTGGGTGTAAGGAAGGGGTCCAATTTCATTCTTTTGCACGAAGCTATCTAGTTGTTTCAGCACCATTTGTTAAAGACTATTCTTTCCCCTAAATACTTTTTTCTGTATTAAATATTATCTACCTCTTCTAAAAGCTAAAGAATAGGAGATGATGTGGCTAGAGCTTCATGAGTAATTTTTCTGGAGATTTGACTATCACAAAGAATAAAGGATTGGGAAGTATGGCTGTGGTCAAGGGAAGGTTCTATCAAGACAGTGAACATAGGGATATGTTTGGATGCTGAAATAATAACCTGGGGTGGATACAGGGGGAGGAAGAAGGAATGCCTAGAATGTTTGGAGAGGGACTGCTCTTGGTGAAGCTGAGAAGCATCTTTGGACATCATGAGGAGGAAGACGACAGAAGCTGACCCAAGTTAGAAGGAGGATATTGATGTGTGGAGAAGGGGGCCTCAGAGTGAGGTGAGGTCATCAGAGAGGTGGGGAGAAAGGGATGGAAATAAAGGAAACAAATGTGAACTGGCTGACTGGAGAGCAGGAGACAAAACCTGGTAGAGTCCTTGCAGGACTGCAGGTGGGGCCTGCCTGGCCTTCCCTGGCGGGGGTTTTGCGGGCAGGTGTGACAGAAGGGAAGGTGACTGAGGCTGCCCCTAAGGGAGTAACAGCCAGTGAGGAGAGCGGTCTGAAGAGAGGAGGCTGTGGAGCAGGAAGATGTTGAGGTTCATGCATGGGCTTGGTGGGCCTGCAAAGCCATGTTGCCTCAGTGCCTGAGCTGGAGCTGAGGAGGTGGCTGCTGAAGGCTGGCAGCTGGAAACAGATTTCAGCAGTGTTGTCCCTGGTGCTGACCAAGTCCAGTGGGAGGGTGTGGGCTCTGAGTTCAATGGAATCAGTGTGAAGTGTGTCAGTGTGGATTTCGTCAGTGTTGACCGAGAGAAGAGTGGCTCGCTGTGAGGCCTTGGCTATGTGGGCAGGAGTGACCAGAATGAGAGGCAGCACCTAGGGCTGGGCAGGCCAGCCAGGACACTTGGGCCTAAATGAAGAAGGATTCTTACAAAGTAGAGGGGGGCAGTCATGGTCAGGCATGGCAGTGAAGAGCAGGGAGGGCCCGGCCCACCTCCTGGTGCAGTGCAGGAGCCGCAGAGCGCTGGGCTGTGTCCTCCTAATGACCTGGGATTGGATGTGGCTGCAAGTGCAGGAACAGCTCTGGACGAGGTCTCAGATGCAGGGCGAGAGGTGGGGTATTGCTGTACACAGAGTGGCCCGAGAAGGGGTCTGGAAGGCAGGGGCTTTGGCGCTGGGTCAGGTAGGTTAACTGTCATAGCAGCCTGGGGTGTGAATAGGGTGGTATGGAAGCCTGTGTGGCTTGATCTTCTGGTGTGACCTCAGGGGCCAACCGAGAGGAAATGGGAGGGCTCTGTCTTCCTAGTCTTGGGAAGAAGTGTGGGAATGTGGGTCTTGAAGGCATTGGCAGTGGCTTAGCAATAGCATGGTGGGTTGTCATCCCTGTGAACTGGGCTCTATGTCCCCCTGAACAGAGCTGAAGCTAGTCCTGGCTCTGTGCAGCTGGTCCACCCATTTTCCTTCTCATTCTGAGTCTTGACCTCCTATCTTTCTTGCTCCAGGGTCCCAAGCCCACAGCACTGGCAGGAGCCCTGCCCCTGCCTCCAGATCATCCCTGCAGTGGCTTCTGGAGGCACTTTCAGCGGAACCTGGGAGCCCCGACCCCAGTGATTCTGGTGCTGGAGGCCAGCATGTTCCTGCGGGGCCCGGGGAGGGCCCACGTGGCTGGGAGTCCCCTGCCCTGAAGAAGCTCAGTGTGGAGGCCTCAGCAAGGCTGCCTCAGACCCTAGCTTCCTTGCCAAGGTCAAGGACTGGAGCAGGCTCTCCTGATATTGCCCTGGAACAGTCCTGGCTGGCCCAAGTACCCACTGAACCCCCAGCCCCATCTTCAGAAGCAGACCAGCCAGCACCTGTCCAGGCTGCCTTGGGGAGCCCAGCTCTGCCAGGAGGCTGTGTACCCGGAAGTCACTTTAGAGGGATGTCCGGAGATTAAGCTTGTGGTTTCTGTCCTCAAGTGGGGAGGACATTTTCTGCCCAGAGGAGCTGAGTTGTCTAACCCTTGGCCCCTCTGAGCAGCACCTCTGCCTTTCACCCCAGCCTGGCCACCCCCTCTCAGGGGGCCAAGCTTCTTCCTCTGTCCCTTTCCCATCACATTCCCCCAAGGGCTCCTAGGGTCAGTTAGAGGGGAAGGCAGGTTTAGCTCTGCCTGCTCTTAAATTCTGTCCCAGCCCTGGAGGCTGTTGGGAATGAGAGGTGACCTTCTCCAGGGACAGGGTCCTGGGAAGGATGGGGAAGAGCCAGGTTTCAGCCCTGCAGGCCCCTGCAAGCCCTCCTGTGGCCCAGCCCAGCATGGACTAATGGTATTCTTCCCCGCCTCTTCCTCGGGGTCAGGGCGCTTCTGTGGCTGAGAGCAGCCTCCTATCACTGATGTCCGGGTCCTGGGGATGCTGCTTGGCAGCTGTAGCCTCAGCCCTGCTCTCCAGGAGGCCTTGAGAGCCAACTTGCTCCCCAGCAGAACAGGAAGGTGCTGGGCCGAGGGTGCCACTGCAGGAAGATAAAAGTGGGACCTTACCAGGACTTCACAATGAAAACCTCAGCAAGCATGAGAGGCTCTTGAACAGAGGACTTGAAGCTCATCTCCACTTCAGATCACTGTTTCTAGGAGCCTTGTACCCCCAGGGGCTCAGCCAGAGGAGATCCTGGAAGTAGAAAGGGGCTGGGGTCGCCAGCTTGTCCTCCCTTGGCCCAAGCCCACCCCTCCTCTTCCCTAGCTCCCAGCCTTCCTCGAGGTTCGTTCTAGAAACACAGTCTCCGGGGTGCATGAGTGGGCTTGGGCCAGAAGTCCCTCAGTCTCTGAGGAGCACTGTTCTTGGGGCCTGTCAGAAGGTCAAGGAAGCTCTGCTTGGGGTGGGAGGGGGCAGAGGCCCCAGATGTTTGCGGGAGAGGCAGAAATAAAGTTGGGTTTTTGTTCTGTGCCCGTGTACTGACCACCTCATGCATGCCTGTGCCTTTAACTCTCCCATCTGCCCTGTGGGGGGTTCTTCAGCTGGCTATGCCCACCTTCCGGAGCAAAGGGGCTTTGGAGCAAATGTTCCAGGTGACAGGGCTAGGGAACTCAGGGCAGGGCTGAGGCCTGGCATACTTAAGTTCTGAGGAGCGTTTGGCTTTTGCCAGCCTTTTGGAGTGGTCCTGTGCTGGGGCCACATCAGGGGATATGAGGACATGAAGCCTCTGCTTTCAGTCTATTGTGGGTTACATCCTCCAGTCAAGAGCTTTGAGACCAAAGGGCCGAGTCTTGGGCATTAGCAGGAGGGAATGGTCATGGAGGAAACACTGGCTCTCTTCTTGCTTCTACACAGGGAAGAGGTGGGACCTGTGTGAGTTTAGGGTGGATGTGTAAGGACTCTGGCCAGGCTTCTAGTAGAATGACAGCCCCCAAGAGACTCTAAGATAGAGGTTGTGCATTTAGCAGAGGGATAAACGTGATTGCCTCGTGACCTACTGGCTTCTCTGCGTGGCCGAGCTAGGCCTTGACACTGGACTGGGGTTTCTTGGCCACATGAGGTCAAAGGAGGTGATGTGCTTTGTGCCCTGTGAGATTCCCCTGGCTCTTGGTGGCTGCTGTCACAAGATTCACATTTTTTGTGATTCACATTTGCTGTCACAAATTCCATTGGAATTTGGCTGTTATTCTCTGAATCCAGGTTCTCTCAAAGGTGGGGATGGCTGAGTCCGGTGACTCAAGACAGTCCCTCCCCCTCCGAGGGTGGTTAGGGACAAGGCTGTCCTTGTCGTGTCCTTCCCCAGGAAGCCACCTGTCAAGGCAGAGCCCAGTCCGAGGCTTGTTCCACAAGCCCCACCTTGTATAGTGCCTGGTGGGTTAGCAATTGGAGTTCTAGTGTGGGTGGTGAGAGGTACAGGGTCCTGCGGTGTCAGCCAGAGCCCACGTGGCTAGCCACTCCTTTCCCAGGGATCTGTGGCCTGTTGGCCTCCCCAGTCCTCAACCACATAGCTTTGTGATCTTCATTTATTCACTCATTCAGCGGACACTTACTGAATGCCTGCTAGGTGCCAGGCAGGCTCTGCTACAGGCACTGGGGATGACATGGTGCACAAGGCAGACTTTCCACTCTCAGGAAGTGTATTCAGGGTTGGGGAGAGGATGGACAAGAAACCCCCAAGTCAAAAAGCATCTGGTACAGATGAGTGTTAGGGGAGGGGGACACTCCTTTCGGGTGTTGGTGAGAAGGGCCCCTCTGAGGAGGTGGCATTTCAGCTGAAATCTGAATAGAAGGAGGCGGCCTGTGCAAATCCAGGGAAAGAGCCACCAGTGCACAGGCCCTGGGGCAGGCAGGGCCAGGTCAGGTGGAGATGGGGAGGGTTTTGTTTCAAGAGTTACATGGAGCAGCTGCTGGAGGGCTCTAAGAGAGTGACAAGTGTGGCTTGACGTTTAAGAAGTTGTTCTGGATGCATTCTGGAAAATGGAATGAAAACAGAACAACTGAGAAACCACGGCAGTCATGCAAGAAGAGTGATAGGGGCTGTGGAGACAGACAGGAGGGTGCTTTTGGAGTGTCTGGGGTCGAGGCAGCCCATTTGCGATTGCATGCAGGGGTGAGGGCACAGCTCCGAGTGGGGTAGCAGCAGCGCTGACAGCATGGAGAACTGTGGGGTGAGGCAGGGTGGGGGAGGGAAATGAACATGTCAACTCCATGGTGGATATCAGACATCAAAAGGGCATCCCGGCACATTGGGAGGAAGCTCAGGAAGCTGAGGCAGAAGGACTGCCTAAACCTGGGAGGTTGATGCTGCACTGAGCCATAATTGTGCCACTGCACTCCAGCCTGGGTGACAGAGTGAGAATCCAAATTAAAAAAAAAAAAAAAGTTGGTCAGGGAGTGTGAGGGTCCAAGGAATCTGGGGTTCAGGGACGAAAGCGGGGCGGAAGATAGGTGGTAGAGGGTCATCGGTGTCTGGATGGAAAGCAGTCTCAGCATCATTCACATTTTGTGCCTGATAATTTTTTGTTATGGGGGGACTGCTGTGTACACTGCAGTATGCTTAGCAGCGTCTTTGGCTTCTACCCACTAGATGCCAGTAGCAACTCCCCACCTCCCGCTGCTGTGACAGTCAAAGCTGTCTCTAGACATGCCCAAATGTCTCTTGAGGGGGGAGGGAGGAGGAATCACTCTCAGTGAGAATCTCTGATTTAGAGTTTGGGAGATGAAAGGAAGGCCGAGGAGTGGCCTTTCAGAAAGAGTGTCCAAGGAAAGGTACATGGTGTCAGTTCCTGAGAAACAGAGTACCCATGCCTTTGAGAGGCTGAGGTGAGTGGATTGCCTCAGCCCACAGGTTTGAGACCCGCCTGGGCAACTTGGGGAGACCTCATCTCTACAATAAATCAAAAATTAGCTGGGCGTGGTAGCACGCACCTGTAGTTCCAGCTATTCGGAAGGCTGAGGCGGAAGGATCGCCGGCACCCAGCAGGCGAGGCTGCGTTGGCCGGGAGAAGCCACTACACTCCAGTCTGGGTGACAGAGTGAGACTTCAACTCAAAAAAAAAGGACACAGAAATAAGCCTGGCACCTAGTGATGTCGTCATGTATGACCCACCGAGAGCTGACTCAGTGGAGGGTGGGATGCAGACGCCCTGCTGAGGGTTAGGGAGAGAGACTGTGAGGGTCAGAGACGGTGCCTGGGGGCAAACACTGAGCAAGTGGCTTGTGGGGATGGTGGAATGGAAGCAGAGAGGGCTTTGTAAGCGCAGGGACTGTGAGACGGGATAAGTGAAGGAGTGGAGTCCGGGCCCAAGCAGAGGACTTGCCTTTCCAGTGAAAGCAGAGTTTGAGCTGAGATGCAGAGTGGGGGGCAGGTCGGGGTAAGAGGATGCCTGATGACTTCTGTTTTTCTCTTAAGTACCACGCAGAGTCACAGCGGGGATGGGCTGGGGGTGGCAGAGGTTGGAGGGGAGAGGAAGAATGCCGATCTGAACCAGTGGGAAAGTGAGCATACTAGGAAAGCTTGGAGATTTGTGGTCATGAAGTTAGAGTGAGGCCAGTCGATGCAGAGTGTTTTGTTCCGGAAGCAGCAGCTGCTTGGTCGGAGGCAGGCGGTGGGTGGATGATTTAGGTCTGACCAGGGCTGGGGTTTTGACAGGCGCTTTTTGCAAAGAGAAAGGATGATGGACTTAGGTGTTACAGAGGGCACAATGCAAACATCTGGGGAGTGGGGGAGGTTGGGTCATATGGGTGCTGAGGGATAAGGGGTCCCAGGGACTTGAATAGCTAGGGCTTCTGGGGAAAACTAGGGTGTGCTGCCCAGTGAGAGTCAGTTCTGGTGGGTTCTTAGGGGAGGATACCACTGTGAGTTGCTGGAGCTCCAGTCAGGGAAACCGGCTGCCCCCACCTGACTGCTCAGGCCTGGAGAAACAGCAGCTCCAGGGCTTCCAACTAAGGATGTCAGGTCTCAACAGACTCGCGCAGCCCAGGATGGGACCACTGTCTTGCCCTTCCTTGGGAAAGATGGTATCACTCACGTGTTAGGTCACTTTTCTCCATGATCCCTCGTTCCAAGGACACTTTCACTTGGGCACTACCTATAAGAATGCTCATGAGTATGCACATGCAGATACTTGCTGCCACCGTCCCTCACCAGCCAGTGATCTTGGGCCAGGAATGGGGACAGAGAAGGGATGTGTGCTCTGATAGAAGTGGGTGATACAACAAACCCATCAGACACCATCTCAGAGCGGTGTGCTGAGTGTGAAAGCAGCAATGTGAGTGTGGCATCAAGCAGCCTAGAGGACAGGACAATCTACCTCTGCCTAAGAGGACCTTGAAGAATGAGGAGGGAGGGGTCCACCAAGTACAGACTGAAGGGTGACAGGGCGTTTCTGGCACAGCAAAGAGCCTTGGTAAGGGCTGGAGACGTGGGGACTCAGGGCATGTTCAGAGGCTGACACTGGCCTGGTGGGGCAGGGATGGAGGGCTGGGATCCTGGCTACGCCCTGCTGCTCACTCCCCACCACGTGCTCGGGAACACTCTAGGCAGCTCTTGCTGCTGGCTGTTGCGGGTCAGGGACTGAACTCTGCCAGTCCTGGTGGAACGGGTAGTTTGGGAGGAGCTGAAGGAAGCCTTGTTTCTGAGTCCTGCACCTGGCAGCCGTGTGGGCTGGATGGAGCCGGCAAGACCTGAAGGTGTGTGTGGGGGGAGATTGAGAGCCGCAGTGCTCTGGGTGTAATGGCCCTCGGTGTCCTGGGAGCCAGTGGAACCCACGCTGTGCTCATCCATCCTGGGGTGGGGCTGGGAGGATGTGGCAGGGTGGAGGCAGAATAGCCTGGGGCAGTAGCTGAGCCTTGTGGGCGCTGGGGCAGCTCCTGCCACCCAGAGGGCACACATCTCCCACATTCACCAGCTGTAGACTCTATCCCTGGCTGTTGTCACCTGGCCTGGTGCTGGGAAGGCCTAGGTGAGTGCTTCAGCGGGGACTTGCAGGGTGGGGAGGGCATGTGACAACTCTGGCCTCGATTCCCACAGTGTCCTGGAGCTTGGCCCTTTAAAGAAATTGGGCCAGAAGGCAAAAGGCTGATACTGGTCACAGTGTCCGGGGAGACACTCACTGGCCCCCAGCCAGAATGGTTGGAGATGGTGGAAAGAAGCTTCCTCCCAATGCCCGCGTGGGCCTCCAGGGTGCCCAGACTCTCCAGGCCCAGGTTCAGGGAGCAGTGGGGACAGGCGAAAATTTGCCTAAGTAGCTGCTTCCCAGCTCCAACGACCACCCCTCTGTCCTTCCTTAGGGAAGGGGCTACTGGGCCCTCTCCGTCCCTGGTGACATGGGCCCAGGCCCTCCCCAGCCTAGTGAGTGGGAAGGACTCATCTCTGGAGTCATCTGCTGCAGGCTGAGGCCCTTTGGGGGTGGGGGTTGGGCAAAGGAGGGTGGCTGTCCTCTCTGAAATTATCCTAGGCAGCACCTACCATATCAGTCTGTGGGCACACACACTTTTAATGGGCGAGCTGGGCAGTCAGACAGGATGACAGGGACAGCCCCGGGTCAAGGAGGATCCTAGGAATCTACCCCAGCACCCCCATGTGGCCAGGGGTGGTGGTCCCAGGTACCTCCCATCTAAGCCTGGGTAGGGGTTACACATTGCCGGCACCGAGAGGCCACACGCTCTGCCCCCATGAAAGTGAGCAGGCAGGAGCGAAAGTCCAGCAGGCATGCTGGTTTGGGGAACCTTTGGTGGAGCCCCACTTTCAGAGGTGGATTAATGTTTACACAGAGGATGCCATGCAGAGCTGTGGGCTGTAGATAGGGGGCCTGGCTCTAGGCTGGGCTTATGGCATTAGGGGCTCGAGAACCAGTGAAAAAATGCCCTTGAGGCTCCCGAAGCTGGTGCTAGTGACCACGGCTGCGGGGACAGCAGGTAGGAGCAGGAGGGAGAGCAGCGGGTGAGAAGCTCTTTGGGGGAGGGGGGGTTAATCTGAAATTTCTTCTTACTCCAACCATTACCACTCCCAGAGGGACGTCGGGGAGTATGAGGAGGATCCAGGCAGGACTGGAGGGGGTTCCGCCGCTTCCCCAGGGGTCACTACAGAGGCAAAGAGAAGCTCCTCCCTTCACGCCCGCCCCCAGACCTGGTTTTTCTCTGGACTGTGTATCCCTCCCCCGCCCCCCCACCCCAAGTTCTCGCTCCGCTCCTGGGGAGAGACTTCCTCTACTCTCGGGTCAAGAGGCTGCAGCTCGCCACGCCCCCGTACGGACTTGCCTGAGAGTCCAAACCGGTTTTCTTCTTACCTCCTTTGCCCTTACTGGAGGAAGCTGAGGCAGCTGCGGGAGAAACAGGAACGCTGAAGTCACACATCTCAGGCTCTGAGCACTCGCTTCCCCCGGGATGGGGGTCTTTCCGGAGCCCCCCGGACTCGGGTCTCCGGAGGGCGGGAGACTCTCTCCACGCGGGCGGCAGCAGGGGGCGCGCGCGACCTGGGGACGCGCGGGTCCTCTGGCTCCGCAGGCCCGACGGAGGCCAGGCCGGGCGGGGAGCGTTTGGGGAAGGGGTTCTGGGCTGTTCCCCTCCTCCCCACCCCCTCCGCTGGGATTCTTCATGCAGGGGGCCCGATGGGGTTGTGGCTCGTTACGACCCAGCGCCCCGACCCACCCATCACGCACCCTCTCCCAGGGGCTGTTGGGCGGCGGGAGGAGAGACCAGCGGGCGCCCACGCCCCAGACCCCGCGCTCGGCCGCAGCCCCGTGGCCCGCAGGAGAGCGGTCCCGCCTCGGTGCCAGCCAGCGCGCCAGCTCCGCGTCCCAGCTCCCCGCACGCACGAACCGTCCACTTCTGCACGTGGCCTTCCCGGAACCCCAAGACCCCGCACGCTGGGCTCCTCTTACCTCCCGAGGCGCGGAGGCCGGGAGGAGACGGGGAGGGGCGCCGGGGCGGAGGCCGGGGCAGGAGGCCGCGGTTCGTCCGCCCTCCCGCGAAGTGCACCTTCCACCCACCCCCGGTCCGAGCGCCCGCCCCGCCTCCCTCCCCTCCGCCCGCTCCCGCTCCCGCCTCCAGTCTCCTCCCTCCCTCCTCCAGCCGCGCGCGCCCTCCTCTCCACTCCCCTGCCGCGGCGGGCTGCCTGTCGGCGCGGCTCCGAGCGAGAGCGGGCGAGCGAGCGAGCGGGCGCCTCGGCCTCCGCGCCGCCTCCGGGAACGGGCGGCGCGCCCCGTCGGGTCCACGCGGCCCGCGCCCCGCCGCGCGTCGCGCTGCCGAGCGGCAGGAGGGCGCGTCTTCCCCCGGTCCGGGCGGGGCCGGGACGGCCGCGGGACAACTTGGAAAACTTCTCCGGGGCGGACGGCGGGACTCCGGGCACCGGCGAAGACGATGTAGGCGCGCGGCGGCCGGCCCCGGGTGTCCCCCGACCTCCCAGGCCCCGCTCCCCCAGGCCATGGGGCTCCAGCGCCTCCAGCGCCGCCAGGGGGGCGGCCCTCGAGCGTAGCCGAGACAGGGCGGCGCTCTCGCCCGGGGCGCGCGCCGGGTGGGCAGCGCTCCCCGGTCCCCGCCCGGCCCAGCCATGGACCACCAGGAGCCGTACTCCGTGCAGGCCACGGCGGCCATCGCGGCGGCCATCACCTTCCTCATCCTCTTCACCATCTTCGGCAACGCGCTGGTCATTCTGGCGGTGCTGACCAGCCGCTCGCTGCGCGCCCCGCAAAACCTGTTCCTGGTGTCGCTGGCCGCCGCCGACATCCTGGTGGCCACGCTCATCATCCCTTTCTCGCTGGCCAACGAGCTGCTGGGCTACTGGTACTTCCGGCGCACGTGGTGCGAGGTGTACCTGGCGCTCGACGTGCTGTTCTGCACCTCGTCCATCGTGCACCTGTGTGCCATCAGCCTGGACCGCTACTGGGCCGTGAGCCGCGCCCTGGAGTACAACTCCAAGCGCACTCCGCGCCGCATCAAGTGCATCATCCTCACCGTGTGGCTCATCGCCGCTGTCATCTCGCTGCCGCCCCTCATCTACAAGGGCGACCCGGGCCCCCAGCCCCGGGGGCGCCCCCAGTGCAAGCTCAACCAGGAGGCCTGGTACATCCTGGCCTCCAGCATCGGGTCTTTCTTTGCTCCCTGCCTCATCATGATCCTCGTCTATCTGCGCATCTACCTGATTGCCAGGCGCAGCCACCGTAGGGGCCCCAGGGCCAAGGGGGGCCCTGGGGAGGGTGAGTCCAAGCAGCGCCCCCCCGGCCGTGGGGGGGCTTTGGCCTCAGCCAGGCTGCCAACTCGGGCCTCTCCTCTGGCTCCTGCCGGAGAGGCCAAGGGACACTCCAAGCCCACTGGGAGAAGGAGGGAGAGACCCCTGAAGATGCTGGGACCCGGGCCCTGCCACCCAGCTGGGCCTCCCTTTCCAACTCAGGCCAGGGCCGGAAGGAAGGTGTTCTTGGGGCATCTCCAGAAGAGGGAGCTGAAGAGGAGGAGGAGGAGGGGGAGGAGGAGGAAGAGTGTGAGCCTCAGGCAGTACCAGTGTCCCCGGCCTCAGCTTGCAGCCCACCCCCGCAGCAGCCACAGGGCTCCCGGGTGCTGGCCACCCTACGTGGCCAGGTGCTCCTGAACAGGGGCGTGGGGGCTGTGGGTTGGCAGCGGTGGTGTCGACGGGCACAGCTGACCCGGGAGAAGCGGTTCACCTTCGTGCTGGCAGTGGTCATCGGCGTCTTTGTTCTCTGCTGGTTCCCCTTCTTCTTCACCTACAGCCTGGGTGCCATCTGCCCGAAGCACTGCAAGGTGCCCCATGGCCTCTTCCAGTTCTTCTTCTGGATTGGCTACTGCAACAGCTCGCTCAACCCCGTCATCTACACCATCTTCAACCAGGACTTTCGCCGTGCCTTCCGAAGGATCCTTTGCCGCCAGTGGACCCAGACGGCCTGGTGAGCCTGCCTGCCGCTACCTGCGTGGGGTTGGTGTCAGGTGGCACCAGGGCTGCCATGCTTCTGGCCCTGCTTTGTGTGGCTGCCTCCCTAGGGCTTTCTGGTCCCTACCCAGATCCTGCAGGCCTTGTCTTAGGAGCCCCCTGGGAGAGGTGGGGCAGAGATGTTCTTCACGAGGGTCCAAGGGCATCCTCACCTTGCTAGCTCAGCTGTGGAGACCTCTTCTCCTGCCTGAGGCGGAGGATTGAGGCTTGGACCTCCCTGAAAATAGCCAAGGCCAGGCTAGGACAGAGCACCTCCCTCCCAGAGCCCCAGAGCCCTACAAGCTGATGAGGGGGCTTCCCTTTTCCTTTTCTTGAGGACCCCAGCAGGTTCTCTGGCAGGTCACTGCTTGTGGTGTTTTTCATCTCCCTCCACCACCCACAAAGGGCAGGAAGCCAGCCTTCCACTCTTCCAGGAGGGCCTGCTGCTGTCGACCCATGTCCGGCACTTGGGGTCCCCATCAGATGCTGGGATGGGAGGTCTACAGGGTGGCGCTGTCTCTGGGCCCTTCTTTCCCCCATATTTGGATCTGTGGTTCCTTTAAAGGCCAGAACCACGGATTGGTTTCCTCATCTGGCAATTCTCTGGGAGGCCGGTGGGCATGTGGATGCCTCGATGGGGCGGTCTGAAGGCCTAGCCTCTGCCTCAACGGGAGATCCCCCGATCACTGGCATTCGCCCCCTGAAAAAACCGGGGCGACTGACAATAGCTCGCCGCCTACTTGCTGCAGGGGGATGAAAGGCTTTGCAGAAAGCTTTGAGCTCCGTGGGGGAACGCTCTGGAGAAACAGAAAATGTGATTATCCAGTGATATAAAAATCCCTTTTCTCTGTGTTTACCACCACCTGTCTTCCTATAGACTTTTGTTCTGTGCCTGGGGTGTGTGAATTCCTACCCCAAACTGGAAGCGAGGAGTGGCAGACAGAATCACTATTTCAAGTTAAAGGGTTTCTTTGAGAATGTGTTCTTGTGCCTGCAAAGGTTTGTGTTATTGTGCTGCATGACAGCTTCTCGGCATTCCACCTGTAACACCAAAAGAGTTTTTGGTGGCTTGGTCCTCCACATCCCCTCCAATGGGGGATATTCTTTTGTCATCCAGCAGGCAAATTGTTTCCCCAAGACAGCTCAAGTACACACAGATGGGAACAAAGATGTGAGCTTGTGGCGGGTGGCAGAGCCCCCGGGTGGGGTGCATCACAAGGACACCATGGGTCCCTAGTAGATAGAGCCTCCTGCTCTAGTGCCCAGATAGGTCTCCCAGCCCCAGATGTGTCCTTGTGAGCATCATAAATCCCACTCCAGGTGGGTGCCTGCTAACAGCCTTGGACCCAGCCACTTTGCTCCCCCTACATGAATGAGGCTTCTCGCTCTTGGTTCTCAATTCCACCCCAAAACCTGGCACCTGGAGCAAGAAGTCGGGAAAGGATGTTTTCTGGTCTTTCCCAGGGGAGTGCCTGGCTTCAACATTGGGCCGGGGGGGCATCTAAGCTTGTGGGGGTGGGGTGGTATAGGCAGTGGATGGATGGGCCAAGTCTGGAAAAGTGTTGAGGAGGTCTTCAGGGGTGGAGAGAATGGAGGAAACCGAAAGGTATCCCTCCTGGGAGGGGGGTCTGTCTGGCTCGGTCCTTGGTTGGTTGCAGTTGTGAGGTTAGAGCATGGCCCTGGGCGTGGTTGGGTGACTGGGCCCAGGGGAGGGACTGATTTGTGACCATCTGCTGACTGATCTTGTGTGTGCCCTGAGGGACCCCCAGTGCTGTTGCCTGTGGCCTCTTATTGTGACATGCAGGTGTTTTTAAAAAGTCTGAGCTATTTTATCAATAAAGGATATTTTGTA
The DNA here is from genome assembly GCA_027257055.1 of Cephalopachus bancanus. Classification (NCBI taxonomy): domain Eukaryota; kingdom Metazoa; phylum Chordata; class Mammalia; order Primates; family Tarsiidae; genus Cephalopachus; species Cephalopachus bancanus. The sequence goes on along the minus strand of JAPVLO010000543.1, from coordinate 527,708 downwards.
ATAAACAAGTGGTGTCCTTGTTGCCCAAGGGCTGCCAGGAGTAGTTATTCCTAGCTCCTACCCCAACTGCCTCTGGGTGCTGGCCTAATGTGCCAGGGCCTCCCTCCCAGGCCAGTTGTCCTCTCCTTCCCCGGGTACGGCTGGTTGGTACCCCTCACCCCCCACCCGTCTGCCTGCCTGTCCACTCATCATTATAAGCCAGTGGGGGTGAGGGTAGCCAGAGGAGCCTGAGACTGGCTGCCTGGGAAGGAAGATGAGGGAGGGCTTCCCAGAGGAGGTGGCCTTTGGGCTGGGTCTCTGATGAAGAGCAGGAGTACACCAAGAAGCAAGACAGGAAGGCGTTTCGGGCAGGCAGAGAGCACATGTGCAAAGGGTGCTGTGTCGGGTGGATTTGTGGCAGTTTGAGAGACAGCCCCAAGCTAGCTCTGCTGGGTGGTCCGTGGCAGCAGCCTTCCTGTCTTACCTAGCTGCCTCAGAGAGGGCAGCCTCTGGGGCCTGGTCCCACAGGCAGGAGTGCGGGCAGCAGGCTGGGAGCAGGAGGCCATGGGCAGGGCCAGTGCCGCTGGCAGGGCCCAGGGAGAGGAGGTCTAAGGGAGGAGCAGTGATCCCCCCAGGGCTTTTGGTGCGAGGTCACACCCTATTCCCACAATGGCCCAGAGTCTATACACTTTCACTACCTCCATCCTTTCATGGGGCCTTGCTTCTGCTAGGGACAACTAGCAGAGACCCCAGTGGATCCACCATTGTCAGCGGACCTGGGGACATGGGCCTCACTGAGGACTTAACAAGAAAGACATGCCCTGCCTTGCTCCTGGTCCCTCGCACCTGTCAGGGCACCCACTGCCAAGGCCCTGAGGGCTAACATGGGTAGACTCAGGCTGAGCTGGTCACTCATCTGGCCCTGTCTGATCCTTCATTTAAGCCTCGTGCAAATCCTGTAAGGTAAGCATTAGCCCATTTTATCCAGGGGAGGCTCAGGCTCAGAATGCTGCACTGACTTGCCTGAGGTCATCCAGGTGCAAGCTCTTTCCACCAGAACACACTGGCCCTCATTGGTTGAGGTCTGCAAGGGGCAAGCCCTTGGGCCTAGGGGTGGAGTGCCCTGCCCCGTCTCTGGAAATGGTAGCAGAAAGGTAACCCTGCCGGAGCAAGACTGTTTGCAAAGCTCATTTTGAACACATTATTGTTTAGTCCTCACAACCTCGTGAGAGTGATCATTTTTACAAGAGAGGAAACTGAGACTAAAGGTCATTCTGCTAGGTTCTAGAATCACAGAACAATGAAATTCGGGTGCAGAAGAATTGTGGTTCTGCCTCCTGAACCAGCTCTTTTGGTGGAGATCCTGGTGCTGTATCTGGATGGATTCAGTAGGCAGCAGTCTTGTGATCGATTGTTTATGTCTGCCACTGCCACAGAATGTGTGAGTGATGGAATGTATGTGTGTCCCAGGTTTTCTATTCCTGACAGCTCAGCCCAACCCCTGAATTTTATTAAGGAGGAGACTGAGGCTCAGAGAGAGAAAAAAACTTGTCTCAGGTGGCCTCACAAAGGCACATGGTGAGTGTCTAGAAGGGGGATTTGGGGAGCTCAAGTTGCATTCCAGGTTTCCTGTCACAGCACATCTTCCTACTGAAGTAATTGCATCCAGAATCAACTGTGGTCAGGAAACATCTGCTGACAGTTCACTGTGCCAGGTTGTGTGCTAGGCTCATCCCCATTTTTCTGAAGCAGGCTCAGAACAGCAGAGGTGGGGGAGTAGGATGGATACAGCCTCCTCCTCCAGGAGCAATCCTGGCAAATTACCCAGAGGTGAGGATGGGGGACAGTAAGCAAGCAAAGGTGCTTGGCAATTCGGGTATAAATGTGAGCTGTCTTGGCCAGGCACATAGACCATCTGGAGGTTCTTTTCTTAAACTGTCCCTGCAGGAAGGCAGGCTGTGATGCAGAAGACTGTTAAGGAAGTGCTGGACAGAGAAGGGTTAAGAGACTCCTCCAGCTGCATCAGCTCTGTGAGACTCTGAGCCTTAGATGGCAGGAGAGACTCTTGGGAGGGCCTTCAGAGCCAGCTGTGGGAGAGCTACTGAGAACTCTTTGGAGCACTGTGGTGAGAGGACTCCCAGCCCCTGCTCAGAAGGGACTGTGGCAGGAGGGCCTGGCTGACGTGATGTTAGGACTCCAGGTGGAGGGAGGCTTGTGGGCCCATCAGGCCCTTGCCCCCTCCTGTCTTCTGCATGATCGCCACCGTGTGTGTGTGTGTGTGTGTGTGTGTGTGTGTGTGTGTGTGTTGGCAAAGGGGTGTGAGACCTTGTGCAGCCACTACCTGCAATGGGGTTGCCGCCGGCTGGGGAGGCGGCATCTTCTTGAGTCAGTCCTGGGCAGTCTTTCACGTCCCTGGCGCCTGCGGGCGTCCAGCTTTTGGGCCCTGGGTGCTGTGGGTGGCAGGGCAGGGGGATTTGGGGAGCTCAAGTTGCATTTCTGCCCTGCTACCATCTTTTGGGCTGTGGCTGGGCAGGGCTCACTCTCTCTCTGGGCCTCAGCTGCCTTGCCTGCCCACGGGGGTCCCTCTCTGGGCCTCGAGTTCCTTGCTCCTGCAGCCCCCAGGGTTCCCCAACTTGGGGCTCTGTCTCTGCCCTCCTTCCCCTGCCTCGGCTTCCTGAATGATTCGGACAGGAAGTTTTCTGGAGTTAATCAGCTGTTCTTAGAGTCAGCTCATGGGCAGGATCAGGCTGTTTTCCTCCCCTTTGCCCCTCAATGCAGAGGGGGACACCAGGTCTGGGGTGACAGATCAGTTTGGGGCTCTCTGGGATGTGCTGTGGAAGAGGAGTAAAGACAACTCTGAGCTGTTAGGGTCATTTGTTAGTGCCTGGCATACATCATCTTAAATCGATGTGATTACTATGCCCATTTCACAGGCTAGGAGACTGAGGCAGAGGGATGACCTGGCTGAGGTCTTCCAGAACCCAGACATGAGCCCACCCAATCCAGGCTCAGTTGTATCCCTCACTGGCCCCAGGCTCCGCCGCCTCAGCAACGCAGGCAGGCCTCCAGTCCCTCCCAGCCTGCAAAGCCCTGCCCTGTGTGAGCTTGGGGTGGTCTCACCAACAGAGACCCCAGCGGCTCTGGGTAGCTCTCCCTGCCTGCTGGCCCCTCCATCAGAGCAGGAGCCCAGGCAGGGGTGTGAAGCTCCCACCCTCTGGGCTCTGCTCCCTCTCAGCAAGGGAGGCAGGGAGTGAGGCTAAAATTAGCCTCTGGGGTTCTTCGTGCTCCGCATCCGTCCTTTCTTCTGTCCGGTCTGGCATGGGGAAGGCTGCTATCAGGAGGCCAGTGCTGGAAGGGACCTGGGTGTCAGCTCACACCTCCCCCGGGCTTGCCCGCTCTGATCTTCTCACACCCTGGACTGGCCCTTGGCCAAAGGCTCCTGCCCTTGGCTTGGCCTTGTGGCTATCTACCGATCAGCAGTGGTTTCAAGGACGAGGTGCCCCCTTTACTGTCATCCTCTACCCTCTGGGTTTCTACACACCTCCTTCCCTCCTCTTTCTCCTCTCCTCCCATCTTTCCTTCCCCTCTCCTGGCCCTTCCCACTCTCTCTGGGTCCTCTGTGACGTCCCCTCCTCTGAGCCTCCTGCTGCCTCCAGCTGCCCCCCTTGACTTCGGCCTCACCCAGGGGGACAGTCCTGGCTCTTTGTGGAGCTTGCAGGCTCCCCGGACCAGTGGTGGCTGTGAGGAGACCGGAACAGACTGGAGACCAAAAAAGAGCCTCCCTCCCTGGAAAGTCAGGGCTATTTCTGTCCCTGCTGCAGCCCTCTGGGGTCCCTGGCTCTCGGGCAGGGCGGGCGGGGGAGGTGCTGAGGGTCTGGACCTTTGGTTTTTCCAGGGAGGGGGCAGGCCCCTTCTGCAGCTGAGGGGTGGGCTCCTCCCATGTCGGAGCAGCTGGGACTCAGATGGAATTCCTTCCCTCATCCCCATGGGGACCACTTCAAGCAGGAAAAGGGCTGGGCCGTGGCAGTGGGGAACCCAGGTGTCCCCGTGTCCCTTTCCCAGCCCAGTCCAGCTACAGCTGTGAGGGGGAGCGTGAGAGGCTGCCTGAGACTGCTGCTTGGATTCCCTCAACAATTGGTGGGAGGCAAGGGCTAAGCCCAACCTCCCTCCCTCCCAGCGTCAGAAACAGAAAGGGTTGGGTGGGACTGGTACAGACAGCAGGCTCCACTGGGTCCCTGTGTGACAGGTGCCACTTTGGTACAACTGTTTGAAATGCAAATCCAGGCAGGCTGTGGCCGCTCCAACCCCTGCTGGCCTGGAAGCTGGAGTTAGGGTGGGTGTCCAGCTGGAGGCTTTTTGAGGGGTTTCTCAGCTGTCTCAGAAGCACTGGCCGGAGTCCAGAGGCTCGGGTCATGATCCTAGCAGAGCCACTGAACTGCTGGGTGACCTTGGGCAAATCCCTTCACCTCTCTGGGCTTCAAATTCTTTGTTGTTCAGAGAAGGAGTTGGACTGGAGCATGGTTCAAAACATGTCCTGGATGCTACCCTGGGAACAACTGGAGGGGAAACTGCCTCCAGTCCCCAATTCACCCCTGCTTTTTTCTGTGTATCAATTGTTCAGGAAGCAGCTCCTCCTCCCTGCCCATCAGGCCTCCTCCTCTGCCCTCCTGTCTGCTCCTACATGGCCTCCGTACCCCACCCCCGCCTAGGCTCAAGTCATACCCCTCAGAGACCTCCCTGTCCTGCCTGTGACACCAGTGTCCCCAGGGAAATCTAGGTGGCTGAGCCTCAGAAGGGTCGTCTTGAAAGACATTCCCAGCTGGGCACAGTGGTTCATGCCTGTAATCCCAGCACTTCTGGAGGCTGAAGCAGGAAGATCGCTTGAGCCCAGGAGTTGGAGACCAGCCTAGGCAACATAGCTTGTCAGAAAAACATTCCCCAGGGCAGGTGGGAGCTGGCCGGATAGGGGAGTGGCTACCTGCATGGGCTTGATGTGTTTGAAGTAAGGCAGGGGAGGGGGGCTTGAGTTGTGGAGGCAACAGAGAAGGAAGCGGATGAGATCCCCTGGCTGGAGCAAGCAGGGGAGGTAGACCCCTGGGAAACTGTGCTCCAGGGGGTCAAGGCACAGGATGGCCAAGGGACAGATGTGGCTCCTAACAGTAGGTCTGCTGCCACCCCAGCCAGGCTGGGCACGTGTCCATGGGCATCCCCGAGAGGACTCTCCAAGAGGACAGGGCCTTGGCCATCTTGTCTGTGCTGGTGTTCCTCATCCTACAGCAGGGCCTGGCACAGAGCTGGTACCCGGTGAATATTTGTTGTACAAGTGAGTTTTCTCAGTAAACTGAGGCAGCCTTGATCACCTAAGGCTGGGGACCCTGGGCTCTGAGAACATGTCTCTGATTTGGGGTTCTATTTTTCTGTTTTGTTTTTCTCACGGTTTCTTAGAGAAATTGTGTTGGAAGATTTTATCCTGGCTTGGCTGAGCTAGAGGTGGGAAAACTGTCCCCACAGAGTTAAGGGAGCATGAAGGTGTCCAGAGAGGTGGTGGTGGCAGGGGCTGGTCCTGGAGTGTAGAAGCTTAGTTGGGGCTGGACACAGGAAGATGAGCAGAGAGAGGGAATGGTTGGGGCCATCCTGGAAACAGCACTGGCTTTGGAGTCAAGCCTGGCTCTAGTGCTTGCCAGCTGTGTGGCCTCAAACAGATCTCTAGACCTCTCTGAGCTTCGATTTGCTCATATTTAAAATGAAATAACATTAGCTACTATAAGACTGGAGAGGTGTGTAAAGAGGTAAAGATGACTTTCTAGAGTGTGAGGGTGTGAAGATGGCAGCTGCAAACAGCAGAGCCATTTTGATTAACCTTCTGGATCCCTTTGTCCCAGATGTCCCCTGACTCACTGCTCAGCAGCCTGGCAGAAGAACGGTGCACCCTGTGCCCTTCATTCTGTGGATGGAGTCTGCTCTTCAGCCCTCCCTCACTCCCTGCTTCCATGGGTTCCACAGCCTCTCCCAGGAAAGCTTTGGCAGGTTCTCTCCAGGGTGTAACTGGGAAGAGAAGGTCTCAGGCAAATGTGTCAAATGTGCCACATGTGTGTCTCCATTCTTCATGCCATGCTCAGTAATGAACTGATGTCATGAATATCTCTCTTCATGAACAGAGACAAGCTGCAGAGTCCCAGACAGGCATTTGCAAACAACTGCTGGTGTGAAGGATGGAATCTATTTGCCCCTCATATTTGTGGAGAATTCTAGCCTTGTCCTCAGTGGGAGTAGGGGAAAGGACTGTCCATCCTGATGTCAGGGGAGTCATAGGGGGGTGGTAAAGAGGGCCTTTCTGGAGACCTCTGGATTCCTGCATGGCTGTTGCAGTAGGGGTAACTAGGGGTCAAATGTCAGTGCCCAGGAGGACCCCACAGATTCTGAGAAAACTGCATCTGGAAACACAACTGCTGAGCAGAGAGGTTTGGGAACAGACAGCCTGGGTCCATGCCAGGTGGCATGGTAGGTGTTGGTGAAGGTGGGGGCTTCTTGGGCCATCATGCCTTGACTTGGGCTGGAGATGGGAAGGAAGGGTGGGAAAGGCAGGAGCACTTGGAGGTCCTATTTTTTCAGGAGCATGGAAAGCAAGGCAAGGATGGTTCAAGAGCCACCCCAGACCACACAGTTGGATGACCTTTCGTGCTGCTTGTGAGTCTGATTGCCTAGCTTGGAGGGTGGAGTAGAACTTGAGCCCCAATTCATTCTACCTGCACAGTGCTCCACAGCAATAGGGCCAATCCTGCAGTTCCCATCCTGACAGCACAGGGAGTCCCCATCCACAGCATCAAATATTTTTCTGTTTTGTTTGTTGTGTTTGTTGATGGGACTACATCTGACAGCAAATAGAGAAAATGGGAGGGTTGGACTGGCTTGCCAGCTTCCCTTGACACCAGTCTCTCAGAGGTGCTAAAATTTCCCTGGAAACATGGTGAGGTGAAGAAAACTATATTTATGAGAATTTCTCCTGGGGAGGGAGAAATAGTTGAAGCCTCCAGATTCAGGCATGAACAACAACAGATGTTGGATGTTTACTGAGTGGCCCTTGAGGAGGGTGGGTGGGCTGTGGGTGCCCTGGCAGCACAATGCTGGTTTTGCTGGTTGGGGTGGGCAAGTTTGAGGCAGGAAGGAGATTTCTGGGGACCTCGGAGGTGGGCAAGTGCCCTTTGTCCCCCATACCTATCTTGGCTGTTGTCACAGGATGAGCAGCTAGTCCAGGATGAGCAATTTCAAGGGCCCTGTGTTGAACTTGCCCGGACACCTGGGTTTCTTCCTTCCCTGCATCCCCTGTGCGCTGAGCCCTGTGTCAGGCTCAAAGGGTCAAAGAGAGCCAACGCCACCCTGTACCCTGGAAGTGAGGTGGCATTCAACAGGTAGGGGAGAGGCCACCAGTGCCAAGGGAGCACTGAGGAGTAGCGTGAGCGGCCCTTGGGGAAGTCAAGGCTCAGCGGGCACCCAAGTCGGTGGGCCTTGGGGGAGTGGGAATGGGGGCCTGCTGGAGGGTGGTGCTCTGCAGAGGATGAAACCTGGTGTCTCATGCCAGAGAGGGCTGGGCTGCAGGAGTGGGGCCATACTGTCCAGGCTGTGGCTCCGGTATGGGCTCGCTCTTGTTCTGAGGTGACTTCTGGCCCCAGGCTGCCCCCCCAGGGGCAGGGAACAGGCCGGGTGAGGCCCTAGGTCAGCAGCCTGGCTCCAGAGGCAGCTGACTAAAAATAAGTTGGGATGTCAGAGTCTCCTGCCTTCAGGAAGTGGGGAAGAATGATGGGTGTCAGAAGCTGGCCTTGGGTGCGGAGGAGGAGGACAACAGCAGGAGGAGGGGGCGGACGGGGAAGGAGGAGGAGGAGGCAAAGGAGAGGAGACAGCGGTCACAGCTGAAGGCGTCCAAAAAACTTGTTTATTTTCTTCTTTCTGGCCTGAAGTCACTCAGGCTGCTGCTGCCTGGCCTGGCGAGGGACAGTTGTCTCTGTGAACCCGGGAGTGTCCCCAGAACTCTTGCTATGTGCCCAACACCTCTGTTTCCTAGAACTCCTTAGAGACCCCATCAGTGGAGAGCAGAACACAGGAACTCTGTGGGTGAAGGCAAAAGGGAACAGGTTTCTGAGACCCTGTTTGGAGGAAGAGAGTTATCTGGGGTGTTAAAATTCACCTCCTTGTCTACAGCCACACCACCCTGAAGACGCCAGATTTCAAAATTCACCTCCAGCCCTTCTACATGGCTGTGGGGAGGAGGGGCAGCTGGAGAGGGCCAGCCCGAGGTCATGGAACAGGCTGTGGGTATGGGGAGAGGTGGAGGGCAGGTCACCCATGGCTTCAGGGCATGCAAGGGAGTTTAGGGTGGAGGAGGCTTCACCTTGCAGGGCCGACAGCTCTCTGTATTCTCTCTTCTCTATAGCTGCCTTCTTTTCCTCTCCTCTTCCTTTGTTTTATCAAATTTTCTGTGGATGAATTCTCTAGAAGGGCTCAAAATCCTTATCTGTGTCTCATCTCTCTCTCTAACACACACACACACACACACACACACACACACACACACACACACGCACATCCCTCTTCCCCCCACAGCGGTGGGCAGCTCACAGCAGCCCCTAGAAGCCCCTAGGCCCTGGACTCTCTCCTCTCCCAGTTGGGTCACACCCCACCCACGGCCAGCCTTTCTAGATCCTGTGGGTTATCTCTGAGAGATGCTGGGGTCTGGGTCCCGCCCTTGAGAAAGCTCCCTTGGGATGGGTCTGCCGGTTGTTAAGAGCCCTCTGTCACCCTGACGCCAGCCAGGCAGAGCTCTGGCCCAGGGCAGGCGCCTGGAGGCATGTGAAAGACCAGAGCCTCATCTTCCCAAGGCTGGGACCCACTAACAAATATGCCCTCCCGCGGAAGCCAAGTCAGCGCTTCCCAGCTGCCCTGCGCACCCTGCCCTGGCCAGGCCACTCCTTTTCCCTGCACTCAGAGTTCCCCAGAGCTGGGATGTCCCACCGTCCCCTGGACCTGGCAGCCCTGTCTGAGAGGCTCTGTGGTGTGAGGCCAATGGCCCTGAGGACAGAGGCAGCAAGGGTGGCTGTGGACGCTGCAGGTTATGAAGCTTGGGGACTACCCTAAGCTGGAGGGGGCTGGATGGGAGCCTTGGGCCTTAGGGTCCCCCAAACCCCTGGGCGTGGGAGACCCCAGCAAACAGAGCCTAGGCCCACAGTTATGCTGCAGATAAGCTCTCTAATTCCACAAATACTAGAAGTATCCAGTGAGTTGCAATAAAATAATTATCTCAAGGGACAAATGGAATCATGCCTGCAGAGAGTCAGTTCATAGCACATTTTCTGTCTCTACTTCTCACCCACAAGTGCTGTCTCCAACCCTTTCCAGCAGGTGCTAGAGGTGAGATTTTTAAGAACAGCCCATCCCTAGGCCTGCCCAGGATCAGTCCTCAGCCCCAGGAATCATCTGGGGAGGCACTGTGCAGAGCAGGGTCTTGTTCAGATTCTGGCTTATTTGCTGTGTGACCTCAGAGAAGTTACTCAACTTCTCTGACTCATACATTATCATCTGTAAAATGAGGTTCCAGCAGTAACTCATTCACAGGGTCGTTGAGGAGAGGGTTGTGTTGAGACGCCTGTCACAGAGACAGCGTTTACGCGTGGTACCTGGGTTGGCTGTCAGCCCCAGGCCAGATGGGCAGAGGAGGGAGGGCCTGGGGATGTGGCTCAGAATGTCTGCCCTGGGGTGGACTCACGGACTGGGATAGTCCCGGCTGGGCTGAGGCTGAGGTACGGGTCTGGGGTGTGGCTGGGGCAGACGGAGGCTGCCATCCAAGGTCGCCTCCAAGACCCCCGTTTGGAGCCGCAGCACCCACCAGAGCTGCCACCCCTTCTCTCTGTTATTCACCAGCAATGACTCTAAACGCGACATGTGTTGCCATGGCAATGCATTACCCATCCTTAGCTAAAAGCTCTGTTTGCAGGGGAGTCAGGCTGACTCCAGCTCCCTGAGCTCCATCACTGTCCCTGACACTACCTGTTGGGGTTCCCAGGCTGGTCCCCCTCCCTCCCATGTGGATCGTTTCAGAAATGTCATTCCTGCTTTGTAAAGTTCCAGACATTTTCTGGGACTTTTGCTTTTGATTCTTGGCCTCCCCTTGCATCTCTGGGCCTTTCTCCCCTGCCTTTCCCTCATCCTCTCTGGTTTCTTCTTCCTGATCCCCTTCTCTTTTTTTTTTCCTTCTGCCTGGACCCCAAGCCTCCCTCTTGGCTTCCCTCTGTGGCTTTCTCTCTCTCCCTCCTTCTCCCCTCACCCTTGAATGCAGTGGGATAGCAGGAAGATGGGTAGTAGGGACAAGGCGGGCCTGCTGCCTGGGATGGGTCTTTCTTCGGGTGCCTCAGGCAGCCTGTGGGGCTCTTGGCCTCGGTGAGGGGGAGCCCTGGGTGGCACACGCTTTGCCCAGGAGCCTCCAGCCTCTGTGGGGTGTGTGTGGCCGGGAAGACCTAACTGCTCCTGGAGAAGCAGAGGCCCACGGGGCTACCGTTACCACGACCCGACCCTGCCTTCGCCGTCCCTCTCTGGGGCCCACCTCTACTGCTCTCATGACCTGTACACTTGCTGAGTGCTGATCGCCACCCAGCACCATCCTAAGGGCCCCCACCCAAGACGCCCTGCAATGTCTCTGGGAAGTGTCATCATTCCATTTTACAGGCCAGGAAGTTAGGGGTCAGAGGGGTCAAGGAAGTTGCTCAAGGCCACACAGCTGGCCAACAGAGGAGGCAGGATTTGGAATTCCACTCCCCAGCCAATGATGAACCACGATGCTATAATCCTCCGACTTACCAAGGGCTCGCTGTGGGTCAGGCACTGCTTTAGGAGCATTTGGAACTGGTCTCGTCCTCATAGCAATGCTACAAAGCTGGGGCCGTGATCACCTATTTTCCCAGTGAGGAACTCGGGGCACAGAGAGGTTAAGCAACTTTCTTCAGGTCATATTGTAGTCAGGGCTGTGCTAGGATCTGAACCCAGGTCTTCCTGCCTCCAGAGCCTGGGCTCTGAGTGCTGTTGCTACCGTCTTCCTCTCTTATGCCGAAGGGATGACAGCAGAGAAGGGACTGCTTCTGAGGATCAAGGACATGGGCTTCGCGTGCACCCGAGTCCCTCTTTCCCCTCGCTGATCCTCTGTGAAGACCCTGTGGCCCCAGCCAGGGGCGTTTTGGGGGACCAGAGGAGGAAGCCATGTGGCACAGTGTACCCCTCTGCTGAATGCTATGTAAAGGGGAGCAAGCCAGGTCACCAGGAGAGGCCACAGATCCCGGAGAAACATGTGCCTTGGGTAACCACAGCACCCCAGGAACACTGGGACCCTTGTCACTGGACTCGGCACCCAGGATACTGGGGAGCAGAAGGGCTGGCATGTGGATGGGAAGCCTGGCTGAGTCGCAGGCCTGTGGACACACTCTCCCGGCCAGGCCGGCCAGGAACATCCACAGCCCTTCTCATCCAATGGCTCCATTCCCTGGAGAGCAGCTTGGCCTTGGAACATGCTGTCCCAAGTGCGGCTGTCGGGATGATGGAGAGGCGGGTTATTTTTAACAGCCAAGACTCATCAACAGAAGCCTCGTCCAGGCCAGGGTAAGGGACATCAGGGAGGTGGGGACCACAAATTTCAGGCTCTCCTATCTTCTCTTTCCTCCTCACTCACACCCCACAGGCTTGGTGGTAGGCTCTGGAGTTGATGGGATCTTTGGGTAGAGGGTGGCTACCACCTGGCTGTCAACCCCAAGGGAGGCCTGGTAGTGTTGGGGGCCCCAGAAGCGAGCTCCTTTAGAAGCTTCAGGTCTGGGAGCTGCTCAGGGCTCATGGCCACATGGGAACTACAGGGCCCCTGGCCCAGGCTTGGCCTGCTCTGTCCAAGGGCCACCAGCCCTGGAATCCCCTCCATTTCTGGACCTTTCTGCTCTCTCTGAGGGAAGTAGCTCATTCTCCAAGCTCCCCAGTTCCTTTTCAATTTGAGCCGCGACACATTGTGTCTTGGTGAAGAAGTGTGGCCTCCATCAGGTCCCCAACTTCCTTGGACACCTCAGAACTTGCTGCAGCTGGTCCTAGCACCCTACTCCTTCCTCGCCTCACCGAGCAGGTGTGAAAATGCCTTGCCTACCTCCATCTGATCTCAGAATGACCCTCTCCCACTTGCCTGTGACCCTACATGGAAATGTCCTTTTAGGATTTTCAGAAGACACACCCTCACCTTTCATCAGAGCATCTTCAGGAGAGCAGACTGCTGCTGGAGTGAGCTCTGGGCTGGGAGGCTAGAGACCCTTCTGCCCCAGCCCTGCTGCCATGTGCCACGGGACATGTCCCCCTCCTCTCTGGATCCAGGTCTCGTCATTTGGCTCAGGGCGGTGTGGGACAGAATACTTTCCAGGACCCCTCCTTGGCTGGGGCCCACACTGCGTCTATTCCTGGGGTTCAGGCCTGCCCAGTATGGTTTAGGGGATAGGGATACTTACTGATGAACACATCAGTTTTCACGTGCCCCCAACTTCTGACTGAGGCTTCTACAAGCCTTTTCCACCCTGTGCTTAGGAGGACCTTGAAAAACAAGTCCTCAGATCAGACAGTGAGGTGCACAGCCTTCACGGCACAGCTCAGCGGCTGTCCACATGTGCCTACAACACCCAGGGAAAAGTGCAGGGTGTGCTCTTCATCCCAGGAAGCCCCTTGTCCCATTCTCAGTCAAGACTCCCCAGACAGATCATTCTAATTTCTATCACATGGATTAATTTTGCCAGTTCTAGAACTTTCTTATAAACACAATCAAAATACATGTTCTCTTTTGTGTCTGGCTTTTTTGGCTCAATATAATGTCTAGGAGAGTCAGTATTAGTTCCTTCCTTTTCATTGCCAAATAGTATTCCATCGTATGGATATACCACAATTTGTTTATCCATTACCTGTTGGCAGATATATGAGTTGTTTCCAATTTTGGCCAACTATGAATAAAGCCAAAATGAGCGTTCATGGATATGTCTTTTGGTGGACACATGGGCTCAGTTATTTTGGGTAAGTATCTAGAAATGAAATTACTAGGACACAAAGTAAGCAAATATTTAGCTTTAGTGAATATTGCCAGTCTTCCAAAAATGATTCTACCCATAAGTACGTTCACTGCCAGTGTATGAGAGTTCTAACTGCTTCACATTGTCACTTGCACTTGGTGTCTTTCGTCTTTTGACCTTCAGCCATTCTGGTGAGTGTGAAATATTTCCTTGTGGCCATGAAAGTTGGAATCTGCTAAGGAGTGTGTAAAAACTCACCTGTCCCCCCACCAAAAGAAAAGCATATCCCATAGGTTTTTCTTTGAAGGGAGATATTTTCCCCCAGTTTTCTTAATTGTGGCAAAATGCACACAGCACAAAATTGACCATCTGAACCATTTTGAGTGCACAGTTCAGTAACACTCCATCTATCCAAAATGTGCAACCATTGCCTTCATCTCCAGGATTCTTTTCGTCTTGTAAAACTGAAGCTCTGGACCCATTAAACAATAATTCCTCACTCCCTACCTCCAGCCCCTGGCAACCTCCATTCTATTTTCTGTCTCTCTGATTTTGACCACTCTAGGTACCTCATATAAGTGGAATCATGCAGTTTGATTTTTTTGTATTTGTATTTTTGGTGACTGCCTTATTTCATTTAGTGGAATGTTTCTGAGGTTTATTCCATTGTGGTGTGTGTCAGAATTTCCTTCCTTTTTAAGGCTGAGTAATATTCCACTGTATGTATATACTGTATTTTGTTTATCCACCCATTCATCCATCGATGGACACTTGGATTACTTCCATCTTGTGGTTATTGTGAAGAATGCTGCTGGGAACATGGGTGTACAAAGATCTCTTTGAGGTCTTGCTTTCAATTATTTTGGGTGTATACTCAGAAGTGAAATTGCTGGAAAAGGTAATTCTATGTTTCATTTTTTGAGGGACTGCCACACTGGTTCTCACAGTGGCTGCACCATCTTACATACCCACCAACAGAGCACAAGGGTTCTAGTTTTTCATATCCTCTTCGATACTTATTTTCTGTATTTTTTAAAAAATTGCCATTCTAATAGGTTTTAGTTTACATTTTGCTGGTGACTAATGATGTTGACCATCTTTTCATGTGCTTATTGGCTATTTGTATATCCTCTTTTGTGAAGTGCCTGTTCAAGTCTTTTACCCATTTAAGAAATTGCATCTTTTAAAAATTGACTTATAGACATTTTTATGTATTCTGAAACCTATTTTTAAATTGAGGTAAAAGCAACATAACATAAAATTAATCATTTAAAAAGTACAATTACATGGCATTTAGTGCAGTCACAATATTGTGCAACTATATCCTGTATCTCATTCCAAAATATCTTTGTCATCTCAAAAGAAAACCCTATTCTCATTACTCCTTATTTCCTCCCTGATTCCCCCAGCAACCACTAATCTACTTTCTGTCTCCGTGAATTTACATAGTCTGGCTATTTCATACAAGTGAAATAATGTAATATGTGACCTTTTGCCAATCTGGTTTCTTTTACTCCGCATAATTGTTTTCCAGGTTCATCCACATTGTAGCAAGTATCAGTACTTCATTCTTCTGTATGGCAATTCTTATTTCATCATATGAATATACCACATTTTTAAAATACATTCAGCAGGTGATAGGCATTTGGGTTGTTTCCACCTTTTGGTTATGGTGAATAGTACTGTTGTGAACGCTTGTGTACTTTTTTTCAGTTATTTTGGGTCTATATCTGGGAGTGGAATTGCTGGATCATATGATAATCCTATGTTTAACTTTTTGAGGAACTCTTTTCCAAAGCAGCTGTACCATTTTATATTCCTAGCAGCAATGTATGAGCATTCAAATTTCTCCACATCCTCAACGTCACTTTTTATTATTTGTTTTCTAAAATTTTGGTCATTCTACTGAGTGTAAAATGATATTTCATTGTGGTTTTAATTTGCATTTCCCTAATCTAATGATGTTAAACATTTTTTTGCGCGCTGGTTGCCCATTTGTGAATCTTCTTTGGAGAGATGTCTTTCAGGTCCTTTGCCCAGTTTTTTAGTTGGGTTATCTGTCTTTTTGCTATTGAGTTGTAGGAGTTCTTTGTATATTCTGTATACTAGATCCTTATCAGATCTATAAGTATTTGATTTGTCAATACTTTCTCCCATTCGTAGATTGCCTTTTCGTTTTTTTGATGGTATCCTTTGATGAAGAAGTTTTTAGCTTTGATGGATTCCCATTTATCTATTTTTTTATTTTATACTTTTGGTGTCATAGTTAAGAATTCATTGCCAAATTCAAGGTCATGAAGATTTACCCTTATATTTTCTTCCAAGAGTTTTATAGTTTAAGCTTTTATATCTAGATCTTTGATCATTTTGAGTTAATTTTTGTATATGGTATGATATCTTTAGCCCGTGTATGTCCAGTTGTCCCCAGTAGCATTTGTCAAAAAGACTATTCTTTTCTCATTGAATGGTCTTGGCACCCTTGTTGAAAATCATTTAGACAAATGGGTTTATTTCTAGACCCTTAATTCTACTCCACGGGTCTATGTGATTATCCTTGTGCCAATATCACATTGTTTGCATTGTAAAATGTATTTTTTTTCCTCCTGGAGAACCAGGTTTTTTTTGTTTTGTTTTGTTTTTTTACACTTGCTGTTCCCTTTGCCTGGAGTGTTCTTCCCTTCGGTTTCACATGATTCCTTTTTATTACAAAGACCTACTGAAAGTGTCTCCTTAGAGAGACTTTCCGTTGCCCCTCTCCACCACACACTCTGTTATGTTTTCTGTAGTACTTATCGTGTTTGACCCCACGAGGGCAGAGTCTTCTGTCCTAGTTACTGGGGCATAAGGCACCTGCATGAAACAGGCGCTTAAATATCATCGAATGAAGAGTCACTGTTCCTGAGTCTGGAATGCCCTTCCTCACATCTTCAACTTCGTCTCTTGGAGATTGAGTGGGGGACCTGGAGTGGAGACCAAGGCAATGGATTCAGTGTTTCAGAAGTTCACTTAGAGACTGTGGCAAAGTGGACAGATGTGAATACCCCCGAGGCAGTCAGGACTTAGGCAGTCACAGTGGTAGCTCCCAGGTACTGAGTGCCCAGGTATGGGATGAGCTGTGTGGCATAGGACTCTCACAACCACCTTGCAAGTTAGGCTATATTAGTTTATTTACACATGAAGATACTGAAGCTCAGAGAAGTGAAACAACTTGCCTAGAGGCTCATAACCCTTAAATTGGAGGATAGGAAGTGCACCCTCAGATTTCTGACTCCAAAGGCTGCCCACCCCTCCCCTGCATTGCCCCTAGTAGAGCTAGTGCTACAGGAGTTACTTCTGCCAGAGAACTGTCCAGAAACTCTTCCCCCCAGGATAGCACCCTGGCAGAGAGAGAGGTAGTATGTGACCTCAACATGGAGGAGTTGAAGTCATACCTTTGGGTACCTGCAGAGGCCGTTTGTGAAGAAATTAGAATACCAGTAATTTTCATCTGGGCACAAGCTTGCAGGTGACACCTCATTAGATTAAGTGACTGAAATGAGCACAGATCCTAATACTACTAGATCTACCTTATTTATTTAATAGAGATGGTGGTCTCACTATATTGCCCAGGTCAGTTTTGAACTTCTGGCCTCAAGCGATCCTCCTGCCTTAGCTTCCCAACGTGCTGGGATTTCGGGCATGAGCTAACACACCTGGCCTGGGCATCCCTTTAGCCTGTAGCCACCTTTTTCCTCCAGTCACCTCTCCCAAGTCTGGCAGAGTGCCCTTAGGGCTGACTTGTAAGTAGGCCTCTCAGCTGCCAGCGAATCCACCTCCCTTTGGGGATCCTCTCTGGCTGCTTTTGTCAGTAAAGGTGGGGCAGCGAGTTTCCCATCCTTTCTGGGGGGGTGTGGGGGGCGGGTGGGGGAGGGTGTGGTTATAACGTCCTCAGCTACAGGGATCTGCAGAGGGCGGGGATGTCAGAGGTCTGAGGATGGAGAGGAAGGGGCAGGGTAGGAAAGAAGTTGGCGGTTCATATGACCTGACAAACCTTTTCTCTCTGGGCAACAGCCCATCCTCTGTGGACTGGGGTAAGCACAGTGCTCAAAAGGTTGGTGAAGATGAGGTGAGGTCGTACAAATCAAGGCCGGGACCAGGCCTGTCTGGGAGCCCGCACTGGGGTGGTTGTTATGGGGCCACTGTGATTGCCCTGAAGGCCCGTGATGGGGAGTGAGGATGAGGGTGAGGAAGGACCTGCAGCTGCCACCAAGATCAGGGATCTAGGGCAAATCCCACAGGGGACCCACCCATCTCCGCTTGCAAAGCCTCAAAGGGCCTGCAATGGACAGAGGAGGAGAGGTATCACCAAACAGCACTGGGCAGGAAGGGGTGTGAGGAGGTTTATGGGAGCCAGTATGTACCCGAGTACCAGGCGGCCCATACACATCAGGAAACACCTGTCCTCTCCAACCAAGGAGGAGCCAGGATCCAGGCCTTGATTCCCCACCCACATCATCAAAGCTTTCTCCTGGGGTGGGACACCTGCCCTTCCCCTTGCTCCTTTCCCACTGTCCTGTGTGCCCACCGTATGGCCCCAGGTGAGATGGTTTAAGACTCTAGGTCTGGGCTCTCCAAGCTCCTGACCATAGTTCTCAGAAGCTGCCAGCTTCCTAGCCTCTGGAATGGCCCTGCCAAGGTCCACCCTCAGTTTCCCACTGCAAGGCCCTGCTGTCATGAGGCTTCTGGGAGATGATTTCCCTGCAGGGCACATTCAGTCTGGGTTAATGGCCCTCAGTGGGCCTGAGTGATGTCCCCGGCGCCTGCAATGAGCAAAATGTGGTTATCGGTCTCTCTGCCCCTGCTGGCTCCCAGACGCTGGCAATAGAATTACAGCCTCCCAGAGTCAAGGTGGCCTTCCTTCAGCTGCTCTCTGGGGTGGGGTTGAGGTGTCCTGCCCAGTGTCCCTGTAGAGAAGGCATGGCTGAGTCTTGGGTGATCAGGATTTCATGATGAGCTGGAATGGAGGAGGGTAAGCACTGGAGCAGGGGTCTAAAGACAACTTGGGGTCACCGGGGACTCGGGGCTGCTCACATAACCGCAGACTTCTGCCTCCTGATTGTCTTTTCCTGGGCAGTCTTATCTCTCTGCAACCCAGACTTGCCCACGGCACTTCCCTGCTTAAAGCCTGCCAGTGGCTCCTCGCTGCTCGCAGGACAAAGTCCAGACACCATCCCAGTTACTTGCCATGCCTCCAAGGTGCCCAGTTCCTCTCTGCTGTGTGGGAGGCAATGGTCTCTGGTTAAGTTCACAAGCTCAGGATCAAATGCTCAGGGATGAGCCATCTAGAGTTCCCTGACACCCTTGGTGTTCCTTTCTTCCTGAATATCCTTAGACCACATCTTCCAGGCCCTTTTTTTCTCTTTTTTTCTTCCTTGTTTTTGAGTAGCAGTCTTACTCTGGGATTCAGGCAGGAGTGCAGTGGTGCGATCATGGCTCTCCACAGCCTTGACCTCCTCGGCTCAGACAATCCTTCTACCTCAGCCTCCCAAGTAGCTGGGAATACAGGCACGTGACACCACGCCTGGCTAATTTTTTTTATTTTTGTAGATATGAGATCTCACTATGTTGCCCAGGCTGTTCTTAAACTCCTAGGCTCAAGCCATCCTCCCACTTCAGTCTTCCAAAGTGCTGGGATTACAAATGTGAGCTACCATGGCCAGCTGGCCTCTTAATCCAGAGATGAGTTGGGCCAGTGGAAAGGGGGGCAAAAGAGAGACATGTGCCATATCTATGTGGCCTATAGAAGTCTCCCAAGCACGATCCTCCACTCAGTTTCCCTTTTGCAGTAAATCTAAGGGCCACAGCTAAAGACAGCAGCACCAGAGGACGAATGGAGGCTGGGTCCCTGAGTCACCGCCTGGACTCGCCCTGGACTGCGATGTGAGCAAGAAATCAATTTGGGTTCAGCTATAGGGATTTGGTGATTCTTTGTTATAGCAGTTAGCTTACCTTGACTTGCAAAAATCTTAGGAGGAACTCTAAGTTGTGTACCATGAGACTCAATTTCCTCATCTGTGAACTGAGACAGTGATAGAATTACGGGAAAGATGGAATGAGGTAATGTCAGGCACCTGGGTGCTTGGTAAGCCCTCAGTGCTTGAAGCTATTTTGCATTGTCCTAGGCCTTTGCATGCCCCTTCCCTCTTCTGGCCTTTTATTCCTAGCCTGCTTCATTCTGGGCTTCCTTCCAGATTCACTGCTCTGGGAGGCCAGTGTGGGGGCCTGGCTTCAGGGCTCCCATGCTGGGTCTCTGCAGCCTGAAGACATGCGGCAGCCGGGGCCTTTTCCTAGCAGCACCATTCTCAGTGTATCTGTCTGCCTCTCCCTGGACTGAGAACCCCCAGCAGCCAGCACAGACCTTGGCCTCCAAATGGCTCTTTCATTTGTAAAATGAGGTTGGTCCTGACTGTCTCAGGCCAGGGCCGGTGGTGTGAGATGGGTTGAAGCCGGAATGTGGAAATGCTTTGGAAGATGGAAAAGACCCTGAAGACTCTCAGGGGTATGATCCCTGACCCTGAGCACACTCCACCCCACGCTCACCACTGCCTCCTCCCAGAATCCCTGTCTGCGGAAGTCCCTTTGCCTGCCTTGTCTCCCTGTCTCTGAGGCTGAAGGACAGCAGTTGCCAAGGCAGATGGCACCAAGCAGGATGCAGATGAGGCCTGGAACCCAGACCAGGACCATGCCCTGTTCACCAGCCTGCCATGCTCCACCCCTGGCTAGCTGCTGGCGGGTTGCAACTGAGGACAGCTGAGAGTGATGGACAGAGGCCACCAGACAGCAAGGGCTCCCATGGTCAGTACCCAGACACAAGCCAGCGAGGTCTGGAGGGGGGCGGGGAAGACTCCCACGAACAGCAGCTTCACTCAGCTCTCCCTCCCTCTGTCCCTCCACCTTCCTTCACCTCCTCCCTCTTTCTTTCCTCCCACATGCAGAGGATGAGGAGTTGGGGGGGTTGTCTCCTTTGTCCTTGTGAAGTATGGGGTAGGAGTGAGGACCTGAAAGCTTGGAGGAGCCACCCACAGGAGGCAAGGGGTGGTGGGAGGGAAGGAAGGTAGGCTCTCAACCCAGGTGAGGAAAGCCTGCACCCTGGGCCCAGACTTCGACCAGCTATGCCCTGGACCTGTTAAGGGCTGGAGGATAGCGGGGGTGGGGGAATGGGGGGTGGGAGGTAGGGGAGGAGGGGCTTGGCACTGGGCCCAGCCTGGCATGATTAGAGAAGAGGACTCATCCAGCCCCTCAAGGCCTCTACCTGGTGCCTGGGTGAGTCTAGGAGAAAAGCCCTGGCTGACCCAAGAGGCTATATCTCCATCTTGCATTTCCTCCTGGCTCCCTCACTGATGCTTTGACTCAAAAGTAGTGCCAGAGTGGAGGAATTTGGATAGAAAACTTCCAGGAGACACTTGCAATTCGGAATGGGGCCATGATTCCCACCCTCCAGAACCCTCTGAGCCCTCATTTCTTCCAGGGAGTGCTAATCCAGGTTGGCCCTTCCAGCTGGGTGAGGATGCTCTATGGGGTGTCCAGGCAGGACTCTCCCACCTGAGCTTATTGTGGTCCGCAGCAGCTGGTGGAGCTCTGCCCCTTGAGGGCTCTGTCTTGGAGGAGTGGCCCCTGAGGAGTGGCCTATTCCTTGCTCCCAAGTCTGCCTGCCCCATGGACTGCTGTGACCTGCAGGTGGCCTGAACACACACCACACATGGGGGGACCCAGTAGGTAAGCCCAACCTGTAGGTGCACACAGATACCATGAAGGGGACATGGATGGACTTCTGAACAGAAGAGAGAGACATGCTCCCAGTCCCACCACTGCCACCATCCTACCCGCTCCAGGCTCTCTGGTCACTTGCTGGCTCACAGCCTGTGTCCTCACTCAGTTCCATGTGCTCCTTCAGTGAACATCCCATCGGCAGCATATTCCCCGTTGTCAGTGTTTACAGGGCTTGCTTAAAATGGCACAGCTGCCGTTTATAATTTATATAATGCTTCTCTTGTCAGAAACTTAGGTGGTTTCTTTTTTTTTAACCACCGCAGAAAATGCTGCACTGAACATTATTTGAGCATAGAGCTTTTTACCTCCATGAGGACAGCTCCCCAGGCTAGATTTCCAGAACTGAGGCTGCTGGCTCAAAGGGCCCCAACAACCCAGAGTCACTACATATCAGGGATAGAAAGGTCCCCAGAAATCACCCGGTCTCTGTATCCTTGAGATGAGGAGACTAAGGTCAGAGAGAGGAGGTGACCCGGAGAAGGCAAGCCAGCAGGTCTGTGGTGCTGCTGGGCTCTGGTCCTTGGGGCTTGCGATCCTTCCTCTCCTTGAAATTTTGTGGACTGGAAAAGAGGATGGAACTCCTGCCAGTGCCCCTCTAAGGAGGTTTTTAATATCTTTACTGAGATATAAGTCATGTCCCATATAATTCATCCATTGGAAGTACATGCTTCAATGGTTTTTAGGATATTTCCAGAGTGTGCAATCATCACCGCAGTCAATATTAAAACACTTTCACCACCCCTCCTCCAAACTCCTGTATCTTTAGCCTTCGCCTCTCGACCCTTCACTCCACCCACCGTTCCCAGCACTAGGCAGCTGCTAATCTCTATTCTGTTTCTATGGATTCGTTTACTCTGGACATTTCTTAGAAATGGGATCATAGCCGGGCTCGGTGGCTCAGCCTGTAATCCTGCGCCTTTGGGAGGCTGAGGTGAGTGGATTGCCTGAGCCCGCGGGTTCGAGACTTGCCTGGGCAACTTGGCGAGACCTCATCTCTACAATAAATAAAAAAATTAGCCGGGCGTGGTAGCATGCGCCTGTAGTTGCAGCTACTCGGAAGGCTGAGGCGGAAGGATCGCCGGAGCCCAGCAGGTCGAGGCTGCGGTGGCCGGGAGCGGCCACTGCACTCCAGTCTGGGCGACAGAGTGAGACTCCAACTCAAAAAAAAAAAAACGAAATGGGATCATACAGTATATGGTCTTTTGTGACTGACTCCTCTCACTGAACGTAATGTTTTCAAGGCTTGTTCATGCTGTGGCATGTGTCAAGGTTCCATTCTTTTTTACTGCTAAATGATATTGCATTATATGACTCTACAACATTTTATCGATCTATTTGCCTGTGGATGAACATTTGCGTTATTTCCACTTCCGGGTTATTATAAAGAATGCTGCTATAAACATTTGTATACAAGTTTTTATGGGGACATATGTCTTCATTTCTTTTGGAGACATACTTAGAGGTGGAATTGCTGGGTCATATGGTAACTCTATGTTTGACATTTGGGAAATTCCAGACTGTTTTCTGGAGCAGCCGCACCTTTTTACATTTCTAACAGTAGTGTATGAGGGTTTCAGTTTCTCCACATCCTCACCAACACTTGTTATGGTCTGTCTTTTTTATTATGACCATTCTAGTGAGTGTGTAGTTATATCTCATTGTGGTTTTGATTTGCACTGCCCTGATGACTAATGATATCTAACATCTTTTCATCTTTTTGGCAATTTGCATATCTTCTTTGGAGAAATGTCTATTTAGATTCTTTGCCCACTTTAAAACTGAATGACTTGTCTTTTTATTATTGGATTGTTAGGGTTTTAAAATATATTCTTGATGCAAGTCCCTTATCAGATGACTTACAAATATTTTCTCCCATTCATCGAGTTGTCATTTTACTTTCTAGATGATATCTTTTTTTTTTTTTTTTTTGAGTTGGAGTCTCACTCTGTCACCCAGACTGGAGTGCAGTGGCCGCTCCCGGCCACCGCAGCCTCAACCTGCTGGGCTCTGGCGATCCTTCCGCCTCAGCCTTCCAAGTAGCCAGAACTACAGGCGCGCGCTACCACGCCTGGCTAATGTTTTGATTTATTGTAGAGATGAGGTCTTGCCAAGTTGCCCAGGTGGGTCTCGAACCAGCGGGCTCAGGCAATTCACTCACCTCAGCCTCCCACAGTGTGGGATTACAGGCTGAGCCACTGAGCCCGGCTTCCAGATGATATCTTTTGAAGCACAAATGTTTTTAATTTTGAAGAAGTCCAATTCATCTATTTTTTTTGGTTGCTTGTGCGTTTAGTGTCACAGTTAAAAAACTCTTGCCTGATCCAAAAACATGAAGATGTATATTTATGTTTTCTAAGAGTCTTAGAGCTTCAGCTCTTGCATTGAAATCTTTGATACATTGTGAGTTAAGTTTTGTATACAGTGTGAGGTAGGTGTCCAGCTTCATTCTTTTGCATGTGGATATTCGGTGGTCCCAGCACCACTTATTGAAAAGACTATTCTTTCCCCCATTGGCTTATCTTGCCTCCATTGAAAATCAATTGACCATAGTGTTAGGGTTGATTTCTAGATTCCCAATTCTATTCCCTTGAATGAGATTTGTATCCTTATGCCAGTGCTACACAATCTTAATTAATATAGATTTGTGGTAAATTTTGAAAGTGAAAATCTTCCAATTTTGTTCTTTTTCAGTGTTGTTTTTGGCTACTATGGGTCCCTTATGTTTCCATATGAATTTTGGGATCAGCTTGTCAATTTTTTTGGAAGAAGCCAGATGGAATTTTGATAGAGATTGCATTGAATCTGTAGATCACTTTGGGGAGTATTTTCATCTTAACAACATTAAATCTTCTGATCCATGAACTTGGGATATCTTTTCATCTATTTAGATCTTCCTGAATCTATGTCAACAGTGTTTTGTAGTTATCAGAGTAAAAGTTTTTCTCTTCTTTTATAATTTATTCTTAAGTATTTATTGTTTGCTGGTTTTGCAAATGATTTTGTTTTCTCAACTGCGTTTTTGGATTGTCCATTGAAAGAGTCACTCTTCAAGGAGATTTTGACATCTCTTCCTCTTCTGTTGATTGGCCTCCCTTCTCTGTCCTGAGTGACCTGGGTTCCAGCAGCATCAGCCTATGTGGTCAGGGTTTAGTTATGGGTCTGTATTTCCACCAGACTGTGGCTCCTCAAGGGTCTCATCCCAGCACAGGGCCCAGCACACGAAACATGCTCACCTTGGGACTGATGAGTGAATGAGTTAATAGACTGATGAAGTGATCTGTATTGGTGCCGGATTCTGCACGTTGTGGGCAGCTGCTCCCAGAGCTCAGGCCTAGGCCCTGCTGCCTGTCCCAGGCCTGTCTTGAGCCTTCCCTCAGGCTATTTCTGCCTGGTGTCCTCCACTCACACACAGCAAAACGGAGCTCAAGGGGCAGCTGCCGGCATTCTCCTGCAGCTTGTGAAAGTCATGGTTCCCCAGAGCTCAATGTGGGGAGAGGGAGGTGGGCCCGACTGCCTGGTCCTCAGATTCCGATCCCTCCGGCTTCCCCACGAGCTCCCCCATTTTCTCCCTACACCTTGCTCCTCATTTCAGCAGCCTTGGACTTTTCAATCCAGATAAGCAACAGAGCCCTTCCCTTTCATCTGCCTCCATCCTTCCTCACAGGGAGAAGCTTGCGACCCACATGCCTTTTTGATGCCATCAGTTGCCCGCTTCCAGTCTCCAAATTGCAAGGTCCTTCCTCAGCCTTCCTCCTTGGAGCAACTCCACAGAGCTGCAGGATGTTTCCTCTCTGCTTCCTGGAATCCCCTCTCCCCTCTTTCTTTTGCCTTCTGACCCTTTCTCTGTCTCTTCCACCCCCTGGCCCTCAAAGGATGTGTTTCCTGGTCTCTCCTTGACTGTTTTCTCCCTCCTCTTTCTTCTTTCTCTGGGCAATCAGATCCTCTTCTGGGGACTCTGCTATCACCCTCAGTCTCAACCTTTCTCCTGCCATCCACACTGGCTTTGTCTGTGGTCAGCAATATCTTTCTCTCAGAGAAAGCATCTGACACTGCTCTCTTCCTGGCTGCTTCTGGGTAAAAGCTGGCCTCATACCAAGGAGATTCTGGGTTGCCTAACTTGGCTGGGGGGCCTGCCACTGCCCCCCTTGGGCCTTCTTGCCTTTCCAGTCTCAGCACCCACTCTTCCTCTTCCCACATGAAGAAACCCCCAAACTAGACTTGTGATCACTCCTAGCAATTTGCACTTCCCCTGTGCTGAGCCTGTGCACACACAGTTGCCTTTGTCCAGAACCTTCTCTCCTTTCTCCCCTCACTCCATATGTCCACAATCGATACCACACTTGCCCTTCAGGGCCCATCTCAGTCCCATGCCCCCCAGGAACCTTCACTGATCACACCTGATGAGTGGCTGTCTCCTCCCTCCAAGCCTTGTGGCTCCTTGGCTGGTCAGCGGGAAGCTGCAACCCAGAGGGAATGCCTCAGGACAGGCCCTCTCTGCTCACTGCTCTGTCTCTGGGCCTTGCTTAGAATTTGCCAAATGAGCCAAAGAAGTGCAGGTGGCCCAGGCTGCCAGGGAAGAGGGAGGTCCTGGTCCTGGAGGAGGGTGCCCGCTCTCCAAGAACGCAGGGAGGGAGCCTGCTGGTGGGAGGCTGGGTCCACCACCTCTCAGGCTCATCCCAGAGTCTGTTCATTCATTCATTTCACAGACATAGGTGGAGGCCACTGGCACATCCAGGGTGGTAGAAAGGGAGCGATACTGCAAAGCGCAAAGATGAGGCATGTTGGAGAGAACTCACCAAACCCAGCCGGTTCCAGAGAGCATCAGAGGCCGTCTACAAAATACAGACCTCGGAAGAAGTGACAGACACACACACACAAAGTGAGAAACCTCCACAAAGGAGAAATGAGGATGGGACAATGGGATGGAACTCAGGGGACATCCTGCACTCTCAGGAGAGATGACCACTTGAGGGTGGCTGCAAGGAACCCGGTCAGGGATGTGATGTGTGATTTGTTAGTGCAAGACTGAACTAGGCTCAGAAACAGAACCAGTAACTGTGGGGCAGAGGGGCTTTTCTCCCTGACCTCATGGTTGTGATGTGGTGAGCAACGTCCCAATAACACCTGCACCTGCCACACAGCATCACCAGGAATCAGGAGCACAGCCCTGCCTCGGAGCTAGATACAGTGGTCATGAGACCCTAGTCTCATGGCTCGTGGGATGGCAGGGCCTTTCTGGAGGTCTTTGTGATCCTGGGGATGAAACTCATGGCCTCCCATTTCTCCCAGTTTGGCTACCACATTGGTATCTGGTTTACATCACAGCTACCCTCCATGGGTTCCTTACAAGCCTTTCTTACACAGATCATCATGGGAGCACTGGAGGCTGCAGAGCCATTGAGGTATTGAGCGGGGGCCTGGCCAGGCTTGGCAATGCAAACAGCTCAAACATGACCCCAAATTTGACCACAGGGCTCCTTGCTTGGCCTCCTACTATAGTGGCACAGCTCACATGACCCTGTCTCCAAAACTGATGAAAAAGGCCATCGGAAGCCACGAACAAGGTGACACGTAGTGCCGAGTCAAAACAAACAAAACACTTGTGTAAACACAGGCACGTACTGAACCACACTAGATAGTTTTATGGATGTGTGTGTATTTAAGGACATTCATGGGAAGGGATATGAAGGGAAAACTGAAATAAGTCACCCAAGTGGCACCTCACAGGCCGACAGGACGGAGGCAAGTTCCTAACTCAGGCACCAAGGAAAGGAGAGGATGGGGTGGGAAGGGGGTACAGTTCTGAGGCTGGAGAGAGAGGGTTCTCCTCTCTCTCCGGGAGCCTGCAGGGAGTGGGGATGGCAGGGAGCCCAGGCAGGGCAGCATCCTCGAGGGGTCAGGATTCGATGTGCGTGGCCTCCGAGTATGCATGCCTCGGGTAGGGTAGGGACTGGGAGGGCTTGGTGGACATGGCCTTCTGTGTGCCTCTCTGCTGAGGTTGGGGCATGAAGTTAAGGCAGCCAGAATTCTTGGGCCACCTCTGGCTGAGTGCAGAAGGCGTCTGTCCCCAGTGGAGGGGTGGGGGCCTTGACCCCTGGAGGCAGGTCAAGGAATTTGGATGCTCAGAAATGTGTGTACGTGAGTAGTTCTGCGGTCCCTGGCCCCTTGCTGGCCAGCCCTGGCGCCAGGCCTGTCCCTCCCCCCCACACCACCAGCCTCAGGCCTGTGACTGACCAGGCTCTGCACTGGGCTGAGCTGGAGCAGGGAGGGGCCTGCAGGGTACAAGGGAAGGGTCACTGTGAATGCCTTGGCAGCTTCCATCTCATCTGTCCTCTAATTAAAGTGACACTGCACAGTGCGTGCCAAATTCATTGGGTGTTAACCCAGGATGTGGCGGCCTTGTCAGGGCTGAGGGAAGAAGCCAATGGGCTTCCTGGCCACAAGAAGAGTTGCCCACAAGCAGAGTTGGAGGGAGGGCAACTGTGTGAGCTGCCTTGGGCTCTGAGAGACAGGTTATGTGGGTTTCCATCCCTGCCTGTCCCTTGCCAGTGGTGCGGCCTTGAGCAAGCTCCTCTCTAAGGAAGCTGTGAGGTCAGGTACACTCCTGGGAGTAGAGAAGCTTCCTTTGTAAACTAAATTGCTGCCAGAATGGAAGGTGAAGAGGGGAGCTGGCCTTCCAGCCAATGATCTGATGACCTCGCTGGCCAAGCAGAGAGGGCCCAGGGGATAGGCAGGTGTCTGGGCTGCAGGCTGGACCCTACTCCCCTCCCCCTTGCCTTCTTCGGGACTAGCAGTCAGACTAGGATGAACACGAGTTCCTGACTGGATGGCCATCATGTCTGGACACAGGCTTGGAGGCTGCAGAGTTCATTAGTTTGCATTTTGCAAACTGGAAAAGTTGTCCTTACACAAAGGCTTATTACCACAGTGAGTTGGGTCTGATAACTTGGGAACGAATGAGCAGTCGGTTTCTCTATGGACATCAGGCCCACGGCGGGAGTGTGGCATCACCGGGACTGCTGATCGCCGTAAGGCCCTGAGAGGGTCATGGGAGCCTCACCAGCCAACGCTCTCAACCGTCACCTGGAGAGACCTGGAGACACTGGCCAGCCTGGGCCACTTGCGTCACTTGCAAGTGTATTAGTCTAGCACCCTCTTGCTGTTGATAAGCCCCTTGCTCTAGGGCACAGGGATGGTCAGTAATAGTCCTGGCCAGGATTCAAGGTCTCGGGGCCAGGACAGTTGCCCAAGGCGGGAGGTTATCCGTCTTGCAGCCCTGCCAAGAAAACATGCTAGTTTGGAACCCTGACTGTGCGGCAATCCAGCGGGCAGCTGAGAACGGCACATGCTGACGAGAGGGAGCACAGCATCTCTCCCAGTTGTTTCGTCCCAGGGCCTTTCTGCATGGAATCACACTCCTAAAAGATGCAGCCGGGAGGCTGCCCTGACTGGCTTGTTCTGGTTTGATCTCATCCTCCTGATGCAGGGGCTCCATCCATAGCACTGTTGCATGAGCACCTAAGCTCTCCTCATACCCTTTCAGAGGTAGGGAGCTCACTGCTGTGTGGGCAGCTGGAGCTGGTATTTTCAGGGGGAGGAGGAGGATGGAGTGCAACACCGTCTTCAAGGGCTGGCACCCTGCTGGCCCATGGAGGTGCCCAGGTAACATGTGCCTCCTTGTTCCCCATCACTTGGCAGTCCTTCTTGTTAGAATGTGCTTCATGCGCTGACCAAAAGCTAGTACTTTCAGTCAGTGGAAACCTCAGGCTACCAATGGAGTTGTGCAGAACGAGTCTTGTCCTGCCTCCTCTAAACTGTTTGACGAACTCCAGCATGTCATCCCTCTGCCTCCTCTCCCCTAGCCCTCACCTTTCCCAAACCTTACACCATTCTGATGGGTTCTTTGGCTAGATCCAGCCACTGCTGGTCAGTCTGCTATGCCTCTCCCTGCAGGAAGGTGGAGCATTCAGGTCTAGCTGAACTAAGGCATGGCCGTGTGACTTATTTTGGCCAATGACACATGGGCAGAAGCATCATAAGCCCCTTTTAGTACCCTATAAGAGCCAGCCTGTGCTTTACCTTATCTTTTTGTTCTCTGCTACTATACAGAATGTTTCAGATAAGTACTCTGGCTGGGGTGGTGGCTCATACCTGCAATCCTAGCACTTTGGGAGGTGAGAAGTGGAAGAACTACTTGAGGCCAGAAGTTTGAGGCAGACTGGGCAACATAGCGAGATCTCATTTTTACCCCCCTTCCAAAAAGTTTAGTTGGGTGTGGTGACGCCTGCTTTTAGTCCCAGCTACTTGGGAGGCCGAGGCAGGAGGATCACTTGAGTCCAGAAGGTCGAGGCTGCAGTGAGCCAAGATTGTGCCAAAACAAGACAAAAACAAAACAAAACAAAAAATTGCTCTGTCAGCTTGGGTCCCAGAACAAAGATGTCATGGATCAGAGCCACTACTAATCCACAGTAGACATGGGACATGAGAGAGAAGCCATTGAGATTTGGGAATCTTTTGTTATTGCAGTAAAACTCAGCCTATTCTGACTGATGCACACTCATTTGTCAATGTCTCTTAGAAAGCAGGACCTCTTATCTTAAGAGGGTGTGGAAAGTTTGGAGTAGAATAGCTTGCCCAATACCATGACCAAGGATTATAGAAACATCTATTTGTCCAGCATCTTTTACAGCAGCAGCTCATAATAGCCTTGGGTGCAGCCCATTCCCTATGTACACCAACAGCTGGTGGGACATGACTTTCTCATTCCTGTAAAAGCAAAAGAGTATCTACACTGGCCCTTGACTGTCATCAAAGCTCATCCAATTGACTTTGACCCATCTCCCTAGCCCATTGGGTTAATTTTTTGGACATTTTATTATAAAATTTTCAAACATACAAGCAGTTGCAAAAATAGTACGATGAACACCTGTGTACGTTTGTTATACTTGCTTTATCACTGCCTGTCTATTCATCATTTTACCCATCTATCAATTCACCTTGTCTCTCGGAGACTTTCAAAGTGAGTTGTAGACATCGATACACTTTCTCCACCCCCTCCCCCCCCAGACATTTTAGCATGCATACATTGGCTGAAGTTCAATATTTGTTTGTGTTTTTTTAGTAAATACAGGGGTCTAGCCATCCTGTTCCATCTTCCAAGATGGCACCTTCTTGCTGTGTCCTCACATGTTGTAAGGAGTAAGCAACTCCCTATCACCTCTTTGTATAAGACTAGTAATCCATTCATGAGGGCTCCACCCTCATGACTTAATCACTTTTTAAAGGCCCTGCTTTTTTTTTTTTTTTTTTGAGTTGGAGTCTCACTCTGTCGCCCAGACTCGAGTACAGTGGCCACTCCCGGCCACCGCAACCTCAACCTGCTGGGCTCCAGAGATCCTTTCGCCTTAGCCTTCCAAGTAGCCGGAATTACAGGCATGCGCTACCACGCCCAGCTGATTTTTTGATTTATTGTAGAGATGAGGTCTCACTGCCCAGGCGGGTCTCGAACCCGCGGGCTCAGGCAATCCACTCACCTCAGCCTCCCAAAGGCGCGGGATTACAGGCTGGGCCACTGAGCCCGGCGGCCCTGCTTCTTAATACTATCACATTGGTGATTAAGTTTCAACATATGAATTTGGGGAGAACACATTCAGACTGTAAGCATAAATATCACTGACATGCTAAGAAAAGAGAGAAAATGGAATCATATGAAATACTCAGTTAGAGCTATAAAAGGCAGAAAAAGTGGAGGACAAAAATAGGAGCAAAGAACAGGGCAAGAAATAGAAAACAGTAACAAATATGGTAGATATTAATTCAACTATGTCAATAATCACTTTAAGTGCCAAATGTCTGAATACAGAAATTAAAAGATAGAGATGGCAAGAGTTGATTAAAAAATGATACCCAACTCCATGTTGTCTATAAGAAACTTGAACTAAATAAAAATGAAATGCAACTTTTCAAAATGTGGGATGAAATGCAACTTTTCAAAATTGTGGGATGAGGCAAAAAGCAGCAATTGGAAGGAAGTTTATAGCATTAAATGAATTAAGGTGATTATTAGATCATACACTAGAAAAGAAAAAAGATCTAAGATCAATAATCTAAACTTCCACCTTAGAAAGCTAGGAAAAAAGAGAAAATTAAATCCAAAGTAAGCAGAAGAAAGTACAATAAAAATTAGAACAGAAATAAATACAATTGAAAATTGATAGAGAAAAGCAAAATCAAAAGATGTTTCTTTGAAAAGACAGATATAATTGATAATACTAAGAAAAAAGAGAGAAGACACAAATTACTAATATCAGAAATGAAAGGTTTACATCACGAATGCCCTTTTATGGACAATAACAGGATAGTAAAAAAAAAAATTATAAACAATTCCATGGCCACAAATTTGGTAATTTAGATGAAATAGACCAATTCCTTGAAATACACAATCTGCCAAAACAGATGGAAGAAGAAATAGCCAATCTGAACAGGTCTATATCTATTTAAAAATTTAATCAATAGTTTAAAACCTTTCAAAACAGGCCCAGATGAATTCACTGGTGAATTCTACCAAACAGTCAAGGAAGAAATTATACAAATAGTCTACAATATCTTCCAGAAAATAGTAGCAGAAAGAATACTTCCTAACTCATTCTATGATGCCAGCATTACCCTAATATCACACAAAGACATCTTAAGAAAAGTATGGGGTCAAAATCTCTCATGAACATAGATACAAATTTCTTTCAGCAAATATAATCTAACAATGTATAAAAAGAATTATACACCAAGACCAAGTTGGATTTATCCTGGATATGCAGGCTTGTTTAACATTCAAAACTCATTTAACGTAATTTATCATGTCAACAAGCTAAAGAAAAAAGATCACATGATTATTTTGATAGATGCAGAAAACACATTTCACAAAATTCAACACCCATGTTAAAAACTCTCAGTAAACTGGGAATAGAGGGAAAATTCCTCAACTTGATAAGAACACCTACAAATCCCTACAACTAACATTATACTTAATGGTGAGAAACTAGAAGGTTTCCTGCTAAAATCAGGAGCAGAGCAAAGATGTCCCTTCTCGTCACTCTTTTCAACAGTGTCCCAAAGTCTTACCTAATGCAATAAGACAAGAAATGAAAATAAAAGGTATATTGTTTGGGAAGGAAGGAAAAAAATAATCTCTTTGCTTGCAGATGACATGTTTGTATATGTAGAAGATCTGAAAAAATGAACAAAAAAATGTATAAAATTTATAAGCAATTATACCAAGGATACAAGGTTAACATATAAAAGTCAATCACTTTCCTATATATCTGCAATGAACAAGTAGAAATTGAAATAAAAAACACAGTACACTTACATCAGAGCCCCTAAATTGAAAGGCTAGGTACAAATCTAACAAAATATGTACAAGATCTATATGAGGAAAACTATAAAATTCTGATAAATAAAATCAAAGAGGAACTAACTAAATGAAGAGATATTCCATGTTTATGGATAGGAAGATTCAAATTATCAAGATGACAGTTTTTCCCAATTTGATCTATGGATCGAACACAATCCCAATAAAAATCCCAGCATGTTATCTTGTGAATATTGACAAACTGATGTATTTTGTGGTATAAAGTTTACGAGGGGGACCAAAAACAAAACTGGAATTATTTTTTGGGGGGGGGGCTTGTAATATAGGCTTCCTCTGTTAAGTAAGTGTTCTAAGAACTCACTGGCATCAGTGTATCAGCCAATGTTGTGAGAGATTGTGTTCAGTTCCAGTGAATTTTTTTTGAGATTCAATGCCTTTGCCCATTTAATGATGGTTGATACATGAACAACCTGTCCACACCACACTGAGTGTTCAGCAGTTTTTGACCAAAAACAGCAGGACCCCTGTGCCCCATTCTTCTTGTTCACTTCATCTCACTCGGAGTGACTTTTTCTTGTTTGTTTCCATGGATAAAAAAAATTCCTCATAGAGAAACTTTTTGCCGATATGGAAGAGGCGAAAAAAAAAAAAAACAACACAAAAAAACAGCAGAAGCACTAAAAGTCATCAAAATTGATGAGTTCAAAAACTGTTTTGAGCAGTGAAAAAAGCATCTTGATAGGTGTATTGCATCAAACGAAAAGTACTTTGAAGGTGACTGAAGTTTAAACATGTAAGAATAAATACATAATTTTTTACAAATAAATTCCAGTTTTTGGGTCCTCTCTCATATATGGAGAGGCAGAAGACCCAGAACAGTCTAGACCATATTGAAGGAGAGGAAAGGACTGACACTACCTGACTTCAAGACTTGCTATAAAACTGCAGTAATCATGACAGTGTGATATTAGTGGAAAAATAGGCAAATAGATCTAAAGAATAGAGAGCCCAGAAATAGATCCCCATAAATAAATATAGTCAACTGATCTTTAACAAAGGATCAGAAGCAATACAGTGGACCAAAGTCAGTCTTTTCAACAAATGGTGCTGGAACAACTAGACATTCACATACAAAAAAAAAAATCTAGACACAGAGGTTATACCCTTTATAAAAATTAATTCAAAATGGATCAAAGACCTAAAGGTAAGATACAAAACTATAACATTTTAAGAAGATGACACAAGAGAAAAATCTAGATAATTATGGGTAAGGTGAAAACTTTTTAAATATAACGCCAAAGACACACTCCATGAAAGAAATGTTTGATAAGCTTGACTTCATTAAAATTAAAAGTTTCTGCTCTGCAAAACACATTGCCAAGAGAATGCAAAGACATTGTGTATCAGTAAAAAGCTTTAAAAGTAGAAATAAATATAGATAATAAACCATGAATTCTGAGAGAGAGAATATGAGAAGATAAGCCACAAATTGGGAGAGAATACTTGCAAAAGGCCTATCTAATAAAGGACTGTTGTCCAAAATGTACTTTAAAAAAAAACCCTTAAAACTCAACAATAACAACATGAATAACCCAATTGAAAAATGGGCAAAGATCTGAGTAGTTACCTCAACAAAGAAGATATACAATTGGCAAATAAGCATATGAAAAGATGCTTAACATTATATATCATTAGGAAATTGCAAGTTAAAATGACAATGAGATACTACTACATACCTATTAGAATGGCCAAAGTCCAAAACACTGAAAATACCAAACGCTGGTGAAGATATGGAGCATCGTGGAACTCTCATAAATTACTGGTGGGAATGCAAAATGGTACAGCCACTTTGGAATACAGTTTTGCAGTTTCTTGCAAAACTAAATATGCTCTTACCATATAATCCAGCAAGTGGATTCCTTACTATTTATCCAAATGAGTTGAAAATTTATGTCTACACAAAACCCGCACATGGACACTTATAGAAGCTTTATTAATAAATGCCAAAGCTTATAAGCAAGCAAGATGTACTTCAGTAGGTGAATGGATGAACTGTGATACATCCAGACATTGGGATATTATTCAGTGCTACAAAGAAATGAGTTATTTTTTTGGGGGGGGGTCAGAGTCTCACTCTGTCGCCAAGGCTGGAGTGCAGTGACACGTTCACGGCCACCCCAGCGTCAACCTGCTGGACTCGGGCGATTCTTCCACCTCAGCCTTCCAAATAGCCAGAACTACAGGAGTGTGCTACCATGCCCAGCTAATTTTTTGATTTATTGTAGAGACAAACTCTCGCCAAGTTACCCAGGCTGGTCTCTTGAAGTTCTAGGCTCAGGCAATCCTCTCACCTCGGCCTCCCAAAGTGCTGGGATTATAGGTTTGAGCCACTGCACCCAGCCTGAATTGGGCTATTTAAGCCATGAAAAGACACGTAGAAACCTTAAATGCATATTACTCATCAAAGGAAGCCATCTGAAAAGGCTAGATTCCATATAATTCCAGCTGCACAACAATCTGGAAAAGACAAAACTATGGAGACCATAAAAAGATCAGTAGTTGCCAGATGATAGGAGAAAGGGACAGATGAATAGGAGAGCACAGAGGATTTTTAGGGCAGTGAAACTACTCTGTATGATACCCTATAATGATGGATACATGTCAATATGCACTTGTCAAAACCCATAGAATGTACAACACCAAAAGTGAACCCCGTGTGAAGTATTGACTTTAGTTGATAATGATATGAGTGAGTTTATCAATTACAATAAAAGTACCACTCTGGTAGGGGATGTTGATTGCATGTGGGGGTCTGGGGATATATGAGACCTCTCCATATTTTCTGCTCAATTTTGCTGTGAACCTAAAATTGCTCTACAAAACAAAGTCTATTTTAAAAAAAGAGAAATAAACTAAATAAGGTCTATTAAAAATAAGCTTATGTAAACTCTAGTACTGAAAAATGCAGGCTCTAAAATAAAGTGTTCACTTAATAGGCTTAATAACAGATTGGCTACCCATCTGATCAACAGAAGAAAAGATCAGTGAACTCAAAGGCAGGTCAAAATAAATTACCCAAATTGAAGCACAGAAGGAAACCAGGAAAAACAAGAAAGTAAAATAAAGCCAGAAAACTATGGGCCCATGGACCACATCTGACCTGCTGTTTGCTATTGTAAATACAGTTTTATTGGAATTTAGAAGTTGCTTATAGCTGTTTTAGTGCTATTAATACAATAGCATAGCTGAGTAGTTGTGATAGAGTCCATACAGATTGAAAAACCTAAAATATTTACACTCCTGCCCTTTAGAAAAAAAGTTTGCCAGCTCTTGTGATAGAGCATCAAAACCTATGAGACAATATTAAATGGTATGCTATATGTATAATTGGAGTCCCGAAAGGAGAGAGTGGAGACAGAATGGGGCAGAATAAATATTAGAAGAGAGAATGACTGAACACATCTTCCAAAATTGATGAGTAATATCAATTTACAGATTTAAGAATACTAGCAACCCTAAGCAATATAAATACAAGGAAGGTTATACCTGGGTGCAGTGGCTCAAACCTATAACCACCATAAACTAGAAAACCAAGGTAAAGAAAAATCTTAAAATCATCCTGATAATAGAGCCATATTACATTTAGGGGGAAAACAGGCTGGGTGTGGTGATTCATGCCTGCAATCCTAGCATTTTGGGACACCAAGGCAGGAGGATTGCTTGAGCCCAGGAGTTCAAGACCATCCTGGACAACACAGTGAGTCCCTATTTCTACATGGAATTTTAAAAATTAGCCAGGCATGCTGGTGTATGCCTGTAGCTGAGGCAGAAGGATAGACCAAGCTCAGGAGGTCAAGGCTGCAGTGAACTGTGATTGTGCCACTGCAGTCCAGCCCAGGCTGGACTAACTAAAAAAAAAAAAAAGTGAAGTACAGTTTGGGGGAAAACAATAACAATTATAGCTGACTTCTCATTAGAAACAAAGGCAGCTAGAAGACAATTGAAGGATCATTTTAAAGGTCCTATGGGAAAAAAGCTTGTGAGCTTAGAAGTCTACATCCAATAAAAATATCCTTCAAAAATAGATGCCAAATTAAGGAATTTTAAGACAAATAAAAGTTTAGAGAATTCATTGCTAGGAGACCTACACTATAAAAAATACTAAATAGTTCTTCAGGCCAAAGGGAAAGAATCCCAGTTGGAAGCCCAGACTATAAGAAACAAATGAAGAGGAGTAGAAATTGTAAATATGTGGACAAATATGACTTTTTTTACTTATAAAAACACTTTTGACTGTTTTACACAAAACAAATACGCATGTAGAAGTAAAATATCACACGAGCACAGCAGACAGAGAGGGCTCCGTAAAATTATAATGTTGCAAACCTTTTTTTATTATCCAGAAGTGAGTGATGGTTCCTGGTGGGCATGTTTGTGAAACTCATCAAGCTGTACACTTAAGACTCATACACTTCATTATCTGTGAATTATACTGTACTTCAATAAAATACTGTTCCCAAAAAGAGAGAGGGAAAGAATGGGCACTACAGAGCCCTGCAGGCTATGCAGGACTCACATACAGAGTAGGTATTTATGTTTGTCACAGGAGAGTCAAGTCCTCAGGAGCTGAAGATGGGATCTGACTGACAAGCAGGAATTTCCTCTGTGATCGACTCCTGCCGGAGTCCTGGGTTCACAAAGAGCTGCAATGGGACTTGGCCCATGAGATGAAGAGCCTGTTCTGGGCCTGGCTGTGGTGGTGGGGGTGGGGATGGGGGTGGGGTAGGGTGGCAGGATGTCCACCTCTCTACCCAGCACCCTCTCTTATGGTGGGGAGACTAGAATGTCATAAGGGACTTCTGATTCAGCCAGTTCTCTGCTGCAGTTTTACAGAGATGGGACCTAGGGGTCAGGGTGAATAAATTCTAGAAACTGGACTTGAAACCAGAACTTCTCTTTGCACTATCAGCTGTCTTGGGCCCATTTAAGCTTGTCCTTTCTGAACAAAGCTAGAGGATCCACAGTATTCCTCTCTCTCTCTGCTCTTTTCTTTAAAATCCTCATTCTACTAATGCCCTTGCCTTATTAGCTCTGGGGAAAGCAACTGATACAATGAATTCATACTAAGGTGTGAGTGACTGATAGCCACTTAAAGTCTCCCTAAAAAGGGTTTGCATATTAACTGCCTCCAAGAAACAATGCTAATGGCGTTATCCTGTTCATCACGGCAGGCTGAGGAAAAACGTTTTGGGACGGGGTGGGCAAAGGGGAGAAAAGGGTTGTCAGTCTGAGGTAGCGAGAGAGGCAGGGCTCTGTCCTTGGTCAATTCATCAGCTCATCTTGGACACGTTCTCTGACCTCCCTGGCCTGTTTCTTCCTCTGTAAAGCGAAGGCTGGGCACTCAAACAGTCCAGGGGCCCTTCAGCTCTGGTGTCCTAGCCCTCTTTACTTACATAGTGCTTTGGCTTTGCAGTAAGTGGCCCCATCCTCATATTTGGCTCTCAGGACTTTCTTAGAGGGAGATTAGAGACCCTGATGTGGGAGTTTCCATTTTACAGGCAAGGAAATGGGACAGAGAATGGGTAGATCTGTGGCCCAAGGCCACTCTGTGGGATGGTCTCTCTCGCAGGCTGCCTCATGAAATGGGCTGGAGGAGCCTTTGCTTCGTGCCAGAACCCAGCTGCTTCTCTGGACTGGACAGGACAGTGGTACCCTCCCTGGGCAGGAGTGGGGATGGGAGCCAGCCCTACTCAAGGCCTCAGAAGGAAGTAAGGGACCCCTGCCAGAGGAGCTCTTCACTCTTATTCCTCCCCAACAGAGGCATCGGAGCCACCCCCGATGCTTTCACCGATTCCCAAGGGCCCCTCACCCTCTGCACCTCTGTGCCTCTGCCCAGGCATCTCCTCTGCCTAGATCACCCTTCCCCTCTTCTCTGCTGGACACCCTCCTCCCAAACCGGCCCCTCAAGACAGGATGTACTTCATGCCCTCTGCAGTAGACGGCCGTTTCAAGCTTACTGAAGGTTTTCCCTGGCTCCCTGAGGACTCCTTCAGGGGAGGGCCATGTCCTGTCCCTCTCATCTACCTGCTTCCCAACACACATGCCTGGCATGTAATGGGGACACACATTCTGAGCGCTTCAGTGGGGTGGGTACAGCCGAGAGTCCCTGAATGTCCTTGGAATCCTGGTCTTGCCCAGGTACATTCTTGAAACTGAAAAGTTCCATAGGCAGAGGGTTCAAATCCCAGCTGGTCACACAGGAGCTGGTCAACTGGGGCACTTTTCCTTATGACTCTGAGCCTCGCCTTAAAATGAGAGTCCAGTGCCTTCGCCACAGCCTGAGGAAGAGTGAGCAAGTTTGTGGATATGAAGACTTACAACAGATGTGCCTGGGACACAGAACATGCTCATTTAACGAGCCATTCCCATCTCACTGTCAATATTCCTTCTACATCCGAGAGACCCTGCATGGGCTGCTGAGTGTTTTCTCACTGTAAGGAGCTATAATGGTCCCAGCACTGCCCGGCTTCCAGGCTGTGGTCAGGGTTACAGGTGACAATGGTTGCTGAGGCCAGAAGGAGATGCAAAGAGGACTGAGTGGGGCCCTGTGGCAACTTTCACTCACAGAAGGGTTTGGAGCTGACCTCTCCCTTCTGCTGTGGAAACACCAGTTGCTGTTCCCCGTGCTCCGCTCGGTGACAGAATTGGTCGGATCCCTGGGGACACTGCCGCCCCAACCCCGTGGCGTTTCTTCCTGCCCTTTCATGTTCCCCAGTGAGAGCCCCAAGCTGGTGTGTTCCTCTCTTGCTTTGAGGACTTAAAACTGTTTAATTTCCAAAATAAAGAGAACAAAACCCCCCTAATGGCAGTAATTATGCACCAATAAAAGGAGGCTTAATGGGCTTTTATTAAGAGGTACGCTCAGAGAATGAGACAGCTCCTGACAGCTGCCAGTACTGGCTGTCAGAGAATCAGGTTCTGCTCCCTGAGGGACTGAAGGGTGGGGGGGTAGGGGCGGGGCCAGCGGGGACTTGCTTGCCTCAGCCCCCTTCCCTGGGTTGCAGTTTCTCCCTTGCAGTGTGGAACTCACAGGGAAAAAAACTGGGAGCAGAGCAGATCCTTGTCTGTCTCAGATGGCCCGGAGCTCCATCTGTAGCACCTGCGACTGCTCAGAGAAGCGATGAACATGCGCCAGACTGGGACCTTCGATGTCTTCGAGAATAGGTTTGACAAATCCTCAGCCACCTCTGTGTCCATCATGCATGTGTTCCCATTGAACCCTGAGGCAGCCTCCAGATTATTCTTCAAACAGCTCTCCAGACAGCCAGGCCAGGGTGACCTGTGAGTGGAAACTGGCTTTGTATTCCTGATGGAATCCTTTCGCTTCAGACAGATGTCACTCTGACACTCAGAGAGGGGTGACCCGAGGAAGAACCACACTGCCAGATCCCAGTGCCCCTGCACCCCTGGTGTGGCTGGATCTATATCTTCAGCTCGCTTGTCTGTGGGGAGAAGGCAACGACTCAGGCCTGACTGAGGGAACTGGACAGACACTCAGCATCTTCATCCTCAGCCCTGTCTCCTCTAACTCGGGAGACGAGTTTGGATTGGGCCTTTGTTTCTCTGCAAATCCATGTGAGCTCATGCCAGTGTCAGCCAGCAGAGCTCTGGGCTGGGGCTATGGGAAAGCCAGAACATCACATGGTCTTTTGTTCCTCTCCCAGTTGTGCCTTTCCTGGTTGATTGGAGCCTCAAAGGCCCCTCTGTATAGAGTTGCATGGGGGCAGGAATTAAAACACTCCTGGAGGCCCGGCTCCATGGCTCAGCCTGTAATCCCAGCACTTTGGGAGGCTGAGACAAATGGATTACCTGAGTCTGCAGGTTCAAAACCAGCCCGGGCAACTTGGTGATACCTCGTCTCTACAATAAATAAAAAATTAACTGGGCGTATTAGTGTGCGCCTGTAGTTCTGGCTGCTTGGAAGGCTGAGGCAGAAGGATTGCTGGAGCCCAGCAGATCGACGCTGGGGTGGCTGTAAGTGTGCCATTGCACGCCAGCCTGGGCAACAGTGTGAGACTCCAACTCAGAAAAATCCAAACAAACAAAAAAAGCAAAAACACTCCTAGGGTATGGCACAGGTACAGCCCCCCATGGAATGAAGATGCATGTGTGGAATAGGTGGCTGGAAGATTTGGCTGAGCCAGAGATGGGCTGGGATTGCATTTAGAGTTGCTGGCCCAGAGGTCGGTTGCTCAGCCTGATGGAGGGAGGTGACTGTGGATCTCCCACAGGCATAGGGAGGAGCAGAGGGACAGACAGAAGAAAGGGAGGTGGGAAAGACTACACACACCATGGTTGGGGCCTCCATGAGTCTCCCCCAATCTTCAGTCATGTGACTCCAGCTGATGACCCTGAACCTGAGAAGCAGGGTTGACCAGGAGGAAGCAGCCCTAAACTCCCTTAGGGAAGGGCTTTGGAAACTACCCATCATCCTGTCCCCTCCCCTCCAGGCCAGAGAGAGGCTCCATGCAGTCGGTGACTCTGAGCTCTCAGAGTTAAGGCCCAGGGCAACGTCTAGGCTACACTTTCATTCCACTGTGTCCGCACCAGGGAGTGTAGAGTGCTGGTTGAATCTAGGTAGACCCCTGGGTTCAGACCAGCATCTGTGGGCTTTCGTTTTTTGGTTGAGCAGTGGTCAACCTGCACAATAAGACCCTTACCACATGCCAACACAGGGTACAGTCGAGGGTTCTTGGCAACCTGAATCCTGAATTCACCCCTATGCTCTTTCCCTGGGAATCATTCAGCTAGGCTGTCTTGGTTTGTGCCCCGTTTGCTGAACCAGCTCCTCCCCAGCCCAACCTTGGCGCTGTGTGTAAATGGAGGAACGGTGGCAGCTTTCAGAAAACTGCCCAAGGACAGGACTGCGTGCCGTGCATAGGGTGGCTCTTGCTATAATCTTCTGTGTTGATGGGATGCCTCTTCCAGAAGTTTCCTGGGAAAAGGTGCAGTAGAGGAAAGTGTGTCTGAAAATGTCTTTAGTGTACCCTCCCACCTAACTATAGAGCGGCCACTGTGCTCAACAAGGTTCTGAGCAGCAGATCGCTGCCTCTGGGGAGGATCTGACCTCCCTGGCGGGTTGACCCTTCGGCTTCCAGCGGCTGAGCAGCTCCCCTTGACCTTGTGGACACGTCTCTCCCCCAGCCGCTACTGAAACATCCTGTCACTCTGAAACTCCAGCATCACAAACAAACAAGGCAAACAAGCAAAGGAAATGCTAACAAACGCCAACTTTAATTACCAGGAAAGCACATGGAGATCACATTCCAGAAATTAATTTTAACTAGAGTCACCTCCAGGGAGCAAAAAAAAAAAAAAAGGAAAAGAAAATAAAATGAAAAAACAAAACAAAAAAGCCCAGCCCTGCTTCTGCCATATTTGGCTCTTGCAGCAGCTGCTCCTATTTGGAAGACCTACATCCCAGGAATAATAAATTGTTTATTTTTTAAAATCTTATTTTCTGGTGCAGAGGGTGTTTATTTTGTTTTTTGAATCAGTAGCAGCAGCAGTAGAGGGAGGAACGTGGGATCTGCAAAGCTGGCTGGGGTGTTCTCTTGCCTGAGTAGGGGGCAGTGGGGGTAGGATTTGAGCCCCTTTCACTGTCGCACAGACATTGCTTGGGGACTCGTGGTATTGGGGAGAATGGAGAGGTAAAGTGGGGGGCAGGGGGCAGAGGAGTAGGGTGTGTGGGGAGGAGGAAGGAGGGAGGAGGAGACTGGTGATAGTTGGTGCAAAGCAAACATGGCCCGCACTCCCACGTTCCAGCCTTGCGATCAGCTAGGAAAGGCACAGTGAAGGGGATGTGGGCCCGTGCCCATCCATGGGGAGGTTGGAAGAGACTAAATCGGCTCCAACCCCCAGTTCCAGTGGAGGAAGCTGAGGACAAGCTCCTGCAGAGGCTGCCCAGGCCTCGCGAGTGCCCACCTCAGAGGTGGCTGGACGCCTCAAGTGCACTTGGGAGGAGGGTCTGCCCGTTTCTCTTGGGCATTTCACTTGGGAGGAGGGGCTGCCCAGGAAACAGACAGGAAAGACCCCAGGCACGCACCCCCAGGGAAAGGGGTGAACAAAGTGTGGGTGCCCAGACAGGGTCTCTGTGGGTGTGTAAGGAGGGCATTTGTGAGAACCCCAAGGGTCGGGCCACACTAGGGGATGACCCCATTATGTGTGTTTACACACTTGCATTGGTCAATTTGTTACTTACAGCCAAGAGCACCTTGACATGAGGAAGCCACAAATACCTTGAGCTTGTGTACGCATTCTTGCTGAGGAGTACCCCAGACATTGTTAAAGATGATTTGGAGGAGGGAAACACTTCACCTTAGACATTTGGTATTAACATGTTTTTATATATATTGCATATATTTTTTGGAAGGGGGCACGAATTATTATTTTTTTTTTAAATACTAGCTGACGTAGTTACCTCGAGGAACAGAAATTTGTTATAAGGGAGGGGCAGATAGTTAAGAGACTAAGTGGTACTATCTGGAATTAATTTCTCTCTCCTCTCTCTCCCCTTCTCTCTCTCTCTTTCCTCTCTCTCCTTCTCGAGAGTCTCACTCTGTTGCCCAGACTGGAGTGCAGTAGCACCATTAAAGCTACTGCAGCCTCAAACTTTGAGGGTTTTTTTTTGAGTGCTCAGGCTCTTTTTCTGCCTCAGCCTTCCAAGTTGCTGGAACTACAGGCATGTGCCACCATACCCAGCTAATTTTTTGATTTCTTGTCTCTCCAAGTTGCCTGGGCTCAGGCAGTTCTCTTGCCTCCACCTCCCAAAGTGCTGGGATTACAGGGGTGAGTCACCATGCCTGGTCTGTATGGACTATTTTAGTTTTTGCTTGTTTGTTTATTTTTAACAAGGAGGTGTTCTTAAGCAATTTCAACATCCTTGGACAGCACGGTGGCTCAGCCTGTAATCCCAGCATGTTGGGAGGCCGAGGCGAGAGGATTGACTGAGCCCAGGGGTTCGAGACCAGCCTGGGTAACTGGGTGAGACCTCATCTCTACAATAAATCACAAAAACTAGCTTAGCGTGGTGGCGTGTGTCTGTAGTTCCAGCTACTTGGAAGGCTGAGGCAGAAGGATAGCTGGATCCCCAAAGGTCAAGGCTGTGGTGGCTGTGAGCGTGCCACTGCACTCCAGCCTGGG
Source organism: Cephalopachus bancanus (assembly GCA_027257055.1). Taxonomy (NCBI): domain Eukaryota; kingdom Metazoa; phylum Chordata; class Mammalia; order Primates; family Tarsiidae; genus Cephalopachus; species Cephalopachus bancanus. Next base: position 484,286 of record JAPVLO010000543.1, on the reverse strand, counting down.
CGACAGAGTGAGACTCCGACTCAAAAAAAAAAAAAAATCCTTAAAAATCTATTAAGGCGGGCTCGGTGGCTTAGCCTGCAATCCCGCGCCTTTGGGAGGCTGAGGTGAGTGGATTGCCTGAACCCGCGGGTTCGAGACCCACCTGGGCAGCGAGACCTCATCTCTACAATAAATCCAAAAATTAGCCAGGTGTGGTAGTGCGCGCCTGTAGTTCCAGCTACTCGGAAGGCTGAGGCGGAAGGATCACCGGAACCCAGCAGGTCGAGGCTGCGGTGGCTGGGAGCGGCCACGGCACTCCAGTCTGGGCGACAGAGTGAGAGTCCCACTCAAAAAAAAAAATCTATTAAATAATAATAATAAAACTGCTGGTTTTAGTTTCTGGCCTCCCCTTCCTTGCATGCCTCCTTCCAAGCACCTTGCCTGGGAGGCTGAGGTCTTAGGAAGGCAGGCTCTGTCTGCAGCTGGAAGAAGGCCCGTGAGGCCTTGCTGACTGGGGCCCAGAGAGGCCACCTGTTGCAACCAGGGTAGCTCAGCAGTCAGAATCCCAGCTCTATGGGGTTCCATGAGGCTCCAGGGGGGCTTCAAGGGGTGCTGCACAGACCCAATCCTGCTGTCAGCTGTCAGAGAGCCGGAGGAGCCCGGGTACCCAGTCTAGATATGAATGATACCTTAGATATGGATGATACCCTAGATATGGATGATGCTCTTGACACTGACCCCCGACCCTTGACCCCCGCACGGGCCCCCCACTATCCCAGTCCCCAAAGTTCTCCGAGCCCTTTTCCTTGTTTGATTCTCCAAGGATCCCTGGTGGATGCTGAGCCACCAGTCCACAACTCTGCCCAGGGTGAGGCTTTGCCCAGCACTCTCGCCCTTTCCCCCTTCCTCATCATGGCTTCTCTGGTTCCTGAGGCTGAGGGGCTGGGCCTGGGAGGGAGGGGCCCAGACCCATCCCAGCACTGGGCTCCCCTCCCCGTCTCCACCCCCTCGGGCTCCTCTTCGGTGACTGGCAGATGGCATTGTTCAGCACCTGACAGCTCTCTCTCTCCCTCATCTCCTGCCTTCTGCATTATCCTCTCAATCTGGACAACTGATATGCCAGCCCTGAAACACACTCGGTCTTCCTCACTCTGTTCTGGAGTTCCCACGCTGCCTCCAGCAGCCTGATGACCTGCCCGGGCCTGGGAGCCCACAAGGGTCCGAGGGAGCAGGAGGCAGTGTACTTCCACGGGATCCTAGTCCCAAACCTCCTGCTCCCTGAGAACTTGCTCCTCTAGGGGTGTGAGAGGTGCGCCACCTTCCTGCCCAGCTGGGCAAGAACATCGGGAGAGCTGAGGATTGCAGGAGGCAGAGGAAGAGTGGTGATTTCAGGAATGCAATACCCAGCACTCACTAAACACAGCATACCAGGTGCGAGGCTAGGGAGACACGGATGAAGGAGAAAGGGCTCTCACAGTGCAGTGGAGTGGCCAGCTGACAAGTGGACAGAGAAGTGTGTGAGAAATTCCCCAGTGAAGAAACTTGAAGTAGCAAAACAGGGCCTTGAGTTATGCCTTGGGGAGCTCAGAAGGCTTTATAGGGAAAGGGGTACTTGAGTTAGGCTTTGAAGGATGGCTAGGAGTTCACCAATTAGAGAAGACCAGAGGGGCCTTGTAGGCAACAGAAAAAGCAAAGTATGTTTTTCTCAGAGACGCATCAGGAGGGCGGTGGTGGAAAATGAGACTGGAAAAGCAGGGGGGCACCAGATGCTATTGAATCTTTGTATGTCAGGGTGCTTTTGGCTGCAAGTAAACAAATTGACCAATGAAAGTATATAAACATACATAATGTTTTATTGTATCATGTAACAAACAGAGACAGGGCATTACCAGGACTGGTTAACTCAGCAGCTCAACAGTATGGTTGAGAACTCTCTTACCTTCTTGGTGTACCTCCTCATGGTCACAAGGTGGCTGCCACAGCACTAGACAACATGCCTTTGCATATCCAAAGACGGCAAAGAGGCAGTTTCCCCAAAAGCCTCAGCAGACTTCCTCCCAGGTCCCCTTGTCTAGGATTGGGTCACAAAACAATTGCTTAATGGTAAGGAGGCCTGGCAAGCTGGCACCTGGCGTCTTCTCTTCCTCTAATGTGAGGCTGACTGAGCCATGAGGAAAAGGGTGGGAGGGGAGCACCTGAGATTGCTTGTTGGTAGACAATCAGCAGTGTCTGCTGGGGTCTCAAATGCCAAGTGAGAGTGAGAACCATTACCAGCTCAGAAAGGGCCGAGCGCCCAGAGCGTCTGGCTGGGGAGGTTGTGCTGATGGCCCTGGTTGCTCCCAGCACCTCCCCATAAAGTCCTCACTCTGCCCAAAGGACAAAATGGCAGCTCTCTGTCATGGCTGCAGCCTCCGAAGTCCAGGCTGAGGATGGGTCAGTGGAGGAGACATTGAGACCGGAGCAACAGCCTCATGGTCCTCAGCCTTCCCAGAGTCCCCAAGGGACAGGCCCCTGAGCCAGCAGCACTTTGCAGCAGCCTGGAGTGGTAGAGCTGGCCTGTACTCTCCGGAGTGCTCTATGCAGGCCCTGAGCAGGTGTTCTGCACAGATTAACTTCTCTAATCCTCAAAGCAAACACTGTCTAGGGCAGGCACTATCATTACACCCACTTTAAAGATGAGACCAGAGGCCCAAAGAGGCCCGGCACATAGCTGGTAAGTGCAGGCAGAGGGAAGAAAGACAGGACTCCTGAACGTGCCTGCTCTTACCTGGGCTGCCTGGGAGGCTATGGGATGGTAGATTGGAGTGGGGGCTCTCTCCATGTCTGAGACCACACCCCTCTTGTTAGGCAGAACCAGGAAGTGCTCTAGGTTCCCCAGACAGACATGAGAGAGAACCAAGCTCCCATATTACTCAGGTGCTGCGACTCATAGCAGGACGAATCCCAACAGAGCTGAGACCCTTGCCCCGCTGAGTCCTGCAAGGCATGACCAAGTGCCGTCACTACATCATCTCCCACAGGACCTGCCAGTTCCTGCAGTATTCCCTGAGTGTTCTCATTTAGCAAGCGAGAAGACGGTGACTGGGAGTGAGATGGCTTCCTTGGAGTCAGGCCCTGTGGGATGGCGTCAGCCACGGTGTCCTCAGTCACTTAGCCTTGTGTCCCCAGATGGTTGAGCAGTAGAATTTGTAACATGTTTCTTTTGGAGTCCTCTGCAGATGTGTTGGGCCAGAATCCCTAGTGACAGGCCCAAGGACATGCATTTTCAGCAATCCCAGGGGATTCTGAAAAGCACAGCTAGCCTGATGCAGGGAAGGGATGTGACTTGCCCAAGGCCACACGGCCGGCCAGGGGCAGAGTCGACATCAGAGCTTACTTAGATCAGCGTGGCCCCCAGGCCATGCTGGCTGAAAGTGAAGTGGTCACTTGCTTCTGGGGCCCCAGAGTGAGAGATGGAGGGGCAGAAGGACCTAGGGGCGGTGACTGGGCTTGGGGAGCTGCACTGGTGCATTATAGGCCAGAGCCTGCCCACCCTACCCTGTCCCCTGCTGGAGTTGTGAGGCCAGTAAAGGACTTGATACTCCTTTGGGAAGCTGGGACAGCTTTACCACCCAGTGCGCATTCTTCCTGCCATCTGGCATAACCAAACCAAGCTCAGATATGTTTCTGCTGCATCTGCCTGGTGCATGCTGGCTGTACTTGCTCCTCAGAGGGCTCCTGGCCCTGTGCTCACAATTCTGAACACTGGTTCCTTCCCTGGGCTCTGGGCTTCTGCTGCTGCTCCTATGGACCTCCAACACAGAAACTCTCAGTAGTTAGGGGGAAAAACACGGGGAGAAGAATCCCTGGGAGAGACACCTGGCCCTGCCCTTACCTTGATAGGAGGCCTTGGGCAAGTCATGCCCCTCCCTGGTCTAGGGCTCCACCTCTACATGGCCAGGGCTTCAGGCTGGATCCTCCAGAGTTGTAGATGGTGGCTGGTGGGCTCTGCTCCCATTCTCCAGCTGAAAAATTCATTCATTCATTTGCTCATTTGACATTCAACAAATATATATTAAACACCAACTTTGTGCCACCTTCTAGGCATTGGGGATATCACAGAGAACAAACTCAGCAGCAATCTCTACCCTTTTGGAGTTCATGTTCCCGGAGACTTACTTGCATAGGGTGACATCATCAAGTATTTTGAGATTAGATGGATAGATGGATGATTGGATGGATGGATGAATGGTTGGGTGAATGGATGGATGAATGACTAGATGGATAGATAGATGAATGGATGGATGGTTGAATGGATGAATGGGTAGATGAATGGATGGTTGGATGGTTGGGTGGATGGATGCTTGGATGAATGGATGGGTGGATGGATAGATGCATGATTGGGTGGACAAATGGGTGGGTGAGTGGATGGATGAATGGTTGATTGGTTGGATGGACAGATGGACGGTTGAATGGATGAATGGTTGGATGGGTGGGTAGATGAATAGATAGATGGATGTTTGGATGTTTGGATTGATGGGTGAATGGATGGATTGATGGGTGAATGGATGAGGAGGGGAAGAAGCATGAGCCTCTGCTGTACTCTCTGTGGCTTGATTTCCATCTCAGGATGGTACTGACTGACTGCTAGGTCTCCCTGATGGGAAGTGAAGGGGGCAGTGGCTTGGGCTGAGGCAGGGGATGGGGCAGTAGTTAAATTGGGGAAATACTTGGTGATGTAAGGGCTGAATGTCAGGAAAGGTGGCCTGGAAGGAGGCTGCAAAGTCTGAGCTGAGTACTCTGGGGGCAAGGAACAGAGTTCAACAGTGCTGGCCTGCCTCATTTCTACCTCTGTCTGGGTGGGAGCCTTTCTTTGGGGTATGCGATCCCTCAGCCTGAGCTGTGTCATTTCCCGTGTGCCTGGTCAGGGCCCAGTGTGCAGTATTTTGGATACTGGATGTTGGTGAGGATGAATCAGGAAACCTCATCCTAGCGCCGGGCATGGGCTAAGGGGGTGCCAGAGAGTACAAGGGGAGTGCCACGAGGCCTGCTGCAGCCCTCTGGTCCTCTCTGCAAGTCTGCAACAAGAATCTGCTGGAAGCTGTGACATTCACAGCTGTAGGATGGGCAGTTCAGCTCTGTGAGTCAGGGCTTCTGCTCCCATCCACAGACCTGCATGCCTGGAAGTGAGGCTCAGGGTGGGGGAGCATGGCAATCAACACAAGGTCTCCATAGCCAGAAGTACCGGGCAAAACTGGAATGCATGCAGCCACAGTGCTGGGCCACCACTCAGCTGGACAGCACAGGCTATCCCCATGCTGACAAGAGTGGGATCCATGGTAGGAGATAACCCCCTGAGCACAGAGCTGGGTGCAGACAATAGTGGCTTCGAGGAATGAACTCCCTCCCCACGCGCCCCTCCCCACTGTCCCTGAGTCACCAGCACCTTTCCCTTCCACTTTGCCAGGGAGGCTGTGGAGATGCTTCCTGTCCCCCACCGTCCTGTGAGTCACTCCCCCACCCTCCGTGTCCCTCCCACACGGTGTGATCATCATCCCTGCCTCTCCAGCTACTCTCCCTGCATGCACATGTGCTTTCAAAAGGCAGAGCGATGCGCGGTGGCTGGTCGGGCAGGCAGCACCTCTCACCTCTCAGTCCATCACCAGGCCTTCTCTTTGGGCCTGGGCTGCTTTCTCTGTCAAGTGAGGAGACGAGGGTTGCAGCAGGGCTAGGAGGAGACCAAATTCAAAGCATCATGGAAGGTGCTGGGCTCCCAAGGGCCTCCAGACAGAGCGTGAGGTTTCAGGAGGAGGACTTCTTTCCCTCTATTCTGGGTCTATCCCCTCTTGAGCAGGGGTTCTGGTCCTGTGCTCACAATTCTGAACACTGGTTCCTCCCCTGGGCTCTGGACTTCTGCTGCTGCTCCTGTGGACCTCCAACACAGAAACTCTCAGTAGTTAGGGGGGAAAACATGGGGAGAAGAATCCCTGGGTGAGACACCTGGCCCTGCCCTTACCTTGATAGACGGCCTTGGGCAAGTCATGCCCTTCCCTGGAATGAGGCTGATAGGGCTGATCTTAAGTGCTCTGTCATGGATTTGTTTCTTGGGCTGCTGAGAAGCAGCCCCCGGGGAAAGGCCCAGATCCATAGTGGTCTGAGAAGGGTGCCCAGAAGAGTGGGCAGCGCTGGCCTTTGGTGCTATCTATCCTCTGTCCTGCTCTGTGGCCACAGGCTAATCACCTTCCACTTCTGGGCCTCAAGTCCCTTTTACAGGATGGGGGTTGGAGCTTTGAGCTTCCTCCTGGCTCAAATGCTGGCAACCGACACCCACTTCTGTTGCAGCTGTGTGACTTTGGTCACATCATGAAAACTGCTTGAGCATCAATTTCATTCTGTGTGAATGAAACAGATAGTGAAAGCCCTGGCAGATTAGATTTTTGATGGAAGAAGTACAACAGCAGTGATCCTGGAGTCCTTTACCATTTGCAAGATGTTTTCATTTTTTAATTTCTTTAGAGTCCAGGTCTCACTCTGTCACCCAGTCATGGCTCACTTCAGCCTCACATTCTTAGGCTCAAGTGATCCTCCCACCTCAGGCTCCCAAATAGTTGGGACTACAGGTGCACATCACCATGCCCAGCTAATTTTTCTTTCTTTCTTTCTCTTTCTTTCTTTCTTTCTTTCTTTCTTTCTTTCTTTCTTTCTTTCTTTCTTTCTTTCTTTCTTTCTTTCTTTCTGTCTTTCTTTCTTTCTTTTCTTCCTTCCTTCCTTCCTTCCTTCCTTCCTTCCTTCCTTCCTTCCTTCCTTCCTTCCTTCCTCCTCCCTCCCTCCCTCCCTCCCTCCCTCCCTCCCTCCCTCCCTCCCTCCCTCCCTCCCTCCCTCCCTCCCTTCTTTCTTTCTTTCTTTCTTTCTTTCTTTCTTTCTTTCTTTCTTTCTTTCTTTCTTTCTTTCTTTCTGTAGAGATGAGGTCTCACTATGTTGCCCAGCTGGTCTTGAACTCCTGGTCTCAAGCAATCCTCCTGTATCAGCCTCCTGAGTTGCTGGAATTATAGGTATGAGCTGCCACCATGCCTGGCTAGCAAGGTGCTTTTGAGACAAAATATCTCATTGGACCCTCCCAACAATTCTGTGAGGTAGTGTTTCTGTCATCCCCTCCTTACAGTTTAAGGAGCAAAGGCCCAGCTACAGGGGCAGGTGCAGAGGTGGGCCTCGCCTCCAGGTCCCATCACTGGATGAAGGGCCAGATCCCTGGGGCTAAGGCAGGGACAGAGGGTGAGGGAGCACAAAGTGTCTGGCCTCTTGGCCTTTCTCTCCCAGCTTGGGGCATCTCTGCGAAGGCAGAGGAGTGGCGGCCCCACCCCAGGTGCTGATGTGAGGGGGCAGGGAGATGCTTCTGACAGCTGTGCTGATAATCGGCACTTCTCCATCGCTGCTAATAGCATGTTTAGCTTGCTGACTCCTCTGTTTGCCTGGCACCTCCCACGGGCCCAGAGCTGGGAATCTCTTAGCTGCCTGGAGTGGGGCGTGGCTGGCAGCCCTACTTCCTAGCCCTGGCCACAGCCAGTGGCTCCACCTAGGGCCTTGGACCTGGGAGGTCCCCTGTTATTCTGTGCCTTGGTCCCGTCCACCCCAGGGAGCTCCCTCCACACTTTGGGACTAGTTCCTGGTCTAGCTCCTGCCTCAGGATGCCATGGACCTCTGCTGGGCCACTCCCTGGTGACCCACCAGCCCAGGCAGGACAGAGTCCTCAGTGGACAGGGGACAGCAGGGCACAGAATACTTGGTTCTATCTCTCTGCCTTAGAGAAGGACTTATTTGTGTATTTTTTTTTCTTTTAAATCAGAGTATCACTCTGTCACCCAAGCCTGATCATGGCCCACTGCAGCCTCCATCTCCTGGGCTCAGGTGATCCTTCAGTCTCAGCCTCCTTAGTAGCAGGAAACCCTGGAGTGCACTAATACGCCTGGCTAATTTTTTTATTTTTATTTTTTTGTAGAGACAAGGTCTATGTTTTCCAGGCTGGTCTCGACTCTTGAGCTCAAGCAATTCTCCCATCTCAGCCTCCCAAAATGCTGGGATTACAGGCGTGATTACCGCGCCTGGCACCTGTGGCTCTTATTCATCGTTTACCATGCAGCTCACCTCTGGAATGTTCCCTCCACTACAGCAGGGACTTGGCCCTATTCATGGTAGTCTCTCCACACCTAGAGCAGTTTCGTGGCCCAGACGAGGGGTACAGTCATCATCTGCCCCTGAATAAATATGTACAAGTTTGTGTTCTCACTTTCCTTGACATTATTTTAGGAAGAATTTTCCAAGTTTACCAGGAATTTTTCTTGGACATATAATAAATATTCTGCCTAATTGACACACCATTCCCCCTCCCCAACTTGTGGAGTATTTTGGCTGAGTCCACTGTTTTACTATTATAAATAATGTTACTATAAACAGCTGTGCACGTATAGCTATTTTTCCCTTTGCAATTATGTCTTTGGGAGGAATTCCAAACAGTGGGATTAGTGGGTCAAAGAGCACGGCGTATTTATGGCTCTGGATGTGGTGGGACTGCTTCTTTCTCTGTTTCCCCTGAGGTCTAGCTCTGAGCAAACGCCCACGAAAGTGCCTTCTCTTTGGCACTGGAGGCTAGCCTGGCCACCCAGAAATGTTCTCTCTGGCTCCTGACCGGCACAGGTTGGGCACAACTGGAAGGGAGCTGGAGGTGGGGTGTGAGTCTGGGGCAGAGGCAGGAGGAGGTAGCTGTGGGAACGGTGGAGACAGGATGTGTCCCTGGGGCCAGGAGCCCTGTCCTGGGTGTATAGCAAGGCGCTTCCTCTCCCAGAAGGCCCCTGCTTTCTCTAGATGGTTCTCCTGTCCTGGAGCTGCACTCCCCTCCAGCTAAGCCTCTGTCCCAGTCTCTGAGGGGGGCAGTACCCACCAGGTAGGAAGTGTGTTTAGGAAAAGGGAGAGGACCCCGGTTCCTCACCCTATTCCTCGGTGCCTTATCTGGGGTGGAGGGCCGTGTCTGGGGAGAATTGCCTGTGGAAACCAACTGCTGAGCAAAAGGTCTTTATCACTACAGAGTTCTGTCTGCCTTCCCTCTCTGACCCCTACCTCTGCCCCTCACATATCAGCCCCCTGATAGTCTTTCCCTACCATCAGCCCCAGACCTGCCCGCCTTGGTGGTAGAGGGGGGATGATGCACATTGGCACTTTGGGGTCCCTCCGAGAACCTGGATCCTACTAGAGTGCAGGGTGGTCAGTGTCCCCCCGTAGGCAAACCTTCCAATCCTGGGGAGACCCATCACTGTCTGAGGTGTCAACCAACTCAGAGGGTGCCACCCTTGTATGGGGACCTCAAGGCTTTCCCCTCCCATGGAGTCCTGCATTGTAAGAAGCCGTGGGAGGAGGGGCCTGACATTTCTAGGAGCTGACTGAGCCCCAAAGGGTTTCCAGGCCTCTTGAGGCAGGAGGTTCTGGAAAGCAGTGCAGAAAGAGCTCAGGACTTGGGAGTTCTCATTCAGTCTCTGCCCCCAGCAGGCTGTGGGATCTAGCCCCTACCTCTGTTCTCAGCGGGACATGCACCTGCTGCCTCGTGCAGCTCCCGTGGCAGCATGGGTTGAGGACTTGGCAGGGTGGGATGCTGAGGGTGGTTGGCTGGATACAGGCTGGAACCCAGGAAGGAAGGAGGATCTGGAAGGAGCCTGGCTCCTGCCTCCCAATGTCGATATCAGCCCCTGGCCTGGTGCTAGGAGCCCCTTAGAGGCGGGAGTGTTGGCCCCCCTTCCTTCAGCTTTCCCTCCTCCTCCCATACCTCACTCTACTTTTTTGCTGGCTGATGAGGGAACAATGGGTGTGGGTGCACGTGGTGGGGGGACTGTGTGGGTTGTGTGATTTTCCCGGACAGGCAAGTGTGAGAGAGAGAGGAAATTATTCTGTCTAAAATCTCAGAGATGAGTTCTCCAGAGCTGGCAGAGTGACTGCTTCATGTATGGGTGGGGTAGCAGGAGACAAGGTGCAGGATGGAGCCAAGGTCCTCCATCCTCCACCCAGGGGCAGGATGGAGACAGGATAGGGCCAGTTCCTGGTGAGGACTCCAGGAAGGCCACCGCAACACAAAGATAACCTTTTATGTGTGCCCAGGTGTTGACTGTACAAAGAAATGTGACACCCACCATAGCAGCCAGTCTTCACAAGAATCCAGAGAGGCCAATGTTTGGGCAGACGTTGCAAGTAACCCAGTTTACAGATGAGGAAACTGCGGCTCTTGGGGTTAACTGATCTGCCTAGGTCACGGAACTAGCTAGTTAGTGATAGAATGAGGGCTTGAACCCAGGTCTCTGGATCCTAAAGCTCACATCTTTCCGACACCTCCTAAATAACCACCTGGAGGTAATGTCTCTGAAGGCAAAACCAGGGAGGACCAGTAAAGCAGACCGGGACTGCACTTCATGTTCAGGCAGAATTTGCCAATGGTCCTCCAGTCCCATTTCGCTCCCACCTCACTCCCACCCTGCCTTAACCTTCAAAGGTGTGCCTCTCATGCCAGAGGAGGGGAATGGTTGGACTGGGGAGAAAGCTGCCCTGTGGGAACTCAAGGCCCAGGGACTGGGCTTACCAGTTCTCTGGGTCCCTAGGGAGTCTAGGAACCTGCTGGATTCCTAGATCTCTGCCATGATGATTAGGGTGGGGGGAAGGCAAAGAAAAGGAGTCATCTAGCAACAGAAAGTGGAATCCTCCCGAGAAATCTCTACCTCCTTGCGAGGCCATATTTCATTAGCATTAGTGGGAATTCCTGTAGTGTTGGGGCAGGTAAAAGGGAAGAGGGCAGGGACTCTTAGTGATGTGTCATTATGGTAGACACTGGGACCGTTCACAAATGTTCAAGTCTCCTTTATGCTGGCCCATGGCAGATGTTGACATCCACTCACTTCAACTCAGCCTTGGCCATGTGACTTGCTTTGACTGATGAAACATGAATGGAAGTAATGTAAAATGCTGCTTTCAGGCAGAAGCTCAAAGAGCACACGTGTGGTCTGCCATATTATCTTTCCTTGTCTCTGAGATCCCGGATATACCTGTTGGGATGAAGTCTCCATCAGACTGGGTCACTGAGTGACTATGATACACAGAGTCCTTCTGCTGACTCACAGTGGGCATGTTGCCTATGCAAGAAATAAACTTGATTTTTTAAGTTATTGGGAATTGGGGGCTGCTTGTCACTGCAACGTAATCCAGCCTATCTGGACTGATACAGTTGCCAAGTTGGCCAATAAGATTCTTGCCTAGGATTTTAGAATCAGAACCTAGGCCTCTCTCATGGGCTAGGTCCCTAAGATGTCAAGCTGGCTGATATATTTTCCACCATGAGAATGCAGAAGCAGAGAAATCATTTTTCAAAGAGGGAGAAAGAAGCAACCACACAGGAAGAAGAGATGCAATGACTTCCCCAGTATTCTGCTTCCTGCCTAAGGTCTGGAGGCATAAAAATCACCTGTGTCCTTCTGTGAAACACTCTCTCTTTTTATTTATTTTTATTTTTTTATTTTTTATTTTTGAGTTGGAGTCTCACTCTGTCGCCCAGACTGGAGTGCAGTGGCCGCTCCCGGCCACCGCAGCCTCGACCTGCTGGGCTCCGGTGATCCTTCCGCCTCAGCCTTCCCAGTAGCCGGAATTATAGGCATGCGCTACCACGCCCGGTTGATTTTTTGATTTATTGTAGAGATGAGGTCTCACTGCCCAGGCAGGTCTCGAACCCGCGGGCTCAGGCAATCCACTCACCTCAGCCTCCCAAAGGCGTGGGATTACAGGCTGAGTCACCGAGTCCGGCTCCCTTTTTTAATTATAGAAGCCTGGGTTGGTTTAGGTTGCTTTCAGTCAAGAGTCCTAATACCTCACATAAGTTTTATCAGAAAATGGGATCATATTGTAACCATGTTTCTAAAGGTTGCTTTTTTTACTCTTCAGATTGTTGGCACTGCCAAATTCTGCCTTTCCCTGGCCAATCTGGTGCCAGGGAGAAAAGTGGTGGACAAGGTCAGGGCCACCTTGGGTCCTTGTGTCTCCAGACTCCAAGGACTGAAGTCAGAAAATCCTTCAGGCAGGGCTGAGACTCAGAGTCAGGGCGAACCATCCAGACACCTGGCACAGCACCTTCTGAGGCTCCCAGCAACTCCCCCACCCCCAGGCAGGTGGCCCCCCTGGCTTGCTCTGAGCAGGAGTCTGGCCTTTGGTTTCCGTGAAATCTGTTCCCCCTTTGGGTCCTCCCACTAGCCCGGTACCTCTCCCTTAATTCCTGGGGCAAATTGCTTTAAACGCCTTCCTGCCTCCCACAGTTGAACAGGCAAGAGGGAGGCGTCACCTGTGGGAAGGGTAACCCTGATTCTCACACTGGGGCTTTAGCAGCCCCAATGATCAGCTCTGCGGAAGGTGGCAACAAGAGCCTTTATTGGCCAGAAAGAAATCAGAAACCGAAGGCGGAGAGGCAGGGGACGGGGGCATGGAGAGAACTGAGGGGAAGCCAGACACCCAGAGGCAGGCAGGCAATTAAAGGAGGGGGCTGAGTTTTCAATTAAGAGGCTTCTCTGGTAGAAGCAGATAATTAACGGATTAGCAAGGCTGTTAGCGCTGGCAGTACCCATGAGGAACAGGGCAGGCACTGCGAGGAGGAGGGCGGGGCTCCGAATTCCTCCGGAATGACAGGGGTCTTTGGACTCGGGAGCCTGAGGGCAACTGAGGGTCATGGGATAGAGCAGGAACACAGTGAACAGGCTAGAAGGGTGGTAGGCAGGCCCAAAAAGGGATGACTGGTGTCATCTGACTGTTCCCTGGCCTGAGGGGTTCTTGCTTTGCAGAGTCTGCTCTGCCTGGGTAAGGAGATAATTTGTTTTTTTTTTTTAAGTCGGAGTCTCACTCTGTCACCCAGACTGGAGTGCAGTGGCCGCTCCCGGCCACCGCAGCCTCGACCTGCTGGGCTCTGGCGATCCTTCCGCCTCAGCCTTCCCAGTAGCCGGAATTACAGACATGTGCTACCATGCCCGGCTGATTTTTTTATTTATTGTAGAGATGAGGTCTCGCAGACCAGGCGGGTCTCGAACCCGCGGGCTCAGGCAATCCACTCACCTCAGCCTCCCAAAGGCACGGGATTACAGGCTGAGCCACCGAACCCGGCTTAGGAGATAGTTTATGAGAATATCTGGAGTCATGGTGTTGCCACCCCTGGAATTGCATCTCACCATACAGCTCACGAGTTTTCACAACTGTTTTAGGGGGAAGTTGTGTGATGTAGGGGCGACAGTAAGGGCTTTGACTTTAGACACTCCTGAGTTATGTCTTGCTATTTCCTTACGGGAGAATGGGCCTCTTCAGACAGCCCAGCTGCTGCCCAGATGCCTCCGTTCCTTTCTATTTAGGCAGGGTCATACCAGAGCAGAAAGGAGCCAGCATGAACCTCCAACTCTGTCCTCCCCTGCCAGGGAGCTTGAGAAGACCACAGTTCCAGATAGTGGAGTCTTGATCAGCCTGATTTTTTGAGGGACCTGCATGGAGCAGGTCCTCCTGCCAGCCCCACCGAAGACATGTAGTGGGAAAGTGAAGTAAACTATTTTGTCAAGTTATGAGATTTTTAGAGCTGTTTGTTATAGCAGTGTAACCAAGCCTACTCTGACTATTATCTAGGGTCACCCTCACCTCAGGGAGCTTCGGTGTCCTCATCCATAAACTGGGTAAGAATGATGATACTCACCTTGAATGGTTATTGTGAGATTAAGAGAGATGATATACAAGTTGGCTGAAGAGTACTCTCAGCTCCTGGACCCCGCACCCCCTCCAACAGAGAGGAATGTTGCCACGGGCCAAGGGCCAGGTAAGGGACATTCGACGGGCCATTGCTAGCAGGAGGAAATCTTGCAATACTGAGCAAAGGGTCAAAGGTTGTGCCCACGTGGGAACGGGCCAGGTCCACGGTTGCTAAAGGCTGAGGCTTGGCCAGCTTCCTCTAGGACTATGGCCCCCACCCTCACCTAGAAGGGCTGGCTGGACCCACGAGTGTTTCTGTTGGCATTACAAGGCTTTACCTGGCTCTTGAAGGCCCACAGGCCATCAGTGATGCTTGTGAACCCATCCGCAGCACAAGTTTTCCCTTTGCCCCCTTGACCTGTAGCAGACCTCAACTTTGCCACCTCTCCTGGCCACGCCCTTCCCATCAGCCTGTTCTCTGAACCGGCCCCACTTCTCTGCATCAGGAATAGCCATGGAAGCTGTCAACTGTTCTCTCTTCCTTTTTCAGCCTATTCCCCACTGTTCCCATTTGGCCGGCAACATCAAACCATCCCCTTTTTTTCCCTAGCTGATCTCATTTCTCCTGGAGCCTCTGATGCTCTGCATCCAAAACCCGAGCAATCGTTTTCTTTTCACTTTCCAAACACAAATCCCTCTTACCTGCTTTCTGTAGTTGGCTCCCTGCTCTGAGCGATCTCACCCGATTCTTTAGAGGCAGAATGTTCTAGGCACAAGCTTTTAAAATTTCCTTCCCAGCCTGTGCATATTCCATCTTTCCACCCCTTTCAGCCTACAAACCCAGCAGCCCTAACCCCTTTTGTCCAGGGCCCTTCCTTCCCACCAGCTTTGGACTTTGAGATGGATAGACAATCGGAGGTTACTTCATGTCCTTTGAGGGGCCCTGATTAGAATAGAATATGACTCACAGATTGGCAGGGGTTGGCAGTTTCTCTTGTGTCTCTCACAAATCTCTGTCTGACTGCCAGTGGCTGCCACCTTTACGACCAGAGGTATAGTCACTAGGCCTCTGCCGCCTAGCAGCAGTCACCACCACCTGTGGCTAATAAGCACTTGAAATGAGGTCAGAAAAGCCGAAATGAGGCTGGGCATGGTGGCTCACACCTGTAATCCCAGCACTCTGGGAGGCCAAGGGGAGAGGATTGCCTGAGCCCAGGGGTTTGGGCAACTTGGCGAGACCTCATCTCTACAATAAATAAAACAATTAGCTGCATTGGTGGTGGGTGCATGTCTGTAATTCCAGCTACTCTGAAGGCGAGGCTGTGGTAGCTGTAATTGTGCCACTGCATTCCAGCCTGGACAGCAGAGTGAGACTCAACTCAAAAATAAAAAAAGAAAAGTAAAAGAAAAAAGAAAACAAAGAAAGAAAGAAAAGTTGACATATACTGTGGGTATAAAATATATGCCGAAGATCTGGGATGAAAAAGAATGTAAAATAGCTCATTAATATTTTTATATTGGGCTAGGCACAGTGGCTCACAACTGTAATCCCAGCACTTTGGAAGGCTGAGGTGGGAGGATCACATGAGTCCAGGACTTCAAGAGCAGCCTGGGAAACATAGCAAGGCCTTGTCTCTCCAAAAAGTAAAAAAAAATTAGCCAGGTGTGGTGGCATGCACCTGTTCAGGAGACTGAGGTGGAAGGATCGCCTGAGCCCAGGAAGTTGAGGCTGTAGTAAGCTATGAATGGGCCACTCCACTCCAGCCTAGACAACAGAGTGAGATTCCAACTCAAAAAAATAAAACATATGTATACAATATTGATTACAAGTTAAAATAATAGCATTTTATTCAAAATATTGTTACTGAAATAAATTTTACCTGTTCTTTTTACTTTCCCAACATGACTACTAGAAAACCTAAGATCACAAATGAGGTATGTGTTATGCTTCTATTGCACACTGCTGCACTGGGCATCTCCTTTGCTTCTGCCATGGGGAGCCCCTCCCTGGGTTGCCATGTATTTGCTTCTTATTGCTGTTGTAACAAATTACCACCAATTCAGTGGCTCAAAACAATCGCATTTATTATTTTGCAGTTCCAGAGGTCAAAGTGGGACGTGTGTCACTGGGTTATAATCAGGTGTCATCAGGGCTGTGTTCCGTTCTGGAGGTTGCAGAGGAGAGCCTGTCTCTGAGCTGCCTGCATTCCCTGGCTCGTGGCCTCTTCCATTTCTAAAGCCAGCAATGGTTGGTGAGTCCTTCTCTGCACATTTCTCACTAACTCTCCTGCCTCCCTCTTCCACATTTAAAGAAATTTTGTAATTACATTGAGCTCCCCTGAATAATTCAGGATATGCTCCTTATTTTAAAGTTGGAGGATTAGCAACCTCAACTCCATCTGCAACCTTAATATCCCCTTACCATGTGACCTAACATATTCATGGGTTCCAGGGTCAGGACTTGCACATCTTTGGGGGCCGTTCTTCTGCTTCTCACATGCCAGTGCCCTGTACGTATGTCTTCTTGCTCTGTTCAGATTGGTTAGATCTTGGAGATGAGAATGTGGGGACACTTGCTTTATTTTCTCCCTCTCCTACGGTCCCCTGAGATCTGTATGGGGATCATGTGACCCCAAGGAAGGTGATTTCATCCTTGAAGAGGGTGGAGAGAAGGGAACTTGTGGCTTGACTGAGCCTATTAGCAAACTACATCCCACCACCTCTACACACAGGAAGTGATCTGTTCAGGAGGAGGCATGTGACAAAAGCTGGGCCAAGCAGAGCAAGTCTCAGAACTTCACTGAGATAAAGCAGTCAATTTTTGCGGAAGGAGGAAAACCAGACTGAAATAAAAGTGTCTTGCAGAGAAATAGAAATCAATGACTTGCAAAGAAATGAAAATAGAAATGAAAATGGGTCATGTGTGGTGGCTCACACTTGTCATCCCAGCACTTTGGGAGCCAAGGTGGGAGGACTGCCTGAGGCCAGGAGTTTGAGACTAGCATGGGCAATAAAGCAAGATTCCTATCTCTACAAAAAAAAAAAAAAAAGTTAAAAATTAAGCAGGCATGGTGGCACATGCTACTAGCACTAGCTACTTGGGAGGCTGAAGCAGAAGATGACTTAAGCCTAGGAGTTCAAGGGTGCAGTGAGTTATGATTGTGCCACTGCACTCCAGCTTGGGCAACAGAGCAACACCCTGTCTCTAAACAAACAAAAAAAGAAATAAAGCATGAAAGAAAGAATATGAAAAACATGCAAGTGAATAGTGTCATCTTGAACTTCTGAATCAAACTATGCGAGTCTCTCTCCGGCTGTCACTTTTCAATTAAGTGAATCCACAAATGTCCTTTATTAGCCGGGCTCGGTGGCTCAGCCTGTAATCCCGCGCCTTTGGGAGGCTGAGGTGAGTGGATTGCCTGAGCCCGCGGGTTCGAGACCCGCCTGGGCAGCGAGACCTCATCTCTACAATAAATCAAAAAATCAGCCGGGCGTGGTAGCGCATGCCTGTAATTCCAGCTACTCGGAAGGCTGAGGCGGAAGGATCGCCGGAGCCCAGCAGGTCGAGGCTGCGGTGGCCGGGAGCGGCCACTGCACTCCAGTCTGGGCGACAGAGTGAGACTCCAACTCAAAAAAAAAAAAAATGTCCTTTATTGGGTAAGTTATTTGCACTGAATTGCCTGCTATTTACAAAATAAAAATTTGGCGTGACACAGAGTGAGATTAAAACTGTATTTGCAGCTGGAGCCCAAGAGTCTGAGGCTGCAGCGAATCACGATTGTGCCATTGCACTCTAACCTGGACAACAGAGTGAGACCCCATCTCTAAAAAACAAAAACAAGCCGGGCTTGGTGGCTTAGCCTGTAATCCCAGCGCTTTGGGAGGCTGAGGTGAGTGGATTGCCTGAGCCTGTGGGTCCGAGACCAGCCTGGGTAACTTGGCGAGACTTCATCTCTACAATGAATCAAAAAAAATTAGCCGAGCGTGGTAGTGCGCACCTGTAGTTTCAGTTACTTGGAAGGCTGAGGCGGAAGGATTGCCTGAGCCCAGCAGGTCGAGGATGCGGTGGCCGGGAGCGGGTCATTGCACTCCAGTTTGGGCGACAGAGTGAGACTCCAACTCAAAAATAAAAATAAAAATAAAAAACAAAAACAGAAGCTGTATTTGATCAGGACACATAAGAGCACCTAAAGCCTGTCCTCAACCAGCGGCCACCCCTTCCTGAGGCACAGGTCCTAATCCCTAGATCCCAAAGAGGGCCTTCCTGCCCCTGCTTCTCCTTCCCTGGAGTCAAGGTTTAGTGTGCGGGTCAGCTCCATCTGACTTCTCTTCTGGGAATTGCTCTATGACTGAGTTGATTGGCCAAGACACAGACACCAGGATGAGCTGGACCACTGGATACTCTCTCCCAGGAACTTGAGGCAGAAATTCAAATAAGTTGGCAGCCCGTTGTCTTGGGAATGCACGTGCTGTGGGGTCAAGAAAGTCTTTTCCAACCAGAGGGAAAGAAGGTATGGGGTGGGAGTGGGGGAGAGAAAAGCAGAGGCAGGCAAACCCAAGGCCAGGGGAGCCAGAGGGAGCAGCTGCTTCTGTCTCTGAGGGCTCTTTAGCCTGAAGTCTAGTCCTTCCTGAGGTCTGACTGCTTCTCTTGCCCACTGGGTCTGAAATAACTGATATAAATCCCCCGCCTACATCCTTCTTCCTTACAGATAAGTTGAAGGCATTTCTATCACTTGAAATCAATAGAACCTTGAATAAGCCATGCTGGCCAATCCCACACCTGCCGTAGGTCCCACTGCCCCAAAGAGAGGGAAAGGGCAAACCAGCACCCCAGCCTTAGGGGACGCTTGCGGACGCAGTCCTCTCACCCCTTCCCCTTTGTGCCAGGCAGTGGAGGCTGCTGAGGCTGGTGGCATAACCTGCACTGCCCAGGGTTACCAAAGGCAGAGGAAGAAGTTGGGCTGAGTCCCAGGGTTCCTGAATTCACACCTACTGGCCCATGCAACTAACTGTCTGGCCAACAGCCTTTCTCTGCCAAGGGCCCCTACGCAACTCAGTACAGCCGATGGCAGGTGTCTACTTGGTGGGTCTTCACCCTTGCCCTCCCCCTTCCCCATATTCCTCCCTAGGGCCCAGCACTCTGTCTGAAGGTGCAGCAGCCATCTTGTGATCCTGGCAATGAAGGCACCTGCTGAGAATGGCAAAGTAGGGAGCGGAAAGGACCCTGGTCTCCAAGAGCCTCACTCCAACCCACGTTGGAGTGACCATCATGGCCTCCTGGACTCTGGACCTCTCATGACATGAGTGGGGGGAAAAAAAAGCCCCCAAACCCTATTTGCTTGAGACACTGTTGTCCGGTTTCTGTTTTGTTATTCGCACTTGTAACTGAGTCTCACCTCCTTCCTCTAGGAATTCTGTTCATAGAGTTTTCTGGTGAGAAGGGGAAGGCTCAGGGACATTCCAATCTCATCATTTTGCCCAGGGTCCAGTTTTCAAGGACAAATGAATCATCAGGAGGTCGATCTTCTCAATGTTCTTGTGGGTGAATTCTAGAAGGATTTTTTCATTACAGAGGATAAGAGCCCAAAGAAGAATGGCCACCATCGGAGTCTTTCTTCTCATGTTACTGATGAAGAAACTGAGCTGTGTCAGAGTACTTTGGGCTGCAAGTAAGAAAACTCAGCTAATAAAGGCTTAATGGAACAGGAGTTTATTTTACTAACGGATCTATGTGGTTCCAGGATTTCCTCACAGCCAGAAAAAGTCAAAGCATGGGATTGGCAAGTCAGAACTTTTTCTTGACATTTCCCCCATTATTGCAAGATGGCCGCCATAGCGTCAAACATCACATCCTCACTTAAGATGAACACAATTGGAAAGAAAGAAGGACACAGGGGGTAAGGGGGAACGGGCATTCCTTTTAGAGGACAATCTTCCACAGAAGGACCCCAGCAGAGTCCTCCTTCTTTATTACAGCCTGGGAATCGGTCACATGGTTACCCCTAGTTGCAGTTGAGGCTGTCCAGATAAGTATTCAACAAAGCACAGTGGTGCTGCCATACTTCTTTACACAGTTTTGATCCCTCCCTTGCTGGGCATATTGCCATCAAGCTACATTAGGACTGTGTTGGCAAGGTAAGAAGAGAGGATGCCTGCTGGGTGGGTGATGGACAGGGGACCTGACTTGTCCAGGGTCAGACAGTGACTGATGAAGAAAAGCAGGACCAGAACCCAATCTTCTCTCCACTGACCAGAGTGGGAAGAACCCCTGCCTCCAGGTGCAGCAGATGCCACTGCAGCATCTGCTGAAGTTTCAGACTCCTGTGCTACTGGGGAAGTCCCTGCCCTGCAAACCAGTCATGGTTTTCCTGTTCTTCCTGTTGGATACTGGCTAAAAATAGGTGTGTGATTCAAGTCTAGCCAGTGAGACATGACCAAAAAGGCACTAGGGGGGGAATTCTGGGATGAGTTCTCTCCCTGTTAAAATTGATTTATCCAGGAAGAGGCAGCCTCTTATCCTGGGTGTTGTCATATCTGAACATGATGCCTGGAACTGTGGCAGCCTTCTTGCGATCACGAGGGAAGCTGGCCTGAGAACGGAGCTGGCTCACTGAGAAGGGCAGCACAGAAAAGAGGAAGAAACCTGAGTCCCTGTTGATGTCACTGTGGCACAGAACTAACTAGCCCTGAGCTCTCCTACCTCTGGGCTGCTTGGTATAGGAGACATCTTTCTTGTTTAAGCCCCTTTGAGTTCGGCTTTCTGTTCTTTGCAGCTGAAAGCACTCTAACCAATCCACACTATTCCCTCTGCCTGATTTCCTGCTACAGAGGCAGGCATAGATCAGTACCAGGCAGCCCCACTCTGGGGAAAAGCAGCACTCCTTGTTCTTTGCCTGCACAGTCACTGCTCAGCTTTGTGTGACTGACTGCTCATTTCATAATCACGCTGCCCACCACAGCCGCACAGAAGCCGAGGACTGTGTTCAAAACCCCAGGCAGTGGGGAGGAGTGGTTTGGGGACTGCATAAAGGAAGCCCATTTGCTGACCTTCAGAAGCTGCACCCCCCACCCCCAACAGCCCTGCCCTGCTCTCTACATTGCCCCCAGTGCCCCCAGGGACAATGCCAGTGGCCGCCCATCAGCTGCTTGAGGTGCAGGGAAGAGGGGGTGGTGCAAAGGCTGCTGGTTAAGTGCTGGAGAATCCCCAGGCCCTGGGGCTAGGCCAGAATGGGTTTTTGTTGAGGGCCCATGACCCTTCTATCTCCCGCAGCTGCCTGGTGCAGGATAAATACAGACCAGTGCAGTACGTTCCTCGCAACTGATTATATGGATTTGCTTCCACATGTGCTCTCTCTAGCAATGACCAGGTGCCCACGAGGGCCCTCCCCCCCCATTCACGTTGAGAACACTCTGAGCCCTCCGCCTCTGTGCTCTCTGGGAACGGGACTCTTTGGCAGAGAGAAGGGCCTGGAGGGAGGCGCTTCTGAGGCATTTTCTTTCTAGGAGGAAATGCGGCCACCCCCCACTAGCTGCCAAGTGGAGTGTGAGACTGTGGCCCCTGTGACCCCTGGGGTGGTCACACCTGAGCTGGGCAGTCAACCTCACCCCTTTTTCAGCTTAATTCCCCAAGACTCCCACCTCCTTGTGGCTGAGCTTCTGCATGTTCTACCCCTGTGCAAGGACTCCCTTATGTGTGCAGGTGCAGGCTTGTGACTCTTTCTGGGCCACAGAGGATCCGCTTTGTGGCTTTTGTGGAAACTCTGGGAAAGGGATGCCCACATCTCTGGTTTGTTAGCCGAAGAATATATACACCTGGCATTGCTGGGGACCATCTTTCCCCCCCAAGGGAGTCGGCCTAAGAGGAAAGCAGTTGGAATGGCATCAAGGGACATCCTGAGGATGTTATTTGAGCACCTGAACCCACCTATGCCTGAAACCCGTCTCTGGACTTTTCAGTCACTTGAGTCAATAAATGGCTTAAAAAAAAAAATCTATCTAGCTGGGCTTTCTGTCACTCACAAGGGAAAGTCATTAGTAGTACAAAGGCGTAGTCCCTCTCAGGCCGAATTAATCTCTCTTTTATTGCTTTCCCTAGTTCAGAGGCACCCACTTCATTAACACCTGGCATTTCCCTACCTGTGTGGCTGACTCCCTTCCACAGGGAGTGGATGTTGCTGCCACTCAGCTGCCCCTGGATCTGGGTGCAGTTAATTATGTTTTCAAGTTGAGCTAAACTGTCGGTGTATTACCATCTTTGGGCCAATAAAACCCCTCTTGCTTTATTTATTCTTTGCTCTCCACACCCACTCCCATCCCCCACGCGGGCAACCTGCTCGAGTCTTTTATTCTCTCAGCCTCACCCTGCTGTTTATGCTCTTGCAAAAGGGATATCGTCTATGTGTTTCTTGTTTCTGCAAATGGTAGCGTTTGGGTTCTCACACTGCTTCTCGCTTTTTAACCTCAGCACCGTTTTACGGCCCGTCCATGCTGCTCTGTGTACATTTCATCACTCCTTCTCATCACTACATGATTCCCCACGACATGAACCTTTCCCATTTTGCCTTTCCATTTTCTTTGCCTCCATTCCCCACCCTCCACTCCACCACAAAGAACTCCACACCGAGCATACTGGTGTGCACGTCCTATGGACTTGTATCCATTTCTTTTGCATCTATTCTTGGAAAAGGAACAGCAGGCTTGTAGGGGCTGCATACTATTGACCAAATTCCCTCCACAGTGGCCGCTCTGGCCCACTCTCCACAAACAGGGCCCTCACCAACATCCCCACATCTCCACCCAACACAAATACTTAAAAAAATTTTTTTTTTATTTTTAGAAATAGGGTTTTGCCATGCCACCCAGGCAGGAGTGCAGTGGCTAGTCACAGGAGCAATCATAGCTCACTGCAGTCCTGAACTCTGGGCTCAAGCAATACTCCTGCCTCAGCCTCCTAAGTAGCTGGGACGATGGGCACACGACATCTCGTCCAATTTCAACATTTGTCCTTACCCAGCCCAGTTTTGCCTGTCTGATAGACGGCATTAGTTTTCTACTGCTGCAAAACAAGTTACCACAAATTTAGCGGCTTAAAACACCACACATTTTTCATCTCACATTTTTTGTGGACCAGGAATCTGCGTGTGGTTTAGTCCTTTGCTCAGGCTGCAATCAGGTGTTGCCAGATGGTAGTCTCATCAGAGGCTCTACTGGAGTAAAAGCTGCTTCCAGGCTGCCTCAGGTTGTTTGCAGAATTTGTTTCCTAGGGGTTGTAGAACTCAAGGTGACTTGCTTCTTGAAGATCAGCAGGAGACCTTTTTACATTCTTTTTAAAAAGGACTCACCTGGTTAGGTTTGACACACCCAGGATAAACTCCCTTTTGATTAACTTAAAGTCAACTGATCAGGGGCTTTAATTACATCGGCAAATCCTTTTCACCTTTTCCATATAGGATAACCATCACCTTTGTAATACTCCATTGGTTAGAAGCAAGTTACAGGTCCTGTCCACGCTTAAGGGGAGAGGATTACATAAAGGCTTGTGCGTTGGAACTCATCTTAGCACTTTGCCTATCATGTAGGTATAAGGCAATATCTTGTTTTTAAATTGTGAAACACATATAACAAAAACTTACCACCTTAACCATTGTTAAGTGTACATACAATTCAGTAGTATTAAATAGATTCACATTGTTTCGCAACCATCATAACCATCCATCTCAAGAACTCTTTTCATTTGGCAAAACTGAAATGCCGTATCCATTCAACACTAATTTCCCATTCCCCCTTTCCCCCAGCCCTTAGAAATCTTTCCATTTTCTGCTTATATGAATTTGATTGTTCTAGGTATCTCGTATAAGTGAAATCATATAGTACTTGTCTTTTGGTGACTGGCTTATTTCATTTAGCATAACGTCCTCAATATTCATCTAGGTTGTAGCATATGCCAGAATTACCTCCCTTCTAAAGGCTGCATAATATTCCATTGTATGCATATATACATTTTGTTTTTCCGTGCACCCATGGATGGACACTTCCTTCCACCTTTTGGTTACTGTGAATGCAGCTGCTATTAACTTAGATGTGCAAATATCTATCTCGTAGACATCCTGTTTTAAATTCTTTTGTATATGCCCAGAAGTGGAATTTCTTAGTTGTATAGTCATTCTATTTTTTTATTTAGATTCAAAATTATGGTTTATTTAGAAAGTAAATTAGAGAGAGAGAGAGAAAGAGGAGACTCACCTCCCCAAGATAGGGGAGGGGTCAGAGCCAGGAAACATGGCAGTGGCCATAGTTCCAAGAGCACATGGCCACACCAGAGTTTAGTAAGGCAATGGCCTGGTCAGTCTATTTTTAAGAACCACCATATTGTTTTCCATAGTGGCTATACTTTCATGTATCCACCAACAGTGCACAAGGGTCGAATTTCTCCATACCCTCACCAACAATTTTCTGGTTTTGTTTTTGTTTTTTTTTTTTGAGTTGGAATCTCACTCTGTCGCCCAGACTGGAGTGCAGTGGCTGCTCCTGGCCATTGCAGCCTCGACCTGCTGGGCTCAGGCGATCCTTCTGCTTCAGCCTTCTAAGTAGCTGGAATTACAGGCATGCACTACCACGCCCGGCTGATTTTTTTTTTTACTTATTGTAGAGATGAGGTCTTGCTGCCCATGTGGGTCTCGAACCCGCGGGCTCAGGCAATCCACTCACCTCAGCCTCCCAAAGGCGCGGGATGACAGGCTGAGCCACCGAGCCTGGCTATTTTCTGTTTTTTTGATAGCAGCTATCCTAGTGGATGTGAGGTGACATCTCATTGTGGTTTTGATGTGCTGAGCATCTTTTCATGTGCTTATTGGCCATTTGTGTATTTTCTTTGGAGAAATGTCTGTTCATATTCATTATTGTTATAATTTGCATTTCTCTACTAGTGATTTTGGCCACCTCCTCATATGCATTTTGGAATTTCCTCTTCCTAAAATTGCTTGCTCATATCCTTTGCTCATTTATTTTTCTTGTTCTCAGGAGTTCCTTGTATACTAAGGCTACTAATCTCTTGCCAATTTTAGACTTTGCACATATCTTCTTTCATTTTGTCATGTGTCATTTGGAACAGATATATTTAATTTTAACATAATGAAACTCCCTCCCCCTTTTTCTCCCTTACGGTTTGTGCTTCTTTGTCTAAGAATCTTTTATTCCCTGTGGGTCTCAAAGATGTTCCTCTGTGTGTGTGTTTTTCCTATTGATGTAATTTGACCATTCACATTAATTCTTTAATCCATCATTTGAACATCCATCTTGTAGGGGATTGCTTCATTTTTCTCCATATAATAAGTCAGAGTTTTTGCAACAACTCTTTCCCACTGACTTGTGATGCACCTTTCATTATATATGAAGCTCTATACAACCAGGGATCTGCCCTCTCCACACTGTCGGTGAGTGGGCTATTCTCTCACCACGCCACACTGCTGAAAACAACAACAATGCTTGAATGTCTGAATATATGCATACTCCCTGCCTAGCCCCCTTTTACTTAAGCAACTGTGGACCTTCACTCCTCCTCATTTCAGAGTGAGTTTATAAAGCAGAAATTGTTGTTGGGATTACAGTAAGTTACAGATAAACTGAGGGAGAACTGACGACCCCACATAGTAGGCCACCCCTCCCAAGAGCGTGATGACTCAACTTGGGGAGTGTCTACACTCACACTCTACTCCCACCCACCAATTAGCAGGCAATGGATGGAGTTTGCTAAATCAATGCTAGGGAGGAAATCTCCAGGGAGGAAGAAAGAGTGGGCCTGGTATGTTCCTCAGCACCACTCCCTCCATTCCCAACCAAGCTAGGCAACAGGAAGAAATATCCTGTTGCAGAATCTATGTTTTCTGAGTGGACAAAAACCAAGTATGATTGAGGAAACAGGTATGGTAGGAAATTGGGCCCCCTGAGAGGGGGGCAAGGGGACACAAAGCAACAGAATAACTCCTGGCTTTCCCTAGGGTGACCCAACCCTCCTGGTCAGCATTACACTATGGCACTGGCTGGTTCCCCCTCATCCTTGACATTTGGAGGATTGATTTTGCTTTACCAAGCCTGTCTACTTCATGACCATACTGAGCCATGCCTCAACTTTGTGAAGTAAACAAATCATTATCTCCATTCAACAGAAGATGACAACCAACGTCCATGGAGAAAGGCATTCACACATCACTTGACAAACATTTTTTAAGAGTCCACAGTGTGGCCGCTTCTCTACCAGGCTCTGAGATAGAGCAGAGACCAGACAAATGGTCCCAGTTTAGTGTGGCAGAGTCAACACCGGACACAATAGGGGACCGGAAGTTTTTGTCAGCTAGCATCCTTCCCTGAAAGAACCAACCCTTCTATGCTTCGTTCCTGCTGGCTGATCAATCACAGTGCCCTCCTCACCAAACACAGAAAAGGGAGCAATGTCCTGGGTCAAGCCAACATGGCACCACACAATATACCCCCCAGGTACCCCCTAGATACAGTGATTGGTCCAGAAGGTGGGCACATGATCCTTGCAGGATCAATCAGAGTCTTCCCTGGGGTTTTCATATGGATATTGGGGGACAGAAGTTTCTTTCTACTAAGGTTGCTAAGAAGGGTGGATGTAAGCCTTGGGCTGCTGGTAGTCATCTTATTCTAGGAAAGAGACTTCAGGAAGAACAAAATGAAGCAGACAAGCAATATAGACATGCGAGAGAGAATCAGAAACCTGACAACATTATTTGAGCACCTAGATCTAGCCATGCCTGAAGTTAACCCAGTTACACTGTGTGTTATGTGAGCCAATTCATCGTCTTTGGCTTAAGCTTATATGAATTGGACTCAGTGGAAAGGAAAAATGTCCAGTTGGACAGAAACTCTAGCAAGAAGTCCACTCTACTGAACTGTCACTCCACAGGTATCACCAGCCTCTTCGGTTGGGACTCATTTTATCCATAATTCCCCTTTTTTCTCAAAATATCTTTGACTCTTAATTCTGTCAGCAAGTGTCTTTTATGACTTGCTTTATGACACTTGCTAGAAGCCTAAATTTGCCTTCTGGGTCACCATCCACATTACTGATAAAGATGTGGAGGTGGGGGACAGGGCCTTGTGGGATTGAAGTATCCTTCTCCCTCAGGTCACTAACCCATTACTTTTTCACATTGTCTCTGCTCTTCATAGAATCCCAGATTTCTAATATTATAAAAGGACTTCAGATTTCCCACTCGCTTTATTTCTGCTTTGTGGGTCAAGTTTTCAACCATAGGACTGCCAAACTTGGCCAGAGAAAGTGGTCTCTGTTGGAAGCTTCCAGCATCAATTCTCCCATTCTCTGGCTACTAGCACCCCAGTTCTACTTCTCTATTCTTGGCTATGGTTTGCTGCAATGCTTGACAAGATTTTATGGAAGGTTATGGAGTAATGGAAGGGTTCAACAACATACAGCACAACAATGGTTACCTTTATGGTGGCTGTGCTCAGAGCTCCTGAGCCTGGAAGGGAGGAGGGTGTTTCAGAGAGACCCTTCAGCATGTTTCCTTCATCAGTCAGAGTTCTCCAGAGAAACAGAACCAACAAGATAAGTAGGTGACAGATTGACTGATAGATGAGAGGGGTTTTATTATGAGAACTGGCACATGTGATTATGGAAGTTGAAAAGGTCTACCATATGCCTTCTGCAAGCTACAGAACCAAGGAAGCTGGTGTAGCTCAGTTCAAGTTTGAAAGCCTGAGAACCTGGGTATGGGGGCACTACCAGAACAAGTCCTAGAGTCCAAAGCTGGAAGAACCTGGAATCCTTATGTCCAAAGGAAGGAGAGAAGATGGGTGTCCCAGCTCCAGAAGACAGGGAAGAAAGAGTAAATTCTTTCCTTTTTCTTTTTGTTCTGTTGGCCCTCAGTCAATTAAATGGTGCCTGCTCACATTGGGCGAAGGTGATTCTTCCTTATTTAGGTCACTGATTCAAATGCCAATCTCCTCCTGAAACACCCCTACAGAAACACCATAAATAATACTTTACCAGCTATCTAGGTATCCTTTAGCCCAGTCAAACTGACACCTAAAATTAACCATACATCTCCATTTCCCGAGGCCCTCTGGTGATCTCCAGAGAGAGGGGCAAGAACCCCTCTGTCCAGTCTAATGCCAGCCCAAGTCCTTTTCTCCAGATGATGTACAGCAGGAAGGTCTGCCATTACATCTAGGGAACATCTGTCCCCAACAACAAGCACAGGGCATTAGATACATGCGCCAGGACATTCTGGGTAACACATTCTGGCCTGAGCCCAGGGTGGAACTCTCAAAGTCCTGTCCAGGTTGGGTGAGGCCAAGCCCAAATTAATTTCTGTTTCTCTCAGGGTCAGATAAGTTACAATTAGTCTGCATGGCAGCTGGCCTGTAGGTCTTGCTGCATCTTCTGCAAACTTCTTGAAGGAGAACACACTGAGTCCTTGGTACCCCAACTAAGATCCAGGTCTAAGAGGTAATGATTCTTTTTAAATGTCCAAGTTGCTGCAAAAGAAAAAAAAAAAAGCAAAAAACAAAAAACAAACAAACAAACAAAAAACCCACCACAGCAAAACACATTTCTCCCAAAGAAGCAACACCTCTGAGAACTCTGCTAGATAACAGGTCTGGTCTCTGCAGTCACAATCCATGCAACTTTCCAGTCTAAAGCCTTTGCCTTGGGGCTACTTTTCAGCATTAGATCTCCCTAGGAGATGAGACTTTGTTCACAACTGCAAATGATGGTGATCCCAGGACTAAGGGGCGTTAGCCCTCAGGTAAATCCAAGTCTGCACTCCTAGGAGGCAACTTACAACTTCTAAATAACGGTATATATATTTCATGTTTTAGCTTCAGAATCCCAGGGTCTCATTGTGATCAGGGCCCCCTGATATAAAGGAAATGTAAGATGGGGCACAAAATGGATTCTGCAGGTATTGGAAGACATCGCAAACCTAGTTTAAATTGAGTGGATGCATACACACAGCCTGGGTAGACACAAAATAATACAACGAAGGGAGAGAGATGGAAGGGGCAGGTGGGATGGTCACCTCAGGGATGGTGAGTCAGAGAGGAGGGAGGGACGTGAGCCCGTTTTCTGTTCTCTTGGGTCCCGCAGCGCCACATGTTCTGAAGCTAGGAATCCCCTAGCATGTCAGGTGGGCCCATTGGGCATCCTCTAGCATGTCAGGTGTCCCATGGGGGACAGTACAGGAACAAAGCACAGTTATCCCCTCATCCATTTATTCTATATATTTTTGCCTACGACTTGCTAGCTACTTGCTGGGTACTGGGAACACAGACAAAAGATGAACGAACTCTTAAGGTCTTTGTTCTTACGGGGCTTAGGGCTGAGCCAGGAGTCAGGTATTAATAAAATACCTGAACGAACATACTGGTCATGGGCTCAGCTGAAACCAAGGCACCCGTGGCTGCAGCAGGTCCCGACTGCGTTCATATTAACAAAGGAAAGTGACACTGGGGAGGCCTGACTTGTTTCTCATGACCCAAAGCTGGCTCTTGGTGCTCTTCTCTTTTCGAATCGTCCCCAGTTCAGAATTTTGCTGGAACGTGGACGTCACCTATGCGGAGTGCACATGATTTCGTTAAAAACTGGCTCTCCACGAAACTTCGTGCAGACTTCTGGCGCCCTGCGTCTCGTGAGTATCGCCAGAGTCTCCACGCTTGCGCAAGACCCACCTGAGCAGTGTGGACCCCGCCCAGAACGGGCCACGTGGTCACGTCGAGTGAGGCAGGGACTACGTGGTGGCGTGATGGAGGGCAGGACGCCCCGGGGGAGGGGCTTCGGACCCAGCGCGCGCCCCAATTGGCTCTCAGGGCTGCTTTTGAGCCATCACGTGAGGCCGCCAGTCGTGTCTTCCGGCGGCCTCGCAGAGACGCTGCTTTGGCGGGAGTTGGGGGCTGGTGTGAGGTGAGACTTGCGGTGGCTGATCCCCAGCTGGGCCAGACCGGACCGGGCCTGGGATCATCCAGGGACTTTCGTGTTTCAAGAGCCGGATCGGGCGGCCTTTTGGGGACCCGCAGGAGTTGCATGGGACGGAGTGCTGGCGGTGTGGGGCCTGTTGACGCAAATGAGTCCCTCTGGGGGACCCATGGTTTGAAGGGGAGAAGCAGCACTCTGCATCGTCCTTGGCATCCTGTTACCCCCGACTCAGAGGGGGGCGTCCAGGACGGACGTGTGGCAGGCGCCTTTTCATTATCTTGGGGTAGCTCAGGGAACACCGCTGTGGGACCCGAGTTCAGATGGAACCCCGGGTGGTGGTGGTGGGGTGTGGAGTGAAGACGTCATGTTAAAGCCGAGCCTTTAAGGTTAAGTTTTCTCGTGTTTTTTTTTTTTTTGGTCGGGCACAACCATTTCAAACAGGGGAACGCGTTTAGATTTTTATCCTTTGCTCAAGGGCTGCACGCTCAGATGTGCACAGGGGCCAGGTGTCAAGTATAATCAGTGTGGCAATTAGCCGGGCCTGGTAGCTCGCGCCTTGTAGTTCCGGCTCCTTGGAGGGCTGAGGCGGAAGAATAACCGGAGCCCAGCAGGTAGACGCTGGGGTGGCCGTGAGCGTGCCACTGCTTTCCGTCCTGGGCGACGGAGTGAGACCCCCAACTCAAAAAAAAAAAAAAAAAAAAAAAATCAGCGTGGCAACGGGAGGGCTCATGCTGCTAGGCTGCAGCGACTGTGGCTGCTGGCCTCCAGCCAGCCTAAGCCCTGTGGGGTGTATCCTCAGAGGTGCTAGATCTCAGATTTTTTTTTCTAACATCAGCTGAAAACTTTGATTTAAAAAAATATATATATATAAAACACACTCTGTAGTTTTAAATGTTGGCTTTATTTAGTGATGTTTTAGCACATCGCATAGCCAAAGAAAGTGTATATGTGAATTGAATTTGGCCCCTGGGATGCCAGTTCGAAACCTTTCTGTAGGTGTCGTGTGGGGAGGTGGCATCAAGGCATGAGTTACAGACTGACGGAGGTCACTGTTTGGGGGACTTGAGTGCTAGAAAGAGGAATCCCGGAACTGACCTCTGGATTGTGTGAGCTGAGTAGTGAATTGGCAGTTGGGAGTTACCCCTTGCCCTGTCTTTTACTCTTTCCGTTTAGAGCTAGCACAGTTCTAGTGGGATTAATTTGGGGATTGAGGGTCATCTGAGGTGGGGAGGGGAAGGGCATTCCTTTTTGCAGAGTAGGCAGGACTCCCCACAGGCCGAAGACCTTGGTTTGTGGCCTACCTGTGCCATATGTCTGTGAATGGGGCAGTGAGAACATTTTCAAAATAGGGAGCACCTTTGGGATGAGTCCCCCAGAGTGTGTACTTCAGGAACTGTGATCCTGTTACTGCTTGGCCTCGTGGTTCTAATCTGAGTTAAGTGGGGAAAGGAGGAGAGAACCTGAGGAATTCTTGAAGGGGAAGTTACAACCAGTCATGTAGCTCTTCCTGGGTCCCTGTTCCAGGCAGGGAGAGCTGCTGGACATACAGTGATTAGTCAGTTGTAGCCTTTGACATCAGGACACTTTCCGATGATGTGGGGAGGTGAAACCTTAACCCTGGAGGAGGATGTCACATAGCTTCTTACCCAGCAAGCTTGAGCTGGGGGAACCCAAGGAGGAGAGGGAGAGCCTAAAGAATGTTCCAGAGGCATCACAGACTTAGAGCCAAATGCAGAATTTGGTGGGTGGGGGGCTGGGAAAGGAAAAGGCACTCCCAGGTGGTCATGCGCACAATGTGGTAAGGGGAAAATAGAAATAATTAGGCCAGCCGACTCATAGGGGACATGGTAAGAAATCAGGGTAGAGGAGATTTTTAGGGCCCATTTTTTTTTGTCAGGAGGGGTTCAATGCTGTTTTATGGAACATAGATATTTGTTAGTTCAGAGGAATATTGTGGTGGGAAGGAGGAGGCTAAGAAGATGCCAAGTGTTGTCTTCTATGGAGAATGCTATGTGAGAGGGGATCAATTGTGGAAAAATCTGTCTTGCTCCCAACTGAATGCACATTACTTACGAATAGGTCTGTGTGGCTTTTCTCTGTGTTCTGACCCCCAGCTGTCCCTCTTCTAGTAGCTAGCCCACATTTCTGTAGTGATTGGGTGGATAAAGGGTTGTCTTCTGGTGGGGGGGTGGGGGGGAGCAGCTGGGTAGGACCTGAGGGCCTCATGGCGAAGGTCCTGTTCCTCCTTTGCATTCTTACGCCTTCCTGCTAATCCAACCCTTGTTCTTTTCCCCTGCACAGAAGGGATCTGTGTCTCCAGTACAGCCTCTCTCTGTGCTGGGAGATGGCAGGATGGGTGTCGATGGCAAGAGAATCAATCCCCTTCATGTTGGATCCTATGAAACTTTTTGAAGACAGCTGGCTCCTTGGTGGGACTGGTTGGTGGGCAGGGCTTTGATCTGAGCTAGCACCTAGCTTCTGAACTAGATTCTCCTCACCACTGCTGTCATGGGAGTGGGGGATTGGGGTCACCCCCAAAACTCCTAGGTTATGACTCAGACTCTGTATGGCTCCATCTTTCCAACTTTCCTTACCTCAGGTTCCTGTGGAGAGAGGGAGAGCAGCGGAGGTGGCTGGTTCCCAGATCTTATAGGCTGTCATGGCTACCATGTTGGAAGACAGACCCCAAACCCAGCTGAGGAGCAGCCACGATGGCCGGGAGGTAGTGTGGCTCCTCCCATTCCTAGAGCATTCTCTGCTCTCCACACCCCTTCCTGTGCCCCTTGCTCCTATGGTCCCCCACCTTTCCTCCCTCTCTCTCCCAAGGACTTTGAGTCCTCTCACCTCTCCATGATGCCCTTTTGCAGACTCGTCTGTGGTCTTCAGGCTTTGGGATGAAGCTGGAGGTGGTCACCCCATTTCTGGGGAAGTATCGCCCCTTTGTGGGTCGCTGCTGCCAGACCTGTACCCCTAAGAGCTGGGTGAGTGACGGTAGGGCCAGGACCCACCTGAGGTTCTGGCAGCCATGGCTCTGGGAAGCTGCTTCCTTTATGTCCTTCCAAGCGTGGCCCTTACCTGCCCTGTGCCTCTGCTGTTGTCTTTGGAGGAATGAGCGTGCTGGTACTGGATATCTTGGACTGTGACTTGCCCCTAGGCCTGGGAGAATTGGGTGGGGGAGGTGCAGAGGGATCTACGTAGCAGTGAAGTATCCACAGAGGACTGGACTCTAACTGTGCCTGTGAGTCCTGTTCAGTTTTGGGGACACCGCCTACTCAGACTTCCCCAGTACTCAGCATGTGCTTGAAGACCTCTTTTTGTCCATGCCATGTGCTAGTGCTTAGGGGGCCCAGATTTCTGATGGTGATCCAGGCAATATGTTCTCTGCTGTTGAGGAGGTAACTTCTTAGAGACTGTAATACGCTTCTCTCAAAGAGGGCAATTCTGAACA
Organism: Cephalopachus bancanus; assembly: GCA_027257055.1. Taxonomy (NCBI): domain Eukaryota; kingdom Metazoa; phylum Chordata; class Mammalia; order Primates; family Tarsiidae; genus Cephalopachus; species Cephalopachus bancanus. The sequence continues at coordinate 451,188 of JAPVLO010000543.1, read as the reverse complement.
GGGTACAGCAATTCCATTTTGAGCAGGGAGCCCTTTTTCATGACCTGGCATCAGGATCTGTGGTCAAACATCTTTTGGGAAATTCTGTGCTGTAATTCTCTTAGAAAACTCTCTAGGCCATCAGGCAGAGACCAGAGGGGCAAAGCAGGGCCTTTTCTTTGCCAGTTTGCAAAGGCCCCCCCAGGACATGTTGTTCTGTCCTCTCTCTGGCAGGAGTCTCTCTTCCACAGAAGCATTATGGATCTGGGCTTCTGCAATGTGATCCTGGTGAAGGAGGAGAACACCAGGTAGGCTGGGCCCCTTGGGTGAGGGCTGATGGGGCCTTGCTTTGTGGTTCCATTTTTTCCGCCTATGGAAAAAGAAGGCCTCTGTCCTCTGCTTCATGACCAAGCCTATGAGGAGAGGCAGGCTTGGAGCTCTCCTGGCGGTTCCTTCTGTGAGCATGTATGGATTGCTCATGGTGTGTCAGGCTCTGAACTTGTACCTGACTCAGTGGGGAGAGGGATGGGAATGAGGTAGAGACGGGTAGGTAGTTCCTCTTCCTGCTCAGGTGTTCCCAGGACATGGGACTGAGATGTGATCCCTTCTTGATCAAATAGCCCTCTATGGGCCCTAGTTGGGGGCAGGCCCTCTCCAAACCACCTTTCCTCTTGCTCTGGGGACTGTGCCCAGGTTTCGGGGCTGGCTAGTTCGGAGACTCTGCTATTTCCTGTGGTCCCTGGAACAGCACATACCTCCCTGCAGGGATGCCCCACAGAAGATCATCGAAAACTCTAGGTGAGGAGGCTGGGGTTGGCATCTGGCTGGCATTTCTGGAATCTTGAAAGAGATGACAAAAGCTCCAGGCAGGGACAGTTGAGAAGGCTTGCTGGGGCAAGACTTCTAGAGCATTAACTTTGCCTGGGACCCTTCCTTAAGGAGGTTGAAGACTGGAGGCTGTGCCTTGGGGAGGTGACCTGAGAGACCTCAGGCCTGTTCCAGTCTGACACCATTCCCACCCCCACAGGGTGCAGAATGTCCTCTCAGGGAGAGCTCCAGGAGGGGCTGGGGAAGGCCAGGCACCCAACCTTGTGAAGAAAGAGGTGCAGCGCATCCTGGGCCACATCCAGGCCCCACCCCGCCCCTTCCTGCTCAGGTAACTATGCTAAGGGACACTTACCTCAGGCTGGGGCTCTGCCCTTCTGGAGAGTGGATATTGACTGGGCTTGTGGACTGGAATCCCCTCCTGGGAGCTGGATGGTGTTTACCAGAGTGGGCTGCAGCTTTCCTTCACCTCTTGCCTTCCTTCCCTACATTCCTCCAGCACAGGACTGAGCTCCTGTTAGATGCAGGACACTGTTCCAGGGGAATGGTGGGGTGAACTGAGATACACACGTCTACAAGAAGGAAGGAACAAGGGCTGAGACAGATTATCTGGAGAGGGAGGAAGAGATTTGTAACTCAGAGTCATACGGGCAAAAAGAAGCCACCCTTGGGGGTTCAATAATGGGCGGGGGGTGGCCTAGTCTTGCTAGAGGAATAGCATGAGCTACCGCCCTGAGCAGGGAAGGGTTGGCTTTGCTCAAGACGCGTATGTGGTTGGCGGCTGGCAAGTGAGGGGAAGGGAGGCATGGCCAGTGAAGTTGAGAGGCAGAAGGGACCAGATCATGCAGGGCCTTGCAAGAAGTTTGGACTGGAGCGCTAAGTGCAGTGAAAACCACTGGAAAGATTTTCAGTCGGGAGTGACAATACGATGAATTGGGGTCAAGAGTAGAGACTGGAAGACCATCTGGAAGACTGTTTTGTTAGTCCAGGTGAGCCATGGTGGGCATTAAAGCTTGGAAAAAGCAGATTGAAAAGTCAAAGTGATAGTAACAAGACTTACCAATGGATTGGACGGTGGAGGTGGGGACAGTGAGGGGAAAAGAAGTCATAGGAGACTTCCGTTTCTAGCCTACTGCTTGGTGGTATGTTCAGAGGGGGACAGGCTTGGGGAGAAACGAATTGGCCCAGGAAGGATGCTCTGGACACAAGAGTTTGGCACCTGACATGCTGTGGAGACACTGAGGAGGCACTTGCATATATGAGTTTGGAGTTCAGAAGAGAGGTTGGGACCGGGGTATTTCACACAGCTTTAGCACACAGATGGTGTTTAGAGCCAAAGGGATGAATGCCTCGCTGAGGGATGGAGGGCTTAGGGCTGCCAGGGTCAGGCTCAGCTGTGTTGAAAGTGCTGAGAGGTCAGCTGAGCAAGGACAGGAAACAGGTTGTGGGTGCCCTTGACCGGCTCTCCACTGTGACACTTCCTTGACTTTGACCTGCCCACCTTCATGCAAGCCACCCCCACCCCCACTTTTTCTTCCCTCCTGGCTTAGCTTAGATTTCAGGACTCATTGTGGTAATAATGCGCTTGTGAAGGAGTCCCTGGGCATGACCCTGGCTGCCTGCCTTCTTTGTGCACCTGAGTATCCAAACAGTGCTAGAGAAACACACACCAGTGGACTGGTTTCCTTTGTAAGTGCAGATGTCAAAGGGCACTTGGCACTCTCCAGGTTTCCCAGCCTGGCTGCTCCTCAGACTCACTTCACAGGAAGTAGAGGCTATCAGATGGGAATTTGCTGCTTGTCCATCACCTCTCCTTGCTACCTGCATATACAAATATGTCTCCAATTAAAGCTGGTCCCCCTGTTGGGCCTCTGGACAATCCCTCTGCCTGCCAGGGACTTTGCTCCTTCCCTTCTTGTATCACGGATCCTTCCTTTTATCCCCCTTTCCTGGCAATTGGCAAAGACCAGACTGGGGCTCTGCCTGGAGAGAGGCCTAGTCCTCTAGTCCCCTTTGGGATAAATGGAGGCAGATACTCTGAATTGGATGTGAGGCAGCTGTACCATGAGACTCCCAGACGTGGGCTCTGGTGTCAGGCCCCCTTCCAGTCCCAGCACCACCAGTTCTTAGCAGTCTCTAGGGTCTTGTTGCTCCCTAAGCCTCACTTTCCTCTTCTGAAAATGAGGACAGTGGCAGTGCTTGCCTTAGAGGAGCACTGGGTGACCCTCCAAGCTGCTGTGGGGCTGAGCCTTGCCCCCTGCTGCACCTCAGGCCACTGTTGCTCCCCAGGCTGTTCAGCTGGGTGCTGCTGCGGTTCCTGAACTGCCTCTTTCTGAATGTGCAGCTCCACAAGGGTCAGATGAAGATGGTCCACAAGGCCACCCAGGCGGTAAGGCCCGCCCTCCATTGGGATGGGGATGGCGGGAACAGAGACGGGGCCAAGTCCTGAGTTGGGATCAGCCCCATCAGCTGGTGGGAAAAAATCCACTGCTCTTTGCTGACCTTCTCTTTATGTCTCACGGTCCTGCTCCCATGGGGCTTCCTCTAACATCTTTTCATCATGGTCTTAACAACCATTACGTCAATGGATGTTACCTTAAAAGCCGTCAAAAGGCTCCTTTACTTTTGGGAAATGTGCTCAGAGGAAGAACTTTTCAGCTGAACCCTCCCTCCCTTCTTCCCTTCGGGGCTGCCCTGGATCTTCGGCTTCCTGTGTCTTCAGTAGGGGCAGGTTGGCGCTTTCCTCTGACTCTCCCCTGAGCAGGGCTGGCCGCTTGTCCTCCTCTCTACTCACAAGTCTCTTCTGGATGGGATCCTCCTGCCCTTTGTGCTGCTCTCCCAGGGCCTTGGTGTGGTCCGTGTGGCTTGGGAACCCCGCACCTGCTCCCCTGCCCTCAGGTAAAAGCCTTGTGCCCCTAGATATGCATGGGAGAAGTCCCAGCTGGGGCAGGGGTGTGTATGGGGATATGCTGGCAGTAGCTCCCCAAAGGCCTTCTTTCTGACCTCTCTGCTCCGGGACATACACCAGGCCAGTTTGTGAGGTGCAGGGAGAGGATCAGCCACAGGTCCCAGGGCCATGGTTGACTTTAGGGTGTTCAGACAGGACAGAACCAAGACTCTCACTAGCCCCTTGCTCAGTCTCATCTCCAGAGCCCCTTCTCTTACCAGGCTCTGCCCTGTGTCTCACAGAGTTCTGCTGAGGAACCTTGGGGGGCTTTTTCTACCCCCAGAGGCAAACCTCTCCCTGGACAGCTCTGAGGGGGTTCTTGCAAGGGCTGTGGTCCATGCGGTGAGTGCTCCCTGTAGTTATGTGTGGGGCCAGGCCAAGGGTACAAGGGTCTGTTTCTGCTCTGACCTTGATGCCTGTTCCCACCCCCTACCATTCCAGGTCATGGAGCAGCTGCTGGTCAGCGGGCAGCCCCTGCTCATCTTTCTGGAGGAACTCCCTGGGGCCTCAGGGCCACGGCTGTCAGCACTGGGCCAGGCCTGGCTGGGACTGGTGGTGCAGGCGGTCCAGATGAGTATTGTCCCGGATGCCATGCTGGTGCCAGTGGCCATCACCTATGACCTGGTTCCTGATCCACCATGTGACAGACACCATGTGAGAGCTTCTGCCCCTTGGGACCCCAGGTGGACACCAGCTCTAGACAGGAGACACAATATTGTGTTCTGTGGCTGAGTCCCCCTTAGGGAATTCTCCCTACAGTCATTCTGCAGCCCCTGCCAAGGCCATTACCATTATCATCTCATTTCATCTTCAGAAGCCCCTGCTAGGGAGGGATTTTTCCTGTTTCCTGGGTAAGAAAACAAGAGTTTGGCGAGGGCAGGGTCATGCATCAGATTGGCCTTGAGATAAAGTTGAGCAGGCTGGGATCAGAGGGTACCTCTGGAGAACAGGATGGGGTGGTTAGCCCTGGTGTGTGCCAGAGAGCAACACCCCTGACAAGTCAGCGCATTTAGCCTTTCCCTCCTTGTAGGCCTCTGTCCCCCTGGGGCTGTGGACAGGAGCTCTAGCTGTCCTGCGGACCCTGCGCAGATGCTGGGGCTGCAACCGCCGCACCTGTGCCCGGGTGCTCCTAGCTCAGCCCTTCTCCCTGCAGGTATGGAACTAGCTGAGCAAGGCTGAGAGTGTCTGAGGGTCTGTCATGGGACTTCTGGCAGCCTCACCCTCAAAGCCACTGCAGGGATAGCCTTGTCTACCTCTGTTGGACTGTGTGCAAGTTTCTTGGTGGGTCAGAGCAGGCCACCTAAGAGCTTTGTTTTGGGCAGGAATATATCATCAATGCAAGAAGCTGCTGGGACAACAGACAAACCCTGGAGCAGTTGCTGCAGCCCATTGTGCTGGGCCAATGGTAGGGCATGCGATCTCAGGGACAAGTCAGAGAACCCTTTGGCACCAGCTTGTGTAGCTGGTGCCCTTCCTCCATAGACACAAATATCAGCAGCATTCCCTCACCAAATATCCTTGGATTATCTAAAATAGTACCAGGCACTTGTCTTGCCAATAGCCTGAGTGTGGGATGTGGCACAGAGGCCTGGAGGATGCTGGGGTTACATGAGCTATCCTTGTCCTGGGGCTGGGATGGGGAAAACACCTTCACCTTTGAGAAAGCCATAGGCTTCCCACATCTGTTTTTAGTTTTGGTCCCTTCATCCTGTGATCTGTGTGTCTTTCAGTACTGCTGTTCCAGACACTGAGAAGGAGCAGGAGTGGACCCCCATAACTGGGCTTCTCCTGGACCTCAAGGAAGAGGATCAGCTCCTGGTCAGGAGACTGAGCCGTCACGTCCTGAGTGGTGAGGGTGAACTAGATGTGGGTCTTTGGGGGAGGGTCCCTGAGTTTTCCCTTCCTTCTATGTCAGCCCTCCTTTCCAAGTGAGTGTCTGCACCTCAGCTGCCCTCTGTCTGTGGCACACTTGGGTCTGAAGAAGAGTGGACCCTCCTACCCCCAGGGGGACAGCCAGTCTTGAGGGAGCAGCTAAGTGCACAGAGAGGGCTGCCTGAGCTGAGGAGGCTCAGCCACTTACCCAAGGTCACAGCCAGCCTCATCTTCTGAGCTGAATCCTTAGCTGCCAATGGGGATGATGTTAACTGAATGGAATGATGTGTGTAAGGGGCTTACCACAGTGCCTGTGCAGAGGGCTCTTCAGAATTCTGAGTATCTTCTTCAGTGCCTCTCTTGTGGTAGAGGCTGTGGGTTGGTGGGTGGGCCCTTATGAGATCCAGGGAAGGTGCCCAAGCTCTTGGCCTGGCTTCCACATACATGTGACAAAGGCTACTGCTCCGGGTCTTTCCCCCTCCCTGGGGTGGAGTTGGAGCTGTGTGGCTGGGAAGACATGCCATATGATGGAGAGACCAGGCTGCTGAGCTTGGAGCACTGACCAGCATCTCCCCACTCCTCGTCCCAGCCAGTGTGGCGAGCTCTTCAGTGATGAGCACAGCCATCATGGCGACGCTGCTGCTGTTCAAACACCGGAAGGTAGGCACAGTGTGGTGGGGCCTGGATGAGGGAGTCCGGCCCTCCTGCTCAGCCTTGTTCTGCCCCCGCCAGGGAGTTTTCCTGTCGCAGCTCCTGGGAGAGTTCTCCTGGCTGACAGAGGAGATACTGCTGCGTAGTTTTGATGTGGGCTTCTCTGGCCAGCTGCGGGGCCTGGTACAGCACACGCTGAGCCTGCTGCGGGCACACGTGGTCCTCCTGCGCGTCCACTGGGGGGACTTGCTGGTGGTGCCGCGACCTGGTCCAGGCCTAATGCGCCTGGCAAACCTGAGTGCTGAGCTGCTGCCCGCCTTCCTGAGTGAGGCTGTGGGTGGTGAGTCCTCAGGGCATGGGGTGGGTGGGATGTGTTTGCAGGGGTGAGGAGAATGGCTTCTGCCGCATGCTGGTCCCTTCCTTCCCCAGCCTGTGCTGTGCGGGGGTTGCTGGCAGGCAGAGTGCCACCCGAGGGGCCCTGGGAGCTGCAGGGCATAGAGCTGCTGAGCCAGAATGAGCTGTACCACCAGATCCTGCTGCTGCTGCACCTGCTGCCACAAGACCTGCTGCTGCTGCAGGTCAGGCCTCCCCCCACAGCCTGCTTGGTCCCAGGCCTTCCCCTCTTGATGGTAGGAATGGCCCATCCTTGCCGTTCTAATCCTACCCCTGTGGCCTCCGGTGGTGGTAGGTTTGGCCTTGCCCTATCTTTGGCCAGGCTCCTGCCCATGTGCCTGCTCTCCTGAGGCCAAACGGGTGCTTCTTCCTCCCCAGCCTTGCCAGTCTTCCTACTGCTACTGTCAGGAGGTGCTGGACCGTCTCATCCAGTGTGGGCTCCTGGTTGCTGAGGAGGTAGGCAGGGCAGTTGGAGACGAAGCCCCTATGCGGGGCCTGGCCTCCTCCAGCATTCCATCCCCACTGTCAGTTGTCCCTGGGTACTCCTCTGCCCCTTGTGTGCCGTGGGGGGTAAGCAGCCCCGGCCTAGCAGCAGGAAAGCCTGGGTCACTTCTCTACACTCTGTGCCTTGGGATATGACCGCATGCCCTGGGCCTGTGTGTGTCTCTAGACAGGACTAGACGTGTGTGCCTCTGAGGTTCTCTGCATACCTTCTCCCACAATTCCAGTCCATAGAGCTGTGGCCCTTGAGGGGGCCATCTCACTCCTCTCACCCTGCAGACGGGCCCAGCAGGTGCTGTGGTCTTGTGTGGCCCTGGGCATCCTTGGGCTCCCTAGGTCTACTCTTACCTGTTTCACCTGCACGTACCTGGTCTGGGGTGTAGAGCTGATCCCTGGCCAGCCTGTCAGGGACCAGTGCCTCTCACGGCCCCTAGGCCCCAAGCTTCCGGTTGACCTGCGACACAGGGCGACGGTGTTTGAGTGCAAAGCTGCTATGGAAGCCGAGCGGTGACTTCACTGATAGTGACAGTGATGACTTTGAAGATGCCGAGGGCCGGTACTTCAGGGTATGTTGGAGAAACTGCCCCAGGAGGGGGGTGTAGGGAGGCAGTAGGGAGGCAGTAGGGAGCTGCCTTCACCCTGGCCTGTCCTCTACAGCTTAGCCAGCAGTCACACTGCCCGGACTTCTTCCTCTTCCTTTGCCGCCTACTCAGCCCGCTGCTCAAGGCCTTTGCACAGGCTGCCGCCTTCCTTCACCAGGGCCAGCTGCCGGACACTGGTGAGGCCTTCATTTCCCTGGCAGTCTCAGGGCAGGTTCTGTGTGGGGCCCTGGGTCTAGGTCTTCTCTGTCCCACAGAGTTGGGCTACACAGAGCAGCTGATCCAGTTCTTGCAGTCTACTGCCCAGGAGGAAGGGATCTTTGGTGAGTCCTAAGCGGTCAGCCCAGTTCCTGAGGGCAAGGGTGGGTTTGCCAGTGGCTGCTGCCCCCTGCTGGGCAGTGACAGTCCAACTTCAGGAGAGAGGACTGCCGAGTAGAGGGTCTTCTGTTCAGTCTGAACCTATCCCTGGGTTCCTTCTTCAAACAAGAGGAAAAAAGAAGCCTGTGTCCAGCGACACCCCACCTTCCCTCCCTCGAGCCTTCACTTCTCTCTTCCTTCCAGAGTGTGTGGACCCAGATCTCGCCATCAGTGCTATCTGGACCTTCAGAGACCTAGGGGTAAGAGGGGCGTCACCATTTTCCTGTCTAACTGCTCCCACCCCCTGCTGGAGCTGCTCAGGGAAACCTAGCTGTGTTCCCACCTCAGGGCTGGCCCTGATGATGCTTCATTAAGACCCTGGGATTTGGTGCCTCCCAGGAATAGATGTGAAGGCAGATGGTTTTCTTGCCCCTCTTGGTCTTCCAAGCCACTGGTTATCCTTCTCCCAAGTGGGACACTGGGGTGGTCTGAGAGAAATGAGGCAGCATTTATACTCAAACACTGAGGCACAGGGAGCCAGAGTTCCCAAGGCAGATTTCTGGGGTACAGGCTTGGCTGCTGGGCTCTGGGGGCACAGTCCCTCTGGTGAGGGCACTCACAGCCCATTTCCACGCCCCAGGTTCTGCAGCAGACACCCAGCCCTGCAGGCCCCAGGCTCCACCTGTCCCCTACTTTTGCCAGTCGAGACAATCAGGAAAAGCTGGAACAGTTCATCCGGCAGTTCATTTGTAGCTAAAACTGTGGGGTGAAGCCTGTTCTGAGACTTCTCAGCCCCAGAACACAGTGGCGTCCTAAAGCCAGAAGACTGAGAAGAGGCTACAAACCTTTAGCTGGACAATAAAATCTGAGGTTTGATTGTCACTTGCTGCCACTTGCTTTCTTCATCCTTTGGTATGATAAACTATACGAATGTGTGTATATTTTGCTCTCTTCTTCCCTAGACCTGTGAAAATGCCCCATCTCATCTCACAAAACAAACCCTAAGAGAAGACAAACAGTAGCAGAAGCCAGGGTGCTGCTTTGGCTTGACAAATTTATTGAGGGAAGCTCTATCATTCTCCCTTCTACCTAGAAGAGAAGCTCGCAGGGGCTGGCATCTGCCCATGCCTAGCGCTGGGCCTTTTTTTTTTTTTTTGAGTTGGAGTCTCACTTGGTCGCCCAGACTGGAGTGCAGTGGCCGCTCCCAGCCACCGCAGCCTCGCCTGCTGGGCTCCGGCGATCCTTCCCCCTCAGCGATCCTTCCCCCTCAGCCTTCCGAGTAGCCGGAATTACAGGCATGCGCTACCACGCCCGGCTGATTTTTTGATTTATTGTAGAGATGAGGTCTCGCTGCCCAGGTGGGTCTCGAACCCACGGGCTCGGGCAATCCACTCATCTCAGCCTCCCAAAGGCACGGGATTACAGGCTGAGCCACCGAGCCCGGCTTTGGGCCTTTTCATAGGCTGGGCTGAGTGGGAGCAGATGCAGGGCCTGTGCAGGAACCATCACACCACCTTGTTGATGATGACACCCAGTTCTTCAATCTCACACTGGACTTCATCTCCCTTCTGCAACAGAGCACATTGCAAGGGTGTCAGCCCTCCAGTCTGACACATGTAGATAGAGGCCCGCGTTTCTCAAGTCTGGGCCATGCCTGCCAGGCCTTCTGGGACCTTGCTTCCTTTCCTTTTGGCTAACCTACCTTGAGAAAGACAGGAGGTTTCCTGAATGCACCAACACCTGGTGGGGTCCCAGTCAGGATGACATCTCCTGGGTAAAGAGTGACGAACCTGGGACAAAGTAAAAGGACCCAATGAGACCAGGGGCAGAGGTGACCACTACCAGGGATGGAGGACTCACTTCAGCCTCTAAGTATGTGGATGGGTGGGGCAGGGCAGCAGGACAGTTTCCACCCCACGTACTGGGAGACCCAGTCTATCAGCTCCTCTGTCTTAAACACCATCTGGTTGGTGTTGCTGCTCTGGACCACCTCCCCGTTCACTCGGCAGCAGATCTTTAAGTTGTGTGGGTCTGAAAGGAAAAAAAAAAAAAAAGGGATAACCTTAGGGTTATGCCTTTTTCCCCCCCAAGTCCTTCCCCATATTTACAAAAACAAAACAAAACTATAGGGAGTTATAAGGGCTTTGTCTGTGCCCATGCTGACTCAGTGCTATCCTGTAACTTTTGGTATAGACATTGGCCTTTTTGGGCCTTCCTGTGTCCTCATCACCCAGCAGAGCACAAGGCAATAGTCACTTAGATGAGTTAAGTAGTAACTTGGATGATCTAGACTCAAGTGGGAGAGAAAAATGGCTAGAGTTTTTGTCTTTGCCAGTGCTTTGGGAGGCTGAGGTGAGTGGATTGCCTGAGCCCAGGGATTCGAAACCTGCCCAGGCAATTTGGCGAGACCTCATCTCTACAATAAACCAAAAAAATTAGCTGGGCAGGGTAGGGTGCGCCTGTAGTTCCAGCTACTTGGAAAGCTGAGGCGGAAGGATTGCCAGAGCCCAGGAGATCGAGGCTGCGGTGGCCGGGAGTGTGCCACTGCACTCCAGTCTGGGCGACGGAGTTAGACTCCAACTCAAAAAAAAAAAAAAAAGACATCTGTCTACAGCAGAGGCTGACACCTAATAAATATACAAAGGACTCAGCATCTGCAAAACAACAGTAATGGCACCAGCAAGGACAGTGCAGCCTCGTATGCCTGATGCTGGCAGGGGATGGCTTGCCCATGAGAGTTTCTGGCTAACCAGCACTTTTTTGGTGGCGGTCTTTGTGTTCTACATGCCCCCTTAGATAGAGCAGCTGGAACAGTGTCTAGCTTTACTGAGGACTCTGCATGGGGTGCTGTGAAGCACTGGGACCTTCAGCATCCCAGGGCAGCTGATCTATGTGGACATTCCCCCAGTGGCTGTGCTCTGCCCTCTGAGCTACCGCCTCCCTCCAGGCTCTCCCTGTGTCTTGCTTTTATTTAGTGCTGTTCTGTTTACACAGTGGCTGGGTGAGGTCCCTCGGTGCTCGCATCTCCCTTACTGTGGAAATTGCCTAGGGCCTTGTGCCAGCCATTCTCCATGATCCACAAGGGCCAGTTTTGCTTCCTTCCAACTAAAGACTTCTAGATGGTGGCAGCTAGAGGAAGCCTAACCCACCCATCAGTTCAGTGTTGTTCTCTGTAATTCACCTCATGAATGCAGTTTTCCATCTCTGCAATTGTGTTCCCTATAGGGGGCTCAGGAAAGAAGCCTATAGAACTCATGGCAGAGGCTGAGAGACTTGCCCTCTATGGAGTCTCCAGCAAAAGGGCAGCTAGGGAGGGTGGGTACTACTTATAGCTGTGCCCACAAATCCTCCTCCCTGGAGTGCTGCTTATCCAGTCAAGGGCAGGCACGAGTGGCAACCACCAGGGACCTACCTGCTACACTGTCCTTGGTCACCAAGGCAGGGCCCAGAGGGCAGAAGGTGTCAAAGGTTTTCCCCAGCAGCCACTGCTTCCCATTGCGTTTCACTTGCCAGTCACGAGCACTCACATCATGAGCCACAGTGAAGCCGGCCACATGAGCCATGGCATCTGTGGCCTACGGGAACAGGGAGTTTGGCTATACATGAGGTTAGATCATGAGTGACACCAACCCCTGACAAAGGATCTTAAAGCCTTTATCCCGTGTTAGTAGCCACAGCTAGCCAAAGGCGGATGAGGACAAGGCATTAGGGAGCAGGTAGGGCAACCGACCACACCTGGATTGGTGAGTGAGATCACCAGAAGCCTCTGCTCCCTGGCCTGGGAGCCCACCCTTTCCATCTCACCTTGACATGCTTGCCTTTCTTTCCAATGACCACGGCCAGCTCCACCTCCCAGTCCACCTCCTGTAGAGTGGGAGAGGAGCAGTGAGCTGTGGTGGCTCTAGGGCCTGTTCTTGTGCAGAGAAGCTGTACAACGTGCCTTAGGACCCGGGCCTCTGACAATGGGGCTTGGCTGCCGGCCCCCCGTTTGCCATCCTCATGAACCAGAGCCAAGTGAATGACAGGAAAGGCACGACGCAAACATAAATTTTGGGCAGTGGCAGGTAGCACCACTGGATGCAGGCACAGTTCCCCACTGTGACTGTAGAAGAGCAAGTGTCTAGGGGATTGAGTTTAAAAGTCATCTGGGATACTTGCAACAAAGTATGAATACCAAGTAATAATGGCTAGCAATCTGTAAGTTACCCTATTGTGTGCTGGGCACTATTCAAAGTGCTTTCATGTATTAATTAGAATGGTAGTACGTAAAAGATCGACATCCCAAAATAAATGTGGACAGAGGGCTTGAGAAGCAATTCACAAGAGGAAATGTACATGGCTCAGCCTCTCATGGAAAAATGCCCAGCCTCTTCCATAATTAGCAAAATGCAACTAAAATAGATAGAATTTAGTCTTTCAAATTGGCTGCTCTTTCTAATGATAATAAACAGAGTTGGTATAAGGACACCTGACACACAGATGCAGGTCTCTAATACTACTACTCAGTAAAAAGAACTAGGTTGCTTGGGGAAATGGCTAATTCCAGATCCAAGACAGAGAATACAAGATGAGCCTGGAGTGTCTTGGCCAGAAAACAAGGAAGTGTTCAAATGGATAGGGATGGAAACCAACTTGAAGGCTCCTCACTGGTCACACTGAGGTAATCCGAGTATCAAAAAGAATGTAAACGATAGATTACAAGTTAAAAAGAAACTGAGGAATTCACAGTGATACTGAAGGCTCAGGGATCAAAAGGGGAAGGAGGTAGTTCTTCTTCATAGAAGAATACCAGCCAATGAAAATAGAAGGTATAATGGGAAAGTCCTCTTTCTCTAACCCCCAGTGCAATAATGGGTTCAGGTAAGAAAGACCACAGGATCCCTGGATGAGAAACTGGGGAGCAATAAGATAGTCATGTGGTCTCAAACTACCACCCACAGACTGCTTATTAATTATAACAGTGGAAATATATCTTTACAATGGACAAATCTAGTGAATATCAGTAAACTAAGTGGTCAGACTCTGGCACTCTCTGACAGCTCGGAGCCTCCCACTTGGATGCGACAGAAAGTGCACATCTCCTGTGCAGATATCCTGACAAAAATGCTCAACCTAGATCTAGTCATGAAGAAACAACTGGAAAAATCCAGGGTGTGGGACATGCTATGCGATACCCTAACTGCATTCTTCAAGAAAAGGTGGGGGAGGGATTGAGACAAGGGAATGGCAAACTCTAGCCAGCTCACTGCCTGTTTTGATGAATAATTTCTTATTGGAACTCCAATATGCTAACTCATTATGTATCATCCCTGGGCGTTTCATACTACAACAGTGGAGCTGAACTTTTGTAAGAGACTACATAGCACTCAAAGCCTAATATTCACTAACTGGCTCTTTAAGAAAAGTCTCTGGACCCCTCTTCTAGATTAAAGCCACTAAAAAAGACATAACTAAGTACAGTGTGTGGCCCTGACTGATCCTGGATCAACAAACAAAAAATTAAAAGTCATCTTTAGAGCAACTGGGAGTATTATTAGGAATTGGGATGACTGGACTATATATGAGGGGGACCACCAAAAATTGGAATTATCTTCTGAAGGGTGAGCCCCTTGCAGGACAGTTGGAATTTGTTCCCCTGGATCAAATGGTCAATGGAAGTCTTCATCTGGAAGTTTTGAGAAGGCTGAATCACACTTTGCAGAAGAAACATCCCGAGCTGTGGCAGACAGGCGACTGGTTCTTCCACCACGACAATGCACCTGCCCACACTGTGCTGAGTGTTCAGCAGTCTTTGATCGAAATGGCAATACCCCCATACCCCGCCCTCCCTATTCACCCAATCTCACCCTGACTTTTTTTGTGTGTGTTTCTCTGGATGAAAAAAGTCCTCAAAGGGAAACAGTTTGCTAATGTGGAAAAGGTGAAATAAAAAATGGCAGAAGCACTAAAAGACATCAAAACTGACAAGTGCAAAAGCTGTTTTGAACAATGGAAAAAGCATCTTGATAGGTGTATTGCATCAAATGGAGAGTCTTTGAAGGTGACTGAAGTTTAAACATGTAAGAATACACAATTTTTCATAAATAAATTCTGGGGTCTTGGGGACCCCCCCTCATGTTAGATATTATTCTTTCTGATTTTCTTAGTATTGGTAATGGTATTACGGTCACGCAGGTCACTGTCCTTATTCTTAGAAGATGCATATATAACTGTCTTTATGTCTACAACTTACCTTCAAAGGTTTTCTCCCTTATCCCACGTGACCCCCAAAAGTATGTGTATGCATGTGTGGGGTGGGTGAGGGAGAGGGACAGAAAGCAAATATGGCAAAACATTAACAATGAAACTAGGTGAAGAGTATATGAGTGTTCATTGTACTATTCTGTCACTTTCCTACAGTTTCTAAAACATTTCTAAAATTAAAATTTGAGAGAAAAGTTAACCAGTGTTAGTAAGGGTACATAACACTGCTGGTGGATGTGTAAAATGTTTTTACAATTTTTTACATGGTGAGTTTGGCAGAATTTTTCAAAACTCTGCCTATACTTTGACACAAACATTCAAAACCTAAGTGTTCATTCAAAGGAAATAATCATGTGTTAATGGATGTGCAAAGTCCTTTCTATACAAGGATGTTAGCTGCAACATTTATTTATGGAAGTCAAAACCTAGAAACGAGTATCCAACAATAAGAGACTAGTGAATAAGCTATGGCCACTGGTACAGAGAAAATTACACAGTAGCCTAAAATATGTCAGGGAGAATATTTAATAGCATGGAAAAATGTTCTTGTAGTCTTAAGTAAAAGGTAAGTATATGCACAGTATAAGCATACACAGGTATAGAAAAACACTGGCAAGCTATACAGCAAAATAATAATATTGTAAGCCCTGGGCAAAAGAAATATGGGTGACTTAGCTTTTTATGTTTATTTGTATATTATTAACTTTCTACAATGAAGGTGTGTTACCTTTGTAATCAGGAAAACATGTAAATTAATTTCTTTTTGTCCAAGTCAGTGTTGTTACTGTACATCTAATCCCCTATAGTTTAACGCACTAGTGAGCGAGTAGTGGCTCCCAGAGGCTGAATACTGAGCTCCGAGTGCCCTTGTGATGGGCCTCAGTGACTCTGGAGGGCAGTGGCGAGGCACCAACCTGGCTCTTGGGTGGGAGGACAATCTCATCATAGGGTCCCACAATGGAGCTGGCGAACTTGCTGAAGATGATGGGCTCCTTGGGCACTGGCACGTTCTGTTCTTTGCAGTGGTCCGCATAATTCATGCCCACACATACCACCTTGTCTGGACGTGTGACTGGTGCCAGGAAGGTCACCTCTGATCGTGGCAGGACTGGCAGCTGAGCAGCCAGGGCTCTGCAGAGACCAGAGCAGAAAAGGAGCTGGTTGGGAGTAGGTCAGCAATCCTGGAATAGACTGGGGAGATCCTACAGCAGCTCCCAGTTCTGGGTTTTAAAATATATTTTTTAGATATCTTAACCATCAAGTATGAATGAGTATGAAAATCAAGCCCAGAGATCATCCTTTGATATCAGAACACTGCTGTTGATTTCCTTTCCCCTTTAGGTAGTTCATGTACATGTAAGAGAATTCATAAACACATGAGATACAAATAGGAATAAATGGAAAGCTCTCTCTCTCATCCCTTCTAGTCACCCTGTTCCCTCTTCTCTTCCCTCCCTTTTGTATGCAAAAAATTCAAATTTGAGAGAAAAGTTAACCAGTGTTAGAAAAAGGTACATGATGATAGCACATTATATGCACCTTTTTTTGTAACTTAACATATTCTGTAGATCTTGCCATACCAGTATCCAGAGAGCTTCCTCTTTTTTTCCTTTTCCACTCAGAGTGTCACTCTGTCACCCAGGCAGGAGTGCAGTGGCACGCTTACGGCCACTGCAGTCTCAATCCGCTAGGCTCAGGTGATCCTTCTGCCTCAGCCTTCCAAGTAGCTGGAACTACAGGAGTGTGCCACCATGCCTGGCTAATTTTTTAATTTATTGTAGAGATGAGGTCTTGCCATGTTGCTCAGGTTGGTCTTGAACCCCTGAGCTCAGGCAATCCTCTTGCCTCGGTCTCCCAAAGTGCTGACATTACAGGCATAAGCCACTGCGCCAAGCCTCTTTCTTCTTATGGCTGCATATTACTGCACCATAGTGATATCGCCAATTCCCTAATGGGAGACATGGAAGTTGTTTACAATCTTTGGAGAATATGACAGCATGGGAACATACCGTCAATGATATCATGACCTGTGAAACACTTGTATTTTTGCCAATTTAATAGATGAAAATGACATTTTAAAGTGGTTTTATTGTTCATCAACCCCTTAGATCCAGAGGGATCCTGGCCACAGGGACACCCTCACCTAATCTAGCTCAAAACCAGCAAAGCCTGCAGCAACTCCCTTGGAGAAAACCTCTCTGCAGTCCTCTCTTCTCTAAGAAACTAGGAGTCTAAATCACTCTCCAGCTTCCTAAGATGCCTTTTAGGGTCCCCGGACCCAGACCTGTCAGGCAGACAGGGACTTAAACCCAGGGAAGGCAGTAAGAGGAAGTAACACCAAATGTGTGGCCTTGGGACAGTTAATTACCCTGGCTAGACTTCAGTTTCCCTCACCATAAATTGAGAATGCTGTTGTATTTCTAAGGTTCTTTTCTAAGAGAACAGATGGACAAGGAAGGGTGGGTTATCCTGCACCCTTGCAAAGAGCTACCTATTTGGTGCTATTTCCCAGGACAGAGATGGGGTGGGAAGAGGGAGAGGGGAACCAGTGCAGCTGCTGCAGGGTAATGCCACCCACTGATTTACCTTCTTGCCACTGAGAGGGTGGCCTCTCCCTGCTCGAGGAACTGCAACATTGTCTTGGGAAGCGTGGGGTCAAAAGCATTGAGGTCAATAACCCCTCCACCATTCCCTGTCTCCAAGCCCAGGTGAGGTCCTGCCAGGTGGGGTGCCTGGAATTGCACCAGCCTCATGTCTCTGGAGGGTTGAAAAGGCCACGTCTGAGCCTGCAGCAAAGCCGTAAGCAACCTCCTTCTACCGAAGGCCCGCATCGGAACCTACAAAGAAAAAAGTGGGACCCAAGGGCAGAGGATCCCAGAAACATCATCAGGATCTCGGAAGTTCCTTAAGCAGGAGCCGAAGTTCCTTTCCCCATCATCTGTTCCTGGCACATCACATGGGAATTGGTCAAGATGTGCGAGTTACTTTACCCTGCTATACTTCATAAGGTGAAACATTTAAAGAGTGACTACTTCAAGTCTGGCACTAAGCTAGCCCCAGGGATTTTGTGTACCTTCAACCAGTGTTTTCTGAAAGTTTACACTGCCTAGAACGCTGTGGGCCTGGAGGAAACAATGTAAGTCAGACAAACTCAGCCCTACCATCCTACCTGCAGAGGAGACACATGCTAACAACTGACATAAGATTCAGCTCTCAGGACTAGCGCTGTAGAGATAATCAGGGCCCTGCCCTTGTCTTGAGGAGGTGATGGGAGCTGAGCTGGGCAAAATGAGCAGGACTAGGGATTGGCTAGTGGCAGCCCAGCAAGTGACCATTGGTGAAACTGGCTTCACAGCAGCCATAAGCCTTTTTTTGTGTGTTTGTTTTTTGAGTCAGGGTCTCCCTCTGTCTCCCAGGCCAGAGTGCAGTGGCATGATCACAGCTCATCTCAGTCTTGACCTTCTGGGCTCAGGCGAGCCTTCTGCCTCAGCCTCAGCCTCCCGAGCAGCTGGGACTACAGGTGCATTCCATCACACCAGGCTAAATTTTTTATTTTTTTATGAAGTCACAGTCTTGCTATGTTGCTGAAGCTGGTCTTGAACTCCTGGGTTCAAGCAATCGTTCCACCTTGGCCTCCCAAAGTGCTGGGATTATAGGCATGTGCCACAACACCTGGCCCCCACAAGCCCTTTTAAAAGTGCTAATTTGATCCTGTTACTCTGCTACTTAAAATGTTTTCGGTGCTCACAGCTCACATGATCAAGCCAGAACCCACCTGCCTCTTGGACAGTAATTACTTTGTTTCTTCTGCTAGAGCATAGGCTGCCCAAGAGAAGAGGCTGCAAACACCGGGGCCTAGGCCTGACCCACATTACCCAGACATCTCCTACCTGAGCCCAGGGGCCAAGTCTGTCTCTTTCACTGCCCAGCCCTGTGCCTGGTGCACAGGAGGCTCCTGGCTGCTCTTCATTGCATGAACAAATCACAGAAGCAGAAACTTGACTTTTCACCACTTGGGAAAGCTTAGTGCTTGCCAACCTTTTCTCCTCAAATCATCTAGAAAGTACCAACAGGGCTCAGGTCCCGTATTGAGTCCAAGATCTACTTAAAAATAAACACCATTTTCTTGTTTTGTTCTTAATCTAAGTCTAGCCTCCATTCCTTACCACGTAGTCCCTCCTCTGCATGGTTCCTTGTTTTAAAAAGTAGCCTTTTATGATACAAAATATGGAGGTAGCTCTCTGAGCCTGACTCTTGGTCCTCACCCAGATGATTTAATCTGCCTAGTTCAGCTGAAGACTCATTAGATTTAGGTCACCACTGTCCTGGCCTGCAAGTCTGATCAGAAAATTAAAGGCTTTTTTAGTCTCCTGCTGTCTTACACAAGCACCAACCATATCACTGTCAAAAGGCTGTTCGAGCCAAAGTGCACTCAGACACTCCGCATGCGAAAATAAGTCACTGAATGCCAGGTATTATGCTGAGTGGTCTATTACACTGTCTGACTTAATTATCTTGACAACTGCAAAAAGTAGATACTGTGTG
The DNA here is from genome assembly GCA_027257055.1 of Cephalopachus bancanus. Classification (NCBI taxonomy): domain Eukaryota; kingdom Metazoa; phylum Chordata; class Mammalia; order Primates; family Tarsiidae; genus Cephalopachus; species Cephalopachus bancanus. The sequence continues at coordinate 432,276 of JAPVLO010000543.1, read as the reverse complement.
CCCCATATCACCGATGAAAAAACTAAAGCTTAGAGAAGTTAAGGGATTTGCCCAAAGTTCCAGGGTCATAGAGTTAGGAGGTGAAAGCACTGGAATTTGAATCCAACTCCAGGTGACACTTAAGGCCTCAGTTCAGAAGCTTGTTATGCACACAAGATAATTTAGCTTCAACCCTCTCTCCCCTCACCAAAGGCACTTTAATCCAGAAAGCTGTGGTAAGAAGTAGGGACTTCCAACAGGAGATGCTCTAGAGGCCCCAACTGCCTCAGCCATATCTTTGGAAACTGTGGGCGCTTCCTGGCTCTGGCCTCAGAGACAAGGCTGGTTACCTGCTCTGCAAGATAGCTTCATACCTCACCGATTGTGCCCTTTCCACGTGACAGACACATGCAGGCTCATCCCAACCTTACAATTCAGGTGGGCGCCCCATTTTACAGACGGGGGCACTGAGGCTCAATAAGCTGAAGTCACGTGCCAACGTACCAGTCAGAAAATGGCCCTGGTGCCTCTACAGTAACCACTACGCAGCACAGCCCGACTTCAGTCCAACTCTGCATGAGTCCTTAAGCAAAGCGACAGTGACATGAGGTGGAAACAGCACAGGCAACGCAGGCCTGAGACGTGGGTTTGAATATAGGAGTCCACCCCGCCGTCCACTGGCCTGGAACCTAGGTGTCTCAGTTTCCCTATATGCCCTGCTCTGTCCTCTGCAGTCAGTGGGTGCTCCCTAGTGTCCACCCCGTCCGTGTGGTCGGATGCGGCCGGGGGCTGGGGTCCCGTCCCGCCCTCTGCGGGGGCCCCGCGTCAAAGATACCCTCTCGGCCTGACCCAGACCCAGCCTACCTGGCCGCGGGGGCCGGTCCTGCCGGGCGCCCTGCGCTTAGGGTTAGGGCCCGCGGGGCCGGAGGTCAAGGGCAGCGGGGGCCTGACCGCTGGCACCTGTGACCGCGGGCAGACCCGGGAACTGCAGCTCCGGGAGAAGACCGGAGAGAAGCGGGCGCGTGGTGGTGACGTCACAGGGCGACAGCCAATCGCAGGGCGCCAGATCCTCGCGGGGTGGGCCCAGCGTGGGAGTGTGGGTTGTCTCCGGGCAGTCCTCGTCTGCCTCATCCTTAAGGCCCCGGGCTCCAGTTTTCAGGAGACGCTCATCCCTCCGGGGCGACCCGGTCTTGCGCGAACCTGCGAGCGAGCGCTACCTGAAGCTTTGCCCTAGTCACCTCGCCCGCCTCACTCCAGCCTGAGCCCTGCTTCTGGGCCAGGCACCGGTCTGATTGGTGGGCAAAAGGTGGTTGAGGAGACAAGTCACAGCGTGCTGGTTGACAAAGATTTTTGTCTTCTGATTCTGACATATCATTGAGGAGGGGAGGGATGATTGCACCTGTTTTACTCATGGGGGAAACCTGAGACCAGAGGCCCCAAAGACTTTCTGAAAATATGAACTACAGACTGGAAGAAAATATTTGCAATGCATATATGTGATAAAAGATCTGACCTAGAACATATGAAGGACTCTCAAACGTCAATAGATAAAAATCAAATAATTCATTTTTTTTACCGGACAAAAGATTTGAACAGACACTTCGCCAAAGAAGATATACAGATAGAAAATTAGAACACTAAGACATGCTCAACATCATTATCATTGAGGAAATGGAAATTACAACCACAATGTGACACCATCGCACACTTACTAGAATGGCCAAACAGACTGATTTTTCCAAGTATTGGCAAGAGTGTGGCAGAGCTGGAACTCTCATACACCGTTAGTGGGATTATAAAATAGTACAACCACTTTTGGAAAACATTTGGCAGTTTTTAAAGAAAGTTACACATACGCCTACCATATGATCTAGCCATTTCTTTCCTGGATATTGACGATATTGAATTTTACCTTAGTCTTGTGCTTCTAGAAATAGGGAAGGTTAAGAAATACCTCCACCCTTTGGGTTCCAGCAAAAAACATACGGGAAAGAACCAGTGACTTTCCATATGATTTAGATAAGACTTCCAGATGCTCCTTTGTTTACCCTCAACCAGGCCAGACACTGACCCTCTTAATTTCCACTCTTTGCATCAGCTGATTAGCTGAAGTGCTTGTCCTCACTGATCAATGGGAAGAAAATGCTTGTTAACCAAACTTTGATTCAGAGTCTCTCCTCTGGGCCCCTGAGCTTTAACCCACCCTCAGCTTGAGCCAGCAGACAGCCCTTCTGTGGGTGCCTCCTGAGAAGAGGCTGATGACAGGAGAAGACACACTTGATCTATTGTCTGATCATGACACTCCTGCTCATCCCACTTCCCCATAACAGTTCTTTCTAGCAAAGTTTACTCCTCCCTGCACCAGATAAACCTTTGCCTAACTCCTGAGACATTTCAAGATCGTATGGTCAGAGCGTTTCCCTTTGCAATACTCCTCGCCAGCACCCCTATAACAATCCTTTTGAATAAAGTATCTTTTTAAGAAATCCGGATTTTTTTTTTGTTGACAGTATTTACCAGAGAATAAAAGAATATGCCACACAAAGACTTACGAGCAAATGTTCACAGCAACCTTGTTTGTAATATCCCCAAACTGAAAACAGCCCAATTTTCCATTAACAGGTGAATGAATAAACAAATTGTAGTATATCCACACTAGGAAATATTACTCAGCAACAAAAAGGGACAAATTGTTGACACATGATGTGTATATAGCAAAATAATTATTCTGAGTGAAAAAAGATAAAAAGAGAGTACCTGGGGCCGGGCTCGGTGGCTCAGCCTGTAATCCTAGCACTTTGGGAGGCCGAGGTGAGTGGATTGCCTGAGCCCTCAGGTTCGAGACCTGCCTGGGGCAACTTGGTGAGACCTCATCTCTACAATAAATAAAAAAAATTAGCCGGGGGTGGTAGCGTGCGCCTGTAGTTCCAGCTACTTGGAAGTCTGAGGCGGAAGGTTCGCCGGAGCCCAGCGGGTTGAGGCTGCGGTGGCCGGGAGTGGCCACTGCACTCCAGTCTGGGCGACAGAGTGAGACTCCAACTAAAAAAAAAAAAAAAAAAAGAAAAAAGAAAGAGAGTACCTATGCTCTGATTCCATTTGCATACAGTAACTCTCCTTTATCTATCCTTTTGCAGGATACATTTCAAGGCTCTCGGTGGATGTCTGAAACCATGGATAAGATCAAATCCTACATGTACTATGTTTTTTCCTACATACAGAACTAAGTAAAATTTAGTTAAGATTAAGTTAATCTGGTGCAACACATTGCCAACTACCGGAACATTTTTCTGTTTACCTCTTTTACCCCAAATTTACCACTTTTCCTATCTTTAATAAGCACATATCTCACACTGTGGCCATAATGTCTGCAGTTTGAGGTACAATGGCAAAACTGGCACAAATTTCTTTTTCCTTCTTTGCAATTTCATGGCTAGAAGATTCACTTCTTCCGCAGATCTCGGCAACATCATCATAGGATTTTTTTCTTTCCTTAAGTCAAGGACTTTCACATTTTCACTCAAAGGAAGCACTTCATGACTTCTCTTTGGCTTACCTGAATTGGGGCCATTATGAAGTCAAATAAGGGTGACTTGAACACAAGTACTGAGATACTATGACAATAGAGCTGATCACCCAGCCAGCTCCAAAGTGACTAAGGGGTGGGGGAGACACTGAAAAAAGGGAGGACTCATGTGCCGGGTGGGATGGAGCTGGATGGTGTGAGTTTCCATCATACTACTCAGAATGGCACACACTTTAAACTTATACATTTTTTATTTCTGGAATTTTCCATTTAATATTTTTGAACCACGTTTGACTTTGAGTAACTGAAATTGCAGGAAGCAAAACCACAACTAAGGAGGGACTGCTGTACTCTAGAAAGGTAAATGAATCTTCAGTGACAGAAAACAGACCAGTGGTTGCTTGGAGTGGAGGTGTGGACATCTCCTTCTGGAAACTGCTTGCACTTAGGATCAGAGATGATGGAGAGCTGGGCTGATCCAAGGAATAAAAGAATAGCCAGAGAGGACAGAAAAGGTTCTGACCCCTGCTTTCTCGTGGCGCGGGTCATGCTACCACCACCTCAACGTCCCAGCATAGCCCTGTGGGATGCTTGCTTCTCTCATCTCTCCCTCACTCTAGCTGGTGTCTTACATGTTTCACAGAGAAAACTGAAGCCTTCACTTGAGAATGCCCTCAACTTCCCACTCCTAAGCCTCCAGATCCTCCACACCTGCACCTGCTGTGTGCCTGCCCTCCTGATAGAAAGTGTCCCCCACCCCAGGCCTCAAGTCCTGCTCAGGAGACGCTGTACCCCAGTTACCTCACACTGGAGATTTCCCCCTTTTTTCCCTTGAGCAGGGCTCTGCCTCTCCACCAGGCCTTCCCCCCACATGCTCATATCTCTCCATCGTAAAAAACAGAAAACAAAGACAAGCACAGCCCCATCTCCCTCCAGCTGCCCCTCACGCCTCTCACCAACCTTCCTGGCAAAGTCCCTTGCATGAGCTTGCCACGTGACTCTTAATTTCCTTGGTTATCTCTCATTCCTCATACTTCTCTCATTTGACTTTTGCCCCCGTTTTCCAGTGAAACGAGTCTTATTTAAGTCACGGATGACTTCTATGGTGTTAAGGCCAAAGGACACTACGAATATTCACCTCTCAATAATACTGGCCTCCCTTGGCCGGTTCCTCTTGCTTTATTTTTAATTTTAATTTTAATTTTTTTTGAGTTGGAGTCTCACTCTGTCACCCAGACTGGAGTGCAGTAGCCGCACCCGGCTACCGCAGCCTCGACCCGCTGGGCTCTGGTGATCCTTCTGCCTCAGCCTTCCGAGTAGCCGGAATTACAGGCATGTGCTACCACGCCCGGCTGATTTTTTGGTTTATTGTAGAGATGAGCTCTCGCTGCCCAGACGGGTCTTGAACTCACGGGCTCAGGCAATCCACTCACCTCAGCCTCCCAAAGGCGCAGGATTACAAGGCTGAGCCACCGAGCCCGGCTCATTTTGACTTTTTGTTGTAGAGATGAGGTCTTGTCAAGTTGCCCAGGTGGGTCCCGATCCTCTTGCTTTAAACAACCCCTTCCTGTGGCTTCTGCAACAGAGTTGATAAATTGCCCTCCAGTATCCCTTCCCCTTCTCTTTCTTCGCCATAAAGCACCATTTATTAGTTAGATACATGCCTGAAATACAGACTTGTTTCTCAGCCACCCTTGCAGCTACCTAGTACAGAGTACCTGGGGGCCGGGCTCGGTGGCTCAGCCTGTAATCCTAGCACTTTGGGAGGCCGAGGTGAGTGGATTGCCTGAGCCCGCAGGTTCGAGACCCGCCTGGGCAACTTGGTGAGACCTCATCTCTATAATAAATAAAAAAATTAGCCGTGGGTGGTAGCGCGCGCCTGTAGTTACAGCTACTTGGAAGGCTGAGGCGGAAGGTTCGCCGGAGCCCAGCAGGTCGAGGCTGCGGTGGCCGGGAGTGGCCACTGCACTCCAATTTGGCCATGGCACTGAGTCTGGTTAATAAGCTCTAAACAGAACAGTTTGGGAGTTAAAGGAATTATTATTATTTTTAGACATAAGGGGGACAGCAAGACTGTGACTCACAGGCATCCTGCGAAGCAGGCAGGTCACCTTAGGGGCAATCTTTACCTGCTCAAAAATTCATCTCACATTAGCAGTGAGGGTTCAGGCATGACCCTGAATCATTACTTTCCTTACTCATTAGTTTAAGACATAAAGGAATTATTTTAAAACAATCAGCAGGCTCTTCTTTACTCTCCCTCCTTCCTGCTGACTGGAATGTGAGTGTGATGGCTGGAGCATGAGCACCATATTGAACCTTGAGGTGACATGCTAAAGATGCCAGGAATTAGAGCCCTGATGATTGTTGAGCTGCCAGACAAACTCTGTACAATGCTTTTGTGGTATTTTATGCGATAGAGAAAAAAAATCTATCTTTGTTAAAGCTACTGTTATTTTGGATCCCTGCTACTTGCAGCCAAACATTTTCTGAGCTAAGTGTTCTATCATACAACATTACCTTGAATTTCCCTTCTCTATCTTGGTCTTTTTTTTCAGACTCCCTTCCTCCTCCATCCAACCTGAAAATGGGATCTCTCAAGGCATGATTTTTATATCTCTTTTCACTCAATAGAATCTCCCAAGCAGTATTTTTCATGCTTGATGGGTTTAATGATCTCCTACGGAAAGATGCACATGTATATCTTTCCATAAGCCCAAATGTTTATTGGACTTCTCCCTTTTGATGTCTCAAGGGCACCATAAACTTGACATGGCTAAGACTGAGCTTATGATATTTCCACATCAAATATGGTCCTCTTCTCTACATCATAGGATGGTGTGATTGTGTGTCCAGCTGGGCAGCTGCCAAACCAGAGTTCAGCCTTTTCTCTTCCCTCACTCTCACTCCACTTCCAACTTCTCATCATGTCCTGGCAACTTTGCCTCCCCAAATCTTCTGAATCATTAGCCCTCCCATTGTCCCAGGCCAGGACACCATTATATTCTGGCTGGATGCACTCTGGCCTCTGTGATGATTTTAGAACATGTCCATGCATTCTTTGACACTCCGTCTCCCGTCAGTAGGTGGTGTCTAAACTTCCATTCCCTTTATTGTGGACTGCCCTTAGCAATTTACTCCTATTGAATAGAGTGTGATGGAATGACCCTGCATCACTTCCAAGCCTGATGCATTCATTAGCTTGGGTTGTCACAAGTACCACAGACTGGGGGGGGGGGCTTAAACAACAGAAATGTATTTTCTCACAGTTCAGAAAGACAGAAGTGCAAGGTTGTGGTTTCAGTAGGTTGGTTTCTTCTGAGACCTCTCTCCTTGGTTTGTGGATGGCTGTCCTTTTGCTGTCTTTTGCATGGTTGTCTCTTCGTGCACACGTGCCACTGTATGTCTTTGCATGCGTCCTAATCTCCTCTTCTTATGAGGACACTGGTCAGACTGGATTAGGGCCTACTCTAATGGCCTCATTTTAACTTAATTACCTCTTTAAAGACCCTATCTCAAAATACAGTCACATTCGAGGTACCGGGGGTTAGGACTTCAACATATGAGTTTTGGGGGGGCCAAGATTCAGCCCATAACAGCTAGGTAACAGGAGGTGATACAACTATTTCCTGGCTCTCTTGGAACAGTGTATCCATCTGGGCCCAGTCAGGAGAGAGAAATCAGACCGTAATTGGGCCAGAATAAGGAAGTACTGCCCCACATCAGCGGATTGGAATCACGAGAGACTGGCTAGGAGGAGGTGAAGAGAACACTAAAGGATAAATAAGTACCAGATATAAGGAGCAACCAAAGCCTTGAGATCCGAGGAAGCACCAAGGATGAAGCCCCCACGGTGAGATCCAGGCCCTGCTGGAGACGGCAGAGAAGACACTGCCCTGTTGCACTGGTGCAGCTCACTGGAGCCTGCCCTCTGGGACTCACTGGATATCCGCCCTCTGGGGTCCTGGGAACGCTCTTCATGCCCTCTGGGGTACTGGGAACGCTCTTCATGGAGACGGTTTTACTGGAGGCACTCTGCTATAAACCTGCCTGACGGAGGCGGTGCCAAGGGAGGCTTCCGGCACCAGGCGCTGTGAGAGCTGAGCACTGAGGAGGCCGAACATACTGCAGGAGGCGGACACCAGCGAGGCCAAGCATGCTGCAGGAGGTGGAGGCAGGCACCGGGGAGCCTGAGCATGCTGCGGGAGGCAGGCACCAGGACGCTGAGCGTCCTGCAGGAGGCAGGCACCAGGGAGGATGCGTGGAATGCTGGAGCCCGCCTAGTGAGAACACCAAAACCAGGACACGAAATCCTTCCCCGTGAATCACACTTGAGGTTTTGCTTCCTCAGTTAACTGGCCCTAGCGAACATGCCGGGAAACCATAGGTATGGATTGAGGGAGGAGCAGCAGCACAACCGGATTTGAGGGGCAAAGAAACCCGACTCCACACCCCCCCAGCTTAGCCGAACTTCCCCCTGAGAGAGGAGAAAGGAAGAAATCGGACAGGCAGACAGATTAGGATGGGCCCCTGTAAAAACTTCTGCTGCCAGCCCCACGAACTAGAGTGAGAACACCTACCTCCAGTGCCGTAGACTGCCCCTTTTACGCGCTTCTTCTTGATTGGCCCTTTTCAACCCTCTCCTGATTGGTGCATTTCAATTTCACACCATGGTGTCTTTCTCGGATTGGTTCTACCACCAACCAATCAGCACACTCTCAAGACCGTATACATCCCTGACTGCAGCGACATTGGTGGCAACCCTGTGTCGCATTCCCTCCTGCTGCTGTGTGCTTTTTCTTTCTTCTAGTAAATTCCTACTTACTCACTCTTCGGTGTTCCCCCTCATTGTTCCTGGGTGTGAGACAAGAACCTGGAATTGCTGAACTAGAATAGGTGCTGAACTAGAAGAGCTGGACCTACCAAGCTGAGAGAGCTTCAACACTCTTGGCCTGCCGGCCCATTGAACTGGCAAAGCTAAGGACACTCTTCAGAGGCTGACTCACCGGCCTACTGAACCGGCAGTTTCTCAGGGCTCGGCCCACCGATCCCCAAAATAAGAGAGGTGTAACACTCCTCGGGGGCTCTGCAGCTGTTGGCATCCCCAAGTTCTTGCACGCCACTATATTCCCCTGCCACTGTGTTTCCCAATCCGGATGCCGTCGTGTTCCCGGCCACCGTGTGGATCCTGGGCTGGCAGTGCAGCGTTGGAAACTGCAACATCCCTTGGGGACCCAGTTCGCCAACTCACGGGACAAAAAAACTGCAACACCCCCACCCGTGCTCAGTCTCTTACCCACCATTTCCATTTGATGACAGATCTCTGCCGTGTATGTTCAGCTTGTGCCCAGTGGCTGTGACAACACCCAGATGGTCTTAGGAAGTTTGCACCAGCGTCACCTGACGGCCCATGGTTAGGTGTCCAGTCTCTACCAAAGCCCAACAGCAAGCCAGAAGCCGTTTCCCAAAAGGAGAGTCATTACCTGCAGGAGAGAGTATAGACGTACTCCAAAATCCTATGTCCTCCTCCAAAGTTCTTGCAGAATCCCGGAGCCCATCTTAGTGGCCATGACATTGGGTGTAAGTTTACACTCTTTTGTATGACTTAATTTATTAATGTTTTGTCTCCAAGAAATTATGGGCTCTACCAGGGAAGGACCTGCAAATATTGTTATTGTATCCCCAATCCCTGGCGTAGCACTGGGTGCACAAGTTATTTTTGTGTATGCTTTTTGTTTTAATGTGTGAATGAATGAAACAATGGGAAGTCAATGGGGGACAGAGACTAGGGTGGGGTGGATGGGGGCTTGAGTGATGACGAACCTCCCCCACCAGTGTCTTGTTGCTTTTTCCACCTACAAGAGGCAGGGAAAGGGAAAGACTTGGCGGCTGGGAGGCGGGGGATGGGAGGAGACTAGTGATTCCTGTCTTCTGGGCCCATTTGCTCTGCCCAAGACCAGCTTCTACTTGGAAAGTTTTCTGCTGGGAAAGTTTGTCAACAAAGTAAGGAACTTGAGGATTTCACAATCCTGGTTGGCTGTGAGGGACTGGCTGATGGCCTAATCCTTAGGGCCTTATTTTTAGTTTCGGGATGTTTTACTGTATTTGGTGATTTTTCAAAACTGGGAAGGAGTGCTGCCTGGCTTCACTTGCTGCGCTCCTGGTTTGGAACATGGCCAGAAGGGATGGGAGAGAAAAGTGGGTTGAGGAGGAATAGGGTTGGCATGGGGGTGGGCACATGAGGGTGGGTGTCCAGGCTGAGCCCCACTACAGTGCAGGCCAAAGGAGATGTTTCAAAGATACTTTGACCCTGGTCTAGGCCTAGAGCTGGCCCCACCCTGGGAACCTTGCCTGGGTCTCCTGATCTACTGTAGTGGTCTCTCTCCCTGTGACCTTTACTTCTGCAGCATTTATGTGTGCCAGCCATTCTGACAGTCCTGGGGACCGAGGGCTGAACGCCCTGGCTTCTGTGTGCAAAGTGTCCACCCTCTGGCAGGGGAGACAACACTGGGCATGTTGGCCTCTGCCCTTCTTCCTTTAGGACCCATTGGACTTTGGAAAGCACATGCATGATCTTGACATTAGGGCCCGTAGCAGTCAGTAATTTTTCAATTAAAAGTGCTGAACATTCAATTCCAGCTGGCTTAAAGGGTGAGATGGGTGGGGATACATTTAGTGGCTCAAATGCCCAGAAATTGGGAGGGGGTTGCTTAAGGTGCAGTTTGAAGGAACCCTCAGATCTTGTTCTTTCTCTCTGCTTCCCTCAGTCAGGACTTCCTCATGGGCTTCATGTTCATGGTTCCTCGCAGTGACAGGATGGTTGCAGCAGCTCCAGTCCTCACTTCCTCAGCTTCAGAGAGTGAGGAGGAGGGAGTATCTTTTCCCAGCATTCCCAGAAAAGGCCTCCTGGGGCCTCATTGGCTGTAATCAGGCCATGTGCCCGCCCCAACCAATCATCATAACCTCAGAATGGCAATGTACCAGTTGGCTTAGGCTTGGCCTTATTCTTCTCCCTTGGGCTTCGTGGGTGGAGAGCGAAGGAGCGATCCCCAGGTGAGACTTGGGAGGCTGCTGTCAGAAGAAGGAAGAGGCTGAGAAGGCAGAAGACTGGTGCCCAAGCAGGCAACCTTTCTCATTTCCCTCATGGTGCCTGAGGACATCAGTGAGAGAGACGTTCCCAAATGCCTTTTACTAAAGGAAAATGGGGGAGCCATCCCAGGCAGAGGGGTGGGGTAGACATAGCTCCTGCATCCGCAGGGAGGTTTGCTTATGCTCAACATTGGCTGAGGGAGCTGACCAGAAGAGATTCTGTGAACAGGTCAAAGTAGAGGAGCAAAGGCAGGTATGACTGGGGCCGGTAAGTTAGAGGGGAGCTGGGTCTCCTGCTTGAGGAACAGACAGAACAGAAAAGCACACTGCAGTTGGCAGGGAGCCCGGTGCTAAGACTGATGGTCCTCAGTGGTCAGGCAGCAGTCAGGGGAGTTTTGTGATTGGAAGGTCCACTGACTGGTGCTGCCACTGCTGCACTCAAGTGTCACTCAGGAGGATCCTGACTCCCTCTCAGAGCCATAAGAGGCCCACTCCCAGGATACTGCCCCTTTTCCAGGGCCTCTCAGCTCTGACCAAGGACTGACTAGATACCGGTCTTCCCCTTCAAGATATATGAGATGTTCTCAAGTGAGTGGTGGGAGTGGGGTGGAGGAGAGTTTCTTCCAGATGCCCTTGACTTGGCCCCACTCAGACATGGGGTTACTCTTGGCCATGCTGACTCTGGCACCAGCCCACATGCCCTCCTTTCTTGTAGGACTGGGCTTCACCCAGCCCCCGCTCTCTTTCCCAGTCTCTGATCCCTGCAAAGCTCACTGTGCAGGCAGCTGGACTCTGCACACTTCCTTTACAACCATCTGGCTCAAACAAAGTCCAGGTAATTAGAGCTGGCTCATGTGTGACCAGCTGTTCCGTCTGTAGGGACAACTAGCCTTTGATACTCCCCTAACTTAAGGCCCTGGGGCCCAGGTGAGCGGGCAGGAGGGGGAGAGCCCAGTGCCTGCTCTGGGCTAGCAGTGATACCCATGGATTTGGGGTGCTTGTCTGGGATGGAGAATGTTGATGAGAGCAATGAAAAGAACAGGAAACCACTTCCAGGATAGCAGAACTGGGTCCAGGAGGACCTCAATGGGAGGCATCAAAGTCTTGCTCACTCAGCAGACTGGAATGTGTCCCATGGGGGAGGCAGGGCAGGTAAAGTAGAAAGGCTCCCAGCAATCTAAACATACCACAGATAACTCACGCACTAAGGAAGGCTCCCCCCATCCCCGACTCTGAGCCTGTTTACTCATGTTTCATTCACAGTTCTACGGGGAAGTTAAAGTCCTCCAAATCGTCCCCAGCAAGCATAGGCTCCCCCCCCACCTGTGCCCCATGGCAACTTCCCTCAAAGCCTGAATCACCACCTGGGACTTTGCTGGTTGCTTTCTGGTGTCCCCACAAGATTTGAAATTCCTGATGGCTGAGACTGTGACTTATTCACTGTGGTCTCCTCACAGGATGGGTTCATGCTTTAATACATGTAGACTGGAGCAGGGAAGGGGATTAATGTAGTGTATCACCTGATGTGAAGAAGGCAAAAGCCCCCTCCCCCCAAAGCAGACACGCCAAAATAAGATGCTCCCGAGGGCAAAGAGCTCTGCAAGAAGCATATGTGCAATGATTAGATGTTCTGAAGCCTCTAAGGCGGCCACAAACTTGTAGGAGGACTGGATATTCTTCAGGGCTCCGTGTCACTGAGCAGAGGTTGGAGACATGAGAGTCCTGAGAGTTGCAAAAAGATCTCCACTCCTGGGGAGTGGAGGGTGGGGCATGACTGTTTCAAAGTCTGGTTGTCTGAGAATCGTACCCTCTCTCGGCTGTTTGAAACCTGCTCTGTAGCACAGCTCCATCCGTCGGGGTCCCTGACAGGCTGCTGCCTCCTTCCAGCCTCTTGGGCCTGACAGGGGCCTGTGAAGAGTGCGAGTGGGACGCTCAAGCTATGTCTTCAGGTTTTGGCGAAGCCCCACACGTTGCGTGTGTGAGGAGTTCTGTGTGCCCTAGTTAGGAGGACACCGTGATGCCCCTGTCCCCAGCACCCAGCTCGGGGCACTCTTGTGGAATTGTTTGCTGATGAATTCTGGTTGGGGGGGGGACGAACCATGTGAAACATGGGGCAGAAATACGAAAACAGCTTTGGAGCACTGAAGGAAATGACCGAGGGAGTAGCTTCCCTTCCCAGGAGCTTCCTCTGGTACCCAAAGGCCAGAAAGAGGTGTGTGGAGCCGTCGCCCCCTGGTGATCAGTAGGGGACACACACCACTTGGAACCTCAGCCCTCCTTGGTCTCCAGTAAAATCTCACATGGAGAGGAGGAGCCGGGAGTCTTCTAAGTGGGACCGCCATTTCTCTGGAAAGTGCCACAGATCACAATGGGGAAGAGTGTGGGTGTGTTAGCCCATGTCTCTGGACCCCATTTTTAAAATTTGGTGCTATCAGGTGACAAGGGGCCTCCCTTGTGAGGGTGAATGAGACAGGCCGGGTCCACAGGGTGCTGGCACTCACTCTGGGCCCTCTTTCCTCTGTGGCACGTCAGCTAGACCATGCAGTGAGAGTGAGTGGCCTGCTGTGGCCCGATGGCATAGACTGCCCCTCCTTAGCCAGCTGGTCCCCAGATGGCCTTTGGGGTTACCAGTGAAACTGGGGGCCAGCACAGATTCATTTCCAAGACCCAGAAGCTCCTGAAATGTCTGTCTTTTCTCCAGTGGCTTGCCGGTGTGAGTTACCCTTCCATAGAAAGGGGAACAACATGAAAACTTCAGTGGCTAGGAAGGGGGGAAGGTTGTGTGTATTCAGAGGCTGGTAAATTTGCATAATGAATCATCATAATAGCCCCATTACGGGATTTTTTGCTTATTTTCCAGATAAGGGAAACTGAGGCTCAGCAAGGTAAACTGACATGCTGAAGATGACACAGGAAGTTCCAGAATGGAACCATGGGTCCTATGCCCTAGATGTCACAAGGCCTTAGAGGCATGGCTTGTGCCAACGAGTTATCAGGGATGTGTATCGGGGACAGACACAGCTCTTCTCTGCCCCCAGAAGAGGGTGGAAGGGAGGAGGAGGACCCCCACCACCCTGGGCAGCCCTCCTCCCCTTCTGGTTGTCTTCTGTGTTGATAACTGGCTGGGCGTGGCATAATCCTGGTACCCAGAGCTGACTGGAACAGTCCTGGCACCTGTTCCAAGGGCAACCAATCCATCAGCTGGCAAGAGGAGTGGCAGAAGGAAGGCCATGCCCACAAGGAACGGCAGTCTTCAGACCAACTGGTTCCTCTGGGGGCAATGGGAGTGTGCCCTTCAGAGAGGAGTGTCTGACAGCAGAAGACACTGGACATGGCAGAGAAGCAGCCAAGTGTCACAGAAGCAGTGCTTGGAGCAGGAAATGATCCGCTCCCCCACACTAGGCCACAAGATGGCCCAGCCCCATTGCTAGAGCCAGATTGGTACCTCAGCATCCTGTGCTCATGTAAGCCTGGTTCTGTAATACAGGCTTTTTTCTTGTGCCTCTTTTACAGGTGAGGTAACTGAGGCACAGAGACATTGTGTAACTTGCGCAGGGTCATACAGCCAGTGAATGGTGAACTGAGGTTTGAGTTCTGGCAGATTGGCTCCAGGGCCTCTTCCCTCAGTGACTGTCACAAGGGCATGGTGGTGGTAGGGGGCTGCTGGGTGCCCTGTGTGCTTAAGGTGACTCAGGGTCCTCTGGGATGACCTCACAGTCCATATTCCATATCGCACTCATCTCTTTTCTGCCCAGCGGGGCCACTTGCAAGGTATCAAGCACACCTGTCATCTTCCTGCCCCTGGGCATCTATCCAACCTGCCCACCGTCTTCGCCCCTGCTTTCCTAGGCAGAAATGGGTCCTGTCTTCTCTGTAGTCTACTTACCATGTTTAAATGAGTTATGATATAGCCTGTGTTCTATTGTAGTCATTGGTGACGTTCCATCATTCTGAATAGGCCTCCCCCACCCCTAGTCCCCGCCACTCCACTTTCTACAAAAAGAGCACATGTTTTGGGTCAGCCTGAGATGTCTGAGTCCCTCTTCTGCCATTCAGCCAAAGTACCCTTTACCTACAGGCAATGATGTCTGTTGACTAGTGCCTGACTTGAAAGGCAAAGCTCCCAACATGTTACAATTGTGTATGACGTTTACTGTGGAGACCCTTTATCAACTTAAGGAAGTTCTCTTCGATTCCCAATTTTTATCATAAATGAACATGGAAGTTCTTGATGCTTTTTCTGTATCAAGTTGATCATAAGGTTTTTTTCATTTAATTTATTGTGTTAGTATCTACTTCTATGCCAAAACCACTCTGAAATGTAGTGGCTTCAAACAACGACATTTATTTTCTCATCAAGCTTCAGTTGGGGCATGGTTCAGGGGGGATAGTCTATCTCTACTTGTGCAACACGATCTGGGACGGCTCAAAGCTGGGGGACTGGAATCATCTGAAGCCTCACTCATTCATTTGCTTGATTGTTGATGCTGCTGGCTGCAAGCTGGGACATCAGTTGGGACTATTGGCAGGAACACTTGCATGTGGCCTCTCCATGTGGCCTGGGCTTCTTCACAATATGGTGACTGGGTTCCAAAGGGCAAGTGTCCCAAGAGAGAACCAGGCAGAAGCCATATTGCCTTTGATGACCCAGCCTCAGAAGTCAAGCTGTGTCACTTCTGTCATGTTCTGTTCATCAAGATGGTCACACAAAGTCCTACTGAATTTCAAGGGTAGGGGAACTCAACTCCATCTGTTGATGAGGGAGTGGTGAGGTCTGAAAGAGCAGTGGGGCTAGAAATATTGTTGTGGTTAGTTTTGAAATTATACCGATCAATTTTCAGTATTATTTATTTTTTTGCAAGTAGCATTGCATTTCTTTACAATTCTACCTTAATGAAGGCTAAAGTTAATAAGTATCTTCTTCCTCCTTCCGAATAAGGAATTCCCCCCGCTCCTAACTTAAACATTACTGATGCCATGTATTTTAATTTTTTTCTTGAATTTTTGTTTGTAAATTTTTTCTAATAAAAAAAACCCACAAGGAGCCGAGCTCAGTGGCTCAGCCTGTAATCCCAGCGCTTTGGGAGGCTGAGGTGAGTGGATTGCCTGAACCCGCGGGTTTGAGACCCATCTGAGCAACTTGACGAGACCTCATCTCTACAATAAATCAAAAAATTAGCCAGGCGTGGTAGTGCGCGCCTGTAGTTCCAGCTACTCGGAAGGCTGAGGCGAAAGGATTGCCGGAGCCCAGCAGGTCGAGGCTGCGGTGGCTGGGAGCGGCCACAGCACTCCAGTCTGGGCTACAGAGTGAGACTCCAACCAAAAATAAACAAGCAAACAAACAAACAAACAAAAAACCACAAGGCATTATTCTTCCTATTTTATCAGAGTTTATTTAGGCTTAATAGTAATTGTTATCTCTGTTCTTCACTCTTATTTAATCTCAGCCCTTTGAGCTGGGAGGTCTCCTTGCTGCCACATGAAATAAATCCCTTGGACTCTTCTCTAATGAGTATCTATTGGTAGAAAACCCTTTCAAATTATTTTTGAATTCTAGGTTGGCAGTTATTCTCTCTCAACAAATTGAAGATACTACTCCACCATCTTTTATTATCGTTACTGATGTCAGCTGTCAGTCTGTTGCTTTCTCTCTGGCTGCCTTTGTGATCTTTGTCTTTGGTGTTCTGCAGTTTCACTATAACATGTCTAGGTGAGGATTTCCTTTTCTCTAGCCCACTTGGGACTTGTTGGAATTTCTTAAATCTGTGAATTGATGAATTGGGGAGCTCTCTTGTCTTCCCCCCAGGCTCTTCTTAGTCTTCCCTGGCATAATCCTCACAGAGTTCTAACTTTTTAAAAATAAACACCAGGAAAGGAAAATGTGTCAGGTAAATTCTGCTTCCTTCTGCTCTGTGATCCTCACCCTCCAGCCAAGGGTACACCCAGAATGACTTCCTGAAACTAGGAAGGAAAAAACGTGGGGATGAAATACATGTGGAGCCTCAAGAAGTCACCCTACCCCATGTGGTTTATGAATAGGCTCCAGGGCTGGAGCATCTTGTAAAGGCTCCCAACAGCTGACTGTGTTCACATCTTCCCAACTTAGCCTTGGTGAGGCCATATTTGGAACCTGAGAATTTCAGGTGTGTTCCCTCCCCCCCACAAAGCCAGCCCTCAAGCATTTACCAGCATAGCACTGGACAGGAGCTGTGGCAAATAGCACCAGGCATGGGGGGGGGGTTGGACTGAAGTTCAGAGTTGGGATAAAGCCAATGGGAGTCACTCTCCTTTGTCAAGTTTATTTTATTAAAATATACAGGACTGAACATTGGTGGGTGCTGAGAACAGGAACCACCCTCCCAGGCTGTGGTCAAGGGAGATGCTTCTGCCATGCAGACATGCGGCCAGTCTGTATCCCAGTGTGGGAGACAGACCCCTCCTGGTTGGACGTGCAGCCAGTCTGGCCCCAGAGCCAAGGGGAGCAGAGGCATGATGGTGACCCTCTCCCATGGCCTTGGCCCCTTAGAAGCAGAGCAACACCAGCTGGGAGGGCTGGGCTAGGAGTGAGGAGATGGGGGAGATCCCTGAGCCAGGGAAAGCTGATGCCCTCCTGGAGGAAGGGAGAGGCCCCTTCCAGTCAGACTGGAGATGGGTGTCAGTGCAGTTCTGGAGCAGAGGCCCACTTGTGTGTGAATGCTGAGGGGTCCCCACAGCCTCCACCATCCCCTTTCTTTAGAGGGACCCGCTCAACCTGGATTAGCCTCCTGAGGGCACCCAGGGACTCCTGGGGCCAGGTCTGAACCAAGTTGGGGTGGCCACCGATGGAATGTATCATGTGGGAATGTTCCTGGAAGGGACCATGCTGCCTGGGACCGGGGTCCTTCTCGGCGAGGCCTGGGCAGGTGGGAGCAGCATCTCTCTCTTCTCCTGGGGGTTTCTGTTGACCTGCCACTCAGCCACAGGTCCCTCAGCCCTCACTGGTGGCTCCAGCTTCAGGCTGATATCGACCTCCAACCCCAGAGCAGGGCCTAGCCAGTCCTTGGGGTTTGTGCTTTTGAATGTTGGCGAGCTGGGCTGGGCTTTGTGTCCCCACTGATCTGAGGCTCAGAACATACCCCCCAGGCTGCTTCCCAGGACCACCCATAGTGGGGCTCCAGGGATCCAGGCCTCAGCCCACCAGGAAGGCCTTGCCTCTGAAAAGCAGAGTGTGCTTGGCTCACCTAATGGGCTGCAGCCTGAGCTACTGGGGGTGCTTGTGCTTTTTGTACAGAGTTGGGGTGAACCTGGACAGAAAGATGGCCACACTGCTTCAGTAGAGGGAACACAGCTAAGCTGTTGAGCCAAGGGAGACAGGGAGACAGGGTAGAAAGGAGACAGGCCTCTCCAAGCACTGTCCCTGGGCTCCCGGGCTGCCATTCCCTGAGCCATGTGACTACCCAGGACCTAGGAGGGCCTTGGGAAGAACAGTCTGGCGCTAATTGGCATGGACAGCACCACCTCCTACACTCCCTCTAAGCCAGGACTGGGGCAAGAAAAGGCTTCCCTATCCCACAGAATTGGCATACAGTCCGGCAGATTCTCCATCAAGAAACTCAAACCTCAAGCTTGAAAGGCCTCTCTTTCTGGGATGAAGAGAGAATGGACACCAACAGCCCCTCACCACTCAAGCTTGCCCCGCGGTGGATGGCCTGGAACAGGCCGCTGTCCCAGGTCAGTGGAGTGGCAGGAGTCCTGGACCCCAGGGAAACTTCTCCAGAAAGTAGCAGGCTGGGCCTTCCTCACCACCTCTTTCCTAGTCAGAACTCCCCTGACTCTGACTGGTCCCTGCAGTAAGGTACTTTCTGGGAGTGTAGGTAGTGGGCAAGGAGTGGCTGTGGGGAGGGCCAGACAAGTCCTGTAGCTAGCCCACCAGGTGGCAGGAAAGCGGGCTGAAGGAAGGAGGGGTGAGGTGGGCTCACACAGGAGGGGTCTTTGCTTGGTAGTTGGGTCCTCCCCTGCAGGGATGCTTGAGCCTCTTCCTGGTGACATCCAGCAGCCATGGTCTACAGACCTGCTCTTTCGGCTGCTCACCGAGGCAGCCTCGCGTGCTGGCCTGGGCTGTACGGCTCTCACCACCTGGACTTGACTCCCAGCCAGACTCAGCCCCTCCTTGAACTCTGTCCCCCTCTGCTAGCCCAGAGGAATGTGTGTGTGTGTGTGTGTGTGTGTGTGTGTGTGTGTGTCTGGAGCAAACAGTTCACTTTTGCAAATATATTTTTAAAAAGTTTTTCATGGAGGCTGCTCCTGGCAGGATTGAAGTTTCTTGGGGGTGGAGGCAGCAATGCCCCCAGCCCCCTGCCCACATGCTTTAGATGACATTCTCAAACAGCTGCATGGAGCTCATGATGTTCTCATCCTGCATGGAGATATTAGGAGGAGAGGCCTGTCAGGTGCTGGGTGGGTGGGGGTGGGGGGCGGGGGAGTGGTCTCAAATCTGACACGCCCTTGGGCAGATGCCTGTCAGGAACTTGGGGTCTGCAGTGACTGCTCTGTCCCAGTGGGTGGATGGGGAAGCTGCAGAGCAAAGGGGCTAAGTGACTGGTCAGAGGCAGCCGGTCTTCACCCCACAGCCTGACTGCATCCCATCTGGTGGCTCACTGATGGATGAGACCTCCCTGGCTGCACAACCACTGGAGGCTGGGGCTAAGAGAGGCTGCTCTGGGAGTGAGACAGAGGTGAGGCCCATGGAGCCCCAGCATCCTGCCCCCCAAGGGGGCTTGAAAGAGGAGGGCCAGCAGTAACCCTCGGGAGGCTCTGGGTGCTTTTCTCCCAGAGTAACCCTTCCTGGGGGGCACAGGGGCTCACCACCTCCTGCTGGCCCCACATCTGCCCCCTCTGACTTGAGGCACTACAAGGGCAGCGCTGAGGGAAGGTCTTCCTGAGTGGACTGTGAGCTGGCAGGAGTGGGTGGAGGTGTAGAGGGCATGGCCTGAGACAAAAGAGTCAGAGTAGAGCTTGGTGCCTCTTCTGATACAGCTGCCCAGTTGGTGGAGAGGGGCCGAGGACATCCGTGGTGTCCTCCCTGGGCCAGCAGGGGCAGGACTGGGCATTTGGGGGATATGGGCGGTATTAGCCAACCCCATTTACATAGAGTCTGCTGGACTCTGGACCAGCCTTCCATGCAACTTACCTTCTGACAGGTCTCCAGGAACTCATCAATGGTCACCACCCCATCCTGGTTCCGGTCCATTTTCTGCAACCCAAGCCATGCCCAAGGTGAGTCTGTGCCCCCACTAGGGACAGTCCCTGCTCCCGGCCTGAGGACACAGCAGTGGACGGAGGGGCGGATGGGCTTCCTCCACCCTGACTTGTCCCCTCTGCCCCTACCTGCATCTGGGCCACATAAAGTGCCCTCTCTAGCCACCTCCCATCCCAACTCTCTCTCCAGTCTGCCCCTTTCAGCCACTTTCCTGAGCATACCTGAGCTTATGCTTCCCAGAATTTGTCCCCACACTCATCTGTCCCCCTCACCTCCCTGACATGCAGCCAGGGCAGGTAGAGCAACCGAGTCACAGGATGGCCACATGTCTAGAGGGCCCCTGGCAAGGGGGAGGTGGAGCTTCAGCCCTTCTACCTCCCACAAGCACAGGTCAAAGGTCACCCAACCCCGTTCCTCTTGCAGTGACCCCTGGAGGACCCGGGAAGCTCTTGGGAGGCACCGGAACACTGGCAAGGGGGTCAGCTGCATTGGAATCATGAGTCCCAGCCTCCCTGAGATGAGGTTCAGCGGAGCCAGCCTCATTTCTCAGGGGATTCTGACAACCAGCCAAGTTGGAGAGGTGAGTTTAACCTCCTCATGGGGAGCAGGAAGGCTCAGAGAGGGCAAGTGGCCCAGGGTTGCCAAGAGCAAGAGTCCCTTCCCCTGCCAGGCTCCCCTTCCCACGGGGGTGGGGTTCACTCACCTGGGTGGAACTTACTCACCTGGAAGAACCTTTCCACGTGCTCCATGGGTGCATCCTCCCGCAGGATG
Source organism: Cephalopachus bancanus (assembly GCA_027257055.1). Classification (NCBI taxonomy): domain Eukaryota; kingdom Metazoa; phylum Chordata; class Mammalia; order Primates; family Tarsiidae; genus Cephalopachus; species Cephalopachus bancanus. The sequence continues at coordinate 411,676 of JAPVLO010000543.1, read as the reverse complement.
GGGTAGGTATGGCGGCCCATCATGTCATAGATGGACTTCATGATAGCCAGCATCTCCTGGAGGGAGGAACTGGCATGAACCTGCCGCAAGGACTGGGGGAATTGCAATGGCCTGAGGGAAGGGGGCTGCATCAAAGGGCGGGGGGGCCATCTCCAGGGCAGCGGTGAGTGAGTGAGAAGGGCCATGTGGGTGGTAGCGGGACCAGCTTGATTCATGAAGAGAAGCTTATCTCCCGAACAATCTAGAGACAGATTTTTCCAGTGCTGACCACCAACATTTGACATGGTAGCAACTACTTCAGATTTTTAAAAAAATGGTTGGGTCAAACAAAACCTGTCTAGGTGCTAAGGGCACCCATCTTAAGGGATCACACTGCCCTCTCGTTGGGTGGGGGTCAAGGCTGGGACCCCAGCTTCACTCGCATCTCCTGAGGCCATCTCTGAAGGATAGGATGACTCAAGAACACTTGCTGAGCTGGATGGAGATGTGGGGGGAGGCACACAAGCCTTCACTCTGTACCTCGGTATCTAGGACCTGGAGCCCGGGAGAGGAGGAGAGCCCACTAGCTGCTGTCTCCAGGGCCAGGCTGAGTGCCCTTTCTCTGGATGGGGAGGAGTGGTGGACAGGCGGGTGGCAGGAGGGAGGAGAGGAAGAGAGGGGATGGTAGAGCAGCGGGGGGATGGAGGAGACATGCCGCTGCCCCCAGTCTCCCCGCTACCTCTTTGGTGATGTAGCCATCCTTGTTAATGTCATACAGATTAAAGGCCCACTTGAGCTTCTCATGGACTGTCCCTCGCAGTAGGATGGACAGCCCCATCACAAAGTCCTATGGGGAAAAGGGAGAGCGAGGAGTGACGACCCAATGCCCAGATCCTCTTTCCAGTTTGTTTGTGGTTTCCACTGAAATTCACAGGCGAGGAGGCTCCGTCGTAGGGTAGACAGATGGCATCCATTCAGGTGAGTGTGTGCATACAAGTATGAGCGCACGTTGTGTGCACCTGTGTTTGTGTGCATGTGTGTGTGCATATGCATGTGTCTGGGGTGTGGAGGGGCAGGGATGGCAAGATAGCTGACACTAATCTCAAATAAAGATATTCAAATATTAGCTGGGTGTGGTGGCACACACCTCTAGTTTCAGTCACTTGGAAGGCTGAAGCGGAAGAATGCCTGAGCCCAGCAGATGGAAGCTGTGGTGGCCGTGAGCGTGCCACTGCACTCCAGCCTCAGCGACAGTGAGACTCTGACTCAAAAAAAAAAAAAAAGATATTCAAATATAAGGTGTCTTCGATGCATTTATGCATTGCTGCTGACAGAGAAGACTTGGTGCTCTACTTTCAGTTTACCAGGCATCTGCATATCCAAAGTGCTTGAAGACTTCCAGCTTAAAGAACAAGACTAATGGCGCTTAACCCTACGTGTACGTGTGGCCACCATTTCTGGTGTGTGACAAATAATTTATGACCAATGTGACAAAACATGACTGTTCAAATGGTTTCCATGTGAAAACTCCTACTGTTTTGTTATAGCAGTTGGTGGAGGTCTGTCCCTTGCCTGCTGGAAGGTTTGAAGGTTAAGCGCTCCTTGCCCTATGGTGTCCTCGCAGGCTACTCTGAAAGAAATCAGATGGGGGCTGTTCCAGAGGAATGGAGTGGAGGAGGTCAGACCACAGGGAGACAGGGCCATACAGGACAGGACCAAGGGGCTGAGTGCCCCTCAAATGTTAGAGTTTCTGGATCAGAGGAAGCATATACCACAGGAGAGAAAGATGAGGGGAAACAGAGAAAAGCTATTTGGATGAAACAGAGATAATTCTAGGAGAAAAAAAAACTTCACAAAAACTACTGGAGATTAGAAATCTTTTGCCCTAAAGTAAAAAAAGAATGCCATAAGAAAAAGAATAATTGGAAACAAGAACCTTTGGGAATGAAAAATAAGAAAGCAAACTGGCAGACTTAGAAGAAGGGTTGGAAGAGACAAATGGAATCTTCCATGAAGTGGTATGAGACGGCAAAGAGCTGGACAACCAGAGAGAAGACAGAATATTGAGAGGTCCACTCCAGAGGGGCTAACGCTAGGACATAAGGGCGAACCCAAGAAAATGAGCAAAGTGGCTCAAAAAAATCACAAAAGAATACAGCCAAGAATAGAAGATTAAGGTTTTCCAGGGTGCACCAAGGCCTGGCACAATGCAGGAAAACAGCCTGCAGTTCAGTCGCAGCCGAGATCACTGTAAAATTTAAGAAAACTGGGTGCAAAGAGAGAGTCCCACAAGCTTCCAGAGAGAAAAAGCTCAACAGAAAGAGCAAAATCAGATCCCATCCACAGGATCAGAATGTTCTGCAGCAGCGTAGGAGGCAGGACAGCCAGGGAGCGAGCCACAGCCATCCTGAAGGAGAGCAGGGACCCACAGGAGCCTGGTTACATGCCCCAAAAGAGTAAGAACAGAATAAAGATACTCCCAGACACCCAAAGGCTTCAGAGTTGTCTTCCACAAACTCTTCCATGGAAAGCTGCTGGAAGATGTGCCCCTGACAGACAGTAAAGCAAGCGAGAGGAAGATAAAGGATCCCAGAACCAGAAGACCCGACCCACGAGAGAGGGGAGGAGGGCCCCAGAGAGCACCCCGTCCTGATGCAGAATGGAGCTGTGGGAGGCTGGGGAGGCATCCTCAGGGAGATGCCAGACAGACAGGTCAGATGACTGAGAAGACCCTGGGCTTAAATGAACGATGGGGTCCCAGAAAACCAGGCAAATGAAACATTAGGACTAATGTTAGCTGCAGGAGAAGGAGAGAAAAAGGTGACCACAGCTTACTGCAGGCTCAGCGGGGAGTCAAATTCATATCATCAGAGTAAGCCAAGTCCTTGTCTGATCCTAAGCCTGGGGTCACTGGAAAGCCGGGGAATGGGAAAGGTGTGTGTCTGAGGGAGACCCAAATCCTCCTCACCACGGGAGGGGTCAGTGCACAGTGGCTAAAACTGGACAGTCAGAGAGTGATGGGAAGCATGCCTGTGGGGGCCGTGGAGATAAGCACTGACTTCCAGGCAGGGTGGCCAGCTGCTGATCTCCAGGGCACACCCTGTATGTCTACTGGACTCAAAGTCACATCTTTGTATAAGTGAAGAAGATGAAAATATTGTAAAGGAGAAGCAATGCTATATTTCTTACATGCCCAAGTTTGGGGAATGATAAACACTATATTTTAAGTTATCCCTGAAACTGTGTCCCTCCTTCTTCCCTGGGGTTAGACAGGCTTTTCCCATGGGAGGTGATGGCATGGGATCACATCCTTCTCATGTGGACCCCGGGTGGGCACCAGCACCGCTGGCCCACCTCGTCTTCAGTAACACAGGGCTGTCAGATGGTCTGTCTACCATGGTGAGACCTCATGTTCAGCCACAGAGTCTGATACCAGCAACTGAGGAATGACTCCATTCTGTGTCCTCTAGCGTGTGTGTGTGTGTGTGTGTGTGTGTGTGTGTGTGTGTCTGTGTATGTGGTATAGTAGTGACAGTACTAGGAGATAGTGGTGTGTGTGTGTGTGTGTGTGTGTGTGTGTGTGTGTGTGTGTCTGTGTATGTGGTATAGTAGTGACAGTACTAGGAGATAGTGGGTGAGAATATCTCCTGCAAGGTCATTGACTGATCTTCACTTATAAAAGTAACACCAGATGACCCCAAGCCCAGCCAGCCCATGTTCAAGTGCGCACTGGTTCTGAATTCCCAGGCCACACACAGTAGTTTCACAGGCGACCATCACTATCACTAGTGGTTAACTCCAAGCTCTCAACTCCGAAGGGTAGAAGCCCATCGCATCCACAGCCTCTGCTCTGTGGCTGCCCAGGAGACAGGGCCCAGGCAGGGTGAGGGGCTTCTGCAGAGACACAGCAGATTTCTAGGCTCAGGCACTCCAAAGTGCACAGGAGGGGCACCCGCAAGGCCCAGGGCAGGCACTCAGCAAGGCGGGTAGAGCTGCGGGTGTGATTATTGGGCTGGCAGGCCTGCCCTCTGGTGGTTGCATTCACACTGAGGACTGGCACTGGGATACCAGCTTGGCCAACAGCATGGAGCAGTTTATGGTGGGGGTAAGGGGCGAAGGGGGAGAAAATGAAGGAGCGACCACAGCTCTAGACACACACCGGGCTGCACTTCCAACCTGGGCAGCCCGACCTTATCCTGGACACTGAAAAGACACCAACAATCTAAAGAATCATTCTGAAAGCTTTGCACTTCTCTGGCTAGACAAACTCATTGCCTTAGAAAGGCCCTGATGGCACAGAGCTTTAAGATAGATCCGTGCGTGCTATTGCCCATGCTGGGCTCTCTGTAGCTGACAAATCCCAGAAGACTCCTGGAGTGAGAGCAGGAGCCAGACTCTGACGTGGGAGGTGGAATGGTGTCTACTGCTCGACTCTGCTCAGGTTTGCTTGTTTTGCTGATTCGGTCTCTTTGTATATTCATTTTGGTGAAGGGATGGACGGTGTGATCTCCTACCATATCAGTAAGCTGTAATTAATATGTGTCTTGACTCTAAGAATATACAAAGAGGAATGGGATCATTGCATACATCACTTTTATTTTAAGAGGATGTTGGAAGGTTCTGAGGCCTGGCAGTGAGGGGGGCTGAGTGTCCTCCAACCAGTTTCTGCATCCCTCGACCCCTGCAGGATTCCTTCTGACCACTGGGATGCCAGTCCCTGGCGATCCAAGAATGGGACCATGGAGGTATGTGCCCTCTCCTCCCCAGAGCAGAACACCCGGAAATAAAAAAGTTCCTCAAGGTAAATACACCCGTACAAAGCCAGAGGAATTAGTCGCATGTGCAGAGAAGTAAGCAGACTGCCTGGAAGATGCCAGAGATGAATGACTTTCTGAGAAGGTGCTCAGCAGAGGAGTTCAACACCAGCACCCCAACTCGGCCACTGACAGATCTGCGAGCCACCTTAAAGGACCCCAGGACTCCTCCCTCGGAGGGAGCGAAAGTGATGACCCCAGGAGGGTGAGGAGGACCACTGTGACCTTCCTGAGCAGCTGCCATGCTCAGGGGCTCTGCTGAACCGTTCAGTCATCTCATTTCTGAACAAGAAAAACAAGCCCACAAAGCCCTACTTGGGTCCACTGCACCAGGTTCCTTCTCACATGTTATTTCCTAAAGTCTCAGGTGCCTCTTAAAGGGAACACCAGAGAGAAAGGGCATGGGGGAAGACAATGAATTTTCTCTTACTCCCTTGTACTGGTTGGATTTTTCCCATGTGCCACGGTGTTGGTATTTCAGGCATTGCTGAAAATAACAGAGATGAAAACACTGTATTTGTATATAAGCAAATTCCTCAGTGTGGACCGGGTGGGGGGTGGGGTGCTGTGGTCACAGAGCAAGGCGAGATGTGTCAGTGTGTCCAGCGGGCTCACAGCATAAAAATAAACCGAGCAGTGTTATCGACGAGTTATTATTACCCCAGTGCGCCCAGGGGCTTTCTGAGCCTGTGAGCATGCTTTGCGCTTTCCTGTCGGCCGCCCTTGGCCCTGGAAGCCGAGCTGGGCGGGTATCGATCAGGCCGGCTCTCAGCCAGGTTTCCTCTCTGAAGAGGTTTCAGCTTTTCGCCTGCAGCTATTTTTAGGGGCCTGGGCTCCACAGATGGGGCCTCTCTCAAATGATCCCCCGTGGCCAGGCCGGGGCGGAGTCCGACCTGCGCAGAGAGCCAGGTCCTCGTGGGGAAGACTCAGCTGGGACGATCCTCTGGAGCCTGCTTGGGTTGGGATGTTTTCTAGATGTGCCTGGCCTGTTTTCTGGGTAACGGGGTGAATTCTGGGGCTGGGGATCTGAACTCTAACCACCAGCAAACCAGACCTGTGAGTTAAACTTTGACTCCTTTGAAAATGCAAATCACATCGGTCACTCACAGGTGGTCCTCAGTGTGTATCAGTAGCTCCCTTGGCTGGGCAGAGCTGGATGCAAACTTACCGAATGGAAGGAAAGGGACAGCAAAGTCAAACGTCCCTGATTTCACTGGCCCTGGGCCAGACAAGCACCACCCACCGTCTCCTTGGGTGGCAGGCTGAATCGTTCCCACCCAGGATCGTGTCTGACTCAACAGCCGTCAGAGGGCTGGGAGACTGCCTCTGCAGGCTGCAGAGACAGGGCACAAGGGAGGGGTCCGCAGAGACCTACCTCGAAGCGGATGGACCCGTTCCCATCGGCATCAAAGGCGTTGAAGAGGAAGTGTGCATACGTGGTAGCATCTGGGGACAGCAAGGGAGGGCTAGGGTGGGTTTGGGCTTCCTGGCAGCTCATTCTCCAGCCCAGGCGGCCCCACCGGGGGATCCGGACAGAGGGAGCACCAGCCCCCTGGAATGCAAGGGCCAGCAAGAGCCCCACCCACCCACCCACAGGGATGCAGTGGGGCTTTGGAGGAGGGGTGTGGGGGGGAGGGGGCCTGGCTCAGACTCACCTCCCTGAGGGAAGAACTGCGAGTAAATGAGTTTGAAGGTGTCTTCATCCACCAGGCCCGTGGGACACTCCTGCAGCAGGAAGTTACCCCCTCAGTGACCTCAGTCAGCCCCCCACTCCATGCCGACTTCTTTCTCCACCCACTTTGGTGGAGGCAGTGTTGGGCCCCACTGGGCCCATGGAGCCCGGGGCTGGGGAGCCTGGGCAGGGGTGAGGTGAGAGGCAGGAGGGGGTAGGCAGAAGGGGGGCTGGTCCCCTCGTGGCAAGCTGCCCCCCATACTCTTCTCCCTTGTACCAGTATTGGAGACCTGGAAAAAGGACACCTCACGTGGAGTCCGCCCCACCACCCAGAGAGCTCTTCCAAAAAATGTAAGCCCCATAAAGGCCCCGAGCATATTCACTGCACTGTGGAGACGTTTCCAGGTTTCCCTGGGCGAGGGTCCCTCCTGCCTGGAGCCAGAGACAGGGAGGGTTGGGTGAATCAGGGTCTCCAGGGCCTCTCCCAGGGAAAAGGGGAGCACTCACGTTCTTGAAGCCCCTGTAGAGGGACTGCAGCTCCTTCTTAGTGAATTTGGTCTGTGCCTGAAGCTGGTCCAGTCCCTCCGGCTGGTGGCGCACCGTTGACAGCTCCAGTTCACTGTCGCTGCTGTCTGGAGGGACACAGAACCAAGGGGATGGGGCATGCGGCCGTGCTCCTCCACCTTGCTCTGCTGTGGGCTGGTATCAGGGACTGGGCTGAAATAGGGGGTGGAGGGTCCCTCCTTGCATGACTGCCATACACGGCCACACAGGCTGTGCACTGCACAAATGGAGGACCTATGACAGGATGGCACGCTTGGGAGTTTTCTCTCCATCTTCCTTGCTCCCCACAGAGTGGGCCCTCTCCACTCACCTCACCCCGATTGTACCCACCCTCTCAGCCGCACAGTGGGATGGGAAGTAGAAACTGTTCTTGTTCCGGAGAGACACCGAGCGAGGGGAAAAGAACAAGAGAGGTACGAGGGACCCTTGAACTTTAAGATGAATTGCTAGACCACCTCCTCCAGGTAGCCCTCCCTGACTTCCCCCAGTGATGGGGAGGGCGCCCCTCTTGGCCCACCAAAGTCTAACATGATGCTGTTCAGTTGCATTTGGCATAGGGGTGTTATCTACATCTGGGTAGGAGGTCAGACCAGGACCTTTGACCATTCCTTTTTTTTTTGAATTGGAGTCTCGCTCTGTCGCCCAGGCTGGAGTGCAGTTGCACACTCACAGTCACCCCAGTGTTGACCTGCTGGGCTCTGGCAATCCTTCTGCCTCAGCCTTCCTAGTAGCCGGAACTACAGGTGTGTGCGCTACCTGGCTAATTAGTGTGATACACCTGGCTAATTTTTGATTTATTGCAGACACAAGTTGCCCGGGCTGGTCTCAAACCCGTGGTCTCAATCCACTCACCTTGGTCTCCCAAAGTGCTGGGATTACAGGCTGAGCCACCAAGCCTGGCCAGACCTTTCCTTTAAAAACACACACCAGCCGGATGCGGTGGCTCACGTCTGTAATCCCAGCACTTTGGGAGGTGGAGGCGAGAGGATTGCCTGAGCCCTGGGGTTTGAGACCAACCTGGGCAACTTGGCGAGACCTCATCTCTACAATAAATTTTTAAAAACTGGTGGCACGTGCCTGTAGTTTCAGCTACTTGGAAGGCTGAGGCAGAAGGACCATCTGAACCAAGCAGTGCAGTGAACACACCACTGCACTCCAGCCTGGGCGACAGAGTGAGACTCCAATTAAAAAAAAAAAAAAAGTTAACCAACCATGGCTACCTTTGGTGGGAGGTGGGATTTCAAGTGACCCTTGCTTTTTCATTTATGATTTTGTTTACATTTTCCTAATTTCTTTTGGTATGAGACACATCACTTTTACAACACAAAATCAAGCTATGGACAAAGCAGCACTGAGCACCAACATCTTGCTGAGCAGTATGCTCATATCATAGGAGAACGTCACCTGCCCCCTGGTATGGGAGGCTCGAGCCCCGCTGCACCATCACCACCCCGCTCGCATCCCCATCCTGTCTCCCCTTGCACCACACAAAATGGCGAGTCCACCGTTATCTGCACAGCTGCAGCTTGCTGCTGCCTCTCACACTGCAGGGTGAGCTCTCTGGAGGCAGCTGCCCTGCACTACTTGTCCTGTGCTGGTGGTGCCACACGTGGTGCTGGGCACGGGCCCTGTGATGAGCATGTTTCATGCCCAGCCTCTCCCATGAGCCGAGCGAATTGTTTCCTTGGCCCACACATGCTCCTGATCACCGAAATAACTATTGCACACCTTCCTTGCCTTTCAGTTTCCAGTCTCTCCTCCCCCGTCCTGACCCTCGGAACTCCCCACTTTCCTGAGAAGATAGAAGCCACAGAAGACAATTTCCTCAAGCTCTTACCACCAACCTACTGACTCACCTGCATCAAGTCCAGACACCTGCTTTCCCACCTTCCCTTTGGATGAACTGTCCTTGTTCCTGGGGAAGACAGACTCTCCGCTTGTGCAGCGGGCCCCCACCACACTCACCTACTGAAGCATGTGGTTCCAGCAATTCTCCTCTTATCTTCTTCCCCTTCCCCTTTCTGAATGCTTCCCATCACCATACAGACATACTGTCAAATCCAGCAGTCCTTAGTTAAATTAAGGCTAGTCAAACCTCGTGAGCTAACATCCCCCTATGGGCAAACGTCCCACAAAGATTCTTCCCCAGCTAAGGGTAAGATGCACAAGGATGTTCACAGCAGCAGTATTTCTGGTGGGAGAGGGTTGGAGGCAGCTCAGGGGTCCATCAGAGGCAGGTTGGGGAGACAAAGTATGAGTATGCACACCTGGGAGAACCATGTGGTGGGTTAGATGTACACACAGCAGCAGGGATGGCTATTGACAATGAAGTGCTTCCTTTGATTAAGGGGCAGACTTTTCAGGCTGGGTGTGGAAAAGCAAGACCCAACTATACGCTACCTACAGAAAGGATACTCTTGACACAAAAACACAGAAAAGGAGTGGGAAAAGGATAAGAAAGGTGGAAATTTCATAATGATGACAAGACGGGCCAGGTGCGGTGGATTATGCCTGTAATCCCAGCACGTTAGTATGCAGAGGCGAGAGGTTTGCCTGAGCCCAGGAGTTCGAGACCAGCCTTGGCAACTTGGTGAGACCTCATCTCTACAATAAATCAAAAAAATTGGCCGGGCAGGGTGATGTGCACCTGTGGTTCCAGCTCTTTGGAAGGCTGAGGTGAAAGGGTCGCCTGAGCCCAGGAGGTCAAGGCTGCGGTGGCCGTGAGCGAGCCACTGCACTCCAGCCTGGGCCACAGCCTGCACTCAAAACAAAGAAGACGAAGACAGAATAATCTGAAATATACAGCATCTAGTACCACAGCTTTAAAATACCTGAAGTAAAATATTCAGAACTAAAGTAAGAAACAGGTAAGCTACAATCATAGCTGAAGATTTTAGTGTTCTTTTCCAATAAATAGTACAAGTAAAGATATAAAAGATTTGGAAAATACTATCAACTAATCTGAACTAACTGGTATTTATAGGATACCGTACAACAACTGTAGAATAACCATTCTTCTCAAGAGCACATCCTGTGGTTACCAAGATATACCAGATGCCAGAATACAAAACAAACTTGGATCACGATGGAATTAAGTTATTAAAAAAGAGGTTTTTAGAAAATCGCAGGTATTTGAAAATTAAACAATACACTTCTAACTAGCCCATAGGTAAGAGAAAAAAATCAAAAGGTAACTTTTGAAATATTTTGAATTGAATGACAGCAAAAAGAAATTATCAAAATTTGCTGGATGTGGGTAAAGCTGACCTTAAAGGAAAATTTATTGCCTTAAAATTCCTTCATTAAAAAAAGAATGTTAAAAAAAAAGAGTGTAGGCTGGGCTCGGTGGCTCAGCCTGTAATCCCATGCCTTTGGGAGGCTGAGGTGAGTGGATTGCCCGAGCCCGCAGGTTCGAGACCCGCCTGGGCAACGAGACCTCATCTCTACAATAAATCAAAAAATCAGCCGGGCGTGGTAGCGCATGCCTGTAGTTCCGGCTACTTGGAAGGCTGAGGCGCAAGGATCGCCGGAGCCCAGCAGGTCGAGGCTGCGGTGGCCGGGAGCGGCCACTGCACTCCAGTCTGGGTGACAGAGTGAGACTCCAACTCAAAAAAAAAAAAAAAAAAACCAAAAAAAAAAAAAAAAAAAAAAAAAAAAAGAGTGTAAAACCAATGGCATAAGCTTCTAGAGCTAAGCTTTTCCGAATTTAAAGAAAGCAGAGCAAATTAAACTCAAAGTAAGTAGAAGGAAGGACATAATAAAAATAAGGGTATAACTCATAATAAAAATAAGAGTATAAATCAGTGAGAAAGAAAACAGACAAACACAGAGAAAAACTGATCGTCATCAAGGAATGCAATTGGTAAATCATAGACTAGTAAGACATAGCTCCAGCACATGTATCTGACAAAGGACTCATTTCCAAAATATAAATTAAACTTCGATAAATCAATAATAATAAGACTAAAAACTCAATTTTTAAAAACAGGCAAGAGACTAGGATACTTCACAAAAGAAGATATATAAATAGTCACCAACTTGCACAGGAAGAGGTGCTTGTCAGCAGTAATCATCAAAGAAAGGCAAATGATCCAACACCAAACACCAATCATCTATCATTTCAAAAAGACCATCAATATCAAATGTTGGTAAGGGTGTGGAGCAACTGGAATGCTCATATATTATTGGTGGTGGTGTAAAATGTCACAACCACTTTGGAAAACTGCTTGGAAGTTTCTTATAAAGTTAAAACACACATCAACGTTATGATCTATTTAGCAAGGACCAATGAAGACATATGTCCACAAAAAGACCTGTACAAGAATATTCACTGTAGCTTTGTTTATAATCCAAAATGGGAGACTACCCAAACAATCAGTGGCAGCATGGAACTGTGGCACATTTACATAATAGAATACTAGTCTCCATAAAAAAAAAGGGGCGACTGATATATGGAACAACACAGACACATCTCAAATATACTATGCTAAGCAAAAAAGCCAAATGTAAAAGAGTTTATACTGTATGATTCCATTTATACAAAGCTCTAGTACAGGCAGCACTAATGCACTGTGAAAGAAAGCAGTACAGAGGATGGTGGTTACAAGGGTGTATACAATTGTCAAAACTCACTGAGCTGAACATTTAACAGCAGTGCATTTTGTTGTATGTAAATTATACCTCAATTAACAAAAATAAAACATACTGGATTAGACTTCTGCTTCCAGTCTTGATGGGATAGTGAGCGTCAGACTTATTTTCCCAGTGCTAACAACTTTAAAACTGGAAGAAATATGCGAGGCAAGCATTTTCAGGCTTTGGACTACAGCACAGAGCTGTCATCTTTGAGAGCAAGGAAACAGAAGTGAGCCCCACATTCACTCTGGACATCTGCCTGGAGACACTTTCCAGACCATGGCACAGGGAGGTGGGACACAAGCCAGGGAGCGGTAGTTTGCTGAACTGACAAGGCAAAGATCAGAGTTTGGGGCTGCTGAGGCAGGTGGAATTTTCAGAGCAGAGTCCTGGGAATGAAGGAGCTGCATGGAAGGGTGGCCGCAGAAGTCTAAGTGGGTGCCTTGGCCAAGAGCTGTGCTTCACATGGTCAGAATGAGATTCTATGAGGCTGAGACGAGAGCTGGGCAGGGAGAAGAGGTGGACAGGGAGACAGAAACCTGAAACAACATAGCAGAATTCATAGTAATGGGAAAAAATGGAGTATTGGCTCAGCCAGAATGAAGATACCTCCCTAAGCCCTTCAGGCATTCCGCTAAAACCCCAGAAAAGCTATGTTTTAGGAGTTAGAACCATGTGGTCAAGTAAGGGTATGCTCTAGACCTAAGGACAAAGTCAAAACAAATATACTCTAGCAAAGCCTAAAATACAATCTGTGAAGATTAAGTGGATCTGTCAGTAATTTAACTGCCTGCCAAACTAAAAATCAACAGCATTTATATTATGACAACATAATCCAGATTCCTTACAATATACCTTTCATTTCATAATGTCCAACATATTGGCAAGACCTCATCTCTATAATAAATCAAAAATTAGCCGGGCATGGTAGCGTGCGCCTGTAGTTCTAGTTACTTTGGAAGGCTAAGGCGGAAGGATTGCTGGAGCCCAGCAGGTTGAGGCTGCAGTGGCTGGGAGCGGCCACTGCAATCCAGTCTGGGTGACAGAGTGAGACTCCAAATCAAAAAAAAAAAAAAAAAAGAAAAAATTAAAAATACACAAGAAGCCACAGGAAAATGTGACCATAATAGAGATAAAGGAGTGAGAATTCTTAGATTTGTATTATTAGAATTATTAGAAAGACATTTTAAAACAATTATCAGAATGTTGAAAGAATTAAAGGATAGAAAAGAGTTAACAGATGGGAATCTTAGCAGAAAAATAAAACTATAAAAAAAACCAAATGGCACTTCTAAAGCTGAACAAAACAATACTTAAAATTAAAAATTAGGTCGGGCTTGGTGGCTAAGCCTGTAATCTTAGCACTTTGGGAGGCTGAGGTGAGTGGATTGCCTGAGCCCGTGGGTTCAAGACCAGCCCAAGCAACTTGGCAAGACTTCGTCTCTGCAATAAATAAAAAAATTAGCTGGGCATGGTAGCGCACGCCTGTAGTTCCAATTACTTGGAAGGCTGAGGCAGAAGGATTGTCGAAACCCGAAATGTTGACACTGGATGACAGAGTGAGACTCCAACTCAAAAATAAATAAATAAATAAAAAATTCACTTGATGGGTTTAAAAGAAGATTGGATATTACAGAAGAACTTAAAGTTCAACAGGAATTATCCAAACTGAAAACAAAGAGAAAAAAATACTGACAAAACTATGCACAGAGTCTCAATGACAGTATCAAGAAGCCTAATGCATATGTAATTAAAATACCAGAATTAGAGGAAAGAGAAACTGAGAAATTTTTAAAATATATATTTGAAGAAGCAATGACCAATGTTTCCACAAATTTGTCAAAAAATATCAATCTACAGATCCAAGAAACTCAGTGAATTCCACAGGCAGTGAAGAGGGGGTCAGCAATAAGAAAGATAGCTGACTTCTCAGGAGAAATGATGAAGATCAAAAGACAATGGCACAATACCTTTAAATTACTGAGGGAAAAAAGCTGTTAACTTGGAAATCTTTATCCAGTGATAATATCCTTCAAAAAGGAGAATGAAGTAAAGGTATTTTCAGATAAAAGAATGCTAGAGAATCTGTCACCAGTAGAACTCTACTACAATAAATGCGAAAGGAAGCATTTCAGGATAAAGGGAATTATATCAAATGGAAATCCAGATCTGCAGAAAAACAACAGAAAGTCCACAGAAATATTTTGAACTGAATACATATGAAGAGATAACATATCAAAATTTGGTAGATATAGCTAAATCAGAACTTAGGGGGAAATTTAAAGCATTAAATGCCTATTTTCAAAAAGAAGAAAAGTTTTAAATAAATAATATAAGGCTCCACCTTGAGAAACTACAACAGAAGAGTAGAATACACACAAGGCAAACAGAAAGATGGAAACAGGAAAAGATAAGAGCATAAATCAATGAAATTGAAAATTAAAAAATAAGAGAAAATATCTGGCAAGGTGCGGTGGCTCACATCTATAATCTCAGCACTTTGGGAGGCTGAGGTGAGAGGATTGCCTGAGCCCATGGGTTTGAGAGCAGCCTGGGCAACTTGCGAGACTTTGTCTCTACAATAAATAAAAAAATTAGCCAGGTGTGGCAGCATGCGCCTATATTACCAGATACTCGGAAGGCTGAGGCAGAAGGATTGCCTGAGCCCAAGCAGGTCAAGGCTGCGGTGGCCATGAGCAGTGTGCCACTGCACTCCAGCCTAGGTGACAGAGTGAGACTCCAACTCAAAACATAAAAAATAAAGAGAGAGAACATCAATGAAACCAAAAGATGGTTCTTTGAACACATCAACAAAACTGATACAACTCTAGCAAGAACAGACAAAAAAGAGAAAAGACACAAATTACCTACATTGGGAATGAAACAGGAGAAATAAGTACAGATGCTCCAGACGTTAAAAGGATAAAGGGAATTATTATGAATAAGTCTTTACACACAAATTAAGCAATGTATACAAATGAATCAATTCCTCAAAAAATCACAAACTACCCAAGATGAAAAAGGTAGACTGAGTAGTCCCAATTAATAGTCCTCATGATCACAGGTACAAAATATAAGCAAGTTGAATCCTTCAATAAATAAAGAGAGTAATATGGCCAGATGTGGCGGCTCATACCTGTTATCCCAGCACTTTGGGAGGCTGGGATGGGAGGACTTCCTGAGCCCAGGAGTTTGAGACCAGCCTGAGCAACATGGCGAGACCTCGTCTCTACAATAAATTTAAAAATTAGCTGGGTATAGTGGCAGGCACCTGTAGTCCCAGCTACTTGGAAGGTTGAGGTGGAAGGATTGCCTGAGCTCAGCAGGTTGAGGCTGGGGTAGCTGTGATTGTGCTACTGTACTCCAGCCTGGGTGACAGTGAGATTCCGACTCAATACATAAGTAAAAAAAGAGAAATAAATAGTAAAAAGAGTAAATAAATCACACCAAGTGAAGTTTTCCAGGAATGTAAGGCTGATTCAATATTTGTAAATAAATCAACATAATCCACCATATAAACGAAAAAGAAAAAACACATGATCATATCACTAGATGCAGAAAAAGTGGTTGACAAAATTCAACTCGTTTGTGAAAAAAAAACAACAACAACTCAGTAAACTGAGGTGGAAGGGAATTTCCTCACCTTGATAAAGGCCATCTACCAAAAATCTCTGGCTAACATCATTCTTAATGGTGAAAGCCTGAATGTTTTCCCCACAAGAAACAAGGTCAACATACAAAAATCAATCATATTTATAAAGACCAGCAATGTACAATTAGAATCCACATTTAGGCAAAGGCATCTTCTGAATCTCAGTGGTGATAAGACCAAAGATCTTTGCTCCTGTCTCTCTGATCTATTCTGAGGCTAAATTGGGAGAGGGCAAGAATGACAGAGGCTTTCTGTGTTACCTGGAAGCTGATGGACAGTCAGAACCCGAAGGCTCTAGGTGTGGGCTTTGCCACTAGGCAGGTAGGAAATGTGGCCAGACCAACAGTGATGATTGGTCAGGAAGGAGACAAAGTTGTGATCAGAACTCAGCACATTCAAGAACATGGAGATTAGTTTTCATCTGGGAGAAGCGTTTGATGAAGCCCCTGCAGAAGAAACTATAAGTCTCTTGTTAGACTGGACAGAGACAAACTCATTCATATACAGAAGCTGGGGGCGGGCAGTGAAGAAACAGATTTTGTAGGAGAAATTAAGGATGGCAAAGTGATCAAGACTCTTGGTCATGTGGTTGCCGTTTGCCACTGAAAGATGGCATTTAAAAAGTCCTTGATCTGGGGTTGGAGAAACTCTTCAATTCTTCTGTTTACTCAAGTCTCAGTGAAATCCTGCTATTACAGCATGACTGAATACCAATTAGAAAGTTATCCTTAGTGTGGAGGTGGAAAATGGTGATTTAAAAACTTGTTATGCCAAGTAACTAGCCTAATTTTGTTCTGCAAATGTATCATGTTTTATAATTTACATACAATTTAAAATCACTTTTTAAAATAAAGAAGTAAATACATTTAACAATTCCCTTTGGAATGGAAATCAATAAAAACTTTAACACAAACAACAACAAAAAAATCCAAAATTAAAAAAAATACTATTTAAAATAACTTGCTGTACAAATGAAATACTTGGATATAAATCTAGCAAAACATACACATCATCTGTATGTCAAAAACTACAAAATGCCGATGAAAGAAATCACAAAATATTTAAATATGGGAAGAGGCAGAGCATGTTCATGGATTGGAAGACTCTCAATTATCTCCAAAATGATCTACAAATTTAGCTTAATTCCTATCAAAATCTCAGCAAGAGTTTTTTTGTTCATATAGACAGTATATTCTAAAATTTATACAGAAAGACAGAGAAACTAGAATAGTTAAAACAATTTTGCAGACCAGTCGCGGTGGTTCACGCCTATAATCCCAGCACTTTGGGAAGCCGAGGTGAGAGGATTGCCTGAGCCCATGGATTTGAGACCAGCCTGGGCAACTTGGTGAGACCCCATCTCTACAATAAATAAAAAAATTAGCCTGGTGTGGTGGTGTGTGCCTGTAGTTCCAGAAACTTGGAAGGCTGAGGTGGAAGGAATGACTGAGCCCAGCAGGTCGAGGTTGTGGTGACCAGGAGTGTGCCACTGCCCTCCAGCCTGGGTGACAGAGTGAGACTCCTACTCAAAAAAAACCCCCAAAACGAAACAAACAATAAAAAACCGATCTTGCAAAAGAAGAATATTGTTAAATACAAAGGCAAACACAGACTGGAAGAAAATATTTACGAAACATATATCTCACAAAGGATATCCGGAATATATGAAGAAGTCTCAAAACTCAGCAGCAAGAAAACAAAGAACCAAATTATATAAGGGAAAAAGCCTTCATCAAACACTTCACTATAGAGGACACATGGATGGTTAATAAGCCCCAAAAAGATGCTTGACATCGTTTTCCATTAGGGAAATATGAATTAAAACCACAACAAAACACTACTACGTACCTATTAGCATTGCTTGCACAACAAATACTGACAATGTCCAGAGCTGGTAGCGAGGCAGAGCAACTGAAACCGTTACACTGTGCTAGTGGGAATGAAGAGTGCTACCACCACTCTGGAAATCAGCTTGGTGGTTTCTTATAAACACACACTTGCCATAAGGGCCAGCAGTCCTACTCCTGCTTATTTACCCAAATGAAATGAAACCTGTTATTTTCACACAATTACTTTTAGGCAAATGCTTAGATCAACTTTATTCATAATTGCCCATAATTGGACAAAACCCAAATGTCCTCCAACCAGTGAGTGGATAGATTGTGGTACACCCACACAGCAGACACCACACAGCAGCAACATGCATGCATCTCAAATGCAGGAATTAAGTGAAAGAATCCAGACTCGAAAGTCTAAATAATGTATGACGCCATTTATAGGACATTCTGGAAAACATAAATGTATAGAAAATTTCAGGAAAGGAGAACAGATCAGTGGCTTCCTGGGGGACAAGGAAGGGGCTGACTACCAAGAGGCAGCACGAGAGGATTTTTTTGTGGTGATGAAATTGTTTCATATCTTAGCCAGCTGTGGTGGTGTGCACCTGTGGTCCTAGCTACTCAGGAGGCTGAGGTGGGAGGATCGCTTGAGCCCAGGAGTTCGAGGTTACAGTGAGCTATGATCTCATGACTGTATTATAATCCGAGCAACAGAGAAAGATCCTGTCTCAAAAGAAGGCGTTAATCAAATGAACGCTAGCATCACCATGCAACAGGCAGGACAAAGAAAACGACAGAAGCATGGTTGAGTGAACATCATACTACACATCCCTACTGTAATTCAATTCAACTTTGCAAAGTGATACATAGATAAAACTCTTAAAATGTATATACATTTTGTGGCATATCTATATGTGTGTATATATAAACAAAACAACTATATATATGTGTGTGTACACAGACATATATATAGTTGTTTTTTTTTTTTTTTTTAGTGAGGATCTCACTCTGTTGTCCAGGCTGGAGGTCAGTGGCACAATCATTGATCATGGCACCTCCGCCTCCCGAGTAGCTGGGACTACAGGTGCACACCACCACACTCAATGACTTTTTATATTTTTTGTAGAGACAAGTTTTTGCTATGTTGCCCAGGCTAGTCTGAGACTCCTAGGCTCAAGCAATCTGCCTGTCTCAGCCTCCCAGAGTACTGGGATTACAGGTGTGAGCCACTGTGTCCAGCAAAATTGTTCTATAGCTGATTGTGGCATGGTTATATGACTATGTATTTGTCAAAATTAATAGAGCTGGACACCCACATGTGAACTTTACTTTAATTTAAATTAGAAAACATTAAAGTAAGCTAAAAAAATCTGAATATTTACCTATGTGGAGGAGAGAGAAGGAGAAATAAAAGGGATAAAATAAACAAGAGAGAGGCTTTAAACAGGTCCAGGCTGATGATGCCCATGAACTAAAGAATATGATTAACTTCATTCTTTCTCTTGAGGGCCCAAAATCAAAATACACAACAATTTCAAATTTGTTATTTTCTTCTAACGACAAAACTCTCTACCCTATTTTCCCCTAAACCTTTTCCTCATCTTCTTTAATACCCCATCTTCATCTCCTCTCCTCCTATTTCCCCTTGAACTTATTCCACTCCCAGCAATCTGCTCTTAGAAGGATCACCAATGAGCTCCATTTGGCTAATCCAGTGATCAGTATAGTAATTTTGATTCCAAAGTCATACAAGGGCAATACAAGACTGAAAATCATATACCCATCTCACTTTTGTGTGTGTGTATGTGTGTGTGTAGGAGTCTCACTCTGTTGCCCAGAC
This sequence comes from Cephalopachus bancanus, assembly GCA_027257055.1. Classification (NCBI taxonomy): domain Eukaryota; kingdom Metazoa; phylum Chordata; class Mammalia; order Primates; family Tarsiidae; genus Cephalopachus; species Cephalopachus bancanus. The sequence goes on along the minus strand of JAPVLO010000543.1, from coordinate 392,682 downwards.
TGGAGTACAGGGGCATGCTCACAGCCACCGCAGCCTTGACTTGCTGGGCTCAGGAGATCCTTCCACCTCAGCCTTCCAAGTAGCTGGAACTACAGGTGTGAGCTACCACGCCCAGCTATTTTTTTTTATTTATCGTAGAGACAAGGTCTCTTCATGTTGCCCAGGCTGGTCTCGAATCTGACCCATCTCATTTTTGAACATACATGCAAAACCCTAAACCAAATGTTAGTGAACTGAATCCAACTGAACTTTTTAAAAAGTACATAATGATAAGAAGATTTTATTTGGAAGAACATAAAGAGGGAAAATCTTATGAAAATCTTGACAAAGAAAAGTCATTTGAAGCCAGGTGCAGTGGCTCACACCTGTAATCCCAGCACTTTAGGAGGTGGAGGCAAGAGGATTACCTGAGCTCAGGGGTTTGAGATCAGCCTGAGCAACATGGAGAGACCTTGTCTCCACAATAAATAAAAAAATTAGCCAGATGTGGTGGTGCATGCCTGTGGTTCCAGCTACTTAGAAGGCTGAGATGGAAAGATCCCAGCAAGTCCAGGAAGTCAAGGCTGCAGTGGCCGTGAGCGTGCTCCTGCACTCCAGTCTGGGCAACAGAGTGAGACTCCAACTCAAAAAAAGAAAGAAAGAAAAGTCATTTGATAAACTTCCACATCTATTTATAATTAACAACAAAATAATCTCAGCAAACTAGGAATCAAAGGGAACTTCCTTAACTTCAGGAAGCTGATACTTGCAAATCACACATTTACGGAAAAATTTATAGAAAGTATTAGATTTAACGGCAAATGCTGAGACACATTCTCTTTAAGATTTGGGACAAGACAAGGCTGGCTGCAAGCTCCACTAATCGATGTCCTGCCAATGCTCTAAGGAAATTTAGAAAAACAAATAGTGTAAGAACTGGGAAGTAAAGGATAAAATTAACATTATTTTAGATAACATGGTCCCTACAGGGACCAAAAGAATCAATAGACATGAGAGTTCAGTATGGTTGCCAGATACAAGACTAATTAATACAAAAATCAATAGCAATTCTCTACACCAATAATAACCACCTAGAAAACATAATTAAAAATACCAAGATAAACACTCATAATAGCAATAAAACTTAAAAGTATCTTTAAGTAGGAACCCAATTCCAAAGAACTGCTATATAGAAAGATAATCTGATTAAATGAGACATCCCATCTTAGGGCCATATAATATTATAAAGTTGTCATTTCTCCTCAAAGTAATCTGTAAGTAAATTCAATGTACTTCCAATAAAAAATCTATTTGGGTTTTTTTTAGACCCTTGTTAAACCTACTCAAAAATGTATGTGGAGAAATGAAAAATTCATACGAACCTAAAAAGGAAAAGGGCATTTTTTCTATCAGATACATATTGCACAGTCATTGTAAGAAAAATTGTGTGGTTGTGACAAGAACACACCAACAAACAGGTCAGGGAGCTCAAAAGAGGCTGAGGTATAGCAGGGAGTTTCATAAAACACGTGGGAAAAGGTCAGATTGTTTAATAGATGGTGTTAGGAAAACTTATCACCATATAAAGATAACAAATCTAGATTTCTTCCTTATACCACAGGCAAAAGCAGTTCTAGATGAATTAAAGACCCAAACATAGACGGTAAGCTGTAGAGTTAAAATAAAATATAAAAGAGCCTCTTGTTAACCTAAGGGTGTGGAAAGATTTCTTAAAACTTCAAAAACTATCAGATACATATTGCACTGACATGCAAACTTGTGAAGCATTCCCTATTTAAAAAAAAATTCAAAAGTTCAAACCACAAAGGAAAAATATTGATGAATTTGATTGCCTCAGAATTGAGGATTTTTTCAACAAAGGGCAGAGTTAGAGACACTAAGTGAAATGAAAGAAGACAAATGCAGTGTTTACGAATGACAAAAGAGGAATGTCTAGAACAGATAGTCATCAGAAAAGGAAACCAGAAAGATGGACAAATATACGAAAGATGGCACAATCTCAATGGCCGACAGCAAAATGAAAATTAGGATGAGATTGTAACAGCTGCTAGATTGGTAAGAAATAATAATCATGAAAAAAGAAGTCTGATAATGCCAAGTTCTGGAGCAGATGAAAATCCTTGGTAGTTGTGAAGCACTCAGTGAAACTGGTATGACCACTGTGGAAACCTACTTGTATTTTTTATACTGGTGATGTATGAACTGTATAAAATTAACATTTTGTATAAAATTAACACTGGGCCTAAGGTCCAACAATCTTCTCCTAGGTACACATGATGATCTCAAGTGCCTGGAAGATATATACAAGAATAGTCATTGAAGCCTCTTTACAGTAACAGCTTGAATCAACCAAATGTCCACCAATAGCAGAGCAGACAAATATATTGAGTGGTATGTACCTGATGAAATATTATACTGCAGTGAAAAATGAATGAACTGTAACAACACACAGCAATATGGATGGTTCTTAAAACATTTTGTTGAATGAAAAACCAGTTCTAGGAAACTAGTATAATTCCATTTTAAAATAAAATCCAAAGTAAAAAATAACTGATGGCTGGGTGCGGTGGCTCACACCTATAATCCCAGCACTCTGGGAGGCTGAGGTGAGAGGACTGCCTGAGCCCACGGGTTCGAGAACAGCCTGGGCAACTTGGTGAGACCTCATCTCTACAATAAATAAAAAAAATTAGCCAGGTGTATGGTGTGTGCCTATAGTTCTAGCTACTTGGAAGGTTGAGGCAGAAGGATCACCTGAGTCCAGCAGGTTGAGTCGGGGGTGGCCATGAGCGTGCCACTGCACTCCAGCCTGGGCAACACAGTAAGGCTTCAACTCAAAGCAAAAAACAGAAAACAAAACCTGGCTATATATTTGTGGGGATCCATAAGAGATAAAATCATAAATAAAAACAAAAATCAAGGAATGACAGGGACGGGTTAAGAGAGGATGTGTTCACTGGTATCCATTATATCATTCTTTGTAACTCACATATTAAATATATATTTTCTACAGATTAACTGAAGTGTCTACAGTTTCATTTCCCAAAAGAGCAAGAGAAAAATGAGAGAGAGGGGTGAGGCGGGGAGTGAACACTCACCTCTGGTCTGGATTAAACACTGGATGCTTGGGAAACAAGAAGAGGACAGCAATCCCAAGAGAAATGGTCAAAAACGATGAAAAGGCAATTTATAGATGAGGAAACCAAAAAAGCTAATAGGTGCGCATAGAGACGTACAAAATCCTTCCTTTGAAAGAGGCGCATGAGAACAATGAGAAATGATGTGACACTCATCACACTTGCAAACTCTGAAAGCTATTTACAATGTCAAGCCTTGGTTGAGGATGTGCGCTATCTTCTCCCCTGCCTGCTTGTCACCTGCACTTGGATGTCGGTGAGGTGACCGAGGAAACACGTCCCACCGAGCTCCTGAGCGTCCCCCAAATTTGTTCTACCCACAGCCTTCCTAGTCCAGCTGATGGCAATTCCACCCTGCTGAGTGCTCAGTCCAAAACGTGGGCATCTGCCCTCCTCGCCAAACTCAACTCACGTGCAAATCCTGCCAGCTCAACTTTCAACATACCTCCTGTAACCCCTTTTCTCACCTCTGCTGGCCCCACCCAAGCCCAGGGCTCCAGCATCTCTCCTCCTGGTCTCCCTGCTTCTGCCTGGACCCCTGCCAGTCTGTTCTTCAAAAAGCACCAGAGAGAGCTGTTGGAGAAGTGCCACTTACTCCTCTGCTCAACGACCTCCCCCAAGCTCTGATAATAAAAATTGAAGTCCGCTGGGCTCGTGGCTCAGCCTGCAATCCCGCGGTTTGGGAGGCCGAGGTGAGTGGATTGCCTGAGCCCGCGGGTTCGAGACCCACCTGGGCAACTTGGCGAGACCTCATCTCTACATTAAATCAAAAATCAGCCAGGCGTGGTAGCGCGCGCCTGTAGTTCCAGCTACTTGGAAGGCTGAGACGGAAGGATCGCCGGAGCCCAGCAGGTCGAGGCTGAGGTGGCCGGGAGCGGCCACTGCACTCCAGTCTGGGCGATGGAGTGAGACTCCAACTCAAAAAAATAAAATAAAATTGAAGTCCTTCAATGGCCGATGAGTGTCTCTGCCCCCCCGCCCCGCCCTGCCCCTCAACCCCACCACTTTAGCCTTATGGGGCTCCCCCAAACCTACCAATTGCACTCTCCCTGCAGCCAGCCCCCCCCCTTGCTGGCTGCTGCTCAAATGCCACTTCCTCCTTAGAGGGGCCATCCCCATTTCTTCCTATTTCCCATCTCAGTTTTACTCTTCTTCGTTTGGCTCTCACTCTCGGACATATGTATATTTCTCTGTTGGCCAGTGCTATGGATTGAACTGTGCTCCCCCCAACTCATAATTGAAATCTTACACCCCAAAGTGACTATATTTGGAGATAGGTTTTGTAGGAGGTCATTAAGGTTAAATGAAGTCACAAGGTAGAGTCCCTAATCCTATAGAATTGGCCTTATAAGAAAAGAAAGATTGCTGCGTGTGGTGGCTCATGCCTGTAATTCCAGCACTTTGGGAGGCTGAGATAGGAGAATCGCTTGAGCCCAGGAGTTCAAGACCAGGTTGGGCAATATAGTGAGACCGTGTCTCTACAAAAAAAAAAAAAAATCAAAAAATTAGCTAGGCATGGTGGTGCGTGCCTATAGTCCCAGCTACTTGGGAGGCTGAGGTAGAGGGGTTGCCTGAGCCCAGGAGGTTGAGGCTACAGTGACTCATGATCGTGCTGCTGCACTCCAGCCTGGGTGACAGAGTGAGAACCTGAACTCAAAAAAAAAAAAAAAAAAAAAAGGAGAGAGAGATATTTCTCTCTCTACATGTATACACTGAGGAAAGATCATGTGAAGACAGAGCAAGGAGGCTATCTGCAAACTAGAAGAGAGCCCTCACCAGAAACCAACCCTGTTGGCACCCTGATCTCAGACATCCAGCCTCCAAAACTGTGAGAAAATATATTTCTGTTGTTTAAGTCCTCCAGTCTATGTCATTCTGTTATGGCAACCCAGGCAGCCACAGACAACTGTCTTATTATTGGTCTTTGTGGTTGAAGGGCTGTCTTGGCTGGTCCACAAGCAGCTTACAATCAAGGTTGAACATTAACCAATCAGATCTGCCTCATTTGCATGGCAGGAACCCAAATGCATGACAGGAATCCTAAAACTCACCCTAACTGAAAAGAAGGTCAAACTCCAAAAGGGAGAACCTTAGGAGAGTGTTTTGTTTTTTTTGGGTGGGTACTTTTACCCAATGTGTTCTGCTATTGATGAATGATCTTGGTCATCTGGTTTTCCAATTCCAATTCTATCCCATGTTGTTCTCTATATGGGTCTCCAGGGATTTGGGTCTACTCATTATCATACCTGATTGTGGAATAGTGCTTATGCATGATGGATGTACTACAGTGCGTCCTAGGGTGGGTTATTTGGTTGTTACCTTGGAATTGAACTTTAATATCTTTGGGCAGAGTCCGCTGCCTGGAGATTGTCCCAGGAATGAAAGAGAGGATGATATTCTAGGACTCAAGTCTTGTGACAGAAGGCACCTTGGACAGAGGGTCCCAGGTTTTCTAATCTCCATTACCAGAATGGCTACTCTGGACACAGGGTGTCACAGTGAAGTGGTGAAGAGAACGGAGGGAAGGGAACCGGCAGGAGATATCATGAATGAAGCCACCGTCTCCAAGTGCTTGAATGAACCAGCTCAGGGCAGCATATCTGACCCAGGAAACAGGGTGACTACTGGTGCCATCTATCAAGACATAGGGGTTAAAATTACCCAGAAGTAGAAGATAAGGCAGGAAGATGGCGGTGTGGCCTTTCAGGGTCACACTAGAGCACTGTCTACAGAAAACTATTTACTATATTGATCGGGGTTCAAGCCCTGCATGCTTTTTATTTTTTAATTTTAAAGATGTGGGGTACAATTCAGGGTGCAGGTACCCTTGTTGATGAGCTGTGCCCCTCCATCCCCTGGCAGCTTCCCTCAACTGCCAATCCACCACCCTCCCCTGGCAGTTTCCCATTACTGCCAGTCCCTTTCTTATAGAATTATAATTGTTCAAGGTCTGTTTATGAGTGAGAACATATGGTACTCTGTTCTTTGTTTCTATGATAGATCACACGAGTATGATCGATTCTAAATCCATCCAAGTTGCTGCAAAGTCCATGTTTGTCCTTCTTTATAAACCCTGTATGTTTAGATGTCAACTTGTAGAAGACTGCTCAGGGCAAAACTCCCTTTCTTCCTCTCCCCAGGTGTGGCCCTCCTCTTCTCCAGGAGTTAGTCCTGGGCCACCTCCTTTCCATCAAAGTATCTATTTGCTGTGGTTGGAATGTTTGTCTCCTTCAAAACTCATGTTGAAATGTAGTTGCCATATTAACAGTATTCAAAGGAGGTCATGAGAACTTTAAGAGGTCATGAGAACTCTGCTCTCATGAATGAACTAATGGCTGTTATCATAGGAGTGGGTCTGCCCCCTTTCTTCTATCTTCCTCCTCCTCCTTCCTTCTATCTTCCTCCTCCTCCTTCCTTCCCTCTCTCTCCCCCAAACCATCAGGCAGTGATACAGAGGTCCCGCCAGATGACAGTCTCTCAATCTTGGACTTCCCAGTCTGCAGAGCTGTGAACCAATACATCTCTGTCCACTACAAATTGCCTAGTCTGTGGTATTCTATACAACACAAAATAGACTAAAACAGAAAATTGGTACCGAGAATAGGGTGTTGCTATAACAAATACCTGAAAATGTGGAAGTGGCTTTGGAACTGAGTGGGTGATAGAATTTGTAGCAGACTAGAAAAAGCCTGTATTGCCATGAACAGAACATTAAGGGTGATTCTGGTAAGGGCTCAGAAAAAGAGAAAAGCTATAGGGAAAAACAGAAACTTCTTAGAGATTAATTAAGTGGTTGTGATCAGAATGTTGGCAGTAACATGGACGGTAAAAGGCAATGTTATGAGGTCTCAGTGGGAATTGAAGAGCAAGTATTGGAAACTGGAGTAAAGCCCATTCTTATTATAAAGTGACAAGGAACCTGGCTGAATTGTGTACATGCCCAAGGGCTTTATAAAAGCAAAATTTGCTGGGCTCGGTGGCTCAGCCTGTAATCCCGTGCCTTGGGAGGCTGAGGTGAGTTGATTGCCTGAGCCCTTGGGTTCAAGACCCGCCTGGGCAACTTGGTGAGTTACAATAAATCAAAAAATTAGCCGGGCGTGGTAGCACGCGCATGTAATTCCAGCTACTTGGAAGGTTGAGGCAGAAGGATTGCCGGAGTCCAGCAGGTCGAGGATGCGGTGGCCGGGAGCGGCCACTGCACTCCAGTCAGGGCATTGGCGTGAGACTCCAACTCAAAAAAAAAAGCAAAATTTAAGAGTGAAAACTAGGATATTTGGTGGAAGAGAGTTCTAAGCAAAATACTGAAGGTGCTGTGTGGCTTCTTTTAGAAGCGTATAGTAAAACGAGAGAAGAGGGAAATGATTGAAAGACAATTAAAAAGCCATGTGATGGCTGCAATTAAAAGGGAATCAGAACTTAAAGATTTGGAAGATTTGTAGCCTGACCTCATAAAAAAATGAAAAAACCTGCAAGGGTGTGGCCAAGCAAGGAATTAGCATGATATAAGGAAGCCAGGTGCTGCTATTCACCAAAACAATGGAAGAATGACTCTGAAGGCATTTGAGAGCTCTTAGAGGCTGTCCCTTCCCTCATGGGCCCAGAAACCTAGAAGGGCAGGATGATTTTGGGGGATGAGCCCAGGGCACATTCCATGGGCTGGCTACCCAAGGCTGCTTCAGGACTCTGCTCCCCACATTCCACTGCAGTGCTCCTAGACTGCCCCAGCTGTGGCTCAAGTGGGCCTGGGTATGGCTCAGGCCCTGGCTCCAGAGGACACATACAGTTAGCCTTAGCAGCAGCCTCATGGTGCTAATATTACAGAGTTCAAGAGCAGTGGAGGCATGGCTACTTCCACCTAGATTTCAAAGGATGTATCAGACAGTGTGGGGGCCATGGCAGAGACCTGCTTCACGGGCAGAGCCACTACAGAGTCCCTACTGGGGCAATCAATGCCAAGTGGAGCCACAGGGGCTGGGCTGCCCTTGAGACCCCAACAGCCTGGAAGAGCTGCCTGGAAGAGCTGCCGGCACGAGATTCCAACCCGTAGAGCTGCTGCTTGGGCTGAGCCTAGCAAAACCACAGGGCAGAGCTGCCTAGGCCTTGGGGGACCCGAGCCCTGCCCTGTTGTGCCCAGGAGATAGGACATGGAGTGAAGGAACATTATTCCCAAGTCTTAAGATTTAATGTTGTTCTCCATGTTGGGTTTTAGTCATACTTAGGACAAGTTACCCCCTTTTTTTCATGCTTATTTCTCCCTTTTGGAATGGAAACGTCTATCCCACGACTGACGACTGTCCCACCAATGTATCTTAGAAGCACTTAACTTGTTTATTTTCACAGGCTCACAGCTGGAGAGAAATTTGCCTCAGGATGAATCATGCTTTGAGTCTCACCCATATCTGATTTACATGAGACTCTGGACTTTTGAGTTAACACTGGAATTAGTTAAGACTTTTGAAGCTACTGGGATGGAATAAATGTATTTTGTATGTGAGAACAACATGAATTTTGGGAGGCTGGAGTCAAATGTTATGGCTTGGATGTCTGTTCCTTCCAACACTCATGTTGAAATTAGTTGTCATTGTAATAGTACAAGAGGTGGCCCTTTTTTTTTGTTGTTTTTTTGAGTTGGAGTCTCACTTTGTCATCCAGACTGGAGTGCAGTGACCACTCCCGGCCACCACAGCCTCGCCCTGCTGGGTTCCAGCGATCCTTCTGCCTCAGCCTTCCAAATAGCTGGAACTACAGGTGTGCGCTACCACGCCCGGCTAATTTTTGATTTATTGTAGAGATGAGGTCTCGCCAAGTTGCCCAGGCGGGTCTCGAACCCACAGGCTCAGGCAATCCACCCACCTCAGTCTCCCAAAGGCGCGGGATTACAGGCTGAGCCACCGAGCCTGGCTGGCCCTTTTTTAAAAAATAACTTTTGTAAAAAAATGCTGAGTGCGGTGGCGCATGCCTATAATCCAGGCACTTTGGAAGGGGTTCAAGACCAGCCTGGGCAAATTGGTAAGTCCTCGTCTCTACAATAAATCAAAAAATTACCCAGGCGTGGTGGCACATACCTGTGGTTATAGCTACTTGGAAGGCTAAGACGGAAGGATCGCCTGAGCCCAGCAAGTCAATGCTGGGGTGGTCGCGAACGTACCACTGCACTGCAGCCGGGAAACAAGAGTGAGACTGTGACTCAAAAAATAAAAATAAAAAAATAAAAAACAACTTTTTTTGGTTTGTTTTTTGAGATGGGGGTCTCACTATATTGATCCAGCTCAGGCTGGTCTTGAACTCCTGAGCTCAAGCAATCCTTCTGCTTTGGTCTCCCGAGTAGCTAGGTCTACAGGCATGTGCCACAGTGCTCAGCAAAAGGTGGGACCTTTAAGAAGTGTTTAGGCCATGAGGGCTCTGCTCTCATAAATGGACTGATGCCAACATGGCAGAAGCATGTGAGTTATGGTGAGAGTGGGTTTGCCCCTTCTTGATCTTTCTCTTTGCCCTTCTGCCATGTGATGCTTTCTGCCATGTTACAACAGAGCAAGAAGACCTTCACAAGATGCCAGTCCCTTAATCATATACTTCCCAGCCTCTAGAACTATGAACCAGTTCCCTTCTGTTCATTACAAATTACCCAAACTGTGGTATTCTGTTACAGCACTAGAAACAGGCTAAGGCACCACTGATACCCAGAGGGCCCAACAACACCAGGCCTCGAGGCCCAGCCCACTCCTGTCTCCCTCAAAAGTCACCCATGAAGAGGGAGCTTGCCTCTCTCCTTTACTGAGCCTGGTCCAGAAGGCCCCAGGGCAGCAGCCTCCGGGCATCTGACCTCACAGGGCATGAGATGCAGGACACTCAACATGACGGTGACTGTCACATGTGTCCCTCTTTCCCACTAACTTCTAGGACACAGTTAATAATATGTGACTGAGGGTGGGGGGATGGGAATTTGAGTTGGGCATTCTGGCAAGAAATAACGAGAGCAGACGGCACCATGGCTCATGCTTGTAATTCCAGCACTTTGGGAGGCCAAGGTGGGAGGATTGCTTGAGCCCAGGAGTTCGAGACTAGCATGGGCAACATAGCAAGACCTCGTCTCTACTAATAATAAAAAAATTAGCTGGGTGTGGTGGCACACACCTGTCATCCTGGCTACTCGGGAGGCTGAGGTGGAAGGATCACCTGACCCCGAGAGGTCGAGGCTGCGGTGGCTCAAAAAAAAAGAGATAAGATTCTTGTTCTGTCACTTGGGCTGGAGTGCAGTGGCATGATCATAGCTCACCACAGCCTCGAACTCCTGGGTTCAAGTGATCCTCCAGCTTTAGCCTCCAGAGTAGCTGGGACTACAGACATGTACCACTACATCTGGCTAATTTTAAAATTTTTTTGTAGAGATGGTGTCTCGCTATGTTGCTCAGGCCGGTCTCGGACTCCTGGGCTCAAGCTGTCATCCTGCCTCAGCTTCCCAAAGTGCTGGTATTTCAGGTGTGAACCACTGCACCTGGCCCCACTTGGATTTTTTTTAATAGACCGGAATAGTGAGAATAGTGGCTCCAAATATGTCTATGTCCTAATCCCTGGAATTTAGAAATATATTTGGTCACATGGCAAAGAGGTGTTACGCTTGCAAATGGAATTAAGGTTGTTACTCAGCTGACCTTAAAATAGGGAATTGCTCTGGATTATCCAGGTGGGCCCGGTGGAGTCACACAGGTCCTTAAAAGTGGGAAGGGGACTCAGAAGAGAACCAGAGAGATGGCAGCAGGAGAATGGCTCAGCCTGACGTGCTGCCCTGGGAGACAGAAGAAGGAGCCATGAGTCGAGGAAAGACCTCTAGAAGCTGCAGAAGGTGAGGAATGGACTCTTCCTGGGATCCTCTGGGAGGGCAGACCTGCCAGCACCTACCTGATCTCAGCCCAGCGAAATCCGTGCAGGCTTCTGATCTACAGAACTGTGAGATAATACGTTTGCGTTGGTTTAAGGCATCATGTTTATGGGACTGTCACAGCAGTGATAGGAAATTAACACCTCCCACACTTACCAGGTCCACATGGAACTACTGATTCCCCACAAATCTGCATCCCCCTCAACATCCCCCAGTCTTCCCCATCTTGGTAAGTGGCAGCCCCACCTTCCAGGTGCTCAGGCCAATCTTCCAGACTCCCCCCTTCTTCCCACACCCCCAGGAAAACCCCCTCAGCTCTTCCTTGGAAATATCTCTAGAGCCCGCCTACCTCTCCCCACCCCACTGCTGTGTCTCCCTGCTGGGTGGCCGTAAATGCCTCTGAAGGACCTGGCCTGCCACCCCAAGTCTGCCCTCGACACAGCAGCCAGGGGACCTGCTGAAATTCAAGGCTATCTCATGCCTCTGCTCAGAACGTTCCAAAGGCTCTGGATTTCTCTGACAGTAAAAAGTCAGTGTCTTTGCAGAGGTCTATCCTTAGACAGATTCTTCAAGCTTGGGTATATCCAATCATAACCGAGCTGGTTAAGACAAGCTGCCAGGCCTGCACCCAGTTTTTGACCCCATAGGTCTGGGGTAGAGGCTGAAGACAAATCTATTTATTTATTTATTTTGTATTTGAGTCAGGTGTCACTCCAGGTGGAGTGCAGTGGCACAATCACGGTGTCACCACAGTTCCAACATCCTGGGCTCAAGCAATCCTTTCACCTCGGCCTCCCAAGTACCTGATACTACAGGTGTGCTCCACCATGCCTGGCTAATTTTTTTGGTAGAGATGAGGTCTTGCCACGTTACCCAGGTTGGTCTTGAACTCCTGGGCTCAAGCCATTCTCTTGCTCCTAAAATGCCAGGATTGGAGGTGTGAGCCAACAGGCCCAGCCTTGAAGATGCACATTTCTAACAAGCTACTGGTGAGGCTGCTGTTTCTGGTCTGGGGAGCACCCTTTAATAACCCCTGTCCAGCCGGGTTCGGTGGCTCAGCCTGTAATCCTGTGCTTTGGGAGGCTGAGGTGAGTGAATTGCCTGAGCCCCACGGGTTCCAGACCTGCCTAGGCAACTTGGCTAGACCTCATCTCTACAATAAATCAAAAAAATTAGCCAGGCGTGGTAGCATGCGCCTGTAGTTCCAGCTGCTCGGAAGGCTGAGGCAGAAGGATCGCCGGAGCCCAGCAAGTCGAGGCTGCGGTGGCCGGGAGCGTGCCACTGCACTCTGGTCTGGGCGACACAGTGAGACTCCAACTCAAAATAAATAAATAAATAATTAACCCCTGTCCTTGAAGGCTTTGTACCCTCATTCTCAACCGTGGCCGCGTGTGAAATTTCCAGTGCCTGGATCCCACCCAGAGATACAGGGTTAAGTGCCTTGGGGTGGGCACAGATGTATTTTCTAAAGTTCCCCAGATAATTCCGCAGTGCAGCCAGCTAAGAACCTCTGTCCCTATCTCCTTGCCATGGCCTTCTCACTCCTCTGCTCCACCCACACTTAAACCCTGATGACACCAAACTCACTCACCTCCAGCCTCTGTGCTCTCGGAAGCAGACTCCCAGCCCTGCTGCTCTGAGCCCTGTGCTCCATGCCCATCCGGTCAGTGGCCCACACAGGACTCAGCCTCAGGCTTGCAGGCAGGGGCTGGGGCAGAGGGGACAGGAGGAGGCTCCAGTTCTCCCATTGTTGACAAGATTTCCTCATGCGCCCCACAAATCCTCACTGAGCTGCTGCCTAGTGCCAGGCACTGCTCTAGGCATGGGGTACTACAGAGAGCTGGGTAAAGTCTCTGCCCTCATGCGGCAGGGGATCTGAGGGAGATAGACCACAGAAAGATAATGCAGAAACTAAGATATCCAGGACCTTAAGGTGGAGACAGGGCTGTAAAGAAAAATCAAGTGTGTAAGGGAATCTCAGCTCCTGCAGGGAACGTGCCTGCCACACTGGGAGCCAGGAGAGAAAAAGGAATGAGCAAGACCCTCATGTCACCAGCACATCAAAGATGATCCTGGCCTCTGGGGGTCCCAGAAAGGCCTGTTGAGAAGAGTAATGGAGAGGTTATGGCTTCCTGGGGTACCAACCACACTCATGCCCAGGTCAGACTCCAGATGGGGAAAGGAAAAGAGGAGAGAGGGGACAAAGATGCCCTGCGAAAGGACTGGGTCCTCAGGGGCATAGCCCTGAGGAATGGTCACCCTTCCCCACCACATCCCCACCCCAGTCTCAGCACTGCCACCATGACCTCAAACAAAGCTCGATGGAAAGCCTCAGAACTGAGCCTTCAAACCTTCTGGGAAACAAACTCCCTTGAGAATCATATTTCAGCACTCCAGGAGAAAACACCAAGCATGGAATCTTGCCCGTTAATCGCAGGGGCTTTATAGACTTCCTGGGCTGGGGCCCCATAGCTAAACACAACTCACAAAGAGCTGCAGCCCACGGGATGCATACCTCACCCCCTAGCCCAGGCCCCACAGGGCCCCGGTCCCAAAGCTGAGAGGAGATCCTCTTGATAGCGCTCTGGGCTGTCTCCACAACTCCAGGCTCCTTGCCCCAGCGAGGCCTATGGACACAGCCTCAGCAGCAGCCCCTTCGTCTCTGACACTCCATAGGTCAACAGGGAAGGAGAAACCCCAATTAAGCAGACAGAATGAGGCAGGCCCTTCTGCTTCCTGGAGTCCGTCACACTGAGGTTGGCCTGGCTTCCTGCCAAGCGCATGCCCTGCTGCCCGCTGATCTGCCCTGGTGGTCAGGACATCTAGGCCACCACCCCGGACTTGGCCCCCTTGTTTGTGCCTCAAGGGGCAGGCTTCCTGCTCAATTACTGCTCGGGAAAAGTGATTGTGGTGACTCCCCCAGTGGGGTCAACCAGAGACAGAGACAGACAGGGGACCCAGGACAAGAGAAAGGCCTTTCGACTTCTGCATCTACTTCTAGAAGGCTGCAGGCCAAAACCCGGATCCATTAGTTCCTAACAATCCCCAGGGCATCATAACTCTGGTCTCTCACAGTTGTGAACCACGGAGGCTCAAAGAGGACAAGAGACACCACCAACCGCAAGTATGCATGCTTGGAGAGGGACTGGAGCACCAGAGTCCTTCCCGCCCCCAGCCACACTGAGGAAGGTTCACATCCAGGCTGCTGGGACAGGCTGGGCTCCTCACAGCTTGTTTGACAGTCCCTTGGACACTGGCTGGACAACTAGGACAGGCTGGGCTCCTCAAAGCTCATTTGACAGTCCCTTGGACACTGGTTGGACAAATGATGCTTTTTCCAGGCCCTCAGCTGGCTGGCATCACTCCCCACTAACAGGGAACATCTGGAGCTTAGGACTCCCTCCTTCTGATGAGGGGGGCGGAGGCTGTCTGAGTGAGAGAATGTTTTCAGCTCTGTTATTATGAGCAATCACTCATTGCCAGTATTGCTGACAACAATGGTTCACAAAGTCTGCACATTTATTACACACCAAAGACAATGCTGGGGGCCATTAGAGCCCCACTGACTGGTTAAAACCTGCCACAGCCCTTTGGGGCAGGAATGATTATTAGCCCCACTTTACAGATGGTGAAACCGAGGCTCAGAACAGTTAAAGGATTTTTATGGACAGTTTGTGAGGGTGATAGGATCCCAGCTCAGACCTGGCTGACTCTGAGGCTCTGTGTTCCTCCAGCCCCAGAATTCCTGGGGGCACACGTGATCACATTGGTCAGAAAAGAGAAATTCTTTAGCAGGTGGAATAAACTATCTGTTGTCCTGTACATGTTATATCCACCTTGCAAAGAAATCCCTTCTTAGACACCTCAAAGGCAAACTATAGACTGCCTCAGACCTGTGAGTCGGGCTCAGTGAAGAAGGTTTTGCAGTGCTAAGGTGAGGCTGGTGCTCCTGGCCCCTGGTGGTCCCTGAAAGACCTGGGAAACAGGGAAGAGCGATGGAGAGGTCATGGCTTCCCCGGGCACCAATCACGCCCCATGCCCACCCTCAGACTCCAGATGGAGAAAGGAAAAGAGGAGATAAGAGACAGAGATGCCCTACAGGAGGCCTGGGTCCTCAGAGATACAGCCCTGGGGAATGCTCACCCTTCCCCACTCCACCCTGACCCCAATCCCAAGCACTGTATTTCCCAAGTTACCTCTCATAGATCCTCTCTGCCAGGGTCAGCAACCAGCCAATTGAAGGCCCAGCTTGGGCAACTTTTCTTCCCCACTACAAACTAAAACTCAAGGTAGCACCTCTCTGAGCCACCTGGAGCAAGTTCCTTCTCTCTGGCCTCATGAACTCACCTAGAGAAAAGGTGTGTTGGAGCCCAAGGGCTTCTGGGGGGTATGTGGCAATGAACGCCAGGTAAAGAGCCAGCCCTGTGCTCTGAAGGTGAAATGGAGAGGGCCTTGCTTCCTGGCCCTGACCCACTCCAGCCCTCAGCGGCCCTTCACAGGGATTTGGGGCTCACCCTGGTGCCCAAAGAACTGCTAGAGAAGCAGGGATGGGTTCTCAGTCCCTAAGACTCTGGCTTTCAGTGCCAAGAGCCGGAGCCTGGCAAGGTCAGCAGAGTGCTGAAGCGGCCAGGACGCCCATTGTCCTCCCAGCAGGTAACAAGCAGGAAAGCTAGCCCCCTCTCCACAGTCGGGAGTGCAGGGCCGCCACTGTCGCTCGGTACAGGGAGAAGCTGCACCTCATCCTGAGGGTCTCCTTCAAAATCAGGTGTGTCCTGGAGGGGTCCTAGGGAGGCCATGAGTGTCTGATTCAAGTGTAGATCTGTCTCCTCGGTTAATATTTTATTGGGACGGGAATGTGGCGCCTGCGGATTTGGTTACTGATCCCACGGGTTTGAGCCTTGCTTGGGGAAGGGAAACTGGATGCGGGGTGGGAGACCCAAGGGACGACTCACCACGCGGCAAAGGCCTCAAATCTCTCGTCCCCCCCAGGTGCTCCGGACTGAGGGTCCTTCCAGTCCTCTTCATCCCGCACCACCATCCACTAACCGGCTGCCCGGTCGGCTGTGCTCACCAGAGCCGGCTCGGACGCAGGCCTAGGGAGGCCAGAGACGTCCGCGCAAGGAGTCACCGGGCCCCTCGATTGCACCCACCCCACGCGCTGTGGCTCCGTCCCCTCCGGGGCTCCTTGGAGCCCGAGCCCTCTCTGCCCCCTTAGTGCCGGGCCCAGTCCTCCGGAGCCGGGAGGGGGCGGCGGACGAGGCGGCCAGGGCGGCCGAGCGGAGCGCAGCGTGCCCGAGGGCTCTCCTCGCCAGACCCTCGGGCCCCGGCACCGGGGCGTGCGGGCGCTGCTCCCTCGCGAAGGACCGCCGGCCCGAGAAGGAGGGCGGGGAGGGGCGGGCGGCCACGCGTTACCTTCCATGGACATGGGCTCCAGGATGCCGAACTGCTTGAGGACGGCGATGAACAGCAGCACCACCACGGCCATGGCGCACAGCTCCATGCCCTGGATGCCCATGGCGACCCGGGCGGCTGGGGGCCTGGGGCCCGGCGCGCCCCTCGCCCGCGCGCTGCCTCGGGAGGGCCGGGGCCCGCGCCGCCCGCACGGCCTCTCGGGGTGGCGGCGGCTCACATGCCCCCGGCAGGCGGGGCTCCGGGTGTCGGCGGGGCCGGGGCCCGCGGAGGGCGCGGCGGCGACCGGGGCAGTCCCGGCGGCGGGACGCGGCGCGGCGCGGCGCGGCGGCCGAGCCCGAGCGTAACTTTCCGAGTCAGCCGGCAAACTTCGAGGCGCGGCGGCGTGGAACGAGGCTCGCGCGGCCAGCGCGGGCCAGCGGCGCCTCCACGCCCGGCGCGGGCGCCGCGCCTCTGTCGCCCCCTGTCCAGCCCCGCGGGCGCGGGGACGCGGGGGCGGCGGCGGGGGTCCCGGACGCCCTCGGCCTCCCCGGCTCCATCGCGGCCCCCCGCGCGCTCATTGGCCTAGGCGCGGCGACCGCTCCGGTAGGCGTCCCCTGCGCCCCCGCCCGGGGGAGCCCGGGAAGGGGCGGAGGGAGCCGGCCCCGCCCCGCCAGGGCCTGCCCGGGACGGAGCCTGGCGCGTCGCCACGGCTGCCCCGCCAACCCCCGGGAGGCCGCGCGGCCGGCGATTTCACCGAGCCGCCCGCGCGGGGTCGGGGTCGGGGCCGGGGTCCGAGAGGGAGGGAGCCGC
Source organism: Cephalopachus bancanus (assembly GCA_027257055.1). NCBI lineage: Eukaryota > Metazoa > Chordata > Mammalia > Primates > Tarsiidae > Cephalopachus > Cephalopachus bancanus. Next base: position 375,465 of record JAPVLO010000543.1, on the reverse strand, counting down.
AGCAGCGCTCCCCGCAGGGAGTCGGGGCGCTACCCTCCTGGGGAGGGGCGCTGAGCCCGCCCGCCCCGTCCCCGGGCCCGCGCAGAGTTGGCGGGTGCGGGATCCGGGAAGCCCTCCCGCCCCGGGACATCTCCCGCAACGCTGAGCCCTCACGCCGGAGATGAAACTTGGCCCTGGTCTGGTCCCTTTTGAAAACAGAGGAGTTTGTGTCCAGAGCTCTCCCGTTCTGGAAACCTGCGTGCTTGGGAGGAAGTGTGGGCTCTGGCGTGAGCGTGTGCATAACCGCGTTCGAGTGCTGCCTTTGCTGCGTGACCTTGGTCGAGTCACCGACTCGCAGCCTCCTTCCCTCCGTAGAGGGGCCGACGCCTCCTCGCAGACTGCGGGGAAAGCTGGGCGGATGCGGAGTGCCTCGCACGGGCAGTGCAAGGGCAGACTAATGAGTTCGTGGATGGCTTTCTTCCTGCCCGCGGCTCTGAGTAGACGAGAGCAAGCCGCGGAAAGGGAGGAGAAAGGAGGAGGCGAGGGCGAGGCGTGGCAGGGCGATTCTCCCGCCGCGAAGCGCGGGGACTTGAGCGCGCGAAGCGACTCTGTGCTGCCCCCCAGAGGGCGCGGCGCGCAGCGGGCACCCTCGCGGACTGGCACTTAGAGGGCGGTAGGCGGACCCTCCTCCTTTCCGCTGTTTTAGCAGAGGGGAAACCCAGCTCTGATCCACGCTGTGAGCATGAGCGGTGTTTGAACCCACGGCCTGAACAGCTGCCGTTTCCATTTACGGAGCCCCTGCGGTGCCCGGTTGGGGTGGGCGCCGGGCGGTGAGCAGCTGCTGAGGGCCATCCTGGAGCACGCATACGCCCACCAAGCTTTTGAGCTCGCTTGTCATTCATTCTTAAAGGGCTCCCCCAGTGGGCATTCCTCTCCCCCCATCTTGCAAGTGAGGAAACCGAGACCAGAAAGTGAATTACAGGCAAAGGGGCACAGGGACTGTCCAAGCAGGCTGCGTCCCGGAGTGGGCACTGTCCCATGGCACCACGCTATTTCTAGTGGAAACCCACCGGGAGAGGGCCTGCGCGGTATCGCTTTGCTGTTTCACGCATCTGGTTAAAGTCTGAGTCGTTGGTGGTATTTTTAAAGAACTATAAATACGTAGCTTTTAATTCCAGTTAATTGGCATGTGGTGAGTCTCCACTGACCAAAGGCAAGAGTTCTGAGCTGGCAGGCTAATGATTCGGAGAAAACGGCTCAGTTAGAGCACTCATCTTGCTAAAGTGTTTCAAAGTCTAGGAAAGGTTAAGAGCCTCCTGCTACCTGATTTACACACTTAAGAGTAAAGCAAAATTCAGCCTGTGTCCCAGCTAGTGACTACTCATTCTAAGTCCATGACCTGGTTGAGAGCCTCGTAATACATAACCACTCTAAGCCTCCGTTTCCTCATCTGTGAAATGGGAATGATAATCCATCCTCTCCAAGAGCTTGTAAAGGTTTGCATAAGACAGGGCTGCCACGTGGTGGGGGCTCTGATGGCCCCTTAGAGCTGGGTTTTCCCGTTTCTCCAGGGGACACATGTGTCAGGTGAGGTGGAGAACTGAACAGGCACAGGAAGCCCCAACCCTGCTCCCCTGCCTCAGTTTCTCCTGATGCTTCTGAGGACCTTCCCAGTTGCCAGAAAGCTTCAATGACTGCCCATAAACCCTAAGCTATAAACAAGACATCGATCCCCTGGCTAGGCAGCGTAAAATATTAACAACGCCTAAGTGGTTACCAGGCCCTGGGAGCAGAATGTCCGCTTGGCATTAGCAGCCTGGGCCATGGGCCTAATGGATGGGAAGCTGACTCTCTCGCTCGCTCAACAGCTTGTGGCCTGTCACTCTAGGCCAACGTAGGTCCACTGAGGCTGGGCTGATGGTCTTATCACATTCCCCTTCCCTGGGACCTGGAGAAGAAAGCCAGCGGCCTATGCATTCTCCCACCTATGAAGTGCTGGGCCAAACCTTACCAGATGTCTCTGGCTTCCCCTGCAGGGGGCTGTGTGCCTTGGCATGTATCCACCCCCTTCTCAGTTGGCTCCAAGTGCCTACGTGTGGCGGTAGTATGGTGGGTGTTGGTGGCACTCCTTGCCTTGAGGGAAGGGACAGGTTAGGGGGTGGGGCACACAGGAAGAAACCTCTGCAGGGCAGGGTGTTAGTGATTGCCGCAGAGGAGAGGACAAGTTGAGGGGCAGTGTGGGGAGAGCAGCTCAGTTTTACTTGGGTGGTCAGGGAAGGCTGGGGGCCGTGAGCCCTCACTTGACGACTTCAGGACATCTGGGAGACTCAGAAGTGTCCTGCATTCTGGTCAAGCTTAGAACGTTTTCAGAGAAAACTGCTTTGGGGTGTTCCTGGGATGAGCAGGTGACTGTAGTAGCTAAGTGGCCACAGCAGTGCTGTGTGCCTGAGTCCAGCTGTGCCTGTTGACACATCTAAACCTGTATCTTTCAATTATGTGTGCCAACACATCCCCCAATTGTTGCTTAAGCCAACACGAGTTGTGTGGCTGTCCCTTGCAACCACAAGGGTCCTAATTAATGTATTCCTCATGGCCCATAGAACAAAGACCAAATCCTAAAAAAAAGCCCATAAGGGCAGCTGACACCTAGTGAGTGCTTAGTATGTACTAGGCATTTCAACATAATTCATCTCATTCTTCACAGCTCCAGGGACTGGTAAGAGGAAGAAATAGAAGCACAGAGTGGCTAACACTTTGACCAAGGGCATACAGCTGATAAACCACAGAGTCAGGATTTGAACCCAGGCAGCCCCAGAGCCTGTGAGTTCAATCCAACTCTGTCCTGCATAGCTTGGCCCCTCCTCCTCTCCTTCACCCGGTCAGCCCCAACCACACCTGCAGCTATCTGAGTGATCCCAGGGCTGTCACACCTTACGGCAGGGGTCCTCAAACTACGGCCCGCGGGCCACATGCGGCCCGCCGAGGACATTTACCCGGTCCACTGGGTGTTTTTGCCGCCGCTGCCTGTCCTGCCTAGCAGCCGACTGGTCCGGGCCGCAGTGCGCATGTGTGGAATGTGCGTCGCACTGTCCGACTCCCCTCCTTCTCTCTGTCTCTCGACTCCTCCTCTCAGTCTTAGGACTAGCAGTGACAAATATGGAACCGGACATTGACCATCTCATTAGCCAAAAGCAGGCCCATAGTTCCCATTGAAATACTGGTAAGTTTGTTGATTTAACTTTACCTGTTCTTCATTTTAAATATTGTATTTGATCCCGTTTTGTTTTTTTCACTTCAAAATAAGATATGTGCAGTGTGCATAGGAATTTGTTCATAGTTTTTTTTAAACTATAGTCCGCCCCTCCAATGGTCTGAGGGACAGTGAACTGGCCCCCTGTTTTAAAAGTTTGAGGACCCCGTCTTAGGTTCTTACCATATGCTCTTCCCCTGGGCTTTGCATGCTTTTTCTCCTCCCTACACCTTTGCTCAGCTTATGCCTACTTGTCTTTGTGTCTCCCTTTCAATGTCATGTCTGCAGAGGTGCCTTCCTGGACCTCCTCCCCTTATGTCTCCACCACTCTCCCATCCTTTTCTGTCTTTGCAGTTATCACAGCGTGGGCTTAGATATTTGCTTGTGTGTTCATTTGCTTGTTCCTGCTCTCCCACTAGACTGTAAGCTTCCTGAAGGGATGAGTATCACCAGCCTCATATAAATATTTATTATAAGGCCGGGTGTGGTGGCTCATACCTATAATCCCAGCACTTTGGGAGGCCGAGATGAGAGGCTTACCTCATCCCACGGGTTCAAGACCAGCCTGGGCAACTTGGCAAGACCTCATATCTACAACAAATCAAAAAATTAGCTGGGCATGGTGGCGTGTGCCTGTAGTTCCAGCTACTTGGAAGGCTGAGGGGGAAAGATCGCCTGAGCCCAGCAGGCCGAGGCCGCAGTGGCCGTGAGCGTGCCACTGCACTCCAGCCTGGGCAAGAGTGAGACTCCAACTCAAAATAATAATTATAATGACTTTCCCCAATTGTTTCAGCAGAGGCTGCCCTGGTGTCACTAGCAAAGGCCCGAGGAATCCAGCAGAACCAGGGCTGAGTCCTCAATTCCAGTCCTAATGTGTCCATGAACTTGACTATGGCACACCACTTCACTGAGCTTTCCTGTCCTTGAAAAATGGAGTCGCTTGGTGACGTTTGCCTGCCTGTTGCACTGTCTGAAGACACACGCAAGGCACCTTGTTCCTGGAGGAGTCTGCTTCTCCAGAACCAGGACCACCTAGGAAGCGACACTAACGGAGTCCAGCACTCTTAACCTTAAGGTATTGTCCAAACCCTCCAAATCAGACAGACCCCATGGGCCACAGACCCATTCATACCATCTCTCCCATCTCTACTCCAGCCCAACCTCAGGTGAAATCCGGGAGGTTTATAACCATAGGTAACAGAAAACCCCTATTCCTTTGGCTTAGTTGTAAGGAAATGTTCTATGTCACACACAGTCCTGCAGGAAGTTGGCTCCAGGGTCAGCCAACTTAGACGTAGCAGCACCATCAAGAGCCAGGGCTTGTGTCTACCAACACTGCCAGCCTCAGAGCATCGACCTTATCCACAGCCTCACAATCACAAGATGGAGTCTAATTCCAGACTCACATCCTGACATGACAATGTCCAGGGGGAAGAAGAAGAGACCATCTCTTCCTATTTCTCTTACTATGAGAAAGACTTTCCCAAGATGCTTCTCACAGAAAATCCCCTCATGATTTATTGGCTATCATTGTGTTACCTGCCATGCCTAAATCAATTACAGGCAAGGGAGATGAGTCTACCATGGTGGCAGAGACTGCTACTCACCACAAAAACCCATCCTCCTTTCTTCTACAGTCAAAAAATCTTAGCTAGGCATGTGGACACCTGATAGGAGCTGCACTTCCCAGAACCCACTGTATTAGGTATGACCATGCTTTGTTGCCAATGAAAAGCGATGAGTTTCTCTTTGGGAATGGAGGCCTGAAGACAGCGGGTGGGTTTCCCACTCATTCTCTCTTCTCCTTTCTCACTTCCTGGAACTCAGATATGCTGATGACCAGCCTGAGCCATGCAGATCCTAGGGGTCGGGGAATAACAGAGCCACAGTCTGGAAGGGACCTGGATCCCTGAATGGCCTCATGGAATGGAGTCTCCCACCAATCTGGAACTCTCACTTGGGAAGGAAGAAAGAAACACAACTTATTTTATACCTTAAGGAAAGAGATGAGATCAGATGATAACTACCTACTTTAAAAATAGAGGCAGGAAGGGAGAAGGAGATACCAGATATTAAAGGCATCTTTACAGTGTTAGAAAAGCAAATTGCTTTCGACCAAACAGAAGAGATAAGACTGTTGCAAAAAGCGTTTTTCAAAGATCCTTCAAGATTTTTCAGCCAAACATTAAGTCAAACCAAGTGGCCTCAAGTGAGGCAAAGTGATGGATACAAAAGGAAGCCAAAGAGTAAAGCAAGAAAAGACTTTGGTAGTGGTTGCAGAACATGGAACTGACTGGAAGTCAACGGACCAGAAACCGACCAAGTCTTTGAGGGAGTTATATATGCATACACGTGTGGTAAAAAACAGAAGCCTGGGCATAAAAAAGCCTATGGCTAATCAAGGCTTGAAATACTCTTGGTCCTCCCAACTTGCAATAGCAGAAAACGGGGACATTTCTACAGCTCCAGAGGAGGTCACGCTCCTCAAGACCTGCTCCAAATGTGGCCAAGTGCAATGGACAAGATGGACCTCCAGAGGGCAAGACTGAGGCCCTGGAGGACAGTGGACAAGGAAGTGCTCCCAGAGAGAGCAGGACAGAGGTGGCCAACCGAGCTTTCTTATTCTGCTGCCCTGTGCCCCAAGAATCCTCACTATCCAAACCCATGCATTTCCTGAATTCAGATAGTGAGTTATTTCAGTGAGTTTGGGTCATGAGTGGTGCGATGCATTATTCAAATCTGTTCGGTTCCTGAGTTTTGGATAGCAAGCAGTGGGAGGTCATGAAGGAAAGGTATCTCCAAAAATTATGTGAATCTGTTCAGTTTCTGAGTTTGGATAGGGAGAATTCTGATAGTGATGCTATTTGTATTTGCAATTTCTGCCCAGCAGGATTTAATAACTGCTATGGACCACTGTCTACTGTATTTCTCATTCTCACCTTATCCTCCTTTAGGGAAGGAGAAAGAGTCTCATATACAAAGAAGATGGCTATGCAGAGATGTTTGCTGGTGGACAGTGATAGAAATCACCAGTCATTCATGAAAATCCATTCTACCTTTCTTCTGTGGTGATAGATAGAGTTGTTCCTGAACATGTGTAGCTTGGGGCCACATTTGCCAAACTTCCATGGTCTGGGCATGTAACCAAGTTGTCTCCAGCAGAAGGTGAGCAGAAGTGATGTATGCTACTTCTGGGTGGAGCACTTGGGCATTGGCCGTGGCCTTGCCTCCCCATTCCCACAATTGGCACCCAGGCAGGGCAGTGACCATTAATCATGTGACTACAGTGACACAGTTCTGGAAGTTGGCAGAACCACAGGTGGAAGGCACTTGGGCCCCGAATGTCTGTGTGGAACAGAGCTGTCTATGAGCCTGAACACCTCAAGACAGTCACAGGCAAGAGAAATAAACTTTTTTGTCTGTAAGCCACTGGGTTTGAGAGGTCTCATTGTTATAGCACCTGGTCTAGCCTAATTCATACAAGCATGATGATCTGATCAGTTAGGCCTGGCTCCTCTTGTGGCTGAAGGAGGAAGGGAGACATAGAAATCGGGGCTAAAACTGGAATTCTCTGAAGAGGGAGAAAGACAGGTATATTGAGACAGAGAAGCAATAGTGTCTGCATGAATACACTGCTCCTTAGAGTATCTAGGCATAAGGCCTCATTCCTCCACTGAGTTTAAGATGTCAAGTAAAGAGAATGAGCTTCCTCCAAGGCAGAGCTTTAAAAAGGCTTCAGACTATGTCCTATCAAACTCTCCCCATGGGTCTTTCCTTGGGTAGGGCTTAGACAAGTTAATGCTGCAAGTATTTATTAACCCCTTACACTGAAGGTGGTCCTGGTGAGCATTCCACAGAGCATGTCAGCCTCTCAGAAAGACATTTCTTAGATGGATCATTAGAAAATTTCCTCGACTGGGCGTGGTGGCTCAAGCCTGTAATCCCAGAACTTTGGGAGGCCAAGGCAAGAGGATTGCATGAGCTCGAGTTTGAGACCAGCCTGGGCAACTTGGTGAGATCTCATCTCTACAATAAATGAATTTTTAAAAATTAGCTGGGTATGGTAGCGCACACCTGTAGTTCCAGCTACTTGGAAGGCTAAGGCAGAAGGATCACCTGAACCCAGCAGGTCAAGGCTGCGGTGGCCATGGGCATGCCACTGCACTCTAGCCTGGGTGACAGAGTGAGACTCCAACTCAAAAAAAAAAAAAAAAAGGAAAAAGAAAAGTTCCTTGAATTCAGGAATACTTGCTGCCATTTACTGAACCAGGTATCTGCTAGGTGCTTTACAAGAATTCCATGATTTTGTCATCACATCAACCCTAATAATGATGAAGAAAATAACACCAGAGACTTGTGGTTGCTTAGATTTAGTATCTCTTATTGTCTTCTTTCTTTTTACAGGATCCTAATTTTGCTGGGGACAACAATGTGTTCTGTCATAAAATGACACTTCCCAGCATCCTTTGTGGCTAGAGAGCACCACGTAACATAGTTTGGGCTGGTGGGATATAATTAGAAACCATTGGGTGGGGCTTTTAGGAAGTCATCTTTAAGGGAGTGGGACAGACTCAGCTTGCATACATGTTTTAGCCACTTCACCCTTGTCCTTTCTGAGATGGGGTTATGATAGCTGTACCTTGAAAGAACAGATACTCTGTCCTATATTTTGTCAAATATTCTGTCAAAAGATTGAGTTCTTTTTAAATGGCATGCAAGAAATACTCAGATTCCTGGGCTTTGATGACTTTAAGGTAAGAGTTCAGCTGGACTAGTTTCCTAGGATAAACAAAACTAACTTTTCTTTTTCTTTTCTTTTCTTTTTTTTTTTTGAGTTAGAGTCTCCCTCTGTTGCCCAGGCTAGAGTGCAGTGGCATGCTTACAGCCACCGCAGCCTTGATCGCTGGGCTCAGGCGATCCTTTCACCTCAGCCTTCCAAGTAGCTGGAACTACAGGCATGTGCCACCACACCTGACTAATTTTTTATTTTTAATTGTAGAGATGAGGTCTCACCAAATTGGCCAGGCTGGTCTCGAACACGTGGGCTCAGGCAATCCTCTCACCTCGGCCTCCCAAAGTGCACCTTATAGGTGTAAGCCACCATGCCCAGCCAAAGCTAACTTTTCAGAACAGATGGCTAAGACAGTTTCTCTAGACAGGTGAATAACCTGGTTTTCTGAGACCCCATAGAGAAAATCAGAATGTAGTTAAGAATGGGTTACAGCCAGTTAAAACCAAAAGGGCAACTAATTTGCCTGCTACTCAACGTTGTACTTCATTGTACACTCATTATAATGGATTAGCATACTAAATGACACACCTTCCATCACCATGACTGTTCTGACCCTGCCCATTTATAGTAACAAACTGGGAGGGACCCCAATTCTCAGAAAGCTCCACCTATTTCCCAAGAAGCCTATGAATATTCCACCCCCCTGCTGAACATATAACTAGGAAAGCACTATAACAATAAAACCGCAGGAATGCACGGTTGCTGTTTTTCCTAAAGTCCAGTCCAGGCTGCTCTGCCTACAAAGCAGCCTGCTCCCTGTTATTTCAATGAGCTTGCTTTCATTTTCCAGCTGAAACCCAAGCGATGAACGGGGCTGCTCTGCCTACAGTGCAGCCTTCTTTCTGTTCCTCTTTTATTTTACTGAATGTACTTCACCTTAGTGGCTTGCTCTTACATTCTTTCCTGCACAAAGCTAAGAACCCACTTGACCCCTCGGGCTGGACCCCAACTTTGGGGTTCCCTGTCCTGTGTCCACTTGAGCTGCCAAGCAAAACCTAACAACTACCCACCTCTGGATTTCTCATTGCTTGGGAAAGATAAACCCCTGTCTCATTTGAATCGCTGTTACTTAGGTAACTTAATCTCAAGTGGATTTGAAGATGGGGAAACTGAGGCTTGGATGCCCCCAAGTGCCCACCGCTGGTAAGAGCCTGACCACCCTGAAGGCAGTGTTACAGAGATTGTTACAGTGTTACATGGCTGGTGTGCCTCATAGCTCCTGCCTCCCCATCTACCTCCTGTCCTGGCCATGTTGACTCCTTGGGGTCTCTGCCTTGCCTGATGTCTGCCTGCTCCTTGTTGGTTATCAGGCTTGGGGCTGGGAGCTTCCTTCCACAGGTTCAATCCCTGACTGTGCTGTCTGTTCTGCTTCTCTCCTCACCACCTCCAGGTTCCGCATACTGCAGCTCAGTACCCCTCACTGCCTGTCTTTCCTCTATGGACCTGATGCCCAAAGGAACGGTCTGGAGGCAGAGAGACCCATGATGAGGACAGGGAAGAGCGTGGGTGAAAGATGGGGGTGGCCCAGACTGAGATAGAGGCAGAAGGATGGGAGGGGGAGAACATTATCAGAGAAATTAATACTGAGCATCCCAAAAGCAGTCTGGGAGGAAAAGCTGTAGTTTTCAAGGCTTCAAGGTTCTGCTGATGTAGTGACTTTCTCATAACTTATATTCATACCAAAATTGTAAAAAGACTGAGATTTTTTTTTTGAATTGGAGTCTCACTCTTTGTCTCCCAGGCTGGAGTGTAGTGGCACACTCACAGCCACGTCAGCCTCCACCTGAGGCAATGATCCTTGAGAAAGGGACTCACACACAATGAACCCCACATTCATTTCATCTTTATCCTTGAGTGTATTTTCCAAAATGCTGAGCGTCAAAACGACTAGTGGCCACCCCGCATGAAGAAAACAGAGACTGGAGTTCAAGACTGCCAAGGTGGCTATGATTTGAGGTGACAGGGGTCTGAAAAGGAGGAAGCCAAAGTGAAGAAACAGCTCCCAAAAAACTGCAGGAAAATATCCTTTAGGTCCTTGGTCAATTCCTAGGCTGTGCATGAGCAAGGGAGAGTTCAGGGGCACTTGCAGATAATAGTTCTCTACAATGTATCGTTCACGATTTCCAGCAAACAATAAACATTTGTTGGTCATGAGAAGAGGACAAAAGTGACTGATCATAAAGTCAATAGAAATACAATTAAGAGATGATGCAGATGTTGAAGTTAGCAGATAAGGACATAGTTCAAAAATAACTACAATTAATGTTTTTTAAAACAGAAAAAGAGCCAGGAGCTGTGGCTCATTCCTGTAATTCCAATACTTTGGGAGGCTGAGGCGAGAGGATTGCCTGAGCCCAGGGGTTCGAGACTAGCCTGGGTAATTTGGCAAGACCTCATCTCTACAATAAATCAAGAAAATTAGCCAGGCATGGTGGTGCCTGCCTGTAGTTCCAGCTACTCGGAAGGCTGAGGTGGAAGGATCGCCTGAGCCCAGCAGGTCGAGGCTGCGGTGGCCATGAGCATGCCATAGCATTCCAGCCTGGGTGACAGAGTGAAACTCCAACTAAAAAAATAAAAATAAAAAATAGACAAAGAAATTGAGAACATGAATGAAGGATGGAGTTTAAATTTTAACAGAGAATTGGGATCTCAGTTAAGGTTTGATCAGAGAAGCAGAACCACTATGAGTGGTATGGAATCTGGGCTTTATTATAATAAAACCTTACATAGTTGTGGGAGCTGGGGAAGAAGTCTTATTGAAGGCTGTTGCCTCTGCATATGCCTGAAGTTTCTGTAGGTCAGCAGGGCCAGATGATGGGAAGAGAGGCTGGACATGAAGTGAGAAAAAGTGAGAACAAACTGGAACTCAAAAGGACAAAGTGGAGTCCATATATGTCTTTCACTGCCTCCAGCCCTGACAACACAGATGGCCTGCAAAAGAAGTTAACACTACCTGCTAAGAGCTGCACATGTGCCTGACCTAGTCTTTAACAAAAAGTTATAAGACATGGCAAGAAACAAGGAAGTGCAAACACAACAGATGACGGTAAAGAAGGAACAGAGGAACAAAAGGCATGTGACAAACAGAAAACAAGTAGCACAATGGCAGACATAAATCCAGCCATATCAATAACTAATTAAATGTGAATGGACTAAAAGTAAATGGAAGGAAAAACAGAAAATAATATAAGGAGAATGTGAGTCAAAGTCAAAAAGTTTAACAAATGTATAATTGGAGTCCCAGAAGAAAGAGAGAGAAAAGGATAGAATTAGAATTTGAAGAAACGATTTGAATTTGAATACATTCTAATAATAATTAGAAAACTAATTGGAAGAAATAATAATAAATTTAAGAATTTTCCAAAACTGATTAGAGTTGTCAAACCACAGGTTTAATAAGCTCAGCAAATCCCAGGTAGGATAAATACAAATAAATCCACAGGTATGCACATTTGCTATGCACATGTACATAGTCAAACTGCTGAAAACCAGAAGAGAAAACCTTAAAAGCATCCCAAAGAAAAAAGGCACAGAGAAATTGTTGTTTGGGGAGATAGCAATACAAATGATGGTAGACTTTGCAACAAAAATCATAGATGCCAGAATGCAATGGATTAACATTTTTCAAAGTATTGTAAGAAAAATAACTTGTCAACTTAGAATTCTATACCCAGCAAAAAATGTCTTTCAAAAATGAAGGGTAAATTAAGAGATTCTGAGTTAATTGGCAGTTGAGGGAAACTGCCAGGGGAGGGAGGGGCACACCTCATCACCAAGGGTACCTGCATAATGAACATTTGTATATCTAACCCTGAATTGTACCCCACATCTTCAAAATAAAAATAAATGACAGTCTGGGAAAAAAGTTCTGAGTTAAACAAAAAGTGAGCATGAGTAGACATGTTCTACAAGAAGTACTAAAGAGATGAAATTTCCCATGTGGGAACCAGATTCTCAGAATAAGGAGAATAAGGACTTGTGGGATCTCTCAGCATCTTGGGCCAGAATCAGGGCCAGTGGTCTAAAAGGAAAGGAACATCATACTCCTTAATTGAGTGGTTCTGGTTCCCGTGGTTCAGGAAAGATTTGAAAGATTATGGTCAGGAAAGATTATGATCAGGAAAGATTTGGAAGGCATGAGAGGACCAAGTTACTTGGTCATGTGGTGACTTGGCATGTCCTCAAGTGTCACTGTCATAGTAGGTCCCTCACTGCCTACCTATGGGAAAATTCTTTATGTGCCCAGTGAGTGACATGTTTGTTTCCCTCTTGGTCAGGAGGAGAGGCTATCTCTTCATGTACCCATCCCCACACAAGGCATATCCAAATCTCCATCTATTCTTCCAGGGGTTTACAAGAGTCTAGAAATATGGAACCGGCAACGGAAGTGGGGATACTTGGCAGCTTGTCCTCTGAGCCCCTCATCCTGCTTCCTTGTCCTGGTGATGGAAGATTCCCATTTCCTCTCTCACTTGGAGGACTTCTCATCTGATATTGGGACTTTTCTTGCCCCTACCTGGGTCCAGTCCAGGGGAACTAACCAACTCTGGTGTGACAGGACTGGATAAGGCCAGCTGTAGGTCTTCTCAGCAACTTCATTTCAGACCTTTAGAGTTTGTATAGTGACCACCATGTTGTTTTGTGAGTTTCTCTGGGTAAATTTCTATTTCTTGACTGAACTTGGCTTTTCCACCTCTCTCTTTTGGCAAGAAGACAGGGTAATGATGAGTCAGGAGACCCAAGGCCGTGTGACTTAAGCAATGTTGCTTTGCACCTCCCTGAGCCTCAGTTTCTTCATCTTCAACGTGGTGGAAGTTTTTTTAACCTTCCCCCACCCCCTTGTATTATTATCATGAAAACCAGACGTGCCCATGTGGGAGTGTGCTATAAACCCAGGGACGGTATGCATACGCAACTAGTGTAGTGTTATTCTAACCCCCACTGAATCTAGGCAGGTGCTCTGTGCACAGAATGTACGCAGGAAGCGCTGTTGGCCAACTAGGAGCCTGCTCGCTCCCCCTGGCATTCGCCCCAGGCACATGGGTCATCAATCCTCATGTTTTATGATGCTGACGCAAAGTGCTCTCAAGTCACATCCTTGCTGATCTGTGAAGATATCTGGACATAAGCATTTCTTTGCTTGAACTCAAGCTGAGGGCCCAAGGGTGTCTTGGGGAATTTCCATCTGGGACGCTTGATGCCAGGATCTCAGCTTCTGCGGTGTCTTCTGACAGCTCAGAGAGGTATGTGTATTGTAGAAGTCCTGCGTCAGCTTAATGCAGATGAATGACTTGGGAGTCAACACCTCGGGATCTGAGGCAGAAAGCAGCAGGGGAGCGGCCAGAGCACTGGACAGGGAGCAGGACCCCTGGGGTCCGAGTTCCATCTCTGCCTCTGATATGCTGGGAGGCCTCAGTCAGCCCACCATTCCCACTGGACTCAGTGAACTGAGGGAATCAGTTAATACCAATAAGAATAGCAGCAGCTTCATTTATTGAGTGTTTTACTGTGTACCAGGCAATGCCCTAGGCATTCACACATATAATGTCTTTTAATCATCCCAGTGCCCCTGTGAAGTCTCACAACTGCAACTAACGGAGGCAACAGGACTTGCTCAGAGTCTCCGGAAGATCAAAACTCTAACCTGAGCACATGCTCTGGGAAGTCTCTGGGAAACACCCAAGGATTGGACTGAGGTCGGGTTCTGGTGAGGTCATCACAAAAAAACAGTCAGGGCCCAGAGGAGTCTGTTATCTAGAGCTGGGGGAAAGGGGAAGAAAGGGTTTTTGATTCTTCTGGGTCAATCCAGGAAGATGTAAGATTTCAGAGTTAGAAGAGGCCTAAGTTCATGCATTTACTCATCTGACAAATATTTACCAAGTCTACTCTGTGTGGCCAGATATAGCAATAAAAGGAGTAGACATTGGCCTGGCCTTGAGGAGCTTATGCTCTAGAGGGGAAGGCAGACAGTTAAGCAGCTATAACAGGGCATGGCACAGCCTGTGACGGGAGAAATGCACCAAAGGCGCTCCCACCCCAACCTTGGGGGTCAGAGAATGTTTCCCAGAGAGAGCTTGCATGTTTCCAAGCCAAGTTCTGAAGGTCAAGAAGGGTGTGAGGCGGGTTTGAGGAGGTGGGACAGGAGCCAGGGGGATGGGGGCTGGAGGTAAGCAGTGCAGTGAGCCACAGGGAACAAAGCAGGGCGGGCAGGGCCAGGAGGCCAAGCTCATGGTCAGTCGGGGCTTAACCTCAAGGCAATGAGGCATTCGCTTTGTTTCTGTCTTCTTGATAACAACCACTCTAACTGCAGCCGACCAGATGAGGGGCGGCAGAGGTGCAGTGATTTTTCTCCAAACTCACATTTCACAGATGAGACAAGGGAGGCCCAGCTAGAAGCTAAGTCACACCGTGGTACAGTGGGGACAGGAGCCCAGGCCTCTAGACCCCTTGACAGGGCTTCTGCCTCAGCCCGTACCTTGCCCTGACTTGAGCATCTAAACCACACTTGGCAGCAGCTTGAGGGTGACAGGGGAGCACTCAGAGCCCCAGCCCTGCCCAGCGGCAGGAGGGAGGGTGTCTCTGGCTGCTACACACTGTACCCAAAGGTGTGAGGACGGGCACATGGTGATGCCCAGGACTTTCCCTGAAGCAAGCCTCCTCATTTCTTCTTATCACTCACTTATTTACCAAAGGAACAGACTCTGGAATCTAAATTTAGGAATCGTGTACACAAAGTTGCGTCTGGTCTGCTGCTCCCCCTATAGCCTGAAGCAGTAAATGGACAGGGGACTTAGTGACAGGACTCGCACAAGACAGGGCATTTCATATCGATACAATCTTACATTATGCGAAACATTTTCACGTTTGTCTTTTCCCTTTTCCCTTAAGACCGGACAACACCACAGGATGTAATCATGATTCCATTTAACAGATGAGAAAATTGAGGCCTAAAGGAGCGAAAAGGACTTCCCAAATGTCACACAGACAAAAAGCAGAGAAGGTTCAAGAACCCAGGTCAAACTGATTCCAAAGCCAGGACTCTTAACCTCCACGTTGTCTTGAAAATATAAGAGGTGCTTATTAAAGGCTTTGAGAAGTCCTGTAGTAAGAGAATGTGTGTAACCTCATTCGACTAGCAGTCCCCAAGTATGTCTGCTGACAGAATCTCTTTTTCTGTGGTGCATATTAATACTCATGGTCTGCACTTGGAGAAATGCTGTTCTACCATGTTTTTAGGGCACGTACAGAATATCGTAGAGGGACACCACAGAAACAACCCAAGCTCTGGAGTCAGGCAGGCCCAGAGCAGATGCTCCTCCCAGCTGTGGGGCCTTACCTTTTCTTGCCTCAGTTTTCTCATCTACAAATTGTGACTTCCACACTGCCCTGGGGAGACGACATGAAACGGCACTCATGGTTTTTTTCCTTACCAAATACCTCCTCTTCTCTGTTCCCTCTCCTGTTTTCTGGAATGCCTTTATTTTTTTTAATGTTTCTTTCTTTCTTTCTTGAGTCAGAGTCTCACTCTGTCACCCAGGCTGGAATGCAGTGGCACGCTCACGGCCACTGCAGCCTTGACCAGCTGGGCCCAGGGGGTACTTTTACCTCAGCCTTCTAAGTAGCCACAACTACAGGCGCGTGCCACCATGCCCAACCAATTTTTTGATTTATTGTAGAGATGAGGTCTTGCCAAGTTGTCCAGGCGTGGTCTCAAACCCCTGGGTGCAGGCAATCCTCTTGCCTCCACCTCCCAAAGTGCTGGGATTACAGGCATGAGCTACTGTGCCCCGTGCACTTATTTTCATATCCTTGTATCCCTTCTGCTCTCTGTTCTCACCCACCGGGTTTGAAGCCTCTCTCTGCACTTTGTGCTTTGGTTTCCTCAGGTTTCTCCTTCAGTGGGATCCCATCTACCTCTGTCTTTTGGGGATTGCTCATAATATCTGGTCCACTGAGGGCACCCCTGTTTCATTCTTTTCTGGCTATCTTTTCTGTCCTTCTTAGAAAAGCTGGAACCAGGTATGCACCAAGCTATATGGACCAATCTCCTTTTCCTAACATGGAAAGCACCAGGAGGAGTACATTAGGCCCCCCTCCCTTGGGAGGTGTGCAATAATTACTCAGAAAGACAATGTGTGCTGAGTTCTGTGTGAGGGTCCTGGGGTGAGGGGCTGAGCTGAGATGCCCCCCTGGACACTGTCCACAGTGTCTGCAGGCTTGCAGTCTGTTTTACCCACTGGTAGGGCTGCTGCTCAGCACCAGCTGACGGGCCTTGTAGAGTCCTGTGCCCAGAATGCAATGGGAAGGGAGCGCTCCTGAGCCATCCCCAAATCACACCCTTTGGCCGCTGCATAAACTTAACCCATATATTCATTGTTTCCCTGAATCACAGACCAAACTTGAGACTCGTGGTGGGGGAAGTCAACAAACAAGGAGAGAAACAGTAAAACCACCATCGGGAACCCAAAGGAACCAAAATAAGAACTAACATGTTCTCCCAATCAGTACTGAATCTGGTCCTGGGCTCAAGGGGCCACTAGGGGTCACATGCCATCTAGACCCTGCTCTGGGAAATCTGGTCTAGGACTTGAAAGAATCGGTCTTGTGCTCCTGGCCCCCGGGTTCCTCGGTCTGTGCCTCCTCTCTCCATCTGAAAGCTGACATGCTGTATTAGGGTTCACTTGATTGGACCGCTCAGGCAAAGGGACTTAGTAGCCCTTACATCAAACCATATGAAAAGAAGGGGGCCAGAAAAGTGGGATCAAGCTATGCTCTCTGCTTCTCACACCCTGGCACTGCATGCCAGCTTCTCTCCTTACATGGCTTCTTCTACGTGGCTTGATGCTTGACTAGGAGAAGTCGCCAGGTCTGCATGTCATACCGCCTCTCCCTCCCAGACAGAGGAGCCATTCACTAGAAAAAGATCTGGGGAGAAATCTCATTGGCCCTGATGGATCAGGTGCCTGCCCCAGTCAGTGGGAATATTTGCTTTGATTAGCCCATTTATGATTGATACCTACCCTGGCCAGTGAATATTCCTGCTACAATAGGCCTGGCTTGCTTGATGTCCCTGGCAGGCATACCCTGGCCAGTGGGTATGCCTGCTAGGTTTGGCCCAGCCAGAGCAGGTGAGAAGGTGAGAGCCCTGGTGGCTACCAATGGTAAAAACAGGATGAGAGTCACTTTTTGGAACTCTGTGGATAGGTGCTCTTCTGGGTAGAATGAACAATAGAAACTTTCTGCAGATGCCCTTGCCAAGCTCCAGAGACGGAGGCAGGCGGTGGGACCAAGGAGGGCTTTAAACATTGCTGATCATGTCTGGCTTCGTCCTGGGCCACTTCTGTCCAGTCTTTGGGCTTCCCATCCTATCTATGTGCTGATGAGCCCGTTTTATTCCTCCAATGTCAACCTCTCACATATCCCACCTGCCTCCTTGAAACCTCCACTAGGGAGTCTTCAGATGTCTCAAACTCGACGTGCTAACACCGAGCTCCCTCCTCCCTGCAAGCCAGCCTGCTCCTGTTTTTCCCACCACAATAAATACCAGTTCAGTTCTCCCAGCTGTTCAGGATAAAGACCTTGGCCTGACTCCTCTCTGTCTCACACCATCTGCACTCGGTCCAGCAGCAGTCCTTTCCTCTCTGCTACTCTGCCCTACCCTGGGGCCTGAGTGGCCACAGAGTTCTGTTGTCCTGTCAACTGCCTTTCGGGATGGTCCTCCAGCCCCAGCAGCAGGCGTCACATCCCAGCTCTGGGCTTTGGCCCCCGCTGTCCCTCTGTCTATACGGCTTCCCCTTTACTTGTCTCTCACCCCCTCAGATCCTTTCTCAAACATCATGTGCCTGCCAAGTCCTTCCCTGGGCACCCCCTCCCTTCTTTCCTGTCCTGTGTAATGTCCATAGCTCTCTCCCCTTCTGATAGATCATTTATTTATCTTAGTTTACAGTCTTTAAATGCTAGTGGAATTTTGATCTGTCTGGTTTCCTGCCATGTTCCAAGGGCCCAGGACAGTGCCTGATGGACAGGGAACCCCACAACTTGTTGAGAGAATGTACAGCTGGATGTTCTTGGGCTGGAGGGCAGAGGAGGAACCCGTGCCTGGCTAGCAACCTTCCTGGGCCTGGGAGCCACGGCCCCGGTGCCCTGGCCAGCGGTTCCTCTGCAGCATTGGCCATGGGCTCAGCACGGGCTCTGGTTCTAGTCACTCTGTGCTGGCTCTGTCTTTGTAGGCCCAAGTACTGTTTGTGTCAGCTGGGCCTGGTCCCATGCTGTGTGGATTGCACACTGGGCAGATGCCCTACCTGGGGGGACAGGAGATTCTTCCTCACACCCCAGTGTCATCCTGGCTGGGTCTTGAGGGAGAGGGTGGTGGATCTCAGGGTGGAGCCACAGTGGTCCCTAGTCATCTGCCACAAGGATAGGGCTGAGACAAAACACAGTCCTCCAGACTCCACCCCACATGGAGCTGGCCCTCAGAGGGCACTGGAGAGCATCACCAGCCAGGAGATAGGGGACAGGAGACGCTATAAATATTGATTGGGCTTCACCTCCCCTGCCCCACCCCACACATGGCCCTCGTGTTTCCTCCAGCCTAAGGCCTGTCCAGGGACTCATTCAAGATCAGCCACCCTTGTCACCTCGAGATGTTCCAGATCCTCACCCTCCCTTTCCAGTGTCACGTCAGAGCACCCTGGGGAGCAGCGGCAGGAACTTCCTGCCCCTGCCTCCTCCCGCCTCGGCCCTGCAACTCAGTTACTTCAGGCTGTCTTCCTCGCTGTTGCAGCTGGTGGCGATTGTGGCCGGAGGTGAGGGAGGTCCCGAGCCCCTCCTAGAAGTGGTCACAGGCAGGGCAGGGAGGCCAGGGTCTGCAGCAGAAAAGAGGAGAGGGGGCCTCCCGGCAGGGAAGACGAGAAAGACCAGAGTGGGGGCCAAGGCCCTGAGTTGGCACTTTCAGGTTTGTGTTTGAGACACTTAGGTGCTGAATTATTAAAGACGCTGAGGGAAGAGGCTGTTTTTAAGAAAGCATGAGTAAGCAGGGCGATCTCACAGCAGTGCACAGAATCGAAGGCGATCAATCGCCGTAATGGCTGTAAATATTTACTTGGTTTAACTGTGAATGTGTGTGCCGGCCACGAACTTGACACGGAGTCTGTGCCCAGCAGACCCCCGTCAGGCTGACCAGAGGGGCATGGTTTCAGCCACCTCCCTGCATCTCCCCCGTCCCCACCCCCCTTGCCTCCCAGCAACCAAGCTGCACTGAGATCTGGGGTGAGGGAGACCCTGTGGACCCCCAAGGGTATAACTCAAGAGTCAGATACAGGTGGCCCTGCAGCTGGGTTACTTAACTTCCCTGGAAAATGCTCGGGTGATGTCCACCTCACACGTGGCAAGCCCAGCCCAAATCAACACTCAGTGACTGCCAGTCCTGTTGGCCCAAGGCCCGGGGGTCTAGAGGTGGAGGCCAGAGGTCAAGGCTGACATTGGGGGCTCTGCTTTTACTCCAACCTTGGCTTAGTTGAAACACAAGATCAACTTCAGTCTTGGAGGTGGGGTGTTCTTTATAGGAGTCCCATAAGGATAAGACAGCTGGTATAAGGCCAGCTCTGAACTGGGAGCCACAGCATTAACTAGGCATCTACTGTGTGCTGAGCACTCTTGGGCCAACTGCTGTGTCCTGTTTAATCCTCACTGCAGCCCACAGAAGTAATTTCTGTTGCCATCACTCCCCATTCTACAAATGAGGAAACTGAGACTTTGAGAGGTGCAGTGACTTGCCCAGGGTCTCTGCACCCTTTCTAGAAACCCCTGGACTGCACTGAGATCTGCCCATCCTCTGCCCTCCCCTGTTCCTCCTCAGCTCCCCTCTTCCTTTCATGGGCTACCTAAGAAGTGCCCCTGGTCCCTGCTAGCAGCCCCCGTGCCTGAGGTATGTCTAAGGGCTGGCAGAGGCCGGAACCAAGAGGCAGGCTGACCTTTGTTTATTCCTCCCAGCTGGGGGCCAGAGCATGCTCTGCACACCAGCCCCTACACTCCAGTTTCTGGTACTGGCGGTAACAGGTGCCTGCTCAGGCCAGGCTGTCCCGGGTGTCAGTGGGCCGATCGTGGAGGACCCTCTGACCATAGACTGGGAATGTTGCTGCCAGAACAGCACCTGGTCTCCTCCCCTGCACACAGGCACATCGGTTGCAGAGGACATGAAGGAGGTGAGCACACACACGTGCGTACACACACATGTGAACCCACACAGCAGTGTGCCACACTCACATGCAGATATGCACATGCACACACATGCATGGATGCACACATACGCACAGAGCTATGCAGGCGTACACACAGCTAAGCCAGCACACTGTGGCATCCAGTTCCCCCTGTCCCCAGACTCACCACAATCACTTCCCTTGTGAGATCAGTGCCTGGAAACAGCCCAGCTGCCCACTGTGCACCCGCCACCCTCCTCTGCACGCTCAGACGGAGCTCCAGCCTCTCTGTCTCGGACCTTGTGTTTTCCAAGCTGGGATTGAGGCTCAGACAGCTGTCTGAACCAGCAGCAGGAGCCCTGTCCTGGGAGTTCCCAGATCTCCATAACGTCAGACAGCTTATATTCTTTCTCTAGTTCTCAGTTTCCCCATTTGTGCCATGAGAACTCAGCAGGTCTAAGAGAAAGGCAGAGCTGCTGGAGAAGGCGTGGAGTCCGCCATCGCATCTGATCCATTTTCCCAGTCTCAGGGCTTTGGCCTCCACTGGGGGAGCGAGGAGTGTGTGTGAGAGCCCCATGGTGCTGGGAGCAGGGATAAACTGCCTCCAGGCCCCTGCCTCTGTTCCCTTCCCCCAACAGGGCGCAGGGGTCCTGGGGCCCTGGTTCTGTCCAGAACAGGCTGGCAGCAGGTCTGCAAATCTCCCCTCAGGCCTGGCCCGACAGCCCAACCACAGCCGGTTATTGGATGCGTCTGGGGTGAGTGTCTGGGGTGAGGGAATCACAGGGGCCTGCAAGGTGGGGAGCCAGAGAGAAGGGCTTCCCTGGCTCCTTCTTCCCTCCCGACTGAGCTCTAGTCCTGCTCTATGCCAGGCTCCTGGGTGCCTCACAGTGTGCGTTGGGTGGGTGGGAGGGTGGATGGTGAACAAGCAAGGCTTCCCCTCTCTAAGCCTTACGTTTCCCCCCGGGAACATGGGGGTGATGATGTAGTCCACCCTGCAGGATCAGCATGAGGACCAGCTGAGGGCATAGGTGTGGGCACCAACCCCTGCCTGAGACAGAGAACGCCCTCTGCTCACTGCAGTGTCCCCCTCACCTTGGACATCCCCTTGCTCTGGGCACAGGAGGTGCTCAGAAGCTACATAAACTGTGGCTGTACATGAAAACAATGACCGCTGCTTCCAGGCTGTGTGCGCGTGTGTGGTCCTTGAAGAGAAGGCAGCGATCCCGCTTGTGGCCTCAGAGCCACTGAACTAGAATCCTTGAGCACAGCGGGGACAGTGAGATCCTGGGGGCGGGGCGGAGACCACGTGGTGGCACTTACAGACAAGGTGGGCGTGACTAGCATAATGCATGATCATCAGGACAGCCTGACTCTGACTCTGGGCATTGGCTGGTGGATCCCATGTCCCTAGAATGGAACTGTCAGGTGAGCAGCCCACTGAAGTCTTACTTGTTCTGTAGACATAGAACGGTCTAGGACTAGTGGTCTCCAGCCTTCTTGGCATCAAGGACCGGTTTTATGGAAAACTATTTTTCCATAGACCGGGGGATGGGAGGGAAGATGGGGTGAAACATGGAGAATGGGAGGGAAGGGCTGGGGGCTGAGGGTCATCAGACATTGGATTCTCATAAGGAGTGCATGACCTGGAACCCTCTGATGTCGGGTTCACAATAGGGTTCACACTCCTGTGAGAATCTAATGCCGCCACTGCTCTGACAGACGCTATGTGGCCGATTCCTCACAGGCCACAGCCTGGGGGTTAGGGACCCCTGGTCAAGAAAACAGAGCCTGCCTTGAATCCTCAACAGAGAGGATTTGTCAAATGAAAGTAGTGGGCATTGAGCTGATGCAATGGGGCACATCTTCTGAGGAGGTGACATTTAGACCGAGCCATGAGGGAAAGAAGGCCCCATGGTGTGAATGCTCCGGGCAAGAATATCTTGCCAGGAAAGGCAGGGCCAAGGGAGTTCCGGGCGGCAGCACCGGGCCCCGTGGTGGGGCATTTGGAATTTATTCAAGGTTCAACGGGAAACCACCCACGGTTTTCAGCAGGGGAGTGATAGGCTCCATTTGTGTTTCCAGAGCTGCCTCTGGTGGCTTGCTGGGCGGAGCAGCCACCTCAGGGCTGCTGGGAGGACGAGGCCTGGGAGAGAGCCCCCGCCCCAGGCAGAGAGAGATCTGGGGAGAAGAGGAGTGAATGGTAAAAGGAATCAAGGAATGAGGCAAGAAAGAGCAATATCCTCTTTCCCGCCACCACTTACAAACGCAGTCGGCTGGGCTTAGCAGTGAGGTGACCAGCCAGGCTCCCTGGTTGGTGGACAGAGCTGGCAGGCCAGGCCAGACCCCACAGAGCCCTGGAGGCTATGGTAGCGCATTTGGAATCACACAGAGCCCTGAAGGCCATGGTAGGATGTTGCCTTCCCAGAGCCTGGGGCACAATGTCCATGGCCCTCTCTGTCTGCCCCGCCGACCTGCCACCTGCCCGGGCCATCTCGCTCCACTCTGGGGCAGCCCATCTGTTTTGGGGGTAGGGTATGATGCTCAGCCCCCGAGCCTCCTGCCTGGCTGGGGGACCCTCCGTATGCAACACCTGGCTCTCAACCAGACCCCAGGCTGCTGACAGCTTCCTCCCGCTGCTCTCTTCTTGTTCTTTTTAAGGCTCCGAGGCGGCGTGCAGGTTCCCTGGGCATTTCCCCTCCTTGACTCTTCTGTGGGCACCTCTCCCTGACTGCGACCTTCCTCTGGCTTTCTTCTCACTGGGCCATCCTCTGCTTGTGGGTTGGCCCCTGTGCCTTCTGGGTCACTCCCACTCTGGCCCCAGGATTCCAGTTCCTGCTTGGGTCCCAGCCTTCTACCCACCCCTCTGTGGGAGGCCAGCTCTCAGCCTGTGGACCTGTGGACCCCACCTTCGCAGCTGCACCTCGTTCTGAAGAGGGACAGGGCCCAGCTGGGGCACCTTCCCTCCCCATGCTGTTCCCAGCCTCCACTATCACTCGGCCAGCAAGGGACTGGAGTCCCCCGATACCTTCCAGCTCAGCCTCAGCCAGTCAGGGGTCTGCCACGGTGGTCCCCAGGCTTTAATAGACCCACCTCATATGGCCCAGAAGGCACAGGAGCCCACCCAGGAGCAGAAGATGGCCCGCCTCAGATTTCCCCTCCAAACTGGAAGAGGCCATAAAACTGTCATCTTTTATACAGCAGTGCAAAGGCATTAAGAACAGAGCAAAAAAAAAAAAAAAAACAAAATGAAAAATAGCCACTCACTGTCTTCGGCATTATTTCCAACGAGAGAGAAGATTTGAATCTTTGAAAGGGAATACATTTTACTGACCAAGTGAGTTCACTGTCTTTCCTCCTTTCACCTCAGAGATGCCCACCAGCCCACGGACTGGAGGTCAGGGACCCTGGTCAGTCTGTCTGGGGAAGTATTCCTGTGAGATACCGTGGGTTCCCTCTGCCTTCCCGCATCAGGCTCAGGCCCAGGGTGTGGCCATGGCCCCATACCGTCAGGTGGCCTGGGGTGGCCCTCCCCTCTCTCTCTAAGCCTGTTCCCTCACCCATACATGAGAAGGACAGCAAAAGAAGGCCCTCCTGGGGCCTCTGGGGATGACAGGGGAGAGGCCACTGCCATCCCCCCAAAAGGAAGGGAAGCCTGCTGGGGAGAGGTTCCCGGCCCTGTCCTGGGCTTAGCTGGGGGCATCAAGAGCCAGGATGCATCCTGGAAGACAAATCCCTGTGTCCTTAAGCCCCCCAAGTGTGAAGGGGTGGGGTCAGAAAATGCCAAGCCAGGGACTTAAAAGATTAAAATGGTCCCAGGTTAAGCGGCCATGCTGGCACCTGCTGCCCTCTGGTGGGCATGTGGGGAAATGCCTGTCAAGCGAACTCCAATGGCAGGGACGGAAGAGGGATCTTTCCTGGGAAGGGTGACCAGGATTATGGGCTCCAGGCTCCCCAGCCTGGGAGATTTTGCTCAAGCACTCCAAGTGCTAATGCCTGCTCTGCCTTCACAGTTCTGCCTTTCCCTTGAGTAGTCTTAAGTACACAAAGATATTTCCTCTCTTCCCGAAGCATCTGGAAACTTTCTGTCTCTTGTCACAGCTTCCCAAAGAACACCAACCCCCTCCACCCTAGAGGGCAGGGATGTAGGACCCACAGCATCAGGGACACCCCCCACCTACACACGTGGACACCACGCTGGCACCAGGAAGGCGGTAATGGAGCTGAGGGACCCCATGCCTGGGCAGGTGGCTCTGCACACCTTTCTGGATTCTCCCCTGCCCACCTGTCAGTCAGTGCCCAGCACGTCCTTCCCGCTGAACTTTCCCACCACTTCCTCGTTCACCCCTGTCCTGCCCATTCTGTCTGGCAGCAGGCAATGGGGGAGGCCAGACAGGTGGAGGCCAGAGCAGGGGCCGAGACCAAGGTGGTCCATTCTGTCTGGAGAACCCCAAATTCCGGGCTATGGAAGAGCATCAAGCTGCTTATGGTTAGCAAGGCCCTGGGGAGAGGTGGGGGCGGGGGATCTCTGAGCAGTGGAAGGACACAGGAGCTCTCAGGACTCAGAATAAAGCACCACAGAGAGAACCACTGGGAAGTAGGAGGACTGGGCTGTGGCTTTGAAGGAGGCCCTGTCTGGGGTCCAGGAGCCACAAACGCACCTGAAGCTCCCTGGTCCCCATGCCTGGGTGAATGGGGTGGGGAGAAATAGTAGGATTTACAGCTGGTCCTTGGCCTTGAAAATCCTCCTGTGCAGCCTTCATTGCATGGTCAAGGCAACCAAGGCCCAGAAGGACAGAAATCACAGCTCAAGGCCACAAAGCCAGTCTCCATTATCATTTGCCCTGCCGCTGTGGCCAAGAGGGGCAGCACTGTCCTGGCCCTTCACAGATGCTGGTAGAGTCGTCAACACTACCCTCTCTTATGCCCATTTGATGAATGAGGAAACTGCGACTCAGAGAGACCGAGTGGCCTACCCAGATCACACGCCAGTGTAGAGCTGTGCCAGTGTGGGAGCCCTGCACGGCAGAGAAGGCAAAAGACCATCCCACAGAGGCAGGGCTTTTCACATGTAGCTGACGACAACCTTCGCAGTGATTTCATTATCCTTATGGCCACTTTACAAATGGGGAAACTGAGGCCCAGAGAGGTTAGAAGCAATTTGCTTCATACAGAGCTATGCATGGCAGAGGTGAGTTCCTGTCTAAAGAATGTGGAAATGAAGCCTAAGGAGCACTGCGTAACCTTTGAAGTCTTACTGGAACATTGTCCAGCATGCCTGTCGGGGCATTGGATTTTCCAGGGGAGCAGGGCTAAGCGGTGCAATTGATCAGGACCCAGGCGTTTTACAAGCCTGTAAAACAGATATGATGTGATGATTTCTCTTC
This sequence comes from Cephalopachus bancanus, assembly GCA_027257055.1. Lineage (NCBI taxonomy): Eukaryota > Metazoa > Chordata > Mammalia > Primates > Tarsiidae > Cephalopachus > Cephalopachus bancanus. The sequence continues at coordinate 349,863 of JAPVLO010000543.1, read as the reverse complement.
TCTCTGGCAGAGAGATAACCCTGCAGGTGGTGGGTTCACTGTCCTGGATCTTTTTAGTTTCATGTCATGTCTGTTTAACTGAGCAGTCACAGCTCTGTGTTTCTTTTATTTCCACCCTCTCTAAAAATCCCTGTGTTTCTCTTTTGAATCGGCTTTGTCATTCTGCGATTTCCCTCATTAAGGAGTTCAATAGGACCGTGACACACGCTCATTGTCTATTTGTAGAATGATATTTTTAACATGTTAAAATGACGCTTTGACAACTCAAAGCAGGTGTGCCCAACTTTATTTGTAAATGTCTGTTTCTGCTGCTTCAGGTGGGCCTGAGCCCCAACCCTGGCCCCTCCCTGCCTCTGCCCCAAACCTGCCTTCTCTATGGGAGCCTCAGACCTGAGCACCTGCTCTGTGATGGGGTGGGTGGCCCACCCAGTGCACAGGGCTCTCCCCTCTCTTGAGAACTCTATGTCTCATCTCTGGGTGCTAAATGTGACTTTTCCTGTGGCGTTTGGGCAGAAGTTCCAACAGCCATGAACAGCACACGAGATGCAAGATCTGCTCTGCAGGTCATACCAAGGGACTGGGAAACCAGCTCAGGAACTCGCCCATCCTCACCTCCTAGAGGGCAGAGTAAGGAGGGGTAGACTGATCATATAGAGGAAGGAAACATCTTTGGAAAGGCTGGTTGGTCTGTTGGGGCGTTTTCCCTCCTTCTCCTACCCAGAAGGGCTGGAAGTCCCATCTCCATTTAATTGAAAGGCTTCTGAGAAGCCTATGGTGATCTGAATGTGTCCCCTGGAGTTTGGGGAATACAGGGTCAGGTGAGTCTGACCCCTCCACGGAGGAGATCAGGGTGGTGGCCGTGGCCTGAAGCAGCCAGAGTGAGGGGAGTGAATGGGGCATCTGCCCAGAGACCAGCTTGAAGTCAGCAGGGGCATTTCTGGGGTGTCCATCTTCCAAGTTCCATTCTCTCCCCCCAAAAGACCACCTGGAGAGAGGAAAACTCAACAACTGGGAGACGGGGCCAAGGGGCAGCATGAGCTGCCAATGGGGGGGGTGTTGGCCTAGTCTGGGAGTCACATGCATGGGGACAGCATGGGGAACTTGTGGAGATTCCCAGGGCCCTGTCCTTTTCCTCCCCTGCCCCCTGCACGTTTGAGCGGATGGCAGGAGAGGGAGTGCCAAAATGGACACAGGTCTGGAGTTCTGACACTGGGCCAGAAAGGATTCCCCGAGTGCTTGCTGCCACCTGAAAAATGACCACAGGATCTGTACAAAATTTCACCCAACAGGCAGGGAAGAGCAAGCCCCTGAGTTGGACTGAAAGGATCAGAGGTGACAGTGATCAAGTTCCAGGTGGCTCCACACATTGGCACCAGGCATCAGTGTTTTCAGTAGGACCCACATCATTTTAGCCACAGCTCAGGGTCCACACCGAGCCAGCCCTCGACCTTCTGATCCGTATTCTCACATAGCTCCCCCACCTTGCTGAGAATCCCAGAATCTGCATCCCTCAGAGCCAAAAGGAGCTTAGAGGTAGACCAGCAAGCCCAAGCCTCTGGGTTTCAGGTGAGGTGCCTGAGGCCCGGAGAGGCAGGTCTGCACCTCAGGTGACACAGACTTTCATTCTTGCGCTTCCTCCCCTGTTCTGAGCTGGTGTTCGGGGTCCATCTCGGGAACCGCCCTACTGGCCTCCTAACCAGGAGTGAGAGTTTGTCTCATTCACCTTAGGGAAGGGAGAGAGACAGACTGAGATCGAGACTTACAGAGGGAGAGAGAGAGAGTATCTGTAAGCCCACAAGCATATTAAGTAGGGGAAAAGGTGTGACAAAGGCATGTAAGAACCCCTGTTTATGGCAACACCGTGGTGATAAGCTGACCCTCCCAGTCTCACTGTCACGTGTCCCCCGCTGGACAGATGAGAAAACAAGGCCAAGTGCAGTCGGAAGAGACGCTCAAGGTTGCTAGCTAGCAGGAGCAAATAGGCTAGCTGGTAGGGTCATGGGCAGAGGACTAGTGACCCAGGGCCTGGCCAGGAGTTTCTCCTCACAAAGAGGAAGCCCACGGCCCACCACTTTCAAAGTTTCATCCAAGCCGGGCTTGGTGGCTCAGCCTGTAATCCCGCGCCTTTGGGAGGCTGAGGTGAGTGGATTGCCTGAGCCCGTGGGTTCGAGACCCGCCTGGGCAGCGAGACCTCATCTCTACAATAAATAAATAATCAGCCGGGCATGGTAGCGCATGCCTGTAATTCCGGCTACTCGGAAGGCTGAGGCGGAAGGATCGTTGGAGCCCAGCAGGCGAGGTTGCGGTGGCCGGGAGCGGCCACTGCACTCCAGTCTGGGCGACAGAGTGAGACTCCAACTCAAAAAACAAACAAACAAACAAAACAAAGTTTCATCCTCCCCCAGAAAGACTTCCTAGAGAGGGGAGGGCTTAGTGGCTGGAGAGAGGGTGTAACCACACAATTTCCGTTTTTTTTTTTTTTTTTTTTTTTAGGTGGAGTCTCACTCTGTCACCCAGGCTGGAGTGCAGTAGCACACTCACGGCCACCCAGCATCAACCCACTGGTCTCCGGCGGTCTTTCCACCTCAGTTTTCCAAGTAGCCAGAACTATATGCACATGCTAACACGTCCCACTAATTTTTTATTTATTGTAGAGATGAGGTCTCTCCAAGTTGTTCAGACTGGTCTCAAACCCACAGATTCAGGCAATCCACTCACCTCGGCCTCCCAAAGTGCTGGGATTACAGGCCACCGAGCCTGGCCATGATCCCCCTTTCTTTTGACAACCTGGAAAGCCTGGGAACCCTGGGCTCCCGAGTCCCCACCACCCAGAGGACCTGAGCTTGCCACACTAGGCTAGACTCAGACCTCCCTCTGCAAACTCTCATCACAGTAGAGTCCTGTCTTCTTACTCCTAGAGACTTAATATTACTTTCCAGGATCTTAAACCATCATTATTCTATTGATTTTATGTTTTTAATTCTTAAAATGCTACCCATTAATTTGACAAGTATTTAGTGTGCCAGACTCCTTGCTAGGTGTTCAGGACAGGGCAGGGGGCCAGATGGGGGACAAGGCCTCTGCCCCCGGAGAGAGGGAGGAAGTCAGGCTACCCCAGCCCAGACCTGCTCAGTGTTGCAATGACCTCTCGGCATTGAGCGCCACTGCGCAGCATAAGCAGCCAGTAGGACTGGCTTTTGGGATTGACATGTCACATGTCTACACGGACTCATCTGTGTTTTAGGGGTTTAATTTTATATCTCTTTAGGAAATCCCGAGACTTCTTTAGCCTACTTTCCTCCACATTTCTCTAGTAAAAGGACAGGACAAAAGCGTCCGGAAGTCCTTGCTTGGGGCTCCAAGTGGCTAATGGTCGCCCCTGTCAGAGTCCGGAGCTTCTGACATCTCCCCCTTCTCAGGTGTCCTGCCCAGGAAACGCCAGGTCCCCACATCCAAGATCCCTTTTCTGTGCCTGAATCCTGGTCGCCATGGCCGATTGTTGGCCTTGGCCCTGGGTGAGGGGAAGAGGAAGCAGAGCAGAAGTGGGGGGTGGCACTGGCCTGCTGTGGAGTCACCCCCATCCTGAGCTCCCCTAAGGCCGGAACTTGCGAGCACAGACTCAGGGAGCCCCCTCACATCGCTGTCTAGCCTTCCAGGCTGGTTGGTTTGATAGATTTTGAAAGGAGGCTGTCATTAATTGAGCACTTTCTGTATGCAGTTCTCAATGCACACTTGCTCATAATCTTTAACCCTCATTGCCGATGCCACACCTGGAAGAGGAAAGGGGTCTCCAGTGAGAGAGGGAGCCGGGGGCAGGGGTGGGAGTCTCTGCACAGGTGGGAGGGCTGGGCCTGAGTCTCTGCATACCACGGAGGAGTCTGCCACTCCCCAGCCCGTTGTCCCCTCCTCCTGCTCACAGTTGGGGAAACCTTGGCCCCTGTCACAATGGGGAGGGGTGGGGCATAGACCGGGGTCCTTAGGAGGCCCGCTCCCAGGGCACTGCCACTTGGTCATCCCTGCCCCAGGTGAGGCAGGAACAGTCCTCAGTCCCAAAGCGGCCTCTTCCTGCAGTCCCACCCCTGGCCCCACCAAAGCAGCCCTCACCTCGCGCCAGGTTCCCAGAGATGAAGCGGAGAAGAAGCTAATGACGTCGCCCAGGTGCTTTTTGCAGCCACGCCGACACTCCTGCAGCTTCAGACACTCTGCAGCCTCTGGCCGGGGGCCTCACCACTCCCCGCCATTCCTGGGCCTGGCCCGATCCAGCCCCGGCTCCTGCCCTCGGCTCTGCCCCGCCTGCCTCAGTGCAGACCGCCCCCACCTGCTCCCCACCTCCTCTGCCTGCCTCTTCCCAACCTGGCACTCAGTGTCTTTCTTTTTCTAGAACTCCCCCCCTTCTGGTCTGTGGCTCTCTGCCTCCAAACTCACCCTCTCTCCTCTTGGTCTTCACCCGCCCGAAATGCCTTGGCCTCTCTGGGCTTGCCCTTCCCTCCTCTGCTCCCTGTCTCTGCCTCCTGCTCTCTTGGCCTCTCCAAGGACTGCCAGTCCCACTGACCCAGGTCTGCCCTCTCAAGCAGCCCCTACCCCTGCCCAAGACCAGCCCCTTCACCCCGCGCCTGGCTCCTCAGCCTGCAGGACCCCAGAGCTCACTGCTCTGGGAGGCAGAAGGGCTCCTGGAGCTTCCTGGTCCAGGAGGGGTGGGGCTGGGGGTGGGCATTGCTCCTGAGCTCCCAGCACCGAGGAGGTGTCACTGGTGTGATTTCAGCTAAGGGTGTGATCTCACTGCAGAGGGCACTCACCCAGGGCCCAGGGCTTCTCTGCAGCCAGAAAGGAAGCAGCCTGATCCCACCCAGTCCCCTGCCTAGGAAGCTCACGGTGGATGGGACCTTGGTCTTTGATGCTCTTGACCTCTGACCCCTACCCACTGGCTCCATCCCTCAGTCCTGCTAGTGCCTGCCTCCCTAGAGTGGAGAGGAGCAGGGGTAAGGGGTCCCTCTGCTGAGGCGATAAGGGAAAGTCAAATATGTGGCTGGAGTTGACCACCACGCTGTCCTCTCTACATTTTTTTTAGCATCTTGCAATAAACAGAAGCAAAAAAAGCCAGGTAACTTGCTGAGGTCTTTCTGGGCACCAGGGAGTGACTTCAGTCATCAAAACAACCCTGCAAGTCATGTGCGACCAAGAACGTCAATTCTGTCTTAATTCTCCCTGCCTTTTCACCAACAGAAGTCAGATTCCACTGTAGATAGAAATGTGCCCAACTGAAAAAATACTATTCCCTGACTTTCTTTCTTTCTTTTTTTTTTTTTTTTTTTGAGTTGGAGTCTCACTCCATCGCCCAGACTGGAGTGCAGTGGCCGCTCCCGGCCACCGCAGCCTCGACCTGCTGGGCTCCGGCGATCCTTCCGCCTCAGCCTTCCAAGTAGCCAGAATTACAGGCATGCGCTACCACGCCCGGCTGATTTTTTGACTTCTTGTAGAGATGAGGTCTCGCTGCCCAGGCGGGTCTCGAACCCGTGGGCTCAGGCAATTCACTCACCTCAGCCTCCCAAAGGCGTGGGATTACAGGCTGAGCCACGGAGCCCGGTTTATTCCCTGACTTTCTTGCAGTCACGGTGGCTTAGTTCTCGCGAACGAAATGTGAGCATCAACCCTCTGGAGATCTCTGTGCGTGTTGCTCTCCTGACATAGGTACCGCCACTTTCCCCTTCCACCTGGTTTCTCCTTCCTCTTGCCTGACATGAGGTGGCGACGGCTGGGGCCACAGCAACCACCTTCCAACAGTGAGGAAAAGGTCAAAGGAAACAAAGACCCCGACTCTGACATTCCCAGGCTGCCAAACTGGTGCCAGCCACTGCCAGCCCCAGTTTCTCACATAGGAGATAACCACACCTCTGTCTGGATTAAGCCACTGTTAATTGGGGTTTCTGTTGCACACAAATGCAGACAAGACAGAGTATCCCTCCAAAGGGAAAGATGAACTGCTGTGCCTTGCTTCCCTGGCCAGTAACGGAAGGTGTGGACCTTGGTGGGCCTTCTCGGGTACCACACTTGGGCATGCAACTCCAGACCCGTGACTGAGCTCCCGTGAAGGTTGTGAAGCAGGCCTATGCTGAGCACAAGCAGCGCTGCCCCTTGGGTCCAGTCCTGCTGGTACTCCTCTAGAGGGCAGAGAGGAGAGTAGGAAGGGGTCCCTCTGCTGGGGAGATAAGGGAAAGCTAAATATTCAACTGGAGCTGACCGCTATGCTGTCCCTATGTTTTCTGAGCCTCTTGCAATAAATAGAACCCTTGGCATGCCCCCATAGAATTCCCTGGTCTCTTGAGTTTTGAGCAAAGCCATGTCTCTTTAGTAAAGTCTCTTCTCCCATTGACATACAGCTAGCTGCTCACTACTGGGCTGTCATGAGGCAGAACGCCTGGCTATGGGACCCCAGGTGGCTGTGAGTCCCTGTGAGTCCTGAGCTGCCTACCAGCACTACAAACGTGTACTCTACCGTCATGCACAGGGGCTATGGATGAGGTCAGTCGGGGGCGGGTCTGGAAGGCACAGGGAGGTTGTATACCATGCTCAGGCTCCCATGGTACCTATTACATTTTCACCTTCCCTTCAACTCACACCTGTGGCCCCGTGGGGAGTCCCCAAGGCTGTATAAGGAGGAAAAACATTCACAGATGATATATAAATAGAGCTGCAAGAAGTGTTGGCACCAACTCAGAGTGACATTTGAGGCTTACCCAGGGGAAGGACAGCAGAGAAGGGACATCTGCCTGCTGGGCAGAACCTTGCACATGTGTTTGCCCGCGTTGCCCAGAAGAAGAGATGGCCGGAGGTACAGATTTACATCGACTCATGGGTGGTTGTTAACCATTTTGGGGGCAGGGAGGTGGAGGGGACAGGACTGGAAGAGTGATGACTAGAAGATCTGGGGAAGAACCTACCCAGAGTGTAAGGATATCAGAGACCTCTGTAAAGCACCCCCAACAGGGCGCCCAGGGCTGAGGAGGTGCTAGATAGTCAGGTGGACCAGATGGCTTTCTCTGTGCATGCCACTCCGCTTCTATTCCTGGCCACTCTGGTGCCTGCTCACAAACAAAATGCTGGGGATTCAATCAAAGAGAAACCTCTCTCTACAATAAATAAAATTAGCCGGGCATGGTGGCATGTGCCTGTAGTTCCAGCTACTTGGAAGGCTGATGTGAAAGGATCTCCTGAGCCCAGCAGGTCGAGGCTGCGGTGGCCGGGAGTGTGCCACTGCACTCCAGTCTGGGCGACAGAGTGAGACTCTGACTTTAAAAAAAAAAAAAGAACTTCTCTTCACTGGCTATTGCTGAGTGCTCCGCTAGCCACCAGGTGGCAGATCAGCTGCTTTGTATCCCTTCCATCACTCAGGGAACCACCATTTATCACAGGAATTGACACTCATTCAGAATACTGATCTTCTTTCCTGCCCACCCTGCTGCCAACAACCCTGCCACCTGTCACGATGTCCCACACATCATTGTTGCTGACCAACAGACTCGTTTCACAACAAAGAAGGGAGTCGCCCCTTCAGGTCCCCTCTCACTGTGGGAGCTTTTCTGTTTTTCTCAATAAATCCTACTTTCTCAAGGCCGGGCTTGGTGGCTCAGCCTGTAATCCGAGCACTTTGGGAGTCCGAGGTGAGTGGATTGCATGAGCCTGTGGGTTCGAGACCAGCCCAGGCAACTTGGTGAGACCTCGTCTCTACGGTAAAATAAAAAATTAGCCGGGCGTGGTAGCGTGCACCTGTAGTTCTGGCTACTTGGAAGGCTGAGGCGGAAGGATCGCTGGAGCCCAGCAGGTCGACACTGGGGTGGCGTGAGTGCCCCTGCACTCCAATCTGGGCCACGGAGTGATACTCCAACTCAAAAAAATAAAAAATAAACACTACTTTATTCCAGAAAAAGGGGTGACCCAGGGCCAGAGCTCACAACCCCATCTTTACCCTGTTTGCACCCCCCAGAGGCAGCTGGCCTTACAGCACAGTGGCAGGAACTGCTAAAGATCTGTTTTGGCGCCAGCTGTGAGATTCAGGAGCTGCCCTGTCGGGTGCTGAACGTGCTACTGAATATGCTGCTTGTCCCCCAGATGGAAGAATAGGTGGGCCAGGAACTCAGGGAAGAATCCATCCCTAAAGGGGAGACCCCAGTGGATCTGCTGAACTGGAAGCTGGGACAGCTGCCTGGCCACTTGGGGATCTTCATACCACTTAGGCAAACTGTCACAAAAGGGTGTCAGCCGAGTGAATTATCCTATAATCAAAGGGAGAAGGTATTGCAGCTATGGGAGGAAGGATGGGGAGGACTATATCTCAAATCTCACTAATTCTCCAGGGAGCCTAGTAACATTGTCAATTACAGTGACAAAAGTTAGTGGGCCAGGTGTGGTGGCTCATGCCTGTAATCTCAGCATTTAGGGAGGCTGAGGCAGGAAGATCACTTGAGACCAGGAGTTTGAGATCAGCCTGGTCACCATAATGAGACCTTCCCTCTATTTTTTAGAAAGTGGGGGATTATAGCAACCCTACTGAGGCAGAACCACTGAGGATGCATGCAGATCCCTCAAGAATGAGGGTTTGGATCACTCCGCCAAGGAGTCTTAGCCGAGGTCCTGGTGGTGGATTCAAGATGTCCACAAATTTTGTAGCACAACTTCACAGAAAGGTAAGTCTATACCGCCCCCCCTGACTCTGGGATAACCTGATGACTTGTTTTGACCAACAGAATGCAGTGGAAGGGATGCTGTGGCAATTCTTCTGATCTCAGAAACCCTCAAATCTCCTCCCTTAACTTCCAACTTGGAAGCCAGCCACCATGTAAGAAGTCTGAGTACCCTGAGACCACCATGCTGGGAAGAAGCCCAAGCAGCCATGTGGCCGGAGGCAGATGCTGAGGCACCAGGCCCATGAGTGGAACCTTCTTGGTTCTTTCAGCCCAGCCCAGCCAGCAGCCAAACGAAGGTGAATGAATTATCACAACTGATGCCATGCAGAGCAGAACCACCCAGGTGAGCCCTGTCTAAATTCCTGAACCACAGAATTGAGAGTAAGCACAACACTTGCTATGTTAACACTCCACATTTTGTAGTATTTTGTTATGTAGCAAAAGATAACCAAAAAAATCTCTCCCTAAACCTGGGGGATTGGACCCAAAACACCTCTTACCAGAGAAATCCTCTTCACAAATCATCTCTCCCCAGCATCCAGCCATTCAACTTTCTGAGTTTCAAAAGCCATGTAACCAGCTTCCAGATAAACCCTTGAAAATTTGCATTGATCTGACATTTCCCTTTGATGTCATGTATCTTGATGCTAGTGCCAGCTTCTGGGCTGCACTAGGCAGTCATGGTATCTTGGTGCTTGAAACATATGAAACTTGCTAGTATAAGTTTATGTATCTTTATATATTAGAGACAAGTTAATTCACCTTTTTGTTCCCAAACCTTTTTGCTATCACTTTTTATCAGGGTCACTGGTGGTGGTGGTGACTTTATGATTTTAAGTGGGAGGAATGAGTATCTCCCCAAGATGGACACAGTGGCTGAGGATGTGGGTCTCCACCTTTGGGGAGGGGTGAGAGTGTGTCTGGTGTCTGTTTGCATGAGGAGTGGTTGTGCCATATCACACAGAAGCAGGCGACTGCTGCTGCAGCATTCCTGCTAGAACAACCCAGGTTGTGAGATATCGCCCATACAGCAGGTGAGGCCTTACCCAGCCCCATCCAGGCCTCACTCCCTTGTTCTCAGGAGTTTCTGTGAGCTTCCCAAAGCCTGGTGCAGATGCCTCTCTGCTTAAACCAGCCAGCCTGGATTTAGTTGTCTGCAGCCAAGACCCCAGGTTTTCTGGGTGACTTCATTATTCTAGTCCAAATAATGCCCAAGCCCCACAGCTCTCATGGATAGCCAGACTTGAGAAGCAAGTCTGTCGGGTTATGGCATCAGCCACACCCTGGAGAGATGTCCTGCCGGAAGGGACATTAGATACTGAGGGAGACACACGGGGCTGGGCGGAGTCGCGGCTTCTGGGTCACTGAGGCGGAGTCAGCTTCTAGGCTGAAGATGAGGTGCTTCTCCTGGGTGGGGTGAAGTCAGGCCACCTGTCCTGCACTCCCCTGGGCACACACATCATAGAGATCACCACTCTTGCAACTGCCGGCTCCATCACAGATCAGAGTGGTCACACAGGGCATAGGTACCAAGTCCAGCCCTTGCCCTCCAGCCCCCTCTGTGCGGAGATTCCACCTTCTCTAAGTCTCGTGCGCACCCGAGCTGGGCCTTGACTTCTGTTCCCAGCCATTCCAGCTGGGTCTCCCTGGCCCTGCTTCTGCTGAATGGAAAATCCCCAATGACAAGGGCACAGTGTCTGGGTCGCCCACTCCCACAGGCTCCTGAGGGCTCAGGGCACTGCACCGGGTTCGCTGAGCACATGATGGGCTGCACTGAATGGGCCTCATTGTTCCTGGCACCCAGAGCCTGCACGGGCTCCCAAGGAACCAAAGCGCCTCATCTCTCACAGGGTAGCATTTCACACGTGCACAAAGCCCTCAGTGTGACCACACCAGCAGAGGGACACGCATAGGACGCGGTTGGACTGAGGAGATGAGGCCTGAGAGCTACACCCAAGGAGACATCAGTCTTGGCTCCTCAGTCTCTGAGGTCCCTGGGTTTCCTCTTTCCTCAGCTCCCATGGAAGAGGCATGTCAGGGTGAGCACCCTTCCGGGAGCCGTGGAAGGAGCTCCAGGTCCTAGCCCTCTTACCCCCACCCCCTCCACTCCCCGTGCCACCTGCTGAGTCATGTGATCTCTCTGATTTTTAGTAAAATAAGGTGATGAGATCCGTACTGATTACCTTACACCATTAAATACTAGGATCTTGGTGTGTCCTTGAGATCTGCTCTCAGTGCCAGCCACAGGGCCAGGTAGACACGTGCACCCTGGCCCTGTCCCCTTCTACTGCCTGCCTTTGACAAATCATTGGGCAAACATGTTCTGACAGCCGCGTTTAGGAGCCCAGTGTGAAAAGGCCCTGCCCATAAGGAAGCTGCCCAGAGCTGAGGTGGGTGGTGTGGGTGTGGTCTCTTCTTACACCAGAGTCCTGCTGTGACCTTGAAGACACTATGCCTGTCCCTGGCTTGCCTTTCTCCCTGTCTACCCCTTTCAGCACGGCTGATGCTGCCACAGGTGTGCAGAAAGCCTCAGTGGGAGGGACATAGCAGCCCCAGCCCACGCAGAGCTACCTCTGCCTGCCAGACAGAGAGACGTGGTGGTAAGGCTGAAAGGCTGCAGGATCCTGGGAGGAGAGGCAGACTCTGGGGCCCCACCCACCAGAAACTCACTGCCGCCAAGAACACTTTGGAAGACTGAGGTGAGAGGGTATCTGAGCCTCGAGCTACATGAAGTTGTGCCAGTCAGGGGGCACCTGAGTCCTGCGGGTGCACACGGCTGCCACCTCAGAGTGCCATAGCTCACCCCTGCTCTCGGTTCCCTCCCTGAGGGACAATGGACATTGTTTTATCCTGATGCAGAACAAACAGCACGGTGAAGATGTGTCCTTCTCAGTGACGCTATTTGCATAAGCTTTTAGTGACCTCATCATGTTTCTACCACCTGCAAAACCTATGTCACCCCAGAAGTTGGGGGTGCTGTAGGCCTCACACACATATCCACAAGTGCTCGTGCTTCTGTGGGAAAGGGTCAGGAACAAATATCAGCGGAGGATGACAGAGCATCATGGGTGGGCAGCAGGGAAGCAAAGGTGGCCAAAGCAAAAGGGAGGGGGCTGGAATTGTGCTGGAAGTGCCCTAGAGTGGGAAGCAAGAGTAAAGGACAAGGTCCTGGCATGCAGCTGCCCTGTCCCTTTGGGCACAAATACAGACTGGGCTGGAGGTGGCTGCCAGCCACTGTGTCCACTGTTCACCTGGAGTCCCTCAGGCCCATCCCCTCCATGCAAGACCCCCAGCAAGCCTGGGACCCTGATGGTGTCCATTGTTCAGTTGAGGTGACTGAGGCTCCCTGAAAATCACACAGTTAGAGAGCATCCAAGACCACAAATAAGATGCAACTGTCAAGGCCAAGTCCACAACGTTTCTTGGAAATAAAGAGGTAGACTCTCATATGCGCCCTGTGCATAATCCCATGAGTGTATGTGGCTTGTGTGTACCTGTATGTGGTGTGTGTGCATACATGCATGAAACTGTGTGTGGTATGTGCAAGAGAATGTGGTGTGTGTACCCACGTGAGCATGGTGGGTGGGTGTGCAAGGGTGTGTGTGCACAGGTGTGAGGTATGCGCACGTGTGTGAGATCGTGGGAGGTGCGGGAGGCTGACTCTGCCTTTCCAGCTCCGTTATACTTGGTGAGCACCAAATATCGCCAACAGCAAATCCAGGCAGCTATTTCTGTCGGTTTCCTTGCAAACACCCCAGAATGCAGCCCGAGGAGAGGAGCCAGTGCCAGCTCCTAGACTGCATAGGCAGAGCCTCCCTGCTCACATCATCACATCGTCATCCATCTTCAAAAGTTTCCTGCGGGTGGGCCGGCCCCCTCCTCTTACAGAGGACTTAGAAAAGATGAGGGAGATACCCAAAGTTTCCTGGGGGTGAGTGGTGAGTAGGGAGGAACCTGGCTTGTCAGACTCTGCAGCTTGGCTCCGTCCTCCCATATGCCCCACTGGAAAGCCCCAGTGTGGTCCCAACCTTCTGTCCCCACCCTCCATGGGCCCAGCCTGGAGCCCAGTGCCCTGCGTGGAACAGGCACTCAGTGAACAGGGAAGGGTGTGAGTGAATGGAGACCCATCTCTCCACAGAGGTGGAAGTGGTATGTCCCAGACTGAGGTCCCAAGGCAGCCTCAGAAAGGACAGCACTCAGAACAGATCTCCTGACCCCCAGCCACCTTCGCAGCCTGTCCCAGCTCCTACCTGAGCCTTGCGGGGCTGCGCTGGACAGGATCCACTTGACCAGGCAGCATCTCATCAGGGCCTGGCGGGTGAGCCTTGGCCTCTGCCACTTGACGCCCTCCTTCTTACTAAGCGGTGTGTGCCCGGAGTCCCCCAGGAGGCTGCCGTCCGATGCCTTCATCACCTCCTGCAGCAGCAACAGGCAGAGCAGCCCTGAGCCCTTGCTCACAGAAGGGACCTCCAGATTGAACCCAGGCCACCCGCTATCCCAGACAAGGCCAACCTTGAGGTCACCTGGGAGCCTGCCCTCCAGAAGCCTGCCCTTCAGTGCTCCAGCACTGGCCATCCCTGCCAGAGGGTTAATTTCACTCTGCACCCTGACTCTGGTGCCTGATGGGGCCCCCAAGAGGAGATGTTGAGGGGTGCAGAGAGGAGATGTCAGTGGTGAGCTCAGACTTGCTCATCAGACTCCTCATCTTGGCACAGGCTGGGTTGTCAGAACTGGACGGTCCCTTAGAGATCACTGTCTACATCCCTCACTTGACTGAAGCCCAGAGAGGGGAGTGTATCTCTAAGGGGTCACACAGCAAAACTGGGCTCACACCCTCCTCTCCCAGTGCACTGGCTCTGCCAGAGTTTTCACTTCTAGGCAAGCGGAGGACGAATGAAATGCTGAGTGAACATTCCGGAAGGGATGCGTTGGTGGAACCCACCACCTAGGCCGTGCAATGATTTGAAGGAGCAACTCAAGCCACTGACTGGGGGTTTTGGAGGAGGAAAGGAACCGTGGGTAGGTTATTAAGAGACAGTGGGACGTGGGCTCGAGTCGGCATGGGTTGAGAAAGGACAACCTGGGGTCACAGCAGAGGCTCTGGAGCAGTGAGATTTGTTTTCCTACAACATGTGTCAGCAGCCTCAATTCTGGCTCCCAAATTTCCCACGCTGGTGGCAGGGTGGCCCCTGGCCAGAGAGGCCCATGGGAGGCTAGTACACAGCAGGTTGCAGTTGGCCACGATGGCCCCCTTGGACCTCTGCTGGTCTAGTTTGCTTCCTTTGTGCCACGGCCTCCTGCTTGGAGTTGCAGGGAGATAGGTATGGCCCAAATGATTATGTCATGGTCCACCAGTGACCTCATGCCCATTCTATCCATGATGAGCTGCTGGAGCTCCAGTCATGGGAGAAGGCACACCAGTTCTGGCTGGTTGGGTTGGTTGGCAGGCGAGGACCACTCGTGGGGTGGGCAATATCCTTCCAGGGTCATGGGATCTCATGCGTGCTACCTTTACACGGTCCTGAGGAGTATTTCATTGTTCAAATAACAGACTGATGTGCTATCAGTGGGTTCTGTGGGTACAGACCCCAAGTCAGCTTCTTCCCTGGTTGGGTCCTTGGCTGACCTTGGGTGATTTTAATCAGAAGCCTCGGCAGCAGGGAGCCTAGGCCAGTCACAGACTCCCAGGAGGGACAGAGAGCCAGACCCGAAAGACAGGCCAGATCGAAGAACAGGGCTGGACACTGCAGCCACGTCAGCCCACACAGAGGCCAGTGAGGGCCCCTCTGCCACTGCTGAAAACGCAGGCCCCTATCCCAGAGCACAGGTCTGGGCCCCCCGAGTCTGTTGCATCTTGCAAGCTAGAGTTGGGGAGAAGATAGGTGCTTTGTTGGCTCATGGCCCCATGAGGACTGTTCACATTTGGGGCCAGGTGGTGGGTCTCCTGGTCAGCATTTGGTGAAGTGGCCGCCTAGGAAGGGTAACGTCCAGATCCCTTAACCTGGCTGTCAGGCCTTCCCCAGCTGCCAGACTCCCAGCTCACAGCCATCACCCCCACCTCCCCTCATACCCTTTCCCTTCTCCAATGCTCACCCCAGCAAGGAGGGGAGTCAGTAGTTCCTAGAGCTCCAGCAAGGAGAGGCAATGGCTATCCTGATGGGACAGAAGGAGGGGGAGGGCTGGGAGTGGGCAGGGGTGCCGGGATGCTGAGGGAAGCTCCCTACACGCACATGCTGTGCACACATACATATTCATATGCCCACATATGCACACATATACACATGCACACACACACGTCCTGCCCAGGCTGGGTCAGAGAGGCGTCTTATCCATTATTAAAGATCTTATTCAGGAGAGAAATGGCTTCAATGAATGAAGTCTTTATTTCTGTCGAGGAGGGGAGTAGCGGAGAGACAGGCAGCTGGTGCTTCATTATTTCATGAATTCTTTGCTGAAGGCTCTGCACATGGGGTGAGCAGAGAACATCAGAAGGAGGTTCAGAGCCTCTAGCAGGAGCTATTTCTTGGGACCCCCCCTTCTCCCGCTGCCTACCTCGGGATGACGCCAGTGCTGGCTGGCAGAGACCATCTCTGCTGGACCCATGGTGAGTTACCGGGAGCCTGTCTCAAAGCCCTAGGCCCAGGCTACTGTGGAAGAGACCCCGTGGGTGTCCTGGGTTTTATCCAACAGTGATTCTATCCACCTGAAGAGGCTGGGATTAACCCACGGGGCAGGCTGAGAGCCCCCTGAATGCATAGCTCTTCTGAGCCAAAAGTCATTTTGTTGTCATGACAACCCCATGGCACATCACCCCCATTTTACAGATGAGGAAACTAAATCCCTGAAAAGTTGTACCAGAGCCTAAGAAGACATGCCGGGACCACAATATACTTGTGGTCTTCTGATTCCAAAGTTTAAGTGGCCTTGGTCACAGCCTTTGCCACTGTGGCTGTTTCTAGGGTCGGGTCTCCAGAGAGATATCAGATGTTGAGGTATGTTCCCAAGCTCCCTAACCATGTCAGAAGTCTTCCAAGAATACCTGTTTAGTGAATGTTGTGATGCCCCCTGGGCTAAGGAACCCACTGTGTCTTTTCTCCCTGTGAAGAGCGTCAGGGTGGGTGGTGACAGGAGCTCAGGGCCAGGCTCTTCCACCCAGCTGAGGGGCCAGGATCCCATCGCGAGACCGTGGATCGGGGCCTGTGACAGCTTCCCTTTATGAGGCAGGAGGTGGGCTCTGAAGAGGGAGCCCTCAGTAGCTGCGCTCAGGCCGCACAACCACCCAGAGGAGCCAAGGCCTGTGGCCTGGGCCCTTCAGACTGTGGGGGAGGCGGGAGGAGGGAAGAGTGACCACTGGGTCACCCTCATGAATATTTGACACTTGTCTGTCTGGGAGAGGGTCTGACTGAGCTGTCAAGGAATGCTAAATAGCTGCTCTGGGCACCATCCTCCTGACTTGGGAGGCTGGCAGGCACTGAAGGGAGACAGCCCTGAGAGGCGGTCTCATGGCCCCTCACCCCGCGGTGCCTCTGTGCTGGGAGGTGAGCTCGTGGAGGCGAACCGGGGCAGTGCTGAGACTGGAAAGAACTTAAATGCCCTTCGACCCCTGCTGAGACCCCCAGCCTCTTCCACCTGACAGGGTCAGCCTCATTTGACCTGCCCGCCTGCTTCACTGCCTCACCGAGTCTCTCACACGCCGGGTCTGCTCCCACATCCCTGCCTGGGCCCTGCTGCTCCCTGCACTGGATGCTTCTCCCCCTGAACGTTCAAGGCTTCACTCAGGTGTCAGATCCTGGGAGAGCTCCCCTCTCTGACTCTCTGTCCAGGCCTCCCTCCCCATGTTCCTCCATCTCAGCACATCTCAGGACGTCTTCACAGCACTCCCTCCGACTTTTGAACTGATCCTATTATTTTGTTTTTAAGGTGCATTCTGTTTCTTCCCCCACAGAATGTCAGCTCTCTGAGAGCGGGCCCCGGACTGTGTGTGAACTGCTCTTCCCCATCACAGAGCCTGGCACCCAAGAGACTCTCACTCTTCAAACTTAACAGCAAAAGAGCAAACCATCCAGTTAGAAAGCAGGCCAAAGACATGCACAGACATGTCACCAGAGCAGACATAGAGATGGCAAATTAAGTACGTGAAAAGATGTACAACATCATCAGCCATCAGGGAAACGCAAATGAAAGTCGCTGTGAGATACCACAGTGTGTCCATCCAAGTGGCTACGATAAAAAACAGTGACATCACCAAACGCTGGCAAGCGTGGACATTGGTGTCCCACATGGCTGGTGGACATGCAAAATGCTTTAGCCACTCCAGAGAAGAGCTCATCAGCTTCTTATATAACTAAACATGCGGCTAACATGCAGCCCAGCAATTGCACGCGGGCATTTATCCCGGAGAAACGGAAACTGATGTTCAAACAAAAACTTGTACACGAATGTTCACAGCAGCTCTATTTGTAATAGCCCAAACTGGAAACATCCCGGGTATCTTTCAACGGGTGAATGATTAAATACACTGTGGCATATCCATGCCATGGCATTCCAAACAAGTAAAAGAAACAAACAGCGAACACACACAGCAACCTGACCGGATCTCCAGAGAATTGTGCTGAGTGAAAAAAGGAAGCCAACCCAGAAGGTCACATACCGTGTGCTTCTATTTATATAACATTTTGGAGTGACAAAGTTTGAGAAATGAACAGATTAGAAGGCCAGGGGGTTAAGGAAGTGGGGAGGCTGGAGGGAGGGAGAGAGAGAGGCAGGGAGAGAGGGAGGCAGGGAGGGAGAGAGGAAGGGGGTGGGGAGGGGAACAGAGAGGAAGGGAGGCATGGCTAGAACAGGGCTACAGGAGGGGACCTTGTGGGGATGGAGTTGTGCACCTTGACTGTGCTGGTGACCACACAAACCTGCACATGTGATAAAACTGTATAGCATTGAACACATGCACAAATGAGTGTGTGTAAAACTGGGGAAATCTGAATAAGATTGGTGGATTGCCTCACTGCCAACCCCCCAGTTGTGACACTATACTTTAGTTTTGCAAGATGCTACAACTGGGGAAACTGGGGAAAGGTCATGTGGGAATCTCTCTGCGTTAGTCCTTGCAGCTGCATGTGAATCTACAATGAGCCCAATAAAAAGTACAAACATCTTGTTTCAAAAAATTCTCTCTCTCACACACACAAAAAGATAATTTTTAAATGGAAACACATACAAGGCCCACAGTCAATATTCACAAGAGATCCAGTGAAAGTTTCCTGATGCTCTGCGTAATTCACCTGAGAATTTCTCTTCCTGCTCCTGCTTGATGCAGCCTCATTTTAATGGGTGACAGAACCCTCATCGTCCACAGGCCTCAGGGAATGGCCAGAGCTGGACAGCAGAAACTAATGAAGTTCCAAGACCTGGGCCCTGGGGTCATACAGAGTCCCTGAGGGCACTCCTCGCAAGATGGGGGTTGAAGGGCACATCCCAGAGATGGTCTTAGGCTGGGGCCTGCAGTCTTCTCTGAGACTCACAAGGTTCCTTCCAGGGTAGAGGCTGCCAGAGGACTGGGCCATTCTCTGTCAGTCACCTGGGGGCCGAGAGCTGCAGCTCCTGCTTGGCTAGGCAGGCTGGAACAGGCCTCAACTTCCTCCCAAGCCCCCTGGGGTGGGGGAGGAACAGAAAGGGCGGGGCATCAGTGATGGGCCTGCTATGTGCCAGTGCCAGGGTAGGTGTTTTGAGAGGGGGTCTTATTTAATGCACACACACCAACATGTTGAGGTCCTTAGAACCTCAAATTACACAAACCCCCCACTGAAGCCCAAACCCTGTGACAGGTTCTATTTTGCACCCTCTTAGGAAGCTTGACAGGCCCCATGGTTTGTGTTCTCCCAGCTTGCTCAGCGTCAGCTGTGTCCTGGTGGGCTTTGGCCTGAGGTCTCTGGCTGCCAGAACAGGGGTTGATTTACACACTCAAACTTGTCTCTTTTGAAGGAGAGGGCGTGGCCTCAGCTCAGAGCCACAGAGGCCACTCATGGGGGAGGGGGGTGACAGTTTACTGCTGCTGTTTCGTTTTCACTAGCTGCTGTGGTGACCTTCTACTCAGGCCCTGACTTCCCATTTACAAATTGGTTTAAAGACTCCCCTATAAATGAATTTATTAAAATTTAACAAGACAGTTCATTAAAAAAAAAGAAACAATAGCACAGGTCACGACAGATAAGGCAAAAACAGCGAAGGTGGGGTACAAACAGCCTAGGAAACTTGTATTTTCTCTTCCCAAGTGAGGGCCCTGCCTCCTCCAGGCCTGAACCCTCGAGGTCTGAGTGACAGCAGCCACTTGCCACACGTGGCTACTAAGGCCATGGCATGTGGCTGGTCCAAACTGAGATGTGCCATTCGCGTAAATACACACTGGGTTTCAAAGCTTTACTTACTAGAATGCAAAATAGCCCATTAACAATTTTTGTATTGATTATACATTGAAATGAAAATTACATTGGGTTTTATAAAATAGATCATTACAAATAATTTCACTTTTTTTTTTACTTTCTTCTTCTTTTTCTTTTTTTGAGTTGGAATCTCACTCTGTCGCCCAGACTAGAGTACAGTGCCATGTTCCTGGTCCTGCAGCCTTGCCCTGCTGGGCTCCGGCAATCCTTTCGCCTCAGCCTTCCAAGTAGCCAGAACTACAGGTGCGTGCTATCATGCCCAGCTAATTTTTTTCTTTTTTTTTTTTTTGAGTTGGAGTCTCACTCTGTTGCCCAGACTGGAGTGCAGTGGCCGCTCCCGGCCACCGCAGCCTCAACCTGCTGGGCTCCGGCGATCCTTCCGCCTCAGCCTTCCGAGTAGCCGGAATTACAGGCATGCGCTACCACGCCCGGCTGATTTTTTGATTTATTGTAGAGATGAGGTCTCGCTGCCTAGGCGGGTCTCGAACCCGCGGGCTCAGGCAATCCACTCACCTCAGCCTCCCAAAGGCGCGGGATTACAGGCTGAGCCACCGAGCCCGGCTGCCCGGCTAATTTTTGATTTATTGTAGAGACGAGGTCTCGCCAAGTTGCCCGGGCAGGTCTCGAACCTGTGGGCTCAGGCAATCTACTCACCTCGGCCTCCCAAATTGCTGGGATTACAGGCTGAGCCACCAAGCTTGGCCTTTTTACTTTCTTTCATGTGACTACTGGTACATTTTAAATGACATCTGTAGCTCACATTACATCTCCATTTGGACAGCATTGTTCCAGGTGGTTCTCAAACCTGCTGGTTCTCAGACTTGGGGCAGCCTCCGCCTGGCAGGGCACACCTGCCCGCAGCTGCTCTCTCCCACCCAAGTACCAGCTGGGGATCAAACTTATCTCAGGAAGGTGGCCTGGTGGAGTGTGGGGGACAGGTTGGGGGACAATAAGGCAAGAGGCCAACTGAGAGGGGTGTGCCAAGTCCAGGAGAGGCATGAAGGCTGAGCCAGGCAGAGATCGTGGGAAGGGTGGAGGAGATATTAGTGTGACTGGTATTTAGGACCTGACCTGGAGGGGTCGGGTACACCCCAGTTACTGAGAAAACTGTCATCCCTGGGATGTAAGAAGCAGAACTATCCCCCATTCTTTCATCTTCCTCTTAATACAGTCCAGGCTCTGTATCAGAAACACTGTCATCCTAAGAATTCACACTGCAAAAAGGCCAATCTCTTGGAACAAGTCATCTGGAACATTCTGCCTCATGGATTTCCAGGCCCTAGGTCCCCTGAGAGGCCAAGTCACCCTCAGGGGAGCTGCCTTGCTCATTGACCCATGCCCAGCAGGGTACAGCTTCACCCTGTGGGGGCCCATCTGGCCAAGAAGATGGAGTCAGACCAGGGGGCACACCAAGGTGAAATGCTCAAGCAGTTACTTTTGTCTCCATGGTTCTCGTCGGCTGGGTTCCAGAGAACCCCCAAAGAGCAGCCCAGAGCAGGCTTGGCAGTGGCACACGGTAGCCTCTGGGAGTTGGGAGTGAGGGGTGCATGGCTGGAGACTGTGGAGGGTCCTGGCAAACTTGTGTTAAAATACCCAAGCTCTTTGTCAAGAGGTAACATTCTTTCTCCAGAGTAAATACATGTACAAAATGTATTGCTGGACTGGGAACAGTGGCTCACGCCTGTAAACCCAGCACTTTGGGAGGCTGAGGTGGGAAGACTGCTGGAGCCTTGAAGTTCAAGACCAGCCTGGGAAACATAGCGAGACCCCATCTCTACCAAAAAATTTAAAAACTAGCCAGGTACGAAGGGGCATACCTGTAGTCCTAATTACTCAGGAGGCCAAGGCGTAAGGGTCACTTGAGCCCAAGAAATGAAGGCTGCGGTGAGCTGTGATCTTGCCACTGCACTCCAGCCTGAACGACAGAGTGAGACCTAATTTTTTAAAAAATGCATTGCTAATTTTCCCCAAATGTTTATGGACTTAGTGGACAGGAAACAGCAACGGGTGGCTTCATAAGAGTTACCAGGACCCACTGGACACACCTAGCTAGGGGGCTGGCGGGGAGATTTCAGGCAAGTTGACATTTTGGGCAGTTGAGTGCGGAGGGAAGAGGTCTGTGATCAGCCAGACAGGGACTTGAATCCTGGGTCTTCACTTTCTAGCTGGGTGACCCTGGACAAAGTCCTTGATCTCTCTGAGCCTCAGTGTCCTCATCTGCATGATGGGAATAATACTATGCCCTCACAGGGTTATGGGGAAGGTTAGGTGAGGCAATGAACCAAGCCCCCAGCAGGGGATTATCACTATTCTTTATCCTTCTGACCCTGAGTGAGGGACTGGCTGCCCAGGGCCCAGCATGGCTGGCAGGGAGATCCAGCTTGGTACTCTTGCAGGAGGCGTTCCCACAATCTGCCTGCTAGGGAGCTGCGTTATGTGATTCTGAGAGGCCTGGGCTACTGTATTAATATAAAGCTTATAGTAGATTTGGAAATACAGCTACGGCTTAGAGTGTTTGTCCCACCAGACAGAACATTCTGGGCCTTGTCTGATGGGGGGGATGGGCCTCCAGATTCTTAAGCCTCTTCCCTACCAGGAGGGCTGCCCCAAGGCCAGGGCCTGGCCAGCAGGGGACTTCCAGGGTGCTCAGATGTGGGGCTGGCCAGCCCCTCCCTCCAGTCCATGGGGACAGCTGTGGCACAGGCTGGCCAACCCAGCACCTGCGTGTTGTTTCTCGCTCTATTTCCATCCCTTTGGGACAGATGGCAGGAAGCAGTGGTGGGCGTTGCGTCATGCAGGCCCCCAGGATTTGGACTGGGGAGGCTTTGGGGAGCCTGAAGTCTCCACCCACCTCTGGGCACAAACAGATGTGGGCTGGGCAGCTCGCTTGTAAGAGAGGAGCTGAGATTGTCATGAGTGCCCACAGACCATGCATGCACATACACACATGTAGGTGCACACACGTAGGTGCACACACACACAATACAACTACACACATACATACAATACTTCTGATGGTTGCCACCTTGCCCTGGACACAAGCTTCCCCCATCGCCCGGCAAGAGGAGTGTCACATTAACCCAGGGGTTGACTGGAGTTGCTCTTGGCAACACTCTCTGTTGGGGCCCTTTCCCAGGTTCTCAGCTACCAGAAAATAATGACATTGGCATTCCTGCCATTAATGGTGCTCTCACTCTCTGCCAGGGGCCAGGCCAAGTGGATTGCTAAAGGGATTCAGTGGCCTGGGAGATCAGTGATACTTCCCCCAGGAAAATGAGAAGACTAGAGCACAGAGGGGCTAAATAACTTGTCTGAGGACACACAGCCAATGCATGAAGGGACCAGGACTGAGCCCAGGTCTGCCTGATGCAGAGCCAAGGCTAACAGCTGACAAGGTGTGGCCATGACACCCCCCCAGGACACCTTCCGCTCCTGGCCAGAGCCCTTCAATACCAAATGGCGAGGAGCGGCATGATGCGGTGGACCCGTGGGCAGTTGTGTGTCGGGGAGGGGGGATCAGGGGAGAGCTGCATAATGGCATTTTTGGTGATGGCCTCCACCTCGACCCTGAGTTGGCAAGGCTGTGCCCTCTCAGCACCCCCACTGGTCAGTACAGGGCCCGGGCTCAGGTGGTGACCTGGTAAAGACTGAGCATATCTCAGGCCCAAGTGGGAAGACTGAGACCCAGAGAGGGAGCATGGCCTGCCCAGAGTCAATGGGGCAGAGTTGAGGGAAGGATTTGGCTCTCTGGGGCCACTGCCCGGTGCGTCCATCTTGAGAGGATCTCAAAACAGAGCTAGGCACAAGGGCACGTGGCACCAGGACCTCACCCACCCTGAGGTCTGCCCACTGCCCATGGACTAGAGGTGGGGAAGGTGGGGTGGTGGGCAGAGCGGGAGCCAGGCCAGCAAAGACCTGCAGCTGCTTTGCCCAGCTAAGCCTGGCTCAGGCACGGGCCAGCCTGAGGGAGGGGGTAGGCTGGGCAGAGAACTGAGGCAGCATTCAAAGTGGTGAGGTAGGGTGGGCTCAGTGGATCTCCTGTAATCCCAGCACTTTAGGAGGCAGAGGCTAGTGAATTGCCTGAGCCTGTAGGTTCAAGATCAGCCCAGGCAACTTGACAAGACCCCGTCTCTACAAGAAATTAAAAAAAAAATTATCCAGGCGTGGTGTGCGCTCCTGTAGTTCTGGTTACTTGGAAGGCTGAAGTGGAAGGATCGCCAGAGCCCAGTAGGTTGATGCTGGGGTGGCCGTGAGCATGCCACTGCACCTCAGCCTGGGCAATGGAGTGAGACTCCAACTCAAAAAAACAAACAAACAAAACAACAAAGAGGGGAGGCTGGGCCAAGCCAGGTGTCTTCCCGCCTCAGCTCTGCTGCCCCCTCTCCAACTCTGCATGGCCCCTTGGTTCTTTCCCTGTCACCTGGCCACTCGGTGGCCTTCTAGGACATGAGCTGATTACAGCTGACAGATGTACGTTTGAAGGACACACTGGTCAGTTGGAGCTAGGGAGCTGCAGATGGGAGCATAGCCCACTCTGCGCCTCCCTCCTGCTCTCCTCCCTGCCCTGGCCTGGGGAACCAGTTAAGGAAGATATGCCAACTTCTCTCCTTTTTCTTTCTTTTCCCTGGGAACCAAGAGTGCCTTCTCCCTCACAGAGGCTGCATTTAGGGCCCTGCAGCTGCTCCTGGAAGTCATCAGATGCCCAGAGGGCGGGCTGCGGGGAGCAGGTGGGCTCCAAGCCCGGCCCCTGACTTAGCATAGTAGCTCTCCACTTCTGCAGAAGATTTTGATAAGAAAGGTGGCTCAGCCTGTAATCCCGCGCCTTTGGGAGGCTGAGGTGAGTGGATTGCCTGAGCCCGCGGGTTCGAGACCCGCCTGGGCAGGCGAGACCTCATCTCTACAATAAAATCAAAAAATTAGCCGGGCGTGGTAGCGCACGCCTGTAATTCCAGCTACTCGGAAGGCTGAGGCGGGGGGATCGCCGGAGCCCCGCAGGTGGAGGCTGCGGTGGCCGGGAGCGGCCACTGCACTCCAGTCTGGGCGACAGAGTGAGACTCCGACTCAAAAAAAAAAAAAAGAAAAGAAAAAGAAAAAGGAACCTGAATTTAAAACATTGGGGTCCTTTCTTTCATAACTCTGGCCCATAACTCAGAAGGGAGAGGCTGTTAGCTCAAGGTCAAGTGGCTAACACAGGGGACACGGAAAAGTGGGGTCTGGTTTATGTGCACTCACTAGAGGGATCAGAGGGTGCAATGGGCCACAAGCCCAGGAGTCAGGCAGGCCCCGTGGGATGGGCAGGCACCTCCTAGGCTAACTGGTTAAAGGCATGCCCCCTCCCCCTGTAGTCTTCTCCAATGATCTCCCAGTCCTAGGGACCTTGGAATAAGACAGAGCAGGCTTCAAATCCCAGCTACAACCCTTTGTGACTTGCAATCTACAGCAGGCCTCTGTTTCCTCATCTGTAAAATGGAGACAATACCAAGAGCTGCCTTGTGGGCTGCTTGAGCATCCAAGATCATTCAGGAGCCAGTGGCCTGGAGGGAGGGGAGGCCTCTCTAGGGATTTTGCCCTCCAGCCCTGACCTTCTCCCAGACTCTACCTGGAGAGCAGAGGCAGAGCCCCTTTCCTCCCCCAGCTGAACCTGGGGTCTCAGTTACTGGTTTTGGAAATGGAGGGAGAAAATGAGGGCTCATCGCCCATAAATGCACTGCAAGAAGGCTGGGAGATGGGCAGGAAAGTTCCCGGTCCTGTGCTGGGCTGTGAGGACATCACAGCCCGAGGCCCCAGGACACAGCCCACATCCCCCACTGCAGACCCTGTGAATCTGTTTGCCCCTTTCTCCCGAGAGCTCATGAATTCAAGCTCATGGAGTCCTGGAGCTGTGACTAGCCACCCCTCCCCCATCAGAGCCTCAGTGTCTATAGAATGGGAGCAGCAGTGCCTGCCCCCGGGAGATGAGGTGAGAATTCGTGAATGACTGGGGAGTGCAAGGGGAAGACTGAGGAGCTGGGCAGTTGTGGTTGTTCCTGGGGGACAGCCACTGACCTTGACAGTGATAAGTCAGGCCAACTCGCAGCTTGTGCTCTGATTGCAGTCCTTTTCACAATCTCCCACTGACCCTGGTGAGGGACCCAGTGGTGGTTTCCCCTAGGAAGCACCAGGAGGTGTGAGACCACTCCCGTCTCTGTCCAGGTCAGCCACAGGAAGGCCACTGGCAGGCATAAGGACAGTGAGACCCACTAGGGCCCAGGAGCCGGTTGTGCGGAGTGCAGAGGGCAGGGTGGGATCACAGTGTCTAACAAAAGACCAGATGAACCTGCAGGACTAGGGCCACTCATTCTGTTTCTCTGACAGGGGCAGGGGTGGCCAAGCACCCAGAGCTAGCTCTGGCTAGAGCCAGCAGAGGAAAAGCAAGGAAAGGGGGATTGTCCTCTGCTGGTGGGTAGAGCTGGCTGTGTGCACGTCCCTGTGCAGCCTGACTAGAAATCTCCACCTCTGTTGACATGCAGGGTTCTCGACGCATCTCTGCCAGTGGGCATGGTGGCAAGATATGGTCACAGGGCACGTGCGAGTGCATGTGTACATGGCTGTGCACCACGCACTCATACTGACGTCTGGAAATTCACATGGCCTGTGCTGCCTATAGCGTGTGTGCAGTGACCACATAGTGTGTGAACCTGGGATAAGGTTATAAGTCCCTCTGCTCTACTCTGCCAGCCTGGCAGTTGCTAGGGACACCCAAGGAGAGAAGTCACCTTTTCAGTGTGCCCTGCTGCTGTGCTCAAGGGGTTCCATGTCATCACTTCTGCTGGTTCTCTTGGCACCCCTGGGAGATAGACCAGACAGGACAAGGGTGACCTGGGGTTTGGGGCAGTGTGGCCCCAAATCAGCCACAAGTTCACTCCAAGAAGCTTGTCTTCATGGGTGAAAGACAGACAGGGAGCCATTTCTTGGGGGCAAAACAGCAAGATGCCAACTCAGTATCCATTCTTTCTCCCTCACAAGGCCCTGATTTTATTTGATCCTTCTGACCTTCCTTCCTTGTCCTTCCCGCTGCCTGCATGTGCTGGCTGGAGCTCCAGCAACCATGTTGCACCTTAAGGCAACCTCAGCGAGGAGGCAGATGGAGTCAGAGACTGGGGCCTCCGTGCCAGCCCTCTGTCGCCTCCTTCTGGACTTAGCCATGAGAGCTACACCAGCCTTGCTCCAACCAATGTTCTCTGGGTGTTCTGTTGAGCAGCCAGACCTCCTCCTGGTGCAAGTACCTGTTCCCACAGCAAGACTACCCCTAGCATGCAAGCAGTTCACGGGGCGTCCAACCGGATTTTCTGAAGGTTAACTGTGTACTGGGACGGGGGTGGGTCAGCTTATTTTTCTTCCCCTCTTCCTTATTTGATTTGTTTTCGTTCTTTCCCTCACCCCACCACTGTTTCTTGAACTCTGTACCAGACATTTTCCTTGCATTCTTTCTCTCCAGCCTCCTCACAACCCCACTGAGAGGGAACTATTAGCAAGCATCCTTACTAGGGGTCTCATGTCCCTTTGAGAAGAATTTGCTATTCATTTGTTATTGAATGATTAATTAAAAGATGCATTCGCTGACCAGCCTCCAAACATTAGCGACCCCCTGCCAGGATCCATCCCTTTCCTAACCCTAAGGGCTTCGGGGGCCCAGGTTCAGGGTCAGCTGCCCTAGCACCTGCCCCAGGGACCTAATTGAGCAGGGCCAGGCATGGGCTGACCCCAAGCCCTTTCTCTGTCCAGCTTCTCGTCCACAAGCACCTAAAGTCTCTCCCATCTAAAGGGGGCCCTAAGAGTCCAGCTTCCCGGCCAGGACACCCCAAAGCTCACTTTCCCAAAAAGGACCTTACGGGGGACCGTAGGAGATGGGGCCAAGGAAGGAGGTACATCAAGGCTTCCTGGCCCAGGGTAACCCCCATATCCTCTTTCCCACAACCCCTACCCCTCCACCCTGCCACATCCCCCCCAGGCAAGCCCCCAGCTCCACCAGTGCCTACCTTAGCCTGCTGCATCCTGGGCACTGAAAGAAACTGTTGCCGGCCAATCCACTTCGCAGCCGAGTCGGACCGGACTGCCCCGGCGGCCGGCTGGCAGCTGCCTCATGTTTGCTTGGACCCAGACGTAATTGTCACCGCGGGTTTCTCTCCCGCCCCTGGCCCACCCCCCTCTCCCTCCCTCCCTGCCGGCTTCTACCGCTCCACCCCTCTGCCTCCTCTCTCCCTCTCCCTCTCTCCCTCCTCCCACCTTCTCTCTCTCTCCATAGCTCCATAGTCCCTAATCCTGGCCTCTAAGCCAGGGTTGTCCAAGTCCCTCTGGCTCTCCTGGCCTCTCCCCTACCCTATCACCAGGAGTCTCTCTTTCTGTGCCTCCCCTGCTGCCTGTCTCTTTTTATCTCTGCTCCCCCGCTTCTTGGTTCCTGTGGAAGGGTGGGGGCAGGAACGTACAGGGAGCTGGGGCTGGGGGGAGGGGAGCTCAGGGCAGTTTTTGTCCCAAGGAGGTAGGGGAAGGGGGCAACAATGAAGTCCAGAGAGCCTCTGGGAGTCATTTTCCCGAACAAGGCAGGCCCTCCTCTCCCCCACCCTGTCCTGTCCACCCTTCCTCATGGACACATGGTGGTGAACCCCTGTGTTGTGATGATCTCAGCCTGAGCCCCCTGCCCAGGACAGATGGAAGCCACTGCAGTTGAGGTGACTGCCCCTGGCATCCCTCCATTAGGGACCTCACCCGAGGTTCTGGTTTGCAACGGCCTTGCGGATGGGTCCTTGCCACCCGGAGAGAGGAACAGCCAACGGGGCCACATCACTAGGGGGACACTCAAGGATCCTTCCACCTCTTTTATCTACCCCCTCTACCACCTCCCTTTCACCCCTCATAGGGCCTTACAGTGTGGGAGTCTCCCCAAAGCACGAGCTCTTAATACTCTCCAAGTGCCGTCAGTACCCTCCTGGCTCCGAGGTGGGATCACACCAGGTCTCCTGAGGAGCCGGTTGGGGGGTGGAGGAAGAGGGCGAAGACCCCGGGCATCCCTGGGAGGGCAGACTCCCGGGCATTTACTCAGTCCCCAGGGAAGCCACCCAGAAGCCAGGTGCTTGAAACCTTCGCCAAGTTTCCCTTTTTGGCGCCCCGGGAGCCAGCCTGTGCCAGTGGTTCCCATGGAAACAGAGCCCTGAGATGCCCCCCTCCTTTGCAGCACGCAGGCACTAGAGCACGCCCTTCTTTTTTTTTTTTTTTTTTTTTGAGTCAGCCAATTAGCTCCAACTTTCAGATCCTCAGGGGAAGAAAATAGCCTGGAGCTGTGGACCCACTGAGGCAAGGAGGACTGTTTCCAGGGGAGGCAGCAGCCCAGGTATCTGGTCCTACAGGGCTTCCGGACAGGTTGGACCTCACATGGGGCAAGTGTCTCAGCAGAGCCTGGACGACCAGCCCACTGTTGCACCCTGGGAGGCGGGGGAGGGGAGGCCCCTTGTAGCTGTCAGCTCTGGAGCAAGCTTCCACAAGTAGGGACGCGTTGAGCATTTTGAGTCTTCAAAGTGGCCTTGGGAAGGAGTGTTATTGTCTCACTCCTACAGAGGATAATGGTGAGACACAGAGAAGTTACAAGATTTGCCCAAGTCCTAGGCTAGAAAGTGACAACGCCAGTCCTAAAGCCTGCTGCTTCTTCCCAAAGTGAGCACTGTGGATGAGATCCCACCTGACCTGGTGGTTATAGGCCCATGCTTCATAGATCAGCTCAGAAACTTGCCAGTCACACTGCCCAGGACAGGCCTGGTCTTACCTGAGGAGGCAGGACGAGAGAAGCCCATCCCTCAAGCCAGCCCTGCCCTCCGGAGAGTCACCCATCCACAGCTTGGCACACCCACTGACATTCCGCTACTCAGGATGCCTTCTCTTCAGAGTTAATAAGCTGTGACAAAACAGACCTTGCCCTGCCCTGTGGGCCCACGAGGCCCTTGGGTCTTGGGAGCCCTTGGGTCTTGGGAGCCTCCAACTGCAGCTGCCACCCAGGCAGGCGCCCCCTACGACACAGATGTGACTCCTGCCACGATGCGTGTGCCACCCCATCCCCCCATCCTCAGGGGGCTTTCCAGGACCCAGGCACTTCCAGCTAGGTCTCTTCACCTCACCTGTGGGGAAGGCAGGAATGAGGCAGGGCAGAGTGGGTAGAGCCCAGGGACAATGCAGAGATTCCTCACATGGGCCTCAGCAGTGGCCCTGCTGTGGGCACGCAGGCATCTGCAAACTTTCCCCAAGAGAGTCTTGGCATTTCCCAAGGTTCTTTGGCTGTGTATCAGACACACAAAGGTCAGGGAAGGCTGCAGCTTTGTCCTTTCAGCTAGGGACACTTCAGTCCTAGGGTTTCAGCTGTGGTTTTCCTCATACTCGGGGACAGGTTAAGGATCCTGAGGGTGGGGAAGTTTGGAAGTAGAAAAGGAAGGGATCATTTCAAACCTGGGTGAAGGCTGAGTTTCCTTAACCTTCACAGTGTCACAATGTTTGAGGACACAGTAGTGAGCTGGTGTAGCTGCCAAGGGACCTCATGCTCATCCTGTTCAGGTGAGGGGCTTGTGCCATCCCCACCCACAAGTCTTAGGGTCTTTTGGACCTTCCTAGATGCTGCTCATGATCCCTCATTCCAGACCCAAGTTCAGACTCCCCTCCCCAGGCTCCCAAACGGGGCTCTGTGGAGCCCCAGCCTTGCATCTTCACCTCAGCCCTTTATGTTTTGGGGCCTTGGCTGACAGAGAGAGAACAGGGAGTGAACAGAGATAGACAGAAAGAGAGGACATAGAAGGGGGGGGGAGAGAGAGAGAGAGAGAGAGGATAGAGAGAGGGACAGAGAGAGAGGACAGAGACAGAAAGACAGAGGACAGACAGAGAGAGAGAGATGGAGAGGACAAAGAGAAAGAGAGAGGACAGAGAGAGAGACAGAGAGGGAGAGTGCAACACGCAGAAAGAGGGGAGAGAGAGAGAGAGAAAGGGCTGGGGGGGGGGCAAAGAGAGAGACAGACAGAGAGATAGGACAGAGAAAGAGGTCAAAGAGGACAGAGAGACAGAGGACAGAGAAAGAGGACAAAGAGGACAGAGAGAGACAGAGAGACAGAGAGGGGGAGTGCAACACACAGAAAGAGGGGGAGAGAGAGAGAGAGAGAGAGAGAGAGAGAGAGAGAGAGAGAGAAACTATCCCCAAGGAAATATAAATGCTCCTCATCACTTCATATTACACAACAAAGTCTGGGCTCATGTCCAGGCCCATATCATGGTCAAATGGTCAACTCTCCTATTCGGAAGCAAGGCTGCTCCTAGCCCAGCTCAGGCCTGGTGGGGTGCAGCCCGAGGAGGGCAGGATGTGTGTGTGGTCAGCCTCCAACTGGACTGGGCTCTGGGCCTGGCAGAGGTTGAAAACTGTGTGCACCTCCAAGGCTCCTCAGAGCCTGACCCTTGCTGGGAAGCTCCCCACTGTCCCTGACTAGGGTATCTCACATGGGCCTCTGGGAACCAAGGAGTCCCCAGTGTCTAGCGGTGGCTCCACCTCCTCTCGGCTGAGGGCTCACCCTCCAGGCCGCTTCCCAGGACCGGGCCTAAGAGACTCCACGCCGACTCTCACGTGAAGTCTTCATCTGGGCCACCAGTCCTCTCCTCAGCTCTGCCGTCAAAGCAGTCAGCCTGTCTCTTGCCTTCTGGGCTTTGCAGGGGGTGAGACAGCAGTCTGCTGGATTTCTCAAACTGCGGGGGACACCGTGGTACTCTCTGGGGATCGACTGGAAGTGAAGAGAGAGCACCTTACTTCACCTCTTGGACTCAGCTCACCTCCCTGACATCTCCCTCCTCTAACCTCAACAACTAACTCCTTATTCCCTCAATGTGGGTGAGGGTTCAGGCCACCTCTTCCTTAAATTCTGCATCCCTTGTGGGCCGAGTAGAGGGGCTGAGGTGGGACCACCTCTCCACACACACCCAGCCTCCCTCCTCCCAGGTGCTGCAGTACTTGGTCAGCATATGTAAGATGGATGAATGTGAACTCCCCCAGGAATGACATATCTAGCACGTGCAAGGAAGGGTTGCAGACCACGGAGAAAGGGTGTCATTCCAACAGCATGTGGTATGTGGGCCAGATTGACTACCAGACTCCTGGTTCAGTCCTTGGTATTCAGACTTGGAGAAATAGGTCACTAGGAGAGAGGCCCTGGCTTGGGGAGGGTGGGAAAGAGGACCCTGACCACAACCGCCCAGAGTAAGGCCTCAAGCTGATTCCAGAGAATTCAGATATGGCCTGAATGCCACCATAATGAGTTGATTCCTTTGGGTAAGTGTCGCCCTTTCAACTCAGCCCACATCCAGGCTCTGTGCCTTGGTTTTCTCAACCATCAAGTAGGTAAATAACAATGCCTATCTCCTAGTGAATTCATGTAAAGTGCTCAGGACATTTCCTGGTGTATGCGCAGAGCTCAATAAATAAAGGTTAACTCACACTGTGTGTCCCTTCAGGTAGCCTAGGCAGGCTCTTGCCCCAGTCACGTGGCCTTGCCTTTGCTCACCTCAAGCCAGCTGGAGCTGCCCTGAGCAGCCACCTGGGACTTCAGATGCCCTGGCCCATCTGGCATTTCTTTGACAGAATCTGCCAGGAGGCCTTTTGCTGGGTGGCCAGACTGGAGCGTCTGGCAGAACTCCCGGGGCCCCCAATCTGTCATCCCTCCTGCCATAGGGACAGCAAGTACACTTGGTTCAAATCTCCTTGGAGACAAGGCCTCCCTTTCACATGCCCACAGGGAATGGAGACTGGCAGTGAATCCAGAAGAAATCTTGAGGGCCACTAGGACCAGGAGACATGAATCCAAAGTCCAGTGGAGCTTCGACTTCTGGGACCTTGAACAAATCCTGTGACTTCTTGGAGCTTCATCTGCTCAACCTGATGGTAATTTCTCCCCCTTGAAACAGAACCACGAAGGGGTTCTGTTTCACATATAAATTAGCATTAGTATTTTAGGATCCCAGTGTTTTAAAATCCAGGGAAATAGGTAATCTATGTTTCTCTGAGGCTAATTCTCTTTTCAACTACCAATGCCATCCCTGTCCCCAGGTGACCAGAGTCTATGGTAAAGTTCTCCATATGAAGTTCCTTTGCAAAAGCAAATGTTCAATTGGCTGGGCCAAGGTTTTTGGATACTAAATTCAAAGAGTGGCAGCTTTTTGTCAATTTACAAGGTAACATCAAAGTCAATTTTTTAGGACCGCTATGTCTGATAACAGTGGACTAGGTAATTTAAACCAAATTCCCAGCTGAGGACAATTTAAATGTGTCTCAAAAATGTGTGTCTATATACCATTTTGAGCAGTTTTAAAATGTGTGTGTGTGTGTGTGTGTGTGTGTGTGTATGCATGTATATATCTTCTATATCATATATGTGTGTGTGTGTCTCTAGGGGTAGCATTGGCAGTTAACAAAGATAAACAGTCACAGAGAAAAATAGATTACCTATTACCCTGGATTTTAAAACACTGGGATTTAAATACCAATGCTACTTTATGTGTGAAACAGAGCCCCCTTCATGGTCACAATCTTGTCTGTCATCACAACAGTCTCTGAGGGGAGAATTACCATCAGGTTGAGCAGATGAAGCTCCAAGAAGTCACATGCCTTCAAGGTCATATATACTCAAGGTCATATATACTTCATAGGTCATATATACTTCATAGGTCATATATACTTCATAGGTCATATATACTTCAAGGTCATATATACTCATAATACATAATATAGACATTATATTAAATAATATATTATAACAATATATTATTTTATCTATTATATAATAATGATATAATATATAATATAGATATATATCTCTGTAGACTTAAAAACATACATACATTATATATGTATGTATGGATGTATTTAAGTCTAATTGAAGGTATTGGGAGGCAAACAAGGCAGTAAAGAATCACAGAGTATAAAACATAAGTAGTTCATATTAAAAAAACAAAAAGAATCACAAGGTCACAGATCTAGGAAAAGAATGAAACCCAGAAACATATGCCTGGCATCTTGGGCTACTGTCTCCAAAGGAAGTTTGTTGATTCTAGAAGATACTGCAAAGATGCTGAACAGAGACTACCAAGAGGAAAGCATGCCTGGCAAATCTTTCATGCTCTGGGTTGGGACCCCAAAGGGCTTTACCCTAGGAATATGAATGAACTAGAAGTAGATAATCCCTCCAGGAAACTGCAAATCATCTCATTCCCTGCAGGTGGATTAAAGTGGTCTTGGTTCAATAGATTCCAAACCGCCTGCCAGATGTAAATATAATTTTCATGGAGGAAGATAACTTCATTCTAGGCCTGAAATTACTTCTACAGGCTTTCAAATACAATGTATGGTGTTCAATAAAAAAAAAATCACCGATTATGTGAGGAGACAAGATCAAACTAACAAAAAACAAGAAAAACAACAGATGCTAGAAACAGACTCATGAGGGCTCTGCATAAAGGAGTGATTCAACTTTAACATAACTATGTTTAATATGCTCAAATATATAAAAGACAATTTTGACAGAAAACTGGAAACGATTTTAATTGTTTCTATTTAATTTGTTTTAACTCCATCAATTGCATTTTTTTTTTTAAAAAGCAGGATTTATTGAGAGAACAGAAAAGCTCCCAGAGTGGGAGGGGACTCAGGTGGGTGCCCGTCAATTGCATTTTTAAAATGCAAGATGCTACTTCCTCCACACAGGTCAACAGATGAGTAACAAGCAAAAAACAAACAAATAAACAAATAAAACCACAGCTGGGAAAAGCAAAAAAAGAAGAAATTGTGCTACATTCGAGGTTGCTTGTTTGACACTAGTAACAATACATTGCATATGGACCATCCTAATTTCTAGTAGAAAATTTGTTAATGGTTTGTATGATGCAATTAAACAGAGATACTCCCTGGAACTTTCTGGTTTTGAATAAAGGACCTGTCTCCCTTTTCCTTTGTACCTCCCCAGACCCTAGCTCTGTCCCTGGCCCAAGCAGTCATGGCAAATAAGAGGAAGAGGAGGAGGAAGAGGAGGAGGAGGAGGAGAAGGAGGAGGAGAAGAATTATTATTCATTGAAGCAGTTCCCATCTACCAAGCATTTGCTCTGTGCCAGGTCCGGAGGGCTTTCCACACATTACCACATTTGATTTTCATAACCCTATGGAGAAGCTATGGCTATTCTTCCCATCTTATCAATGGAGAAACTGAGGTTGAGGGGACATACATAACATGTTCAAGATGCCCCAACAAGCAAGTTCAAGGTGCGGCTAACAAGCAACAGAACCAGGCTGTGGATCCAGGTCTCCCTGCTACTGATGGCAAGCTCCCAGACTCCCCAATCTTGGGGACAACTGCTTATTGCTGGAATAATCCCTGGATACCTGTAGTGAGAGGCGGCTTTGGAATTCTGCCCCCTAAAAACACGCATTAAACACCAACTGTACGGGTACTAAGCCGGGGAGACCTTGTTTTAAGGATCCAAAACCAAGACTTGGGGAAGTAAAAACACTTTAATAGATCAGAGGTCTGTCCATATCCTCTTCTCTCTCCTCTTCCTCATTTCTGGAACTCAGGGTTCAGCATGTAGGGATGACAGTTGGGCTAGGCCACATATACAGGATAAAAGTACTAGTGCAAAATCCTGTTCTGGCCACCAGATCCCTCTTGGGAAAGCTGGGTAAGGGCTGTGGACAATGTTACCTTCTGGGGAGACAAGGGGAAGTCCCCATTGTGGGCCAGGTTCCAGGTCCCTTTGTTGGGAGCCAGTACTCAGAGAGGAGCTAAGGGCCAGCCCTACTATTTCTAATCCGGGGTAGAGGCAGGAAAGTTCTTCCTCACTCTGCTAGGGGCCAGTAACTCAAGGCTGGGGTCTGTGGAGAGTCTAAGGCTCTGAGACAGTGGAGGGAACAGGGACCATGAGGCAGAGCATGGAGCTAACCTGGACCTGAGCCATGGTGGACCCTGCCTGCTTAGTGGCTTTACCATGATAATAATAATATTTACCCTGCTTATGGGCTTAGTAGGGCAGGAGGGGCTCCTGGGGATAGCAAGGTAGTAGTGGGAATAAGGTCATGAGAGGACAAAGGTGGAAAAGGACTTCCCTGGAGGGAAGAAGCAAAGGGTTGGAGAGGGCACAGAAGGGAAATCGGGGCACATGGGGAGGCCAGGTAAGGATAAGGGACAAGAGCTTGGAGAGGGACAGAGGGAGGCTTGGCCAGAAGAGGGCTGAAGGGAGGGGGAACAGAGCTGGACAGGGCCTCTGTCCCACCTAAGAGGCTGGGGAAGGGATTCCAAAGGAAGACAACAGGTCCTTCCTGGTGATGATACATTGCAGCAGAAGGATAAGGGATAGACACCTGGAAGAACCTGTTGGCTTTGTAGCTCAAAAGAAGTCAAGGGCGAGTCTGAGAATGAATGGAGGGGTTCTTGAGCAGCAAGGGGGTGCAAAGGGAACAGGCAAGGGGCAGTTAAGTTGAAGTCAAGGCAGTCCAGGCCTGCATGCCAGCCTGGGCCCTGGGGCAAGAGCTACAGAAGTCAACTGGTCCAGGCTGAGTCAAAGTGGAGGACAGGCAGTCCCGGGGGTCACCTTGCCCTGTTATGGATTAAAAGGAAGCAGGTGAGGTGGCAGGAGGGGAAAGCAGGGCTCGGCCTGTCAGCCTCACTGCCAGGCAAGACCTCATCCTGTGCCCAGACGCCACCAAGTCCCTAAGTCCTCCCTCCCTCCTGGGTCCTGGAGACTCCAGTCCCTCTCTTCCACCTCCACCCCCAGTGCTGAGCAATTAAGGGGACCGGAAACTCACCATTGGGTCCTACAGCTTCAGGGAGGTGACCCGGGGGATGTGGAAGAGCTGAGTCTCCTCAGAGCTGGTGGAGCTGCAGCATCGCAGAAAGAGAGTAAGCCCCACACACCGACCCTCAGCCCTAACACAGGGACAAACCCAGAGCCCTGGTGGTCCCGCCTCAGAAGCCATCCAGGGGATGGGGAGAGTCCCAAGAACCTGCACCTGGATGGATGTACTGCAGCAAGGATATGGGGGAGACATATGGGAGAATTTCCTGACCCGGGAGCTCCTCAGAGTGTGTGGCTCTTCGGGGCTAGACCATGAGCCTCCGCTGTTGGGCAGGTCTCAGGAAGGGTTCTGGCAGCTGAAAAGGGACACCTCCCTGGGCCCCGATCTTCCCCACCCCCCGCAGTCTTGGCAGACCCTCACCTGAGGCGTTTCCGGAGGGGGCGGAAGTATTTGGAGGTCTTGACAGCAAAGATGATGCTAGGAATCAGGAAGAAGGTGCACCACGCCAGGCAGAACCAGAAGGCATTCTGGAACGGGGCCATACAGTCAGTATACCCACTCCACTCTGCACCCCCAGTCTCCCCTACTGACTTGGGGTCAGAGCTGACGGGAAGGGCTGGATGCAGGCCTGGGGGCAGGGGCTGTGCCTCGCCTCACACCCTGCTTACATGGCCTCTCTCATGGGCCTCAATGTCCAGGAGCCCTGATGAGTAGGGACACTCACCCAGGGGTCAGCCATCATGTCACACAGGATCACACGGCCATTGTCCAGGGCCGCAGAGAGAGGCTGGCAGGTGGCAATGCGCTGAGTCACCTGTGGTGCAGCACGGAGCAGGTGTATGCCAAGACGCCCAGACTCATGGGTGCACCCATACTCAGAGAAGGAGGTTGACAAAGACGCAGACAGGCCCAGGGACACAGCTGGGGTCCGCCATACACTTACACATAGACAGAGAGGCCAGAAGATATACAGACACATGCATGCAGGGACACACGCAGACAGATGGGGACACACTCACACGGGCTCCTTGCTCACCCCGACCCCTTCTCATCCACCCACCAGCCTGAATTAAGGCCCTGCTGTGTGCCTAGTGCTGTGCTTTACATCACACTCTCACTGGGGAGATGATACATATGTGCATGCACACAGGTGTGCACACATATGGGTGTCCTCCACACATGTGTGTCCTCCACACATATGCATGTCCTCACATACTCATGCACACACACATGCACACACACACGCATGCACAGGCACACTCAGGTTTAAGGCAGACCCTCTGCCAACCTAATGGGGGTGTCCAGACAGCTTGCAGAGGCTGGGAGTATCCAGACAGCAGCAAAGGTCTGCAGGAGGAGGTGGGCATTAAGGGCAGGCCTTGGGCAAGCTGGGCAAGAAGCTGGCCTAAGGAAGGCCTTGGAGGCCAGGTGTGACAGCATGTCCTGGAGAGCCATAGCTGACCTCACTCACACTCAGGCCTCAAGGAAGGACTGTGGCATAGGTGGGACGGGCAGAGCCCAGCCAGCAAGCAAGGGAGCAGATGTCAGGTGTAAGAGTTTGGGCTCAACCCTGAAGGCTTAGGCCACCCCCAAGGGACTCTGAGGGTGGAGATGGGACAAAGCAGGGTGAACACTGGGGGCCAGAAATCATTGCCCTGAGTGTCCACTCACCTCTTCTCTCACCCAGGCCACATACTGGGAGAAATAGCCCATCTCCCGGGTCAGGAAACACTCGCTGACCTGCAGGAAAGAGAGGAGGCCTGGGCTGGCAGGGGTCCCAGAGCCAGCAGTTCCCCACCCGCACCTCTCCCTGTGTCTGTCAACACAAGAACAGGCCAACCTTCCTGGGAGCCACGGTGAAGGGGCAGGGCTGGAGATTTCTGGGATGGAAACCCCCTATTCCATCCCACCCTCCACTCACATTCTTTGCAATCCGGGTGGCCCAGGCAGGCAGCTCTCCTCTTAGGTAAGTGACATTGGCTAGGACATCAGAGGTCTGCAGTTGGTGGGGGAAGAGAGTCTCAACTCAGTCCTGCTAGGTCATAGAACAGCTGCACATTCATTCATTCATTCATTCATTCATTCATTCATTCGTTTGTTCATTCATTCAACAAATAACACACAACACCTTAGCAGGGAAAGAGGACAGACCCTGAGGACAGAGAGACTAAAAGTGGTGGTCCTCAAGACTCTGCCCACCCACTCCCGCCTTCTTCCATTCCACTCTCGACCTCCCAGGGGACTGGGCAGAGCCGGCAAGGCCCCAAGCCAGGGCCCCCACTTCCTCCCTCACTCTGCAGTCCATCTGCTCCTCCCCACCCTCTCCACCCTCGGCAGACACCTGGAGATGTGGGACAGAGGACTCCAGGGTCCTGACACTGAGGTTGAGCTTGGCCTGTGGAGAAGAGATCAGGGCTGGTAAGAGGATGAGACGGGGAGACAGGGTGTGGTTCCTGGCTCCTTCACCGCCCCCGCCCCAGCCCCAAGATCCATGGGCATCCAGACTGACCACCAGACTCTGCTGGGGGACGACCTTCTCCTGGTAGAGGGTTCCGAGCTCATGGGCCTCCTTCTGCAACTGCTGCCCCAGTGCAGAATTGACCTGAGAGGAGACAGAGATCACAAAGGTCTTGCCCAGGACAGGACAGAGCAGGAGGGAGGGGGAGAGTGCTGGGCTCAGAAGCAGAAAACCGAGGCCTCCTTAAGTTCCAGGGCCTGACCTGGGCTTGGGGGCCTATGCCCAAGACCTACGTCCACCCTAGCTTGCTGGATGTCTCTAAGTCAGCCACAGAACCTGCCAGCCACAGTGGCATCTGCTGAAACTGAGGAATGCTCCTTGCTCTAACCACCATGTGGAGCCGTTTTGGGATCTATGAGATGAACAGAATATTTATAAATACAAAATGCTATTAACATGCTCCCCCCTGGAGGGCAGCTGTCATGATATCCGATACACTGCAGTGTCCTCACAGCACCTGTTCTGGCAAATCACCAAGCAGCATGTGCAGAGAAACACTCGCCCAGCTGCATGAGATCAGAGCAGCTACTTTGTCTGATCAGAGACGGAGGGCAGTCCATTTTGTGGATGAGGAAACTGCGGCCCAGACATGCTGTATGGCTTGCCCAAGGTCATATAGCCAGTGGGTTGCAGAGTTTGAGTCTGATGCTGCAAAATCCTCAAGCCCAGTTAGGAGCCTTAGGCCTCAGTGGTGGGGGCCCTCAATCCCTGCCTTTGCTCACGCCTCCACCCCAATCCAGGCAATCCCAAGCATTCCTGTTTCAGCAGATGCCACTGCAGCTCAGACAGGCCCTGTGGCTGACTTTGGGGCACCCAGTAAGCTAGGGTGGACCTCTCCTGCCTCCCAGGCCTTCCTCTGACTCCTGTTGCCCGGGGGGGGGGTCTCTGCTCCCGCCTCACTTGGGCTCCGGCCAGTCCTTCCAGCTCCCGGGCCAGTTGCTCCATGTTGGTCTTCACCACGGGCTTCTGGATCTGAGGGCAGACAGGAGAGACCAAGGGGATGAGCCCAGCTCCCCACACTGCCCAACGAGGTAGAAACAACAACAGCACACAAGGCCCCCTCGGGTGTCTCAACTGGAACAGGCGCGTCTCACCACCAGTCTGCATCAGTGGGTTCAGGACCACGAACAGCGGCACACGCTGCTGGGCTGGGGAGAGGGAGTTCATTGCAGCCTGGCCCCAGTGGTGGCACCAGGACAGACCCAGGGGCACATGGTCTGGGACACTCGCAACAGGATGAGGTCCCAGGAAGCATGCGGAGGAATCCAGGGAGGGAAGATCAAGAGCTGGGACGAGGGGAAGACATGCTCAGCTCGTCTGTGGGCCCTCTGTCCCATCCTCATCTAGCTGGGGCAGCTGAGGTGCCCACTGCTGACCTGAACGAGGAAGTCGGGGTAGCGGATATTCTCGAGCTCGCTGCTCTGCAGGGCCTCCAGGTCCCGGCGGGCAGCTGGGCTCAGCAGGTCCAGGCTCTGCATGTCCACTTGGAGGTTGTGCAACTCCTGCTGCAGTTTGCCGGTGTACTGGGAGGGCAGGGTGGGGTGGACAGCATGCCCAGTTGCTGAGCCAGGGCCCCAGAGAGGCTCCCCTAGGTAAAGGGTCACCAGGCCCTCAGGACCCCCTACTCTGGACACACCCCCAGCCCTAGACAGGCTCCTAGTAGGCCCCTGCTCCCCCAACCCCAAAGGCCAAGACCCAATCTCCCTTCAGCGCCTATCTGGGCTGCGACACAGACTTTCCCTGGCCACCTGGTACAGAATGACTTTCCCGGACCCTCTATGTCACAGCACCTGTGCCAAGTCCTTCATAGCACCCGCTGCTCTGAAATTAACTTTTTTATTTGGGTACAAGCTCATTGCTGTCAGTTCCATGACAGCGGGGCCTAGGCCGCCTATTCTTCCCCAAACACCCAGCATTTAGCATGGAGGCTGACATGTGGTGGGTGGGGAACACATTTGTTGGCTATGTGAATGAATTAATGAATGAAGAGATGAGTGCAACTGCACATTCGAGAGAACCTCAGCATTTCCTACCATCACCAGAGGAGATTTAAGAGTCATAAAAGTCAGTTTCAGGCTTCACAGATGAGAAACTGATGGCAGAGAGGAGTGTCCACTTGCCCGAGGATACACAGTAAGTAGAGGAATGCAGCCCAGCTCTGCATACCTCTCCCCATCCCACCAGGCTGCCAGGGGGAGAAAGGGCCTAACCCTTTCAGGAATGGAGGTCTTAGGACAGCCATCAGTGACAGACAGTAGAGAAGCGTGAAAGGGTGGGTGGGGCCCTCTTGGTGCCCTGGAAAGCACGTCTTGTCTTATTCATCTCTGCATAATCCACTCGTTACAATCCCCTTGGAAGACGAGAATCCTTACGTTCACAAGTGGTATATTGCCAGATGGCCTCCGAGGACTGCCTGTTCTGTCTGAGCCTAAAGCCCTAGCTGTCCAGGTTCCTCTGTGAGGTGGACCCTTTCCCTCCCAGAACCGGGACTGAGGCCCCTCCACCCGAGAGTCATGACTACCAGCCCGTAGGGCACAGGGGCCCCTCTGTCCAGGGCCCCCGCAGAGCCGTCCCTGGTCAGCCTTTGTCTGTGGGACAGTGTCTCTGCCCTCCATTGAGATGTCACCTGCTCAACGAACCTCCTGACTGGTTAAAGACACTGAAGGAGCAGTGAGCCGAGGCATGGAGACAG
Organism: Cephalopachus bancanus; assembly: GCA_027257055.1. NCBI lineage: Eukaryota > Metazoa > Chordata > Mammalia > Primates > Tarsiidae > Cephalopachus > Cephalopachus bancanus. Next base: position 308,699 of record JAPVLO010000543.1, on the reverse strand, counting down.
CTGTCCCAGGTTGTGCACTTTAAGGTACGGAGCTGGGCCTGGAACACTTGCTGGACAGCCCCATGGGCTGAGACTGGGGAAGGGTTTCTTGGAATGACTCAGAAACAGGAGTCAGCATGCTGGTTGGCACATGGGGAGTAAAGCTGGGTAAGGATGATTCCCCAGGCTATGCTTAGGAATGGCTCCTGGGGGACCCGGAAGCTAAGGCACCTCTCCTGACACTTCAGCATAGAGAGAGGAAAGGAAGGACTGTTTAACAGGACCACAGTCTCAAAGTAGCATTTCCTTTTCTTTGTTCTAGAACTGTCTCCTGCCAGCAAGGGTCTCCAGTTCTCCATATCAAGTTCCAGCAAAGCCCAAGGGTTATAGGAATAGTCCTGGGAGTCAGGCTGTGGGGTCGAATCCCACCACCAGCACCTACGAGTTGTGTGAGCTGGGCAAAGGGCCTGTGGTGAGCCCTAGACTGATGTTCCCCAGCCTCCCCACCGTCCTTGTCACTGCCACATCCCTCCTGACCACTACCTCCTAACAGGAGCATCTGGACCAATGTCCTCAGGACACGCGCACTCCCTAGTCCCCTCACTCACTGTCACCACGCTTTCCTGTGCCGCTTCAGTGGTGCCATTGCCTCCGGGTACTCATGTACCTCCCCACACGCCTGGAACCTACCCCTGAGCTTGCAGCTGGGCCTCTGCCCTGAGGCAACTCAATCACTCATGCAGACTTCTGGGGCTCAGAAAGACAAGAACAAAGGAGAGGGGTGTGCAGGAGGGCTCCTCACAGCCTCTGGAACATTCTCTTACCTGGCTGATATCCAGGTGCTTGTCCAGGTCGTAGGAGGCATTGAGTTTCAGGACTCTCCAGAGCGCAGCCCCTTCCTTGCACTGCCTGAGGGGGGGATGAGTGACAGGACAGGACAGGTGGGGTGACGTCACCCTAACAGAACACTGCTTCTTATACCCCAGCCCCCCGCCCAGGCTGTCCACTCACTGATAGGCCTGTTGGATGCTGATGTTCTTCCTCAGACCAAGAAGGTGGGACAGGTTCATGGACGGGGGCAAGTTTCCCGGGGTATCTGCAAACTGGAGATGGAACAGGAATAAATGGGGCACAGAGTGGGGTGGGGGCAAGGCCGCCTCAGCTACCCTAGGACCCGGCCCCGTGCACCCCGGCCCTGCAAAGACCAGGGGTGGGAAACACCCGGGTGATTCCAGCCCAAACCTGGTCTCTAGCCCAATGAGCCCTGGGCCCTAACTCCTTACAGGGACTCTTCTCACAAGTCTCTAGGAGGGGTGGCCAGCCCCATCTTCAGTAGAGACTTCCAGCCAGCCTCACAGCTCACCTCCCAGAAGAACACTGGGCACCAGGGTCCCAGGTCTTAGACTCAGTGTTAGGCGAGCAGAGGGGCTCGGGTCTGGGTGCAATCCCTCAGGGTCCCTCCTGGGGCCTGGAAAGCATCCCCGGGACTCAGGGGTGTGCCTCGCTGTCTCTCCTCCCAATCACTGGTTTTCTGTCTTCTTCTCTGGCCATCTCTGTCCTCACTCCTCCTGCTCCCCTCCCCTCTGGCTCCCACTTCATCCCAACCCTCCTGCTCTGCCCACTCCTGCCCCTGCCGTCCTCTGGGCCCAGAGCGGGGACAGGCCCACCTCATAGAGCTCCCCGCTCTCCCAGCTCCGGCACACCAGCGTCTGCACGTTGCCGCCCACCAGGAAGGTGGCAAAGACGAGTAGGATGAGGGGGGCAGCAAAGAGGAAGCTCAGTCCCACGCCTCTAGAAGGCGAGAGACAGGGTTGATCCCTCAACCCGCAGAGACTGGCTTCCCTGGACCATACCCTCTGTCCCCACCCGAATCCCAGGGCCAGCTTGGTCAGCTGGTTGGCCTCAGGGCAGAGCCTTTGGGAACAGGAGCTGGGAGGCCTCAGTCTCCTGGGCAGGAGGGAGAACTTGGAACTCCTGACCATCCTCCTCACCACCACCCCATCCCCACCTACGGCTGGTACCCCTACAGAAGAGGACAGTTGTTTTATTTGAAAAAGCCAGGACCTCTGGCTGACCACTCCAGGACCCAGCCCTCAAAAGAGTGACCTACATGGTCAGGCATGGCCAACATGGCAGCACCCCAGTGGATGTGAGTCGTAAAGATCCTTAGACTGGGTATTGCTGACTTACAGGGCTTTTTTGTGAGGTGGCAAAGCCCCACGCCAGGTTTTGAGGCTTGGAGGGTGACACATGGGATAGATTTCAGCCCCAACTCACCCCTTGTGTCGTGAGCAACATGCACAACTGTATGTGACAGCCCTGGCCTTAGACACTGTCTAGTCTGGGATTGGTAAGCATTCTACCTCTGGTGCTGACTCCTATTGTTGATGGTGGCCGTCTGGAAGCTGGGTTAAGAAGGATTCTGAGGGTGTGTCTGGACTCAGTGGGAAGGAGTGCCCACTAGGTACTATGGTGGCCACTGATGTGGGAGGGGAAAGCACTTCTTATGTGCCATATCTGCTCTGGTCCAAGGCCTTTATTCAGATGAGCACACTGAGGTCAAGATGGGTTAGCAATTTGCCCAGGGTCACCCAGTAAGTCAGCACGAAAGCTCGGTCTCTTGACTCTTGGGACTGGATCTCTGCAGCCACACCAGGCGCTGTCCACAGCAGCAAGAGTGATCTGGCCAGCCCAGTGGGAGGAAGACCTGTCCCCTCTTCCCAATACCTACTTACACCATGAGGAAACGGGCTCCAGCCTCGCCCTTGGCTTCCGAGTGGCTGGGGTCCTCCCTGGCAGACAGCCCCCAGATGCCGAGGTTGAGGCCTAGCAGGTTACAGACCACCACAAGCAGGACCATGGAGCATAGCACGCAGCCCACAATCCACCTGCCACAGAGAGGGTGCATGTGTCACTGAGAAGGGAGGCAATCGGGCACAAGGATGGGCCAGCAGAGGACCCAATGGCTGTGGGAGGCCTCAGACCCTAAGGCTGGGCTTTATGAGTGTGGGTGAGAATATTTCCTGAGGACACACAGGCAGGCTGGGACACAGTCTGGAGGAGTCAGTGGGTCTTGGCTTAAAAGGAGGCAGAAGGTCAATACAGCCAGGAGTGGGTGGAGGCTAGAATGGGGTTCAGGGTGGTGGAGAGGCTGGGCTGCCCATCTTGACTCCACCCCATGGGCTCCCAGGCACCTGTATGTCTCATATCTCTGCACTTCCTGCAGGTATGGGCGGCTACTCTGCTCCAGATCCTCTAGTGCCTGGCTCCAGCGAGAAGCTCCATCCAAACCCGGGAACCCCTCAGCCAGCGTCCTCACCCCTTCGGGCTGCTGGGCCACCATCTTCTTCAGCTCTGGCCAAAGCAGCAAGGACTTGTGGGATGGGGAGGAAACACCAGGGGCGCGAGGACAGGACAGGCAGGCCGGAAGAACATCTTGGGGCCTATAGAGGGCCTGCTCTCTGTTGGGGCCCAGCCAGGGAGGACAGCCTTCCCCGCCCCCACCTCCTCCTCTCTCAACAAGCCTCTTTGATAAGCGAAAGGGGGAGCAGGCTGGGCAGCTGCCTCTGACCAACATGGCCTCACCTTTGACCAGGTTGGCCGTCTGTACTTCAGCCAGGACTGGGAGAGCGTTGAAGGTGCTGTTTTCCTGCAGGAACCAAGTGGGACTATGCCTCCCAGCCTTTGCCCAGTGTCCCATCTTGGGAGACCCCAAAGTTACCAGGCCGAGGGGAAAGGCACCCTGCTCAGTGCTCCCAGCTCAGAAAACAGGCTTCCCCTTGTTGTCTTGGCCCATACCCTTCTCTTCCCTCACTTGGCCCAGCCTGACTCAACTCCCCAAAACATTGCTCCTTGCGGAAGCCTTCTTCCTCTCCCCACTTCTCTTCCTGCAGTACTGCAGTCAACTCTCAGCCATTCTGCAAACCACTGCCGGGTCTAGCTCCAACTCACCTTTCCAGCCTCAGCTCCCACTTCCTTCCTTCCGGAACCTTCTGCTCCAGCCACGCAGCACGGCTGACTCACCCTTTCCCCAACTCCAGGTCCTGGGTCACAGGTGCTGACTCATACTGCACCCTCCCCCCTGGCCAATCTCCGTCAGACTGCCTGCCCCCAGGGCTCAGCTGGAGCTCCCTTGCCAACCCCAGCTGCCCACCACTTTGAGGGTGCTAGCTTTTCCTTCTGACCACCAGACCAAACGCACACCGAGGATGGATATTGTGAGACTGCAGCTCAGGGCACCACGTGGCAGGTGTGGCCCTAAGTCTTGGGTTCAACCGGGTTCCCCATCCAAAAGAGGGAAACTGAGGCCCTCACTTGTGAGTCCCCTGGCAGGTGGGAGGAGCACTCACCTCCTGGACCATGCTGGAGAAGTTGGCCTCTGGGACACCCTTCAGTCGATGCAGGACATCGTCCACAGAGGGCACCTGAAAGGGGGACGGGGAATGATGACAAAGTTCATGGAGAGGACAGAGGAGGATCCCCAGGGCTTGAATGGGGGCCAGAGGCCTTTGAACCCTCAGTGTCCTCAGGTATCACATGGGGACCACCACAACATCTTCTGCCCTGGGTGGCAACAAGAACTCAAAGAGCTGATGCATGTAAAGCTCATGGCATGGTGTGGCCCTAGGAGAGCTTCTGACCCACTGACAGGATGATCATCATTATCCCTGGGCGTGGGGAGAAAGGGAGGAGCAGCCTGAGGAAGGGGATTGGGAATCTGTCTCAGGAGACCCCCACTCCACTCGGATGCCCAGGAGTCTCAGGGGCAGCAGGCAGAGTGTCCTTTCTTAGCTCTAAGGGCCCTCTGTCTTAGATCTGCACCTGGTGGAAGTCAGCGCCCAACTCCAGGGCACGGGCCCGGCTCTGGGCCCCTGCGCAGTCCCCCCGACACCCGGGATCCTGCAGCAGAGCAAGGAGGCGTTCTCGGTGCTCCCGGACACCCAGTTCCAGGTCCTGCTGCCTGGCCTGCAGCTCCACCACGGTGGCATTCAGGGCTCGAAGGTGGTCTACGCAGACCTGCAGGGCTGAGAGACCCACGTCTGCCCTGAGCAGTCTCCACCACCGGCCTCCTCCGAGGCCTTTTAGGAAGCAGGACGCCCCCCTCTCCCCAGCAAAATGACCTGCAGTCAATGAAATTGTTCCAGGCCATGTTAAGTCAGGAAGTGGGCAGGGACGCCAGAGACCAGGGGATCTTGGGGGTAAGGCGGTGGGGAAGTCACAACTGGACTGAGACAGTACAAGAAACCCAGGGCTGGGTGAGGGTGGGCCTGCTCCAGGAGGATGCCTGCTGGGCCCCACACCACGCAGAGCGCTGGTGCAGCTCACCCCGGCCCAGGCTTTGAATGGAGGCCAGCAGCAGGTACACGGTGCTCTTGAGCTGGGCGTGGATCGTGCTCCCGATGTCCACACCGACACCTGCAGAGCACAGGGCAGGCTGCAGAGCTGGTCATCCAAGAGCAGGGGGCCCTCCCCACCCCTCTATCCTGCCTCCCCAGGCTCCAGCAGTGGGCTCTGCTGCTTCTCTGTCCCACAGCAGAGCGGCTGCAGGGCTTGCTCTCCAGCTGGGCCTGATCCCCACCTCTGCAAGAGCGTTCCCAGATGGGGTCCGGGATGAGGGATTGAGAGGGCCCCCCAGGTAGGCCAGCCTGCCAACCCACTGTGACCCTCACCATCCAGCTCCTCCGAGACTCGCTCCTGGGGCAAGGAGAACTGCTGTGCCACGGCCTGCAGCTCCTAGTCAAACACAAGGCTATGAGGTTGCCCTGCCACCCAACAGCCCCGACTTCCATCCCTTCCCAGAACCTTCCCCAAATCCAGGGCTGGGCATCCAATCCTGAGGACATCGTGGGTGTGTTCACATGGTACAGCGACTCTCCAGCAGAGGGCAGCCTTTCTGATCTGCAGGTTATGGGCCTTAGAGGACCCACTCTGCTCTGTCTTGCCTGGTCCTGGTGCTCAACGGGGCACGGGGGGATGGTGGGATCACGGGATGCTCACCTGGGGGACATCGGAGACCAGACCCCGGAGGCTGAGCAGGGTCTCAGGTATGGCCTCCACACTGGGGCCCGTGTGCTCATGCATGCGCTGGTTGGTGACAAAGGCGCAGACCATGCCAATGCTGAGGGGAGGGAAGGGATGAGAAGGGTGCTTGCTGGGTGCCCTGGGAACCTTGGGCCACACCAGCCCCGCCCGCCGGCCCTGGGCAGCCCCTCACAGCAGCACGAGGGTGGTCAGCAGCAGGAAGGCCATGAGGGCGCCGCGCTCACAGGCCATGGCCTTGTGCTCCGTCTTTACTCGACCCCCACAGCGCCGGCGGCTGCGGCCACAGCAGAAGCAGAGCCCAGTGGTGGGCACCACCAGGAGGTAGAGGCCTGCGATCACAGCACATACCACGTATCCTGCCTCGTACCGCACCACCTGGGCAGGGCAGCAGGGCATGAAAGGCTGTCCCGACCCCCCAGCCCAGCCTATCCCAGCCTCTGCCTGAATCCAGAGGGAAGTGGGGGGTATGCAAACATGGTGGGCCCCACACCTGTATCTCGTGGGACCCACGCCAGAGTGCTCGACACCCCTACTGCTAATCACTATCTCACAGAGGAGGAAACAAGCCCAGGGAGGTTCGAGTTCCCTGCAAACCTCAATTCCAGTAAGTAGTTTGAACCCAGGTCTGCCAGGGCAGCACCCGTGGGGGAGGGGAGGGAGTGCTTGAACCTCCCCCTCCAGTGGACGCCCAGCAAATGGGCTGAGCTGAGCTGAGTGGAGGTCTTTCTGCTCCCACCCTCCTGCTCACCCAGGAACTCCCTCCCCGCCAGCCTCATCCTCACCTCATCCACCTTCACGGAGGCTGGCTCGTTCAGCAGGGTCTTCACTAACCCTACCGGAAAAAACCAAGCTGGGGGCTTGGAGGCTTGGGGGCTGCCACAACCCTGCCCCTGTCCACTCTCTCCCCATTGCCCAGACAGTGGCTCCAGGGTGGGGCTCCTCCCACTGCCATGACACCCTTGGAGAAGGTAGTGCCACCACAGCCCTGTGCCATCCTGCCTGGGCCTCAGAGCTGCCAAAGGAGGGGGCAGCCGAGGGGAGGCCTGCAGCCCTCTTCTCCTGAACCCTACAGGTAGGCCCTGAATCTGGGCAAAGGCAGAGAAGGGCCCTGGTCTACCAGACCTCCCCCTGAGTGACAGGAGACAGGACTAGGAGGGGTCCTTCAGCCACTCCTGGCCCTCCCAACCCCGGCACCCCTAGGCTCAGAGAATGTCTGAGTCATGTCTAAAGTAACATATTTCTAATATTTCTAATGCAACCTCCTCCACTTTACAGACAGAGCATCTGAGGCTCAGAGAGGAAAAAGGGCTCCCAAGGTCACACGAGAAGGTTCTGGAGCCCTCTCCAGCTGCTGTCCCTCATACCCCAGGGAGACGGCAGTGGGTTATGCTGGGGACCCTGCCCGCCGAGCGCTTGCTGATAGATGGTCACACCTCACGGTGGAAAAGGAACAGAGGGGACTGGCTGGGGACCCAATACCTGCCAAGGCCTGCCTGGAGGGAGGGCGGACACTCACCTGAAGGGAAGGGATTAAGCTGCACCACGGAGAGGAAGCGGCGCACGGTGCCGTAGAGGGAGTCCAGGGGCCCTGGTGCACGGACTTGAGGGGCTAGCCACCGGGTCCTGGCTGCTGGGGTGAACACCAGGTGCTCCGCGGGGCCGATGGACTCGCAGTCTGCAGCTGCCGCCCCCCGCAGACTCAGGGCCAGCCCCAGGCCCAGGCCCAGCAGGGGCGCCAGCAGGCCCAGCGTGTGCCTCATGGGGTCGGGAGGGTGGGCAGAGGGAGGGGCTCGGGTTTAGGAGGGCGCAGGCGAGCGCGAGCGCTGGGCAGGCCGTGCATCCTTCGCCGGCCCTCCACAGATCTCAAAACCGGCCCAACAGGTTTGGGCTCCTGAGCTACCTGGGCACCCGCCCGGAGCGTAGGAAGGACAGGGGTGGAGGCTTGGGGTAAGGGGAGGAGCCAACCCCGGACCGCCCTCGGCGGCCTGGGTGGAAGCCCGGGCTCTCTCTCACCTCCCCAGATCCTCCCAGGTAAGGGCTGCCTGCGAGCTGGGCCCAGAAGGCACCTCAGGGTCTCTGGTTGATTATTTAGGGTGGCCCAATTTCAAATATTACATTTCACACCCAGCCCCAGCAGCCCAGCCTGGAGTCTGGGAAAACACAGCCACCTAGCGAAGCCCTGGCCCGCGGGGTCATACGACCAGACACAGGCCCAGGAAATAGGTCCACTCTCCCTGCTTCCTCTGGGCCTGGCTCTGTTCTCTGGGAGGACAATTCCCGGCAGAAGTGCTCCCTTTACCTAGTCAGACCCCACCCAGCCATTCGCTGCAAGAACTAATAGGATATACCCAGAGGTGTGTGTGTGCACAGGCCTCTGTTTTTATGCCCAGTACTCGGAAAGTCGCCTGCAGCTGAGCAGGTCACAGGGAAGATTGCTGAAGAGGCAGAGGATGCTCCTGGCGGAGTTATTCGTGATACCAGAAACAATCCCAGAAGCCACCACTGAGGAGCTGGTAAGAAGACCCTCTCACACGACACACTGGGCTGTCATCAAAGAAAATGATATGGAAATGTCTCTTTGACCTGAAAGGTCCTCTTGACACATCCATGAGTGAAAACAGCAGGTTACAGAACAGTAGGTGGAGTGAATGTGGAGTGGAGGCACCAGTGATCACCTCCAGGGGGATTGAGGGCTAGTCTTCATTCTCTCTTGCTCATCTGCGCCTCAGTTCTGTTCATCAAACATGTGTTTAAAGAAGTCATAGAAGCTGGGCTCAGTGGCTCAGCCTGTAATCCCGCGCCTTGGGAGGCTGAGGTGAGTGGATTGCCTGAGTCTGTGGGTTCGAGACCCGCCTGGGCAACTTGGCAAGACTTCATCTCTACAATAAATCAGAAAAATTAGCCGGGCGTGATAGCGCGTGCCTGTAGTTCCAGCTACTTGAAGGCTGGCTGGAGCCTGGCAGGTCGAGGCTGCGGTGGCCGGGAGCGGCCACTGCACTCCAGTCTGGACGACAGAGTGAGACTCCAACTCAAAAAAAAAAAAAGGAAGAAGAAGTCATAGAAGTTTGTGAAATTCCATGGCAGCTCTTTGCCCCCCCCCGAATGGGAGAGCCTTGGAGGAGGGGCTGGGTCTGTGGCCCCTAGGACGCTCCAAGATCAGCCTGGGGTAATAGCGGAGGGTTAGTTTGGTCAGGTGAGAGACTCAGGGGTGCCTTGAGTTTGAGTCGGGGCTGGGCCTGCAGCAGAGCTCGTAGCCCCCTGTGGCTGCCCTATGGCTTTCTCAGAGCCCCTGACGAGAGTACACGGTGGTAGAAGGCACAGGTCAGCTAATAACGGGGTGCAGACAGGAAATGGGGCCTCATGAAAGGGTGATTCAGAGATGAAGACCAGGATTGCCATGAGGAATGGTGGCCCAGGGCCAGTGGGAACAGGCTGTGGACCCCAGGGAGGGTCCAGGGCCAGCTCTTCCTTAGAGGTCAGCCCCTGCATGTGAAGGGAGGCCCCGACCCCTCTGCCTGTTGCTGTGCCTGGACACTCAATGCAGGCCATGCCCACCCCGCACCGCCCACAACCTTTCTGCCTTACTTCCCAAGTCCCCAAGGGGCTCGCCTGAGCCCGGCATCCGTGCTGGAGGCTCCAGGCCCCCAGGAGGCTGTCATCAGGAAGGGCTGGTCCCTCCAGGGCCTCTCTGCTCCTCCGTTCTCCCTCCTCCTCCAAGTAAAGCTGTTGGAAGAATGACTCCCATGCGGTCCCTTTCTAACTAGCCCTGTCACCAGCAGGATGGACATAGCCAGCCCTTGCCTGGCTTGATAAGATCCATCTATAATGCAATTAGTAACTGCCAGGCAGGTGTTTTTGACTTTCTGACTTGGGTGTGCTAGTGATGGAGGAATTTAGGCCCCAGCTCCCCGGGAAGGACTAGAAACCCTTGGGGACTTGGGAAGTAAGCAGCCCAGGCCCCTGTGCTCCCCTCCCACCCTCACTCTCTCCTTAATTATTATAACTATGAAGCCAATTGTTGGCTACTGGTATTGTTTTTATAAGTGTCTGTAATAAAAACACTTTACTTTGAAGGTAAGATTTCCCCAAGAAAAAATAAAAACATACCAAGCCACTTTCTCAGTCTGAAGCTGGAAAGTTGACGAAGATGTTAAATCTGCCTATTTGACAGATGGGGAAATTGAGGCGGGGAAGATCGAACTTTCCTGAGTCAGCAGCCAAGCCAGGAGTCAACGCCACAGGTCTGCATCCCTTCAGGATCCTGGTGGAACAACCATCATCAGACTGACCGATCAGCCCCCACCTCCTCCTACCCCTAGGCCTGCCTGGAAGAGTAGGCAGAGCTCAGGGCCCAGACGGCACTGGGCAGAGTAAGCCATGAAGCTGCTGCCACAAGGGAACTCCTTGGAGAGGAGTTGTATGTGGGTCAGCTCACACGCTGGGATCCCCCCGGGGCAGCCTCTAAGGGCCTAGGGCTAGCAAGTGCAAGGCTGGGGTTTTCTGGAAGCATGGGAAGGGATCAAGAGTTGTCCTGTTCTAACCCTTCTTTTTCTTCACACCTTTCTGGGCACACCTGCACTTCTCTGTTCCTGCTGACCCTTGGGACCCTCTGCCCTCTGTGGGAAATTATTTGGTTGACCTGGGATAAACTGCTCCTGGTTATCCCCGGGAACACTTCCTGGGACCATGTGCTCACACACCTCCAGAAGTTTGTTGCTCCCCAAGCCCCATAGCCCTGAGGTGGGGAAGGAGGGAATAAAGATGGAGATCTGAACAAAGGGAGAGACTGCTCTCCAGAAAGCACTTGGGCCCCTGGCTGCCTCGTGTGCATCCCTGATGAGAACAGAGGGGAGAAGATGTCAGAAGTTCTCAAGAAAACAGCAGGCAAGAAAACTGGCTCCTCTTCTTTCTTGCCTTTGCTGTCCGTGCCCTGCCCTGGGACTGGGTCCTAAACCAAACCAAGGGGACAAAGACGTGGGGGCAACAGGTCTCTGGACAGGAGGTAGCATCCAAAAGCTGTTGGCTACGGTCGAGGAAGCAGAGCTCTTATTCCAAAAAGCCGTCAAACACAAAGGCCACCACAGTGCATCATCCTGAAAACTTTGGGGGTAAGAATTCAATGCTGGGGGGGAGAGAAGGGGTACATTTTGGGGCATTTCCACCATCATGCACCCAGAATGTAGAACCATACCTGACACATCTCCCTCCTTCTTGCATCCAGTGAGTCACTCAGCCTCCACTTGCCACCTCCTGAGTATTGTTCCAGAAAGGACCACCAAAAAGCAGATGGACCATATGACTCCCTGGTTTCAAACTCTCCAATGGCTCCTACTCCGGACTCAGGATGAAAGCGTGAATTCCTTAATTTGTCTCCAAAGCCCTCCACCACTGGAGCCCTTCTTGGTACCCCTGATTATTCCTGCCATCCCCAGCTCTCCCTGCCATACTCCTCCATCCTGGCCCTACCCACGATTCCCTGATTCACCCCTTGTCTCTACTTTTACCCAGTTTCTGCTCATCATGTAAGACTTAGCTCAGTGGCCGCCTTCTCTAGGACCCCAGGTCGGTGAGGGGCACCTTCGGGGCATCCCTTAACATGAAAACCTGCTTCCTTATCACCCATCCACCAGTCTGGCCCCTCACATGAATAGGGTTGGGTTTGACTCACCTCACACCCCCCTCAGCCCTGAGCATGCAATATATTCTCCAGAAATGTTTCCCTAGACTTTAGGAAAGCAGGTCTCAAAACATTTTTTTTTTTTTGAGTTGGAGTCTTACTCTGTCACCCACACTGGAGTGCAATGGCCGCTCCCGGCCACCGCAGCCTCAACCTGCTGGGCTCCAGCGATCCTTCCGCCTCAGCCTTCCAAGTAGCTGGAATTACAGGCGCGCGCTACCACGCCCGGCTAATTTTTTTAATTTATTGTAGAGATGAGGTCTTGCCAAGTTGCCCAGGCGGGTCTCGAACCCACGGGCGCAAGTAATCCACTCACCTCAGCCTCCCAAGGTGTGGGATTACAGGCTGAGCCACCGAGCCCAGCGCAAAACATTTTTTTAATTCTACAAATACTTATATACTTAGTATTAAGTATATAATATATACCGTGGGTACCAAAAAATGTATACACATCTTAAACAATGTTACCTATGTATTACTTTTCAAAGTTGAATTAAATTACAGTAGTAATGTGTGGTATGATGTTTGCTCAACTGTGTTTCTGCCATTTTTTTTGACTGTCCTACCTGTTGTATGGTGAAGCTAATATTCATTTAATTAATGCCATCTTTTGAGCGAATGTCACACATTTTTTAGCTCTCCCTTTATGTACATACATACTTAGTCCGTACTGTTTCAGAGACTGCTTTGGGTGCGTAGTATTCCACGCACTGCACTTTCTTGATATGTTTCAATACTTTTAAAAAGAAGACATTTCTTCATGGCCAGACATGAAAGTGAATGTGAATCAAGAATAAATAGGGGCTGGGCGTGGTGGCTCAAGTCTCTAATCTCAGTACTTTGGGAGGTTGAGGTGAGAAGATTGCCTGAGCCCACGGGTTCGACACCAGCCTGGGCAACTTGACGAGACCTCATCTCTACAATAAATCAAAAAATTAACCGAGCATGGTAGTGTGCACCTGTAGTTCTGGCTACTTGGAAGGCTGAGGTGGAAGAATCACCTGAGCCCAGCAGGTCGACGCTGGGGTGGCTGTGAGCGTGCCACTGCACTCCAGTCTGGGCAACAGAGTGAGACTCCAACTCAAAAAAAAAAGAATAAATGGGAAAGTCCCAAACTGAAATTCTGTGCATACTGTGGTGAGTGAACCCAAGGAAGGGTGGGGCGGGAAAGGGAGGAGGCTCTTTGGTGAGTGGCATGTTCCTGGGAATCTTCCTGAGTCTCACCAATCAGCAAGGATGGGGTGTGGCCCAAAGAGAGGTTACCTAAGCCTGAAAGTGTGTGAGGTTTCAGCAAAATGCTAAGAGTTCCTGTGACGATTGCAGGCCAGGTGAATCTTCACTGTGGCAACTTGGGTGTGGACCAGAAGACCACAGCATGTTGGGACCTCAGGCAACTTTGTCAGAAGTGGTAGAGTCAGCTGGGCTCGGTGGCTCAACCTGTAAATCCCGCGTCTTTGGGAGGCTGAGGTGAGTGGATTGCCTGAGCCCGTGGGTTTGAGACCCGCCTGGGCAGGCGAGACCTCATCTCTACAATAAAAAAAATCAAAAAATTAGCCGGACGTGGTAGCGCGTGCCTGTAATTCCAGCTACTCGGAAGGCTGAGGCGGAAGGATCGCTGGAGCCCAGCAGGTTGAGGCTGTGGTGGCCGGGAGCGGCCACTGCACTCCAGTCTGGGTGACAGAGTGAGACTCCGACTCAAAAAAAAAAAAAGAAGTGGTAGAGGTCAGGAGAGCAGGGGACCAGGCAGGCAGAGACAGCTGTGCTCTGGTGACAGGATGAGCTTCTAGAAAAAGCAGCCCAGACTGAATAGATTCTCCACAAAGACTTTCTGCGGAAAGATTTCAGGTCAACTAAACACTTCAGTCCTTGTAGCCCAAGCCCACTGTGTAGACTCTGCCCCCTTTACATGGCTGGGTGAGTCCTCTGGGGACTGGAGAGTCACCGTGTCCTCAAGACATATCGGCATCTGTGTCAAATGGGAGGACAGCATCTTCTGGCCTGAGCCAGATGTTTTTAGGGCTATCGGCCCGCAAATGCATTCTCTTTCTCATTGCCCAGAACCTCCTCGGCTGCCTTCTCTCTCAAAGGTCATGAGAGGAATTGTCTCAAGGTCAGGGCTGGGGCCATGTCTGACATTGACATCACCTTCCGCCTCTCTCTGCCATACCTCACTGGGGAGAAGACAGAGAGACAATCTGGTGTGCAGAACCTCAGGGCAACCGAGGCCTCCCATTGCCCAGTAGAATCATGAAGCCCCTACTAGAGCCGGACTTAGAAAGCCAGTGGACTCATGTTGAGACGAGCTGCTGGTCCTTTTCGAAGGCCTTCTCCAATCCAACTTCTTCCCATCGTCCTGAGCTGCTCAGCCCTGCTCCGAAGCCTGGACTCCCTCTACAGAGAGCCACGATCAGATGAACCTAAGTGTAAGGAAACGTTGTTAACATCCCATGTTTGGAGGTACCATGTATCTGTTTCTTCCCCTTGGGAGCTCATCACAGCATCATCTATGAGATTCTCAGGAGCTCTGTCTGATCTCCAGAGTCTCCCCTGGTGTGCTATGCCCAGGTGCCCAGGAACTCCGCATCAACCATCTAAGATAGACAGACTTATGTCACAGCTAAGAAAAAGCAGCCCCATCCTTTGTCCCTTGAGGGAGTTCTGGGAAGACACAGGAAGGAGGAGTAGTGAGGACCTGGAAGAGGGGGGTTAGGCCTAAAGATAAGCCCACCTGACCACAGCCAAGAGACTGAGACAAGTGATGCCATGTCAGGTTGGAAAATGAGGCCCAAAGTCAAAAGGGAAGTTTTCGGTGTCGCCTGCTCTGGACCAGAACCTGTCCCTGCTCAACACCTAAAAATCAGTCTTATCAAAATGGTCAACCATGTGTAACCAGGAGGAAAGGTGCACGGCAGAGAGGGGGCTTGAAGGAATCTCAATCTACTGGAACGGGAGGTCGAACCCACAACACGAGAGGGAGGTAGGATAAATGTAGTGGCCAATTCACAGCTTTCCAGATTCAGAACTGTTTGCAGAGACAAAAAAGAATAGTGTAATGGATTAGCTGACTGCAAGTTAGCATGAGTCAATATTGTGGCGAGACACCTAAGATGGCTTTATAATGCTAGATGACCCGAGAGGTCAAAGGTCTGCCAGCCAGGGCCCAGGGCCATTGCTCTGCACTGCTCAGCCCTGCTTTGCAGCCTGGAGAGACAACTTCCCTCTAAAGGCAACCACCAGATGAGGCAGGGCCAAGCCACAAGAGGCCACCTGTGCCAAGGGTCAGGAGGGAGACCAGGAAGTTCAGGAAAAAGTTGGCATTGACTTCTGGTCTTCCGTGCTGAAAGGAATCAAGAGATTCCCCCACCCCCTTCTCATCTACATTCTCTGTCCCTTTACAGATCTGGTCACCCAAGCCCAATTCATGGCTGTAGAAGGATAGGGACAGGCCTTTCAGGGGCTCACTCCTAGCAGCAGGTCCCTTTTCTGTGCTGCTGGTGCACTCTATGGGCTGCGGAAGGGGCTGAAAGTGTCAGTCTCATCACAGATCATGGGAGAAGACATAGGACACCTGACACCAGTGAGGTCCCAGGTGCCCTACACCCACTGCAGCAGACCCCTCAGAAGTATATCCACGGCGGCACCACCAGAAAGCAGGACCCTGCTCACAGGAGAACTGGACAGTTGCTTTTCTTAGCCTCTTTGAAAGGGGAGGCTTTTTCTCTCTGCAAAGAGAGCTTCCTCTCACCCTCATTTCATTCAAAAAGGCCCACTCAGAAGTGAGGGCCTTGTGGCAGGTGCCATGATGTGCATTCATCCAGTGCATAATTACTGCTCATCGAAACCCAGTAGCATAAAATGTGGACATGCTCCCCTATGAGTGACAATGTGGGAGTGTGAATTATGCAACAGTCTCTTCCCCAAACATAACGGAGCAACATAAATATGTGGGGAGGAGGACTTCTGAATCACCTACCCTTTCCTAAAAAATGCCAGCTGTTGAGGAACTGGAACAATGGCAGAGTTATTCATTCTCTGGGACATCTTTCTTTGATAACATGCAAGTCCCTCACATTGCTTTTTTTTGAGTTGAAGTCTCACTCTGTCACCCAGACTGGAGTGCAGTGGCTGCTCCCGGCCACCGCAGCCTTGACCTGCTGGGCTCCGGCGATTCTTCTGCCTCAGCCGTCCAAGTAGCTGGAACTACAGGCGCACGCTACCACACCCAGCTAATTTTTTATTTATTGTAGAGATGAGGCTTCGCCAAGTTGCCCAGGTGGGTCTCAAACCGGCGGGCTCAGGCAATCCACTCACCTCAGCCTCCCAAAGCTCTGGGATTATAGGCTGAGCCACCGAGCCCGGCTCCCTCACATTGTTGACAGAGGATGGAGGACCCCAAAGTTGGAGTCCAGCCTGAGAGGCCATGTAGGTTCTTATCTTCACACAGGAAGGGATTCAAGAATGAGCCACCAAAGTAAAGTGAAAGCAAGTTTATTAAAGAAGAGGAGTGGAGACAAGGCTTCACTGTAGACAGAGCACCCTTATACATTGCTGAAGTTTCCACTGGAAAATGAAAATAAGTTTATTGAGGTTGGCTGCAGTGGCTCATACCTGTAACCCAACACTTTGGGAGGCCGAGGCAGGAGGATTGCTGAGCCCAGGAGTTCAAGACTGGCCTAAGCAATATAGCAAGAACTTGTAACTACAAATAATAATAATAATAATAATAAAATAAAAAAATTAGCCATGCATGGTAGTGCATGGTTGCAGTCTCAGATACTTGGGAGGCTGAGGTGGAAGGATCACCTGAGCCTAGGAAGTCAAGGCTGTAGTGAGCCATGATCACGCCACTGCACTCCAGCCTGGGCAACAGAGTGAGACCCCAACTCAAAAAATAAAATAAAAAGAAATGTGTTGAAATAACACAGACCATCCTGCTCTATAGGAAGAACAGTGGCTGTGTATTGCTGGAGTTTTATTTTTATGGTTATCTTTTTATTATATGCTAAGCAGAGGCAGAATATCCATGGGTTTCCTTGGAAAGAGATGGAGACTTCTAAGAACTGGGGTTCCTCCCAGTTTGCTACTGTATAGGTAGGATCAAAACTGTCATGGCGCTAGAGGGTGTATCATTTAACATGTATTATAATGAGCATATAATGAAGGGCAAAGTTGAGTAGTGGGCGAATTATCTTCATTCTAGCTGACTCTGACCGGTTCTTTTTTTTTTTTTTGAGTTGGAGTCTCACTCTGTTGCCCAGACTGGAGTGCAGTGGCCACTTCCGGCCACCGCAGCCTCGACCTGCTGGGCTCCGGCGATCCTTCCGCCTCAGCCTTCCAAGTAGCTGGAACTACAGGCGCGTGCTACCATGCCCAGCTAATTTTTTGATTTATTGTAGAGATGAGGTCTCACCAAGTTGTCCAGGTGGGTCTCGAACCCGCGGGCTCAGGTAATCCATTTACCTCAGCCTCCCAAAGCATGGGATTACAGGCTGAGCCACAGAGCCCGGCTTCTGACCGGTTCTTAACAGCACCTTGTTTTTCTCTGTGGGAGTTCTGAAAACCAGGCTATTCACTTGTCTAGAGAAACAGCCTCAGCAACCTGTCCTGAGAAATTAGCTTTGTTGTTTATCCTAGGAAACTAGTCCTGCTGAATTCCTATCTCATCTTCCGTCTGGAAGACTGTTGTTTGGGGGTTGCGAGGGATGTCATCTGAGCAGAAGTTTTGCTGCTCAGCCAGTGACACAGGAACAGAGCAGAGGAGAAGGCCTTCGCCCAGCCGAGGGAGGGCTGGAGAGATCATAATCTGGCTCCCATCAGAATCACCTGCAGATGCCTGGGTCCCACTCCAGAGCCACCAAATTAAATCTCTAGGGGTGAGATTCAGGCATTTGTGAGTTTTGTGAGTTCCCTACGAGGTTCTGGTGGGCCAGAAGGACTGAGAGCCACTGCCAGGGCAGCCCCTAGCCCCTTCCCATGACAGTTGCCCTTATCTTGGAGGGCAGGGGTACCCCACTTCATACACTCCTAAAGTTTCTGTGTGGGCTGGAGAGGGGTGTCAGGATTCACTCCTGCCTGCAGCCGTCTCTACCCTCACCATCCCCTCCACTGCAGGTGGGACGCCTGTCCCTTGAGAATGAGTAACATCTGCACCAGGTTTTGGGGATCAAAGCATATAAGGGGGAACAAAAAAAACCCTGGAATTATCTTTTGGAGGGTGGTACACTTGGAATTTGTTCCTCTGGATTAAACGGTCGACCAGAGTTTTTATCTGGAAGTTTTGAGAACGTTGCATCATAATTTGTGGAAGAAACGTCCTGAGTTGTGGCAAAGAACAGGTGACTGGTTCTTCCACCATGACAATGTGCCTGCCCACACCTCGCTGAGTGCTCAGCAATTTTTAATTAAAAATGGCATGATCCCCATGCCCCACCTTCCGTATTCACCCAGTTTTACCCCAGGCAGTTTTTTCTTTTGTTTACCTGGATGAAAAAAGTCCTTAAAGGGAAACATTTTGCCAATGTGGAAGGGGTGAAACAAAAACCAGCAGAAGCACTAAAAGGCTTCCAAATTGACGAGTCCCAAAACTGTTTTGAACAGTGGAAAAAGCGCCACAATAGGTGTATTACATCAAGCAGAGAGTACTTTGAAGGTGAGAAATAAATACATAATTTTTTTTTTTTTTTAATTGGAGCTTCACTCGGTCGCCCAGACTGGAGTGCAGTGGCCGCTCCCAGCCTCCGCAGCCTCGCCTGCTGGGCTTCGGCGATCCTTCCGCTTCAGCCTTCCGAGTAGCCAGAATTACAGGCATGCGCTACCACGCCTGGCTGATTTTTTGATTTATTGTAGAGATGAGGTCTTGCTGCCCAGGCAGGTCTCAAACCCGCGGGCTCAGGCAATCCACTCACCTCAGCCTCCCAAAGGCGCGGGATTACAGGCTAAGCCACCGAGCCCAGCAGTACATAATTTTTAATAAATAAATCTTGGTTTTTGGAGGGTCCCCCCTTGTATAGGTCTGGAGAGTGTATGTGAGATGGGAATGCTGGCCAGTGTGTCTCCGCTGCTCCCAGAACAGAGCTGGGGCAGGAAGCAGCTGGAGGTCAGGATGGAGCCTGGGCTGTGGATGGACACCAGAAGAAGCCATGGGTTCTTTGTGGGTCATCTGAAATTTGGGAAGTAACACTGGTCCCTGGCACTTCTGGAGATGTGAAGAGCTCCCTGCCCAGGTCTGGGCAGCCTGTGGGGTACACTGGTAGACCATTAGCGAGCCCATGTGGACTTCTTAAGGGTGGGCTAACACACTGGCAGGAAAGGAGACAAGGTCAGCGACCAAAGCAGTTTCACTACAGTGAGGGCCCCACTTCCCTCCTTTGGTCATTCAGATGCAGAGGACAGTTGAGGAGGGACTTCAAAATCAAGATGGCAGTGGAGCAGTGATGTCCAAGTGACTGGAACAGAGGGGCAGTGCCTCCCAAATGCAGAAGAAAGCATAGTGTCCCTGAGTGCAGAGAGGGCAGAGCAATGCCTCTGCAGAATTGTGTAGACCAAGTGCCTCCAAATGCAGAGGCCATGTGATCCTCCATCAGACCTCTATAACCAGCCAAACCATCATTCAAGGGACATAAAGGTGGCAATTTTAGACCTAAAGGACCCAAAATTTAGACCTAAAACATTGATATATCCTGCATTATTTTGTGTAGAACTTACTAGGAGACATGTTCATCAAAAATGATGGCACAAGCCAAGAATGCGAAAGAATTTGGGAAACACGTGAATCCATCCCCAAAGAAGGCAAAGAGATTCCTCAGGACGACATCTGCTTGGATCACCTAACCTGGCCTGAGAGACCACCCAGGCCAGATTAGAGCAGGAGAAGAGGGGTGTGTGTGTGTGTGTGTGTGTGTGTGTGTGTGTGTGTGTGTGTGTGTAGAAGAGGGGTACCTAGGGGGAGGGATTCTAAAATAAAGGAAAACTCTGTAGAAGGTGCCTATTGGAGTATTTGGAAAGAAAGATATGTGCCTAGTAAATTATGCAAGTTACCAAACTAGGGAAATTGTCTAACATGGACTAAGACAGGAGATGTGATCACAGGATCCCTCCAGCATCCAGACCAGCCCTGAATGTGGAATTCACTCAGCACGCAGCTATTTTAGTGGGATGAGAAAGAATGAAGGGGCGTGGTATAAAAGAGCTGCATTTAAATCTCTCATAATAGAACGCTAATAAGCAACGTCTGTGCTCATAAATCTAGACTTAGCAACAAAAGCATGTTTTTTAGAAATATGGAAGTAATATCAGAAAAAAGAATCAAGTGAAGAAATGTGATTATAGGCAGCAAATGTAGGGTAGGGTTTTGCTGGTTTTCAGTATAATCCTTTTTGTATTGTGTTATTTTTTACCGTATGCATGTGTTATTTTGCCAAAAATTTAATATTTTAAGTGAAGTTAATTTAGTTTCTGTATTTGTTTTCTATTATTGTTGAAACAAATGATCACAAGCCAAGTAGCTTCAAACAATGCAAATTTATTATCTCACAGTTGGTAGGTCAGAAGTTGGGTGGCTCAGCTGGTTCCTCAGCTCTGGGTCTCACGAGGCTGAAGTCAAAGTGGGAGTTGGTTGTCTGAGCTCTTGTCTGGAGGCTCTGGGGTAGGATCAACTTCTGAGCTCCTTCTGGTTGTTGGCAGTATCCAGTTCCCTGTGGTCATATGGCAGAGTTCTCTGTTTTCTCCCCGGTGGTCAGCCGTGGGTGTGTCAAATTCTTCACACCTTTGGAATCACTCTGACTTCCACATCTGCCATATTTCTCTCATCTCTTCACCTCATCTCTCTGATGGACTCATCTGCTTCCGATTCTGTGTTTAAGGACTCCCCTTGGCCCAGGATTATCTCCCTGTCTTAAAGTCAGCTGAGTAGTAGCCTTATTTATATCTGCAGAGTCCCATCACAGCAGTACCTTGGGTAGCACTTGATTGAATAGCTGAGGAACAGAAATCTTCAGGGGACATCTTTAGAATTCCACCTATTATAGGTTTCTTGATTGTAAAACTTCTTACTGTCTTTAATTTGCTATAAACTCTGTCTCTACCAGAAAGCAGTTTTCTTTGTCAGGAATCTCTTAGAATTAGGTTCAGTTGAATGTGTCAGAAAACTCAAAATAACAGTGGGTAAATCAAAGCAGAAATGTATTTCCTCTCACATAGAGACTGGAGATTGATCACCCAGGGCTGACCCTGAAGTGCCCACGACCCATGCTCTTTCTCTCTTTCTACTCTATCATTCTAAGACAACTTCCTTTCTACTCTCCTCTCCTCTATCCTTTCTACTCTATCAGCCTAAAGGCAACTTCCTTTAAGCGGTCTTCCCAGAAGTGGCCCCCCCTACCTTGAACTTACATGTCATTGGCCAGAGCTTGACTATAAGACTACACATAGCGACCGGTAGGGCGGGAACCATGATCTTCCAGCTGGGTCCTCTGCTGAATAAAGACAGAGTTCTGTGACTCAGGGAGAAGGGAGTGTGGACACTGTGTGGGTGCAGCTTTCAACGCCACCCAGGGGATCCTAAGTGAATTTGACTGCAGATGCCTTGTTCTCAGTGCACCAAGCACAACCTCCCCTCGGATCATAGGTCAGAACATTTGGCTGCTCTCTTTAACCTGTAGAATAATACATGACATTCTAGCTGCCCAGGATATTTAAGTTTTACTCCCCTAGTCTCTAATTGGTAAACATATTTTAAGAGCAAATTACATAGTACTGAAGGAAATAAAGCATACGTCTGTGAGATGCATCAAAATAGAATCCTGTGCTTGTCAAAGCTTGAACCACGTAATTTGTGTCTTCTTTCTTTCCTTCTGTTTATGTTTTTCTCTGTTGGTACTCCGATGTGGCCTAGTGTGTGTGGACCAGTACAACATCTTCACGTAACTTTTCAGGAAGAGGGGGACCTGCGTCCCTGCACTGGGTCCCACTCCCGCCAGTTGTGTCCTGGAGCTAGACACATGAGCAGATACAAATGGGCAACTCCAGAGACCTCTGCCTGGAGGTACCCAGGCTGTCCTGTCCACCCATATCCAAATTGAACGACTCAACCCCCACCCTACTGCATCCTTCCTCTCTACTTGCAAGATCACTTCCTCTACTAGAGACCTGGGACAAAGGGGTAATATCTCATGTCCCCTTGTTCACTTTGCTGCTGGTCACAACCAGGAATTTGAGGATTCAATCCTTTTCCTTTGTTCCTGCATCTCCACTAAAAGAATTGTGGAAGAGTCTTTGGCTGATAAATAGGGGGCAGGGAGAGATACTTGGCACAGAAGAAGGAAAAAAACGTCCAGTGGAATGTCAATCACCACATTCCTCCCAACAAGCTCACAATCCTTTGCCGCAGGGAATTTCTCCTGGGCTCTGTCTGTCTGCAGGCCCTCCCTGATGTGTCTTGTCTTAAGTTTTCCTCCTGTGTCAGATTGTGGCATTGAAGCCCAAACTTGTCACCCGATGGTAACATACAGGCAGAATTTGCGCAACCTCCATATTCACAGCAAACTGTGGAGGTATACTTCAAGGACACCGTACACTCAGAACACCTTAGGTTCCAGACTGGCCTCAGCCATTCACTTCAGACTCATTAACCTCTGAGGACCTCAATCTCTTTAAATGCAAAAGGAAAATTTAACCTTGCTGACTTCTGAGCTTGACTCTTGGCTCCACAAATTGGCTGCTGGTTTCCACTGATTGAAAAGAAAAACTGCTTTCATCACGCGGGAGGGAGGAGTTCTGCCTCAGAAGGTATCGTTCTTGCAGGTGAGGCAGGGCCTAGGACAATGGAGGCAGAGGCACCAGTTTGCCAAGGCTGAGGGAAAAAAGGATGGGCCCTTTACTCTAGCAGTCAGTCTTCCTGGAGACTTCCAGGCAGAGAGAAAATTCAGGAGACTGACTTCAATGTCAAGGTTTCAACGGAGAGCCACTTGGGATGATGAATTACCACAACCTGGTGAAGCAAACTGGTCTAGGATGACTAGGAATGCACTTTGATGGGGAAGCTAATGGGCCCAAATGAAGGCTGGGCCCCCGATAAGGAGGTGAGGCAAAGTGGGAATTGTGAGTGTCAGCAGAACAGAGTCCAAAGAGAAGAGCTGAAAAGACAGTTGGAATTAGGATCTAGACTAAACCAGGGAGCAGACAGATACATGGAAGCCAGATACACATTGTTTCAAAGTCAGTGTGAGGCAAAGAGGATGGATGGAAACTGATGGAAGGACAGAAGTTTGGCAAAAAAGGGCAGCGGTGTTCTGAGTATAGCAGGAACCAGCTAAGCAGGTAAGTACAAATTTCGAGTCTCCAGCAACTGAACTCAAGTCAAGTGAACGCAGTCAAGTGAATGCGAGTCAAGTGAATACGGTCAAGTGAACACAAGTCAAGTCAATGCAGTCAAGTCAATGCAGTCAAGTGAATGCAAGTCAAGTGAATACGGTCAAGTGAACACAAGTCATGTCAATGCAAGTCACGTAAATGCAGTCAAGTGAATGCAAGTCAAGCAAACACAAGTTAAGTGAACACAAGTCAAGTCAATGCAGTGAAGTCAATACAAGTCACGTGAATGCAGTCAAGTGAAGGCAGTCAAGTGAACACAAGTCACAGGAACACAGCTTCCCAGGTCAGCCCAAGGATTCCAGATTCTACCAAACTGAAGTTCTGACAAGAGGCCCCAGAGTCACCCAAGGCTCCTTCTGGGTGGGCGTTAGGCTCATCATTTCTTCTCATCTGTAACTACAAAAGTCCTAGAAAGTCCACCTACTTTGAAAATCTGTCGTTTTGCACAACCACCTTCATCAATGTTCTAGCCAGATCTTCTGGATAACTTATTTAAACTTCATCAGCACCTGCTGCTTCACCTTGAACTTTATGTGATGGAAAAGGCTTCTTTCCTTAAATCTCATGAACCAACCTCTGCCAGCTTTCAACTTTTCTTCTGAAGCTTCCTCACATCTCTCAAACTTCATAGAATTGAAGGGAGTTAGAATCTTGCTTTGGCTTAAGCTTTGGCTTAAGGGAATGTTGTAGCTGGTTTGATCTTCTATCCAGACCACTACAACTTTCTTCATGTCAGCAATAAATCTGTTTAATTTTCTTATCATCTGTGTGTTCACTATAGTAGCACTTCTAATCTCCGAGAACTTGTGTTCACAGTTTGCCTATTTGGCACAAGAAACCCAGATTTCAGCCTGTCTTGGTTTTCAACATGGCTTCCTCACTAAGCTTTATTATTTCTAGCTTTTTATTTAAAGTGAGAAACGTGTGACTCTACCTTTCACT
Source organism: Cephalopachus bancanus (assembly GCA_027257055.1). Taxonomy (NCBI): domain Eukaryota; kingdom Metazoa; phylum Chordata; class Mammalia; order Primates; family Tarsiidae; genus Cephalopachus; species Cephalopachus bancanus. The sequence goes on along the minus strand of JAPVLO010000543.1, from coordinate 284,689 downwards.
TGATCACTTAGAGGCCATTGTAGGGTTCTAAATGGCCTAATCTCAATATTGTTGCATGTCAGGGAGTAGGGAGGTCTGAGGACAGGGAGAGAGATGGGGGGACGTCTGGTCCATGGCACAGTCAGAGCATTCACATTTGTCAATTAAATTCTCTGTCTTATATGGGTGTGGCTTGTGATGGCACATTCAGAACATTCACATTTATCAATTAAATTCTCTGTCTTATATGGGTGTGGTTTGTGATGCCCCAAAACAACTACCATAGTAGCATCATCAAAGATCACTGATCATGGATCACACCATAACAGATATAATAATGATGAAAAGTCTGAAATATTGTGAGAATTACCAAAATATGACACAGAGAGATGAAGTGAGCACGTGCTGTTGGATAAATTGCAACCATAGACTTGATCAATGCAGGGTTTCCTTCAATTTGTTTTTTAAAAAGTATATGCAAAGCTTCATGAATAAATGAAATGCAGCAAAAATGAAGTATGCCTGTCTATAAAATTCATAGAAATGTGTCAATGTCCTTACTGTCCATGTAATCAGTCATAATTCTGGTTATCTTAAAATGCTGTTTGCCACAGAAATGATCACATTTTCTTGTCAACTATATTGTTGTAAATTATAGTAAACGCTCACCAAATCTTGACTCATGCTATTTTAGAGTCTTTTTGTCTATCATAGTTATTTTACTCTGGTGCTTTCCTGAAAGCTCTTACAATTGACTATAAACAGAAGTGTTCTATCTTTAAAGAGGTCCACAAAAAGGACTCTGACAAGTATTATACATTACAGGTTTCTGATAACTTCAAGATCATACCATTTAACTTGGTCATAATTTTCAGAACTCTAACGAAAAAAACTGATGGAGTCATAAAACTGCTAGCGCAAGGCAAAGCAGAACAAAAAGTAACTACATGAAACTGAATGAACTGATAAAGATGATTGCTATTTTTATGACAGTATTGATTTTTTCTTTTCTTCTTTTTTTTTTTTAGTCACTCTCTTGCCCAGGTTGGAGTGCAATGGCATGATCACGACTCATCACAGCCCCGACCTCCTGGGCTCAGGTAATCCTTCTGCCTCAGCTTCCAAAGTAGCTGGGACTACAGGCACATACCACCATGCTTGGCTAATTTTTTGATTTTTTTAAAAAAATAGAAATAAGGTTTTACTCTGTTATCTAAGCTGGTCTTGAACTCCTGGGCTCAAGTAGTTCTCTTGCCTAGCCTCTCAAAGTGCAGAGATCACTGACATGAGCCACTGCGCCCAGACAGGTTTGGTTTCTTCCCCCCTCATATTTAGAAAATTATATTCTCTATCTATAGCTTACATCAATCTGGTAAATCATACCTCTGTCCAAAAAGTTGAGACTTTTATTTTCTTCTTCCCAATTCCTCTAGAATTTGGGAACTCTTATTGAATATTCTTATTTCCATGACAATCTAATTCTTTGCATAGGTTCAATAAGAATCTCCTGTTCCTTAACAAGACATAATTGAAAACATTGGTTATATTACCAACAGCTTGACTGGGATGTCATATTTTCCAAAGTGACCAGACAGATTTAAGGGACTAAGATTGACTTCATGGAACCAATAAAGCCACTTGACAAAACTAGCCTAGTTCTTTGCTTACAGGGTTTCCAGCCTTACAGGTGAAAAAAAGTTACCTCCTGGCAGACCCAAGTAGTTCAGGATATTTTAGGGACCTCAAAAAGAGAAGAATGCACCCAAATCTATAGGTACTAAAGATAATGTCTGATGGCACATGCCTGACTTGACTTTTTAGCTTCAAGAAGCTTTTTAAAGGTCTAATCTGAGAGTGCTTATTAAAAGTCCCAGCAAAGCAGACTTAAAAAGAGCCTAGAGAATCAATTTCCACTCTTGCTGCACTTAGGTAAATAATCAAGCCAAGTTTAATGATAACAGATTTGTACAAACAGATAATCTTTGCTAAAAATGGGATAATTGTGGGGAGTAAATTCTATGTTTCAATGAAAACTATAACACATGCTTGTGGGGTGTTGAGCAGTACCATATTCACTGACTTTGAGCTTCTTCCTCTTTTGAACTGGCTCCTACTGTTTTACGCATTTTGTCAATAATTAACATTTCCAATTTTTTCTCCCACCCTTCTGATTTGGAATCATTAAAAAGTAAAAATACCATCTTCCTGAAACCCTAACAAACTAAACCTGATGACTGTGTATGAACCTCAGAGAAATCACCCCTACAGCTCCTAGATGGACACTCTTCAAGCCTACTGTTGCACGGGCCATGCAGAAAGCTCACCAGAACACCTAATGCCATAACAAAAGGCACTCAAACTGCAAACAAGGAAATCCATCTCACTACAAATTGTTGCAATTGGATGGTGTCACTTCACCATCCAGATATGCTTTGAATTTGGACCTAGAAATCTTCTTGACTGCCTGTGCTCTGGACTCAGAAACTAGTTTTCCACCTATGAGTTTTAGTGTCAGTGTGGAAAAACCAACATTCAATCTGCTTTTTCTTATTCTTTTACTCAACAACAACAATCAACACAGACATGAGTAAGTTCTCTTACCCTGTCCTCTTGGACCTTTTATGGAGACTTCATTGGGTAGGTATGATTGAAGCATGAACAACTGTATATATCTAGAGACAGACTCTGAATCCACCGGTTGAGGCTCAGTGCCACAAGTCTGTCCCCTCAATCCCACCAGTCCCAATTCCAGGCCTTTGGAATTTTTTTTTTTTTTTTTGAGTTGGAGTCACCCTGTTGCCCAGGCTGGAGTGCAGGGCACTTTCACAGTCACTGCAGCCTCAACCTCCTGGGCTCAGGCAATCCTTCTGCCTCAGTCTTCCAAGCAGCTGGAACCACGGGCAAGTGCCACCACACCCAGCTAATTTTTTTTATTTATTGTAGAGTCGAGGTCTCGCCAAGTTGCCCAGGCTGGTCTTGAACCCCTGGACTCAGGCAATCCTCTTGCCTCCGCCTCCCAAAATGCTGGGATTACAGGTATGAGCCACTGCGCCTGGCCTCTGGAACTTCTGATAGACCTACTTCCAGTGGGAGTTCCCATGCGCCCCCCCCCACCTTTGACTTCAATGAATTTGCTATAGGGGTTTACAGAACTCAGGAATACTTTTTATGTTTACCTGTTTATCACAAAGGATATTTCAAAGGATACAAGTAAACAGCGAGATGAAGAGATATATAGGGTGAAGTCTGGAGGTATCTGGAAGCTTTTGTCTCCATGGAGTTGGGGTGCACCATCCTCCTGGCACATGGATGAGCTCTTGTTCACCTTCCTGTCAGCCCCCACGTATTCAGCTACTCTTAACCCTGTCCTCTCGGGCCTCCTATGGAGACTTCATTGGATAAGTATGATTGAAGCATGGACAACTGTGTAGAAATGTGAAAGACTGACTGGGGTAACCCAGCAAGGCTTGCTCGTTCAGATTCTTCTGGGCCTCTCTGGGCAGCATTCCTTCCTCTTCTGTATGGGGCAAGATTCACTCAGAAATGCGGTTCTTATGACCCACAATCAGATTGGAGTCTTGCCTTGAGCAAAAGACAGGAGGACAGGAAAAAATCAGAGAAATTCTGTCTCCTGAGGTCTAATGTGCCCCAACTAGATAACAAAAGACTATAGCAAGGGCTGTGGGAGTCATGAGCCAGAAACCATGGATAAAAACCCACATTTATATATGTGTCTGTGCATGGGTATATGTGTGTATGTATATATATAATATTCACTTTGTTTTTCTTTTGTTTCCATGGAAATGCTCCTCGTTGAATGCCTGGTTGCTTGTACCACACAGAGATCTAATTTGAATGGACATTACACCTACCTGCAACACTGCCTCCTGGCAGACACAACCGTTTAACAAAACTGACCTGTTCCCAGGATTAAGAAACTGGTCCAATGAGATATGAAACAATCTACCAACTCAGCTTCTGGACAATGAAATGTCTTGGGGAAAGTTTTAATGGGGAAAAAATAAAGGGTGACATAAGGATTACCTCAAGCAAAAAGACACTTGAAAACAGCAGATGCTTGAAGAGCATCTTAGTCTCCCTATTTCTTCCTGAAAACAGGTGATAAAAGTTCTCATTTGAAAGAGGCCTTCTCTGTACCAGGAGAAAGGAACATTTTTAGATGGGTGGTCATAGCCAAGAGAATTCTCCATAAGCAGTTCTTATTCGACTAATTCTTGCCTTCCTTTAGCCTTCCTGCATAATTTGGTTACCTGCCCACAGTTGCCTCTCTTTATACAAGTTAAGGAACTTCAAGTCCCTCATCATAGGGGTCCCAAGAGATTCCTTCAGCTCCTGTCCAGGGCACTTTCCATGGGATGTTCCTTCTTCCCCTGGGACAAGCAGGGGTCAGTACCATCACAGGACCTGCTCTGCCTCTCCTATCCTAAAGCCTCTGATTGTTTCTATTGCAACAATGTTATAGACTTGACAAAGGAAACTGAGTGATGAGCGGTGTGCCCACCACTGTTTCCTGTCCAGACTCAGACTAAGGGCTACAGTGGCAGGAAGCAGTAGCAGCCATCAGCTGGGAACAGCCCGTCCTGAGCTGGGCCAATGCATGTATTGAAAAGGAAAAGAAATATTTAAGTTCAGTGTGTGTGAGTGTGTGTGTGTGTGTGTGTGTGTGTAAAGCTAAAATATAGGGCTACAATTTAGACTCTTTATAAGAAACCCTGGTGAGACCTTGTCTCTACAATAAATCAAAAAATTAACAGGGCATAGTAGCACGTGCCTGTAGTTCTGGCTACTTGGAAGGCTGAGGCAGAAGGATCACCGGAGCCCAGCGGGCCAAGCCTGCAGTGGCCGGGAGAGTGCCACTGCATTCCAGTCTGGGCGACGGAGTGAGACTCCAACTCAAAAAGAAAAAAAGAAAAAGAAAAAGAGAAAATCTGGACTAAGGTATGCTTCCAAAAAATAAAACCAGAGGCCCCAAATGTGACTTGAATTCAACCCTCAGGAAAGGATGTCTTTCAGAAACAATTTGTCCAGCAGAGAACAGGACAGCCCACATAATGAGGCAAACTGGAATTAGAGAGATAAAAATAATTTCAGGTGCATTTTGCCAAGAATTCAACAGTCCAATCAGTTCACAAACCTGTATTTAGTACCCATTATGCATCCACCACCATGCTACAAGCAAGGCTGGATGGAGGAATATTTCTGCAGTTGTGTGTTGTGTGTGTGTGTGTGTGTGTGTGTGTGTGTGTGTGTGTGTGTGTGTGTGAGAGAGAATGGGTATCTCATATATATGGAGGGATTTAAAAAAACAGAATTTATTTATTAAAAATTGTATATTTATTCTTACATGCTTGAACTTCAGTTACCTTCAAAGTACGCTCTGTTTGATGTAATACACCTATGGAGATGCTTTTTCCACTGCTCAGAACAGTTTTTGAACTGCCAATTTTGATGCCTTTTAGTGCTTCTGCTGCTTTTTGTTTCACTTTTGCACATTTGCAAAACCTTTTCCCTTTGAGGGCTTTTTTCATCAGGGAAGCAAACAACAACAACAAAAAATCATTTGGGGCTAGATCAGCTGAATAGGGAGGGTGGAGCATGGGGGTCATGCTGGTTTTTATCAACAACTGCTGAACACTCAATGCCATGTGGGCAGGTGTGCTGGTAAATCCACCCATCGTGAAATGGCAAACATGCTGAAATAATAAAGAAAAATTCACCGAAACTGAACATAGCCTTTCACAACAAGCTAGTTGATACACTGATGCTGATGGATTTCTAGAATACTTACTTAGCGGGGGAAGCCTCTACTATGAGGGACCTACTCTCCAAAAGATAATTCTGGATTTTGGGGGGTTTCCCCCTGCATATATACATATATGTGTGTATGATTATATATATACAATAATTTATATGTATTACTGTAATGTGTATATATTACAGTAGTCTAAATTATCAGGGACCTTTAAAAGGATTAGAGTACAGAAATATACTAAGTAATGACAAGGAAACAGAACCATTTTCTTGTTGCTGATGTTTTTCTCCATAAACAAAGTTTCTAAAGAGACCAACGCAGTAGTGGGAAACTGCCAGGGGTGGGGTGGGTGGGGTGGGATAGGCAATAGTGGGAATCTGGCAAGGGAGGGGGGCACACCTCATCAGCAAGGGTACCTGCACAACGAACATTTGTATACCTAATCTTGAATTGTACCCTACATCTTTGAAATAAAAAATAAAAAATAAAAATAAAAAAGTCTGGGTTCGGTGGCTCAGTCTGTAATCCCAACACTTTGGGAGGCTGAAGCAAGTGGATTGCCTGAGCCCTTGTGTTCGAGACCAACCCTGGCAGCTTGGCGAGACCTCGTCTCTACAACAAATCAAGAATTACCTGGGCGTGGTAGTGTGCACCTGTAGCGCCAGCTACTTGGAAGGCTGAGGTGGAAGGATTGCTGGAGTCCAGCAGGTCGCCGCTAGAGTGGCCATGAGTGTGCCACTGCACTCTAGTCTGAGTGACAGAGTGAGACTCCAACTCAAAAAAATATAAATAAATAAATAAAGAGACCAACCATTCTCTTTTGAAGCAAGTAGGCTGGAAGTCCCAGCTCAAATGTCAGCTAGTACAAGAGATGTACTAAGAAAGGCAAATACTGAAGCGGTGAATCCACCCCAGAGTTTTCAAAGGATGAAAAGGAAAATACTGTCATGGAAAGGTTTGCCAAGATCTCTGTCCTATTGTTTTGCTCAGCCACTGGACTAGGAAAGTCCCAGACGCCCTGCCTGGATGGCAGCCCTGGAGGCCAACCGCTAGGTCAGGCCAGCTGCCTTCTCATAAGCTCTGGAATATCACAGAGCCAAAGGACTTGTTATCAGTTTCTTCACCTGAAAAAGTGGGATATTCATACTCTCTACCTCCTGAAGCAGAAATGACATCATGCATGCTCAAGAACTGAAAAGGTGTCAGTTGCATGGCAAACACTCTACACCTTAGTAAATATCAGCGAAGCCCAGGGCTCTCCAATAAAATTGAAGGGAAAAGTCATGGAAGTTTGCTTCTGTGGAGGAAGACCCACAAAGGCAAATCATCTTCATTTTTCCAAACACTCTGCAGGGGACTGTGCCACACACAAGTCACCTGTTTCTGGAGAAGATCGCCTTTCGGTTTGGGAGCTCTTGTTCTGCCCAGATTTCTTTCTTTTTTTGCCTATCTAAAATTAATTTTATTTTTTAGATTATTATTTATTTTATTTTTAATTATAAAGATGTGGGGTACAATTCAGGGTTAGGTAAACAAATATTGATTATGCAGTTACCCTTGTTGATGAGGTATGCCCCTCCCTCCCCCAGCAGTTTCCTTCAACTGCCTATCTCACTCCCTTCCCCTGACAATTTCCCACTGCTGCCAAACACTTTGTTATAGTATTATAATTGTTCAAGGTCTGCTTATGAGTAAGAACATACGGTACTCTGTTCTTTGTTTCTGTGATAGATCACCGAGTATGATCGACTCCAAATCCATCCAAGTTGCTGCGAAGTCCATATGTTTGTCCTTCTTTATGGCTGCATAGTATTCCTTTGTGTATATGAACCACATTTTCTTTATCCAGTTCAGCTTCCATGGGCAACATGGTTGGTTCCGTGTTTTCACTATTGTGAATAGAGAAAGACATGAATAGACACTTCTCAGAAGAAGATATACAGGCAGCCAACAGACACATGAAAAAGTGCTCAGCCTCACTCATCATCAGAGAAATGCAAATCAAAACCACATTGAGATACCACCCAGCTTTCAGTGGGGCCTTAAACAATCTCTTGAATACCTGCGATGGAGGCGCATTTGCGCCCTACATATAATTTTTGGAAGCAGATAAAAGTCGTTTCCAGCTAAGCCTGGTGAATGAGTATAAGTAATACTGTCGGCTCAAAAGTGACTGATGAAGGTGTCACAACGAAACCAGGTCTCTTTGGCGCCTCCAGAGAGCACAAGGAACTCTTGGGATCTGACGCCCTCCCCTCGGGCCCCTGACTGACTGATACAACACTGCCACCTGGTGAACCTGAGGGAAACCACAGGGAAGTTCTTAAAAGGCAAATACGCCCCTAAAAAAAGCAAAACCAAAACTGCAGCCCTGAAGCCCAGTAACCCTGCAGAGAGCTCCTGTTTCTCCCTTTTGCCAAGATTTTCCCCTGAAGTTAAATTACTTGATCTACTCAGTTAACTTCAGGCTTTTGCTAATAAATTAATATTTCTGTCCTTTCTTAATATGTCATACATACACTCGTGTGTAATTATGTATATACATTTTAGGACAATTTTATATTCATTGCATTCATAAATCTTAACTGTACAGTTCTGATACACACTTTCAGCCACACCCCAGTCAAGATCAGGATCATTGTCATCCCTCTAAGTGGCAGTGAATCTTCTGCTTTCTGTCACTGTAGATCAGTTTTGTCTTTTCTAGAGTTTCACATAAATGGAATCATGTAGCATTGTACTGTAGAGTCCTGACTTCTCTCATTCAAATGATGTTTAACAGTCCATCCATGTATCACAGCTCATTTGTCCTATTGTTGAGTACTAGTCCATTGTGTGAAGAGGCCATCATTTGTTTTTCGATTATACCACTGATGGACTTGTGAACTGTTCCCGGTTTAGGCTTCTATGAAGAGCACTATTAGGAACATGCTCGGATGTGCCCTTTTGAGAACGTGTGTTTTCCTTTCTCTTGGGCAAACATCCGGGAGTCAGGTTGCTGGGTCAATGGGTATCTGTAGAAGAAACTACCAAAGCATTTTTCAAAGTTGCAGTAACATGTTCTCTTCCATCAGTAGTATGTGGGACTTTTTCCTTTTTCTTTTTTTTTTGAGTTGGAGTCTCACTCTGTCGCCCAGACTGGAGTGCAGTGGCCGCTCCTGGCCACCGCAGCCTCGACCTGCTGGGCTCCGGTGATCCTTACGCCTCAGCCTTCTGAGTAGCCGGAATTACAGGCGCGCGCTACCACGCCCGGCTGATTTTTTTATTTATTGTGGAGATGAGGTCTCGCTGCCCAGGCGGGTCTCGAACCCGCGGGCTCAGGCAATCTAGTCACCTCAGCCTCCCAAAGGCACGGGATTACAGGCTGAGCCACCGAGCCCGGCTTCTTTTTTTTTTTAATCATGGAGGTTTTTATATTTATTCTCCAAACATAGATTATAATCACCTTTATCATTTCAGGAAAATGTCATTTCCAAAGTGTAAAAAATAACCATCACTACTATAATCCAATTAAAACATAATTTGTAATGTGGGAAACCCAAAGGATTTCGGAATATTTTTTTAGATAAGGGACTTGCTTTTCATCCTGAAAGCGTAGAGGGGTACAAGTCCACATTAGCAGCAAAATAAAAATAACAAGGTTGGGCATGGTGGCTCGAACCTATAATCCCATCACTATGGAAGGCAGAGGAGAGAGGATTGCCTGAGCCCACGGGTTTGAGATCAGCCTGGGCAACTTGGCGAGACCTCATCTCTACAATAAGTCAAACAATTAGCCAGACGTGGTAGTGTGCTCCTGTAGTTCCGGCTACTTGAAAGTCTGAGGTGGAAGGATCCCCTGAGCCCAGCAGGTTAATGCTGGGATAGTCGTGAGCAAGCCACTGCACTCCAGCCTGGGTAACGGAGTGAGATTCTAACTCAAATACATAAATACTTAAATAAATACATAAATAAATAACAAGCATTCACGTAACCTATTATGACAGCATTAGGTGAAGCAGATATGTGCACAAAAATTCCCCATACCTTAAAATAGAAATGCTGGATTAAAATGTAATAAGCCAGCTCATGAAAACAGAAGAGCTGTGCCCAGAGGTTTTTAAAAAAAACAAAAAAGAGTCATTCCTCACTCAAAGAAGCCAAGGATCCTTGGAGAATGGCTGATCTCAGATCTGGTGCAAGGAAAGAACCAAGTGAGCCTGGAACTTCCATCATTTCAGAAAACAATGAAGTGCCCAAAGAAGACTATGGAGGAGCCAAATGACGGCTCCTGTTTCCATATCTTATCATAATATGGGAAATAATATTCCCATATTATCCAAAGGACTTGTATTAAGAACATATATAGCAACAACTTTGACAAGACGTGGTGGCTTACGCCTATAATCCCAGCATTTTGTGAGGCCCAGGCAGGAGGATTGTTTGAGGCCAGGAATTCGAGATCAACCTGGTAAACATAGTGAGACCCCATCGCTACAAAAAATTTAAACATTAGATGGACATGATGGCACATGTCCATAGTTCTAGCTACTCATGAGGCTAAGGTGGGAGGATCACTTGAGCCCAGGAGTTCAGGGTTACAGTGAGTTATGATAGAGTGAGACCCTATCTCTAAAAGTAACAAATTTTTTAAAAAGAATATATATAAAGAACTCTCACAAATACATTAAGAAGCAGAATTTGACTGGGCTTGGTGGCTCAGCCTGTAATCCTAGCACTTTGGGAGTCCGAGGCAAGTGGATTACCTGAGCCCGTAGGTTCAAGACCAGCCTGGGCAACTTGGCGAGACCTCGTCTCTACAATAAATAAATAAATTTAGCCAGGTGTGGCAACTGGCGCCTGTAGTTCAGGCTGCTTGGAAGGCTGAGGTGGAGGGATCGCCAGAGTCCAGCAGGTCGACGTTGGGGTGGCTGTGAGTGTGCCACTGCACTTCAGAGGGGGCAATGGGGTGAGACTCCAACTCAAAAAAAAAAAAAAAGGACAAAAGTCTCAAATTGTCACTTTTTTTCATCTTTTTATTTTGTATGTTTTTTTTTCATCTTTTTATTTTGTATGCTTGTATCTTTTTTTAAAAGATAGTGTCTTGCTTTGTCACTCAGACTGGAGTGCGGCAGGATCATAGGACACTGTAGCCTTGAACTGGGCTCAAGCGATCCTCCTACCTCAGCTTCCCAAGTAGCTAGAACTACAGGGGGTGCCCCACCATGCCCAGTCAATTATTTATTTCTTTTTCTTTTTTTCTTTTGTAGAGATGAGGTCTTGCTATGTTTCCCAGGCTAGTCTCCAACTCCTGGTTTCACGCAAATCTCCTGCCTTGGCCTCCCAAAGTGCTAAGATTACAGGTGTGAGCCACTGCTACTGGCTTTTTAAACTTTTTTTGTAGAGGAGCAACCCCTTCAGGTTCCCTCCCACTATGGGAGCTTTTCTGTTCTCTCAATAAATCCTGCTTTCTCAAAAAAAAAAAAATGTTTTTTTTGTAGAGACAGCATCTCATTATATTGCCCAGGCTGGTCTTGAACTTCTGACCTCAATTGATCCTCCCACCTTGGCCTTTCCAATTCACCTGCAACAAAGTTTTTTTTTTTAAAAAAAATAAGTAAAATTAGGCAGTTAGTAATTTTTAGTAAAATTAGGCTGAGATTGTAGGTGTGAGCTACCATGCCCGGCCACACTGAAACATCTAAGTGGATGACTATGTACTTCATAAAAAGACTGAATGAAAACTAATCTGAAATGAAAACTGCTTGTCAGGGATTTTCAAGCTCTTTTTAAAGTATTATTATGGAATAATGATTCCTAGAAATGAAAAACAATATGTGAAGAATAATTTACTAGCAGTGTGGGGGGGAAGGCCAAACAGAAGTAGAAAAAGACAATGTCAAAATGCAACCTTACAAGGCTTGTAGCCAGTACACTAATGTATCTACAATGTAATTATATATTTATGCTATTTGACCAGGTCTCTTAGGTCCTTTCTCTGGATAAATGTCTTTAAGTACCAAAGTGATTACCAATGAAAAAAAGGCCAATAAAGTGACTGCTATCCTCAGGGCTTTGAACCAGTTGGGATAATGTGGCAAGAGAAAAAGTTCAATGCGTAATGCTAACCCTAAACCTATTATTACTGTGACTATGGCTTCACTGAGTCTTTCAGAAATAAGTAAGGCAAACCATGAAAACACAACAGGACCCATACTATTAGCGAAATTAAGGAAGTCTGGTTTGGCTGGACTACCTTCTGGTAGAGCAAAACCCCGTCTGACCCCTCCCAAGAAAGATAGGAAACTGGCTCCATAAGCCATCTGAGTAAAAGCTAATACAGGGATATAAGTCTTTGTCATCAGCATGACTAGTGGCGGAGCAATGAAGGGGATTAGTCCTGCCAGAGTTATATATAATGCTGGCTTTGGGCTCTCAGGCAAGTAAGTGATGGTGCTTGGTGGCCTGGCTGGAAGTACAGTTTGCTTCTGCTTCTTCTTAAAGTTGCAAGGGACGTATGATAGCACTGGGTCTTGCTCACACACACTGGAAATGACGAGATAAGCCAAGACCTTGGAAACAAAGGAGAAAAGTTCTGGTGGAGAGATGTCTTGAGGGAAAGGATATCTGTTCCCCTGTTGGTTCTTAGTCCCATTAGGAAAGGGTACTTCAGCATCTTTGAAGATACTTGAGAAAACTTCTGGATGAAGTGAAGCATACTGGGTCCTAGTGAAAGTCTTGTTCAGGAAGATGCTAGGCAGTTCTGATTAATGTCTTTTTATAGCTAAGTGGAGGGGCTGAATCAGAATCATGTTGCAGCGTCGCACGGGGAGACGGAAAGCCGAGAGGCAATAACAGCCAGGTATGCCTCAAATTATCACTTTTAAAAAGAACAAAACCAAATGTCCAGTAGACATTTGAAAAAGGGATCAATATCAGTAGTTATCAGAAAAATGAAAATTAAAACCCGCATGAGAGACCACTGCACATGAGTCAGATGAATAAAATACAAAAGACTAAAATGAGAAAGTGTTGACAAACCGGAACTCTTGTGTTTTGTGGATAGAGGTGTTATAAATTGATAAGTCAGAACTGCTGGACATTGTATTATAAAGCTAAATGTATATCTGCTCTAAGATCCAGGAATTCTATTCCTTGGTATATTTACCCTAGTTAAATGTATATGCTTACTAGAAATAATCATAGTGGTTATATTTATAACAACCCCAAACTAGAAACAATTCAGCTATCCATCAACAGTGGAGTGAATAGACAAACTGTGGTATATTAATACAATGGGATACCACACCATCAGTGAAAAAGAACAAATAACTGATATATGCAGCATGGTTGAATATCAAAAATTGTGGAGTGAGGAAGACAGATACAAAAGGGTACATACAATAAGATTTTATTTAAGTGATGCTCAAGAACAGCTAAAAGTAGTTGAGGAGATAGAACCCCAAACAGTAGTTACCAGGGGGGTAGGGTGGTGAGGGAGGGTGGAGTAGATTAACTGGGAAGGGACATGGAGAAACCTTCCAGCATGATGGAAAGGGTCTGTATCTTGACCTACAACTGCTTGGTGTTTATACTGATTTATACACATGCAATATTTCATCAAGCTGTATACTAAAGATCTATGCATATTAGAAATGTTAAAACTCAATTAATACCTTTTTAAAAGAAAGGAGTCCACGAACACCTAGTAATACCTAAAAAACCAGTCAGAAGGTAAAGAAGGAAAACTTTTCTTTTCATAAGAATGCCAGCTACTAAATGTAGAAGGAGTAACAGAATTATAAAAACACCATTTTGTAAGCACTAATGTAATAATTGATTTAGGCAAAGATCATCAATGGAGACCAAAAACACTAGGTGAAAACAGCAGGGAACCAAGGTAGTCACAGATTGCTTATTAAGGACAAAGGGAGAGGTTATTAATTATGACAGGATTTGGACAACATGTGAACAAAGTAATCAAATTTAGAATTAGGAATAGGACAAATTGGCACCGTGAGCCTCTTGATGCGATTTCATGAGACTTACACATCTATGTAGATGTCGTGCCAAAAATGCTTAATCTGGATCTAATCATGAGCAAATAGTCAGAAAACACAGATGGTGGGACATTCTATAAAATAACTGGCTTGGAATTCTCAAAATATTAATGTTATGAAAGACAGAGAGGGCTTGGTGGCTCAGCCTGTAATCCCAGCACTTTGGGAGGCCCAGGTGAGTGGATTGCCTGAGCCCACTGGTTCGAGACCAACCCAGGCAACCCAGCGAGATCTCGTCTCTACAACAAATAAAAAATTAGCTGGGTGTGGTGGCGCATGCCTGTAGTTCCAGCTACTTGGAAGGCTGAGGCGGAAGAGTCACCTGAGCCCAGCAGGTTGAGGCTGCGGCGGCCGTGAGTGTGCCACTGCACTCCAGCCTGGGTGTCAGAGTGAGACTCCAACTCAAAAAAAGAAAAGAAAAGAAAAGAAAGAGGTAGAAGACCATTCTAGATTGGAAGGGACTAAAGAGCCAGGGCAAATAAAGACAGTGTGTCCTCATTGAAGGTAAAGTGGGCAGGAAGTTGAAAACAACGTTTTGGAATAACTCTGGATAAACTAAAACAGACTGTATGCTAAGCAGTGTTCTTAGCATCGACTGCTTGGGTTGAATAATAGTTTAGTGGCAATGTTGGAGAAGGTACTTGCTTATAAAAGATACATGCTGATACATATTTTATTTATTTATTTATTTATTTATTTATTTTTAATTATTATTATTTTTTTTTGAGTTGGAGGCTCACTCTGTCGCCCAGACTGGAGTGCAGTGGCCACTCCCGGCCACCGCAGCCTCGACCTGCTGGGTTCTGGCGATCCTTCCGCCTCAGCCTTCCGAGTAGCCGGAATTACAGGCATGCGCTACCACGCCTGGCTGATCTTTTGGTTTATTGTAGAGATGAGGTTTCGCTGCCCAGGCGGGTCTCGAACCCGCGGGCCCAGGCAATCCACTCACCTCAGCCTCCCAAAGGCGCGGGATTACAGGCTGAGCCACCAAGCCTGGCTACATACTTTTTTTTTTGAGTCGGAGTCTCACTCCATTGCCCAGGATGGAGTGCAGGGGCACACTCACGGCTACCCCAGCGTTGACCTGCTGGGCTTGGGCAATTCTTCCACCTCAGCCTTCCAAGTAGCTGGAACTACAGGTGCAAGCTACCACGTCTGGTTAATTTTTTTGAGTTGGAGTCTCACTCTGTTGCCCAGAATGTAGTGCAGTGGCCGCTCCCGGCCACCGCAGCCTCAGCCTGCTGGGCTCCGGTGATCCTTCCGCCTCAGCCTTCCAAGTAGCCAGAATTACAGGCATGCGCTGCTACGCCCGGCTGATTTTTTGATTTATTGTAGAGATGAGGTCTCGATGCCCAGGCGGGTCTCGAACCCGCAGGCTCAGGCAATTCACTCACCTCAGCCTCCCAAAGGTGTGGGATTACAGGCTGAGCCACCGAGCCCGGCTAATTTTTGATTTATTATAGAGACGAGGTCTCACCAAGTTGGCCTGAGCTGGTCTCGAATCCACGGGCTCAGGCAATCCACTCACCTCGACCTCCCGAAGTACTGGGATTACAGGCTTGAGTCACTGTGCCCGGCCTGATAAATACTCTTATAAGATATAGGACATAAGGGTTAAAATATCATGATGTCAGCAATTCTGTTTGAAATAGTTCCACAAAGGAAAACCATTCACAGTCAAAGGTAAAGCAAATGTGGTGGAAAGAAAAGAAAAACAAGAAAAAGGAAGGAAGGGAAGGATGGGAGGGAGGGAGGGAGGGAGAGAAGAGTCTGTAAAAGCAATAAAGAACAATAAAATACTGCAGTTATTTTATTTATTTATTTTTAATTATAAAGATGTGGGGTACAATTCAGGGTTAGGTATACAAAGGTTGATTATGTAGATACCCTTGTTGATGAGGTGTGCTCCTCCCTCCCCTGGCAATCCCACCCACCCCCCCCCGGTTGTTACCCACTACTGCCAGTCCCTTTCTTTTAGTATTATGATAATTGTTCAAGGTTCGCTTATGAGAGAGAACATATGGTACTCTGTTTTTTGTTCCTTGATAGATCACTGAGTATGATAGACTCTAAAGCCATCCAAGCTCCTGCAAAGTCCATATGTTTGTCCTTCTTTATGGCTGCATAATATTCCATTGTGTATATGTACCACATTTTTAAAATCCAGTCCAGCTTCAATGGACAGCATGGTTGATTTCATGTTTTTGCTCTTGTGAATAAGCTGCAACAAACATACGCCTGGTATATTCCCAATAGGGGAATTGCTGGGCCATGTGAAAGGTCAATTTCTAGTTCTTTCAGAAATCACCACACTGTCTTCCAAAGAGGTTGCACTAGTTTGCATTCCCACCAGCAGTGTGGAAGCATTCTTTTTTCTCTGCATCCTTGCCAGCATTTGTTGTTGTCTGTTGTGTTAATGATGACCATTCTTACTGGGGTTAGGTGGTATCTCAATGTGGTTTTGATTTGCATTTCTCTGATGATGAGTGAGGCTGAGCACTTTTTCATGTGTCTGTTGGCTGCCCGTATATCTTCTTTTGAGAAGTGTCTGTTCATGTCTTTTGCCCACTTTTTAATGGGACTGTTCATTTTTTTCCTTTTGGTGTGTTTGAGTTCCTTGTAGATCCTAGATGTTAGGCCTTTGTCAGATATACAGTTGGCAAATAGTTTTTCCCATTCTGTGGGCTGTCTCCCTGCTCTCTTGATGGTTTCTTTTGCTTTTCAGAAGCTCGTCAGTTTGATAAGGTCCCACTTGTCTATCTTATTTCCTACGGTATGGGCACTTGGGGTTTTGGTCAGGAGTTGGTTGCCAGTTCCAATTTCCATAAGGGTGTCTCCTGCATTTTCTAAGATTCTTATAAAATACTGAATTTCTAAAGACAAAAGAAACCAGAAATTTCCTGCCTTGCATGCAAATCTTAACCATCTGGAATTTGGGGATTCAAGAGCCACTTGAGTCGGGAGACCAGGACTTGGGCAAAAGCAGGGTGGTCAGTTAGATCTAGGATACAATAGGATTGAGACCCTCTGTGAAAGTCAGTAGAAAATGTAACTAACCTCCAAAAATGGGAGTCCACTGGGATACTTGGCTGTCTAAGTATCCCCCTCCCATACTTGGTGTTGGAAATTAGAAATGGGGTAATTGTCCCCTAGTGAATCATAACTGTAGACCTGTCTCCAAGAAGGTTTGGCATTTGAGGTAATGTTTCCTGCTTGGTCTAGGAAATCCCAATTCAGGAAATTAATTTATTTAATTATTGTCTGGGGATACATCCCACAACACATGTCTTCCAGAATTCCTACATATGCAAATCAGTAAGTTACTAAGCTCACAATTCACGATCATAAAATCATGAGACACTAAGCCAGACCAAAGTAGGATGCTATCTTTAAATAAATGAAAGAAAAATAACAGTCTAGAACTCCATATTCAGTGAAAATATGCACTGAGAACTGGGGCAAAAATAAAAACATCAATCAACAAAAACTGAAATGCACCATCAACAAATCCTCACCAGAGTAACTTCACAAAAGATTCTTTCAGAAAAAATATAAAATTATTCTCTGGAATGCAAGAAGGAGTAGTGATTAGCATATAGACAAATCTAAATAAATACGGCTATATAAAACAATAAAATAAAACTAATATTTAAGACAGAGGAGAGTGATTGTGGTATATTGATTGCAAAGACTGACCTGATCCTTCACCCCTCCCTGTATCCACACTCTTTGCAGTGTGATTTGACAGCTCCTTTAATCAGGAGCTAGAGTCTATTTTCTCCCCAGCAATGCTGATCTTGTGACTTGGGCCAATAGGATGAGATAAAAGTTGCAGTGTGCTAGTTTTGAGCCACAAAAGAACTGGCATGTTTCCACTCTCCTGGACCCCTGCTCCCAGGAGAGCATGCCTGAGCTAGCCTGCTAGAAAAACAGGAGGAAGAAGAGCAGAGTCCTCCAGCCAAGGCCCTCCTGGCAAACCAGTCACAGCCCATCCATCACTTAGCTGTAGGCACATAACGAGCCCAGTCAGAATCCAATAAGCAGCACTATCCAGCTGACCATGGATTCATGAGGAATAATACGTGGCTATTGTTTTAAACCACTAAATTTTAAAATGGTTTGCTATGCCCAGTAGCTAACTAACAGGAGTGATTGAAGCTAACACATTCTAAAGCTTTTTTTTTTTTAAGTTGGAGTCTCACTCTGTCGCCCAGACTGGAGTTCAGTGGCCGCTCCCGGCCACCGCAGCCTCACCTGCTGGGCTCCGGCGATCCTTCCGCCTCAGCCTTCCAAGCAGCGGGAATTACAGGCATGCGCTACCACGTCCGGCTGATTTTTTGATTTATTGTAGAGATGAGGTCTTGCTGCCCAGGCGGGTCTCAAACCTGCGGGCTCAGGCAATCCACTCACCTCAGCCTCCCAAAGGCGCGGGATTATAGGCTGAACCACCGAGCCCGGCTTCATTCTAAAGCTCTTAATGTCTTTGTAGGAGAATTAGAAAACTGATTAACTTTAGAGTCTCAGATAAACATGCTTTAAGCTAATTTAACTTGTTAAAATGTTAACATTAATAACCACTAAAAAGAATAAAACAGGGTATACACATCTCAAATTTGTTATGTAAAAAAGAAATTTAATAAAATCTGTCAACTAATCCAAAAGAAAGCAAGAAGTAAAGAAGAAAAAGACAACATAAAGTACAAGACAAAGTAGTACTATATTAGTAATCACAATAAATAGAGATACGCTATGCCAATCAGTTTAGAGACAGGAATATCAGATTGGCTAAATTTACACACACGTTCCTTATATACATGTTCCTTAAACACAAGGACAGTAAAAAGCTTGAAAGTAAAAGGACATACAAAGATATCCCAGAAAAAAAATTAGAAACCAGATATCTCTAATAATATCAGACAAATGAACATAAGTGCATATTCTCAGAGAGTCCACTTCTGGAAGGGCAACATGAATAGCTCTGTGGATATGCTCCCCAGAAAAACTGGTGAAAATCATTTCAAAACAACTATTTAAAGTCTCTGGAAATGGTTCTATGGTATACAGGAAATGGAAAATCATATATTCAAAAACATCTGCTAAAAGTAGGTGAGAACATCAAGAGTCTGTGGCATTTGAATCAAGGCATATTTCTTTCCTCCCCACTCCCAACCTGGTATGATAGAAAATCCTTCGGGTAGGTGCAGCCAAGAGCAAAAGAATCCCCTTTTTCCCAGGTCCCAGTCAAGGGCTACTGTATCTTCCTGGAAAGGCAGGGCATAGGACACCAGCATTTTTCATCCTGTTTCCCAGGTACCTGTTTCAGAGGCTAAGTCCCATGCAAGAGATCAGGGGCCTATTCCTCCCCCAGTACCCACTCAGTGAAATGAAGAGTCAAGGGTTTTTTGTTTTTAATCAACAAAATTGACACATCCTTAACTAGACCAAGAAAAAGAAGACTCTAACAAAAAATGAGGCTGGGAGGTGCACAATCAAAGGCCAGCAACTTTTGAGGGTCTTCTTGTTGGATCATCTCATGAAAGAAGGGCGAGGAGGGCAAGAAAGAGCAAGAAGAGGTCAAACTCATCCTTTTGTAAGGAACTCACCAAACCCACTCCCTTCACAACAGCATTAATCCATTCATGAGTGTGGCTCCCCCACAACCCAAACACCTCCCATTAGGCCCCACTTCCTAAAACCTCATTGTGGATCAAGTTTTTAACACATGAACTTTGGGGGACACATTTAAACTGTATCAGAGCTTATATTGTGTGATTCAATTTATGTGCAATGTCAAAAATAGGCAAATCTATAGACATAAAAGTATATTAGTGGTTGCTTAGTGCTGGGGAGAACAAAGGGGTTGGGAGGTTATCTTAGTCTATTCCAGTTGCCATAACAAAAATACCATAGACTGACTAGGCACAGTGGCTCATGCTTGTAATCCCAGCGCTTTGGGAAACTAAGATGGGAGGAATACTTGAGCCCAGGAGTTTGAGACCAGTTCAGGCAACATAGTGAGACCTCATGTTTACCAAAAAAAAAAAAAAAAAGAAAGAAAAAAAATCAAAAGTAATCCAGGTATGGTGGTGCATGCCTATAGTCTTAGCTACTTGGGAGACTGAGGAGTGAGGATTGCTTGAGCCCAGGAGTTTGAGGTTGAAGTGAGCTATGGTAGTGCCATTGCATTCCAGCCTAGGTGACTGAGTGAGACCCTAACTCAAAAACAAAAACAAAAAACCCCAAACCAAAAAAAAAAAAAAAAAGCAAAACAAAACCATTTACTGAGCAGCTTATAAATTATAAACAATGGACATATATTTCTTGCAGTTCTGGAGGCTGGCAAATCTAGGATCAAGGCACCAGCATGGCCGGTTTCTGGTGAGAGCACACTTTCTGGTTCACAGATGATGGTCTTTTCATTGTGTCTTCATGGGGGAGAAGGAGTGAGAGATCTCTCTGGGGCTTCTTTCATAAGGGCACTGATTTCATTCATCAGGGTTATGTCCTTATGCCCTCTCATCTCCCAAAAGCTGCACTTCCTAATACCATCAGCTTCAGGGTTAGAATTTCAACATGTGAATTTTGTGGGTATGCAAACTTTCAGACAATAACAGGGGTCATAGCTAAAGGATTTCTTTTGGAGGTGATGAAGATATTCCCAAATTTATTGTGGTAATGGTTGTACGATTCTGTGAATACACAAAATCTACTGAATTGTATGTTTTAAATGGGTGAATTTTATAGTATGTCAATTAAATCTCAAATCTGTTATAAAATAAAGCATTCTTGCATTTAAAGAAAGTCACTATGTAATTATAAAAAATTAAAATCACCAGAGATATGACAATTGTTGAGTATCAAAATATAGAAAGTAAAACTTGACATATAGATAAATACATGCTAGTGAAAACATATAAATTAGAATAAGAATAAATTTGGAGGACTTACAATATCTGATTTTAAGATGTACAATAAAGCCATGGTAATCAAGACAATGTGTGACTTTGGCAAAGAGATGGATATACAGATCAATGGAACGGAACAGAAAACTCAGAAATAGACCCACTCAAATATGATCAATTGATTGTTGACAAAGGGACAAAGGTAATTCAGTGGAGAAAGAATATTTTGTTCCACAAATGATGCTGGACCAATTGGATACACACACCAAAAAACAAGCACAACAAACAAACAAACAAACAAACAAACAAACCTGGGTCTTTACTTCACACCTTAAAAAAAAAAAAACAGAAATGAATCATTGATGAAAATGTAAAACAATATCATTAAACTAATAGAAGAAAAACTTTCTAAATTTTAGTTAGGGTTAGAATTATTGGAAATGACACCAAAAGCATGGTCCACAAAAGGAAAAATTGATTTTATTTTATTTATTTATTTTTTTGAGTTGGAGTCTCACTCTGTCGCCCAGACTAGAGTGCAGTGGCCGCTCCCGCCACCGCAGCCTCGCCTGCTGGGCTCCGGCGATCCTTCTGCCTCCGCCTTCCAAGTAGCCGGAATTACAGGCATGCGCTACCATGACCAGCCGATTTTTTGATTTATTGTAGAGATGAGGTCTCGCTGCCCAGGCGGGTCTCGAACCCGCGGGCTCAGGCAATCCACTCACCTCAGCCTCCCAAAGGCGCGGGATTACAGGCTGAGCCACCGAGCCCGGCTGGAAAAATTGATAAAGTGAACTTTATTAAAAAATTTAAAACTTTGCTCTATAAAAGACATGGAAATAAGAAGGGCATAAAAGAGAATAAAAGACAAGCCACAAACTACTAAATCAAATTAGAAAAATGAACTATAGAATTATTTAAAAACAGCAAAAGATTTGAAAAGATATTCCATCACTGAAAATATACAGACACACAATAGGCACATGAAAAGATGCTCAACATCATTGTCATTAAAGAAGCGAAAATCAAAACAGTAATGAGATATCACTAAACATCTATTTGAATGGGTAAAATTAAAACACCAAGAATACCATGAACTGGCAAAGATATGGAACAACTACATCTCTCATGCATTGCAGGTGGGAATACAGAATTATACAACTCTGAAAACAGTTTGGTCCCATCTTGCGAAGGTAAATATACACTTATCATATGACCTAGCCATTTAACTCCTAAATATTTACCCTGGAGAAATACAAATTATGTTCACACAAAAACCTACACACAAAGGCTTATATTATTTTTATTCATAATCACCAAAAGTTAGAAACCACCCCATGTCTTCCAGTGGGTGGGGGAATGAATACTGTGGCACATGACGTAGGAAACTACTCAGAAATAAAAATGAAAAAATGATACACACAACATGGATAACTCTCAAAGCCTTTATACTCGGTGGGGAAAAAAAAAAGCCAGTCTAAAAAGGAGCAGCTCAAAGGGAACTTTTTAATTAGCTGGGCGTGGTAGTGCATACCTGTAGTTCCAGCTACTTGGAAGGCTGAGGCGGAAGGATCGCAGGAGCCCAGCAGGTCGAGGCTGTGGTGGCCCAGAGCGGTCACTGCACTCCAGTCTGGGCGACAGAGTGAGACTCCAACTCAAAAAAAAAAAAAAAAAGGGAACTTTTTGGTGCAATGGAATTGTTCTGTACCCTGACTGTGATGATGGTTACACAAGTCTACAAAGGTCTTAAGACTCAGAACTGTGGAAGAAAGAAAGGATGGAGGAAAGAGGAAAGAGAAAGAGGGCAGGGAGAGGGTGGGGAGGAGGAGGAGGTGAAGAAAGGGAAGGGAGAGGAATTATTATAAACCACACATACAACGTACAAATATGGTGGTAGTTACAAGGGTAATATTTCTGTCAAACTTTAAGTGGGTGAATTTTATCATACGTATACTTCCATAAAAGTTCATTTTATAAAAGTTCAAGAAGTCAGTTATTTTAAGAGACTAGTAAAATTGACAAATCTCTGGAAACACGATCAACAGAAAAAAAGAGGATATACATAAGTCAGGAAAGAGAAAGGGGACATAAATCCCCGTTTTATGTTTAAAACAGATACTTAAGGCCGGGCTCGGTGGCTCAGCCTGTAATCCCAGCACTTTGGGAGGCCAAGGCAAATGGACTGCCTGAGACCGCGGGTACAAGACCAGCCTGGGCAACTTGGCGAGACCTCATCTCTACAATAAATCAAAAACTTAGCCGGGCATGGTAGTGCACACCTGTAGTTCCGACTACTTGGAAGACTGAGGCTGAAGGATCGCCAGAGCCCAGCAGGTTGACGCTGGGGTGGCCATAAGCGTGCCACTGCACTCCAGCCTGGGCAACAGCGTGAGACTCCAACTCAAAAAAATTCATAAATAAAACAGGTATGTAAAAGAAAATAAAAATATTTTGAATACCTTGATGACCAAAAAAGATAAATTTTAGAAAACTCTGGCAAAAACTTTCAAGAATAGAGAATCTGAATAGACCCTAAAACTAACCAAACCACATACTAAAAACACAATAATCCCAGTTTAACAGATGAATGTAACTAAACATTTAAGGGATAAAGATGCTTCCAGAGATGGGAAAAACCATTAAATTGGTTAAATTTCAAGAATATAGGGATTCTTTAACATTAGACAATCTAGGCTGGGCTCAGTGGCTCAGCCTATAATCCCAGCACTTTGGGAGGCCGAGGAGAGTGGATTGCCTGAGCCTGCAGGTTTGAGACCAGCCCGGGCAACTTGGCAAGACCTCGTCTCTACAATAAATAAAAAATTAGCTGGGCATGGTAGCACACGCCTGTAATTCTGGTTACTTGGAAGGCTAAGGCAGAAGGATTGCTAGAGCCCAGCAGGTCAACACCGGGGTGGCCATGAGTGTGCCACTGCACTCCAGCTTGGGCGACGGAGTGAGACACCAACTTAAATTAAAAAAAAAGTCTATCAATGTAATTCACCACATTAATAAAGAAAACCACACGATCATCTCAAAATATGCAGATTTTACTACTGTTCAAGAAAACACACGTAAAAGAAAAAAAAGCCTCATTCCATTATATTCACAGTCATTTTTATTGGGCTATACTATCATTAAGCATACATGATGAACAGGTCATATAATGACTATATCAATAATACCTAATAGTTATATAGTGCTTGACAGCTTAGAAATCACTTTTGCATCCATTTTCCACTTAAATCTAATTATTCTCAAGTCAGTATTACATTTTAAAAACAGATATATGAATGAAGTGACTTCTCTCAAACCTCAATTATTTCCCTTTTTTATTTGGGTGGTTCTCTAGGATACGTTATAATAGTAAATTAAAATAAACAGATAGCCATGTATAGATAACATATAACTGTGGGGAGGAATCCAGAATTCCTTTTTTTTTCTTTTTTTTTTGAGTTGTGGTCTCACTCTGTTGCCTAGGCTGGAATGCAGTGGCACAATCATGGCTTACCACAGCCTTGACCTCCTCCTGGGCTCAGATCTTTCCACTTCAGTCTTCTAAATAGCTGGGACTATAGGTACAGGCCACCATGCCAAGCTAATTTTTTGATTTTTTTTGTAGAGACAAGATCTCACTATTTTGCCCAGGATAGTCTGAACTCCTGGGCTGAAGCAATTCTCCTGTCTCAGTCTCCCAAAGTGCTGGGATTACAGGCATGAGCCACTGCACCCAACCAGCCACTGTGCCTGGCCCAGAATTCTGAATCTAGTTTTCCAATGGTTCTCATATGCTCATGAACAAAGATACACATTTTTAAAAATGTAATCCTTTCGAGACCAGCCGGGCAACTTGGCAAGACCTCATCTCTACAATAAATTTTTAAAAAATCAGCCGGGCATGGTAGTGTGCGCCTGTAGTTCCAGCTACTTGGAAGGCTGAGGCAGGATAGCTGGAGCTCAGCAGGTCGACGCTGGTGGGGCTGTGAGTGTGCCACGGCACTCCAGCCTGGCGACAGAGTGAGACATCAACTCAATATATATATATATTTAATCCTACAGCTTATATTTTTAGTCATATCTATCTTTCCTTCTCAAATTTGTAATCTACAGTTAAACACTGATGTTTCCCTAACTTAAAAACTATAGTTCCTTCAAAGCTAGATGAAGCAGGCAGATAGTTTCTACCTGTCATTGGCAGCTTATCTTAAGGAAACCACTGAGCATCCCTCTTGATACTTATTCCTAACTGGTTACAAATGACTTACATATGCCACAAATCTTTGGGCTGTATTCAACACTTGATGTGCCATTTTGGCATCAAATGCAAGGACGTCACAGGAAAGATGGAGCACTACTTTACCCTGTTCCTCTAAGCACAGCTAAAAATCCTGCATATCATATCTAAAACAAACATAAGAAGGCTCTAAAAGGTGGAGAGAGAATGGATTGGCTAGGGATCTCAGTACGTGAGGGAACACAGCAGTGAACTTCTTGGGTTTTCTTTTAGCTTCATCTATCCTGGACTGGGCTCTGGAGAAGTTAGCATCCCAGAAATGTCAATAGGCATGGACAAAAAGAACCCAAGAAAAGTCTGTTCTTTCTAGCCAAAGGAACAAGAAGGCAGCAGCCTAGCAAGACAGAAAATTTGATGTAATGACTCTCCTGTTCTGAAGACCACGGAAGGAAGCTGCAGCGCTATCCTCAAAACAAGACTGAGTGGGGAGCCTACACTTCCACCCTCACAAGGCTATAACCAGGCTCCTTAACTCTCCACTTTCACCCTGGGCTGGTAATAGAGAACAAGTGAACAGACAGATGTATTTCCAAAACCCACCCTTTCCCCCTCATCTCGTAGGCAATATCAGTGGAAACCATGTGGGGAGACTAAGCTTCAACCCTACCCAGAGATAAGATATTGTTCTTTTTCCTTACTAGTGTAGTATCAATGGAGTCAGGACTTAACACCAATGCCCAATAATAAATGAGGGCACCCCCACCCCACCGTGTAATGAGACATTCCTGATTCTCCCAGTCATTCTCCTGATTCTCAGGGGAGGCCTAGTGTGCAACTATGAATCCTATCCCTGCACAGCAGTATTGAGGACCCCTTCCCCAAGTTTCATTAGAGGCCAATGGTAAGCCTGGATTTCCAACACAACTGAGAGTAATGAGGCAGTACCCCTCCCCCACCCCTTTCTCTACCAGAGCGGATTTGGAGGAGGCCAGCCAAAACAGATTTTAAATAGGGTACCTAGTATCACAACACTGAAAATTCCCAGATTTCAAGTGAAAATCACTCATTACCCCAAGAACCAAAAAACTCTCAACTTATATGAGAACATAACCCACAGATGCCAAAGTTGAGGTTACATGTTAGAATAACCTGGTAAGAATTTTAAAGCAGTCATCATAAAAATGCCTCAATGAGCAATTACAAACATGCTTGGCACAAATAAAACAGAAAGTCTCAGCAAAAAAAACAGAAAGTCTCAACAAAAAATAGAATAATCAAATGGAACTGAAAAAGTCAATAGCTGAAATAAAATTTGATGATGGGCTCAATAGCAAAATTAAAAGGACAAAGGGAAGAACTAGTGAACCTGAAGATAGAAAATAATCTGAACAACAGAGAAAATGACAGACTGAATATGTCTCCCCCAGATTCACTATGCTGATGACCTAACGCCCAATGTGACTGTATTTAGAGATAGGCTCTTAGGCGGTAATTGAGGTTAAAAGAAGTCATAAAGGTGGAAGCCTATTACAGTAGGATCTGTGACTCTAGTAAAAAAAGGAAGAGCTCTCCCTCCACACACGTACACCAAGGAAAGGCCCTGTGAGGACACAGAAGGCAACGATCTGCAAGCCAAGAACTGAACCCTGCTAGACCTTTTTAGCCTTCCAGCCTCTAGGACTGGGAGAAATAAATTTCTGTTTTGTGCCACCCAGTCAATGGTATTTTGTTATGGCAGACCAAGCAGATTAAGATTTTGGTACCAAGAGGAGGGATGCTGCTGTAACAAATACCTAAAAACGTGGAAGTAGTGGAACTGGGTAATGGGTAGAGGCTAGAAGAGTTGAGGTACATACTAGAAATATGGATATTGAAGGCCACTCTGGCGAGATCTCAGATGGCAATGAGGTACGTTATTGGAACTGAAGAAAAGGTGATCCTTGTTATAAGTGGCAAAGAACTTGTCTGAACTGTTCGTGTTTTGTGTAAGACAGAACTTGGGAGTGATGAAATTGCATATTTAGCCAAGGAGATTTCAAAGTAAAGTATTGAAGGTGCAGCTTGGGTCCTCCTTGCTGCTCACAGTAAAATGTGAGAGGAAAGATATACATTAAAGAAGAAATCGTTTTGTTTTGTTGAGACAGAGTTTCACTCTGTCACCCAGGCTGGAGTACAATGGAACATTCAGAGCTCACTACAGCCTCAAACTTCTGGACTCAAGCAATCCTCTTGCCTCAGCCTCCCAAGTAGCTGAGACTACACGCACACACCATGTCCAGCTAATTTTTCTATTTTCTGTAGAGAGAGGTTCTCACTTTGTTGCTCAGACTGGTCTCAAACTCCTGGCCTCAAGTGATCTTCCTGCCTTGGCCTCCCAAAGTGCTGGGATCACAGGCATGAGCCACCACATCAGACCTGAAGAAGGAATTGTTAAGCAAAAATGACGCAGAATGTAAGAGATGTGAAAAATTCTATCCATATCACAAAAATATGAGAAAGTTTGTAATGAGGAAAACACTAAGGGTGTGGATGAACAACCATGTGATGAAGAGATTATGGGTGTAACCCAAAAACTAAGTCAGCCATCTCAGCAGAAGTTAGGAATAGAAGTGGAACCATACCAGGTATAACACAGCCAGCTGGGACTAAAGATGGAAAAAAAAAAATACCTGAAATGAAATGAAGGCATATTACAGGACTGCTTATATCTTGTAGAGTTATTTGGCTATGAACATGTGCTATTCTTCAAGAAAAGGGAAGAATGGCCCCAAAAGCAATCCAGAGACCATCAGGGCTGCCTCCTCTGTTTCTAAGGGTGGGGCCATCACAATGGTCTCAACACGCCAGGCATCCTCCAACGGAAGCATTAGGGGTGGGGCTACCTGGCAGAGCTGCAAATGCAGGACTATTACCCCAGAAGGCGCAACATCAAGCAAAAGAGGATTATTCTTATAAGATCTAATGAAATGTAAAATCTAATGAAATTCACCTTGCTAGGTTTTGGACCCATCATCCCGTTGCTCTTTCTGATTTCTCTCTTTTGGAACAGGAATATCCACAGTATGCCTGTCCTACAATTGTGTTTTAGAAGCACACAACTTGTTTGGTTAAACAGGTTCACAGCTTGAGAGGAATTTTGCCTCAGGATGAACAATACCTTGAGACTCACCTATATCTGTTTTAGGTGACAGTGAGATGAAACTTTGAATATTAAAATTCATGCTAGAATGAGTAAAGACTTTGGGGGCTGTTGGGATGGAATGAATATATTTTGCATACAAGGACATGAACTTGGTGGGGGGGAAGAGAAGAATGCTATAGACTGAATATGTTCCCCCAAAATTAATTATGTTGAAGTCCTAACTCCCAATATGACTGTATTTGGAAGCAAGGATTTTAGGAGGTAATAAGGGTTAAATGAGAGAATAAGGGTGGGATCCTAATCTGATAGAATTGGTGACCTTTTAAGAGGGAGATGGTTCTCTCTCCTCCTCCACCTCTTTCTCCCTCCTCCTTCCTTCCCTCCTCTTTCCACATGCATGCATGAAGGAAAGGACAGAGGGTATAGTAAGAAGGTAGCCATTAGTAAGCCAGGAAGAGATCCTCACTAGAGACAGTTAGGTGGCACATTGATCTTGGACTTCCCAGCTCCAGAACTGTGAGAAATAAATTTTTTGAACCACCCAGTCTCTGGTATTTTGTTATGGCAGACTGAGCAGACTAAGACAAAAACAGATTGAGGAAAATGAACAAAGCCTCAGAAACCTGTTGCGCTATAAGCAGGATCAAACATTTCTGTCATTAGCATCCCAGAAGGAAAAAAGAAGAGTGGAGGGTAGAACATAAAAATGTATTTGAAGAAATAATAGCTGAAAAACTCCCAAATCTGGCAAAAGAAATAAACTTATGGATTGAAGCTCAGCAAACCTCAAATAGAGGATAGCCTAAAAGAAATCTTCACTAAGATATCATAGCAAAATTTTCTGAAAATTAAAAACACTGCACTCAAAATAATGTTTCCAATAATCTTCAAAATTTCAATGGAAAAATATATACACAAAGATATCATCTGCCTCTACTCAAGAGTAAAATGGTGGAAGACAAGTATTTCAAAAATTTTTCAAGTTTTTCACAATCTAATATACTTTGTCAATGAAAGTACACAACTAAATTGTACATATGGTATTTTAAAAAATCTAAAGTACAAACTAAATACAACTGAGGTAAATCTTTATAAATAAGCATATTCTTAGGTAACTCAGATAACATAAAACAGACTGAACACATCAAGGTCTCTTCTGTATTCTCACTCTCTAAGCTATGTCTTGACCCTTGGAATTAACATGATTCTTAGTGAGTAACATCTCAATAAGCAAAGTCTAAAGACAAAAAGTGCAGCAGCAGATCCTCAGGCCAACATTCCTTAGCTTCAGCATAAAGCTGACCTCACAGAAACATTGTAGTCAACCAATTAGCAAGACTAATATTTTTCCTGGTTGTAAATATTCAGTTGAGTCATTATTTCAATCAACATTTCTTAGGTTCATTCCCTGTCTTTTTTTTTTTCCCTGTCCTTTCCATCTACCTTCTTTGTGCCCTTTTTTTTTTTTTTTTTTTTTTGGAGTCAGAGTCTCACTCTGTCGCCCAGGCTGGAGTGCAGTGGCACACTCACAGCCACCCCAGCATCAACCTGCTGGGCTCAGGTGATCTGCCTCAGCCTTTCAAGTAGTCAGAACTACAGGCGCATGCTACCGTGCCTAATTTTTTTTGATATATTGTAGAGCTGAGGTCTCGCCACGTTGCCCAGGCTGGTCTTGAACCCCTGGGCTCAGGCAATCCACTCACCTTGGCCTCCCAAAGTGCTGGGATTACAGGCTTGAGGCACTGCGCCTGGCCCTTTGTGACCTTTTACTTAAGAATGAAGGACAACTTCCCTTTTTGTTTTTTGAGTTGGAGTCTCACTCTGTTGCCCAGACTGGAGTGCAGTGGCCACTCCCGGCCACCGCAGCCTCGACCTGCTGGGCTCTGGCGATCCTTCCGCCGCAGCCTTCCAAGCAGCCGGAATTACAGGC
Organism: Cephalopachus bancanus; assembly: GCA_027257055.1. Lineage (NCBI taxonomy): Eukaryota > Metazoa > Chordata > Mammalia > Primates > Tarsiidae > Cephalopachus > Cephalopachus bancanus. The sequence goes on along the minus strand of JAPVLO010000543.1, from coordinate 254,690 downwards.
GCGCGCTACCACGCCCAGCTAATTTTTTGATTTTATTGTAGAGATGAGGTCTCGCCTGCCCAGGCGGGTCTCGAACCTGCGGGCTCAGGCAATCCACTCACCTCAGCCTCCCAAAGGCGTGGAATTACAGGCTGAGCCACCAAGCCCGGCTAACTTCCCTTTCCTCACTACTTTTGACTCTGGACAAACTCATTGCATTCTTAAATCTCTTATTTCTATCTCTGTAATTTCCCTAAAAGGACCACTTATCTCTTTAAAACTTATATCCTTTGCATTATGAAGCTACTTGGCCCAGTTACGATGTCTTCTTTCTATCATGGCACACCTATTTCTCTCTCAAGGATTTGGTAGTTTACATAGGCAAGGGTGTAAGAGATAATTTTCCTTTCCCCAGGGAAATTCAGTGTCTTCTACTAGGACATTTTAAAAAATGTAAGTCTCCACTTTCACAGTCTAAGTAAGCTATGTTCTGCATTAACAATGACTTCTCAATAACTTTTTTTTTTTTGAGATCGATCTATTTTTCCCAGGCTGGTCTCAAACTCCTGGGCTCAAGCAATCCTCCTGCCTCAGTCTCCTGAGTAGCTGGGCTTACAAGTGTGCACCACTGTGTCCAGCTTTCAATAACTTTTTTGTAACACAGTTATAACTTTATTGCCTCCACAGCATGTAAATGCTCAATAAATATGTTCTGAATGTACCATATTTACACGGTCTTTACCCAGTATGAATTCTTTTTTGTTGGCCAAAGGCTAAACGCTCAGTAAAGGTTTGTACATATTCCTTGGTTTTCCCTCCAGCATGAGTTTTCTGATGTTGAGAAAGGGAAGAACTCTGGCTAAAGGCTTTCCCACATTCCTTACACTTGTAGGGTTTTTCTCCAGTGTGAGTTTTCTGATGTTTAGTAAGAGAAGAGCTCTGGCTGAATGCTTTCCCACAATCCTTACACTTGTAAGGTTTCTCTCCAGTGTGTGTTCTCTGATGACGAATAAGAGCTGAGCGGTCACTGAAGGCTTTGGCACAATCACTGCATTTATAGGGTTTCTCCCCAGTGTGAGTTCTCTGGTGCTGAGTCAGGGCTGAGCAGTAGCCAAAGGCCTTTCCACATTCATTACATTCATAAGGCCGCTCCCCAGTATGAGTTCTCTGGTGCTGAATAAGGCCTGAACGATCACTAAAGGCTTTGCCACATTCATTACACTTATATGGTTTCTCTCCAGTGTGAATGACCTGATGCTGGGTAAGGAATGTGCTCTGGCTGAAAGCCTTCCCACATTCATTACACTCATAAGGTTTCTCTCCAGTATGAATTCGCTGATGTTGAGTGAGGTAGGAACTCTGATTAAAGGCCTTCCCACATTCATTGCATTCATAGGGTTTTTCTCCAGTATGAATAATATGATGCCGAATGAGGGCTGAGCGGTGACTGAAGGCTTTCCCACACTCATGACATTCATAGGGTTTCTCTCCAGTATGAATTCTCTGATGTAGCGTAAGGTGTATACTCTGGCTAAAGGCTTTACCACATTCCTTACATTCATAGGGTTTTTCACCTGTGTGAATTCTCTGATGCAAGACAAAAGCTGAGTAGTAACTGAAGGCCTTCTCACATTCATTACACTTCCAAGGTTTCTTTCCTGCACAAATTATATCTGAATTTTGTTTTAAGCTCTTTTTAAATGAATCACAGTGATGTAGTCTCTCTCCTTGTTGCTGAACAAGTAACGACCTCCGACTAAAATTTCTTCTAAATTCATCACATTGGAAACTTCTTTCCCCAGATTTCTTCTGAGTGACAACCTCTTGTGTTAAGTGTCTCTCATGGTATTCCTGCTGACTCTCTAAAGAATTTTCGCATTCACTGGAACCTTCCTTTGGAAATCTTTCTATTAACACCCCAAGGGCTGGTTCCTCTTCAGAAATGTTCTTCTCTGGAGTTAGCTCCTTGCTTTCTGGTATTGCCCCCCAATCTGGAAGAAGTAAAAACACATATGTATCATTTCTTGAGAGAAAAATAACTAATGAGGTAGGCTGATGAAACAAAAAAATTAAGTGTATACTGGGAACACATGAACTTAAAAGCTCTCAAAGATAGTCTTGCAATCTTTTTTTTTCTGAGTTGGAGTTTCACTCTGTCGCCCAGACTGGAGTGCAGTGGGGCCACTCCCGGCCACCGCAGCCTCGACCTGCTGGGCTCCGGCGATCCTTCCGCCTCAGCCTTCCCAGTAGCCGGAATTACAGGCATGCGCTACCACACCTGTCTGATTTTTTGATTTATTGCAGAGATGAGGTCTCGCTGCCCAGGCGGGTCTCGAACCCGCGGGCTCAGGCAATCCACTCACCTCAGCCTCCCAAAGGCGCGGGATTATAGGCTGAGCCACCGAGCCTGGCTAGTCTTGCAATCTTGAGAGAACATAAGAGAAGAAAGGTGACTGGGCAAAGAAGTACAGCTGCATAAAAGGAAAGGGTACACAGGAACTCAACATTCCTCTGTGGATCAGGGTAGGAAATGAGAAAGAATAAATTCCGGCTACTTGGAAGGCTGAGTCGGAAGGATCGCCAGAGCCCAGCAGGTCAAGGCTGCGGTGGCCGGAAGCGGCCACTGCACTCCGGTCTGGGTGACAGAGTGAGACTCCAACTCAAAAAAAGAATAACAGAACAAGACTAAGCAGAGGTGATATGAGGAAATGGCAGACAATAAAGAGAATGTGAGAGAAGACAGAGCTGGGATCAGAGAAAGATGGTCTCTCAGAGATTATCCATCATACCCACCTCACCAGAGCCTCTTCACTTCACACCTCAAGAATGACCATCTTTAGCTGATATCCTTGCCATCAGTCTTTTCCCACTCCAATATGTCCCAATCACTGCTAAAAGACGAATCTTTCAAAACCATCCCTTTTGTACAACAGTCTCCATTGATTCTTTCTCAAGGAGAGACACAAATTCTAGAAGCTAGCATTCGACATGGTCCAGATCTACAAATATAAATTATCTCAAAGCTTAGTAATTAGGAAGTAATTGCTCATCTCTGAATGCTTGGTGGTCACCCTGTATCCAGCAAACTGGTAAGAGTAAAATAGAACCAAAATTTTAAAAATAATAATGAAAGAAAGAAAAAGAGCAGTGTGTTGGGAGTGAACGGTCAAAGCTCCATGTGCTCAGATTAGTCTCCAACCTGTCAGAATCTCTGTCTCAAGTTCCTAGGATTCCTGCTAAGAGTTTGGGGAGACAGGAGCTTCATTGCTAAAAATGTTCAAATATTAAAGCTTAACTGGTCTTTAATAACCACTACAGCCATGTCTCTACAAGAAATGAATCAATACAATACAATGTTTTCAACTACGTAGCGTACTTAGAGAAGTGCCTGAGATCTTAAAGGACAAATGTAGACATAGGTTAAAGGCAAAAGAACTTCCATCTAAGGGAAACAGAAGAATTAAAGCCCCAATTGTTCATAGAGAACAAATTGTTAGTGGAGGATAGTATGGGACTTGACTGTCTGGGTTAAGGGTTCAAGTTGAAGAACAAAGAAGGCAAAAAGGTTAGCCAGACAGAGTAACAAAGGCCATGAAAGCAGGCAGAGGAATACAGAACTGGCAGAGAAAGCAACTAACTGGAGGATCTAGCAGTATTATGCTGTCTCAATTGTATAAGGACAAGACTAAAGAAAGTATATTTAGCTGGTAGTCTATTGCAATAAATCAGTTTGACTGCATTAATAGGATCAAATCCATGACATCTTTCAAAAAACAAGTCACCAGGACTTAATCAACAGCTATCACTTGTTTAACACAGCCAGGTACTATTCTAAACATTTCTCTTGGATCTCAGTTAATCCTCGCAACACTACAAAGTATTATCATTAACCCTATTTTACAGTTGGTGAATTTGAGTCACAGCGAGAATAAGTTACTTGTTAAAGATCACAGTGCTAGTCAGTGCTAGTGCCAGTCTTGAGCTGAGGAAGACTGGTTCCAAAGTCTGCACTCTTAACCATTATGCTATGCTGCTTCTGCTTGGATAGAGAGGAAGATAAGAGAAAATCCAGAGGTCAACTTAGTGTACTGAGAGTCAAATTACTACGTTCTAAAACGTCAAATTATAACTTTATAAATAGATCACCATCCACAGAGCTGGAGTACGGCACAGGGAAACTGGGACTTCAACTTTCCCATGAGTCTAGCAAAATCCGAACTCTCCCACAAGCATTTCCATTGACCATCTGGGTTTAATTTTCAATGTTTCCAACAATCACTTACCTGGGCTGGTTGCTTTCGAGACTTCGTTCTCCAGCTCCTCCCCACAATCTAACTGAGAGACAACACTTGGCTTGGAAATTGGAAGCCCTGTTCATGGGGAAAGAAAAAAGTAGGCTGGTAAAGAGCTCAGTGCTAGTTCCTTGGTATTTAGGGAAAAGAGTATGAGAAAGAGAGAGTAAGTTCTGGATTTCTTTCTCAATAGTGCTCAGAAAAAGATAAGAAGATTGATATGGGCTTGTTTGATGTCAAAACAATTAAGTCACTGGTTTTACCTCTCCTTATTAAAAGAATTTCACTAGCACTTTGTCTTGACATCCTTGGTTAAGGAGTAGAGAGGAAGGATGCCACAGGTCCATATAATAAAGGTGTTCATTTCCAACTCCAGGAGTATTAAAACTATAGCTAGGAATAAAAAAGCAGAAATGGTCTGTTTGGGGCCTTACAGGAATTAAGACTCTTTCAGTCTGAGGATTTCAGAGCTCCGAGGAACTAAGGAAGCAAAGGTATCACACTAGGTAAATTCACAGGGTCTGAGGGAGCCATCCTTACCCAGCAAAACCAGATTCCTATGCTTCTCAGGCACATCTCCCTGAGGACAGTTCAGTTGCTCCCACTTGGTGAGAGCCTCAGCCACATCCCTGATCACTGGTTCCTGAAAAACCAAATATATCAATGGTTACCAATGGGCCTCCTTCCAGAGGCCTCTGAAAAGAACTAAAACTGACAGCATAGAAGAAGGAAGACAGGAAGAACAGGAAGGTCAGACAAAATGACTCTGACATCCTTTCCAAAACTAAGATTCTCTGGTGGATTTGTAGTCTCACTCTTTGCCTCCATGCATCAGAATTGCATATTAACTGCAAGTAGGAAGGAGAGTACCTTCAATGTAAAACCTGAAGGTATAAAGTTCTTAGTTTATATATCAATAAATTAAATTACAGAACTATAAAATTCCTCACTATTTATACATGAGAAAGGAGAGAAAATATAATTATAAATTAAATATTTTCTTTATAGTATGGTTTTTTGTTTTTTTTTTTTGAGTTGGAGTCTCACTCTGTCACCCAGACTGGAGTGCAGTGGCCGCTCCCGGCCACCACAGCCTCGACCTGCTGGGCTCCGGCGATCCTTTAGCCTCAGCCTTCCAAGTAGCCGGAACTACAGGCGTGCGCTACCACGCCCGGCTGATTTTTTGATTTATTGTAGAGATGAGGTCTCACTGCCCAGGTGGGTCTCGAACCCACAGGCTCAGGCAATCCACTCACCTCAGCCTCCCAAAGGCGCGGGATTACAGGCTGAGCCACTGAGCCCGGCTTGGTATGGTTTTTAAAATATAAGGGGCTCAAGAAATATGAAATGTTTTTTTCTCATTTTCCTTTCAGAATAAAATCAGTTCAGTATATGTTAAAAGTTAAGATGTTTCCTACTTGTGTCACAGAATATAGATTTATTTGCAAAACTATCTCAAGCCCAAATATTACGGAAGAGCCCAAAATGTTCTCGTCATTTCTCACAATGGCCCTGATCTGCCTGGCCCCCCAATCTACTTTCTTCCCCATCATATATTACCACTCCTGCATCCCCTGTGCTCCAGTTGGCGGCTGTCTTTCAGTGGCATGAAATGTATGCCACATTCCCTTCTGCCCTTTTACACATGCTACTTCCTGTTCCTGAATGCTCTCCTCACTGACCCATCCTTTCAGCTATTTGAATTATCCTCAACCTTCAGATCTCAGCTTAGGTGTTACCTCCCCAAGAAAAGCCTTCTCTGACTCTCTGGTTGTAACTTCATGTTCCTTCCCTACCCTTGGTTATACACATTGAGGGACTTTGTGATTAAACACCTGTTTGTCCCATTAGACTGTAGTAAGCTCCAGGAGAACAGAGGCCAGGTTTCTTTGTGCTCATTGAAGAGCCCTAGTACCTGGCACAGAGCAGAAACTCTGTAAATATTTGCCAAATAGTTGAATGAGGGAAAGAAGGAATAAACAAAAATTAGTAACAACAAGTTTAAACAGGATGTTCTATAAAAGTTTGCATGGAAAAAGAGGTGGGGTAGGGACAGAAGTATATCAAACATTGAAAACATTGCAGAAGTGTTTACTCTAGTCTAACCTTAATCTAGAGGACAGGCACAAGTTTAGTTTGTCTACTAAAACGTGGGAAGAGGGGATAGGGCAGGGAATGCTTCTATGGATCTGTTTACTGCTGATAAATCTCTAACAATTTTTCTTCTTTCTTTCTTTTTTTTTTTTTTTTGAGTTGGATTCTCACTCTGCTGCCCAGGCTGGAGTGCAGTGGCATGCTCACGACCACCCCATCATCGACCTGCTGGACTCCAGCGATCCTTCCACTTCAGTCTTCCAAGTAGCCAGAACTACAGGCACATGCTACCATGCCTGGGTAATTTTTGATTTACTGTAGGTATGAGATCTCACCATGTTGCCCAGGACAGTCTTGAACTCATAGGCTCAGGCAGTCCTTTTGCCTAGGCCTCTCAAATTACTTGAGCCACTGTGCCCAGAATTTTTCTAATTCTATTTTTAAAATTTCTATGCAACCACAATTTGTGCCACATTAAAATCAACTAGTACCTGGTTTGCTAGCAAATGAATCGGTCTTACCCCACTTTGAACTACCACTGTTGCCATAGCCTCCTGAATATATATCTATACACACACACACCCCACACAAATGTATATATATTTATGTATATATAAATGAATATAATTGTTAATTTTGTTTATATTCAGTATTCTAATGTATATTACATAGTCCTCCAAAAGTGACTAGTTTTAATACTGCCTATTCTGAAAATTCCCTGTCCAAAATATTATCTTTATTCTGACACTTTAGATATAAAATTACTACATTTTTAATTTAAGTTTATGAACCCTTAAGGCCATATGCTTCAGGAGTGATCAACACAAGTAACATACTTTGTAAAGTCTTCTTTCTTTATAAACAAAACTAATACTAACAAACTAACTGGCAGTTCCTTTCAGACTTAAGTTCCGTGAGAAAACCTCAGGAATCAAACTCAATTAAATGCACATATGCTGGGGCTGGAAGGCCCAGGCAGGCTAATCAGACACCTATATAGTTTGGATGTTTGTCCCCTCTAAATCTCATGTTGAAATATGATCCTCAGTGTCGGAAGTGAGGCCTAGTGGGAGGTGTCTGGGTCATGGGAACAGATCTTTCATGACAGCTTGGTGCCGTCCTTGCTGTAATAAGTGAATTCTTGCTCTATTAGTTCCTGCAAGAGCTGGCTATTTACAAAAGCCTGGCACGACCCTTCTCTCTCTAGCTTCCTCTCTCATTATGTGACATGTTGGCTTCCCTTTCCCTTCTGCCATGATTGTAAGCTTCCTGACACATCACCAGAAGAAGATGCTGGCACCATGCAGAATTGTGAGCCAAATAAATCTTTCTTTATAAATTACCCAGCCTCAGGTAGTCCTTGATAGCAAAGCAAAACTGACTACTATAGACACTGTCTCAAAGATGCTGTTGACTTCCTCTCCCCCTTCCCTCTAAACATGATCTACAAATTCACAGATCAAAATCACTACTAGTGTTTTCTACTTTGGTTTTAAAAGGATTATCAGCACCTGTATGCCATGAGGACTAGTGTAACTAGTCAAGTAGTCCCAACACCTGAACTAAAGGGTCTGCTGATCCCCTACTGTCCAAGCCAGATGTCATAGAAGCATCTTTACTAATCTCTCTCCAATCAGTTATGGCATGTTTCATCTTATTTGGCCTCTAAAAACCTTCATGGGGCCTTTGGAATAAGACTAGACTATCCTGTAGTCTGGCTGCAACACATCCTAGCTTCCCTCACCACTCTCCACCTTATGACACCTTGAAGACCTCCAACTCCCTCATCACTTGAAGTTTTTTTGTTTGTTTGTTTGTTTTCTGTTTTGCCAAGGCCTTTGAACTAGTCCTCTTTCTCTCAGAATACTCCTTTATTCTATTCTCCAACTACTCTCTTGTTTTTCAAAACACAGCTTTTATCCCAAACCTCTATCCCAAATAGATGACAGAAAACCTCTCAGGGCCTTTTTGACTTGTCTGTACTAGTCATTTCCACACTAAAACAATATCTATCTCTTTACATTGCTTAACTGTTTTATTTATCCATATCTTGAAGCCTCAGTAAGCTTCATGATGCAGGGTCAAGTGGCTTTTATTATCTTGCATCTCACCACAAGGCCAGCCATAATAGTGAATGGCTAGTAAGTGTGCATGCAGCAAGCACTTAGTGGGTAGAGCAAAGGAAATGGTCAGAAGGAAAGTTCTGCACAAGTGAGGAGCATTTCCTGTGAGGTTTATCAGTCATCAGTTTATCAGGATGAACTCCATGGTCTAGGAATCAGGGCTGAGCCATTTTATAATAATGGAAGAAAACATGCCCATGCTCTGAGAACAGAAAAAAAGAAAGAAAAAGAGGAGGATATCTAAAATTACCTGGGACCCAGGGGTCAGCAGCACAGCAGTCAAGCCATTTTCTTTTGAGTTTCCAGCATGGAGGTCTGAGTCCTCAGAAGGTGATTCTAGGAGTGGAGACAGGAGCCATGACAATTACTCTGCCCTTGCAGTTAACATGCAGAAACTGCCACACACCACCTACTTGTCAAAGAGTCAACAAAGGAAGGTAAAGGACAAGCCTTTTTAATCCTTTAATCAAGACAGTCTTGACCATTGCGGCCTCAGGTTTCTCCTGTCCTCTGCCCCTGAACGTCAATAGAACTCTGTTATGAGAATCTGTACACATAAATTACATATCTCTATTTCGCATCTGCTAAGTAGTCAAAATAACACTCAAAATTTCTGTGTGTCAATCTATACCTCACCTAATGATTCATCTCTGCCGTATTCCAGGCTCACAAAATGAGTAAAGACTAGTTAAATTATTTTGAACGCTGGATTTTCAGCTGGCTGTCTCAGAAAAGTGATGAGTCTTGTAGAAAAACCACCACCAAAAAAACACTCCCACAGAACTGTAAACAAATCCCGTGACTGCTTGACTCCCTGCTTTCCCTATCTGCCGAATGGGTCCAGTAATTTTCCTAGTGTCACATCGAGTTTCTTTGAGGACAAAAGGAAGTCATTATCAAAAGCCGAACTGTGTTGATTTTTGAGGGCAAAGAGCATCCATCACCTACAGACCAGGAGGGCGATGGAGGTGGCATGAGCCCACCTAGAGGGAGGGACCTCTCACAGCGGGGACGTGATGCTTCTCCTCCTGAGCTGCCCAGCCTTTCCCTTCTTCTCTCCATCAGGCGCCACGGCCGCATCACTCCTAAAGTCTCACCTCTGCCCCCAGGCTCCATAGCGACTCCTTCCTCCGGTCCGCGCCGGAGCCGACTGCCGCGGGAGAACGGCTGGGGGTCCGCCGCTCGGGTTCACCCAGAGGCCCGGGAATGCACGGGCGCCCCTCGCCGGCCGGCCCGAGGCCCTCCCGCCGTCCTCCTTCCGGACAGTGACTTAGAAGAGCAGCGCTCAGCCCTCCTCCACTCCGGCCCGACCTCACGCGGGACACGGAGGAAGCCAGAGCCGGGTGACAAAGGCATCTAGCAGCCGGCCGGGACGAGCGGCGCCGGCCAACCGCTAGGCTGAACTACAACTCCCAGAATCCTCCGCAGGGCGCGCCCCCCGCCCTCCACGCCGCTTCCCAGAGGCCCTCGCGGCGCGCCTGCAGAGCAGCCTTCTGAACCAGTTCCACTGCCTGCGGGAGCGCTGGGTCCTTCACTTGGCGGTTTCCCCAAGCTCGCACGGCCCAAGGCTGGCCTCGCGTCGAACTTTTGCATCCCGGCAAAAGGGAGTGCGCCGAGTGCGGCGCCCCCGACCCTCCCAGTCCTTGGCGGCGTGCTCCCTCGAGGAAAGCGCCACAGGATGCTTCCTCTGCCTGATCGTTTCCCCTCGACTGCGCCTCCACGCGTTAGGCCCCTTGTAGCCGGCACCGAGAAGATCTCAGTTTACTTCACGTAACCAGGGTTGTTCCAGGGTGCATCTCAGAATAAAGAAAAGTGGAAATTCTGTCCCAGAAATCATCTCAACCCAGAAATCGCCAGGTCCCCGAGAAGAACCATAACTGGTACTGCTGAACCCAGGAGACTGAACCCGAAGGTCCTTCAGACTCCTCAGAGCCGGTGACTCTTCAGTCTGGTGCGTGTTTTCACTTGTCTTCACCCAGTAAAGTGCCAGTTTTCTATTCAGTTCAGATTTCCCCTGAGCTAAACTGTCCCTTGTTTGGATACAAGCCACAATGTCCAATTGTTCTTACTTTAAAAGCATTCCCTCCTTATAGCTAGGCCTAAGGTTTCCTAAACATTCCATTTGTCATCATTCCTGCCTCTTTCCAGCTCCTCCGTGCTGACTGGATCACAGTGAATAAGTTCAGTAAATCATCAAGGACCGTGTAAACTAGGTTAACACCCTAGAAATAGCAAGCCAACAAGATAGAGGATTGAGCCCCTGACAATTTGTTGGAACAGAGCTTGGGCTTTAATATGAGAAAGATGTAAACTTCTATTTTGTATAAGGCACTATTATTTGGGGATTCTGCTACACAGATAGCCACACATCTCCAACTGGTCTATAGAATGGTTGCTTTTGCTCCAATCAGCTAGGGCTAGGGCTAAGGGACATGTGGTAGAGACACATCTTGGCCAGCCAGCTGAAACCGCTCCCGGAGGGCATTTCCCTACCCTTCCATCAGCAGGAAATATGGGATGGGCAGTTTCCTTCAGAAGATGGCGTATATGAAAAGTACCACCAGCGTGTCTGAAGCACCAGGTAATACCTTCTTGTTGCTAACCATCTCCATCACAAAAAAAACCCTTCTTTTGTTACCATATAAACCAATTGCCAGTTCTCAGTCCTCATCTCACTTTACCTAGCAACATCCATTGGTAAAACTTGACTGTTTCCTGCTCCTGGAAACTCTCTCTGGTTTTCCTCTTCCTTGGTCTTCTTAGGTATTTCTTCTTCTCCCCAGTCTTTACAGCAGTGGTTTTCAAACTAAGTCAAGCATCACTTAATGGAGGGGATATTCTGAGAAATACATTGTTAGGTGATTCATTATTGTGTGAACATCAGAGTGTACTTAAATGGCATAGCCTACTACACATCTAGGCTGTATGATATAGCTTATTGCTCCTAGGCTACAAACCCATACAGCATGTTACTGTACCGAATACTGTAGGAAATTGGAACACAATAGTAAATATTTGTGCATCTTATACTTAGATATTACATAGAAAAGGGGCAGTAGAAATATGGTATACAAGATAAAAAATGGGACACATGTATAAGGCACTTCCTGTGAACTGGGGACTGGCAGTTGCTCTCAGTGAGTGAGTGGTGAGTGAATGTGAAAGCCTATGGTGTTACTGTATACCACTGTAGACTTTAGAAACCTTGTACATGGCCAGGCTCGGTGGCTCAGCCTGTAATCCCAGCACTTTGGGAGGCCAAGGCAAGTGGATTGCCTGAGCCCGTGAGTTTGAGATCAGCCTGGACAACTTGGCAAGACCTGGTTTCTACAATAAATAAAAAATTTGCTGGGCATGGTAGTGTGCACCTGTAGTTCCAGCTACTTGGAAGGCTGAAGTGGAAGGATTGCCTGAACCCAGCAGGTCGACACTGGGGTGGCTGTGAGAATGCTACTGCACTCTAACCTGGGTGACGGAGTGACTCCAACTCAAAAAAAAAAAAGAAAAGAAAAGAAACCCTGTACACTTAGGCTACACTAAATTTTCCAAAATAATTTTTCTTTCTTCAACAATAAATTAGCTTACTATAACTTTTTTACGTTATAAACTTTTTAGCATTTTTAACTTTTTGACTCTTTTATAATAACTCTTAGTTTAAAACACAAATAGAGCACAGTGGGAGTGCAAGCTAGTTCAACTTCTGTGAAAAGCAGTGTGGCAATTCCTAAAATAACTAAAAATTGACTTTCCATACAATCCAGCAATGCCTGTCCTGAGAATATACTCAGAGGAACAAAAATTGTTCTACCAAAAAGACACCTGCATACACATGTTTATAGGTGTGCTATTCACAATAGCAAAAACATGGAATCAACCATACAACCCATCAAAAATGGACTGGATAAAGAAAATGCGGTACATATACATGATGGAGTATTATGTATCCATAAAGAAGAACAAAATCATTGACTTCACAGGAAATTGGATGGAGTTGGAAACCATCATACTTAGTGATCTATCACAGAAACAAAGAACTGAATACCACATGTTCTCACTCATAGTGGGACTTGACCACTAATAATGGTCACAAAGGAGGGATCATGCAGTCTCTGGGCACCGTCAGGAGAGGGAGGAAGGAAGGGGGCCACTTAACAACGCCAAGTGTACCTGGTCCCAAGCCAGGGGAAGTGAGGGCCAGTTAGAGGCCCAAACTTCATCTGCATGCAGCCTACTTGTGTAGTTAATCCTTACTTGTACTCCACATCTCTGTAATAAAATACAGCTTTTTAAAAACTACAAACACATTGTACAACTCTACAGAAATATTTTCTTTGTATCCTTATTCCTTAAGCTTGTTTCTATTTTTAACTTTTTAAACTTTCTTTTTGGTTAAAAATGAAGACACAAACACACTCATTAGCCTAAACCTACACAGGATCAGAATCATCAATATCACTGTCTTCCACTCCACATCTCATCCCACTGGAATGTCTTCAGGGGCAGTAATATGCATGGAGGTGTCATATCCTAGGATAACAATGCCTTCTGGAATTCCTCTTAAAGGACCTGCCTAAGGCTGTTTTACAGTTAATTTTTAAAAAAATATGTAAGTAGGAGTACATTCTAAAATAAGGATTAAAAGTATAGTAAATACATAAATAAGTAACAGATGTTTATCATTTTCAAGTATGTACTGTACTTAGTTGTATGTGCATATTTTTATACAGCTGGCAGCACCACAAACATGAATAAAGTGTTGTGCTAACAGCTACGATGACAGTAGGAATTTTTCAGCTCCGTTATTAACTTTATAGGACCAATATCATATATGTGGTCCCTCATTGACCAAAATGTTACGTGGTATGTGACTATATCAGGATCAGAATCACCTGAAAAGCTGTTAAAAACACAGTGCTGGACTCCACTCCCAATTCAGGAGGTCTGGTTTGGGCCTGATAATTTGCATTTCTAACAGGTTCCCAGATGATTCTGAAGCTGCTCATCTGGGAATCAACTAAATATTGGAATGCCCCAGAGCTCAAACCCTGGGCGTGTCTTATTTTTCTATCAACCCTCCTTAGGTGATCTTGTTTAGTCTAGATGCCCTAAATGCCATCCCACTGTGGTCAGCTCTCAATTCGTATCTCCAGCCTGGGCTTCTCCAGCCTGGTCTCCTCCTCTGACCTTGAGTTGTTTCCTCTGCCTCTTTATTTGATGTCTCATAGATGTCTCTAATGTAGTATGTTCAAAACTAAACCTCTGCAGTTCCCCCTGCCCTACTGCCTTACCTCTTCCCCCTGAAGTTTTCCCCTCTTTAGTAAATGGCAATTCCATCCCTCTAGTTACTCCATTCAAACACCTTGGAGTCTTCATTCTTCTCTTTGTCTCATTCCCCACATCTAGTTCCTCAGCATATCTTGTTGGCTGAACTCTCAAAATAGATGCAGAATCTGACCACTTCTTACCACCACTACCATCCTTGTCCAAGTCTCCATCTTTTGCCTGAATCACGGCAAATGGCTGCTGACTCATCCCATTCCTCTTGCCTTGCACGTTCTGTTCTCAACACACTGGTTCCCTCATCTCAGAATAAAAGACAGAGTCCTTACAGTGGCCCACAGGCCCTTCATAGTCTACACTATCTACCCCCACTAGCTCTCTGATCTCAACTTCTAGAACTTTCGCTTGTTCTACTGTAGTCACACGGGCCTCCTTGTCATTCTTCAATCAAGTGAAGCATGTTCCACTATGGAGCCTTTGTGCTTCTTCCCTCAGCCAGATGGCCACAGGGCTTACTCTCTCACTCCTTCCAAGCCTTTGCTCACCTCTGTGGAGCCTTTTCAGGTCACACTACTTTTATTTATTTTCCGTACTATGAAAGTTTGGGGAACACAAGATTCAACAGAAGACAGCAGGGCTAAATGTCTCAGACAGTGAGAGAGTAAGTCAGACTTGAGACAGGAAATCAAGCTTGGAGTGAAATAGCAAAGACAGTATATCAGGCATGTGTCTCATGCCTACTGACATTGCCTTAGGCCTCTGCAAAGACCCTTAGCCATTTGTTCTACCTCAGCTGCCAGAGCCTGTGAACCCACTTGGCTGTTCAGTTGTACCACCTGTAGGTGAACAGTTACCTGCCTGGGAGTGCCAGGCTCTCTCTTTTGCCGACCACAGGCCAGATACCTGTATACCTCAGGTTTCTGGCTCCTCACACCAATTCCAGGCTTGTTGAAGTACAACACAGTGAGTTTTGGGACCTGCCTTCCCTGGCAGTGACTGGATGATGCAACCTGAAGGAGAGAGTGTAAGGGAGTTGGAGGGAGCTGATCAGATAAATTCCCTCACTTCTCTTCACCCATCATTGCTTCCAATCATGGTTGTTCCACATAGACTGGAAACTTCTAACAGAGCCAAGTAGATGCACTTGCTGAATAACCTCTCTCTTTTCTCGGCTGTTGAAGCAGAGGCTGACAGGCAATAGATTGCCTTTCTTTTCTTCCCATTCCTCCCTGCTTCACTTCCTTTTCCTCACTCTTGCTGCCCTAGGTTTGCACTTCATAAAGTGCCTGCTCTTAATCCTTGCCTCAGGCTCTATTTCCTAGGGAATTGGGGCTAAGACTTGGAGCAGCCATCTATGACCCCTGGTTCCTCTAATGGCAGCACATTGTCTCAAGGGAGTACAGTAGGCCATGAGCAGTGATTCATGGTGGAGCCAGGAACCGTGGTTAGGACTAGATAATAATGGCAGAGTCTTGGATCAGAGAAAGAGGAGCCTTCAGACAAGCCACTGGGAGAATGACAGAAGGCCTCTCTGGTCCCAGCACCAGGACTTTCAAGGAAGCAAACGCCTTAATGTTTTAGTGATGCTCAAGGAACCTCAGTGCCAGGGACTAGATCCTTAAAGGACTATAGTGTAGAGTAGCAGGAATTTACACATACAATTTCTGACCATTGATCAGAATGAAGATGTCACACTGATGGTAGAGGACTGGTGCAAACAGCAGCCCAGAAAAGAGCCACAGAATGAGGCCAAGATGGCGGCTGACTTCACAAGCAACAACCGGGATAAGAACTGCTATTTTACCTGTTATTTGGGAGGAGCCATCGTGAAGACTGAAGTCGTGGAGGTCAATCTAGGCAGTTTCTATCAAGCCACGTGATACAGTGGTCTATATACACTTTGCCTAGATAGGACATTCAGGAATGGTTTCAGCCTGTCCTTGGATTCTGATAACTACTTGATTTCTTAACCCACAATAGCTAAAAAAGTATTACAGATTATTTGAAACTCATAAAGTTACTTATTTAATGGAGGGAGTCTTATTCCAGTTTACATTTCTATCAAAAAGACTTATTGATAAAAATTTCCACAGGAGTTATGGAAAACTCCCTCTTCCTAACTGGTTGTTTATGGGTAGCTGCTGGGGGCTACTGGGAAAGACATCATGGGAATAAGCACCTAAACTGTGAGAGAAACCAGTATACCTTTAGGTGAGAGGCACCTTTCAGCAATATCATGTCATCTTCTTTGCACCAAGACATACCGTATTCCTCCCTTTCACACAACTCCAAACAACAGAAAGACAAATGGTAGACCTGGAGGGTTATCAGACAACTCCACAGCCTGGTTTCTTAACAGTCAAGAGCTACATATTGAACTGACTCTTGGTAACAAGTTAGCCAACTTCAAATAGTGTGATTATACATATTCTATTTATAAGTCATTTTCTGTATACTTTTAAAAGATAGTTGTATATGGATAAATACATGTTTTTAGTAAGAGTGGCAGAAAAGTTGACCTGAAGAAAAACAGCCAAAAGAATATTCAAAGGACTCTGGGATTGAGCTACCAGATCCTCATGAAGTATTTGCAAAGAATTGTGCTGGGCTTTAGGGACAGAGAAGATCTGCACCTCTTTCCCCTGCTCTGTCGCTACTACTCTTCCATCATCTTCCATGATTAGCTATAATCCTGGAAGTGTCAGTGTTCTGGAGATGACCATAAAATATATGGTCCATTATGTTTCTAAGATCTGGCCAGCCTGACAGTGAGGTACTGCTCACCTCCCCTCTGGACCCAATCTGAGGCACTGTTCTCTTTAGGTGGAAGAGTTAGCTCCTTTTTTGCTGAATCTATGTACTGCTTTAGAAGGTTTAACAGGGATTCCTTTGGCTCTGAGTACAGTGGTTTAATTACATAAAGGTTTATTCTTTCACATTCAAGTCCAGAAGTAGGCACTCCAGGGCTGGTATGGAGGCTCCATACACTTTTCAGAAAATCAGGCATCTTCTGTTTCTCTTCTCTGCCAACCTTAAGGCATGACTTAGATCCTCAAAGTCACAAGGTGGCTGCTGGAGTTTCAGCTTTAAATCCACATTCCAGATAGAAAGAAGGGAAGGACAAGGCCAAAAGGAAAGTTCCCAGCTGTCACTCTCTCTTTCCATAAGTCCTATCCAATAAATTCAAATTATATCGGTATACCACTGGCCTGACATTTCATATATCAATATTTCATTGCCTGATTAACTATACTAAGCTGCAAGAAAGGCCAGGAAGTATAGTTGGACACTCTGCTGCTCAGAATAGAATCAGAGTTCCTATTGTTAAGAAAGAAATGAAGAATGACTTCTGGTTAGACAACTAACAGCTTCTGCTATAGTAAGCATTACTCAGTGCTCACTGTAAGCACTTTAGCTATTGCAAGCTACTTTATTGTTAGGTTCCATGAAGTGGCTCAATAAGTTGAACTGCTAATCCTAGGACATTTAGTCATTCGACTATTCTGCAGACTCTGCACAGGTTTTGTAGACATGTGTGATGGAAAGAAGTTCACATTCTTACGTGGTACATGTGGCATGTTCAACTGGCTGGGTACCATAGCAGGGGCAAGATCTTTGATCATCATGGGGATTGATTTGCGACCTCTGTTAGTTTTCACCATCTCTCCATTTGTCTTGCCTAAAGTTCCAGGTTTCTGCTCATTAACAGAATGAAAGAAGAGAGGGCCATGCTAATTCTCTGTCCTTCATCCACAGGAGTGCCAACATGGTGACAACAAGAAATTAAAATATTTGTGTTTTTTAAAAAGATACCAAGGATCTATCTTCCTCCTTATCCTGGTGCCCATACTCTCTCAGCTGCTCTCCGGAATCATTCCTTTATTACTAAACAACAATTCTCAAAGATGTAGATGTGAGGAAGCCAGTATAAGTCTCTATTGTGTAGGAGTGGCAGGACAGTCTGTATTTGACTTGAAGTCAGAGCTCCAGGAAGCTACAAGATGAGTGGATTAAGAACTAACAGCACAACTATAGTGAAGGCATTTGCAATCCTAAGTAGATATGAGCTTAACAGTTATTTTCTTACTGAAGTCTCTAGTTCTATAAAGTGCATTTGATTTGGGGTTCAAGTTCTCATAAATAGATAGGTATTCATTCATTCAGAAAATATGTGCCAAGCGCCACACTGGAGACACAGCAGTGCACAGATATAAAATAGCTCCTGTTCTCTTGGAGCATTCAGTATAGCAATCAGTCAATCAAATATATGATGCTTATCTTAAGGTTACCTTCAAACACCACCCAAAGAATATTTATTAGAGAGCTTCTGACCAGGGGAAGTTTATGGCATGGTCCACTGAGACTATTTATTGAAATAGTCTGTGGTTCCAGTGAGGCATGGAAATAAGCAGTAGTTAGAAGCTGCTAAACATAAATCTTCATTATCTTGAACAAAGTCATCTTAAGTATCAATGGGGTTCGCTTGTCTGGCTGAAAAACCTCCATGATATTCTGAGGGTATTTGGCATAACATTGCTGATTCTGGATTATATAGAATTTGCAACTGAAAACTTTCCTGAATATGCTGCATTCGTAGGGCTTCTCTCCAGTATGCATAAAAATGGGAGTAGAAGTCTCTGATGACAAATAAACTGCCTTTCTGGAGGAAGGCTTTCCAACATTAAGTGCATCTATAGGGCTTTTCTCCAACATGAATTTTCTGATGCTGAATATGAGATGAGTGTTCAGGCTGGGCATGGTGGCTCAAGCCTATAATTGAAGCACTTTGGGAGGCCAAGGTGAGAGGATTGCCTGAGTCTAAGGGTTCAAGACCAGCCTGGGAGACTCTACAATAAATCCAAAAATAAGCGGGGCATGGTGGTGCGTGCCTGCGCGGAGGTCCAGCCTCTGATGAGCAGGGCCTGAGTTGGGGGTAGGGAATGAGAAAGAAAGATAGCAGGATTGGGAGGTCTCTCTCCTCAATAGGTGAGAGCAAGTTTATTATCTAGCATGCCTCTTATATAGGGCAAAACTAGAGCAAAATTGTACAAGGGACTATTGTAAAAAAAAAAAAAAGCAGCATCAGCATCCAGGCCAGGTGTGATTGAGGCATCTGGGCTAGGCGTGATTGACGTCAGGACGCTCTGCTTATTATAAAGTAACAAATCAAGGTCAGGGGAGATGAGGGAGCCACAGCAGAATTATGTTGCTACTAGAAGGCAAGGGCTTTATTGTAGCTAAGGCTTTATCTGTACTATGTTTACCTGGATGTGTGGGCATCTAAGACACTATTTCGTGTAGCAGGCTGCATTCCTCACAGCCTGCCTTTGGCTAGGATGCAGAATTTCCAAGCGAGACCTTGCCTACGAGCTTGGGGTACTCAAGGCCTGCTACGTTTTTTTTTTGTTTTGTTTTTTGTTTTTTTTGAGTTGGAGTCTCACTCTGTCGCTCAGACTGGAGTGCAGTGGCTGCTCCTGGTCACCGCAGCTTCAATCTGTTGGGCTCTGGCGATCCACCTCAGCCTTCCAAGTAGCTGGAACTACAGGCACGCGCTACCACGCCCGGCTCATTTTGATTTATTGCAGAGATGAGGTCTCGCCAAGTTGCCCAGGCAGGTCTCAAACCCGTGGGCTCAGGCAATCCACTTACCTCAGCCTCCCAAAGGTGTGGGATTACAGGCTGAGCCACCGAGCCCGGCTCCTGCTACGTTTTATGTAGCAGGCTGCATCCCTCAGCTGCCTTTGGCTAGAATGCAGAGCTTCCAGGCAAGACTGTTGCCTACGAGCCTGGGGTACTCAAGGCTTGCTATAGTGGCAGTGCTTGTCTGCTCCCCACATCACATCTGCTCCGAGATGAGAAGTATAGACTTGGTTCCTTGAACACAAGCCAAGAACACAAGGACCTTGTCAGCTTATGCTTTGGTTTCCTCATGCCTGTAGTTCCAGCTACTTGGAAGACTGAGGCGAAAGGATCACCTAAGCCCAGCAGGTCGAGGCTGCGGTGACTGTGAACGTGCCACTGCACTCCAGTCTGGGCTACAGAGTGAGACTTTGACTCAAAGAGTACATTATAAAAGAGAGAGAGAGAGGAATAGAGATTAGAGGTGGAAGGAGATTAGCCCACTAAACAAGTTTCAGTTATTTATGTATTAGATATTTATCATCTAATATACCTAATAGATGCTGGGTATGGTAAGTCACTGGGACAGTAATGAACAAGATAGCCACAGCCTCTGCCCTCAAGATGCTTATATTCTACTAGGCAGATAATAAATAAAGTATAGCATACAGTGAAGGAAATAATCAATGGTAGTTGGTGTGGGGGTTTCTTTAGAAGGCCCTTAAGAATGGTCATCTAGAAGTGAAAATTTAAACTGGGATCTGAAAGTTAACCATGTGAAAAAAGTTAACCATGTGAACAGCTGAAAGAAGAACATTTGGGAGAAAGGTACATACAGAAAAATAGGAGATACACATAGATGTGTAGAAGAGAGAATGAATAGGGAAGTTAGATATGTGTCAAAGAGTATAAAGAGCAGGGAATAGGGCCAGCACTTTGGGAGATTGAGGTGAGAGGATTGCCTGAGCCCACGGGTTCGAGACCAGCCTGGGCAACTTGGCGGTACCTCATCTCTACAGTAAATTAAAAAATCAGCCGGCATGGTAGCACATGCCTGTAGTTCCAGTTACTTGGAAGGCTGAGGTGGAAGGATCGCCTGAACCCAACAGGTCAACGCTGGGGTGGCTGTGAGCATGCCACTGCACTCCAGCTGGGTGACAGAGTGAGACTCCAACTCAAAAAAAAAAAAAAAAAAAAAATAGCAGGGAATAAGTAGGGAGGCAGACTAGAAGCCGAGAAAGCAAACTGTCAATGGCTATGGAAAGAATTTGAAAGGAAGAGGAAGGAGACATGGTAGAAAGATAAGCAGAAAAGATCGGAGTTGAATGAAGGTCTCATCCCTCCTCTTCCCCACCCTCACCCCCTCACTGCCCTCAAGAAAAACCAGTTGGAAGCGTCTTGCTGTACATAGCTCAACTTCATTTATTCACTCATCTGACAACTATCTGAGCGTGTTCTGTGTACCGGGCAGTGCTTTAAGATAGCAATGGACTGCATAAAACAAAACATCTGTGAGGGAGTTTACATTTTAATTGGGCAGTAGGGGTAGGCTGACAATAAACAAAATAAGGAAGTAAAATCCTAGTATGTCAGAAAGACAGCTGGGAAGAGAGATGGTAGTGCAGGGGCTGGGGAGAGGGGAAGGGATGGTGCTAGTTCCATTTTATACAGGGTGGCCCAGGAAGGCCTGACTGAGAAGGTGGCACATTTGAGCAAAGTCTTGAAAAAGGTGACAGGAAAGCCGTGTAGCTATCTGGGGCACTTATTTTCCAGGCAAAGGCCCAGTACGACCATGACCATCTCCACAGGGCTATTAGACCCAGAGAGTGGTCTCTACGTGAACCATCAGCTAAGTCCCATCTGCCCAGTCCACACATACCTAGAGAAGGACTTCCTGGGACTTTTTTCTCTTCAACTTCCTGGAAACCAAGTTTCCACAGCTCTTCCACATCTCTCTTCAACTGGAAAATAAAAGTTCTGTTCACAAGAACAAAATGAAAAAATTCTGTTTAGCCATTTCTGTTTTTTTTTTTAAGTTTCACAAGTTTAATTGTAATAAGTGTTTTTTATTTTTTATTTTAGATTCAGGGAAACACATGCATAGTCACTACATGGACATACTGTGTAGTGGGAAGAATTGGGTCTCAGGTGACCTATTCCCTAGAAAGTGAAAATTGTGCCCCATAGGTGGTTTCTGAACCCTAACACTCCCTCTTTACTCCCCTCTTATTGGTGTCCTCAGTGCCTGTTATTTCTATCTTTGTGACTGTTTAGCTCCCACATATGAATAAGAACATGTGGTGTTTGGTTTTCTGTTTCTGAGACAGTTTACTTAGGATGATGATCTCCAACTCCATCCATCTTGTTCCAAATGTGATTTTGTTCTTTTTTATGACTGCCATCTCAGAGTTTACTAATGGCTCCTTACTCTCAAGATGTTGTTGAGTGACGTGGGTGTAGCTGCTCTGTGTATGGGTCCTTGACTTCACCGCAGAAAAGAGCTTCAGAGTGAGTCCAAAGGAAAGTTCAAAGGAAAGTTTATTAGAGAGGAAAGTACGTTCAAGAGGGAATGTGGGTGCCTTAAAGAGAAAGGTCACAGGCTTTCTGTTAGCAGAAAGCTTTATATATTGTCTTAAAATGATGCTTAAGCAACCTATTTTCTAAGCTAACATTTGTGGGCTGTTATGTGGTGGGCTACAAACCATTGATCATACATTTCAATTCCTACTGTTTAACTTCTGAACTTGTGTCAGGAGGAATCCTTTAGATAGTGGGAAAAGTTACTGTTTAATAAGATTTTGTCTTAGAATACCATTCCTCACTGCCTCCAGTAACTCTCTATTGATCTGTATATTGCCTTTGTAATTGACTGTACCAGCCTCCCCACATTCCATGGTCAGGTCTGATGTGCCTGGTCAGTGCAGGTATTGTTCAAGAGACTTATGTTCTGCTAAGATGGCGCCCAAATGCCAGACCATCTGGTTTCCTACTTATATAAACTGTGCCTGACTGCAAAAAACTCACCTATTTATACCTAAACTATGCTAGTTGTGCCTTCCTCATAGGGAGGAAGATGAAGCTTTCCAGAAAGCGTATGCTAATTTCCAGAATTTAAGGTATCTTGATAATTTTTATAGTTATGTGTTGAAATGATATTTGAATAGAAATTGTAAATATTTGAATGAAATTCAGATGTTGAATGAACTATTATAATTTCAACTGTTTTGTTTCACTGTTTTTTTTTTTTTTTTTTTGAGTTGGAGTCTCACTCTGTCGCTCAGACTGGAGTGCAGTGGCTGCTCCCGGCAACCACAGCCTCGACCTGCTGGACTTCAGCGATCCTTCCACCTCAGCCTTCCAAGTAGCTGGAACTACAGGCGCGCGCTACCACACCTGGCTAATTTTTTGATTTATTGTAGAGATGAGGTCTTGCCAAGTTGCCCTGGTGGGTCTCGAACCTGCGGACTCAGGCAATCCGCTCACCTCGGCCTCCCAAAGTGTGGAATTACAGGCTGAGCCACCGAGCCCGGCTTGCTTCACTTTTTAAAAGATCTACCTCATTTGTCATTGTTTCACTTTTTTTGTTTGTTTTTTGAGTTGGAGTCTCACTCCGTCGTCCAGGCTGGAGTGCAGTGGCGTGCTCACAGCCACCCCAGTGTCGATCTGCTGGGCTCAGGTGATCTTTCTGCTTCAGCCTTCCAAGTAGCTGGAACTACAGGCGCACACTACCATGCCCGGCTAAGTTTTTTTTTTAATTATAGAGACAAGGTCTCGCCAAATTGCTTGGACTGGTCTCAAACCTGCAGGCTCAGGTAATCCACTCACCTCGGCCTCCCAAATTGCTGGGATTATAGGCTGAGCCACTGAGCCCAGCCTGTTTCACTTTTTAAAATATGGCTAGCTTTATGCTCCTATTGGATAGTGCTAATCTAAAATACCCGAACTCAGGTCTTGAGTTCTTTCCAAACTGAACTGGCATTTAATGCTCCTGAAGGGAAAAGGTGCTGCAGTTTTCCAGGGCCAGAGTTGTGTCCTCATACTCCTCACATTGGTGCTATATGATCTTCATGCTTCTACTACCAGTATAAGTGAATACATACATTTCCCCAGACTCTTGTAATTGCATTTCACAGAAGCACCCTCACTAGACTCCCTGATTCTACCCTTTTACCTCAGGAGTCTTGCCTTATCCATAGCAGTCATTCTCTTAGACTTCCTAAAGAATCATGGTTCTGGCTTTTTATTGAAAATCAGCATACTGATACTATCTAATGACTGGCACCGGAGGCTTCTTCTTCAGTTCTGTGCTATTTATCATGTAAGTCATATAGAAGGGATATTCCTAGAAGCATGGGCCTAGGGAGGAGGAAGTGGGTGTGGCTGAGCCCAGAAACTGGCCAGCTCTCCCGCTAGCCACCCTGGTGGCATCTTGACACCCCAGATACATTTCTGGGATTGGTCCTACCAAGCTTCAGTGTCCACATTTCCTCCATATATCATATTCTCTTCCTCTCAAGGTTCTCCAGCCCTTCTCTTTGACCCATGGAGTGTTTCTGTTTGTGTGGTAAGTGCTCAATTCTATCTTAAAATTTAGATAGGGCTTATTTGGTATATTTCATTCCTTTGAAACCCCTTTTAAAGTCTTAGACTCAAACCCTACAAACACTCCCAATGTTTTTTACCTTAGACCTTAAGAATGCTGCCTACTTCCAATTTGATTAATTTCTGATTCCAAGATTCAGTCTTACTAATGGCCATTAGTGAAGCTAAAACCGTAACATTTAAGGCCTCCACTACTGCACGCCATATTGGGAGATCGCAGTTAAAAAATAAAATGGCCTCAGAGCTTTTAGCAGGAGATAGGACAGTATCCCACATTTTAAAAAATGCTCTCCAGATCACCAAACTTAAAAGGGGAATGAAGGGAAAACTACTGAAGTTGCATCTTCACTCTATACCAACTATCATTATACTCAAAAGTCTGTTGGTATCTTTTCTACAAATAACAGAGGGATTTTTAAAAGTCTATTAGAATTCAGAATTTGTTTCAATCCCTTCTTGTTGGCAATGGCAGAATGTCTTAGGGAAATATGTGGCTGTTTATTTTTTAAAGAACAGTAAAATGAAGACTCAGAACTCTCAGAGACAGTCATCAGCCAACAGTTCGTCAATAGTTCTTTTTATTTCTACTCAACATTATTAAATAATATCAGATATTGTCCACACTCAGATTCTGTGATATGTTCTTCCACAGGTTGCTTTCAAAAGTCCACCCATTAAGTCTTCCCTGCTGCTTATCTGTTCTAGGGTAGACCAAGATTAATGGGGTTGTTAGCATGTTGGGGAGGGATCTGTTTGGCAATTCAGTTTCTTAAATATGACTGGAACTTCCAGGGAAAATTAATCTTGATCCGCTGGGATTAAAGTAGGGCAATCTAATTCCACATGGCCTTTTAGAACCAAATTCTTTTCTGGGATTCACCTTAAGCAAACAGAAAGGGAATGCAGATGCCTAGAGTCAAGGTCACCTAGTGCCTCTCCTTTACTGTAAGGAGATAAAAACACAGGGCTGGGCCCAGGGAATAGAAGAGTTTTGGGAGGCAGGATGCAAAGTTCAGCAATGGGGATCACATTAAGGCAGACCTTAAATATTCAGAGATGTTTTCATTAAATAGGGAGATATTTTAGGTCTGGAGGAAAGCAATGATGGGCAGGAAGGGGCCATTTGGAAAGACTGGCTTAAGAGAAATATACAGAATGTAACTGTAATAGAGGCTCTTGATAGTAAACAAATATCAAGGTGCTTGTTTACTCTCCTAGCTTCTAGGTGCTGGGTTCCAACTTATTAGATGTCGACAAAAGTGATGGAAGCCTGGACCTTAAAAATACCCCACAAATTCCACTAGTTTTCTCCTTCATGGTGAATTTGGAAGCCAAATGATCTAAATGATAAGAATGGATTAAGACAGACTAACTTACGTCAGATTTTATGAGAGACACAGATCTTTGTTTATTTGGGGCTTATTTGTTACTGCAGCGTTGCTTAGCATATCCCTTTTTAATAATGAAGAACTAGAATTAGGAGGTGACTACTGTAGCAATGGGAGCTAGGTATGATAAAAGTAGCGCATGGGCTATGGAAATTGAGAAAGTATGTGAATCCAAGAGATGTTCTGCATGGAGAAAACTTGGTAAGTAGCAGAATCATTCATTCAGGTAAATATTTATTGAGCACCTATTATTTGGAAGGCACTGTGTGAGATACAAAGACCTATAAGTCACACTCCAAGTGCTTACAATCTACACTACAATCTATAATACATGTACATAAATTATAAAACAAACCTTAGGGCATAATGGTAAAGCGAATAGACTTTGAAGGCAGACATGTCTTTAAACCTGGTGTCACCTTTTACCAGCTGTGTCACCTGGGCAAGTAATTTAATCTCTCTAAACTTTAGTGTGCTCATCGTAAAAAGCAGATAGTAACAGTACCTACTTCATAGGGTTGATGAGAGGACTGGCTAATCTGTTCCCTGTAAAATTTGTCGCTTAGTATTTACTCCATAATAAGTGCTCAGTAAGTGCTAGCTAGTAGTAGTAGTGGGATTAAGAGATCTCAAACCTGGGACACAAGAGAACAAGGTTGGTGCCCTAAAAAGCTCCAAGAGTAAGGGACTAACAGTTATCAAAACTGTTGTGAAAAAATCAGTGCTGCTCTGGCTTAATTTTACCTTTCCCTTTTGGTTGCAGCCTCCAGTTATTAAAGTGCAGTGATACCTGGACCCTAGGTTCTGAGCCAGGAGGTGTGTCTCAGGATCTCCTCCTAACCTCTATCCTATTGTCTAACAAACCTCTCCAAAAGTTTGAATCTTTAGAATCATTTCCTAGTTTCTGGCCTTCCCCATCAGCTCTATAACACAGCAGAAATAGAGTGTTTATTATTCCATTAAACAAGACAGGAGACTAGTAGCCAGAATGAACAAATGATGGGTTTAAGATAGGGGAGACCTAGCTCAAATTTTTATGGAGGTCCTTTGTCTGACTCAAGCTCTCACTCAACTCAGTCTGTTCCCTGTTTAGCATAACGCCGCTGATGTTGGATAACTGATGATTTTGAACTGAAAACTTTCCCACACACACTGCATTCAAAGGGCTTCTCTCCCGTGTGAACTCTCTGATGCCGCGTGAGTCGGCATCTCTGGCTAAAGGCTTTCCCACATTCGCTGCATTCATATGGCTTGTCTCCAGTATGGATCTTCTGATGCTGCGTAAGGGACGAGCGGTCAAAGAAAGCTTTGCCACACTCACTGCACTGATAGCGAGGCTCCCCAGCATGAGCCTTCTGATGTCTGTTCAGTGATGAGACACCATAGAAGGCTTTCCCACACTCATTACATTCATAAGGTTTCCTGCCAGTGTGGATCAGCTGATGGCGTGTAAGAATGCTTTTCTGACTAAAGGCTTTCCCACATTGATGACATTCATAAGGACTCTCTCCAGTGTGAATTCTCTGGTGTCGAGTAAGGGATGAACGGTCAAAGAAGGCTTTTCCACACTCATTGCATTTAAAGGGCTTCTCTCCAGTATGAATCCGCTGATGCACAGTTAGAGATGAACGGTCAAAGAAGGCCTTCCCACACGCACTGCATTCATATGGGCTCTCGCCAGTGTGAGACATCAGATGTCTGCTGAGACTGCTCCTGTGACTGAAGGCTTTTCCACACTCAGGACAGCCATAGGGCTTCTCTCCAGTGTGAGTCCTTTGATGGCGGATAAGGGACGAGTGATCAAAAAAGGTCTTCCCACAGTCACTGCATTCCTGGTGTCTTTCTTTAGTGAGAATTTTCTTGGTTGGAGCTGACCCTTGCCTCAAGCTTTTCTCCTGGGAAAGGGATTTCTTGCAAGTCTCCACTGCAGGGCTTTCCTCCTCTGTTTCCAACCCATCCTTTGGGGAGTGAACTTCAGGTTTAGCACACAGAGGACTTTGCCTGCCAAGGGGTTCCCTCAATGCATCTTCTGATTTTTCGTTTTCTAAAGCATCTTGAATCTCAGGCTTAGTCTCCCAGTCTGGAACAAACAGAAAACACTAAATGCAGTTTCTTTCCTGGGCTAGGGAATATAACCGTAGAAAGGAGAGATGCTATGATGAATCTGAAAGTAATGTCCAGGCACTGCACTGCTTGCTCCCACAACAGTCTTATGCTCTAGAAGAGAGTGAAACTTGGGCATGAAGAAGGAAGGGAACAGAACTGATAGTGGACATTAGAAAACAGGAGCATGGTCAGCACAGTTAGGACTGCGTGATGAGTGGACAGAATGGTGATCAACAGGAATATCAAAGTGTGAGTGGGCAGTGTTACAGTTATAAGCAAATAAATATTTGTCGAATATAGGTGTATTAAATATTATCATACTTTAAAGTGAAAGAAAAATAAAAGCTGGTGGGTGATACAATGAATATGCAGAAGCAGGAGGCCTGAATTTGAGAAAAAAGTGATACCCAATAGCACACCCTCCATACCCAAATAGCAAACACCAAAGAAAAACTCCACCCTGTCCCTTTCATACTCAGTTACCTAGAGAGACAGTCTCTGGACATTCTCTCTCCTCAGGTTCACAAAGATCTACTATCCATGGCTCATCCCTCATCTTCAACTGGAAAATCACATCAGGTCGAGGAACTGGAAGTCCTGCTCAGGGAGAAAGAAACAAGTCAAGAAGCTATATGTCATAAAAATACATCACTGTTCCGAAGCCTAACCCCAGTCTCTAAGTCTTTCAGAGGGAAAATGCAAAAGGCAGAACAGGCAGACCAAGAATATAGAGCACAAAGCAAAGGAACTTTTGAATGGAGGTTAGGACTAAAGCTCTTAAAAGGGAACAAGAGGCACGTGGTCAGAAGGCTGACAAAATCCATGTGAATTAATGTGTTTATTCTTCCCTGTGAAATTAATGGGAAGCTCCCAGCTTTAGCATTGTTAGGACAAAGGTCCTTGGCTCAGGGGAGGTGAGAATGATAAAAGATCACCTTGAGTAAAAAAGTGTAATGAAGATACCCTTTTTTGGTGGTTGGTTGTTTATCTTTAGTATTATGCTTTTATTGAAACAAGTCAGTTGTGTTCACTGTAGGAAAATTAGAGGTAAATACAAATAGGAAAAATTACCTTTCTTTATATTGATTTCTTTCATTCTTCCTATTCATTTTATGATCAAAAGATACCTATAGATACAGTCCATTAAAAACTGGATAATAAAATGATGCTAATATGTAAACTTGATTTTTTTTCACATAATAATACACTTAAAATATTATCTCATTCAGCACGGATCTACCACCATTTTAATCACCATTTTAAAACGTAAAAATGGCTACAGCAGGGCTGTCTAACTTTTTGGCTTCCCTGGACTGCATCAAGTAAAGAGCAATTGTCCTGAGCTGCACATAAATTATATAATATAGTTAGTATATATATATAATAAGACTTTAAAAAATAATTTTAATTATAAGGTTTAGAAAAATAAAAACAATATATAACTCTAGTGGAAAATTTGACGGTTTTTGTAAAACTAACCTACCAATATCTGGTTTGATGGAAGTGGTTGCAATTCTTTTTATTTTTATTTTTTTGATTTGCAGTCTCACTCCATCACCAAGGCTGGAGAGCAGTGGCATGCTCTGGCCACCTCAGTGTCAACCTGCTGGGCTCAAGCAATCCTTCTGCCTCAGCCTTCCAAGTAGATGGAATCACAGGTGCGTGCTACCACACCTGGCTAATTTTTTATTTTTATTGTAGAGACAAGGTCTCACCATGTTGCCCAGGCTTTCTTGAACCTGCGGGCTCACAATCCTCTCGCTTCTTAGTGAGTTCTCAAGGTATTCATCAGAAATGTTTGTCTGAATTTTGTTCTTCGTGTGCTTCATAATTAAAAGTAGCAGCTCACAAATGTATGTGCTGCCAAAAAGTAATGTCATGAATAAGGTGTCATTGTGAAGTGAGGGATATTTTACTCTAGAAAGACAGGTCTTATAGAAATCCAGTAAAGAGACATGTCCAAATTTTTCTTTCAGTTGAATGTCTGAGTGCAATTTTATGCATTCCATTTGAGAATTTGCAGGCAAAATATTAAAGCCAATTGAAAATGCTGTAGCAAATATAGCAAAATAGTAATTATTTTGCCAGAAATCTTGAAATCTGTTTTCAAATTTCCATGGTAAGACAGAAAGTAAAGATGTATAGTTTTGACAGTTCACAGGACTGTGTTTAGCCAATGTAACAAATGTGTTAAACTGTTTTCCACAATTCAAGTTTCATTTCAAAGCAGTATTGCTTTGGAATTTCAAAAATGGAACTATGCATGGGGTCATGAAGAAAATAAATGCTAAAAAACACAGGATGTTAAAAGATTTTGTGAGGCCACATTACTAGTTGTCCCAGGCCGCATATAGCCCATAGGCCGTGGGTTGGACATGCCTGAGTTACAGGATATTACACTGTGTGAAATAACATAATTTATTTAATGAATGCCCTGCTGATAGAAATTTTAGACCATTCTTAATGTTTTACAATGAGCAAACAATGGTATGATGAATATCTGCATACACCATGGACAGCTAATCCTATAATTTCCTTAGGATAAATTCCTAGAAGCAAATTTATCAATTTGTACCTACATAAAAAAACAGATCCCTCCTGGAAATACTTTCCTTGCATTGAGATGCTAACTTGGAAAAGAAAGGCACTTTTTTATTGGGTTCAAGGATCACCTAAAGGGTTGTCTGCTGATTGTTGACAAAATGGCCATACTCATCACCTGCCTGGGGCTCCCTGTCTCTGACCTTAGGAATTCTACTTTCCTCAATCCTTCATCCTGCCAAAGCTGGTGATGAAGTCTCGGCAGTCTCCCTCGCTGCCTCCTGAACAGCTACTGTTTAGGAAGTTATCTGGCCTGATGAAGTTGATCCAGGGGGTGCTAATGCCTGCTTTTTTGACCTGCCTTGTATAAAATCTGCACTGTGACTACTTTCACTGCCATCTGCTTCTTATTTCAAACCTGCTTCTCAATCTGTACTTTCCTTCAATGTCTTATTCTTGAAGTTCCTGAGAGGTTCTCATTAAGGACAGGAGCCCAACCTTACTTCTCACTAACATCTGACATAAGCAGTTAACTCTTAATTTACTCTTTGTCACACAAATCTCTAAAATTGCAAAGTGTTTTCTGTGAGCATCTAAAACTGTACGTAAGACAAATACTCAAAATCAAACACATCTCTGGTGACCTACTCAGAGGTACAACCCTGTATTCCTATTCCCCCACCTCACCCCCCCCTTTTTAAGGGAAAGTAATTCTTTTCCCCTCCTCTGGTTTCCATGAGGAATCAACAGGATGGCCCTTTGCTCCAGCGCTCAGCCCTCTGGATGAAGCTGAGTAAGCTACCTGACTGGGGAGCTGGGAAAAGAACAGGGCATATGGAACTCAGCCTCTTCTGCTTGCCTCCTCTGAAGAACCAGCTCCTTGCCTCATACACATATTTTGCTCTGTCCCTTGGCCTTCCCTGACCCTCCCTCTGTTTTAGGGAGGGCAGGCTGTGAAGTGAGAGAGCCAGTGGATGTCTAGGACTGCTTACAACTGGGGGATCACGTCTGTCTGCTACTAGGTTCAGTGTTAAGCCTACTGTTGCTGTACTCCTATGCTACACTTTTCAACTTTTACCTTGTCTCTCAGGTGGCTCAGCTCAGGTGAGGGAAGAAAAGGCATCAGTTTCCCAGGCCTCTCCACCCCACGTTAGCATGATACAGATCCCAACTCCTCATGGGACGCTCTCATTACCTAGTGAGGCAATACTCTCGTAGTTCTCCAGCATCACCTCCTTGTAGAGGTCCCTCTGCACAGGGACCAGATGCTTCCATTCTTCATCTGTGAAAACCACGGCCACATCCTCAAACGTTACTGCTTCCTGAAAACACAGTCACATTGTCCCTTACTTCTTAACCCTTGCTTTTATTTGGATCCAACCAAAATGTTATAAAGATGACAACCCTGGAGCACATGGAGCAGGTGGAAGAGAAACGGTTCTGACAGAGTAGGGTTTGAAACACTTGGGAAAAGGGGAATAATCACCCAAGCTATTAAGTTCTTGGCTATAATCCCACACCACTATACTTACAGCTGGCCTCTGAATTTCAAGGGCTCTTTTCCAGACTTTCAAGAACAGTACAAAAAAAATTCCTGTGTACCCTCCACCCAGCTTCCCCAAATGTCAACATTTTCCACATCTGTCTTTCTGTGTATATTTTGTAAAAACGAGGACATATTTTTGTTAAAATCACAGTATAACTAAGAACAGAGAAAATAGCATTGCTATTGTACTTTATAACCTTATTCAAATTTCACAAATTGTCGTTATTTTTTCACAAATCCTTAGAATACTGAAGTTGATTAGCATATCCTTAGGGTTCCTCTTATTTTAATCTAATGTGTAATACTGCATCTTTACCCCCGGTTTAAAATCTCAGGTGAGTCTCCAGTGTGTCTGAAGAAGTTGTAGGCCAGAGTGTAGAATTCAACACTCTGTCCTTGGACAGGAATGGAAAAAGCTGCATGTCTCTACCCACGTAAGACTCTCTTCAGGACTCTTACCACCTTGCTGAGGTGTGTATCACCTTCAGTGTATATCACCTTCCCTAGGCTAACCCATCATTTCCTGGAACACCGGGGCCTATTCTCAGTCCATACATGTACTTACTAAAGGGACAGTCAGGACCAGAACCAGCTCACCGTTCCCCAAACCTTTCAGTCAGACCCATGTCAACAGCTTTTAGGGAAAATTGTTCATAGTGAAGGCAACAGGGGTCATGTGCCTGGTGGGCATAGGCTTATGGAAAGAAAAGGTTACTGACAAATACCTCGAGTCAAAGGGGAAGGAAGTACTCCCTATGGAGTCCTTCATCCACCTGGTTAGTTGGTTCCGATCAAAGCAACTCCAGGATAGAAAGAAAAGTTACACTGTGGAAACTAATAGAGTATTTAAGAAACACAAAAGTCCCTCTCACCTGGCATCTGGCAGTTGAAGACAGGACAGCCATTCCCTCCTCCGTGCTCTCCTTACAGAAAAAACAGAGTCCTCATGAGGCCGAGGGATGGGATTTGAAAGTAGGTATGAGAAAAACCAGTCCTGTGTGTAGTCTCTCAACCCGTGAAGTAAGAACTCTCCATATTCCAGTGAGAGATGTCCCCACCCCCACTCCCAACACCCGATACAAAGGGGGACAAAGTAAAACAAGGCCAGGAGCAACCCCACCCCAACTCAGCATCAGAGCCAATAGCCATGGGTATTTCTAGTTAGGACATGATGTGCTGCTTGTTTTACAATGATGCTAGAGGCAGCGTTCTGTATCTAGGAGTCAAGAATATGTTAAGATTCATACAGCACTTACAAATTTACATTCAGGCTGGGTGCAGTGACTCACACCTGTAATCCTAGTGATTTGGGAGGATGAGGCAGGAGGATCGCTTGAGCCAGGAGCTCAAGTCCGGTGTAGGCAACATAGTGAGACTTCATCTCTACAAATAATAAAAAAAATTAGCCAGGCTTGGTGGCGTACACCTGTAGTCCCAGCTACTCAGGAGGCAGGAGGATTGCTTGAGCCTAGGAGTTTGAGGCTGCAGTGAGCTGGGCAACAGAGTGAGACCCCAACTCAAATTAACTAATCAATTCACCTTCAATATTGCTCTGAGTGATTTTTGGACAAAACCACAGCAGTTTTGTAAATGACTATATGGAACACACATATCAAGGAAAATCCATAGTCTTTCCAAAGGAAAAATACCTCATTCACAGTCCTTGCTAAAGGACTACCCCTTGGGGAGCCATGTTTTGTACATGTAACCTTGTATCTCATTCCTGGAGCCACACTGATTAGGCTGCAGGTAGGCAATGCACAGGTGACCTAGATGGAGATGTGATTTGGCTTGAAAAGATGACATCTGTCCTCAGGATGTGAACTAAGAAATTTCTGGACAAGTGGGTAATGAGCTGAAAGGATACCATGAGGTACAAAAGTAGCCATGAGGATCAGAGGAACCAAAGTTACCAGGAAGCTAAACCTGTGGGCACATGGAAGGTATGGGGTAGAAAGAAGATCGCAATAGACAATGAGGCAAGAAGTAAGCAGGGGGGAACAACTCAATTACCTCAGTGGTGAAACAATGAAGCAAAACCTAGGAATTCCTGGCCCTGAAGTCCCTCCCCTCACCTAGTGTCATCCACAGGCTCCAATTTCCAATTTCCATGTAGACCAGCCTTAATCTTTTCTTGGATTTCCATAAGAATCTATACCCTCTTAGGCTCTGTGCAAATCCTTATCACTCCTTTTACTTGAGTTATGTCTCGATTTCTCACAATGAAGAGTCCAATAAAACATAGTTCAGTCTAGCATTTCTGGGAGTCATGGGGGGGCGGTGAGGACACAGTGTGGCCCTGGCAAGGAGGAGCAAAAGGCATGTCTGTGGCTCACTGTGGCCCACAGCCATCAAGAGAATATGTCACTGCTCCTTGTGATTCATCCTTCTGTTCAGCCAGCATTTACTCAGCACCAACTATTTAAACCAAGCACAAAGACTGTAAGATGTTCTCCTTGTCTTCCAGAAGCTATAGACTATCACATATAACAAACAAGTAAAAATAGTACTTCAGTACAGGATGGGTAGTAAGTGCTGTAAAGAGAGATGCATGAACATCTGAGAGCATCTCAGAGGCTCACCTAACCCAGGTGGGAGGGAGGGAGAAACACTGCAGCTTTCTTGATAGAAGAGGGATCGAAGGTAAAATTTGATTTGGAGAAGAAAGGTGGCACATTCTAGGAAAAAAAAAACACTCAAGTTTTTCCAAAAGAAGGAAGCAGGTCATTACATGAAAAGAATTAATGGTGAAATTAATCTAGAATGATGGGAGTGCAGGCTGTGAACAGTGCTATGGGAAAAGATGAGGCTAGAGAAGTAGGCAGAGGCCAACTTCATCAAGAGCTCTGCATGGCCCCTTCTCCATAGACATAGGGATCACTGAAGGATTTGAGCATGGACCTGTCATCGTATTTGTGTCTACGAAAGATCACTGTGACTTGCAGCAAGGGCCTTGAAATAGACACACTCTTTGACCCAGCAATTATCTCCTAGACACTTATACTAAGGAAATCAGTAAGAATATATACACAGTTTTTAAAAAATTTTTTTTTAGTCAGGGTCTCACTCTGTTTCCCAGGCTAGAGTGCAGT
This sequence comes from Cephalopachus bancanus, assembly GCA_027257055.1. NCBI lineage: Eukaryota > Metazoa > Chordata > Mammalia > Primates > Tarsiidae > Cephalopachus > Cephalopachus bancanus. Next base: position 220,028 of record JAPVLO010000543.1, on the reverse strand, counting down.
GGCATGATCACAGCTCACCGCAACCTCAACCTCTTGGGCTCAGGTGATGCTTTGGTCTCAGTCTCCCAAGTAACTGGGACTACAGGTGTGTGCCACCATGCCCAGCTAATGTTTTGATATTTTGTAGAGATGATATCTTGCTATGTTGCCTAGGCTGGTCTCAAACTCTTGGCTCAAGCCATCATCCCACCTCGGCCTCCCAAAGTGCTGGGATTACAGGTGTGAGCCACCATGCCTGGCCTCACAGATTTTTATTAATCATTAACACTAATCTTTACTATTATGTGCCAGGCAAATTCCTAAGCACTTTACATGTATTCACTTAGTATTTACAATAATGCAGCAGAATATAAAATACTCTAAACATCTAAAATAGGAGATTTGGTTAATTTATGGTCCAGTCCATCCACACAATGGAACACTATTAAATATCATCTTACTAACAACTAGCATTTATTGAGCATTAGCTATTTATTAGGTGCTGTGCTAAGTGCTCTTTATAAGGATAATTTAATTCTGTCCTCATAATTCATAGATTAGAAAATTGAGGCTTTGTAAGAGGTTGAAGTAGAATTTGAACCCTGGTCTGCCTGGCAGCTTTTTTTTTTTTTTTTTTTTTTTTTGAGTTGGAGTCTCACTCTGTTGCCCAGGCTGGAGTGCAGTGGCATACTCACGGCCACCCAGCATTGACGTGCTGGGCTCAGGTGATCCTTCTGCCTCAGCCTTCCAAGTAGCCAGAACTATAAGTGCACGTTACCACACCTGCTAATTTTTTATTTATTTATTGTAGAGATGAGGTCTCACCAAGTTTCCCAGGCTGGTCTCGAACCCCTGGGCTCAGGCAATCCTCTTGCCTTGGCCTCCCAAAGTGCTGAGATTACAGGCTTGAGTCATCATGCCTGGCCTGCCTGGCAGTCTTTAACTCTTAGGCTATAATGATTTGTTTTCATAAAAGAGCCACATAGATAACAGACCAATAGTCTACAGTGGTTCCCAACCTTTTTGGCATCAGAGACTGGTTTTGTGGAAGACAATTTTTCCACGGAAGGTGGGGAGGTGTATCATCCGGCATTAGATTCTCATAAATAGCACACAACCTTGCATGCGCAGTTCACATTAGGGTTTACGCTTCTATGAGAATCTAATGCCACCACGGATCTGACAGAATATGGAGCTCTACTTGCTCCCCTGCTCACCTCTTGCTGTGTGGCCAGGTTACTAACAGGCCATGGACTGCTACTGGTTCGCCGGGGGTTGGAGACTCTTGGTCTAGAACAGAAAATCCCAAACACATTTAAGCACTTGGGAAGCTTAATACACAACGGAGGTAGCATTACAAATCACTGGGAGAAGACACTAATGATAAACTACAAGCAACTTCAAGGTTCTTTAATCAGATAATGAATAAGTTGTGATTATATACTAGGGTGCCATCAAATGTACACACATTTTAAGAGTTGTTATTTATGTATTACCTTTTTGAAGCTAAATTGAATTATGGTAGCAACATGTAGTATGATGTTTGCTTAAAAGATGGCGCTAATCCTTTGTTGTCAGTATATATTGAGTATTACAATTTTAACACGTTCGTGATCAGCAAATTTTTCAGTTTCCTAATACTGAGAGCTGGTGAAAATAAAATCTGAAGCTGGTTGCTACAAACTTCTGTTGTTAAGCACAAGTGAAATGGTCTTTTCTAAATTGTCACCTTTTTCACAATACAGCTGAAAGTTGCAGACATACCCAGTATTTGCCTTAGATACCACTCTGACTAGCATGCTGTACTTTGTATTTTTATTTGGATTATAAACCGAATATATATTATCCAGAAGCAGAATTTGCAAAGACGTAAATTCATGTCAGCTGCAACCAGGAACAGAATTTGGAATGATGGAAATTCATGTCAGTGATCAAGAATGAGTTTAGTAGAGTTTTTTCCTTTCTTAAAATGTGTATGCTTTTTTTGGCACTCTCTGTATATTCATATAGATAAATATTATACATTAAGACGAACTAGAGTGCTTTGGGAAGCCAAGGCAGGAGGACTGCTTGAGGCCAGGAGTTCAAGAGAAGCCTGGGCAACAAAGCGAAACCCCATCTCTAAAAAAAAAAAAAAAAAAAAAAGTGGGTGCAGAGCCTGTAGTCCCAGCTGCTTGGGAGGCTGAGCAGGAGGATCACTTGAGCCTAGAAGCTTAAGGCTGAACTGAGTTATGATCATGCCACTGCACTCCAGCCTGGGGTGACAGAGCAAAATTCTGTCTCTCTTTTTTTTTTTTTTTGGGAGTTGGAGTCTCACTCTGTCGCCCAGACTGAAGTGCAGTGGCCACTCCCGGCCACTGCAGCCTCGACCTGCTGGGCTCCGGCGATCCTTCCACCTCAGCCTTCCAAGTAGCCGGAATTACTGGCATGCGCTACCATGCCTGGCTGATTTTTTGATTTTTTGTAGAGATGAGGTCTCGCTGCCCAGGTGGGTCTCGAACCCACGGGCTCAGGCAATCCACTCACCTCAGCCTCCCAAAGGTGCGGGATTACAGGCTGAGCCACCGAGGCCGGCTTCTGCCTTTCTTTTAAAAAAGGGGGGGTGAACCTCATATTAGCAGAGATAGATTTTAAAAACATAACTACTGAGCAAAATATAAGAAAGCCATAGCATGACCTATTGCATAATACTTATACAAAACTTAAAGACAGGTAAATAATATTTGCAAAAATCTATATGGTGGGCTGGGCTTGGTGGCTCAGCCTGTAATCCCAGCATTTTGGGAGGCTGAGGTGAGTGGATTGCCTGAGCCTGTGGGTTCGAGACCAGCCCAGGCAACTTGGCAAGACCTCATCTCTACAATAAATAAAAAATTAGGTGGGCGTGGTAATGCGTGCCTGTAGTTCTGGCTAATTGAAAAGCTGAGGTGGAAGGATCACTGGAGCCTAGCAGGTCGATGCTGGGTGGCCATGAGCATGCCACTGTATTCCAGCCTGGGCAACAGAGTGAAACTCCAACTCAAAAACAAACAAACAAAAAAACCCCAACAAACTATGTGGTGCAATAAGCACCAAATTGTGAACATATCTGGGAAGGGAAAGGAATGAGATGGGGAGAGATACCCAGGAGATGTCAGCTTTATATATAGCCTTTTTTAAAATTTTTTATTTGGGGTCTCACTCTGTCACCCAGGGTAGAGTGCAGTGGCATGCACATGGCCACTGCAGCCTCAACCAGCTGGGCTCATAAGATCCTTTTGCCTCAGTCTCTCAAGCAGCTGGAACTACAGGTGTATACTACCATGCCCAGCTGATTTGTTTATTTATTGTAGAGATGAGGTCTCGCCAAGTTGCCCAGGCAGGTCTTGAACCCGTGAGCTCAGGCAACCCTCTCGCCTTCGCCTCGCAAAGTGCTGGGATTACAGGCATGAACTACCACGCCCAGCTAGATGTCAGCTTTATTTGTAATGATTTTTTAAAAAAAAGCTGAAAAAAAACCTCACAAAGAAATTCACAAAATATTAGTGAAAAATGCACAGTCTTAAAAATTATGTGTTTGTGCATATGTACAGAAAATGGGAGGCAATATATTAAAATGTAAATAAAATTTGAGGGAGTTGTAAATGACTTGTATTTTATTTCTTGTAATTCTTTATATTTTGATTTTTTTCCCAATAGGACTATGTATTTATTTTGATGCACAGGAGAAATAACAGGAAGGAAAGAAGGGTGCGTGCAGTTATAGCAGAGCTGAGATTGCTACTCCTTGAAAGCTCTGCTTGCACAGCTGGACCTTGACTGGCATCTTGGAACTTCGATTTTGAAAGGGTTCCCCAGTTTCCTAAGAGATAAAGGTGGCCTACTATGGCTAAACTATTTGTGCAAACAATGTGGTTTATGCTGAACATCTGCTTTCCTGTTGGAAGGTCTGGAATTTTGGTATGTGTTAGGCAGAGGGTGCCTGCACGACCAGCCCTCAATAACAAACTTGGGCTCTGAGTCTCTAATGAGCTTCCCTGGGCAGAAACATCACACACATTGCCACATTTTTACTGCTGAGGAAGGAGTATGCTCTGTGACCCCTCATGGGAAGGAGAGAGCACTAGCAAGCCTGCACATGGATTCTGCATTCTGCTGTGTATCCTGGCAAGATCACTGCCATAATCCTAGCCACAAGAACAACTAGAGGCTAAGACCTGAGTCTTTCTAAAGGATCCCTGAATGTGGGAGGATCTTGGGAAACCCTGACACAGGTGGCTACACCACTGTGAGTGGCTGAGGCAGGATAGGGTTAGAGGAGGGCAAGAATGGAGGAGAGCAGACCAGCAAGGAACTGTTATAATCAATTAAGCAAGAAAGATGAACACCTGAATGAAAATCATGGCAGCAGAAATGGAGAGAATGGAAACTACTGTCAAGCTGTTTAGAAGAACAGATAATAGACTGACTAGAAGTGGAGGCTGAAAGTAATGGAAGAGCAAGAATGACTCCTGGGTCACCACTGTGGTGTGGATATTGATGTCATTCGTGGAGAGAGAAACAGAGGTAGGACCGAAGGGAGAGCTAATGAGGACAGTTGGGAACATTTAGAATTTGTGCTGACCCCACATCTTTAAATGAGAAAACTCAGATGGTTCTGTTTCCCACTGGCCAGATAAATAATATCAATTATTAATGCTAATAAAATAACTTGAATTTTGAGAGTGTGAGTTTCATACTCAAAACTGAAAAGTTAAAGTATACCCCCAAGAGGCTGTAAAACAAAGAAGGCAGTTTAAGCCTTTTGTTATATAAACAAGTTATTTGTTTGTATTATTTATATGACATTCAGAAAGTATAAATGTACCTGTGGAATACATACTTGTATCCACACATATAAGTACAAAAAGAAAGAAACCTAGGGAATAGGGATGAACCAGGTAATTCCAGAAATAGGAACTACGTTCCCCAAACAGGAAAGGACTAAGCAGTGTTGGGGCCACAAGCAACAGTCAGGTAGAAGAATGTGTGCCCTTAACCATGAACCAACCTCAGATTCTAAAGAGACAAAGCAGCTATGCAGACTTATCATTCCTCTTAGGAGATGAGTCCTCCAGCTAGACTTATTAATTATAAGATACTAATAAGGCACAATCAAGTTTTCAAAAATGCCAAAAGACAAGATCAATATATATTTGCTGGTCAGTCTGGCAGTTTTTTAACTCTATTCTATAATGAGTCTATTATATTTTTGGATATGTTTTGAGATTTTCTATTTTAGCTTATGTCGTTATCCTTTCCCAAAAATAAATTATTGTAGCATAGAGTTAAAAGCTGCCAGACAGACTAGGGTTATTTAATGAGTTATCCACTGGCCAAGCAAAACTTTAAAAGAATATCACCTTAAGGGTGAATACTAGTTTGAAAAAAGTAAAACCTATTGGAAAAAGCAAAAACATAAAGAAAAAAGCTTGCTGGAAAAACAAGTTCAGTGTAACTATTAAAAAAAAAGTCAACCCAGAGAGGACAGATTGGGGTTTGAATCTTGCTAGAAGGAGGCACAGAGTGATATATACACAAATAGAAGCAAAGATATGTCATCAGTTGGTGCTAGAGCCTGTAACTTATGGTGTCTTTTCATTTTTGGTCTGTTAAGACTCCTCTATCCCCAAGAAAGTATCCAAATATTACCCTTTGGACCCTAGGAAGATGTCAAAATTCATATTTAGAGATACAGGAAAGCATATCTCAGTACAGGCTCTAGAACCAGACTGCCTGAAATTTTTTTATTTTATTTTATTGAGTTGGAGTCTCACTCTGTCACCCAGACTGGAGTGCAGTGGCCGCTCCCAGCCACCGCAGCCTTGACCTGCTGGGCTCCGGCGATCCTTCCACCTCAGCCTTCCAAGTAGCTGGAACTAAGGTGCGCGCTACCACGCCCAGCTACCTTTTTGATTTATTGTAGAGATGAGGTCTCACTTGCCCAGGCGGGTCTTGAACCCGCGGGCTCAGGTAATCCACTCACCTCAGCCTCCCAAGGCGTGGGATTACAGGCGGAGCCACCGAGCCTGGCTGGACTGCCTGAAATTAAAAGCCAGTTCTGCCTCTTCCTCTTTGTGTGACCTGAGGAGTTCCTTAACTTCTGTCTCAGTTCGCCCATTTGTAAAAATGGAATAATGAAAGTACACATCTCATGCAGTTATCTTGATACTTAAATAGAATAAAACTTATAAAGGATAATGTGCTAAGTTAAGTTTGCACTAGCTAAAAGTAATATTATAATCCTAGGAACGTAGAAATAATGAAAATATTAACTACACTGTGTTGTAGTCTTACAGTAGGTTTAAGTGTAAGTGTTGTAATAACTTTGGAATCAAAGTACTGTATTTGTATATGTTGTCTAAAGCATTTTAGCTTTTTGAACAAATCAAACTCCACCTGAAATTGCAGTTAAAACTGCTCAATGTTGAAATGCTTAAAGACAATTTTCAAAGTTTTGTTTATTAGATTATGACTATAATAAAGTGAACATTGAACAACTCATAAGTGGTGATGAGCATAACAGCTCCCCGGCTACTAAACAGCCAGTTGAAATTCCCAAGGTGCTCACCATCCGTGGGCTCCCTGCCAGATAGACTTCACTCCCCATTAGGTTTGTACTCCACCAGCTGTCTCACTTCAGTACTCTCACTGAACCTCAGGACTCTCCCAATCCACCAAACTCACAAGAAGTTACTGCCAGCAAAGTATCACCTCACTTTTCTCTTTCCTATTAACAGTTTTCAAGGTATTGCTAGAAAAAATCCTTAAATTCACATTCTGTATCTTCACATGAGCCCTTGCCATTGCCTACCAAGCTTTTACTGCTCCCATCTTAGCTACATACCTATTCAAAACCTTTCTTCTCATCTACATATCTATTCCTAACCTACATGGCCACCATTCACTTTGAGCATAACTGTGTCTTCTACACTTAAGATTTTAAAAAGTGCATTTCAGGGAAAGGACTATGTGATAGAGACCTTTCCACAGGCATGGAATTACTAACTGTGAAGTCTTGGGTGAGCTGATTTAAGCCAGCACTTGATTTCCAGTTGTTTAATATCTAACTTACAGAGCAGTTATAAATGGTAAATGAGATAATTAATATAAACCATTTATCATCCAGTTTGTTCAACAAATGAAAGTTTCCTTCCTTTCTACTGCACATTCATGAATGCCAACCCATTCATCCACTCATTCATCCCACTATACAATGAATATTTACCAAGTATCTGTTATGTGCTAGGCAGCAAGATGTGCGACGTCAACAAGACAAACATCTATCTCCAGCACTTTACCTTTGAGTCCTACATGCTGTGTTCTACTTTCTTCCACTATTGTTTCCTCTCAGAATTTGTCCCTGCAATTGCCCAGTCTAATTTTTCCCCACCATCTTCCATCTCTCAAGTAGTTCCTCCTTGCATCTGTGCCTCCTTTATCTGAAACTGTCTTCACTGAGTCCCATGACCTTCCTCTACCAAAACAATTCTCATTTAGGCTTTCCTTTCATGCTCAAACTTCTTGGCTGAGCAATACAAACTTACTGACTTCACATCATCACTCTTCTCTAATCCTTATTATTCTGCTCTTGCCCTCCACACACCTGAAACTGTGTGCTTGAAAATTACCAGTGCACTTCTGATCTGGTTCCAATGGTTCTTTCCTCTTTATTTCTGTGCAGCTTTTGACTGTTTTGACAGGTTTCTGCTTCTTCAAGCGGTTACTGTAACTAGGAGATTGCACTAGTCTGACTTTCTTCCGATGATTAAAACTGCTGTCTCCCTGTGACTTTTTCCCACTTTTGCCCTGGGAACAGGGATGCTGCCCATAGCACAGTCTTTGTACAATTTTTTCTCCCTATCCCTCAAAAAGTGCGTCCATACTCAAGGCTCCATTTTCCACCTCCACAGAGATGGTTCCCAAGTCCAGTCCCAACTCCTCTTCCAAATTCATCCTGCATTTCCACACGACTGCAAAATTTGAATTAGGCATTCTGCCATCACCTCAAAACCATCTTTCTCTATGTGACTCCCACATCAACTCCTCTCCTTGGCTTTACATTTCTATCATATGTTCTATTACACTCCCAGGTGTCCCAAATTCAAACTCTTACCTCATTCATTGCTCTCAATATAGTTACCAAGTCCTTCTAACTCTTCTTTTGCAATGTTGTTTGTATCCTTCCCTACCACTAACACCATTATAATTCAGGTCCACGACAGCTCGCTTCAAACTACCACATATTCCTAACTAGCTCCCTGCATTTAGTCCCTTTCTCTCTTTAGTCTTTCATGTGACCTCTAAAATAACGGCTCCAAGACAGGTGGTCGTTGTTTTTTTCCAGTTCCTAGATCAGACCTATACAATCCACCTTGCCTACTGGGTCTTGTCCTGATACTCTGTGCCCTGGCGCCAGAATACTTCTCTTTATTCCAGTCTCCCACTGTTTATTGTACTCCAGTAGAAATCATCTCCCTCTCAAATCTGCCTGACGCTTTGCTACTTTCGTGATCTTTTCCACATCAAATCCTACCTCCTCCATGAAGCCACCCAAGCGGTGCGGAGGCCCAGGGCAGGCAGCTAAATGAGGCGATCTCAGGCGCTTTGTGGGAAACAGGGAGGGACGAGAGGGAGCACCCTAGATTTAGTGTCGATTCCACCCACGTTCATGAAGCACCACATTATGGGAAGAAGGAACGAGGGGAACGGAGGAAGACTCTAAATGTCCAACTGAAAGTACGGGATCTGACATACTGTGGGTGCCCACCGCCCACGGCACACACTGAAGGGTGGGGGGCAACTTTCCGTCCGCACTTCTCGGAGCCGGAACGTCTCCACACACACTCCGCAAACGGGCTCCGCCCGCGTCACACCGTTCTGCTCCCACAGCACCTCCCCCTGGTTCTCAGTGTCCCCTTCTCTCGGCCGCTGGGCTCACTCCGCTCCGGGAAGACACACACCCGCAACCCTCACCTCCGGCACGGAGTGCCCGGGACCGGGAAGACGGCGCCTCTTCTGGTCAGGAAAGCAACGCGCTTGCGCACACTGCCTTGGTGTCCGCGTTCCCAATCAATGCGCTGTCTTCGCGTGGACTCCATCTCCCAGAAGCCTCCGCGCCCGGCGCGCGTTAATATGACGTAAAATACATGTGCGAACCGTCGTGGATGCCTGGGAGACTTATGGTCACCCTGCAGTACTGCCTACGTCTGATGTCGTGTCCCTACAGTCCTCCTATGGGAGGGCCGGCCGAAGGAAATGTGTCGCTGATCCTTGTTCCCAGTCCTTAACCCTGTGGAAGACCGAGACGACAGCGAGTCTTCCGGCGTTTGGCAGGGACTTGTTTCCGGTTCCGCATATCTACTTTCAGGATTTTTACTCTGAAGTCTAGGCCAGAGAGGCGTAGAATTTGGTTATGAGGACCCGAATGCAGATACAGGCAGGATCTGTGAACATGTTTGTGTCGGAAAAAGAGGGCAGGATACTCATGTATTTTAACCGAAGCCGTCACGACTCCCCAACGGTTGAGCGCAGACAGCCTGCCTTCGTTGGTGCAGTTGGAAGAGCTCTAGCTGGAGATGTTGCATGGATTCTTAACTCTGGCTGCTCGCTGGAATCACCTGGACAGCTTTAAACACTGATGTCTGGGGTCCACTCCGTGGAGCAAGAGTTTGAAAAATCCGAAGGTGATTGTAGTGTGCAGCTAAAGCTAAGAACCAGTGAACTAAAGCTCAGGAAAGACAGAAAACTACAAAGAATGATAAAGTCCTACTTTGGGAAACAGGTCAACACTTTCATTCAAAAAACTCAAATTGCCTACTATAAGCAAGGCACTGTTCCTAATAAGAATAAAATACAGTTACTGCCCCAAATGAACTCATGTTCCAATGGAAAAATCAGAATGTTTAAATTATTACAATACGATGTTGTATGTTCTATAATTATGTCACTTTCAACATGCTATGGGAGTACAACCGAGTAAGCAATCAACTATGACTGGGAACAGTGGGAAAGGCTTCCTATAACTGGTACACTTGAAAAATGAATACTTTCTTAAGAAAGGAGAGTGCAATCTAAGCAGAGAGACTAGAAGATAAAAGCAAAAAGAATCAGTAGTAAGAAGATGAATGACTGGTGGATAAGTTTCAGGGATTAATAATATACTTGAGGTCAGTTTGTGGTAGACTTAGTTCTGTACTAAGGGGTTTGGATCTTCCTAGAAAATTAGAACTTGATTAAAGTCACAGCATCCAAGACAATTTTTTTTTTTTTTTTGCTGTTCTCTTCGGTGTGGTGGTTTTTATTGTCCATTTAGTCTTATACTGAGAGTGAAAACTTGGGCGTCCTGAAGTTGTTCCCTTCTAGAATTCCCCAATCATTGACAGGCCCTAGGCTTTCTCTTTATTGCTCCAAGTAGCTGTCATAGTGGAAGTTTATGTTCTCCAGGATTTAGCAATATAAGAGTCAGGTTTGCTGCTCAGTTTTCAGGATTCTACCTCTTTTTATTTTAAAAAATCTTTGCAAATTCCTCACTTTCATGCCTGCTTACCAGTATGTTTGTAAGTCAGTGTCAGCATTTTTAGTTTCTTCAATTTAGGAGGGTTATTCAGGCTGTCTAATCTGCCATGTTACTGGGAAGATGAAGATAATTTTAGCTGATGTCCTCAAAAAAGGAAGAGCATATGGAAGCTAAGCAGCCAAGAAGTGACAGACATCCAGCTTGTTTAGGGTAAAACAGATGTCTTCTAGGCCCACCAGCTTCTAGGCTCTTCCAAATTGCATGTTCTAACTGCTGCTATATAACAAACCACTCCAAATGTAGTGGCTCAAAACATCTTATTAGGACAAATTCTGTGGGTCAGGAACTCAGGTGGGCACAGAAAGGATGGCTTGTTTCTGCTTCACATTTCTCTCAGTTGGGAAGATCTGTGTCTGGCTCCCAGACTAACTGGGTTTGGGGGGACTGTTTGCCAGAGCCCCCACATGTAGCCTCTCTTTGTACTTGGACTTCCTCACAACATGGTGGTGGCTTCAAGGCAGTCAGCCTTCTTACTGGGCAGTTTAGGGCTACAAGAGAGTCCTGGTGAATAATACAGAATTTGCATGGCCTTTTATGATCCAGCCTCAAAAATCAATAGTGTCACTTACTGATTAAAGTAGTCACAAGAAATCCAAGCACTTTGGGAAGCTGAGGTGAAAGGATTGCCTGAAAAAAAAATAAGGCAAAAAAAAAAAAAAAATGGCCACAAGATTGTCCAGGTCCAAAGGGAAGGATCATAGTCCCTGCATCTCAAAGGGAAATACAGTCATCTCTTGGAGTCCTTGGGAATTGGTTCTAAGACTCCTTGCAAATATAAAATCCATAGATGCTCAGTCCCTGATATAAAATGAAATGTATTTTCATATAAACTACACATATTGTCCATCTAATTTACATATCTTTAAATTACTTATATCTAATAAAATGTAAATGTGATGTAAATGGCTGTTATGATGTATTGTTTTTATTTATATTATTTTTTATTATGCTGTTATTTTTTCTGAATATTTTCTTTTTTTTTCCTTTTTTTTTTTTGAGTAAGAGTCTCATTCTGTCACCCAGACTGGAGTGCAGCAGTACGCTCACAGCCACCACATCCTTGATCTGCTGGGCTCAAGTGATCCTTCCACCTCAGTCTTCCAAGTAGTTGTAACTACAGGTGTACACCACCACACCTGGTTAATTTTTCTTGATTTATTGTAGAGATGAAGTCTCACCAAGTTGCCTAGGCTAGTTTGGAAACTCTGGGCTCAGGCAGTCTTCTCCACTTCACCTCCCAGAGTGCTGGGATTACAGACATGAGCCACTGCAACCGGCTTCTGTATATTTTCTATCCACAGTTGGTTGGGTCCTCAGATGCAGAACCTGCAGATAGGAAAGGCTGACTATATCAAATAATTTGTGGCCATGAAAAAAAAGACTGCCACATAAGATTTCAACTTTTCTCTTTTATGTGTTTTTATATGAGAGTGGTAGTAATCTGGGGTGTGTGCCATGTAGAAGAAAAGGGTCACTTGTAATCAGAGGTTCTGCCAGTAGCTTTGCAGTGTTCATATTTCAACTGATACTTTTTCTGTGCCTTGATGTTCTGTTTGCCTGTGTTGTAGCTTCCTGACCCCTGTCTGAATGCTACAGGTTGCTTTTTATAACAGTCTCTGATACTTCCAGGATCTGTCTTCCTGGGTATTTTTTAACCCTGTCTCTCAAAGCATCTATTTCTTTGCTTCTGCTATTTGGTACTGTCTGTCAGGCTCTTTAATATTTCCAGAATATCTCTTTCCCTCCCTTCCTCTCTCTCAAGAAAGTGTCTAAAAGCAGGTGGCCTTTTTAGAGTGGTACCTTAGCAGAATGGCATGGGCCCTTAGTGATAAGCATTTTCAGTTTACCACTCAGTCTATGAGGGAGGAGATGGTTGGTCCCCTAGCAAAGGGGTTTGGGTACTTAGTAATACTATTCATTTTATACTACCAGCTCTCACTCCTGGGATACCTGTATATCACCTAGAAGCTGGGTGGATGGGGAGAAAGATAAATATTCAGGCACAGCATCATACTGTATCTGAAAAACATTGCCTCTTCTGATACCTAGGTTTTGTCCCAGGTCAGACTGGCTCTTTACTTCTGGATTTTTGTTTGTTTAATATCTTTTCGCAAAAATGACTGCCACTGCACATCTTTACTTCACCAGAAATGACTGTATATATGTGAGATACAATTGTTAACAGGTTTCTATTTGTACCACGGGGCCACTTACCCAAGCAAGTCTTAGGGTATGGGTGGTGTTGCTCTAACATCCTACATTAGACAAGGAGGTTCAGGCTGCCAGATCACACAGAGGATGTCTAGGAGTCTTTCCACTTCAGTTCTGCTTTATAGAGGCACCAGATAGTCACTCACACTTTTGTTTCATATAATTCTTAAAGTTTCTTTAATGCTTTAGACTAGAATAAGCTGTCTTCTTCAGGCTGATTTCATTTAGAGAGATGCTCTTGCTATCCGCTCTTCCTCTGAATGGTCTAGTTTATTGATATTTCTCTTAAAATCTGATGTCTCCTATTATCCCTTCTCCATGTCTTCCACAGTAATAGAATTTTTAGCTGAGCACAAGAATAACATGACATTTCCCTGAAGCTCAATGTGGTCATGTGTTATGGTAAATGGTATGTAAGTGGATGTGTTACATAGTACCTTCTAACACCTTTCCTTAAAAAAAGAACTGGTTTGGAATAAAAAAGGAGTAAACTATTGATACACATGACAATGTGGAGGACTCTCAAGGGCTTTATGCTGAGTGAAGGAAGTCAGTATCAAAAAATTACACACACTTTTTCTTTCTCTTTCTCTCTCTCTCTCCTCTTCCTTCCTTCCTTCCTTCCTTCCTTCCTTCCTTCCTTCCTTCCTTCCTTCCTTCCTTCTTCCCTTCCCTTCCCTTCCCTTCCCTTCTCTTCCCTTCCAATCCCTCCATCCAGGTCTCACTCTGTAGCCCAGGCTGAAGTGCAGTGGCATGATTATAGCTCACTGCAGCCTCAATCGACTTGGGCTCAGGCAGTCCTTCTGTCTCAGTCTCTTGAAAAGCTTGAACTATAGGCAAATGCCACCAGACCTGGCTGACTTTTTTTTTGTAGCGACAAGGTCTCACTCTGTTGTCTAGGCTGGTCTTAAACTCCTGGAATCAAGCAGTCCTCAGCCTCTCAAAGTACTGGGATTACAGGTGTGAGCCACTGTGTCTGCTTTGTATGGTTCAATTTATATGACATTCTGGAAAAGGCAAAATTATAGGGACAATGATAGAGCAGTGGTCACAAGAGGTTGTGGTGAGAGAAGTGTCTTACTACAAAAAAGCAACAAAAGGAACATCGGGGTAATGGAGAACCTCCAGGATTGTGGAGACTGGAGCTCTCCTAACAGTACTTTGAGATCAAATGGCACAATATAGCACTGAGCAGGAGAGGGAACATTCCTGATAAGCTACTTATTCACTCCTGGGTAACAAATGTGCATTGTAACAAGGGCCTCTTGATCAAGAGTTTTCTCTAGGGGCCAAATTTAAGAGGGAATTTGAGACACTGCAGCAGGCCAATAGGAAAAATATCAGGAATAGACAGGGCCTCTCAAATCTGAAGCAGTGCTACTTCTATCTTGTTGAACCATTGACAAGGTGAAATTCTTTTCTAATTTGTCTATCTCCTCCCCTTTGGTGGTTCAGAGCACACAAAACGGGAACATAATCTGTTATTGAGCACCAAGGACTCAAACTAGGTCCCATTGCTTATCTTTAAAAAAGCCATTCACTGAGACAAGGAGTATTGGCAGGGAAGAAGGCTTTACTCTTTCATGGGTGACATCAGCTAGAGAAATGGGAGCCAAATCTAAAATTTGTCTCTTTCTCCCCGACTAAAGTTAAGAGTATATGAAAGAACTTAGGCGCCAGTGACAACTCCACACCCGTGAAAGACCAAGAGATTTATTAAAGTGGCAGCTACAGGGAAAAAAGGAAAAGGGTCTGTAGCCATGGGAAAGAGGAGGGAGAGAGAGAGGGAGAGAGAGTCGGGGGAAAGAGAGAGAGAGTGAGAGAGGGGGAGAGAGTGAGAGAAAGAGAGAGGGGTAGAGAGGGTGAGAGAGAGAGAGAGAGGGAGAGAGGGCGAGGGGGGGAGAGAGGGCGAGGGGGGGAGAGGGCGAGAGAGAGAGGGGGAGAGAGTGAGAGAAAGAGAGAGGGGGGAGAGAGAGAGAGTTGGGGGAAAGAGAGAGAGGGCGAGACAGAGAGGGGGAGAGAGTGAGAGAAAGAGAAAGGGGGAGAGAGGGGGGGGAGAGAGGGTGAGAGAGAGAACTATGCAGGGAGAGGGTTGTATTTATGGGCTTGGCAGGGGCTGGCCAGTGCCGTGTTTGTGCTTTATTGGAGAAGACTATGAGGTAGTATTCCTATAGGGAGAAAATACTCACACACAGGTTTAAACTTTGTGCACGCGGGAAAAGCCGGAGCTTAGGGCCTTTGTTGTCTTGGGTGGCAGCGCCATCTTGGGGACACCCTTCTGACTGTTCTCTGTGCCCTTCATTCCCACCTTTTCTGTTTATTTGGGAGAGGGGCATCGTTACTCTTTCTGGCTGCTTCCTGCTGGATGTGAGCATTGTGGGGTGAGGTGGGGGAAGGGCACAGAACCAGCCAGAATAGGGTCCAGAGATAGGCGCTGAAGGTGAAGATTTCTGAAGGCGAGAGTTCCATGAAAGTTCCTTGTAAATGTAGGGTGGCAATTTGTTCCAGCCAGTCTTCCAGTGGGCACGAGGGCGGTAGTAACCAGCTGTCTTGGAGTAGACTGTGGAGGTAAATAGAGAACCTGGAAGAGAACATATCTAAAAGAAAAGCTAAGTGATGTTTAGGGACGAGGTGTTGACTCCTCTACTGGAACAGGTTGATAACTATTGAGTAATAGGAGGTTGAGGTTTTGATCTGAGAGTTCAAATAAGCTTTGTTGGAGAAACTTAAAGATACATGGGGCTATTAAACAAAAAATGCAAATTAAAATGACAGGGCCTAGGAGTGGGGCCAGCCAGGTGACAAGAGGGTGTTGCAACCAGGTGAAGGGAGAAGAGTCTGGCTGTTGGCGGAGCTGTTTTAATTCATCACTTAGATGATTGAGGACGTTTAGGTTTTCTTCTACTAGGCCAGTTTCGTTGATGTGATAACAGCATTCCTCTCCAAGAAAGAGGCAAGTGCCTCTCTTGTCAGCCATTAGAAGATCTAAGGCTCTCCTGTTTTGTAAGGTGACCTGGGCTAATGAGGTGATTTGTCATTGTCAGGAGGCTAGGGACGTTGCTGAAGCCTCTAATGCAAGTTGTAGTTTATTGGCTAGGTCTTGGGAGGAGGTAATGCTGTATGCTAGAGACCCGCTGCCTAAGCCTGCTGCTGCCAGAGCAGAGGCAAGAGAGACTCCTGTGATTACAGGAAGAAAGACTGCCCATTTCTGGCGGGGGTAGGGTGACAATATCAGTGTTGTAGGTTTGTTTATTGTGTATTTTGTTGCAAATTCCCCTTGTGTGTATAGGGTTAATTGAGGTCCCAGGGTGACCAGGACACATGATGACTTAAAGGTTTTAGTAACGGTGCCGTTGCACCAGAAGAAGAAGCCAGGTGGGGCACAGGTAACGTTGACAAGTGATGGTTGAGTTGGGGTTGTGAACAGGGGAATTCCTGATAGTGGGGGGAAATGAACAGTAGGATTTTGTGTGCAGGGGGTGGTAAGATTTCCTATGAATGTTACTGCTGTAAATGGGGGGCGACTGAGGGCTGCACATAGGAAGCAGTTAGAAAAGTTGCCTAGATGTGAGTAGTTGAGAAAACGTGCTCCCTGTTGGCCTACTGAGAGCCAGGAAAATGGGGTGGCTTTGGCTGTCTGTTTTATGGAGGTTTGTAATATTGCCTCTTGTTTTGTTATTTCAGGGGCTAGGTTTGGGATATTTGGCTGAATTTGGACATAGGTGTGGTAAATTTTGATGGTTCCTGCTGGGGTGGAGTCAAGGATTGCATTGTATACTTTGCCTATCACCCCTTTTGTCCACATGTCATCCCAGGGATATTTGACGTTTAAGTAGAATTGGTCTCCGCCTTGTGAAGGGAAAAGAAAAACGTCTTTATCACCGTTAAACCTTTCTATATTTATGGAGTGGAGCGTGTAAGAGACTTTTGGACATCCCCCATAAATTTCAGGGTTTTGTTTACAGTAATCTTGGGTTTGGTCAAAAAGAAAGCAGAATTGAGGTACTTTGTGCCACATTAAAGAAAGTGAGCGCATGGAAGAGAGAGAGAGGGAGATAAAAACTCAAGACTGGCAGCCATATGGCTGGCAGTCCGCTGTGGCCAGATGTTGGATATGTGAGTGGCCTTTAGAAGTCCAGGACTCTTTTACAAAGAATCTCCAGCGAAATGGTGGGACGGGTGGAGTTATTTTACCGTTGAGGTGGGTTAAAATTAATAGGAGAAGGAGGGTTAGGCTGATGAACATAGTGCTGTAAGGGGTGACTTTTTATAAAAGACACTTAATAAGAATGAAGCTAGTTATAATGAGGAGGTATATAATAGCCAACAAAGCTTTGGCTGTGGATGGCCAATTTGTAGGTGCTGACCAAGTAAGTAATATAGTAAGGAGGATGTCAATTAAGCCAAGAAAGGAAAGGGGCCAAGGGTTACAAGTTTCCTGCACTGAATCCAGGATGTTTGTTTGGATTTAGATTTGGATGGGTGGTGAGTCGGGACAAGCGAAGTCTGAGTGGTTGTTCTGGAACCTTGGAACAGGTGTACCTGTGGGTAGGTGGACAAGTATTATTATGGGGTGTGAGGAAGGAGGGGTGGCAGGCTTAAGATGGGAAATGTGAATCCATGGGGTAACCTGACATTGGGCCATGATAAGTTTTCCTGCTGTGGGAGTGGACAAAACTACTTGAAGAGGCTCGAACCATCTTGGATTAAGATGGGTTTTAGTGTTCAGGTCAGAAAAATAGACCCATTGCCCAGGAATAAGAGGAGGTGGGATTTGGCCATTGGAACCAGGTATAGGAGGGGGAGGGTAAAGAGACTTCCTGGAAAAGAACAGTGAATGGCCCCCTCCAGAGGGGCTTTAGGGGGTTGTACATTCCACTCTTTTTTTTTTTTTTTGAGTTGGAGTCTCACTCTGTTGCCCAGACTGGAGTGCAGTGGCCGCTCCCGGCCACTGCAGCCTCGACCTGCTGGGCTCCGGCGATCCTTTCGCCTCAGCCTTCCAAGTAGCCAGAATTACAGGAATGCACTACCACGCCTGGCTGATTTTTTTTTTTTTAATTATTGTAGAGATGAGGTCTCACTGTCCAGGTGGGTCTCGAACTCGCAGGCTCAGGCAACCACTCACCTCAGCCTCCCAAAGACGCGGGATTACAGGCTGAGCCACCGAGCCCGGCTACATTCCACTCTTTTACCCATACCATATTACCTGGCTTAAAAGAATGAGCATCGGTAGTTAAACTAATTGGCAATCATTTTCTGACTTGACAATGGATGGCATTTAGGACTGAACCTAAGGCTTGCATTTGTTGTTTTAGGGCAAGACTTTTAAATTCCTTTAAGTTTTCCTATATGTCCCTAACGAGAGGGGGTGGTTACCCATAAGGAATTACAAAAGGCAAGAAGCCTGTTTACTTTATTTAAAGGCCTGTTTTGGGAACTTTTCCCCTAGCAGGGGTTTTTGTTTACCCCCCTTTGAGACTTCATAGAGAAGTTAGGCATTTAAATTTTCTAGACTAGTATAGGAACAGGACCACCCTTAGGGTCCTCTTTCTTTTTTTTTTCTTACAGTTGTTGATTGTGTCCTTCCTTTCTTCAATTTTTAGCAGCACTTACTCCCCTTGGATGTTTGAGTTTCTTCTGGTCCAAGAAGTGTCTAGGGAAATAAGCTCATAAACTGTGATTAAAATTTATCCCAAATAGACAACACATTTTTTTAATGAGCATTTATGTTTGTGGCCCCCCCTTTCCTTCAGAGGCCCACCGTTAAACAATTTCAAAGGTTTAACAAATTTTATTTTAGGGACTTGGATCCTGAGTGATGCAATACCAAATACCTATGTTTAGTTTACTCATGTCTCCAAAGGATTTTTAGTGATTATTATGCTAACCCACAAACTGAAAGATTGTACTGTTGTACATCTGATGGAGTTTTCTCTGGATTTGCCAAGGGGTGGGATAGGTTGTCACTTGGCCTGCAGTAGAAATGTTTGAACGCCTTTTAAAACCTACCTATAGGAGATTTATTTATGTCTAGCCTGTGCTAGCTATCCTGCCTTAATTATTTATTCTTTAGAGATTTTTCGATCCCATAATCATTTGGGGTGCTGAGGGGTGAGGGTCTGTCTGTCTATCTTCTGTAATTTCTTCAGAGCTGATAATGGCCACAGTTCTGCCTAACCAGAGATCGAAAATCTCTCCCTGTCTGACTTGAGGCATCCAGATTTGTTTTAGCAGTGGCATTATTTGTAGGCACTGGCTGGAATTTTTGTATGACCATTATGTGGGCATGAAATTATTGGATTATAGCTCAATAAAAGGAAAAAAGTCAGGCCTACATTTTGACAATTGTAGGCGCTGGCTGATTACCTTTTATACAAAAGCTATAAGGCCTGAAGTTATTAGCATAACTTAAATGATAAACTTTAATTTTTGTAGCTTTATTACAAGTACCAGCTTTTGTATTTGTGGACTATAATGGTAGTCTGATAGATTATTTTAGACTATAATTTGGACTAGGCACTTAAGTGAATTCTATATAAAATTTGAAGAGAAATCTGAAAATGTTTGGAGACTTGTATTCAGAAAAGACTTTATTATGCCTAGATTGTTTATAGACTTTTTTTGTATGTATATTTTTAAAACTTTCTTTATACCATTTTTGGTGTGTTTATACCATTTTATTTTTGTTTTCTATTCCCTTTAAAAAAATTTTTATAACTATTTTATTATAGGACAGAAATGTACCATATAAGATTTTTTTCTTAGATAAATATATATATTTTTATATTCCTTTTTTGTTTTGTTTTCCTGTCAAAACCTTATTTGTATATTAACAACCTTTTTACTTTTTTTTTCTTTTTGCTTTCCTTTTTATTTATTTATAGATAACGTTTATAGTCATAATTTGAATTTACCTTTTAGTAACTGTTAGGTGAAACATTTAGTTTTTGGAACACCTTTAATTCCACTGGAGAGCAGGTTTTAGGAGGAAGAAGTTCAGTAGGAGCACAAGGGTTAAAAACTTAGCCTCAGTATTAATTAAGAAATTGATTTGGACCCCAGCCACATTTATATAGACCCAAGGATTCTCTGGGTGGATGGCATACAGAGTGCTGTGCTGGGCCATACCCCTCCCCCTTAAGTCAACAGCCACTATTACTGAGCTAGGTGTTTCCCCCCTCTTTGGGAGAGGCCGCTTTTTAGTTCAGATATTGGACAAAGTTCTGGGGGCTTAGGCTATTAAGAACAATTGTGCTTTAGGTGCCCAGATTGACCATATTTATAGCAGCTGATACCATCCCCTTAGCAGGTTTATCCTTATCAGGCCTCTTTTGGGTGGCTGGAGCTTTTGCCTTTAGTGGCAACTGCCAATTTATTTACCTTTTCTCTGACTGGTGCTCATTTTGGAGTTCTTCTCTTTTTTTCTTTTTTTGCTTTACGACTTTCCAATGATGTCTACAATAATGCCTGGTTCAAAACCCTTTAGAGTGAACAGACCACGAAGATGTGAAATGATCTGTTCTTACACATTCCTAATTATGAACAGGTAAAATTGTCAAAAATCCTCATGAATTATTAAACAGCAGCCTTAGTTGTAAGACATGGACAATTAAATGAGCATAGCCCAAAAACGCAAGCATTAGTGTTACTTTCCAACAGTTTCATAGGGACAAACAGTTGATTAAGATCTTAGGCAAGGCCTAAACCTTTAGAAACGGACTTACTTTTAACTAACCTGACTTTTAGCATTTGAAAACGAGAACAGTCTATTCACTTCCTTAGTTGCCAGAGAAAGATTATAAAATTATTTTTCTCTAAGGCTAGCATTAACTTACACTGAGTTAGCAAAAGGCTAAGTAGCATATAAGAGACATTTTTCCATTTTTTTTACAGGTGGATTAGAATGAGCCCCTTTAGAATTTATGAAGGAGAACACGGGCTAAGGAAGGGAGGGGGTGTGGTCCCCGGAGAGAATTTAAGATAACCGGTAACATTTCCTATACGCAACAGGCAATTTTTTTTTACAACCTTAACAACAAAAGGCAGGAATTTTAACAGCTCCAATGGGTTGAGAGAAAACACCACATAAATAAAAGGAGACATAAAATGACATCAAGAAATATGTGCCAATCAAGTTTTTAAAAGACCACATGTCCCACCAAATAAATAACTCAACCAGCTTTTTAGCAGATTTAAAGTGAAAGACATACACAAATAAGAGAATGAGGGGTATGGGAAATATCCGCTTTGTCCCCCTTCTGTCATACTTCTCACAAAGATATCTCAGACACCTCTTAGCAATTGGTAGGTTGGTATACCCCCAACACAGACTAACTATGTGAAGCCCTCCCACCGTCCATCTCATTTACACACAAGCACACAGCACATTCGTCAACTCTCTGTCCTAATCCTAGGAGTCTACGAGTTCATCTTCAGACAGTGTTTCCTTTTACTGTCTTTCAGCCCTTTCCTTCAGGCTGGAAGATTACTAGCGGGCTCCAGGAGGTGAATTTTGTCTGCATATGTCCTAGCCTGTTCCCAGACTCTCCTACGTTCCTCCGGAAGCAGGGTGTTGGAAGGGGGGGTGCTCTTCCACAGGATTGAAATCTGAGATGGGGGAGGAGGGAGCAGAAATGGAAATTGCAGGGTCTGCAGTGGGGGAAGGGGGGTTTAGAGGAGGAAGCACAGACGTACGTGGGACAGTGGGAGGGAAAGAAGCTGTAGAGGGGGTATTTACGGAGGAGAGAAAAGGACTGAACGTAGGGAATCTTTACCCACCGTTTTGAATGCTCACAGAAATTATATAGGCCACTGATTCTGGTTGTCTAAGGGATATGTTGGCCAGTCCTGTGTGTAGAGGTGAATTAGGCATTTGGGTTTGATATCAGGGGAGAGAGAGTGTAGTGAGGTTGTTTAAGAGGCATTTAAGGGGGGAATCGGCCGGCAGGGATGATGAGCCTCCCATGGAGGGACAGGTGGACTAAACAGGGCGTCCCCCGAAGAGTCGGCTGTCCAAGAAGTGTGGCTGTGGCAAAGTCTGTCGTCAGAGAGGTTTGGCACAACCAGGGTTCTCCTGGAGAACCGAGGGGTCAAGGCACCTAGCGCTAGGAATTTTTGGAACAGACAGAGAGCACTTGATCGAGCGGCGGGTAGGAAGTGTATTTGCAATTCCTGCCGGTCTAATAGAGTTTTCTGTGGGGCAATAGACATGGGAAACTCCGAGGTCCGCTATCACCGGACAGATGTGGGAGCCCTCCGGAATCCGCTGTGGGCTAGCAGACGTGGGACCCCTGGGGTCTGCTGCAGCCCGACAGCCATGGGAGTCCTTAAGGGGGGGGGAAGAGAGAGAGAGAATCCTATGGAAACCGCTGTGGGTTAGCAGATGTGGGACCCCTGGGGCCCGCTGCAGCCTGACAGCCATGGGAATTTTTAAGGTTTGAGAGAGATAAAGGAGAAGAGGAAGCCTTTAGGGTCCGCTGTGGCCGTGAAGACCGAGGTGGGGTGCGCTCCCCCTCACCTGGGGGCCGGAGGGGCTAGATCCTGAGGTCAGTTCCCTCTGGTGGCAAGTTTTAGGCTTCCTTGTTTGGGGGAGGGGGACTTACCTATCCAACAATCGCTGATGGATGTGGCTCACGCATTCAAAACAGTGGGGAAGGTCCGGGAGGGCTGGAGTGGCCATGGGCACCGGGTCGGGGATCCCGCCTATGGGGATAGACCCGCACAAGGGCGGGAGAGCACCTGATCTGAGTCACGGCACCAATGAAAGAACTTAGGTGCCAGTGACAACTCCACACCCATTAAAGACCAAGAGATTTATTAAAGTGGCGGCTACAGGGAAAAAAGGAAAAGGGTCTGTAGCCACGGGATAGGGGAGGGAGAGAGAGAGTCAGGGGAAAGAGAGAGAGAGCGAGAGGGGTGGGAGAGTGAGAGAAAGAGAGAGGGGGAGAGAAGGCAAGAGAGAGAGAAAAGGGGAGAGAGGGCGAGAGAGAGAGGGGGAGAGAGGGCAAGAGAAAGAGAGGGGGAGAGAGGGCGAGAGAGAGGGGGGAGAGAGTGAGAGAGAGAGGGGAGAGAGGGCGAGGGGAGAGAGAGAGGGAGAGAGAGAGGGGGAGAGAGTGAGAGAAAAGAGAGGAGGAGAGGGGGGGGGGGAGAGGGCAAGAAGGGGGGGAGAGGGCGAGAGAGAGAGCTATGCAGGGAGAGGGTTGTATTTATGGGCTTGGCAGGGGCTGGCCAGTGCCGTGTTTGGGCTTTATTGGAGGAGACTATGAGGTAGTATTCCTACAGGGAGAAAATACTCGTGCACAGGTTTAAACTTTGTGCGCGCGGGAAAAGCCGGAGCTTAGGGCCTTTGTTGTCTTGGGTGGCAGCGCCATCTTGGGGACGCCCTTTAGTATATAGCTGGGAAGGAAAACAGGAGGGGCAAGGAAGAAGCATCAACAGGTGGGAGGTAGTCAAATGAGGAGTCTAGCATCTCACTGTAACCACAAGTAGGAAAACAGGAATAGGGAGGGGTAAGGAAGATAAGCTGGTCAGTAGACAGCAGGTGCAAATGTAAGTTTCTTAAGCTTCAGTTCTTTGAGCATCATGCTTGTTGGAAAACTAGCCTGGGTTCAAATCTCCTGGGTAGTGCCCACTGCTTGGGAGTAAGAGGGTTTGCTTGCTGGACACTTGCTGCGCCATCCCGGCCATCTGTGCTGCCTGATGTGCTGGCAGAAAAGTGAGAGACTGAAAAGGAAGGAGAATGGCGTTTTAGCTTTGATGTTGTGTTACTTTGTCCCAAAACTTTAAAATGTTACAGACAATTCATCTGCTTGCCACCTGAGAAGCCGAGGTGTGGTGGGAAGAAAGTAGCTTTATTCAAATGCCAGCAATTGAGGAGATGGTTAAGCTCATGCCTCCAGGAAAGCATGTCACCTCTTAGGCTGAGGGTAGGGGCTTAAAAGGGAAAGTGGGTAGGGGAGTGTGTGGGAGGCACACGGGAGGCAGGTCTCACTTAGGTGACTACCTTGAATTACTGCCCATCTGGAGTGCCAGCCAGCACTCACTCAGCTGCAGCTAGATGACAGGTTAATAGGCTTAAAGTAATCTCCAGGTAGGATAGAGAGCTTCACGGCTAGGGCTTCATGACTGCCGTGTTCAAGGTAGCCCCTGGAAGCTCCAAACAGGTGGTTAGATAAGTGTGTATGGTGCAAGGGAGTGTCTGGAGAAGAAAAAAATACTTCTAAGGCATATTTCAAGGCTATAGTTCTAAATGTAAGATGAAAGAGAGGGAAAAATTTTTTTAAATGCATTTTAAGGCTGAGATACTCAGTTACATAAACAGGGTTGATAAACGAACTTCTCAGTTCTTACAAGTCTTCCCTCTCTGGCTGAGAAATGCCTCCAGAAAACCACTGTTTCACAAGTCGTGTCTCAGGATGTTGGGCCTGCTGTTAAAAAAATACCTTAGCTGGGCTCGGTGGCTCAGCCTGTAATCCCGTGCCTTTGGGAGGCTGAGGTGAGTGGATTGCCTGAGCCCGCGGGTTCAAGACCCGCCTAGGCAGCGAGACCTCATCTCTACAATAAATCAAAAAATCAGCTGGGCGTGGTAGCGCGTGCCTGTAATTCCAGCTACTTGGAAGGCTGAGGCAGAAGGATCACCGGAGCCCAGCAGGTTGAGGCTGTGGTGGCCGGAAGTGGCCACTGCACTCCAGTCTGGGTGACAGAGTGAGACTCCAATTCAAACAAAACAAAACAAAACAAAACAAAACAAAACAAACCCTTAAACTGGGTAATTTATAAACAACAGAAATTTGTTGTTCACAGTTCTGAAGATTGGAAAAATCCAAGCTCAAGGTGCCAGCAGTTTCAGGGACTGGAGAGGGCCCCTTTGATCATAGATGGTGCCTTCTTTATGATGGGAAACCCTTGAAAAATCAGAATTATCTTTTGGAGGACAAGCCCCTTGTAGTACAGGCTTCCCCCACCAGGTATTCTAGGAACCAGCTAGCATTGTTGGGAGAGGCTGTGTTCAGCATCACTGAATTTTTTTTGGAGATTCTTTCAACACATTTCCCCCTTTCGTGACGGGTGATTTATAAGTGCACCTGCCCACACTATGCTGAGTGTTCAGTTTTTGACCCCAAACGGCAAGACCCCTGTAATCCATTCTCCCTATTTACCTGGTCTCGCCTTTAGTGATTTTTTTTGTCTGTTTCTCCAGATGCAAGCAAGTCCTCAAAGAGAAACATTTTGCCAATGTGGAAGAGGTGAAACAAAACAAACAACAAAAAAGGCAGACTCACTAAAAGGCATCAAAATCGACAAGTCCAAAAACTGCTTTGACTGTTGAAGGTGACTGAAATTTAAACATATACGAATACACAATTTTTGTAAATAAATACCGGTTTTTTGCTCTTCCCCTGGATGTCCTCACATGATGGAAGGGACTATAAAGGCCTTTTAAAAATGGCACTAATCCCATTCATTAGAGCTCTGCCCTCATGACCCGATCACCTCCCAAAGGCCCCATCTCTTAATACCATTACCTTGGGGTGGGGGGGAATGGGTTTCAAAACACGAATTTTGAGGGGGGCATATATATTCCGACTTTAGCAGACCGTTTCCCCATTTTTTGGGGGTCCTGAATATTAGTTTCTGGAGCAGGAGGGAGTTCAGAGTCCTCCCTTCCTCTCCACCACTCTTCGCCGAGCTCAAAACTGGGAGCAGTGGGAGAAAGGTGAAGAGGTGCGGGACAACCTACTGAATAGTATCTAGCATTGAGCCACCTTAACACCTTGTGAAAAACAGGCTCACTAGGAGAGCCTCCTGGAAAGCCTCATTTGTTAGACCCAGGGTAGATCTGACAGGCCGCGTCTACGCAGGCTCAAAACGGGTCACAGGAGGCGGGGCTGGAGTGGGGGGCGTGGCTTTGCTCTTTGCGGGTTTGGCAACTCCCGGCTTACGTCTTTGGAACAAATGTCCAGTGGCTTCTGTTGGACAACCCTACACCAGGGTATGGGGCTCTGCTACCAAAGGCACTAGCGAGATGGGAGATGCTCCCAGTTTCCAACCCGTGTGAAAGAGCCAGGTAAAAACCCCGTGGTTGCTGGCGCGCCAGTCCCCTCCCAGTGGCTAGGGCCACTGGTGCCCGCGAGACCCAGGCTCGCGCCCGGCGGCCAGAGCGCAGGCGCCGCTCGCCTCGCTCCGCCCACCCGCTCACCGTGCTAGCTCGGCCCGGCGCGGTGGCCGCGTCTGCGCAGGCTCAGGACGGGTCACAGGTGGCGGGGCTGGACTGGGGGCGCGGCCCTGCCCTTTGTGGGTTCCGCAACTCTTGTCATGCAGGTCTGCCTTGGTCACTGCGCACAGGACCCATGACAGAACTGGGAGCGTCCTCGCGTGTGCCTGCCTGCGAGGGATTGTGGAGGCTGGAGCTGGGGGGGAGAGGGAGGCAGAATTGCTAGGGCCAGCCCCTGTCGCTGTGAGGCTCTCTGCTGTCTCCCGGCGGCGGAGGAGCGCTGGGGTCTCAGGTGCGGCGCGCCGGTCTCCTGGTGGTGTGAGCCCACTTTGGGTGGGGATCCGCGTGGAAACCAGGGTCCAGAGCCTGGTCCTGAGGAGAAGGGCGGCGGAGAGGAACCCGGAGGAGGAGGCCGGGCATTGAGGCGTCTGAGATTGCTCCCCGGAACGAGAGAAGAACACGGCTCCGGGCGGCCCCGCACCGCGCACCGGCTCTTTCCAGGTTTGACTGCCGTGTTCTGGGCCCTGCAGGTTTGCTGGCCCTCGCGGCGCCGAGCGGGAATGCCCCGTGTCACCCAGGTGGCTCCAGCCTGCTCCCTACTCCCTGAACCCTCTGGAGGACCGCAGGGTTGTGCACGAGAGACAGAGATTTGGACCTAGTGAAAGGACGCCGCCCCTTAGCCCCAGCTATGGACTACACTGAATCAGGTTTGGCTCGCAAGCTTGCAGAGAGGGTCAGAAGCCCTCCTGGGGAGGAACACCCTAGGAAGGCCTAGGAGGAACACCCTAGGAAGAGGCCGGGGAATGCCACTGAAGGGACACAGCTTGCAACCGCCTTTCCTGTGGCGATTCCTAACCTTCTAGACCCAGGAGGCTGAAGTCCCAGTCTTCTGGGTCTGGAATGGGTCTCTGGATGGTTGTGGTGGAGCTGGAAGGGATGGCCACAGAAGGCTTGCCCAAATGACTAAAGTTGAAACTGCACAAGGAGAGCGAGCAGGGGGGAGAGGATCTGATCTCTTCCTGCTGTGGTAGGGAGAGGGCAAACAAACCCAAGAGGGAGTGGCCCTTGGCGGGGGATCAGAGAACAATAGGGCCATTTGGTACTTATAAGGTACTTCAGCTCTTCTAGCTCAACTGTGTACAAGGTCAGTAGTCTACTTGATGGGTGCCTCCTGTGAACCCTTTCCCCAATAGTGTTGGAGCCCAGGCAATTCAGGTGACCCAGGAGGTTTTAAGCCATTCTTTTGTAAGTTTAGAATATCCTGTCCCGCACCAGATGGGCATTTTAATTTGTTCATTTTTCAGCACATGTGCTCAAGTACACAAAACTGGCTGGTGGAAGAACTGGGCCCAATCCCTGGGCTTCCCGTCCCACCCCCTCTTTTTTTCCTTGCTACCCAGTGTGACCAGTAGACCAGCAAAGGCATCACTCTGGAGCTCTCTAGAAGTGCAGACTCTCGGGACCTATATCAGGAGTCTTAACAAGTCCTGAACCATAGTTTACCAAGATCCTAAGGATTCACATGCACACAAACATTTGAGAAGTGCTGACATGTACTATACTATGCTACTCGCCTACTTCCAAGTTTTTGTTGTTGTGTTAGCCTTAACCACTTCTCTAGCATGATCTGGGCTAGTTTTTTGTTTTGAGGTTTTAAAAACAGTACTATATAAAGTTCTCTAAGTGTGCTGCAGAGACCTAATAGTGCTTGGGAACACCAGGGATGAGGGGCGAGGTGTAACTTCTTCCCCTTAAGTCCTCATATCTCTCTGTGACCTTGCCTAGGACCTTGTTGTGTGGTTGTTAACCTGCAGGCTAGATTTAAAAGTTCTTTGATGGTCTTCTTTGTGTTTATATTTCCAAAAGGCCTAGTAGAGGACCTGCATATGGCAGGTCCAGTAATTAACTCTCCAGTGGCATGGCCAGACTGTGGTCATACCTTACCTACCTGCAGCCTATTGTGGGCCTATGGAAGGGTGGGAGCCTCACGCAGTTTGGTACAGGGACACTTCTCTTTGATGTGGGCATTCTAGAAGCTGTCTGTCAGTTCCCTTTGACCCACCTGTGTCCCTAGAACCATAGAGGTGATACGCAGAGTAGGGGTCTCCAACTTGGGGAGTCTGGGAGCTTTACATGCCGCAAGGGTTAGCCTCCCTTATGGCTCCTTTTACCTTCCTAGCTCTCCCTTCTCAGGACCCTGCTCTTCCTCCAGAGAGATACTCAGAAGAAAAGGGCACAGCCAATTTATTCCTGGAAGCCAGGACCCAGGTGAGTTGGGGCTTTCTTAATTTTTTCTTAAGGGCCTGAACTATATGGATAGCTTTGCCTCCTTCTCTCTCCAGCGTCTTTGTTCGTCAAAGGGAACTGACCCCAGTGGCTGCTCTGCAGGAGATTGAGCCTGTCAAAGTGAATGATGGCCTCCCTGCCTTTGCCCGCATTCCTCTCTTCTCTTGGTAGGCCCTCTTTCACTCGGATGCTTTGGGTTTACTCTGGCTTATTTCTGTAATGGGTTCTGTGGTGACTACTGAGTAAAATGACAAAAAGCCTTGGCCTTGAAGGAGTGTCACATCGTGGGATGAAACCACCAATCACAGTAAGGATGTGCATGGTTAGATGGCAAATGGAGTGGCACAGAGAGGCCTTTCTGTTGAGGTTCATGACATGGAGAATTGGCCTGTGCTGGAGAGGCTGGGAGAGCTTGCAGAGAAGTGGGGACAAAAGGTTCTGAGGGTATGCACTGGTGGGGAGGCCATTTGAGGCTGGGTCCCTTTCAGATGTCATCTTCCCAGATTAGTGAGGAGACAGATTTAACTTCACTATTTACAGGCCTTGTGGTCTTAGATGAGTCACCTAACATCTCTATTGGTTTCCCACCTGTAAAATGAGGATGATAATAATGTTGATGATGAAAATGATAATTATTATTTCCAGAGAGCCAAATCCATATTAGGAACTGTTCTACACAATTTACATATTCTAACTCATTTCATCTTTAAAACGTTCCCATAAAATGGTTACCATTAAGTAACATTTTCATGGTTATCTAGGTAGTAAGGAAGGGCCCCCAGTTTCAAATTCAGGCTGTCTAGCTCCATGCTCTTAACCACTCAGTAATACAACTGCCTCATAGTTGTTAGAGTCATCTGACAAATGGCAGTTGCTTAGTCCTCGTCAGCTCTGAGGATCATGGTGATTGATTCCAGAGGCTGATGTGGAGGAGAACCAACTGGAGGGCTGTGACTGCCTGTGGTTTCCTAGCATCCAAGATGGTGGTGTATGGGATTCTGGCTTGATGACAGACACATTTAATTTTCAAGCCAAAGGGGGGAACCTCCACCAATAAGGAATGCTTCCAATTAATCAGTAGAGTCATAAATAGAGCTTACATCTGTTTGGCCTTGATGTACATCATTCAGAGGTATAGTAGGGAGCTTAGGCTAGTTCGGTGTGGTAACAACAGCACCCAGATCTCAATGGCTCCTGGTCACAAAGGTGTATTTCTTCTTTTTGCTGCATTTATCAGTGACGGGCTGCCTGTGACTCTGCTTCCTACCCTCTTCACTCTGTGGCTCAGACTGAAAGATTAATCCCTCTCTGGGATATACCGTTCTTGTGTTAGAGGAAAGAGCAATGTCAGATCCAGGGACTGGTCTTCAAGCTTCTGCTCAGAAGTGGCATGCGTTGTTTCTGCTCACAAACCACTGGCAGAAGCACATCATGTGGCCAAGCCTAATGCCAACGAAGTGGGAAGTATATGCCACCTATTGTGAGGGACCCAAAGGGAGGAGCAGTGATTATTTTAAACAATTAGTTTACCACTATCTATTTTCTTACTCATAGATATTGACTTCCCTTTCTCCTGCAGACAAAATGCCTCCCCAAGAGAGATAACCCCAAAGCCCCATTAAGTCAGAACATCATGATCAAAGTCCTACATGGCGTGATAGTCTCCACATCGGGTCTGGGTGGAGAGCCTATGGATCTGGAGACCTATGAACTAAAGGGACAATTACTTGAATCCATATATTGTATGTACAGTGAACAATGGGGACAGGATGGCTGCAGTAAACACTCCTATTCAAAAAGGGGCAGCATGGGAGGAGCCCAGCCATCCCAGGTGCCAACAGTTTGGAAATTCTACTGGGCAGACACTGTGAAGACCTTTGCCTTGGGAGTGGGAAAGTCTCTGATTTATGCCCTGGTTCTGCTTCCTGTGTGGCGCTCCCCAGCGCAGTTTCTTCTTGGCTGTTGGCTTTGCCCTCAGGAAGTTCCTTCCTTTTATGGTATCCTTCTTGGTTACATAGGGTAATATTGAAGATTAAGCTCTTTTGAAGGTTAAGCACCTTTTTCATCCTGCCTAAGTAGGTCAATGGCCCAGGATTGTTTTAAGTGCAACTCTCAAAAACCTGATCAGCTTTTTATGCATTTACTTCTAGTCAGCTCCATGTGTCAATAGCTTGACCAGTTTTGTTTTTTTTTAATATGCCCTTCTTTTTAGACTTAATTGTGAGGCTTTTTGGATTTCCTTGGGAAGTTCATTCTTTTTTTCCACTCTGAGCCATTTGGGCCCACTGAAAGGATTGGCGTCCCACTGGAAGCCATCTGAAGTTATTCCGAAGTTTAAAAAAAAAGGTTAGACAACAACATCTGTGACTTTGTCCTTAATAGGCTGAGTTTTTAATCATCTATGGTAATGCAAAAGCCTTATGTATATTGTCTTTGGCCGTTGGAAATAAGAATTGGTTAAGTCTTCAACCCTACAAGTTTTGACATTTCTAGATACTTTCTGTTGCTTTCCACCTTTGTTTTGAAAACCACAAACTTTTGGGCTCATTTTTTTCTTGTAGTACTTTGTCAAATGCAGTCAATAACAACCAACTCATACTACTAATGTTTCTAGCCTCTTCTCATGACATTACAAGTTCATGCTTACATTGTTCATCTTTCTTTTTTTCTGAGAAGGCGTCTCACTCTGTCACTCAGGCTGGAGTGCAGTGGCATGCTCATGGCCACTGCAGCCTCAACCTACTTGGGCTCAGGCAGTCCTTCTGCCTCAGCCTTCCAAGTAGCTGAAACCACAGGCACATGCCACCCTACCTGGCTAATTTTTTGATTTATTGTAGAGACAAGGTCTTGCCAAGTTGCCCAGGCTGATATCGAACCCCAGGACTCAGGCAATCCTCTTGCCTTTGCTTCCCAAAGTGCTGGGATTATAGGCATGAGCCACTGCACCTGGTTGTTCATCTTTCCAGTTGCTGAAGGCAGTAGTTTTAACAATTTACCGCGAAATTACATGGGTTGCTATCTTGCCAGTAAGTTTCTACACTACCTAGCCTTGAAGCCAATGTCATATTTTTGGCTTTTTATTACGGCAGAACCCTACTTTGAGTACCAGTTTCTTATTTATTTATCTATTTATTTATTTGAGTTGGAGTCTCACTCTGTTGCCCTGGCTGGAGGGCAGTGGCATGCTCACGGCCAGCCCAGTGTCGACCTGCTGGGCTCCGGCGATTTTTTTGCCTCAGCCTTCCAAGTAGCTGGAACTACAGGTGTGTGCTACCATGCCTGGCTAATTTTTGGTTTATTGTAGAAACGAGTCTTGCCAAGTCCCCCGGGCTGGTCTCAAACCCATGGACTTAGGCAATTCACTCGCTGCGGTCTCCCAAAGTGCTGAGATTACAGGCTAAGCCACCGAGCCCGGCCCCAGTTTCTTTCTTTTTTTTTTTTTGAAAACAGGATTTATTGAGAGGACAGAAAAGCTCCCACAGTGGGAGGGTACCCGAAGGGGTTGCCTCCAGTTTTTTAATGAACCAGTTTAGGCTAGTTATGCCATGATAATGGCAAACCCTGAAACTTAAACAATAAAAAGTTTATCTCTTGCCCACATCTTCACTTGGATCATTTGCCACTCTCAAGGCAGACAGAAAATAATAACTGCAGAACCCCTACCGGCTCTGAAAGCCTTTGCTCACCTGTAGCTCATGTCTCTTCCTTCACATTCCAATTGAGAAAGCAGATCACATGACTACACCAAAGGCAGGAAGCTCACACCTACAGGGAGGGCCAGTGGATATTTTGCACAAATAATATAATCTATTCCAAGAGGTTACTGTAGTAGTGAGTTTTTCACATTTGATTATTTAGATTACTTTTATGTTAATACAAAATTGTTGCTTCAGCCCATTCTATGGAATCAGTATTTAAATGGGCTTTGATTTTTAAACACTTTAGAATAAAAGTGACAGGAATTTAGTACTTTTACCTATTCTGCTTTTTAGTGGATTGCTATATAACATAAGTCAAAAGGGGAGTATTCTAATTATTCAGATTGAGGGTGACAGGATAATTCTGGCCAGGACCTACAAAATGGTTATACTTTGTAGTGGTGACCTGGGATCCAGGGTCTCACACTCAGCTTTGTAGACTCAGGAACTGAATAATGATTAGGCTTTGGGAGAAAGGGCTTATGCTAGTCAAACTCAGAAAACTTATTGTTTCATTATAAAGCCACTTGATTTACTTTTGCTGAACTGTGTGCTGGCAGGCAGGTAGGGGAATAAATTATTATAAGGCCCAAATTATTTGACTTTAGTAAAAATTGTTAATCTCATAGGTCACAAGTTTCAAAAATACTTTATTAGAAGCCTTTTGATACTTGTGCATGTGAGAACACAAGCATATTAGTCTGTTAATTCTAGTTGATTCCAATTAAATGCAACTAAATTGAGGATACAACTTTTTGACAAATAAGGGAACATATACCTCCCCAATCTAAGCAGAATGTTTCTGTAGGCCTGATTCTTATTATATTTCTTAATATATTTGTTTTGCAGACCTCAAACTCTTGGGCTTATTTTTTTCTTGTAATACTTTGTCAAATGCAGCCAATAACAACCAATTCACACTACTAATGTTACTATATCTAATCATATATATTAAGCTTTTAGATATTTCTTAGCAGCTTCATGTTTATAGGCATACAAGTGGCACTGCGTAGGACACCATGTAGTAAAGGTGATACAGTCTTTGAAGCAGCTTAAACTATTTTTGAGATGACAAAACCCACAACTCTGTGGGCAGTGGGATAGCTAGGAACTCTTGCAATCCTTTCTTGTATACCCTGAGGATCTCCTCAGATGCCAGTCTACTCTACTTCCCAAGGCCATAAGTGTGCTCTTCAAGGGTACAGGAGTGTCTTCTGTGTTTCAGGACCTGATGACATTTGAGGATGTGGCTGTGGAATTCAGCTGGTGGGAGTGGGGGCAGCTGGACCCTGCTCAGAAGGACCTCTACAGGGAGGTGATGCTGGAGAACTTCAGGAACCTAGCCTTCCTGGGTGAGCACTGCTGCTCTAAAGCCCAAAGCCTGCTGGGCAGACTGTCTTGATTTCCTGGGTATTTAAAAGCTAGAGATGTGTGAGCCTGTTGGCTGAGTTTTGCCCTGGGGTTCTGGAATCAGACATTTACATTCTCTTTGGAGCCCAGAGATACAGTATTTCTCCTCCAAGTTCTAGGAAAAGTTCTATTCTTTATGGAGTTGAAATAAGAAGTTACCTGACTCTACTTTTGACATGTCATCATGCCTATTCTTTGGAGGCTTTCCACACCTACAGTATTTCTACTCCACCTTAATGTCCAAAGGCTTGGACACAGCACATGCAACCATGATTATTTTCTTTCTCTACTGCAGGGCTTCCAGTATCCAAACCATATGTGATCTGCCAGTTGGAGGAAGGAGAAGAGCCCTGTGTGTTGGAGAAAGAAATCTCGACAGGAGCCCACTCAGGTGAGTGGGAACTAAACAGCATTGCACATAAGGCCCAGCTGGAGGTGATGAGTGGCCCTGAATACCTGGGGGCTGTCTTTTCAGAAGGTGAGGCAGGTGCCCTTAACTTTAGAATTTTGAATTTTGTAATTATTTCTGGTATCAGAAGAGGAGATGTACACTTTTCTTTTACCTTTCCTTTGGTTCTCATCTCTGCCCACAGCTTTCTGGGTTATTGGTGCCAAAAAGCATTGCTAGATGTCTCACAGTCAGTGTTAGATGGATTGGCAGTCAGGTATGACCAGACAGTCGTATATCAGCAGGGTTAATGGGGTTAGTGTGGGACCAAACAGAACAGTTGATCAGCTAGAAATGAAAGGGGAACAGGCAATAATAACACACTGAAGGTATCAGGAAGATCGGGGTAAAGATATTTCAAGCTTGTGTAAGCAGAACCTCAACAGAAGTAGTTCCAGAAAGAAGGACTACTTGCCAGCTGTTGATGGCATCTCTTAGAGACCTTTTATTCTTAGATGACTTGATAGTTCCTGGTAGCCTTCACCCCTTAGAGCAGAATTCTGAACTTAAAACTCTCCTGACTACTGTGTGTAGCCCAAGCATACTATAGGCAGGTAACACTCTCTGCCAGTCAATGTCAGTCTCTATGGCAGAATCATAGCAGGTAGAATCAGGCAGAGCTGAAGCTCAGGAAAATGGTGCTCAAATCCTAAGAGGATAGGATGGACATCATCATGAGAGTTTAGAATATATGATGGAGAGAGAAGATGCTGATCTCCTCTGTATTGGTATTTTCTTCATCTTTTTTTCTTCCAGAATGAGATCAAGGGTCTGACATTTAGATCTGGTTTCATGATCAATTTCTGTTTATTTACTGGTGCACAAGCATGGCACCAGAAGGTCCCACTTGTTAAACATTCAGGTTCCCAAGAGCCACACAAGACCTACTGTCTCAGAATGTCTCTGAGGACTGATCTCTGGAATCACTGGTTAGATGTCACCAGCCATTTCCCTCTTCAGAAGTATCATTATTATTGTATTAGTTTTCTATTATTGCCAAAACAAATTAGCACAAACTTACTGGTTTTTAGCAATGCTAACTTAGTATTTCATAGTTCATGGGTCAGAAGTCTGGCATGGGTATCACATGGTTACAACCAAGGTATCCACAAGGCTGTCCTTTCTGGAGTGTCTAGGGGAACCCATTTTCTTTTCATTTGGGTTGTTGACAGAACCAGTTACTTGCAGTAGTAAAAATGAGCCCCTTGTTTTCTTGCTGGCTGTAAACTAAGGAGTATTCCCAGCTTCTAGAGACTGCCACATTCTTTGACTCAGGATGCCCTTCCTCCATCTTTCAAGCCAGCAATGTTGGGTGGAGTCCTTCTCACACTACATCTCTCTGCTCAGCCAAGAAATGTTCTCCAATTTTAAGGACCCTTGACTAGTTTGGGCCTACTTAAATAATCCAGGATAATCTCTCCGTCTCCATCTCAAAGTCTTCGTCCTTAATCATATCTGCAAAGTCCCTTTTGCCATGTAAGATAACCTACTCACAGGTTCTTGAGATTAAGGCATGGGCATCTTTGGGGTAGGGTTATTCTGCCTGTCACAATTATATACAGTAATATGATATATTTGCATATGTACATAGTACATGATAATATATGGTATGGACTGGAGGGTGTTAAGGGAAGACTTTGTGGAGGACATGAATTTGTCCCTGAAAGATGTGCAAAGTCTTAGAGAAAGAAGGTGATGAGAGTGGGTATGGACATATGGGAAACAGGGAGGCAGTCAACTTTGGTGCTAAGAGTACTTGCTGAAGAAGATGACTTGGTTAAATATTATAGGGCTAGAGTGAGGAATTCAAGGTTTGTCTTGTAGGCACTGGAGAACCTTTGGAGCATTAGGACTGGGAAGAAACACAAGGAAAGGGACATTTTGGGAAGAAGAACATGATGAAGGGTTTCAGGAAAGACTAGGTAGGAGAACGGGGTAGAAGTTACAATTATCTAGGCCTGAAGAGATTATGGGGATATAGAGTCTACTATACCCAGGTGACTTACAACCCTAAACTTTGTCTATTACTTTTTACCCCTGTCCCTGAAACTCAGCCTATTTCCCTTGTCATCCTTCCTGCCCTCCTCTCATCTTTACAGTCTTTGGCCTTGCCTTGTGTAGTGGAATCTACATACAGTTCTCTCAGGTTTTCCTAATCTCCAGTCAGCTCCTTCATGACACCTCCAAAAACTTCTTAAGATATAAGTCATTCCTGAAAGAATCTGTACATCCCTTTTAGATATCATTTTAAAGCTTAATTATTATTTTACATCCAATATAGGAGTTTACTTTCTCTTGGCACATAGAACTAGAATGTGCTTTTTTTTTTTTTAACAGACTGGGAGAAAAGGCCTAAAGGCAAGGAATCAATGCCAAGTCAAGGCATTTCCAGAGAAGAATTATTCCAGGTAGCATTGATGGAAAAATACAGTCAAGGTGAGCTCTGGTCCTCGAAACTGAAAGCAACCTGTGGTTGTGATGACCAGTTAGAGATGCAGCAGATAAAGCAGGAAAGACACCTGAAAAAAATGTCAACCACTCACAAGTCTGCTCTCAGTTTTAGGAGAGATTATGAATGGAGTGAATCTGGGAGAAGTTCAGGCTTAACATCATTTCTTGTTAACCAACACAATGTTCCCATGGGAGAAGGATCCTATAAATGTGATACAAAATTTAGACAGACTTCAGGGGGAAATAACTCTCCAAGAACCCAACCAGAGAAGAAATCTTGTAGATGTAATGAATGTGGAAAGTCCTTCCATTTCCAGTCAGAACTTAGGCGCCATCAGCGATGTCACACTGGAGAAAAGCCCTATGAATGCAGTGAATGTGGGAGAGCCTTTGGTCATATTTCATCCCTTATTAAACATCAGAGGACTCATACTGGAGAAAAGCCCTATGAATGCAGTGAATGTGGGAGAGCCTTCAGCCAGAGTTCATCTCTCGTTCTACATTATAGATTTCACACTGGAGAGAAACCCTACAAATGCAATGAATGTGGACGAGCCTTTGGTCATACTTCATCCCTTATTAAACATCAGAGAACTCATACTGGAGAGAAGCCCTATGAATGCAGGGAATGTGGGAGAACCTTTAGCCAGAGTTCATCTCTCATTGTGCATTATAGATTTCACACTGGAGAAAAACCTTACAAATGTAATAAATGTGGGCGAGCCTTTAGCCAGAGTTCATCTCTCACTCAACATTATAGATTTCATACTGGAGAGAAACCCTACAAATGTAACAAATGTGGAAGAGCTTTTGCTCATACTGCATCTCTTATTAAGCATCAGAAAAGTCATGCTGGAAAAAAAATCCTATGAATTCAGTGAATGTAGAAGAGCTTTCAGCTGGAGTATACACATCACCAAACCTCAGAGAATTTATGATGGAGAAAGATCCTAAAAGTGTAATGTATGTGGGAAGACCATTGGTTGGAAGGCACATTTTGTTCAGCATCAGTACATACTAAAGAGAAGCCTTGTCATTGTCAAGAGAGAGGGTGGGCTTTCAGCCACATGTCCTCTTTTACCAGACACTGGAGAATCCATACTGGTGAGAAATCACATGAGTGTAATGAGTATGGAAAGGCTTCTGTCAGAGGGTGTGTGCATCAGACAGTTTATACTTGGGAGGAGCCTTCTCAGTGTAATGAGTATGGTAAGCTTTCAGTCGCATACTATTCCTTAAAATTAGATAGCTCATACTGGAGAGAAATT
This sequence comes from Cephalopachus bancanus, assembly GCA_027257055.1. Classification (NCBI taxonomy): domain Eukaryota; kingdom Metazoa; phylum Chordata; class Mammalia; order Primates; family Tarsiidae; genus Cephalopachus; species Cephalopachus bancanus. The sequence continues at coordinate 182,467 of JAPVLO010000543.1, read as the reverse complement.
CTCCAATTGTAAGAATGGAGACACCTTCAGTAATACCTGTTCCCTTAATAAGCATCAAGAACACATACTAGAGAGAGACCCTATGAAGGTGAAATGGAGGAAGTTCTTCATCAGTGTTCATTTTTTTTTTTTTTTTGAGTTAGAGTCTCACTCTGTCGCCCAGACTGGAGTGCAGTGGCTGCTCCCGGCCACCGCAGCCTCGACCTGCTGGGCTCCGGCGATCCTTCCGCCTCAGCCTTCCGAGTAGCCGGAATTACAGGTGTGTGCTACCATGCCCAGCTGATTTTTTTGATTTATTGTAGAGATGAGGTCTCGCTGCCCAGGCGGGTCTCGAACCCGCGGGCTCAGGCAATCCACTCACCTCAGCCTCCCAAAGGTGCAGGATTACAGGCTGAGCCACCGAGCCCGGCTCAGTGTTCATTTTTTATTAAGCATCAGAAAATTCATACTTGAGAAAAACCCTAAAAATGCTGTGAATGGCTTCAGCCACGCCTCATCATTTTATAGGACTCGGAGAACTCTCCCTACTAGCTAGAAACCCTGATAATGTGACACATGTGGGAAAGCCTTGATGGCTGTTCCACACTTTTGCCCATTAAAGAATTTGTGACTTCAAATTTAGTGAAACTGGGAAAACCTACTAATATAGTTGAGCCCTCAGCATTTGTTAAGTCTTCACCTTAAAGAGAAATGCTGGGAGCTTAATAAACATGAGGAAACTTCCTTTTAGACTTGAGAGTCATAAAACTAGAGCTGAAAATAAGCTGAGAAATCACCTTGTCTGGTGGATTCTAGCAGGTGGGAGCCACCTGTATAACTGCACTTGTGTACTCCTTCCCCATTCTGTTTCTGATGAGTTGGGGAGTTACTGTGTGGGTGAAGAGGATGGAGGCTGAGAAAGCTGGAGAGCCACCAGTGGTCTAGCCCAACCATATTTTAGAGCTAAGGAAACCTGTTCAGGAAGTATCATGTCATGGCCTATAGACCTAACTCGGCTGGACTTCTTTCCCGTGGTTCACAGCTATAGTTTGGGGATTAAGAGACTGAAGGCCTTCCCTGTACAGTACCCTCATGCACTTGTTCTCTGTAACACATTACCTTTCTCTGTGAGGCAATGGAGTGGTCTATGTTTGATCAAAAAGCAATTTTCATTACATCTTTACACTACTGGATTTGGAACTTTTTAAATGAAATCTTGTTTAAATATTAAAATTACTAAAACATGGATATTATAAAAACATCAAAACCTCAAAAACATCATTCTAAGTGAAAGAAAGCAGATGCCAGAGACCACGTATTGCACAATTCCATTTTAGAAAATGTCCAAAAAAGGCAGATATTTAGAGACAAAGTAGATTAGTGGCTGCCTGGGAGTGGCAACTGGGAGTGACTGCAGATTTTGCAAGGAATCTTTTTAGGGTGCTAGAAATGTTCTATTACTGAGTGGTGGTGATGGTTGAACAATTTGTCAAATTCACTAAAATTCATTGGATTATGCCTAGAAGGGGTGAATCTGATGGTATGTAAATTATACCTCAATAAAATAATCTTTTTTTTTTTGAGTTGGAGTCTCACTGTCGCCCAGACTGGAGTGCAGTGGCCGCTCCCGGCCACCGCAGCCTCGACCTGCTGGGCTCCGGCGATCCTTCCACCTCAGCCTTCCGAGTAGCCGGAATTACAGGCATGCGCTGCCACGCCCGGCTGATTTTTTGATTTATTGTAGAGATGAGGTCTCGCTGCCCAGGCGAGTCTCGAACCCGCGGGCTCAGGCAATCCACTCACCTCAGCCTCCCAAAGGCGCGGGATTACAGGCTGAGCCACCGAGCCCGGCTAAATAATCTTTTAATAAATCAAATACACAGCTATATTAATGGTTGCTAAACTAATTTTCCTGTCTTACCTGTTACTTCAAGCTATCTGTGTGTCATTGGTATCCGTTTTTATTTTCTGTGACAGTTACCCCTACATTTACTGGGTCTTAGAACTTTGTCAGGCTCCTCTTTAGTTCATTTCATGCTGGCTGTGCAACTGTGCATCTGAGGTGAAGAAGTCAAGAACAAGAGTTGGTATAGAACACAGAGTCTTGCCTAATAAGGAGTAACTCGTACTAGGACAGCTCTGCAAGCATTTAAAGTCTAGAGGAGAATGCTGAGCCCAGAATTCAAGAGACCAGCTCAAGGTGGGTCCAGGTACACAGGCTGGGTTTAAGAGTTCACAAGGTTGGCCAGGGCAGGTTGGATGCAGAGGAGGTTTCTGGATCTTATACTTGCATAGCTGAGGACAGGTTGCCAGTCTCAGAACCTAAAAATCATACAGGATTTTTCCCCAGAGAGCCAAGGTTCACACAAGCAAATCTTTTACACTAGTAACAGCTTGGTTTGCTTCATTGCTCCTTTTTTCCAGTGCCCTTCTCTGACACCCACCCAAGTCACTTTATATCTGGATGCGTGCCACAATTTGTAACTGCTTTTCCCAAAACCCCTCTCTTTTGTGTATCCCTGCCATGTTTACCATTCTCATCAGTCTGAACCCATTGCCCACCCCCTCCAAAAATTCTTTGCACTGCCTACAAGATAAATCCCCACTTTTCTGTTTGGCATTTCATGCTCTCTTCAGTCTGTCCCAACCTCCTGTTGTTCCTGACAAGAGCGTCCATTGCTGACAAACTAGCTCTCCTGCCACCCCTCTGAATGCCTTTGCACTTCTCAGCCTGCAGACCTTTACCTAAGCTGTACCACCAGCCTGGGAAGCTTTCTTCACCTATATAAAGGCTACATAATCAGTCAGAACCTTGTACAGAGTCCCCCTCCTTGGGAAAGTAGACTCTTGAACATTGGTATGAAATTTTACTTTACTTGTTTGCAAAAAAATTTTTTTAATGGAGAGTATCTGTTCTCGTGATAATTCTTATCACTGTCTTGATCTATTTAAATCATTGTTTAAAATCATTTCACCACTTTGTTAACTGCTTCAGGTCACAACTCATAATTCCTCTCAGAAATGAACAAACAGTAGGTGCTCATTAACCATATTTCAATTTGAAAAGTAACTTGTAATGTCAGGTTTTCTCAGTGCTTCCAACGGACATTTTTGGACTAGATGAAAAGCTTTTCTTCTAGAAAACTACCAATTAAATATTTCCTTAGAAAAATGCAATGTTGCTTCCTGTAGTTATTTTTCCAATTCAAATATACAGCAGTATTGTTCCATCTTTTAGGGGTGGGGTGGGGTGTGTGTGTTGTGTATGTACAAACAAATTCAATGCTATTTTACTATTTTAGTTTGTAGCACTGTAATGATTTCTGATACCAGCTGCCCAAAATTAGGACAAACTTCACAGGTTAACGACTCAGTAGGCCACGAGACTGCCCTCACTTCAGATACCAGCTACAAATTTGAGGGTCTCCAGGACACCTTGACTTCTGACCAGGTGGCTACAAATTCATGGTTTTCCACTTCCCCCACAGGCTACATAACTCACTAGAATGACTCTCAGAACTCAGGAAAGTGCTGTATTTATTATGACAATTTTATTATAGCAAAAGGATACAAATCAGAATCAGCCTAAGGAAGAGATGCTTAGCACGAGGCCTGGAAATGTCCCAAATGCAAAGCTTCTGTCATCCCCAGAGGTATGTTACCCTGCTGGCACATTGATGTGTCACAGTACACAGAGTACTGCTCACCAGGAAGCTCACTAAGCTTTGGTGTCCAAAGCTTTTGTTTGGGTTTCATTACATAGGAAATGAATGAACTGGTCACACAGTTGAACTCAATAACCAGCTCCCCTCCCCTCCTGTCTTAGTTTGTTTGCATTGCCATAAGGAATACCTGAGGCTGAGTAATTTATAAAGAAAAGAGGTGTATTTGACTCAGTTTTGCATGCTGTACAAGTATGGACTGTCATCTGCTCGGCTTCTGGTGAGGGCCTCAGGCAAATTTCACTCATGCCAGAAAGCAAGGGGAGCTGATGTGTCTACATGGCAAGAGAGGGTGCAAGAGAGAGAGAGAGGAGGGAGGTGACAGGCTATTTTTAAACAATCAGTTCTTGATGGAACAAATTGAGCAAGCCATTCATGAGGGGTAGGTCCCTGTGAACCAGACACCTCCCTCTGGGCCTCAGCTCCAACACTGGGGGGTCAGATTTTGACATGAGATTTTGAGGGGGCAAAACTCCACACTACATCACCTCTCTAGAGGTTGGGCTGATATCACATGGCTCAAAACCCCTAACACTCTAATCATGTTTGGTATTTTTGGCATGGTCAGCTACTATCCTGTCATTAATTAGCATAAGCTAGTGGTCCAGGGGGCCCACTGTGAATAACAGACACTCCTATCGCTCAGAAATTTCAAGGATTTAGAAGTTATCTCCTGGGAATCAGGGACAAAGGCCAGCCAAGTTTTTTTAATTACGCAAGCACACACTCTCAAATCAATATGAAAATGATTCTTCCATTATTATTCAAATAAGTCACAAACATTAAGACTGTGATGTACTTTAGACATTTCTCAATAAACAAGTGCAATATATCACTTTTGCTTATGGACCACTGGCAAGAACTTAGTCTCAGGGCCATGCCTAATGGCAAGGGAAGTTGCACACTGTAGTCTTCCTATGCAGCAATGGGCCCAGCTAATATTTGGGGATTCTATTACTAGGAAACAAGATGAAGATGGATATTGATGGACAACCAGGAATTCATGCCCTAAGACCCAAATACTCCAAAGTCTTTTGAGAGTGATCACATCCATGACATTCTCTGGGTTCAGTTTCCTCTTTTGCAAGACTAAGGACTTTGCACTTGTGGAAAACAATGGAGACCACTCAATAAGAACAATCAGAAGCTATTTATTTAGAGATTTCTATAACAAAATTGTCACCCACCATCACCTGCATCTGATATAGACCTAAAATGCATGCATGAAGTGGGAAGCCTGTAGTAATTCAGATAAGATATTCTTGGAAGAACATTTGCCCAATAATAGCACCTTTACCGATGAACTGCAAATAGCTCTGGCTTTCAACTTCTGGAACCAATGAACTGCTTCTAAGCAGCTTAGGTAAAGCTCTCGTTTGTTTATACAAGCTCTCCTTACTCTTCCCTCATTGAATGCACTGGTGGCTTGACATTTTGTGCATTCTGATTATAATCCTTTAAAAAGATTTTTGGTCTGTGCTTGAGTCAGGGTCTCACTCTGTTGCCAAGACTGGAGTGCAGTGGCACAATCACGGCTCAGTGCAGCCTTGATCTCCTGGGCTCAGAAGATCCTTCTACCTCAGCATCCCAAGTAGCTGGGACCACAGGCATGCATCACTATGCCTGGATAATTATTTTATTTTATTTTATTTGTAGAGATGAGGTCTTACATGTTGCCTAGGCTGGTCTCAAACTTCTGGGCTCAAGCAATCCTCTCATCTCAGCCTCCCAAAGTGCTAGGATTATAGGCATGAGCCACCACACCTGGTGATAATCCTTATTTCTATTCCTGAGTAAAGCCAACATATTTAGAGATAATTTTCTCTAGTGCCTTTTTTTTTTTAGGTTGAAATGGAAAAGCTGGAGGTGAGCTAATTAGAAGCAGCATATCCTGTGTGATTGGTTTGGGGAACATATTTTGTTTTCTATATTTGGTCCTGAATTGGAAGCGGGGGCAAAATATACAGAAACTTGCAGTCACTAACGAAGTTCAGGCTGTTCTAAGCTGATTTCTGCAGAGATTGTGGTTTGGTTTCCAGGATGTTTGCTGCAGAAGTGTGGGTCAGTTCTATTTTCATATATGGTATAGCCATTGTCACCTATACATCTAGTTCCTCAGGTCCCCCTCCCCCACATGCTGTCCTCCCCAGACTGTTGGCCAACCCCAGGCCAGTACCCTATGAAGTCTATTGAATTCAAATTTAGAATTACTTGGAGTCAAATCAACAGACTGTAATAATTGGTTCTGTTTATAGGAGACAGAGACACTAGTAAAATCAAGGGTTGGTTGAAGGTCATGTATCTTTCTGTAGGTGCAAGCAGAAAAACCATTGGCTAAAATTCTCTATAGTCTCATTTAATTAGACCAGAATTATTCAGATGTATTTGGTCTGCTGATGGATGGCATATCCACCATTGGTAAGATTGAGGGTATGGCTACTGTTTGAGATCGTCTCAGAATGGCATTAGAATGAGTATGTTCTAACCTAACAATTAGAATAAGGATGACCAAAAAAAAAAAAAGGAGAAAAGGGGCCATTGTGGGTGGATAACAACCAGGGTTCTAGAGAAAATAAGAATGACTATAAGCAAAACAAAATGATGAAAAGCAAAACAGGGTTTCTACAGAGGTCTTGGTCTGACATCTTGGCAGAAGCTATCCACTATCCAAGGCCATTAGTTCAGAAGTTCAAGTTCTGAAGAGCAGCTGTGTATAGGCTATCCCGGAGAACTCCAGTTTGTGGTTTTCTATTGGAGTAATCTTCCAGTTGTGCCAATTTGTGATTGCTTTCTTTTATTGTGAAATGTGTACCCAAGGATTGACTCCATGGAGTTTCACTGTTGTATTTGTTGCTAATGAACCTGATAAGATCCCTTAATATGAGCTGCAAAAGCAGTTTTTCTTTGATGTGTCTTCTAATAGACAAAATCTCATGGTTTAACATAATGAAGAGGAAGATGTTGCAGGAAAGTAGTCCTAACCTGTTGGTGATATGACTGAGTATAGTACACGAGTCCTTTATAATATTTTGCCATCCCTGAATACAGTAGGGTAGAATTTAGAATTGGAGGTAAAATCCATAAATAATTCTTCAAGTTATCAGTTCTTAGGGGGAGAATGAATGTGTCCCCAAGGGAGTGAGTCAAATGGCCATAAGGGATTCTGGCAATACCTTTGGCTAGAGAGCTCAAGGGTCTCTGAAAATTTTGCTAATTTTAATTTAAGGATGCTATTTACTCTTTCAAGTTTTCCAGAAGATCGTGGATGGTAAGGGAAGTGTACTTTTTCTGTAAGGGGTAATGCCTTATGGAGTTTTGTTATAATGGTTCCCCTAAATTATGTGCCTTGATGACTGTATATAAAAGTTGGGAACATAAAACCAAGTAGCTCTGAATGACTGTAAGGACTGCACATTTTCAGCAAGGAAATGCTTCAATCCATCCTGTAAACAGTCATACAATAACTAAAACATATTTATTCAAATCTCATGAAGGGTGGAAGCTGGATAAAATCTTTATTACTATTTATAATAGCAAAAATATGGAACTAACCTGGGTTTCCATCAATGGTAGATTGGATAAAGAAAATTTGGTACACAGACACTGTGGAATACTATGCAGCCATAAAAATGAAAATCATGTCTTTTGTAGCAATATGGATACAGCTGGAGGCTGATATTCTAAGGAAATTAATGCAGAAACAGAAAACCAAACACTCCATGTTCCTACTTATAAGTGGGAGCTAGGCATTGGGCACAAATGGACATAAAGATGAGATCAACAGATACTGGGGACTCCAAGTGAAGTAATTGGGAAAGGCAGGCAAGGGCTGAAAAACTACCTATTTGGTACCATGTTCCCTATTTGGGTGATGGGTTCAACAGAAGCCCAAACCTCACCAACATGCAACAAACCCATGTAACAAACCTGCATATGTACCCTCTGAACTTAAAGCAAATAAGATGGATTAAAATCCATCTGAAGATATTCAGAGGGCCCTTGAGGCTTTCGTTTATGGCCATGTCTTACCCTTATAATTTTTCCAGGAATATATTGACAGGTGACACACAACCTGAAAATAACCTGCTAAAAAGTTGTCCTTTAAAAGTTTCTTCACCAATGTTGATTTAAGATAGTTACCAATTTGTCTGTACCATGATGGGTAATTTCATGGAGAAATTTAATTGATATTAATTTGAAATAATCTGGCACAACCAAGACGCCATTTTGGGAGCACCAGGGATTATCTGAGTGAAGATTATAATGTTTAACATTCTTTTCTTTTCAGAATCAGGGCTTACTGTTGATGCTTTGTAATCTCTTTGAATTCCTCCAGAGATTTATCCTTTGAGGGTTCAGTTAGGAACACAACCTTGGTTAATGCTGCTTATTTGGTATAATAATCTAATAGAGCATTCCTTTCATTTCCATATTATCACTTCTCATACTATCTTTGCATGGGCCCCAGCTTTTATAATAGATATCTCTCTAAGAAGTAGGAATGCATCTGTAAGTCCCTTGCTGACCACTTCTGAAGAGGGTTTTAGCAGTGGTTAGGAAACCACTGGTTTTTTTTAAAAGCATTCTAAAGTCATGTACTGCTCCCAAGCATATGTGCTATTTGTATATATTATTCTTGGGAATTTGGCTAGTTGGTGGGCTCTATATAGTTGCAATAGCATGGAATAAGTTCTTCCATCTGGGCTGATTTTACCTCAGGTAGAAGACTATATTCTAAAGAAAACTTAAATTGGTGATAGCTTCTCCTGCTTGAAGATCTCGTTTTAGTTTTGAGGTAGGATATATCAACAAAAAAATATGAAGTTGAGACTCAATGGAGTCTCTAATAAATCTGAGCAAGGTACAGAAAGTTCCTACCAAAATAAGATAATTGTGAGGTTTTCTTTCTTCTTTTAGAAGTAAGATCAGAATGCTGCAGTGGTGAACAGAAATATGAAAGGGAGAGAGTAACGGAATATCATAAGAAGTTAATTAGCTGGCTGAAAATATAAAACTATCTCTATTCACAGATGACATGATCTTGTACATAGAAAGTCCTAAGGAATCCACTAAAAATCTATTACAAAAATAGTTTAGCAATGTTTCTGGATACAAGATCAAGAAACAAAAATCAATTTCTATACATGTGCAATTAGCAATCCAAAAATGAAATTAAGAAGACAATTACATGTACAATGGCATCAAAAAGAATAAATACTTAGGAATAAATTCAACAAGAGAAGTGGCAAAACTTTTATTCTAAAAGCTACTAAACATTGTTAAAGAAATTATGGAAGATATAAATAAATGGCAATGTTTATGCATTGGAAGAGTTACTATTGTTATGATAACAATACTATCCAAGTAAATCTACAGATTCAGGGTAATCTCTATAAGAATCCCAGTTGTGCCGGGCTCGGTGGCTCAGCCTGTAATCCCGCGCCTTTGGGAGGCTGAGGTGAGTGGATTGCCTGAGCCCGCGGGTTCGAGACCCTCCTGGGCAGGCGAGACCTCGTCTCTACAATAAATCAAAAAATCAGCTGGGCGTGGTAGCAAGCGCCTGTAATTCTGGTTACTCAGAAGGCTGAGGCGGAAGGATCGCCGGAGCCCAGCAGGTTGAGGCTGCGGTGGCCGGGAGCGGCCACTGCACTCCAGTCTGCGCGACAGAGTGAGACTCCAACTCAAAAAAAAAAAAAAAAATCCCAGTTGTACTTTTTGTAGAAATTGACAGGTTGATTCTAATATTTATATGGAATTGCAAGGATCTAGAATAGCCAAAGCAATCTTTAAGGAAAAATCTTTTGAACAAATGGTGCTGGGACATCTGAATAGCAACATGCAAAAGAATGAAGTTGGACTCTTATCTCACACAATATCCAAAAATGAACTCCAAATGGATCACAGGCCTAAATGTAAGAGCTAAAATGATAACTCTCAGAAGAAAATGGATAAATTTCATGACCACAGATCTGGCAAAATGGATTCTTGTATATAAAATCAAAAGCATGGGCAATAGCAACAACAAAATAGATAAATTAAATATCAAAACCCAAAACTTTTATGCTTCAAATGCTACTATTAAGAAGTAAGAAAGACAACCCATAGAATGGGAGAAATAAGTGTGGATCACTTATAATAAGTGTGGATCACGTATACCTGATAAGGGTATTTTAACTAGAATATTCAAAGAACTTATAAAATTTAGATAAGAAAAAAACAAATAACCAGATTTTAAAATGGGCAAAAGGTCTAAACAGGCATGTCTTCAAAGAAGATATATAAATGGTCAATAAATAAAAGAAAAAAAAAAACATTAGCGGTGAGGTTTGCACAGAGACCATAATAAATCAACTGCTTGCAGACTTATATCAAAGCTCTATCAGTAAGTAAATTGATATACTTCAATTGTACAACTGCATCTGGCAGGCTTTAAGTCAGAATCCAACACTAATTTTAGTCTGCTCATGATTTTTCCATTTCCCCTGTGCCTCTTTTTTTTTTATGGTGAGTTATATATATAATTATTTCATTATAGATTACAATGTGATAATAATAGAAATAAAGTGCACAATAAATGTTTTGTGCTTGAATCATCCTGAAATCATCTCCTCCCCCCATCCAGTCTGTAGAAAAACTGTCTTCCACGAAACCCATCCCTGGTACCAAAAAGGTTGAAAACTGCTGCCCTATACATACCAAAATCTAAGGATGCTGAAGTCCTTAATATAAAATGGCTTAGTATTTGCATGTCACCTATGCACATGCTCCCATATATTTAAAATTATTTCTAGATTACCTATAATACCTAATACAATGTAAATGCTATACAAATAGTTGTTATGCTATATTGTTTAGAAAATGACAAGAAAAAATGTATGTGTTCAGTAAAGACACAACTATCCATTCTTTTTCTGAATATTTTTGATCTGTGGTTGGCTGAACCTACAGTTGGAGAACCTGTAGATGTGGAGGGCCAACTGTACTTGCCATCAACACAGAGATCCCTCGCGTTGCCCTTTTTTTACAGCCACACCACTTCTCTCCTGCCCCTTCCCCCTTCCTGACTCCTGATAACACCCATCTGGTCTCCATTTCTATAACTCTGATATTTCAAGACTGTTATATACATGGAATCATACAGTATGTGACCTTTTGAGATTGGCTATTGTTTCATTCGAGATCATTCTCTGGAGAGTCATCTGAGTTGTGTGTATAAATGACTTGCTCCTTTTTATTGCTGAGTAGTAGTCTATGATATGAATTTACCAGAGTGTGTTTAAGCACTCACTCATGGAAGGACATCTGGGATGTTTCCAAGCTTGAGGATATTACAAATAAAGCTTCTGCAAACCTTCATGTTCTGTAAACATTCATGTTTTTGTGTAAACAGATTTATTTCTCTGAGATAAATTTCCAGGAATTTGATTGCTAGATAGTAGGGTAGTTGCATGTTTAGCTTTTTAAGAAACTGCCGAACTGTTTTCCAGAATGGTGGTATCATTTTACATTCTCATAGCAATGTATGAATGATCCAATTTCTCATATCCCCATCATCTTATGATGTTGTCACTATTTTACTTTAGCCATTTCAATAGGTGTGCAATGACTTATCATTGTGGTTTTGATTTGCATTTCCCTAATGGTAATGAATGTGGGGCATATTTTCATATGCTTCTTTACTTTCTGTATATCCTTTTTGGTGAAATGTCTCTTCCTCATTTTCTAACTGAATTGCTTGTTTCTTTACTGTTGAGTTTTGAGAATTCTTTATAAATTCTAGATACTATTCATTTGTCAGTTCTGTGGCTTGCAAATATTTTGCTCCAGTCTGTAGAGTTTCATTCTCAGTCTTTCAGTGAATAAAAGTTTTACTTTTAATTTTTATTAAGACTAATTTTTGATAAAGTATAAGGTTCATGTTGTGGCTGGCTGTTTGCCTACGGTTGCCCAATTCTTCCTGCACCATTTGTTGAAAAGACTATCTTTCCTTCATTGAATTGCTTTTACTCCTTGTTAAAAAAAAAAAGCAGTTGAGCATTGTTCCAGTCTCCTTCCATTCACTCTGTTGATGAGGGTAGGATTCTTGCTCTACGGGTTGGGAATGGCTGAACACATGACACTCGACACTGGACAGAAGAGTTCCACAACAGTTTATGAGTCACATATACTGAGAGAAGGATACCATCTGCCAAACTAGGCAACATGAGGATTGCATCTGGGAACGGGTGAACCAGCAGGGGCTGTGGGAGGCATGCTTTATAGTAACAAGTGGGTTGAGTTTGGGAGGATGTGACTTGCTCATTTGAGTAATTCTTTGGGTTGGCAGGGACTGAACCCTCTTACTCTGAGATCTCTTATGCCTGGTCCCTTGATAAGGAACATTGTTTGGTCCTTATCCATAGAAAAGAGCAGGAACTAGATCTTACAATAAGGTAGGTCATTAGAAGCCCTCTTTATTTCACCAGATGTAAAAGTAGCAGTATATATTGTTGGGCTTTAATTTTAGGTCTTACATAACAGAAATATTTATATCGATCTATTGCTGGGATCTCTAATCTGTACCATCAATCTATGTGTCTATCCTTTCTCCAAAACCACATATTCTTGAATACTGTGGCTATGATCTGACCCCTGGAGACCTCTTCTTAGCTGTATCTTTCTATGGTTCACTGTAATAAACTAGCCGACCTATTGTTTAGCTTGCTATGCTTAGGTAAGGGGTGTTACCAGACTCCTCCTATCTGCTGACCAATGGCATCTCCATTGTTTTTGAGGGTGCCCTTAGATGTGAACTTCCCCCAATGTGGCTTCAAATTAAGTCACTTCATTTAGGGATAGCTTTGGAGCTCCCTAGTCTTGTGGACTCTCTCTCCCACAAGGCAAAATCTCCGAGCCACTATTCCTGAGTGCTAAGTAGGGGTGGTAGCCTCTAGTCTTCTTGGCTTGATTCCTAGTGTGGAACCCCTGTCCTATGAATAAGCTGAGGTGAGGGCAACTGGAATCCCCAAGTCCTGTTTGCTGCACCAGGGGTCCAGCCTGATACTGTAAGTGGGAGGTCTGTGGAGGAGTGATGTCTCTGACCTCTCAGCTGCATGCTGTAGGAATTTAGCCTATCCAAGAGGAGATGAGAAATGCTATGGCCTGCCTTTCCCAGTAAGATACCATATTCCTTGATTGGGAGCTAAAGGGAGAGGAAGCCCTGTTTTCTTCATCACAGTTGCCTAGAGTGGAGTCTTCATCAAAGTGAGCTGGACAGGAAGGATCTGTGGGAAGGAGTGGATCGTTGCTCAAGTGCCACAGACTTTTTTGTTCTTATGGAGTTTTAGTAGATCTTCTTGAATGTTTCTTCATTTGCAATGTGCCCTTAGGAAAGTTTTCAGATATTTCAATTTTTTAAACTGCTTTCATGAAATCATGCTTATTTTTCTGGGGAGTGGATCTGCATAGCTCCTCATCATGCCATCCCGGAAGTGAATCTACTCCCTAAGCAAAATTTTGTATTCAGTGTTTTAACTTAAGAGGCTAGAAATGGCTCCCACAGGTTTTTTTTTTTTTTTTGAGTTGAGTCTCACTCTGTCGCCCAGACTGGAGTGTAGTGGCACACTCTCAACCACAGACTCGCCCTGCTGGGCTCCAGCAATTCTTCTGCCTCAGCCATCCAAGTAGCTGGAACTACAGGCGTGCACTACCACACCTGGCTAATTTTTTATTTATTGTAGAGATGAGGTTTCACCAAGTTGCCTGGGTAGGTCTCGAACACACGGGCTCAGGCAATCCACTCGCCTCAGCCTCCCAAAGGGCTGGGATTATAGGCTGAGTCACTGAGCCCGGCTGCTCCCACAGTTTTTTTAGTTGGTCAACAGAAGTATAGGCTCAGAGTGGCCTATACCAGAAGAAACTGAAATACCATAACTTCCTGGGTATACTATAGAGGAAGGGAGCCAGAAGTTTATGGAGATTAGAATGTTTGAGTGAATTTATCATGTAAGACTTGCTCCCCCACCTTGTGAAGGTCAGAGTATCCACCTTTTACCACACTTGTGAGAAGTACATGGTCGGATGAGCTTCAGCATCCTTGAAGAGCTCTGTGGTGGCTCTTTTCTGTAGACCAAAAATTATGGAGGGCAAAGCTACCATAAAACTGAAATCACTAAACACAATGGGGATAATAAGGGGGTAGGGACTAAGCGGTGGCACTTAATCTCCAAAGAAGAATTGGGTATGGTTGCCAAAATAGACAGCAGAGCCAAAGCAGTCATCAGAATAACCTGGCTCACAAAGACCTTTGGTGCTGCTAGTCAGGTGCTACTAGAAGCAAATAGATGGGCAACCTATTAAAATCTTACTTGATTTGTAAAAGCAGAAAAGAGATAAAATCATTTCTTTCAATAAATTCCTAGACTTGAGTCAGTTCACATACCTAGAGTCTTTTGAATGAAGGGATGACAGGTCCCCTTATGGAAGGACATTGGTACATTACCCAAAAAATGTATACTGTTAATTTCTTCCTAGCCTTTCCCAAAGGTACCTGTGACCAGGTGGTCAATGAAGTTTTAGTTCAGGTCTGTCTCACAGTGGGTCCAGTATGTCCCAGAGCCAGTTGTGGATTACATGTTTCAGATAAACATATTCAGTAACTAGCATCATTTTCACATGGCTTCTGTGACCTTCTAATGAGAACTATTATGGTAGGGAGGGCCAAGAAGAAGCCACTGGAACCACCTCTACCTACAAAAATATAAATCAAAAGCAATATCATAATTCCTGGAGGGACTGCAGAGATTAGTGCCAGCATCATGAACTTGAAAGATGCCAGGAGGTGACTCCTAATACATTTGCATTAAGCTCACCTATTTGCATAACTCAACTATTTTTTCACAGATGGGTCTTAATGAATGACACTGGAGTATCATAGACTTAATCAGGTGTTGCCTCCAATTACAGCTGTTGCTTCAAATGTGGTTTTATAGCTAGAGCAAATTAATACATGACCTGGCACCTGATATGGGACCTCTAATCCTGTTAATCAAAACTGTTTAGAAGTAGTTTGCTTTTAGATGGCAAAGTCAGCAATATATCCTTTCCATAGGATATAGGTCAGTCTGTTGCCTTGATGATATTATGCTGATTGGATCTGGTGAATAGGAAATAACAACTATCCTAGATGATGTACATCAGCAATACATTTGAATGCCAGAGAGCGGGAGATAAATCCTACAAAAAGTCAGGAGACTTCCACTTTGGTGAAATTTTTTTTTTTTTTGAGTTGGAGTCTCACTCTGTCGCCCAGACTGGAGTGCAGTGGCCGCTCCTGGCCACTGCAGCCTCGACCTGCTGGGCTCCGGTGATCCTACCGCCTCAGCCTTCCAAGTAGCCGGAATTACAGGCATGCACTACCACGCCTGGCTGATTTTTTGATTTATTGTAGAGATGAGGTCTCGCTGCCCAGGCGGGTCTCGAACCTGCGGGCTCAGGCAATCCACTCACCTCAGCCTCCCAAAGGCGTGGGTTTACAGGCTGAGCCACCAAGCCCAGCTCCTTGGTGAAATTTCTAAGGGTCTGGTGGTCTGGAGCACTCAAGATATCTTTCCAAGGTAAAGAGAAGTTGTTGTAGTTGGCCCCTTAAAGGGACTACTAGGAAAGAGACACAATGCTTAGGCCTTTTAAGATTTTGGAAACAATGTATACCTTATTTGGGTGAACCACTCTGTTCTACTTACTGAGTCTGCTAGTTTTGAGTGGGGCTGTAAACAAGAGACGATGCTAGCAGATCCAGGTTGCTGTGTAAGCTTCTTGGCAGATGTGATTGTGCTTGAAGTGTCAGTGACACATAGGGATGCTATGTGGAGTCTTGGCAGGCCCCTATAGGTGAATCAGTGCAGACCCTTAGTATGCTAGAAGCAAAATCATGCCATCCTCTGTGGGTGATCTCTCCCTTTGAAAAACAGCTTTGTTACAATTTAAAAAAACCCATACAAATACGTCCAACAGGTTTATGACAAAGGTGCAAGAGCAGTGCTATAGAGGAGCAACAGTCTTCTCAACAAATTGTGTTGGCGCAATTGGATATACATAGGCAAAAAAAAAAAAAAGTAAATTTTAACCTAAACCTCACATATTACACAAAAATTAATTCAAATGAATAACAGACTTAAATGTAAAACCTAAAACTACAAAACTTTTAGAATAAAACACAGGAGAAAATCTTTGGGACCAAGAATTAGGACAAGAATTCTTGGACATGACAACAAAAGCATAATCCATAAAAAATGGATAAATTGAACTTTATCAAAATTTAAAGCTTTCACTTGGTGAAAGACTCCACTAAAAGAATGAAAAGACAAGCTACAGAGTGGGAGAAAATTTATGCAAACCCCCAACCTATTTGAAAGTGGACTCACGTCTAGAATATATAAAACTATCTCAAAACTTAACAGTAAAAGAAAGCAAACAATCAACTAGAAAATGAGCAAGAAACACATACGAAAGAAGTGCTACATCATTAGCTATTTGGCAAATGTAAATTAAAACCATGATGCGATGCCACGGCATACCAATTAGAACAGCTAAAAAAAAAAAATGATGATGATACTAAATGCCAGTGAGAATGCAGAGAAACCACATTTCTCATACGTTGCTGGTTGGAATATAAAATGGTATGACCACTCTGAAAAACAGATTGGCAGTTTCTTAAAAAATTAAATATATACTTACCATACTATCTACTAATCTCACTGCTTGGCACTTATCTCCCTCAAATTAAAACTTATGTCCACACAAAAACATGTACACAATGGATATATACCCAAAAGAGTTGGAAGCAGGAATTCATTGTACACCCATATTAATAGTAGCATTATTAACAGTAGCTAAAAGTAATCCAAGTGTTCATCAATGGATAAATGGATAAACAAAATGTCGTATATATAATACACACACACACACACACACACACACACACACACACAATGGAATATTATTCAGTCTTCAAAAGAAAGAAAATCTTGACAAATGCTACACATGGATGAACACAGAGGACATTATGCTAGATGAAATAAGCCAGTTGCAAAAGGACAATTCGTATGACTGCACTTATACAAGGTACTGAAAGTAGTCAAACTCATAGAGACAGAAAGCAGAATGGTGGTTGCCAGGAGCTGGGGAAGAGGGGAGTGGGGAGTGATTGTTTAAAGGATAAAGAGTTTCAGTTTTACAAGACAAAAAGAATTCTGTGGATGGATGATGGTAATATCACAACACTATGATGTACTTAATGCCACAGAACTGTACACTTAAAAAAGGTTAAGATTATAAATTTTATGTTATGTGAATTTTACCATAATTAACATTTTTAAATATAAAAAAGTACATGAATGTTCATGGAAGTTTTGTTTGAAATAGCCAAAAATTGGAGACAAACTATCCCACAATGGGTAAATGGTTAAACAAACAGTGGTATCATGAATACTATTCAATAGCAGTAAAAAGGAAGAAACTGTTAGTACATGCAACAACTTGGATGGACATCAAGGGTATTAGGCTGAGTGAAAAAAGCCCATCTCAAGTGGTTACATACTACATGATTCTACTTATATAATGTTCTCAAAATGGTAAAATTATAGGGATAGGAAACAGATTAGTGGCTACCAAGGGTTAGGGATGATGGGGGAAAGGAGAGAAGAGGGATGGGTGTGACTCCAAAGGAGATGCACAAGGGATCTTTGTGGAGATAGAACCGTTTTGGTAACTGTTTGTTTTGTTTCTGTAGAGACGAGGTGTCACTATGTTGCCCAGGCTGATCTCAAACTCCTAGGTTCAAGCATTCCTCTTGCCTAAACCACTTGAAGTGCTGGGATTACAGGTATGAGCCACCATGCCCAGCCGAGTCCAGTTCTGTATCTTGATTGTGATGGTGGTTACAGAAATCTACACATGTGATGTGATATAATTGCATAAAAGTAGACACACACACACACACACAAATGAGTGCATGTAAAACATAAAATCTGAATAAGCTCTATGGATTGTACCAGTGACAACTTCCTGGTTTTGATATTGTGCTATAGTTATGTAAGTTTTACCACTGGGAGAAACTGTGTAAAGTGTGCGTGAGACTTTTCTGTACTATTTTTGCAATTTCCTATGAATCTATAGTTAAAGTTAAAAGTTAGAAACAAACATCAAGCCGGGCTTGGTGGCTCACACTGTAATCCCGCGCTTTTGGGAGGCTGAGGTGAGTGGATTGCCTGAGCTCGTGGGTTCAAGACCCGCCTGGGCAACTTGGCAAGACCTCATTTCTACAATAAATCAAAAATTAGCTGGGCGTAGTCGTGCTTGCCTGTAGTTCCAGCTACTTGGAAGGCTGAGGTGGAAGGATCGCCAGAGCCCAGCAAGTCGAGGCTACGGTGGCCGGGAGCGGCCACTGCACTCCAGTCTGGGCGACAGAGTGAAACTCCAACTCAAAAAAAAAAAGAAACAAACATAAAATTAACTAAAATCAAAACCAAACTTGCTATAGGCCTTCATAGAGTCTGAACACTTGAGTACCAACCAGCAAGTTACCATGCAACCCGAACTGCCCGTCATGAACTGGTTTGTCTGACCCACCAAGCCATACAGTTGACTGTGCACAGCAACACTCCATCATTAAATCTAAGTGGTACATAGGAAGCTGAACTCGAGCAGGTCCTGAAGGCACAAGTAATTATATGACTTCCTCACGCCCATGGCCCCTACTCCTGCTACGCTATCTTCTCTCTTTCACCACAGCTTCATGAGGAACTGCCTATGACCAGCTGCTTGAAGAAAACTCTTGTGCTTGGTTTACACATGGTTCTGCATAACATTCAGGCACCACCTGAAAGTGGACAGCTGCAGTACTACAATCACACTCTGGGATGGCTCTGGACAGTGGTGAAGGTTAATTCTCCCTATGGGAAAAACTTAGAGCAGTGTACCTGGTTGTCTGTTTTGCCTGCAGAAGTACAGATCTGGCGGGGTGTGATGACTCACACCAGTAATCCCAACACTTTGGGAGGCCAAGGTGGAAGAAATGCTTGAGCCCAAGAATTAAAGACCAGCCTGGGAAACAAAACGAGACGCTCCCTCTACAAAAAATTCAAAAATATTAGCCAGACTTGGCGGCACACGTCTGTAGTTCCAGCTACTTGGGAGGCTGAGGTGGAAGGATGATGGTCTGAGCCCAGGAGATCAATGCTGCAGTGAGCTGTGATCGTGCTACTGTACTCTGGCCTGGGTGACAGAGGAAGATCCTCACTCAAAACAAACAAGCAAAAAACACATGTGTACATTTTTCATGAGCTGTGGCTAATGGAGAGCTGGAAGGTCAGGCAATTGAAAGGAACATAGAAAACTGGTGACAAGAAAGTCTAGGGAAGAGGTACATGCACAGACTTGAGCAAAGAATGTGAAGATAACTGTGTCCCGTATGAATGCTTACTAAAGGATGCTCTCCATGGAGGAAGATTTTAATGAAGTGGATATAATAACCCATTCTGTGAATGTCCATTGGCCTCCTTCCCCAGCCAAATAGACTCAAGAGTAGTGTTAGGAATGGAAGTTATGTATGGGCTCAATGTGGACTTTCACTTGCCAGGAACAATTTGGCTACAGCCACTGCTGAGTGCTCCATATTCTAACAGCAGAGAAGAACACCAAGCACCACTTCATGGTGATATGGCAGCACTTCATGGGGCTCAGTCAGCTGCCTGGCTGTGGGTTGATTACACTGGAACAGTTCTATTACAGAAGACGCAGCACTTTGTTCTTACTGAATAGACACTTTGGATATGAATTTGCCATTCCTACCCATAATGCTTCTGCAAAAACAACTATCCATGGACTTACAGAATGCTTCATTTGCTACTAAGGAATTCTATAGTGTTGCTTCTGACTTAGGAACTCCACGGCAAATGAAGTGTGGCAACAGGCCCTGCTCATGGAATTAACTGTTTTTACCTCATTCCCTTCATCCTGAAGCAGTAGACTTGACATGTGAATGCATCCATTTCCTTTCTTTTAATTTAGCTGATTTGAGATGTAAAGTTTATGGAAAACGAGATGTATTACAAAATAGGTAGGAGTGAAATAGGTTGTCTACTTCAGCAAAGAAAAAGGTAAAACAACAGATGAAGAAACTGGGTCAGTCTTGATCATCTTTGCTCTAGATCGTCACTGTTTTTACGATTCTGTCTGTTTGGAATTTTTTATGCTAAACTTAAAAATCGGACGCCTGCCTGATTAGGATTCCTAGCCTCTCAGCACTTCTATGTTGCAGGTGTGTGGGCCATGTGGGCAGCGTAGATGGTATGAAACCAAGGCCGAGGTGGGGTAAAAATACAAAAACATGACCTAGGGCTGAGACACGCGCGTGTGACCAAACGTTAGAATCAGAATGAATCCACAAGTGCGTGTAAAATCCAGGGTAATTTGAGGGCTTAATCTGATAAACCTCAGAGCTTTACTGGAGTTGGGTATAAGCAACCTCTCTACACTCTTTGTCTGTCTTATTCACCCCTTGGGACCCTCACTACAGCTGGCTTCTTTCGGTGTTCATCCGCACCTTGCAAGGGTCCGCAGGGCCAGCTTGGGTGAGCCGGTGGTCCCGCCACCAGCACATTTCCCAGAGCGCGACACGAGACCCGCCCTCTCTCTGGTTAGAACGCGGAAGCTAGCCCCGCCCACTCCAGCAGCCAGTCCGAACCCCGCCCCGGGTCCTAACTCGAGGACCCCCCCCCCGACGGGGGCTGTCCGCGGCCGCGCCGGACTCAACTTACCTGTGGCCCGTCCGGATGACCTCCCGACCCGGCCTGCGCTGCCGCCTGGCCCTCGGGCCTCGAGAATTCCGCTGCGGGCCTCGGGCCGCTGTGCAACGAGGAGAAGTCGCGGCAGGCGGTGGCGAAGGCCGCCCCGAACGGAGGCTTAGGCGCTGATCCCGCTCCAACATGGCGGCGGCCGCGCGCAGTGCGGTACGCCTCCCAGGTCTGTGCGGCCGGCCGGCGGGTGAGAACCGCGACCCCGGGAGCAGGGGATCTGGGCGGGGCGCGAGTGGGGTGCTGGTTTAGGGTCCACCGAGGCCGAGGCGGTACGACGCTCGAAGCTGCAGCGACGCGAGAAGCCGCAGCCTCTGGCCCCTCACGCTGGGTTTCCAGCCCGCCCGGAGCTGCTGTGTGACCTTGCGCGCGTCCTCTCCTCCTCTGGGTCGCGGAGCCCTTGTCTGTGAAATGGGGATCCACCGCGCGCCGTTTGCCAACGTTCCTTCCAGTTTACGAATTCGCTCGAACGAGCTTGGCGAAAGGGCGCGGGAACTGGCAAAGGATCGCTTTCTGGGCGAGCGCAACCCACAGGCTGGCTTGGGGATGTCGGCGTGGGGTTCAAGGCCGAGGTCTGCCAGCGAAGCTCGAAAGGAAAAGAGCAGCCGTCCTGCTGGAGACGGATGGGATTAGCCTCTGTCGTTTTAGATTCCGAGATAAGAGGTCGTATTTAAAAAGACGGATGCTTTGAATGTCAGTACTTTCGCTGCTACTGCCCTCCCCGGCCCTCGTTGATGGTGTGCAACTCAAGAAAGGGCTGGCGCCGACCTCCAGCATAACCTTTACCTCTAGGAACCAGTTCAAGATTGACTTTGTCTTCTCTGTCTGCAAGTCTAGCATTTCTAATTCCGAAATCCAGAGACCCCTGAACACCTACACTTTCTTTCTCTCCCTCCCTCCCTTCCTCTTTCTCTCTTTCTTTCTTCTCATTTTTTTCTACAAAATTTAACCTGAAATCATTTGGGGGAAAATCCGACCTGAACGTTGTTTCGTCCGTGCTGTGACCATCTCTTCCTTTCTCCTTCACAAGCTCTTACTGTTTGCAAGGGACTGTCCTAAGCTCTTCATTCATTTTTTTCCTCACTTCCTCTTCATCATGCCTTCATGAGATAAATGCTGTTGTTATTCCCATTTTATAGATAAGAAGATTAAGACACACAGAGACTGTGAAATTTACTCAAGGTTAGACTAGAAGGATGTCAGGTTTTGCACCCAAACCGCCTGGCTCCAAAGCCTGTTTTTTGTTTGTTTGTTTTAAAGTGTGTTATTTAGTGGTTTTTAGTATATTCATTAAGCTGTGCAACCATCACCACAATCAATTTTAGAACTTTTCATCACTCCAAAAAGAAAACCTGTGCCTTGTAGCACTCACGCCCCAGGTACTCAATGGCCTCCAAGCCCTAGGCAATCACTAATTCACTTTGTATCTCTCTCTATAGCTTGCCTGTTGTGGACATTTTATAGAAATAGAATCATATAATATGTGGTTTTTTGTGACCGACTTTTCACTTGGCATAATGTTGGCAAGGTTCATCCATGTTGTTGCATGTATTCGTACCTCATTCCTTATGACTGAGTTGCATTCGATTGTGTGAATACATGTTTTGTTTATCTGTTCATCAGTTGATGAACACTTGGGTTGTTTCCACCTTTCGTCTATTATGCCTAATGTTGCTGTAAACATTTGTGTGCAGTGTTTTTGTGTGCAGATATATTTTCTTTTGTGTATATATCTGGGAATAGAATTACTGGATCAAATGAGTCTCCATGTTCACTTTTTGAGAAACTGCTAGACTGTTTTCCAAAGTAGCTGTATCAGTTTACATTGCTACAGTTTACAGTTTACAGTTTACATTGCTAGTATATGAGGGTTCTGATTTCTCAACGTCCCTAACAACACTTGCTGTTATCTGCCTGTTTAATTGTGGCCATCCTAGTGGATGTGACATGGTATCAACTTGTGGTTTTGATTTACATTTCCCTCTTGTATAAGGAGCCAAAGGGAAGGTGGAGGGGAGAAGGGTGGCGCATGAGGCTGATGTGGCAGGCCTGTAGGCTGTACTGAAGAGTTTTGTCTTTGTTCTGCAGGCAGTAGGGAGCCAAAGAATGATATATCAGGACTGTGAAGTGAACAGATTTGTTATTTTAGAAAGGTGGTAAACTAGAGGGGTAGAGATTGAAAGTGGGAGATGTATCAGGAGACTGTTGTTACCTGTGGCTGAGTGATGACCAGGCCTGAGCAAAGAAGGGGTTTTGAGGCCATAGCAAAGTGTAGCTAACAGGTGTATTTATTTTTAGGAGACTGTAGGGTTTGGTAGCTGGTTGGACGTCGGGTGAAAGGAGAAGATGAGGTTGATGGCAGCTACTTGGCCAGTGGTCCTGGAGCCCAGGAATTATTCATTCACTTGTCTTGGTTCTTTATTCTATAGATATGAACACTTTGTGTGTTACTGTTTAAAACATTCTTTTTCATGTAGAAATGTATCTTAATTTTTTCTTTTTTTTAATTTGCAGGTCATTTATGGTCCAGACCGCTTTCCCTAAACACCTTTCCAGCAGTTTCTATTTTGGCGTTGAAGACTGGTCTCAGCAGTGGTGAGATTCATTTATTTCTTTAATTTTAGCTTGTCTCCTAAGAGTTCATGTGAGAGTAGTTAGTTTCTGTAGTTTTCAAAAATGTGAGTGAATGAAGCACATTTTTTGTAATGGAAATGCATAGGGTCTTGAGTATTTTTCAGATTTTTTGTGATTGTAATTATTATAGTTCAAGGCTTTAAAAATAATAGCTAAGTAATACTTGTAATTGCTATGTGTTAGGCTTAAAACATGTTGTTTTGGTTAATCTTCACACCAGTTTTTATGAGGGTGTTATTATTCCCATTTTATAGATGAAGTGAGCCGCTGAGAGGCTAAGTAACCTGTTCAAGATCATATAGTCATTAATGGCAGAAATGGGACCTGAGCTGTATGGATACCATGATGCCTTCTCGTATGTAACTCAGACCTTTCACTACACAGGACAGGGCCTGTCTATAGTCACTAGGAAGGAAGGAAGCCAACCCTGCTGATCAATTGCATTTTGCCTTTTCCATGTGAACTATAGTTAGGACAAAACTGAAATCTCATTGTGTCCTTGAGTTTCTGGAACTCTTGGGTGCTGGGCTTTAATTTTAGTTGTATTCCCTTTCCTCTTGTTGACTGCATGGTGAGATGCCTTTACACCTTGGTTAAGAGGTCCTGCAGGGGAGTCTGGTGGACCTAGACTCTTCCCCTTGCTGTTCATTTTGTGTGTTGGTTGATGCATTCATTCATAAACTACTTCCTCTGCCCTTTACTGTGATCCAGGCAGTCCCCTACCTGAACTGATGTGGGACCTGGAGAAGGTTTCTGTGAGGACAGCCAGAAGAGACTCAGGGCCAAGAGGATAGCCCCAGAGAGGGCCCTGGCTGGGGAAGACTGACTGTTGGAATGACACAGAATTCTCTACTCTGCTACTTTCTATCTTTGCAACCAGGGTGTAAATGTTACTCCTTGGACCTGTGGTTTTATCATTTGTAAAATAGGGATAGTAATCTCTACTCTGAATTTTTTGTTTGTTTTGAGTTGGGAGCTCACTCTGTTGCCCAGATTAGAGTGTGGTGACACGATCATGGCTTACCGCAGCCTCAACTTCCTGGGCTTAGGTGATCCTTCTGCCTCAGCATCCCAAGTAGCTGGTACTGCAGGTGCACACCACCATGCCTGGCTAAGTTTTTTATTTTTTATAGAGATGAGGTCTCACTATGTTGCCTAGGCTGGTCTCAGAATTTCTGGGCTCACGCAATCCTCCTGCCTCAGCCTCCTAAAGGGCTGGGATTACAACTGTGAGCCACTGTACCTGGCCTTAGAATATTGAACTTCCAAAAGAGTACTAGAAGGTTTAGATCTTAGAACCAATTTCATTTCCTACCCCATTGCATTGTCTAGTGACACTTTCAGTTTTCCATTTTCTTCTGGTTATACTTCTAAATATTTTGTGGATATTCTATCAACATTCTTATGTTAATTAAAAATTTAAGGCCGGATGCAGTGGCTTACGCCTATAATTCCAGCACTTTGGAAGGCCGAGGTGAGAGGATTATCTGAGCCCGTGGGTTCGAGCCCAACCTGGGCAACTTGGTGAGACCTCATCTCTACAATAAATCAAAAAATTAGCTGGGTGTGGTAGTGTGTGCCTGTGGTTCCAGGCTGAGGCAGAAGGATTGCCTGAGCCCAGCAAGTCGAGGCTGTGGTGGCTGTGAGCATGCTACTGCATTCCAGCCTGGGCGACAGAGTAATACTCCAACTCAAAAAAAAAAATTAACTCTATACCATGTGCAGTGGCTCATACCTATAATCTCAGCATTTTAGGAGGCCAAGGTGAGACGATTGCCTGGGCCTATGGGTTTGAGACCAGCCTGGGTAACTTGGCGAGACCTCATCTCTACAATAATTCAAGAAAAATTAGCCAGGCATGATGGTGCACACCTGTGGTTCCAGCTACTTGGAAGGCTAAGGTGGAAGGATCACCGGAGCCAGCTGGTTGAGGCTGTGGTGGCTGTGTGCCACTGCCCTCTAGCCTGGGCGACAGAGTGAGACTCCAACTCCAACACACAAAGCAAACAAAAAAAATTTAACTCTTACTCCATTGTCTCTGCTTTCTCCCAACATAGTTATAAGCACAATATATTTTAATTTATAATTGACAAGTAATAATTATACACATTTATGGGATACATAGCGATGTTTCAGTACGTATAATGTATGATGAACAGATTAGCGTCATTAGCATATCCATCATCTCAGTCATGTATCATTTCTTTGTATCATTTCTAGTATCCTTCTAGCTACTTGACGTTATATATTATTGTTAACTATAGTAATTTTACAGTATTATAGACACTGAAACTTATTCCTGCTATCTAGCTGTAATTTTGTATTCTTTTTTTTTTTTTTTTTTGAGTTGGAGTCTCACGTCATTGCTCAGGCTAGAGTGCAGTGACAAGCTCACAGCCACCCCAGCATCGACCTGCTGGACTCTGGCAATCCTTCTGCCTCGGCCTTCCATGTAACTGGAAGTACAGGCATGTGCTACCATGCCCAGCTAACTTTTGATTTATTGTAGAGACGAGGTCTCACCAAGTTGCCTGGGTTGGTCTCAAACCCGTGGGCTCAGGCAGTCCACTTGCCTCGGCCTCCCAAAGTGCTAGGATTACAGGCTGAGCCACAGAGTTCGGCCAATTTTGTATTCCTTAACAAACCCCTCCCTTCCTCCTACATTTCCTAGCTTGTGGTATCTTTTGTTCTACTTTTTCTTCTATGATATCAACTTTTTTTAGCTTCCACATAGGAGTGAGAACATGTGGCATTTAATATTCTGATCCTGGATAAGCATAATTTGATTGAATCTCTAGGCAGTATTTTCTTTATTAAGGCTATGTATATATTCACAACTGAGTTAGGTTGAATTCTATTATTATACTGTACTTTCTTTTTCCTACAACATTTTCTTTTTCCTAGAATTGGTAATTGCTTTCTTTTTAAAAAGTTGCTTAGTTGTACCTGTATAGAAATAGTACCTATTACTATAATAGTATCTATTACAATATTTTTCTAAATGCTGTAACAGATTTGGTGAGAAATGTGGCAGTTTTTCTAAAATCTCTCAAACATTTCACTTTCATTACAAACCAGTTTGATTTAATGGAAGAGACTTAAATTAGAAGGAAGAAATTCTTAATGGTAAAAATTGTTAAAACACTGAAATGAAATCTTCAAGGGACCTCCTGGGCTTGGCTTACCTTAGCTTTCAGGGTCAGGGTGGTTGTCTCCTGAGATGGGCACTTCGTGATCTGAAATTAATAATAGTTCAAAGGATCAGAGCAGAATTGGTCAATGATCATTGATGGGTGAATCTATAACTGAGTGATTTAATACAAGCTGCTGCTTTCTCTTGTTTTAAGAGCACATCTCATTTAAAACAAAGTTAGCTGTAGCATCAGTGTATGTTAAAACTGACTGTAAACTCTGAAGTCAATTTCTTCCTACATTTTGCAATTGGACCTTTTTTAGGCTAAGTAAACTATTAGCTATGCATAGTATTTCACTCTTTTGAAAAAGATTAAAGAATTATAATCTGATAATGATTTTTGCATTTCTTGAAGTATATCAAAGATTGCAGTACTAATCAGTGTAAGATTATCTTAATTGATATTAAATATTATTAATATTAATTATTTGCACTCGGAGACATCTCACGGTTCACCTACCAGCAACTCGATCACACTTTTTTACAAAATAGTGATAAACATACCGCTTCATATTAAATAGTGTAGTGTTGGAACCGATTATTTTATTGTAATGATATTTGGCTTACAGTGGAATTTTGGACATTGAGGAACTTATTTAAGACAAAAAATATCAAAATTTTTTATCTTATATTTTTTCAAACTCTTGTGAAAACAGTCACGGACATGCATTGCAGCTTCATTGATACATGTTGTGCAATAGTAACTTGTTTGACGTTTTCCACCTGGTGTTTTTGGGTTTGAGCAGACAATGCAGTGTCATTTTCTTCCTCCCATATTAATAATGTGTAATTTATTGTCCAGTCTGTTGTTCAAAGATAATGTGGAAACATGCACTCATGATTCCTGAAAAACACTTCTCAACTGATAGATCAGAAGCTTGACAAATTTCAAATGGGGCATAGGTTTTTTGTTTTTGAATGGAAAATTTCAAGCAAACATAACATCTTTGAAAAATTTTCACTTGCATATATGTGTCCTTTATAATCACCAGCAGTCTGTTTATACCCTCTGAAAGGAGATATCTGAATGGTTTGCTAGATTTGAGATGTCACCTCAGAGGAGACATCTGAGTGCAAAGGGTTAAGTAAGGTACTTTGTTGAAAATTAAGGAGTATAAGAAAAACTAAAAGGTATCCTGCAAAATGGGATTTGGAATGACAATTGAAGTTCTGAATTTATTTAAAATGAAAACCCAATATTTTCTTTGTACTTCTTATTGATCAATTCATTAAGTCAATTCATAGTGCCAGAGGGACCTCAGTACATCGTCCCAAGTCTGCCTCCATGCAGTATCATAATTCATCTGGGGTTGGAATTGGTGCTTAAATCCCATCTACTAACTAGTCTTATACTTTTGGTAAATACTTAGCCCCATAGACCTAAATTTTTTGTTTTGTAAAATGAAGAAATTGGATTAAATGATCTTTAGTGATTAAAAGGAGATTATCCCGCCCCCCTTTTTTTCCTGGAGTCTCACTCTGTTGCTGAGGCTGGAGTGCAGTGGCAGCTCATAGCTACCGCAGTCTCAACCTACTTGGCTCAGGTGGTCCTTTCACCTCAGCCTTCCAAGTAGCTGGAGCTACAGGCATACACCACCATGCCTGGCTGATCTTTTGATTTATTGTAAAGATGAGGTCTTGCCAAGTCGCTCAGGCTGCTCTCGAACCCCTGGGCTCAGGCAATCCTCTCACCTATGCCTTCCAAAGTGCATGGGAGTCACCATGCCTGGCCAGATTATTCTTTTATTTTTCAGGGACTGTATGTAGTGGAGATGTTTTGATATTTAATATTACTTTTTTGTCATATATTTAACCAAATTCTTATTGCCATTTAAGTTCATTTCTGGTGCGTGGCCCTCTGTGGTGATGAAGCAGCTGTTACTGTCTTCTCCATAACTTTGTGGACTTGAAAGTAGCTCTTGTCACTCTTACCCAATACCCTTAAGTAGCTTTTTTTTCTTTCAAGGACTGTTTTAATTCCCTTTGTCACGTCTCTCATAGTCTCTAGCTTTGTTGAAATGCAGAGCTCAAAGGTATATGCACTGTTTTTATTAGTAATATTCCCATTTCTTTGCATTTACCATTTCTTCATACCCTGTCCTTTTCCTCACAGAACGCCACCACCCATGGGATTGAGCAAATGGCTGCCTCTAAGATATGGCTGTTCAAAACATTTTTTTAAAAGTAACAAGTGCATATGGTGGAAAAATTCCAAAAAATACAAAAAAGCAAGTCCTGCATATCCAACCTTAAATACATCAGATTTCTTTCCCAGAGGGAACCCTTTTTTTTAACACCAGTTTCTTACATATGCTTCTAGAGTTAGTCTGCAAAATACATTTACATCCTGCTCCAGGTGTTTTAAACGTCAAGTGTGGAATACACTATACGCTGTCCTGCACCCAGCTGTTCTGACCCAATCCTGTCTTTCCACATCAGTGCATCGCCTGACTACATACAGCAGAGGGCACCATTTGCCCAGAGTAGACTGCTGCACAGAAACCCTGTGTGGACAACTCTTCTTTTTTTAAGACAGGATTTTGCTCTGAAACCCAAGCTGGACTGCCCTGGCACAATTCTAACTCACTGTGGCCTCGAACTCTTGGGCTCAAATGATTCACCTGCCTCAGCCTCCCATAGTGCTGGGATTACAGGCATAAGTCACCACCGCAGCCAGATCTGTTTCCTTTTTACATAGCTGCATCTGTTGTGTGGATGAGCTGTAACTTCTCCAGCTAGGGTGAGCATTTAGGTTGTTATCGGTCAAAGTTGTTTTATTTTTTAAAGAAAGACTGTCCTTGAAATCAGATTCTCAGCATTTAAGGATTTTAGTAACTTATTTTTGTTAGTAATGATTATTTGGTGCTGGCAGTGTTTCTTCACAGCCATGGAGCATCTAACTTAAAGTTTTGTTTCCTCTGCTTACAGGCCCTTTGTCATCGCTGGGAACTAGAGACAACCGTCATTATACCAGCTTGAGCCATGCGCTGCAAACACAATGCTATATTTCTTCCCCGAGTAACTGGATGGCTCAACAGTATAGACCGTATAGTTTCTTCACTAAATGTACGTAGAATGGCCACAAACTTCCTGTTTCATGAAATAGGAAAATAAAGGGTGCTTTGTATCTTAATTTTTATTTTCCTTTGTTAAATGAATTAACATTTTACTGATTGGCTTTATGATGTGCTATTAAAATAAAAATGTTCCTTGATAGACCTCCTAGAATTATTTCACGTGCTGCCAGTTTGCTTATACATTGGGGAGCATTAGTTCACGTTGATTCCCCTCATTTGGGGCACCCGAGGCCTGAGTGGCATAGAATAGTGGTCCACATCCCCTGCTGATTTAGATCTGTGTCGGTAATACACTTACACTCTGTTTTCAACTGTGCCTTAGTTGAGGAGATAGATATTTGGTCATGAAAAGTTAATTTGAAGAGACATTGTTTGCTGACACTACTCCTATTTGTAATAGTATTTGAAAAAGTCTATTATGAACTGAAGTTAGCTTGTCAGGTGATAGATGGAGATTGAATTCACAACTCGTCATCAAGCAGATTAAAAGAAACTAGGATAATAAAGGCAATTCATGATTAGTTTTGAATATTTGGTGAATAAATAAAAATCAAAAAGGAAAAAATCACCTGTATTCCTACTACCCTAAAATACTGAGTTTGCTGCTTTTTCATGTAGTAATATATTATACATTTTTCCATGGACTTCTGTAATATTGTGACTGTAGCGTATTTCATTGTATGATACAAGTCACTTTAATTTGGTGGTCTCTTGGTAACTAGGTCATTTGTGTAGCAATGCAGAGGGTCAGGTGGTGGGGGATTAAGTAACTTAGTTACTTAAGTTGTACCTGCAGATTTTGTACTAAGAAGAGAGATGGATAGAGTTACAGCCATTAGTCTCTGCCCTTGGTGCCCAGGGGCTCGATTTTTTTCTAAGAGTTGGCTTTTTACTCTTAGAAAAGGGCTATATCAAATTTACAGGCCTTGGGAATTTTTATTTTTTATAGCCTGTTCTAAGATGCCTTTTCTCAAATTCTTCTTGTTGCAGAAGTGCCTCCTTACCCTCTGAGACCTCTGTCCTTCATGCTTGTCCCACACCTGCCTCTGACTCTCTCCATTTGCCGTGTTCTTCCTCCTGTTACATGACCTGGTTCCCTTATGAGTTTATTGTTCCCAAGTCATATTGAGATTGTCTCCAGTGGGGTGAACTCAGTTGGAATTAGCATGGGACTAGTTTTGCTCTTGCAGTGAGAAATCGTTTTTGATTTCAAAATGTCCAAAAAGTAAAAAGTCACAATTTTCCAAAACTCTTTAAGATTTCATGAGAATATTTAACATTGTACTTGTAAAACTGTCTGTCTGCTGTAGAGGGTCCACCATGTAAATCCCTTTGATTCACATTAACAGGCAGTATTACTTAGGGTTATGAAGTGAGGAGTAACTCAGTATATCAAATTGGATATCACAGTGGCTTTTATGTATGTGTATGTGTGTGTGTGTAAAATATGAACCTCAGTTTTTTATAACTATGGTAGTCAACAGGTGTATATATTACACTTTTCCAAAAAATGACAGAGTTAAAAAATGATAGTAAATCTATTCTACCTAACCCTTCCCCTAACCGCTTTAAAAGGGGATTATAATTTTTAGTCCATATTTTCTGGATTTTAAAACATAAGAATTTTATAATTTGAAAGAGTTAAAAATATTTTTAATAGTATAATGGCATTCAAAAACTGACTGATGACTTGCTATCTTTTTGAAATGTAGTTAGAATCTTATACCTGGGGGAAAATAGTAAAATCTCTGCTAAACTAACTTAACTTGTAGCCATTAAAAAATGATGTCTGTGTCAGCGGGGTGTGGTGGCTCACACCTGTAATTCCAGGACTTTAGGAGACAGAGTTGAGAGGATTGCCTGAGCCCAGGGGTTTGAGACCAGCCTGGGCAACTTGGCCAGACCTTGTCTCTACAATAAATTTAAAAAATAGCTGGATGTGTTGGTGCACACCTATTTGGAAGGCTGAGGTTGAAGGATCACCTGAGCCCAGAAAGTGGAGGCTGCAATAGCTGTGATCGTGTGATTGCATTCCAGCCTGGGTGACTGAGTGAGATTCTGACTCAAAAAAAAGCCAATAATAATGTTTGTAACTAATATTTAAGAATATGGGAAAAGACTTACAATGTAATATTAAATTAAAAACAGGATACGAAATTATGCATATGATATAATTTTAATTTTGTTTAAAACAAATGTATACTATGCATGCATGTGTTAAAAAAAAGGCAGAATAAACATTCTGATCTAACAGTGGTAATGGGGTTATGATTTTTAAAGTAGTCTATATTTTCTCGATTTTAAAACAAATATTTTATAATTTGAAAAAGTTAAAAACATTTTTTGGGGGCCAGGTGCAGTGGCTCATGCCTGTGTTTCCAGCTACTTGGAAGGCTGAGGCAGAAGGATTGCCTGAGCCCAACAGGTCGAGGCTCTGGGGGCGGTGAGTTTGCCAATGCACTCCAACCTGGGCACCAGAGTGGGACTGACATTTTTAATAGCATAATGGCAATCAAAAGTTGACTAATGACTTGCTCTCTTTTCAAATGTAATTAGACATTTTACTTTCCTCTTATAATATATTTTTAGAGCTAAACTCTTAATTCAGTTGTTTTTATATTTTTATCTCAATGTCAAGTTCCTTTTAGTCTTAATGAGTGATTAATGTGTGAATTCTAAGTGAAAGAAAACTGTAGTTGATTGACCTCCTTGTATGCCTCCATTACAAGTGAACTCTCAAGTTTTTATGGCATTTATAGGACCATCATTTTTAAGCAATAAGGGAAAAAATCTTAGTAAGAATTTAGCTTGAGGTTGGTGCTTTTATTTTGAACCTATGGTCAAAATAAAAGTGAATTCGTGTCAGCTTGAAGTTTTAGCTTAATCTTTTGTTCGGATCCGAGATGTACAAAGCAGCGTGTGATGTGGAATCTCACTGTTCTGAGCTTCACTTAAGACTAGCTGTAGCCTATAATCCCAGCACTTTGGGAGGCTGAGGCGAGTGGATTGCCTGAGCCTGAGCCTGTAGGTTCGACACCAACCCGGGCAATTTGGGGAGACCTCGTCTCTACAATAAAATAAAAAATTAGCCAGGTGTGGCAGCACACTCCTGTAGTCCCAGCTACTTGAAAGACTGAGGTAGAAGGATCGCTGGAGCCTAGCGGGTCGACACTGGGGTGGCCCTGAGTGTGCCCCACTGCATTCCAGCCTGGGCAACACAGTGACACTCTGCCTCAAAAAAAATAAAATAAGATAAAAATAAAGACCAGCTGTAACTTATGTGTGTGTTTTGAAAAACAGTATACTAGACAAATATAAAGCATTAAAAACATTGTTATCTACCTGGAAGATCAAGGTAAGGCCTTTCAGGAAGCAGCGGTAGAAGTTTTAAGCCCTAAGGTTGTATGACAAGAATGAAAGTACCTATTTGTCTTCTAGAGTATGTTTAGTATTCCAGGCTTATAGATATATACAGAGGGTGCTAAAAAAATGTATACACAATTAAAATTGTAATACTTAATATATACGTACCTGTCACATGGTGACGCTAACATTCATTTGATTAACGCCATCTTTTGAGCAAATGTCATACTACACGTTGCTACTGTAATTCAATTCAACTTTGAAAAGTAATACATAGATAACATCCTCTTAAAATGTGTATACAGTTTTTTGGCACCCCTGGTATGTGTCTTAGGGTTTTTTACTAGTCTGATATTTGTGTGGTTCTTTGTCTTTACCAAATAAATTGATAATGGAGCAATAGATGTTATAACCATGGATTCTGTTCTAGATTTATAGGTTCAGTTTGGGATATTTATTCTTGTTTGGACTAAGAAATCTGTATTTAAGAAGGATGGTAATTAATTATCTTAATGGTTACAATAGAGACAAAAGGACAGGGAAAGACCTATATCATAGTTGATAAAATGTCAGGGAAACAAACCTACTGGCAATTAACTAGGAAAATTGGTTGTCTTTGTAGGGAAAAGTAATAGAGTTGTCTCCTTGGGCTTTCTAAATGTAACCATGTGATATATGCAAAGAATGAATTGATTTTGCTTTAATTACCTCAGTGATGTGGGTAAAGCTGGCCTCTTCTGGTCATTTTATTCAATAGGTGACCATAGATCATTGCTTGGAAGCTACAGAATTAAAAAAAACAAAAACCTGTCTCATTACAGTGACGGCTGATGAGCTGTGGAAAGGTGCTTTGGCAGAGACTGGTACTGGTGCAAGAAAAGGAAGAGGCAAAAGAACTAAAAAAAAGAAAAGAAAGAATTTGAACAGGGGTCAGATCATTGGTGAAGGTAAATTTATTTATGAAGGCAGCTAAAGTGCTTTTTATGTTTTTTCCCCCAGATGTTAGACATTATACAAACTAGAAGCATCAAAATGTTTCTCCTGAAGGATACTAGGATCTGTGGTTTTAGAATTCAACCAAATGACTTACTCATTGCCCCAGGATCCTAGGGGAGGAAAATCTCATAGAAAGTGATGCATTCATTCAACAAGCATTAGATGTCCCTGTGCGGGATGGGATCTCCTGCAACAGTCCCAGCCCTCAAAGAGCTTACAACTCAGTGGTAGAAGATGGACTGAATGGAGAGTCAGCAAATATTCTCTGCAAAGAGAAGATCGTAAATATTTTTGGCTTTGTGAGTTACATGGTCTGTTTTGCAACTACTTAACTCTGCTCTATAGCCCCCAAACAGCGGTGGATAATATATATCAAATGGACATGGTCCTTTAAAACTATATTTACAAAAACAAGTGGTGGACTAGATTTGGCCTGTGGACCTTAGTTTGCTGATCCCTAGAGCACATGATTGTTTATATCCATGCTTTTGGAAAGATAAAAATAATATAGTATACTTGAATCAGTCCAGTTTGTACTGTGGTTACTGGCAACACATCTTTGATAACCTATCAGAAATTAAGAAAACATCATACACTGCACTTCTAGCATCGCACATCTACTTGGATGTTTTTTCTTTATGACTTACCTTGTATCCTATTTTTTAAATACTTTTGAAAAAATTATAAGAATCATGGGCTGGGTGCTCTGACTTACAGTTGTGATCCCAGCATTTTGGGAGGCTGAGGCAGAAAGAGTCCTTGAGCCCAGGAGTTCGAGACCAGCCTGGGCAACACAGCAAGATTCCATCTCTACTTAAAAAGTCATGTATGTGTTCTCACTCATAAGTGGACCTTGAACGATTATCGTAATACTATAAGAAAAGAATTGGCAGTAGCAGGAAACTGCCAGTGGGGTGGGGAGGAAGTATTGGCAGTAGTTGGGAATCTGCCGGGGGGGGGCACACCTCACACCTCATCAACAAGGATAACTACATAGTGAACATTTGCATCCTTAACCCTGAATTGTACCCCACATCTTTAAAATGAAAAAAATTAAAAGTTAAAAAAAATCATAAAAAAGTCATGTATATATACCTTCTCAGTAAAAAATGCAAAGATTTTAGCTTAAGTCTCCCTTGATAGTCCTTTTATCTCCTCCAGTGCCCTGAAGTTTTCTTCCCTGAGGAAATCACTGGTCTGATTTTGGTGCATTTCTTTCAGTATTCTTAATGCTTTCATGTACATAAATACCTATAAGAAATATATCTTCTTTTAAAAAAAATTATATGATACATGCTGTCTTATAATTTACTTTTTTCACTCAGTAATAGGTTTTGGAAATCATTCCACATAAGAACCTAGAAAGCTACCTCGTTCTTTTGACAGTACAGAATATTTCGTATGTTGGGAATGCTATCATGTGTTCATCCAAACATTCCACCATTGCTGGACATCTGGGTTGTTTGCATTTCTTGCCTTTACAAATGATATTCCAGTGGATATCCTTCTCCAAGCATACATATGCCTTGTACCTGAATGTGTTTCTCTAAGTAATACCATGAAGTGAAATCACTAGCTTATAGAGTTGATATGTTTAAAACTTTGATAGGACCAAGTGACCTGCCAAGTTACTATATTAGCTTAAGCTCCTACCAACAGTGTAGCGTTATCTGTACATGTATTGCTTGGCATTTTAATATCTGAAAAATGCTTTTAAAAAATTATTATTTATTTATATTTTTAAACTTTCAGGGCGTTATGGTTTTTTGTGGCCTGGTCTGAATGCCCCCATTATGAAAAACGGAGCAGTGCAGACCATTGCCCAAAGGAGCAAGGAAGAGCAGGAGAAGGTGGAGGCCGACATGATCCAGCAGAGAGAAGAATGGGAACGGATGAGGAAGATGAAGGTTAAGCGGGAGCGAGGATGGAGTGGAAACACGTGGGGAGGCGTCAGTCTTGGCCCCCCAGATCCTGGTCCCAATGGAGGTAGCAGAGACCTTGTTTTGTTTGTCTTTGTGACAGAGAGAGGATTTGTAGTTTAGAATTTCCTTGACATGACATTATTTTCCTGTCTGTTTAGGCTGCTTTTTTCCAAAAAAGGATTTGAGCATCTTTGAAATAATTTATCCCACTGTATTTTATGGAATACTAGAGGCCCATAGCCAAGAAGTATTTCACTCACAGGATGGAAAGCCCTGGGTTCTTAGTGTCCTATCACGTGACTCCTCAGAACCTTAAATGTGCTGATGCTTATGGATCTGTCGGAGCTGCCCAGAGGATACAGTGCTTCCCAGACACAATTGACCATGGGGTACCTGTGGAGCAACGTGGTTTGGGAATGCTGTCTTAATGGTAGAAGTCAACAAACCAAATAGTTGTCATTTAACCTCATGCAAGCACACATGAAACAAAAATTGATAATACTGAGGTCTGATTAGAAAATAAAATCCCTCTCCCCCACCAAGTATGTAAAGAAGTGAAATCATTTAAAAAACTTGTTCTTGTCAATGAATGGAAAAAGTGGGCTTATTCAAGAGTTTGGCTGCCTTTGTGAGAAGTTTGGCTTAAAGAGGAGGGGAGAGGTTGAGGTGGAGAGATTCAGGCGAACGTGTTTAGAACTGACCAAACGCGTCAGTCAGGAGGGTGAACGTATGGAAGGGAGAGAACACAATCCAGAAACTAAGTCCCCATTGAGGACCCAGATTGAGTCTAGACAAGTGGGTTAACTTGGGCAGGATCCAGAGTCAGGTGAGCCTGAGTTGTTGGTAGTGGGAAGGTGGGAGTGTCGTGGTGTCTGGTGGCTGCAGTTAGTCTGTAAGGAGGAGGTGGAGTTGTCTGCTGAAAGTGAGGTGGGTCACTGATGAGCATGGCCAGCAGAATATTTCTTTATGAAGAGGTAGGGTGTCTTGGGACTGGCTCCAAACCTATCCAGCGGAGTGGGAGTTGGACAGAGTTTAAAGGGAAGAAGAATGACTATGAGTTGATATTTGTTGAAGCTCACTAATGGGTACATTAGTTTTCATTCTGCTTTTCTATTTTAGTATAATTTAAATGTTCTGTAATAAAAGTTTTAAGGCCGGGCATGGTTGCTTATACCTGTAATCCCAGCACTTTGGAAGGTTGAGTGAAGTGGAAGGATTGCTTGAGGCCAGCCTGGACAACATAGTGAGACCCCCATCTCTACAAAAATAATTTGAAAGTTAGCCAGGTGTGGTGGCACATGCCTGTAGTCCTAGCTACTTGGCTAAGGTGGAGGGGGGATCGCTTGAGCCCAGGAAGTTGAGGCTGCAGTGAGTCATGATCACATGACTCTATCCTGGGTGACAGAGTGAGACTCCATCTCAAAAAAAAAAGTTTAAAAAGTAAAAGAATGTAGAGAGGATTTGAAATGGCTGCTGTGGTGAGCAGAGAGAGACTACCTACAAGAACATAAAAGGCTGACAGGTAACAGGAAGGACTTGACCGAGCTGGAGACCATGACTTTTTAGGGGCCTACATGTGTGCTATGCTTGGGCTTCTCTCCAGCAGCACCCAGCAGGCCAGGTGTGACCACGCAGCTGTATTGATTCAGGCCTGGGTAGTATTGTGGAGAAAGAAAAGGGTGAGGGAACTGAGAACATTTGCAAGATCTGGTGGAAATAGTGGGAAAATCTATGTCTTTTCCAAGTTGGAGAAGCTGTGAAGACTAGAGGAAACTAAATGGGGAAGCACTGATCAAGAGTCTGGGGATGCCAGGGAACCAACGAGCGAGGGGGCCAGATGACGAAGAAGGATGCAAGCCATGAGCTAAGTGACTGAGTTTATGAATTTTGTGATGGAGCAGTCTGGGTATGGCCTTGAGAGATTCTTTCTTTCTGGAGAGTTTGTGATGGTGCTTGTGTTGAAAATGCTTTCATATGCTAATGGTATCGACACATTTAATTTGTTTACCTGTTTCTTTTTTCTACAGAGACATATGATGATTTTGATACAAGGATACTTGAGGTAGGCATGCTGAGTTAAATACACGGTTAAGCCTTTGGAGAGGTTGTGGTGGGTGGTGCTGGGATAGGGCAAGAGGAACTGTGAGTAAAAGCCACTGCTGCATGACTTACTGAGACACAGAGTTGATTTGGGTAAGGAAATAATGTAACTTTAATTTCAGTTATTTGGTGTTGACTCTCCTGACTGCTGCCCTTTTTGGGGATCTACCAGATTGAGGTCTCATGACAAGGCAGCTTTGGGGAGTATTTTTTTTGGTGGTTTTTTTTTTCTTTAGAAAGCAGGATTTACTGACAGGACAGCAAAGCTCTCACAGTGGGGGCGGGGCGAAGGAGTTGCACTGATAGTATTGTTAATTGCAGAATTTTGAGATTAGATTTAAATTTCTTCCTCAAAGCTAAAGTTGTATTAGCAGCCTATCCTTGAATTATAAGCCAGCTGTATCTAGCACTGAATTCAGGGAGCTGAAATTGGGAGGAACCATGTGACAGGATAGAAAGTGTAGAGTTGTGGTGAATGTCCAGTTCTTGATGGGGAACTGGTCTCTGGGCTTCTCACAGTCCCTTGAAACTAAAGCCTGTATCGAGCAATTTACAGTCACTTTCCAGGGCATCTCTGACATAGTCAACTTTCCTTTGAGCTGACACTACATACTTAATGTTACATACCATGTGAAATAATCATTTATTGAATTTGTGATTGAGCCTCTGAATTTGTATGTTGTTTTCTCAATGTCAGTTGCATTATAGAATTTAAAATATGTGTACAAGTATTGTCTCTGGTATCCCAGTTTATAGCTTTCGGAAGTTAATCCCTTTGAAGAGTTCTATGCATGTGGGTGATTTTCTGATTTTCTATGGGAGTCGATTCGAGATCCATTTTCTTTTAACCCCAATTTATGGGAAAGGGACTGCTGTGAACCAGAGAGCCGGTGACCATGTAACCCAGCAGTTTTATTAACACCTTCATTGTTCATGGCCTCTTAAATATACTGGAAAAGAATACAGATTTTCCTGTAGTTCAGAAATAAGCAGATATTTCCGAATTTTCTATTCTCAGTTGAGCTTAGTTCTTAGCATAGAGATCCAATCCTTTGCTAATTATTTCTGTGTACCACATTTCATCATTTCTAAGATGTACATTTTTTCATATTTTAACATCTCTGGTATTGGGTGGGGTATATCTTACAATCAGTGATAAACTATGCCAAAGTTTGACCAGCAACTTTTCCTTCCCTGTGGTACGCTCATTAAGATAGGTTATATTAAGTTGTATAGTTTCAAAATTCCTTTAAAGGTTATCTTAATTGAACCTTCTTATAACTCTGGGAAGTTTCATTTTTAGAAAGTTTGCTGTTGGTGCACACTGAATTGGTGGGTGATGTGTCTCTTCACTGTGTGTGTGTGTGTGTGTGTGTGTGTGTGTGTGTGTGTGTGTGTGTGTTTGTAAGGTAGGTTTCTCTAGTTCCCTACTTTACAATTTTCTTTAGGTGTAATACTTATTAGACGTTTTGTCTTTTAGGTAAGAAATGTTTTTAATATGACAGCAAAGGAGGGAAGAAAGAGATCTGTCCGTGTCCTGGTCGCTGTGGGGAATGGAAATGGAGCCGCAGGTGAGTGGGTGTAGTGGTACCTGCAGTGCTGATGGTGTGGCAGACTACAGGCATGGCCTGGGCTGTGCTGTAGAATCCCTGGGCTCTTGGGGCTGGCCAGACTTTTTCTACTAATTGAACCTTTTAGTGATTCATGAGCTCAAAGCCTTGAAGTATAAACCAGCTGTATCTAGCATTCAATTTCAAATAAACTATGCAATCCCTTAGAAAGAAAAGAGAATAGATCTTTTCTACACCTGCCTTTTCCTCTGAGGACAACAGATATTTTTTAAGGCTTAAGATACTATTATATTTTGTGACCTGCCCGGGCAGGCGAGACCTCATCTCTACAATAAATCAAAAAATTAGCCGGGCGTGGTAGCACATGCCTGTAACTCTGGCTACTCGGAAGGCTGAGGCAGAAGGATCGCCGGAGCCCAGCAGGTCGAGGCTGCGGTGGCTGGGAGCGGCCACTGCACTCCAGTCTGGGCGACAGAGTGAGACTCCAACTCAAAAAAAAAAACAATACTATTATATATTTGTAATAGTGAAGAATTAGGTAGAAAAACACTAAATGTTCAATAGGGCTATGGTCACAAAAACAATATAGCCATACAATGTAATATTCGGTATCCATTAAAGAATTATAGGGAATTACCTAAAAGAATACTACATTTATTTATTTATTTATTTATTTATTTATTGAGTTAGGGTCTTACTCTGTCACCCAGGCTGGAGTGCAGTGACGTGACAATCATGGCTCACGACAGCACTGACCTCCTAGGCTCAAGCAGTCTGCCCACTTTGCCTCCCAAAGTGATGGGATTATAGGCGTGAGCCACCATGTCCGGTTTTAAGTCTAAAAATGCACAAAAACTTTATAGAAGACTATATAGTGTAATCCTGATTTTTTTAAAAAAGTGTATGCAAAGAAAAGACTTTGAAGACTATATACTGCAAAGGTTGATAGAGTTTACTCCAATTAGGTTTGCTGATCATTTACATTTTTTTCTTTATACATTTCTGTACAGTTTCCACAGTGGACATCTGTTTTTGAAATATATACATGCATGTTGAAGGGGAAGAAAACACTGTAAAACTGCCTACTTAGCCTATATTAAGTTTCAAAACAAAAGTAATCCATATAGACAGTATGTTGCCAAAGGAAACTATGTTTAACAGTTACTTTTGTGTCCTTTCAGAAGTTTTGTATTCATATTTTTATTCAAAATGTCTACACAAAGGGATAATATTATAACTAAAATTTTGTTCGTTGCTTTTTTTTTTTTTTTTTTTGCTTAGTATTAATCTCAGAGATCTCCCTGTATAAGTCTAAATGGATTCTCCTCATTATCTGTCAAGTTGCAGAGTATTCCATTGTATGGATAATTTTTGTAGCCTTTTTCCTATTGCTGACTATTTATGTTTCAATTTTTACTATTTATAAAAAGCAGTGAGCTTCTTGTACATGTAAATTCTTGTACTTTTATAGTTCTCAACAGGAAAATATTTTGCAGTAAAATTTTTGCTACAAGGTTATATGCATTTTTAAATGTTGAAAAGTATTATGTTGCCCTTCCTAAAGATTCCATCAGTTCATGTTCCTTGTACCATCATGTCTTGCCAGTCCTGGATATTTTCAGACTTTTCTAATTGTCAATATGATATGTGAAACCTGTTTTTCAGTTTTGATTTGCATTTTTGGGATTATGAGAGTTTGAACACCACTTCACGTGTGTGTCAGCCATTGTTAGTTCATTTGGAGATCTGTCAGTTCATGTACTTCACCCATTGTTCTAGTGGATGGTTGTTCTCATGCTCATTGATTGGTATAAGCTTTCTGTAAATTAAGGACACTAGCCCTTTGTCTGTTAGATATTTTGACTTCGTTTTTTTTTGTTTTTTTTGTTATTGTTTTTGAGTTGGAGTCTCACTCTTGTCGCCCAGACTGGAGTGCAGTGGCTGCTCCTGGCCACCGCAGCCTTGGCCTGCTGGGCTCCGCAATCCTTAAGCCTCAGCCTTCCAAGTAGCCGGAATTACAGGCATGTGCTACCACACCTGGCTGATTTTTTTATTTATTGTAGAGATGAGGTCTCGCCACCCAGACGGGTCTCGAACTCGCGGGCTCAGGCAATCCACTCACCTCAGCCTCCCAAAGGCGTGGGATTACAGGCTGAGCCACCGAGCCCGGCTTTGACTTAGTTTTAAAAAATGTTTGATACCTTATATTTGTACACATTTATGGGGCACATGTGATAATCTTGTTGGATACATAGAAGGTATAATGATCAAGTGAGGGTATTTAGGGTACCCATCACCCAAATATTTATAATTTCTACATATTTGGTTATAGATCAAGTACTCTCTTCTGGCTTTTTTGAAGAATACATTGTTG
The DNA here is from genome assembly GCA_027257055.1 of Cephalopachus bancanus. Lineage (NCBI taxonomy): Eukaryota > Metazoa > Chordata > Mammalia > Primates > Tarsiidae > Cephalopachus > Cephalopachus bancanus. The sequence goes on along the minus strand of JAPVLO010000543.1, from coordinate 140,704 downwards.
TTAACTGTAGTCACCCTAATCTGCTGTCAAACATTAGAACTTATTCTTTGCATCTAACTGTATGTTTATGTCCATCAGCCTATCTTTCTTCACCACTCCCCTGTACACCCTTACCAGTTTGACTTTGTCATTTTTTTCCACACAAAAGTTTTAAATCCACGGTTTTCAGCCTTTTTATAGCAAATTTATTAGTCTTTGATCACTTTTAGTTTTGTGTCTTGCTTAGAAAACCTTCATTTGAAGATTATAAATATCTAATCACCCATGTTTTCATCTGAACTTCCGTGGTTTAATTTGTTTTGTTTAAGCTAGAAATTGGATATCTAATGGAGAAGCATTATCTTATGTTGCTTTCCCATGTATAATTTAAAAACAAAATACATTTTTCAAACTAAATAATTAATAATGGCAGAAAATAATGGGAGGATTTTTGCAACTTGTGATAAGCCTTGTCCTGTGCTGGCACGCAGTCACAGATGGGAGAAGCATTTTTTTTCTGGTTAATTCCAAATATTGTTTGAAAGTCCTAGTGAAATCATGGTTTTATTCTGTAACAGTGCGTGTTTTTTCCTCTTTTTGGGTTATTTTAATCTGGTTTTTAAAATGTCCAAATTATTTGCCTTATTAATTTAGAACTTTTAAAAATTGAGTATATTTAGTTTTATCTAGAGATTTATATAAAGTAATGTTATAACCCTTGGATTTCCTAAATACATCCAAATGTAACATTTCCAGAATGCTTCACAACAGATAAGCAAATTGCTGTAGCCTCATGCTTTGTTGGTGATTTTGGATTGCAGATTTTTTTTGTAGGCAGTAAAAAGATAAAGTGCTATGAAATATTGTAGAACTGAAACTTGACATGTGAAAGCCACAAGTGCCAAATATATGTCCCTTTTCATATTTTTGCTTTTTTCTTTGAAGGTTTTGCCATTGGGAAAGCCACTGAACGGATAGATGCTTTCAGAAAAGTATGTACATTTTTTCTTTGTTGACGCTTAGTAGATGATCTGTAGCTTTATTCTAGTCACAGTGGGGACCACAAAACAATAATAATCGTTCCGGAACCTTCCCATGAAACTTGCTGTCAACGATTTTCTCATAAAAAGCTGTTTTAGAGGTTCTTGTATTCCTTTGCATCATCTGATCAAATCTGTGATTGCATACCCAAACTATAAGATAGCTGGAGATGTTGGAACAAATGACAGAATGTTCGGAGTTACTAAGGAATTGTTAACTTTTTTAGGCTTGATAGTGATATTGTGATTATGTGTTTTTTTAAAAGTAAGTCCTTATCTTTTAGAGGTATATAATAAAATTTTTGCATAGGTGACATTTTTTATAATAAAACACTCTATAAAGGTACTTTTGAATCCTTGAGAAGATATAAGTTTTAACAGTAGATTTAAGAAAAACATTTTCCTTCTTTCAGGCAAAGAACAAAGCAATTCACTATTTGCACTACATAGAACGATATGAAGACCATACAAGTGAGTGTTAATGTTAATCCTTCTTTTTGTTTTTAATTTTGCAGTTACACTTGTTAAAGTATGTGTGGTAGTGTATCTCTATAAGTATCTTTGTGTTTCTCTGTTACTACGTTCTTACAAATATATAAAATATTTAAAAAATCTCCTGAGAAGGCTAGTGAAGTGAGTGAAATCAGAGTTAGTCATTCATCCTTGGCTGATATGCCCTGGCTTTTTAGGGTAGTACACATTGCTTTTTGCTATTTGTAAGGGCATTACAGCCACACAACTAATCCTTCTTGTGTTTGTTTTTACCTCCAGTATTCCATGATATTTCTTTAAGATTTAAAAGGACACGTATCAAGATGAAGAAACAACCCAGAGGTAACTAAAAACCACTTACCATTTGTTGAAGATAAAGGAGAGAACTTATGACAATTCCATCCTTCTTTGTTTTTGCTCACCTTCATTTGAATTCATTTTGAAAACACCAGAATGGAAGGACCTAGGTTAGAGTTAAGGATGAAGCTCTTGGGGACATAAAAAATAGTCAAGTCACACAGATGAGCACAGGTGTGTTCTGGGAGTAATTTTAGGTAGACAGAGCACACTGTGAAGAGGAAATAACAGATGAGTGAGTAGCAAGGTTTGGATGAGTGGAAACATTAGTTCCTCATAGGTAATTCATTGATGCTGTTAGATGTTTCTATTATAACTTATTCAGCTCCAGACTTTTACTACTTGTCATTAAGTAATGATTGGATATCTTGTGTGAACTAGGTGCTACACTGAACACTAGGGTTGCAGAGATGGCCCTTCCTGTCTTGTGAACAAGCAGACAGGCCGAGTTCAAGGGCACGGGCCGTGGCAGTCTCATGTCCAGTGACTCTGGGTGTGAGATTCTTAAACATTCTTATTTGCATTTAACCTATAGTTCTACAGTAAAAAATGATTTGATATAATTCTAGGTATATAAATCCCAAAATGCCTGGGTCAAAAGAGAGAAAACATTATATTTAAAATTTCATATCAAAGCTTCTAATACAACTCTGCTAGAGCTATGACATGGAAGTCAATAAAAAAATCAAAGAGTACCAATTGTGTTAATGCACCAAACTTGCCTTCTTTTTTTAAGGCCATAGTTAATCATTCAAATGCTTGATAAAAATCATTTGTTTTGTTATTAGAAAAAAACTGAGTGGAACACTGGGACATCAAGATTTAGAGCTGTGCCATCCCAGAGGATAGCTACTAGCCAACCTGGCTATTGAGCACTTCAGATGTGGCCACTGAGATCTACTGTGTCAAATACACACCAGATTTCAGAGACCTAGTATGAAAAAAAGAATGTAAAATATCTCAAAAATATTATTGTATTGATTACATTTTATAATGATAATGTTTAGACATATTGGGTTAATAAAATATATTATTAAAATTATTTTACTTTTTAAAATAATAACAGCCCTGTTTTTAAATAAGTGTCATGTTGGAAGTTAACTAAGTTGTTAAGGGTCACCCTACCAGAAGGTGGTGAGGCCAGAATGTGAACCAGTTTTTCTAAACCCAGTGTCTGAAAGTCAGCTGAGTGACTGGCACCTGCTGCTGCTGTAGGCTAGAGGGCCATGTTTCACTTAGTTTTTTTCCCCCTTTTCTAGGTTATGGCCTCCGGTGCCACAGGGCCATCATCACCATCTGCCGGCTCATTGGCATCAAAGACATGTATGCCAAGGTCTCTGGGTCTGTCAACATGCTCAACCTCACCCGGGGCCTCTTCCATGGGCTCTCCCACCAGGTAACCCTTCCCTGGGGTCTGAGACAAGTTCTAGTTTGTATTTCAGTTGTGTGCTTGAGACCACGAGGCCATGGGGCCTCCTGGATGGAGATGCTCTCCTGGGCCACCTGAGGGCTTGGGAGGGCTTTGCTGGTGTGGCTGCATCGGGTTAGTCAGATTCACTGAAGAGTTAGTTAACGGCAATTACCTTTACAAAAAGGACTTCACAGATTTTTTTTGAAGTTTTAAAATGAAGTATTTAAAAAAGTCAGTAATTATAGTCTGTGTATTATTATGAAAGAAGCACATGCTTGTTCTAAGGCTCCAACAGTATAGAAATGTGCAATAGAAAGAGAAAGTTATTTCCTAATTGAATTCTTCCAGTTGGGGTGTGGGTGAGGCACCTAGGGCCCTCTCCGTCAGGAGGGCAGTCGGTTTCACGTGACCTGCCTAGGTGGTTCGAACTGACACCTGAGGTGGAAGGGACTGTGAACATTCATATACCAAGTCATTTTTCCTCACAAGTAGGAGCCCTGGGTCGCTGCCCAGCTTGTCCTCCCCAGTCTGAGCTCGGCTCAGTCACTCCACAGCAGAGGGGAAGGCCTGGGACTGCTTGGATCGCCCTCCTGGACAGCTCTCCTGCCTGTTCCTCAGTGATGGCTGCCCCTTGAAAGCGTGGGTAGATCTTAGCAGAGATGGATGAGCAGAAAAGACAACTAGGTTCAGTAGGCTTCTTTTGCTGAGCTCTGTTGGTCGACTTTGACAGGCTTCCTGACACTTCAAGAGTGCAATGGCGGTTTTTGATTGAAATGATCCATGGAATAATTTTACATGTCACTGATTAAAATAGGAAAATTAGCTAAAGGAAAAAGGAGGCTTTGGATGAAAGACCTTTTCTGAACAGCTTTTGTGCATATTGATAATATTTAAAACATCCTTCAGAGCTCTTCTGAATTCAAACTTATTATTAGAGGTTTAATTGTTTGATGTAACTAAGATTGGTGTTAGGCAGGCTATATCTATGATGCAGGATACTTGTTCTTTTACGTCACGTTTTTGTCTAATGTTAGTGCTTTGAACCTTCTGATGACCATGCATCATCTCTTCTAAACATGCCATCATTGTAAAAATTTGCATTATTTAATGTACCACTTGAAAGAAAAAAATGCCACCTGTTTAAGTGATTTGTCTTTGATTGTAAGGTACACCAATTTAAATTATTTTATTTATGAAATAGCTCATCCCTTTTCTAATTTCAAACATATATAGAATTAGAATAGTACACGAGGCAGCCATAAAGTCTGCCATCATGAGATTGGACATATCAGGCATTTGAGTGGACTATGAATAACCGTTTACAGAATTTATTTGCCCATTTCTAGACTTCTGTGGGCACCCTCTGCAGTGAATCCCTGTGGTCTTCACCCATCTCATGACCAGTCTTGTTTCTCAGTAACAACCCCCCTGACCCCAGGCCTAGTTATTTTGAACCAAATCTTAGGCATCATTTTATTCATAAATATTTCATTATATATCTCTAGAAAATAAGGATTAAAAAATACAATACTACTATCATACCTATACAATTAACAGTAAGTCATATCATTAAATATCCAATCAGTGTTATTTAAATATATCCATTTGTTAGATTAAAAGCAAAATGTTTTGCACACTTTGTTTCGGGTTGAAAAAAAGGTCAGTAGATTTTAAGTAAGATTTTGCTATGTCTTTTTTTTTGTTTGAGTTGCAGTCTCACTCTGTCACCCACACTGGAGTGCAGTGGCCACTCCCGGCCACCGCAGCCTCGACCTGCTGGGCTCCAGCGATCCTTCTACCTCAAGCCTTCCAAGTAGCTGGAACTACAGGCGCGTGCTACCACGCCTGGCTAATTTTTGATTTATTGTAGAAATGAGGTCTCGCCAAGTTGCCAAGGCGGGTCTCGAACCCACGGGCTCAGGCAATCCACTCACTTCAAACTCCCAAAGGCACGGGATTACAGGCTGAGCCACCGAGCCTGGCTTTTGCTATGTCTTTTTAAGTCTCTTAATCTGTAGGTTCCCTTTTTCTTTGTGGTTTTTTTTTTGTTAGAGAAACTGGGTTGTTTGTCTTGTAGTGCTTCCCAGTCTGGGGCTGACCAAATATTTGTGGGATCCTTAATGTTTTCTCCTCTTGATTTCCTGTCTGGAGCTCAACTAGATTCAAGTTCACTTTTTGGCACAGCATGGCACATAGTTCAGAGGCTTTAGAAGGCAAGAGACCAGAGGGCAAAGCCCTTCCTCCATCCCAATATGGAGTGAGGAGAGGGACCTACCATGACTCTGCCCACGAAAGGTCACTGTAATCAGCCACAGCACACATTGCCCAGAATCAGCTGAAATGTTGTTAAGATTTCCCCAGGTGAATACTTATTTTTACTGCTGACTTCCCTCTGGCCTATGCAAGTTCTTGCTCTGTAAGTTGTGCACGTACTTTATGGACCTGACCTTTTGTTATTCTCAATTTGTTTTTGCTCAGGAAACCCATCAACAACTGGCTGATAAGAAGTGTCTCCATGTTGTAGAATTCCGGGAGGAATGTGGTCCTCTGCCCATCGTGGTTGCCTCTCCTCAGGGAGCCTTGAGAAAGGATCCTGAACCAGAAGATGAGGTTCCAGACACCAAACTGGACTGGGAAGAAGTGAAGGCTGCGCAGGGAATGAAGCGATCCGTGTGGTCGAATTTAAAGAGAGCTGCTACATGACCTTCTCTCTGGCATTGTACAGCCAGTGCCTGGTGCTGTCCAGCACCTAGGAGAGACTTAACCTCTCGTACCTGGGGTATTGCCTTTTTTTTTTTTGAGGAAAGTCCAACCATAACTCCTTTGTTTACAAATAAATAATTATAGCTCTCATTTATTGTGCTTGTGGTATATGCCAGTCAGTGTGATGGGAACTTTGCATACATATCTCAGTTTGAGACTACTTTAAATAATCATTTAAGCTAGCAAAAGTAAATGAATTAGGGAGACTGGGCTAATTGACCCAATCGATAATACTATGTACAAAAATAATTGCTATAACAATTATAGCAATATACATTAATTCGTCCAAAATGAATGTTAACTTTATTTTACAGAGCAGGTAAGTAGTTTGACTACATTGAGGAGTTGCCAAACTCTCTGCCACAGTGGCTGCATCATTTCACATTCCCTTTAGTGGTACACTAGAGTTCCTCCATGTCCTCACGGGCACTTGCGTTGTCTTTGGGTTACAGCCATCCTCGTGGTATGAAGTGGCACTTCAGTGTAGCTTTGACATATAGCTCCTTAGTAACTAATGATGTTGAACATCTTTTCATGTACTTATTGGACATTTGTATATGATTTTTGAAGAAATATCTATTCATATCCTTTGCCCATTTAAAAAATTGGATTGTATTGAGTTGTAATAGTTTATATGCTCTAGTACAATCCCCCCACAGACATATGACTTGCAAAAGTCTCCTGACATTCTCTGTAGTGTATTATTATTTTCTTCTTTCTTTCTTTTGTATTTTTGAGTGGGGGTCTCACTCTGTCACCCAGGCTGGAGCACAGTGATCACAGCTCATTGCAGCCTTGACCTCCTGGGGTCAGGTAATCCTTTCACTTCAGCCTTCCAAGTAGTTGAGATTGCAGCCATGCACCAACCACACCCAGCTAATTTTTTTATTTTTTTTTATAGAGGCAGTTTCTTGATATGTTGCCCAGGCTGGACTCGAATTCCTGGATTCAAGTAATCCTCTTGCCTCGTCTCCCGAAGGGCTGGAATTACAGGGGTGAACCACCATGCCCAGCCAATTTTCTTATTTCTTTGAATATTTTTTCAACCCCACCCACATCCTCCTGGGACACATATAACACAAATGTTTTGATCTTTTATTATAGTCCCATAAGTCCCCAAGGCTCTGTTTGTTTGTTTTTTTCCCCAGTCTGTTTTCTCTCTGTTATTCAGTTTGAGCAATTTCTGTTATTTTATCTTCAGGGTTACTGATTATTTCTTCTTACTCTCCTTTCTGCTCTTGAATCATCCATGCAATATTTTAATTTTAGTCATTGTATATTTTACTTCTAGAATTGCCATTTGATCCTTATTTATATCTTCTGTTAATTTGCTGAGGTTTTGTATTTGCTGAAAATATCTTTTTATGGTTTCAAGAATGTTCGTAATTGCTTACTGAAGCATTTTTATGATGACTGCTGTAAAATTCTTGTCATAAAGTTCCAACACTTGTGACATAGCATTGATATTCTTTGATTGTTTTTTCTTATTCAAGTCTAAAATTTCCTGGTTCTTGGTATGACCAAATTTTGGCCGTGTCCTCAGCACCTTCATTGATGTTATAAAACTCTAGGCATTATTTAAATCTCTTTTAGCAGGCCTCCTCTGACTCATTGGAGGTGGAATGAGGGTGCTGCCTCATTACTGCCAAGTGAGAGTGGAAGTTCAGGTTTCCTAGTGTGGTCCTCCTCTTGACCTCTGCTGATACCATTCTACCTAACAGTAGGAGCACCCAGTAATACCAGGGGATGAAGTGGAGGTCATGGTAGGCTGGATGGTGGTGACAGTTCTTAGCCTGTGCCATCATCAGGTGGGGGTAGGCCTGCCCGCTCTTTTTCTGTGCTGTTTGGCTACAGTAAGGTAGTTACTGTCTACAGGTTTTCTCTCTTGCTAATTTACCCTCCCTTCTTTAAATACCTGAAAACTATAAAGACCTTCAACTTTAGACAGTAAAGGACAATGATCCTTTAGAGAGGGGAAGCTAGTAAAATGATCCTTACTGCCTGGTGTGGTAGCTCATGCTTATAATCCCAGCACTTTGGGAGATGGAGCGAGAGAATTGCTTGAGCCCATGAGTTCAAGACTAGCCTGGGCAACTTGGTGAGACCTTGTCTCTACAATAAATAAAAAAATTAGCTGGGTGTGGTGGCATGCACCTGTGGTCCCAGCTACTTGGAAGGCTGAGATGGAAGGATCGCCTGAGCCCAGCAAGGCTGTGGTGACTGTGAGTGTGCCACTGCACTCCAGCCTGGGCAACAGAGTGAGACTCTAACTCAAAAAAAAAAAAATTATCCCTACTTATCATCTGGAGAAAGTCCATGGCTCCAGGAAGTTCTTCTCTTTAAAAAACTGTTCTGTGTGAAAAAGTCTTTTCTGTGGACTGGATAAGTCACATACTGGAGAATATATTTTCAAAATACATTTCTAATTAAAAACACTTGTGCCCAGAATACATAAATAATTCTCAAAATGGTAATTAGAAAATAACCCAATAAAAATGGGCAAAAGAGTTGGGTACTTCACCAAAGAAGATGGGAAATAAGTACATGAAAAGTGCTTATCAGCAGGGAAATGCAAATTAAAATCACTAAGGCGTACCACTACACACCTATCAGACTGTCTAAAATTACAGATCATCATGCCAAATGTTGCTACAGTTATGGAACAACTGAAACTGTCATGCATTGCTAGTGGGGATGTAAAATGGTGCAGCCAGTTTGGAAAATACTTCGGCAGATTCTTAAAATGTTAAAGATCCACTCGCCATACAACTGGTCATTCCCTTCCTAGGCATGTATCCAGGAGAGACAAAAGCATCTGCCCTTACCAGGACTTGAATATAAATGCTCATCGCTGTTTTATTTATAATAAAAACTGGAAACAGTGCAAATGCATATCAACTAGTGAATGGATACACAAATCATGGTATACCCACACAGTGGATTATTACTCAGCAATAAAAAGGAATGAACTGCTGATGCACAATGTGGCTGAATCTCAAAAAGTTAAGTGAAAGAAGCCAGAGCCTTTTAAAAAATGAGCACTCACTGTATGATTTCATTTCTATAAAATTCTAGAAAGTAAACTAGTAACAGAAAGCAGAGCAGTGGTTACATGGGAATGGGAGAGGGTAAAATGGGTATGAGGAAGGGATTACAAGGGATGAGGGAACTTTTGGGGGTGATAGATTTTCATTATATTGGGTGTGGTGATGGCTTCACAGTGTATACATATGACAAAACTTACCAAAGAGTACACTCTAAGAGTACATTTCATGCTATTTACACTTCGTTAAAACTGTTTTAAAAGTTACAATCACAGCCACCAGGGGGCAGGGAGAGCTCCCCAAATACAGAAGGTCCTGTTGGCTAGAGGAATGCTACAATATAGAAATTTCTGATTCTAATAGAAACCCATCTCTCTTCTCAATGAAATAGTTTGCTGTTAGAAATGCTTGCTCACTACATGAGTAAATAATTCATGTTTGAAATGCTAGACATGGGCTCTTTAGGGTATGTGAGTACCTACTAGCGGCCTGATTCGAGTTAAGCTTCCAAGTTTGTGCTTCAAAGACTGTCTTGAGAGAATCACATTTGCTTCACTTCCTCTCCTGAAGGATTTTCACTCATCTTTCAGCAGCAGGTCACAACATTCCAACCGAGCTTTATCCAGAGGCTAAAGTGTAAGTCTGGGTTGTGGAACAAGTGTAGGAAGCACATAAGATCTGGGAACTGTAGCTTGCACATCCATCTACTTGCTGTGTGACATGAGTCAAGTTGCTTAACTCCTGTGCAACCCCCAGTCTCAGCTTGCTGCAAATGGTTAATGAGCTCTTCATCACAGGAGTGTTGCAGTAAAATCCACACCCACACCCTCTGCCAGGATAGCACCAGCTGAGATTAAAGCATCCTGCTAGGTGAGGAAGTGAGCCGGGTTCTAGAGGAGAGAGCAGTGGCTGATGGACTGCAGGCTACCAATGGCAGTCCAGGGAGTGGCTTGTAAGGTGAAGCCAGCATCTCTCACCAGCCCAGTACCACTGCTTCTGAGAGGCTCAGGTTTTCAGGGAAAGGCAAAACCAGCCAGCAAATAAGACCCGAGCACTAGGCACAGGGCAGAAGCAGTGACATATCTTTATGCTGCACAGAAATGTCACTGGCTACCGTAACTCTGCAGCCGTGCTTGGCAGAGAGGAATACCTCTGCCATTTTCTTTGTCCTAAATCAGTGAGTCCGGGCCCTCAGAGCCTTGCTCATGACTTTGATGTTGATTGAGATCCTCATTCTTAACAAGAATAATAATGTTTGCTGTGTATTTATGTACTGTGACTTTAAACTTTTTTTTTAGCAATGAGCATGCATGGTAATAGCTCATATCTATCCAGTACTTAACACATGCTTGACAGTGTTGTATCCACTTGCATACTTAAATTAATAACCCTTGAGCGGATAACACAGATTCACAGATAACTCACTCGAGATAACACAGTAAGAGCGAGGCCAGGGCTGACACCAGGCAGGCCGACTCCAGTGCCCAGCTCCTAAGGCCAGGCTGCCTCAGGAAGGCTGCGTAAGCTCTTTTATCTGGGAGTCCCAGCGCAGAGGGTCGAGGGGAGGCACTGAGGCTTGAAGGCCTATAGAAAGAAAGCTTGGGGAACCCTAAAGAGTGAAGGGGTTTTAGCGTAGAGTCTTAAGGGACGAATAGGAGTTTGTGTACGTGTGTGCTCGCGCGCGCGCAAACTCTGGAGGACAAAAGGTGACACCCGGGCAGATGCGGGGAGCCTGGCTAGTTCCCAGCCCAAGCTGAAGGGGCTGTGGAAGCCAGGCGGGGCCCGAGCCACCCTGGGACACGTGGCGACTTCAGGGGCTAGCGGAGGAAGGGTTGCGCAGGGGCGGGCGGGAAGGGTCAGTCCTGGGCGGCGCGGATCTCCCGGCTCTGGGCCGCAGGGAGGGAGGCCCACGATTCCCCGGCCGGGGAGGCGGAGGGGGCGGGGCGGGGCGCTTGGGCGGCGGGTGGCGCCCGCCCGCGACGTCCCCGCCCTGCCCTGGGGCGGTGCTCTGCGCGCGGCGAGGAGCCTTTGTCCTCGCCACCGGGCGGTCCCGCTCCCCGAAAGTCGGCTTCGGGAGTGTTCTGTGCGGGCCTCACGCCTCTGCCAGGACAGCGTGCTCTCTGGAGGGTCTCGGGAGCAAGCCCTCCGCGGGGTTTGCTCCGTGAACCCCTCGGTCTGGCCCCGAGGAAGTGCCCTCCACCAAGGGGCTGCCCTCGTGGGAAGGGTGTCCCGGGAGGCAGAACGTGGGACACAGGGGGTGGGTGGCCCTGGAAAGCTTCGGAAGGTTCTTTCGTGGGTGCATAGCGCAAAGCGGCAGAAAAAATTGTTTTTCAAATAAGATGCTGGATCCAGCCTCTGCCATGCGTCCAGTGAGTGAATAATAAAAAGAAGGCTAAATGGTCTTGGGCTCCCCTTGCTTCCTCTGGGTCCTCAGCCCCCCCATCTGTAAAGCAGGGGGACAGATCATTAACTGGGGCTGAGACTGCAGCCTCTGCCTTAGGGGGCACAGGCCTTGATAGTCACACCTGGTCACAGTCTCCCTCCTGGGAAGACTGACTCACATCCAGGCAGGTATTTGCCTGAGAAAGCAGCTACAGCCCTTAGCTTAAGGTCCAGCTTTGGCAATGGTGATTCCTCGCAAGTTCCATCGGGCCTCCCGGGGTCATCCATGGGGCACCCCCAGCAGGGCTGCATTATTTCTGTCTTATTCCTGGAAAGCAGCTCAGTTTGTGTCTAGTAAACACACAGCAGGAGCCCCTGTCTTTGAGAGCACTGCAGATACAACTGAAGAACTGGCTGAGGTCGTCCTTTTACAAACGCAGCTGCTGCTTCAGAAATGGCGCTAATCCCAGGCCTATGGGGATCCAACTCACAAAGACTTAAAACCATGTCATCCTTAGGGCCAGAGAGAGCAGTCCAGAACATTCTCTCTGCCTCCTAAGGCTGGCCCTGGAGGAGTCACTTGGGGCAGATGCCAGGCGACTCATCCAAGGGAGGGGGAATTGCCACCTGCAGGACCGCGAAGGCAAACAGAAATCTATGAGCCCCGTTTGTCTGTGGTTCTCAGGAAGCCCTTCAATGCCTCTGTCCTTTAAAGAGGGGTTTAACGTCACTCAGCTCCTTTGCTAATGCTGGGACCACAGCAGACTTCAGAGGAGGTCCCACAATTGCCCTGGGGCAGCCCTTCTTGACACCCCTTTGGTGACTAGCTCCCTTGCTCTCTATGGTCCTGTCCTGAATGCTGTCCTGTCCCTTCCAAAGACCTCTCAGGGATTCTGTGGTACTGCCCTTCCCAGCCCAGCCTAAACTCCGGAGTGGCAAGGCTTCCCCTCTGAATGATCCTCAGCCACTGTCACCCAGCTGCCCTGGGGTGTTATCCCTGCCTCTGGGACCCAGGGCTGTGATCTGCCTCCACTAGCCCTCGTGGTCTGCTCCCAGGGTTGGGTAGGGTCTACCTCCCACCAGAGCCATCCTGGCTGTCCTCAGACTGGCAGTTCCCACCCGAAGCTGACAGCTCCCACAGAGAAAAAGTGCTCCCACATGGGGTCTGCGTGGGGTTCCGTCCGGCCCTCCCTTCCTTCTGTTGAAATGGACATGATCTGAGGAACTGCTTGTTACCGCTGTGCGGCAGCTTCCAAAGGGCCCACTTCAAAGCCCTGAGCAGGGAAGGGATTTCACAGGCTCTGGAGATGGAGGCAGTCTGAAAACAAATGGCAAAACTTCTGAGAATGAAAACAAGAGCAGAGTTCGAAGCGTTCTGTCAGGCAGGTTTTAGCAAAACAGGATGTTGGTTGGATGAAAAAAAGCAAAAGGACTCTGAAGTGTTCTGGAGAAAGTAGTGATTATTTTTCAGAAACTGCATTTACCACAGACCAGATGGAATTTCCTGGCTGGGGTGGATGGGGCTTGGGGAAAATGCTGCTGAAAATAGAGAGATTCAAGGGAGTTCAGGAAAATAGTGATTTCTTTCTTTCCTCGCACACACCTCAGATGTCCTGTGTGCTCTCGAGACAGCGACATTGTCAAGGCTTCTTGTGCCCCTGAGACTCACGTGAACAAGGACTGCTCTTCTCTCTGTAGGAAGCCACACGGGACTTCAGCGGCCATTTTGATTTGAGCCTATGAATCCGATGCTTCCCAGATCACTCCGAATCCATAGCTCCTGTCCTCACCTGGGAAGGGCCATGAGGTTGGCCATGGAGTTAGCCAGGTGTTGGGGGCTTGTTCATGGTGGCTTTGTGGGCCTCACTGAAGCCTTTGAGGTCATTAACATCTAGACCCTTCTTCTTAGTGCTGGACCAAGAAATCGCTTAAGAATATAAGAGTCAGCCTGAAGTGTCAGGGTATGGTGGGGATTCACCAAGATGAAGCCGTGGTGCCTCACCCTCGTCCCTGGCAGTTCCATGATCTAAAGGCTCACTCTGTCCCCAAGCCCTCCTCTCTCTGTCACAGATTGGGATGACTCAAGTTCTGGAGAGCACCCGAGCCAGCTGGTCACCCCAATGGGGTGGGGGTGGGGGCTGAGTGGCCAGGGCAGCAGCTACTCAGCTGCTCGTTAACTCAAAGGCCCCTGCTGGCTCCAGAGAGGCCCTTCCTAGGACTTCCCAGCTTTTCCAAGTATAAAGATCCTTGTTTATTATATTTTTTAAAATGTACAGATTGGTCTCCTACCAAGACACATATTAACAGTAGGTATACTTCTAGTAACTGTTGATAGAAGTAGAGGCTTATAAAAAGCTGTTTTGAGCTCAGTGGTTTTTTTAACATGGGCATCACAGACACATGTATACATTTTGAAAAATAGCTCTAAAGGGTACAGAAGGGGTTGAACTGCAAGTGGGTGCCCAGACCCAGTCTCCAGGGCTCTCACGGCGGTAGCCTTAGGTTTATGAAATCAGAGAGTCCCCTGACTCCTCAGTGAGCGCTGAACTTGGCAATGTGCACACAGACACACACATTCCTGCTTTACTTTGGCTCTAACTGGCACTAGAGTATTAGGATGTAGGGCCCACGGTGCCCATATGACTTCCTGGACCTTCTGGGAACCCCTGGATCTCAATGATGATGGAGCTGAGACCAGGACCTTCCAGTACCTTCTGAGTCAGTGATTCTCAAACCTGGCTGGCAGTCTGTAAGGACCCTCTAAAAGAGCACTTTTAAAATGCAGATTATGAGACCAGTCTTGGCGACTCAGTCTGTAATTCCAGCACTTTGGGAGGCCAAGGCGAGCAGATCGCCTGAGCCCGTGGACTTGAGATCAGCCCGGGCAACTTGGTGAGACCTTGTCTCTACAATAAATCAGAAATTAGCTGAGCGTGATAGTGTGCCTGTAGTTCCAGACACTTGGAAGGCTGAGATGGAAGGCTCTCTGGACCCCAGCAGGTTGAAGCTGGGATGGCCATGAGTGTGCCACTGCATTCTAGCCTGGACAATGGAGTAAGACTCCAACTCAAAAAAAAAAACGCAGATTACTGTATTTACCCCTGAGCAACTGGATCAGAATCTCCAGGGCTTGGGCCTAGAGCTGTATTTTTTAAAGCTCACCCAGTCTAGGTAACACAAGAAAAGAAAGCTTTATGTTCTAAAGAACATTACAGTATTGCTGTATTGGAACCTACTGAAATTAAGAATTATTCCCTTTTCTGGATGAAGCTTTTCTTCGATTCCTTTGGTCTCTGGGAAATGAAGTTTCAAGACACCAAGAGACGAAGGCCAGTTAAAAGATTGCTCATCCTTGGCCACCTCTCTGCCAGGGTGCAATTTCTCCTGTACCCGACTGTCCTGAATGCCAGAGCTTGTGGCTCACTTGGCTCCAGAAGTGGGCACAGAGGGGTTTGGCTGCAATCCACAGCCAGGATCTGAGCATATGACCAGGTGGACATTGGGGTGTTCTGGTGCTTGGTAATATCCCTTAAAGCAGATCTCATGGGCCTGGGCTGTAGCCTGACTTGGCTCCTTTTTCTTTCAGGACCTGATGCATGTATCTGTTCACTAAACAATAAGTAAGCACAATCCCTAGAGACTGATCAGGCAAGGAAACTGGACAGACCTCCATGATGCTACAACCTGGGGTTACCTTCCAGAACAGGGGCTCACAGATCTTGGTGAAACTTACCTGAGTTTGTGGATCCTGGTTTCTTTTCTCGGTCTTTCTTCCTGTGAAGAAACCTTCCCACGAAGGGGCTAAGGTGTTCCGAGGGCTGCTAGAACTATGGCTCAGGACCACTTCAACAACAGTCTACCAATGTAATTTACTAAAGTATCAGCTTAAAAGAGGGAAGCCTTGGGATCCAAGAGAGGCCTGAAAAACTGACGAGAGTCACATCCGTTCTTGACGAAATCTCTTGGCAAGCTAGGAGTAGACAGGCACTTCCTTAATGTGGTAAATGGTACTTACCAGAGTAAGCCTGGGACTGCGTGGTGAAACCTTAGAAACATTCCTTCCATGGCAGGAGGGAGCAGGACACGCATGCCTGCTCGTCCACCATTCAGTTCTGTCTTGGGGTTGACCCAGCACAGCAAGCCAAGAGGAGGTACAGGAAGTAACAAAGCAGTCTTCATGCCAGGGTACATGATTGTCCACCCAGATAATCCAAGAGGATCAATGACAGAGATGATAGTAGAGATGAGGTCTTGCGGTATTGCTGAGGTTGGTTGTTTTGCAAATTCAAGTGAGGCTCAAGTTGGTTGGGTACAGGTGACCCCATAGAAACTCATATGGTGACCAGTGCCCCAGCAATGGCCAATTGGAGAAAGTAACATAAAAGAAATTCCAAGCCGGGCTCGATGGCTCAGCCTGTAATCCCGCGCCTTTGGGAGCCTGAGGTGAGTGGATTGCCTGAGCCCACGGGTTCGAGACCCGCCTGGGCAGCGGGACCTCATCTCTACAATAAATCAAAAAATCAGCCGGGCATGGTAGCGCGCGCCTGTAATTCCAGCTACTCAGAAGGTTGAGGCGGAAGGATCGCCGGAGCCCAGTAGGCGAGGGTGCGGTGGCCGGGAGTGGCCACTGCACTCCAGTCTGGGCGACCAGAGTGAGACTCCAACTCAAAAAAAAAAAAAAAAAGAAATTCCAGTCATGGAGTGCAAATTATAAAGACCTCCACAGGAAGCTGGAGGACTTTTTGCTAAGTGAAATAAACCAGGCATAGCAAGATCTTGCTTATATGTGGCATCTAAAAAAGCCAAACTTGTGGAAGTAGAAAGGAGGAAGGTGGTTATCTTTCTATGTGTGCAATGGAGCTCAAGAACCTACTCCTCCTGTCTGAAACTTTGTACCCTCTGACCAACAGCTCCCATTTCATCCCACCCCCCACCCCCTAGCCTGTTCCATTAACTTATTCGTCCATTCTGGAATGGATGCTACCCTGTGTGGTTTGTAGAAACTGAGCTGGACGTGTATCCTACCAGGTAAGTCTGGTAATCAAAACAGAGTAGCTCTTGACCCGCCTGGGCAGCGAGACCTCATCTCTACAATAAATCAAAAAATCAGCCGGGCGTGGTAGCGCATGCCTGTAATTCCGGCTACTCGGAAGGCTGAGGCGGAAGGATCGCCGGAGCCCAGCAGGTCGAGGCTGCGGTGGCCGGGAGCGGCCACTGCACTCCAGTCTGGGCGACAGAGTGAGACTCCAACTCAAAAAACAAAACAAAAAAACCAGGGTAGCATCCATTCAAAAATAGACAAATAAGTTAATGGAACAGGCTAGGGGGTGGAGTGGGGAATGGGAGTTGTTGGTTAGAGAGTACAAGGTTTCAGACAGGAGAGGTAAGTTTTTGAGATCCACTGCACAGCATGGTGACCATAGTTAATAATAATGTGCTATATATCTCTACATTTCTATGGGAATAGTTTTTTTTTTTTGGAGTCAGAGTCTCACTTTGTTGCCCATACTAGAGTATAGTGGCATGCTCATGGCTATCACAGCCTTGATCTCCTGGGCCCAGGTAATTCTTCTGCCTCAGCCTCCCAAGTATCTGGGACTACAAGTGTGAGCTACTAGGCCTGACTAATTTTTTTTTTTTTTTTTGTAGAGATGATATCTTATTGTATTGCTGAGTCTGGTCTTGAACTTCTGGTCTCAAGTGATCCTTCAGTCTTGGCCTCTCAAAGTGCTGGGGTCCCAGATGTGAGTCACTGCACCCGGCCAAGAGAGTAGATTTTATATCATAGAAAAAAAAAATCAACAAAACCAAAAGCTGGTTCTTTGAGAGAATAAAAAAGACTGAGGGTGACAGAGTGAGACTCCAACTCAAAAATTTAAAAAAAAAAAGACTGATGGGCCCATAGCCAGAATGACCAAGAAAAAGAGAGAAAAAGCTCAAAGAAACACAATCAGAAATGCAAAAGATCAAATCACGAGAGACCCCAAAGAACTACAAAGGATTATCAGAAATTACTATGCACACCTGTATGGAAACAAACTTGATAACCTAAAATTCTGACATCACACAACCTCCTAAGGTTGAAACAAGAAGACATTGAGACACTAAAAAGACCAATAACAACCCAGGAAGTTGACTCCATCAACAGAAAACGTTCTCCAAAAAAAAAAAAAAAAAAAAAGCCCTGTACCAGAGGGCTTTCCAGCAGAATTCTACAAAATGTACAAGGAGGTGTTGACACCAATCCTATTGAAAGTATTCCAGGTAATTGAGAAAAATGGAATTCTCCCCAAATCATTTTATGAAGCGAACATCATACTGATAACAAACCAAGTTAAGGTCTAATAAAAAAAGAGAACTACAGGCCAATATCCCTAATGAACATAGATGCAAAAATTCTCAATAAGGGTCTAGCAAATCAGCTCCAACAACACATCTCAAAAATCAACCACCGTTGTAATCCCAGCACTTTGGGAGGCCGAGGCAAGAGGATTACCTGAGTCCGCGGGTTCGAGACCCCCCTGGGCAACTTGGTGAGACCTCGTCTCTACAATAAATCAAAAACTAGCCAGGCGTGGTAGAGCATGTCTGTAGTTCTGGCTACTTGGAAGACTGAGGCGGAAGAATCGCCAGAGCCCAGCAGGTCAAGGCTGCGGTGACTGGGAGCGTGCCACTGCACTCCAGTCTGGGTGATAGAGTGAGACTCCAACTCAAAAAACAAACAAACAAACAAAAAATCATCCATTTTGGCCAAGTAGTTGTCATCCCCAGGACACAGGGCTACTTCAACATCCTCAAGATCATAAATGTAATTAAATACACCAACAGATATAAAATCAAGAACCACATTATTATATCATTAGATGCAGAAAAAGCCTTTGATAAAATCCAGCATCCCTTCTTGATAAAAAACCTCAAACACCTAGGCTTAGAAGAAATACACCTCAAAATAGCAAGCGCCATCTATAATAAACCCACAGCCAGCATATTGCTAAATGGACAGAAACTGGAAACATTTCTCCTGAAAACCGGAACAAAACAAGACTGCTCACTCTCACCCCTCTTGTTCAATATTGTGTTGGAAGTCCTAGGTAGAGCAATTAGACAGGAGAAGGAAATCAGGGGTATCCAAACAGGAAAAGAGGAAGTTAAGTTATCCCTTTTTGCTGACAATATGATTCTGTACCTGAAAAATCCAAGAGAATCTGTCAAAAACTTGCTTTCACTGATAAAAGACTTTGGCAAAGTCTCAGGGTACAAAATAAATGTGCAAAAAACATTGCATTCTTATACACCAATAACAAGCAGGCAGAGAACCAAATAAAAAGCACAATCTCATTCACAATAGCCACCAAAAAAAAAAAAAAAAGAAAGAAATACCTTGACATCTTCCTATGCAGAGAATTGAAAGACCTTTACAATGAAAACTACAAAACTGTGCTGAAAGAAATCCAAGAAAACACAAACAAATGGAAAAATATTCCATGCTCATGGATAGGAAAAATAACGTTAAACTGTCTATCTACCAAAGGCAACCTACAGATTCAATGCAATACCCATTAAATTACCAGCATCATTCTTCTCAGACCTGGAAATGACAATACAGAAATTCATATGGAAACATAAACAACCACGAATAGCCAAAACAATCCTCAGCAAAAGAAACAAAGTGGGAGGTATCACACTTCCAGACTTTAAACTTTACCATAAGGCTACAATAATCAAAACAGCCTGGTTTGGGTACAAGAATAGGCATACGGACCAATGGAACAGGTTAGAGATTCCAGAAGCAAAACCTGAATTTTTCCACTAACAATCACTGGGGAGAGGAGAACCTATTCAGTAAATGGTGCTGGGAAAGCTGGCTGACCACATGCAGAAGATTGAAACAAGACCCCTACCTATCACCAAGCACAAAAATCTACTCTAAATGGATCAAAGACCTAAATGTAAAACCTCAGACTATAAAAATCTTAGAAAATGCAGGAGACACCCTTATGGAAATTGGAACTGGCAACCAGTTCCTGACCAAAACCCCAAGTGCCCATGCCATAAGAGATAAGATAGACAGTGGAACCTCATCAAACTGAGACATGTCTGCAAAGCAAAAGAAACCATCCAGAGAGTTGGGAGACAGCCCACAGAATGGGAAAAAAATATTTGCCAACTGTATATCTGACAAAGGCCTAACATCTAGGATCTATAAGAAACTTAGACGTGCTGAAGGGAACATCTAGGATCTATAAGAAACTTAGACATGCTGAAGGGGGAAAAAACAGCCCCATTAAAAAGTGGGCTAAAGACATGAATAGACACTTCTCAAAAGAAGATACACAGGCAGCCAATAGACACATGAAAAAGTGTTCAGTCTCACTAATCATCAGAGAAATGCAAATCAAAACCACTTTGAGATACCACCTAACCCCAATTAAGAATGGCCATCATTAATGAAACAAATAACAACAGATGCTGGCAAGGATGGAGAGAAGAAAGAACGTGTCTTCACTGCTGGTGGGAATGCAAACTAGTGCGACCTCTTTGGAAAACAGTGTGGCAATTTCTAAAAGAACCAGACATTGACCTTCTGTATGATCTAGCAATCTTTCCACTGGGAGTATATCCAGAGGAACTCAAATCATTCTACAAAAAAGATAACTGCACATGCATGTCTATTGAAGCACTATTCTCAACAGCAAAAACATGGAACCAACCGTGCTTCCCATTGAAACTGGACCGGATAAAAAAAGTGTTACATATATATAATAGAATATTATACAACCATAAAGAAGGACAAACATATGGACTTCACAGCAACTTGGATGGATTTAGAGTCTATCATACTCAGTGATCCCTCACAGAAACAAAGAACAGAGTACCACATGTTCTCACTCATAAGCAGACCCTGAACATTTACTATAATACCTTTGGATTGACAATAGCGGGATACTGCCAGGGCAGGTGGGGGAAGGACACAACATCAATAAGTGTACCTGATCTCAAACTCGGCAAAGTGGGGACAAAAGGAGGCTCAGACTTTACCTGTACAGTGACCAGTAGTATAGCTAATCCTGAATTGTACCCCACATCTTTAAAATAAAAATAAAAAATTAAAAAAGAGGCCACTACCCCCACCATTGCCTTACTAGACTCTGGTGTGGTCATGTGGTTTTTGAGCTATGACCATCGCTATGCTTCCTGGCATTGGCCCCCTTCCCTGCCTTGGGGAAGTGAATCTCCTCTTTTTCTCTCTCTCTCTTTCTAATCTACTTTCTAAATAAACTATATTTTATAATCTTAAAAAAAGAGTAGATTTTAGGTGTTCTCACAACAAAAAAATTGTAAGTATGTGAGGTGATGGATCTATTAATTAGCTTGATTTAATCATTTCACACGGTTACATATATGAAAACATCACATGGTACCTCATAAATAGATAAAAGTATCATTTGTCAATTTAAAAAACTATCCATGGCAAAACAAAATATCATTAGTAAAATATAAATTTTGGTCAACTATGTTAGAAGCAAAACAAAAAAATCTATTCCCTTTATAGAAAATATTATAAAATCATCATATAGTCAGTTGAACAGATATGCAACTAACAATATAGGAAAGTTATCTAAGATTGTGCCAGGAAGTTAATAGTAAGCTATTTTTGTAGTATTTGTAAGCTTTTATATATTTGTAATATATCGTTATTTCATCTTTCAATTGAAAAAGATATTCACTTTTGTATAAGAAAAAAAAGAAACGAGAAGATATGTAACAAAAATGTGCCGGACTTTGAAGGGGAAACAACAAATCTGTATTGAAGAACATAAATATATTGATCAAATGATGGGAACTTGCAATTTGTTCATAAATGGAAAGACTCGGTATTGAAAATATGTTTCTTCTCACATTTACCTATAAATCCAATGCAATTCCAGTTTTATGGAACCTAATAACTTGATTCTAAAATTAATAGAGGAGGTTGAATGCATAAGAATAGTAAAATGGAAACTGAAGGACTTGCCCATCTGGATAGTAAGATGCTGTGTGACTTGTAGAACCTGGACTGGTTGTTTGTAATAATACCAGGTAAGTCTGGTGATTGAAATGGGGTAGATCCATTCCAGAATGGACAAATAAGTTAATGAAACAGGATAGAGAGTTACAATGTTAACCATACACGTATGGGACTTTAGAGGGTCTTTTAGGTTATCTGTTGGAGCAGTTATTTGTTCAATCCGGAAATAAAGTTAAACTACTACCACCATAAAATTGACAGCAATTAAAATGAATAATAAACTTCATGAAAAAGTAAAAGCAATGATAGCCAAACCTACCATTAATGTTAATATTTTAATAAGTTATTAATGTGTAGGCTAATTAGTGACTGGTGTGATATTTAACAGCAGTCATGTTACGAGCAACACTGATCCAGTGCTGTGTGAGCCAGGCTCTGTGCCAAATGCTACCCACATCATCTTGCTTTATCTGTACAATAGCTCCAAGAAGTGAATATGAGCAGATGAAGAATAGGTAAAATCACGTGCCCAGTAGCGCCAACTAGTGAGTAGAATAGCCCAGGATTGCACCAAACTGACCAACCCAATAAAATACATATAAAGAATTTATTGAAGTACTAGTAAAAAATCTATAAAAATATGCTTATTACCTGGAAGGTCTGCTAAAACTCAAAAAGCCAAAGCTATGACGAGGGAAATTGATCATTTGACCACATTTGTAAGCTTTTATACATTTGAAATATGTTGTTATTTCATCTCTCAGTTTAAATATTCACTTTTGTACTAAGAAAAAAAATACAAGAAAACATGTAACAAAAAATGTGCAGATTCTTTTCTCCAATAAATAAACAATGTTAAAATGTGAGGGACAGATCAAGAGGAAATGACAATCTTGTAGGATAATAGGCAAAATATTTAAGTAGATTTTCATAAGAAACAAAAATAATCAATGTACATATGAAAGAGATGCTGAAACTCACTAGCAATTAGGGAAACGTGAGTTCAAATAACATCTTTGTTTTTACAAAAATTAAAAATATTGATAATGTTTATTGGTAAGGGGGTGAAAAAAGAGGGTCTTTCATACACTTGGGAGGCACATTTAACTTTATCTGTTAAAATTTAAAAATGCACATATGCTACCTACTGCTCATAAATTTTACTTATTGGTATCTACCCTGGAGAAATACTCCCAGAAGGAAATTCATTATAATACTGCTTTTAAACAAATATACAATATGAAAAAATTAAATGACCATTGACAGAAAGTCTTAATCAAACAATGAATAGGATGCATGTAACCTGACATGCAGAGTTTTCTAAGACATATGATTGTGTGGAGAGAAGAGTCAGGTAACAATCTGAACAGCATGCTTCAGCTGGTGGGACACAAACACACCCCTGCACATAAGCATATCAAGTATCAGTGTGTGTCTTGCCAGACCTTAACAATGCATCAACCTTAGAGAGCACTACCCTTTACAGACATTAGTGATGTAACCCTCCAGCCTGGGAGGTAAGGTTTGGATGGCTTGGCACCAAACAGATGAGAGTCTGGATGGGGAGTGATGGGAGAAGAGGAATCTAACTTTATCTGCAGTAGCTTAATTTGTTTCTAGGAAAAAAATTGATTATGGCCTTCATGTTTGTTTTTTTTTCAGAGCTGCAAGTGAGTCCTCTTTCCCATTCCATTCATGGCTCCATTGATTCATTGTTATTGGCTGAATTGTGTTCACCAAAATCCACATGTTGAAGTCCTAACGCCTCCCCACCCTAGCAGTACTGTAAAATGCTACTGTATTAGGAGATAGGGCCTTTAAGGAAGTAACTAATTTAAACTGAGGTCATTAAGGTGGCCCCTAATCCAATATGATGAATGTCCTTATAAGGACAAGAAACCCAGGGATGTGCATGTACAGACGACTATGTGAAAAGGCAGCAAGAGAGTGGCCATCTGCAAGCAAAGGAATGAAGCCATAGAATGAAACCTATCTTTGGAAGACTGAAAACTTTTTCTTTAAGATCAAGAACAAGGCAAGGGTGCCTGCTTTGTCCACTTCTATCCAACATAGTACTGAAAGTCCTAGCCAGAGCAATTAGGAAAGAAAAAGAAATAAAAGGCATCCAAATTGGGAAGGAAGAAATAAAATTATCTCTGTTTGAAGATGATATGATCTTATATGTATAAAACCATAGTGTGAAGGCATGCATGTGCATGCACGCGCACACACACACACACACACACACACACACACACACACACATACATACACTCTCTCTCTCTCTCTCTCTTTCTACTGGAGCTCATAAATGAATTCGGCAAAGTAGCAGGGCATTAAGCAAACACACCAAAATCTGTTGCATCTCTATATACTAACAATGAGCAATCTGAAAAAGGGACTTGTAAAAATGGTACCATTTACAATAGTATCATAAAATATTTAGGAATTAAATTAATCAAGGAAATGAAAGACTTATACAATGGAAACTACAAAGTATTGCTGAAAGAAATAAAAGATAGCTTAGTAAATATATCCAGTGTTTATGAATTGGAAGACTTAATATTGCTAAGATGACTATACTACTCAAAATGATCTACAGATTCAATGGAATACTTAAAATTTCAATGACTATTGTTTTGCCAAAATAGAAAAATCCATCCTAAGATACATATGGAATCTTCAGAAGAGGACACATCAAGTGAGGGAAGCCTAGTAGGATCACAGGCCAGTGAGAGATGGAGGAAGATGAGGGTTAATTTGGGTCCATTGTATTTGACAGAAAGTAGTTAGTGTCCTGGAAGGAGCAGTTTTTGTGGAATAGTGGAGTCCAAAGCCAGATTGCAGTGGATAGAAAATAAAAAGCAGTTCTCCAGAAAGGATGGTAAATATGGCAGATTAAATATCCCCATCTACTTTAGTGCCTTCTTGAATCTACACTCAAGTGACAGGAAAGGTTGTTTCTAAAAGGCACCAACGTTCAAGGACAGGAAAATAATAAATATCAACTTTAAAAAATTTTTTTCTTTAAATTTCTTGTAGAGATGTGATCTTGCTATGTTGCCTAGGCTAGCCTCAAACTCCTGAGCTCAAGAAATCCTCCCACCTTGGCCTCCCAATGTGCTGGGATTACAGGCATGAGTCACTGAGCCCTGCTTCAACCTTGCTTTATGCTTTGCACAAAAACGAACTCAAAATGGAACATAAACCTAAATATTGAAGTCAAATCAATAACATTTCTTTTTTCGCCTATCTACCTGCTGGCACTGGGAAACCACCTAGAAGGGAGCAGAAGACACTGGGCTTATGATTTTCTATGTCACTGAGTGAAAGATGACTGACAAGAGAATGGATGTCATTTCTCCTCAGAAAGAATAGAACTGGTTCTTTCTTATAACCTCCAACTACTGGGTTGGAGGTTGAACTGCACAACCCAATACAAAACCTGCTGAAAGAAGCACATGCCACAGGGGAAAAAGATAAGCTTCTTGCGATCTTTGGGATCCCATTCCACAAAAGGTAGTGAGCCTACACATATGCCTAATACATTGCTACTACAACCAGCATTTCACACAAAGGCCATCTATAACCAAGGAACTCATACAGAATCCTCGCCATTGAAATCACCCAGAACCAAAGTCAAGTGATCATGTACAACATACACTATAGTCATATCCTCAAAGGGGAAAAAAAAATCCTATCTAAAATAAGGTCAATTAAAAAATGAGCAGAAGAAATAGTTTATCCAGATGAGAGGAACTAGAGAAAAAATTCTGGTGATGTGAAAAAGCAAAGTATTAGGAAACCCTCAAAGGGTCACACTAACTCTCCAGCAATGGATTTGAACCAAAATTAAATATCAGATGTACTAAGTAAAGATTTCAAAATAGCTGTCCAGGCACTGTAGCTCAAGCCTATAATCCCAGCCCTCATATCAACATTAACCTAGAATGGAAATGGACTGAATGCTCCACTTAAAAGACAGAGACTGGCAGAATAACAGAATGGATAAAAGAACAGAATTCCATCATATGCTGCTTACAGGAAATCCACCTAAGTGATAAAGACACTTACAGACCCAAGGTAAAGGGGCAGATAAAAGATATTTCATACAAATGGAAACCAAAAATGAGCAGGAGTTGGTATACTTATGTGGGATAAAACAGACACTAAATCAACAAACAACTGTAAAAAAAGACATGGAAGGTCATTATATAATGATAAAGGAATCAATTCAACAAGAAACTATAATAATCCTAAATATATAGGCACCTAATATTGGAGCACCCACATTCATAAAACAAATACTACTAGACCTAATTAAAGAGAGAGCAGCATAATAACATTGAGAGACTTCAAAACTCTACTGACAGCACAAGGCAGATATTGAAGCAGAAAGTCAGCAAAGAAACACTGGATTTAAATTGAACTCAAGACCAAATGGACCTAACAGAAATTTACAGAATGTTCTATACAACTGTGGAATATACATTCTTCTCATCAGTGCATGGAACATTTTTCAAAATAGGCCATATACTAGGTCACAAAAAGTCTCAATAGATTTTTAAAAAATAAAATTATATCAATATCTTTTTGGACCACAGAAGAATAAAACTAGAAATGAATACCCAAAGGAACTCTTAAAACTATGAAAATACATGGAAATTAGACAACTTGTTTCTGAATAATCTTTGGGTCAATGAAAAAATTAAGATGGAAATTTAAAAAAATAATTGACATGGATGAAAATGGAAACCCAGCATACCAAAACCTCTGGGTCAGAGCAAAAGCTGTGCTAAGAGAGATGTTTATAGCCTTAATTGCCTACATCAAAAAGACAGAAAGATCACAATTTGCAATCTAACATTGTACCTTAAGGAGCTAGAAAACAAGAAAAATCAAGCCCAAAGCTAGCAGAAGAAAAGAAATAACAAAGATCAGAACAGAAGTAAATGAAATTAAGACAAAAAAAGATACAAAAGATCAGCAAAACAAAAAGTTGTTTCTTTGAAAATATGAGCAAAATTGATAGACTGCTAGCTAGAGTAATTAAAAGAGAGAGAGAGAGAGAGAGAGAGAGAGAGACAGAGAGAGAAAATTCAAATAGACACAATTGGAAATGAAAAAGAAGACATTACAACTGATACCATAGAAATACACAAGATCATGAGACTACTGTGAACAACTCTATGCCCACAAACTGGTCAACCTAGAGGAAATAGATAAATTCTTGCAAATTTACCCTCCCAAGATTGAACTAGGAAGAAATAGAAATCCTGAACAGACAAATAATGAATAAGGAGATAAAATCAGTAATAAAAAAACTTCCAACAACAACAATAACATAAAAATCCAAGGACCAGATTTACAGCTGAATTCTACCAGATATACAAAGCATAACTGGTATCAATTCTACTGAAACTTTTCCAAAAAATCCAGAAGAGGGAATCTTTTCTAACTCATTCTATAATGCCAGTATCATCCTTATATCAAAGCCAGGCAAGGACACAACAGCAACAACAAACTACAGGTCAATATTTTGAAGACTATAGATGCAAAAATTCTCAACGAAATACTAGCAAACCAAATCCAACAACACACCAAAAAGGTAATGTACCACAATCAAGTGAGTGTTATTCCAGGGATGCAAGGATGGTTTGATATACACAAATCAATACATGTGATTCATCACATAAACAGAATGAAAAGCAAAAACCATACAATAATCTCCATGCAGACAAATTATTTGATACAATTTTAGCATCCCTTCATAACAAAAACCCTCAACAAAACAGGCATAGAAGAAACATACCTCAAAATAATAAAAGTCATACATGACAAACCCACAGCCAACATCATACTGAATGGAGAAAAGTTGAAAACATTCCTCCTCAGCACTGGAACAAGACAAGGATGACCACTTTCACCACTTCTACTCAACATAGTACTGGAAGTCCTAGCCAAAGCAATCAGACAAGAGAAAGAAATAAAGCTTATCCAAACAGACAAGAGAAAGTCAAACTATCTCTATTTGCCCATGATGGAAACTTATACTTGGAAAATCCTAAAGACTCCTCCAAAGACTCCTAAACTTAATACATAAATTCAGTAAAGATTCAGGATACAAAATCAATGTACAAAAATCAGTAGAATTTTTTTTTTTTGAGTTGGAGTCTCACTCGGTCGCCCAGACTGGAGTGCAGTGGCCGCTTCTGGCCACCGCAGCATCACCTGCTGGGCTCAGGCGATCCTTCTGCCTCAGCCTTCCAAGTAGCTGGAACTACAGGCGTCTGCTACCACACCCGGCTGATTTTTTAAATTTATTGTAGAGAAGAGGTCTCACTGCCCAGGTGGGTCTCGAACCCGCGGGCTCAGGCAATCCACTCACCTCAGCCTCCCAAAGGTGCGGGATTGCAGGCTGAGCCACCAAGCCCAGCAATCAGTAGAATTTCTATTCACCAATAATAGTCAAGCTGAAAACCAAATCAAGAGCTCAATTCCATTTACAGTAGCTACTCAAAAAAATAAAATACCTAGAAATAAAATACATTTAATCAATGAGGTGAAAAATATCTACAAGGAGAACCACAAAACACTGATTTAAAAAAACATAGATGACACAAATGAAAAAAATCCATGCTCATGCATTAGAAGAATCAGTATCACTAAAATTACCCTAATGCCTAAAACAATGCACAGATCCAATGAAATTTTTTATCAAATTATCAACATCGTTTCTAACAAAATAAGAAAAAAATATCTTAAGATTCATATGAAACGATTAAAAACCCAAAACAATTTTAAGAAAAAGAACAAAGCTGGAGGTATCATGTTACCTGATTTCAAATTATACTTTCAGGCCATAGTAACCAAAACAGCATGATACTGGTATAAAAATGGACAAATAGATCAATGGAACAGATTAAGAACCTATAAATAAAGTCACATAGCTACAACTAACTGATCTTTGACAAAGTTGACAAAAATATACACTGGGGAAAGGACACTATATTCAATAAATGGTGCTGGGAAAATTGTAACTATTTACAGAAGAATGATATTGGACTCCTATCTCCCATTATATACAAAAATTAACTCATTATGGATTAAAGACTTAAATGTAAGACCTGAAACTATAAAAATACTAGAAAAACTTCTGAACATTGGCTTAGGCAAAGAATTTATGACTAAGACCTCACAAGGAAATGCAACAAAACCAGACATAGACAAATGAGACAAACTAAAAAGCTTCTGCACAGAAAAATAATCAAAAAGTAAACAGAAAACCAATAGATTGGGAGAAAATATTTGCAAACTATGCATCTGACAAAAGACTAATATGCAGAATCTACAAGGAGCTCAACAATAAAAAAACAAATAAACCCATTAAAAAGTGGGCAAGGAACATAAACAGACATTTTTCAAAATAGGACGTATTGGCCAGGTGTGGTGGTTCATGCAGTGTTTTGGGAGGGAAGCTAAGACAAGGAGATCACTTAAGGCTAGGAGTTTGAGACCCACCTGGGCAACATCTCTACAAAAAAAAAAAAGTTATCCAGTCATGGTGGCATGCACCTGTAGCCCTAGCTATTCAGGGGGCTGAAGCAGGAAGATTACTTGAGTCCAGGAGACTGAGGCTGCAGTGAGCTATAATTGCACCTCTCTATTTCCAGCGTGGACAACAGAGTGGGATCCTGTCTGTTAGAAAAATAAGACAAGTGGCCAAAAAAATATGAAAAAATGCTCAACAATCACTAATCATCAGATAAATGCAAATTAAAACCACAATGAGATACTATCTTACCCCAGTCAGAATGGCCATTATTCAAAGATCAGAAACAACAGATGTTGGTGACAATGTGGAGAAAAGGGAACGCTTATCCATTGTTGGTGAGAACGTAAATGAGTACATCTATGAAAAACCAGTATGGAGATTTCTCAAAGAACTAAAAATAGAACTATCATTTGATCCAGCAATCTCACTATTGGGCATCTATCCAAAGAAAAATACATTATTATATTTTAAAAGGCACTAGCACTTGTTTTTTTGTTTTGTTTTTTGCTTTATTGAATCAGGATCTCACTCTGTCACTCTGGTTGGAGTGCAGTGGCATGATTACAGCTCACTGCAGCCTCAAACTCCTGGGCTCAAGCAATCCTCCCACCTCAGCTTCCAAAGTAGCTGGGACTGCAGGTGTGTGCCACCATGCTCAGTTAATTTATTATTTTTTTTTTTAGAGAAAAGGTCTCACTGTGTTGCCTAGACTGGGCTTAAACTCCTGGCCTTGAGCAATCCTCACACCTCGGCCCCCCAAAGTGCTGCGATCACAGGTGTGAGCCATCGTGCTCAGCTCAGCACTTGCATGTTTACTGCAGCACTATTCACAATAGCGAAATCATGGGTCAACCAAAGTGTCCATCAGTGGATGATCAGATAAAGAAAATGTTATATATATATATAATGGACTATTCCCCAGACATGAGAAAGAATGAAAACATCTTTTTCTTTTTAGCAACATAAATAGGACTAGAAATAGAAAGTCAAACATCACATGTTCCCACTTAGAAGTGGAAGCTAAATAATGTGTACACATGGACATAAGGAGCAGTGGAATAATAGCATTGGTGACTAAAAAAGGTGAGGAGATCCGGGCATGGTGGCTCACGCCTGTAATCCCAGCACTTTGGGAAGCTGAAGCAGGAGGATTGCTTGAACCCAAGAGTTCAAGATCAGACTGGGACAAATAGTGTCTCTACAAAAAAAAAAAAAATACATTAGCCAAGTGTGGTGGCGTGCACCTGTAGTTCCAACTACTTTGGGAGGCTGAGGCAGGAGGATAAATTGAATCCAGGAGGTTGAGGCTGTGGTGAGCTGTGACTGTGCCACTGCACTCCAGCCTGGGTGACAGAGTGAGACCCTGACCCCAAATAAAAGCAGAAACAAAAATAAAAGGTGAGTAGGTGGGAGGAGATGAGGGAAGAGAAATTACCTATTTGGCACAGTGTACGCTGTTTGGGTGATGGTTACACTAAAAGTCCAGACTTCAAAACTATGCACTATATCCATGTAACAAAATCGCACTTGTACCCCCAACTCTACTTTTTTAAAATAACATTTTAAAATGATAATCTGGGGAAAACTCTTCAAGACTTTGGAATAAGCAAAGACTCCTTAGAAACACACAAAAAAAGAAATCATAAAAAGAAACATTGATAGCCGGGCTTGGTGGCTCAGCCTGTAGTCCCACGCCTTTGGGAGGCTGAGGTGAGTGAATTGCCTGAGCCCACAGGTTCAAGAACCGCCTGGGCAGCGAGACCACATCTCTACAATAAATCAAAAAATCAGTCGGGCGTGGTAGCACATGCCTGTAATTCCGGCTACTCGAAAGGCTGAGGCTGAAGGATTGCTGGAGCCCAGCAGGTGAGGCTGCGGTGGCCGGTAGCGGCCACTGCACTCCAGTCTGGGCGACCAAGTGAGACTCCAACTCAAAAAAAAAAAAAACATTGATAAATCAGTTTTTGTAAAAAGAAAATGTTCTGTTTTTCTAAAGACACCATTAAGAAAATGAAAAGACAAGCCACCGACTGGGATAAAATATTCACAATATGTATATATGACAAAGGTCTTATATCCAACTTGGGTCTTGTATCTCTCTCTCTACATATGTGTTTGTGTATGTATGCAGTTGCTTCTCATTAATTGCAGATTCTGTGTATTGCAAATTCACCTATTCACTATAATGTACTTGTAATCCCAAAATCAATATTCATAGTGCTTGTTGCAGTCATTTGTGGACAAGTTCTGAGCAACAAAAAAAACTTGAGTTCCTTGGCTCAAATTGAACAATGTGACACTCTGGCTTTATGTTTCAGCTCTCATACTATAAACAAGTGTCCTTTTTGTGGTCTATTTAGTGCCCCATTGTTCACATTGGGTGCTTTTTGTGAAGTTGTGTGGCGATTTTTCTGTTTAAAATGGCCCTCAAGTACAGTGCTCAAGTGCTGTCTAATGTTCTTAAGCACAAAAAGGCTGTGATATGCCTTACAGAGAAATACATGTGTCAGATAAACTTTGCTCAGGAGTAAGTTACATTGAACTGTTGGTCATTAGTTCAATGTCAATGAATCAACAAAATGCATTTAATATGATGTCTCTAAACAGAAATACACACCAAACAAGGTTATGTATTTATCAGCTGACAAAAAGGTCATAATCATAGTATCATAGGAATCTAATCCTATATTTATCCTAGAAGCAGGAGTTCAGTGTTTGCTAATTCAGTGTTTGTGGTGACTTTATAGAATGTAACTACTGTGATGAATAATAATCAAATCCATCTACTTATTCCACAAGTGAAAGTGTGCAAAATATTTGAGTGTACACTTTACAAAAGAAGATGTACAAATGACCAATAATCACATAAAAATTGTTTAACATCGTTAATTATTGGGGAAAGGCATCTGAAAACCTCAATAGGCTACCACAAGAATTGTTAAACTTTAAAAGACTGATGATAGCAATTGTTGGGAAGAATGTGGAGAAACTAGAACTCTCATATTTCTGGTACAACCATTTGGGACAACATTTTGATGCTTCCTATAAACAGATATTCACTGACCATATGACCTAGCCATTCAACAACTAGAATTTTTCCCAAGAATAAAGAAAACATAAGGCTACACATATGTAAGTGTTCTTAGCTGCTTTAGTGTTAATAGCCCAAACTGAGCCAATCCAAATGTCCACTGATGGATGGATGAACAAAGGCATGTCATACAATGGGCTACTAGGAAAAAAAAAGAAATAAATAAAAAGGAACGCACTGCTAAACACTCAACAACATGGATACATTTCATGCACACCATTCTGAGCAAAAGAATCCAGGCACAAAGAATATATTCTGTAAGATTTTATTTATATAAACCTCCAGGAATTACAAATATACTCCATAGTGACAAAGAGTAGATTAGTGGGTGCATAGGACTGAGGGGTGAGGATGGTGGGGATTGTTTGAAAAGGGCACAAGGGGCCGGGATTGGTGGCTCAGCCTGTAATCTCAGCACTTTGGGAGGTTGAGGTGAGGGGACTGCCTGAGCCATGGGTTCAAGACCAGCTATAGCAACTTGGCAAGACCTCATTTCTACAATAAATAAATTAAAAATTAGTTGGGCGTGGTAGAGTGTGCCTGTAGTTCCAGCTACTTGGAAGACTGAGGCAGAAGGACGGGGTGGCAGTGAGCATGCCACTGTACTCCAGCTTAGGCAACGGAGTGAGACTCAACTCAAAAAAAAAAAAAAAAGAAGAAGAAGAAAGGGCACAGGGTAATTTTTTTATATGATGAAAATGTTCCCTATCTTGATAGTGGTGGTTGTTACATGGGTGCATATATTTGCTAAACTTATCAAAATATATGTGCAAAATGAGTGCATTTTACTTAATGCAAATTATGCCTCAACAAAGCTGATTTTAAAATATCAGCTATTAACCAAAGATTACCATGCATCCCAGAAATGCCTTTAGTATAAAACAGAAAGGTCAAAATAAGCAGAAAAAGCAAGTATAAAGGGAGAAAAGAACATCCATAAAGTTATTAATATCCTCCGAGGGAAAAAAAGTAAAGAAAAGATAATAAATCCATAGAGTCAATAGAAGCAAAGAAGGATGCCACCAAAAAGGAAAATCAGAGGACAGAGGAGAGTGCCTGAAAATAAGTTTTTACAAAAGCAACAATAAAAACGAAGAACTCAATAGAAGGACTGGAAGAAAAATTTGAAGAACCTCTCAGAAAGTAGAGCAAAATGACAAATAGAAAGAAAACAGTAAAACAAAGAAGCTTAGAGAACCTGTTCAGAAAATCTTATATGCAAAGAATAGAAGGTCCAAAATAGTACAGAGAAAAACAGGGGAGTGGAAATCACCCAAGAAACAGCACCTCTGGGAGCTTGAATGCTGCAGAGCCATGCGTCCCACATTGTGAAGAAACATTACTTTTAACCCCAATTCCATTCCCAGCTAAACTAGTAAGTGTGAAGGCAAAAGACAGCATTTTAAAACAGGAACCGTTTAAAAACCAATCACTTCAACTCCCATTAAACAGTTTCCTAGGAAGTTACTGGAGCATGTGTTCCCCCAAATGAATGATCCAAACAAAAGGCAAAAGCTGTGTGGACTACAGAAAAGAGGGCAACAAGGTGGGAAGGCTCTGGGAGAGACTTCCCCAGAAAGAGGGAGCTGACAGAATACCTTATGTGTCTGATGATCTTGAGGGAGATTTAGAAAACTGTCACTGGGTTTGGATTGAATTAATGATAAGTAAATAGAAGAAAATAAACACCTTCTCTTGAAAAAAAAACAAAACCCAAAACCAAGAACCACAGGCAACTATTAGCTTTACAGGAAACAAATTAAAAGAAAGGGGAAATAGTTATGGCACACTGAATGACCTTTCTCTGAATAGCATTACATAGTTTAATACAGTACTATAAATAATGAGTTCTGGCCGGAGCAGTGGCTCATGTGTGTAATCTCAGCACTTGAGGAGGTCGAAGCGAGAGGATCACTTGAGCCTAGGAGCTCAAGAACAGCCTGGGCAACATAGCAACACCTTGACTTAAAAAAAAATCAAAAAATGGTGTGGTGGCTCACGCTTGTAATCCCAGATACTCGGGAGGCTAAGGTGGTAGGTAGGATGAGGTGGAGGCTGCAGTGAGCTGCAATTGTACCACTGCATTCCAGCCTACATGACAGAGTGAGACCCCAATTTAAAAAAAACAATGAATGAATTCTGAGCTCACAAGATTACTATGTAACATTACAGGAGGTCAAAGGAAGTAAATATAGGGGGGGATGGAGGAGGGAAAGTTTAAACTCTCATCATATAGTGAAGAGTCTGTATAAAAAAAAAAAAAACCCTAAATCTAAAAAACTCAAGAAGCTGCTATACAGACTTATTATTTTTGTGCAGTGGCAAATACTAATAAGATCAGCCACAAGATGCAAAAATGTTTGCCTCTAGGGGAAGAGACAGTAGGTATACAGGGTAATGCTGTGGGGTTTTATGAAAATATGTGAACTCTTCAAACCATGTGCTCTTCAAAACTTGATAAAGACAAAGATTTAAGAATGACTAATGCAACTGAAAAGAGGGCATTGGAGGTGAAGGAATGAACAGAGCCCCGGCACAAACTCTTTCAAGGGGTCTGGCTGTGAAGGGGAGAGGAGGAACAGGATTGATGGAGGGTTTTGTTGGATTTGGGTGGCTGTTCGTTTTTCGTATTTTTGTTTTTGCGTGTTTATTTCTTGATCTGTTTTTGGTTGGTGGTCATGGTGTTGTCTTGAAGAAGGCAGAGGTTTGAGTTCGTGCTGTGGGAAGACCCACCAGGGAGCAGAGCAACCACTGAAGATTGTGGGGTAAGAGGTATGTTGGAAGGAGGCCTGAGGTCTGGGAGTGGGTTGGCTCCATGTGACCAGGAAGACAGAGGTAGGTTTGTAGAGGGGGAACGACCGGCAGGAAGAAGAGGTCCAGGGAGGTCCAAGAAAATGGGGAAATTCTTTAAAAAATGGGGCAGTTTCTTTAAAAAAACATGTTTTAGGGCAGCCCCTTCGGGTCCCCTCCTACTGTGACAGCTTCTCTGTCTTCTCAATAAATCCTGCTTTTTAAAAAACCCCACACATTTAAAAATCTTATTTTTAGAAGTAGGAAGTGAAGTTTCTCACTGTACCAAAGGGGGTGACCTAGAGGGGCTTGAGGAGAGAGTTTTTCATTGTTTCAATTGCTGGCTGAGGCCCTGCCTTTGGAGACAGGAATGCACCAAGTCTCTGAAGCCACAGAGTGTTTCTTAGCACGCAGGGTAGGAGAAGAGGAGGGAGGGAGAGAGAGAAAGAGAGAGAGAATGAGACAGTGTGCACGCTAGGGAACGAGGAGAGGTCCCTGGTGCCCACCATCTGGGCAAGTGGCAGGACAGTGGCTTTGCCCTTTGCCTTGGTCTAAGTGCTGATGTGGAAGCCCCAAGGAGCCAAGGCCACGCAGAAATCAAGACACCAAACCCATGGCTGCCAACTGGTGCCTGAGAAAGGAAGGGGCTTTCTGATCTATCCTCATCCCTTGCACCTCTGCCTGCTCCCTGACAGCTTGCCGCAGACCTCTCTGTAGCCACATCTGCCTTTTCTCGCATTTGTCTGGGACATAACTTTACCTGGAGTTCGCTCAAGTCCGTTGAGGGCTTTCTTACTGCTCCTCACAGACTTGTGGGGGCGGGGGCAGGGGGCAGGATCTATTCCCTGTAGATGTGTTCTCCCGCCCCAGCAGGAAGAACATTCTTATTGAGACGGAACATTCAGGACAGGGAAAAATGAGCAGACATGAACCTGTTGGCCTCTGCTGAACCTGAATTCTCTGTCCAGATGAGGCCACTGTCAGGGACAGAGGCCTGCATGCCCGTGGTGTGAAATGGTTGAATTCCTTCCGCCGAAAACAACACAGAACACAAACAGTGCCAGGCAATTGTCTTCTTCACAAAAGTCTCATCCGGGTCCCATGAGGTTAAAAGGTCCTCACTTTTCCTGTTTTGGGTGTATTGTAAGCACTTGGTGAATGTTAGTTTTCTGCCTTCCAAATCTCCACGTACACCACATGAAAGCCTTTTTTTTTTTTTTGGTGGATTTTAAAGGGTTTTTGGCAAAATGCAAGCACCTTTGGGAGCAGTAGCCCTTTTAAGCCTCAATGGGGAACTCGGGCAGCTGAGAACATGTATCCAGCCAGGCCTGGGGGCTGGGAGTGGGGGAGGGGGAACAGGTGCTCAGTGAAGAAAGACTCGGAGGCAGGGAGCTTCAAGCATGCATGAGTCTCTGCAATACTTCTGCCGGCTCCATCTGTGCAGGGGCAGGGCCTGACCCCGACCACATGGCTGACATTCTCTGTCTCCCCACAATCTCTCTCCCCAGTGCCTTCTAGCCGAATTAGGCCAGAGACCCCTGCCCCTTCCATTATAGCAGGGGGCCATGCCAGGGAGAGCACCCTGTGGGCACACTCACCGAGTGGGTTGGCCATCCTTCGTCTGTTAGCAGCAGGGGCCAGCAAACTGCCCGGCTCGGCTGAGTTGGATGAAGGGCAGGGCAGGCCATATCGCAGCATCTGGCCGCCAAGGCCGGCTTGGCTGGGCACGCTGTCTCGGTGTGCATTCCTGTCATTGTTTGCCCGAGGTGGGGCACAGGCCAAGACTGGAGGCCCCAACCCCGACTCCAGAAGTGAGAAGCCCGTGAAAACATGCTGTCTGTCCACCAGCGCTCCCCCTGCTTGCCATCCCTTCCTGGCTTTGGTGGCAGCGATGAGTCATAGGAAGTTCCCTCGGGACCAACTCACCTCCTCTTCCTTCTCTACAGTGGATCCTAAGGGCTGCATAGAGCCTCTCAGTCTTTCCAGCCTCATGTTATCCTGTTGAGAAGTGGGCATGGGTGAACATCGGCAGGGAGCCAGGCAGGGTGGTTGATGACCCTGAGACCCTGAGAGGTGACGGGGTTTTGGGGGTGAGATCAGGGGACAAGGCTTGCAGGCTTAAGGACAGAGGAGTGGGGGAGTAGGGAGCCAGGATACTCAGGAGCAGGACAGTTGGAGCTCCTTGGAGGAGGTAGCATGTGAGCTTGGCTGGGTGCATTGCCATGACTTACATTCATGGTACAATGTGCCTAGAGTGTGCTGGGGGCTTGTGCATGATCTCAGGGACTAGATCAGACAGTAGTCAGACTATGTCAGTGTGGGCTGGGGGAATTGCCTGTGGAACATGGAGAAGTTTGCAAATCAACTACATGCTGTGCCAGAAATTTGTAAGGCAGCCAGGTAGGGTTAATTAACAACAATAGTTGACTGCTTTCTTTGTTTGCCACTGAGTTAACAGCAACTGGTTTACAGCTGGCTAACCAGCTTTTATTGGTAAGTTTCTTTGTAGATTTTTATCTTGAGGTCTCTTAATATAATTTACCAAATTGTCCCCAGCTTAACTGGGCCGCATATTTCTCCGTAAAGCATCCATGCCCTTGACGACTCCCTTCTGCTGGCTCTTGGTTCACCAAAATCTGGTCAGGAGTACCCCACCTCCTGGTCCAGCCTGTCTGCCCATCCATGCCACTGTCCACACCCACCGTATATCTCAGCTGGGCAGCTGCCACTGCCCAACCAATATCTCCATGGATTTTGTGCTTTGGGTGAAAGTCCAACTTCAGCCCTGTGTTCAGGAGCAACTCAGGCCTTCATAATCTCTTTTTTTTTTTTGAGTCGGAGTCTCACTCTGTTGCCCAGGCTGGAGTGCAGTGGCTCGCTCACGGCCACCCCAGCGTCAACCTGCTGGGCTCTGGCGATCCCTCCACCTCAGCCTTCCAAGTAGCCAGAACTACAGGAGTGCGCTACCACGCCTGGCTAATTTTTTGATTGATTGTAGAGATGAGGTCTCATCAAGTTGCACAGGCTGGTATTGAACCCGCGGGTCAGGCAATCCTCTCGCCTCAGCCTCCCAAAGTGCTGGGATTATAGGCTTGAGCCACCGTGCTCGGCCCTCATAACCTCTTGAAACACACACCTGGCCCCATCACCCTCGCTCTGTCATGGAAGCCCTTCCTGACTACTTTGCTTGGCAAAGTCTCCCTCATCTCAGACACACCTCCGCAGCAGGTCTGATTCCTGGCCGGGTTTTCCTGACACTCCCCAAGTGACATTTGGAGCCATTAGTATTCATGAAGCCAGTGTTGGGGGTGTAGAGGACTTCTTGGCATGTCTTGCTTCTAGAGGGACAGGGACCCTGTCACAGTGAACTGCAGTGCATGAATTAACCTTGGGGACCAATCCGTCTGCTGGAACTAGAATCTACACCTACTTGCTGTGTGAGCTTGGGGAACTCACCTAACCTCTCTGTGCCTCAGATTCCTCATCCAGACGGTGTCTACTGCATAAAGTTGTCACAAGGATTAAGGGAAAATGTAAAATACTTCATGCAGCACCTTATACCCAGTGGCATTGGGTGTTGCTGGGTGTCTGCCTCCTGGCGGGTTCTTGACAAGTGTGTGCTTGCCGAAGGAAGTCTTGGCAGCTAAGCTTCCTGCACGAATCACACAGGATACCATCTAGAGAGCCTGACATGTGACTGTCCTCAGTTACCTATGAAAGAAGAGAGAAGTCACAGAGAGGAGCCCAGCTGCCTGAAGTGCCTTAGTGCCTGGAAGCTTTCATGACTGTATATGATGGAGACAGAACAAAGACCATTGAATCGTGCAGAGAGTGGGGAGAATCACTTTAAATCTGTTTTTCCAAATCGCGTTATTTTAAATGCTCTGGGCGGATGCCCACA
Source organism: Cephalopachus bancanus (assembly GCA_027257055.1). Lineage (NCBI taxonomy): Eukaryota > Metazoa > Chordata > Mammalia > Primates > Tarsiidae > Cephalopachus > Cephalopachus bancanus. Next base: position 101,890 of record JAPVLO010000543.1, on the reverse strand, counting down.
TGTGCAGGGACACTCAGCCTGGCCAGAGGCGCTTTGTCTCGTTGAAAGGCCCCATTGTGACCCCACACCAGCCCCAATTGATTCCCAGAACAAGAGGCCCTTGTGCGGGCCCTGAAGGCCGGTTCGCTCCTGCCCACGGCTGGCAGCACGGACCCTTTGCTGCCTCTTTAAGGTCAGGGTAAGGAGGCCTTAAATTCTCCATTTGGGCTGCTTTGCAAAAACAGTCCTACAGCCTGCGGGAGTGCTGAGAAGAGATACTTTTTTAGAATTTGGCTCTAGAGTGTTGACAAAACCCAGTTTCCCTAAACTGTGTTTTCTGCAGAAGGGCAGGTCCGATGGGACACATTGTGTGCAGAATGGCGTGGCAGGAGGTTGGCTCTCAGGGGAGATCTCCCAGGCCTCCCTGCCCTGCACAAGGAAGGTCACCAGGAAGATGTCCCCAGAAAGTCTCCCAGAGCCCCCATGAAGCCACAAGGGAGCCACAGCCAGTGAAGTCACAGGTCAGAGACTCCAAAATGTCCTGGTTGGATCTGACCCATAGCTGTCTTTTGCTGCTGGCCCTCCCTTGACACACTCCCTCCCCACCCGTATGTCCATAATTAACCGTAAGCCCCCCTGTAGCTGCTCAGGGCTGGAGAAAGCAGGAAGGAGTGTACTGACTCACCAAATCACTGTCTGGTCAAAGCTGCACTGGAGTAGTCCCAACCACTGTCCCAAACGCCTGGCTGCACCACACCTCCTCCAGCCCCGCCCTGAAGTTCCCATCCACCTGGCGTGTGTCCACCATAAGGTTTCATTTCTCTGTCATATCCCGAGAGGCCAGAGGACAGACGTGCATGAAGACAGGCCATCCAGAGCAGCCCTGGGGTGCTGGGCGTGCTCACTCATGCAGCCGTGTTTACTGAACGCTAGCCCTGTGCTCTCCTGGCACCTTGCTGGGCGCAGAACGTTCCTGTGTGTCCACGGCAGCACACAGGCCACTGGGTTAATTGGCAGGCGGCAGGCCTTAGCAGCCACCCATGAGGCTGGTCAGTCCAGACCCTCCTTGTGTAAGGTAGGAGGGAAGCCGTCCCATTTTCTGCTGGGTTCACACCTTGGTGGGGACAAGAGTGAAGTGGCCGACTATGGTTTGACCTGTTCTGCAAGCTTTGGCTGTTGGTCACATCATAGACATTAGCTTCTTCATAATCCTTTCTTGGGCTCCTGGAAAGACTTTGCTCTTTATTCTATGAACTTAAAAACAAGCAGTTTTAGATCAGGTGTAGTGGCTCATGCCTGTGATCCCAGCACTTTGGGAGACTGAGGCAGGAGGATCCCTGGAGCCCAGGAGTTTCAGAACAGCCTGGGTAACATAGAGAAACCTCATCTCTCTACAAATAAAAAAATTAACCAGGCAGGGTGGCACGTGCCTGTAGTCCCAGCTACTCAGGAGGAGGAGGCGGAAGGGTCTCTTGATCCCAGAAGGTTGAGGGTATGGTGAGCTGTGATCATGCCACTGCACTCCAGCCTGGGCAACAGCAAGAACGGGACTACAACTTTTAAAAAAGCCAGTTTTTTGCCTTCTTTAAGTACTGGGTGGACTTTAGCTCCGTGGGGACTGCAAAGTAGCACCTAGTAGCTACTGGAACTGGCATTACTGTGACTGCAGCTCCAAGCAGTCAGCTCCTCTCCAGGAGGGAAGAGAGGACCTGGATTTGGTGACTTGTCCTGTACAGGCCTCGCTGGTGGTCTGGTGCTGTCCCGAATGCCTGGCTTCACTCCTCTGAAGGCCCCTGCCCACCAGCATCATATCCACCACGAAATCTTACTGCTACTTCCCAAGCTGAGAACAAACCCTCATGGGGACAGGTCTGGGAGCCCTAGGGTACTAATCAAGCACAGACCTTCAGGGACAGAAGGAGCTGGCCCCAAATCTAGCTCCATATCTCACCAGATTCTTGAGTCTCAGTTTCCTCATCTGTAGAATGATATAGGACCACAAGAGGCCATATATGGGGGGGATTCCAAAAATGCCTGGAAGTTACTTATAGAAAATTGTGTATTTATTCTTACATGCTTAAACTTCAGTCACCTTCAAAGAACTATAGATGTAATACACCTATTGAGACACTTTATCCACTGCTCAAAACAGTTTTTGAACTTATCAATTTGGATGCCTTTTTAGTGTTTCTGCCGTTTTTTTTTTTTTTTGGTTTCACCTCTTCCACATCAACAAAACGTTTCCCTTTGAGGACATTTTTTTCATCCAGAGAAACAAAAAAAATTGCTCTGGGAGAGATCAGGCAAATTGTGAGGGTAGTACATGAGGATCATGCTGTTTGGGGTCAAAAACTGCTGAACACTCAGCGCAGTGTGGGCAAGTGCACTCATAAATCACCCATCACAAAATGGGCAAACATGTTGAAAGACTCTCCAAAAAAAAAAAAAAAAATTAACTAAAGATGAACATAGCCTCTCACAACAATGCTAGCTGGTATATTGATGTTGATGGGTTCCTAGAACACTTACCTAGTGGGGGAAGCCGGCACTACAAGACGCCCGCCCTCCAAAATATAATTCTGTTGTTTTGGGGATCTCCCCCTCATATATGTACAGTGTGTATTCAGTACCCAAGACAGGAGCCCCCAAAATTGCAGGGAAGATGGCTACACAGATGCGAATTTGGATCCTTAGGACAGTCACGTTTGGGTGCTGGTGCTGCTTGACCCTTGATCCAAGTTAGGGTGACCAAACAGGCAGCATTTAAAGAATGCTCACCTGCCTATGGGGTGGCACCGGGATATGTCCCAGAGGAGGTCGTCTCCTGTGCAAGACCCAGAGGCAGAAAGGTGAGGTGTGCCAGCACCAAGAAACTTTGAGGACCAGATGTCATTCCAATCCTTGAGGAGCCAATGGTCCCAGCACCCAGAAGATGCAGCCAACCCCTGTGTTCTGAGTAAACTTTCGGCTGTTGCCCAGCTGGCATCTTCAATGTTGTCGTTCCCAACCCCCTTCTCCCCAGGCATTGTGGGTTCCCAGACATCATGGGTTCCCAGAGGAACAGCATCCTTAGCTGTACAGCTGCCCATTCACCGTGCACTTGTACCCATGATCATGAGATAGCTAGTTACAGAACTGAGCACTGAGATGATGCAGGAATAGGGAAATGAGTAGATCAGGAGGTGGGGTAGGAAGGGCAAACCAGAAGAGGGCATATTCTAAGACTGGTGTCAAGTCTCACTCATCCCTTTCACATCCCATGCAAAGAAGATGCAAGTCAAATACGAAATGAAATTGCAGGTTTTAAAAATGCCTAGGTGACCAGGTGTGATGGGTCACACCTATAAACAGAACTTTAGGAGGCTGAGGTGGGAGGATTGCTTGAGCCCAGGAGTTCAAGACCAGCTTGGGCAACATAGCAAGACCTCACTTCTACAGATAGTGCCACTGCCCTCCAGCCTGGGCTACAGAGGGAAACTCAGCTCAAAAAAGAAAAAAAACAAAAACAAAACTAAAAATGCTTAGGGAAAGAAGGAACAAGAAAGTGGAGCCAGAGAATCATCTGCAAAGCTTCTGACTAAAAGGATTTATAGTTAAACCAGTTTGCAACTGAATAAGAGGAAATAGAGAAAGACTATATGAAAATTTATTTAAAGGAACTGATTAAAATTTCAAAACATTGAGAAATCCTTGGGAAACTAAGGATTTCTGATGGAAGTAAAAAAAAAAAAAAATGAGCCTGGTTGCCATCGTGTTGTTGGCTTCCTGTAATGCAATTGGACAGTTTTGTTGGAAAAAAAAAAAAATGAGACTTTCCTCAACTTGATTGCAAATGTTGTCAAACATGTAACAAACTTCCTATTATTTCTTTATTTGTAGTTTAATTTGCTAAGATAAAGTCCCAATCAGACCTTTTTGCTCATGATTTACTGTGAAATCTTGGCTATTTTAAGTGGACCCACTAAAAGGGATTGGTTTCTGGTACCGAGTACCCTGGAATAATAAAGGACCTCTTGAACATACCACTACTATCTACTGTAGTCGCAGGATTTCCACGTTGGAAAGGGAATAAAATGCCAACTGATCCACCCCTTCATTTGAGGCCTGAATCTTTGTTCTCCATGGCTGCTAGCCGGAGGTTGTGCGTTGTCTACTCACATACTTCCGTGGCTGGGAACTGGCAGGTCTGAGAGGCACCTGTTGCTGTGTCCCAGCTCTGGAATGTCATTAACTTCTTTGAGCCATGGCATAAAAGAGCATTTCTTAACAGGGAAGCTGGGTTTGCCAGACTCCCAGCTGAGTCCCCTTCTTTGAATCATCCTGTCTTCTTTTAAGTCAGGCATCTCATACCCCAAACATAGCATTCACCCCTTGTCATTGTACTTCTTTTACTCTGTAACCTGGTCCCCTTTCTCTCTGATGGGGTGGCCCAAGGAAGTTCTACAAACAACTTAGTGTCTACATCACTAACTGAAACAGAGCACACTGCCCAGTGCTGATCAGTGTTACAAAGAGTGAGAAGAGATTCTGTACTTTGCTTTTGGCTTAAGGAAGTTCTAACTGGGCACAGTCCACTGTGCCTTGTAGGTAAGAGGAGGTGGCCCCCAGGATGGCACTTGGTCAGTTTCCAGAGAAAGGAAGCCATCTGGGCTGATGTTGCTGGGAGGGTGGTGTCCCTGGCACCGAGCTCTGAGCGTGCAGCGGCTGGTCGTACACAGCATCGTCTGAACTGCCACCTGATGCTGCTTCTTGAGACTCAGGTTAAGTCCAAAGATTCCTCAGATAGAAAGCTGAAATGATGGTCTTCCCGATCCTGAGAAATTCAAAACAGAACCCAAAAAGCACCCTACAAAAGTATTGAACATAAAGATACTTTATAAGATATTTCAAAGGGTTATCATCTTCCACCATGGACATCTGAAAATATCTGTTAGGTGAGTTCATCATGACATGCAGAATATCCATGAAGACTGAGAAACACGCCACAGGATGGGGTGCCCAAAAGAGCCTGTAGAAAATTCCAAGAGGCAGTTCTCAAGATCCGGTTCAGGGCTCAGCAGGGGATCTTTGTTTCTTTTTCAGATCGCAGTTCCCACTTCCCACCCCCAAACTAGAAGGTGCCCTTTTACAAACAGGAAAGATAGCACAGTAGTTGGAGGTTAAACATAGCAAGCCCCGAACGTGGGACATGAAGGAACATGGGAGAGTAAACACGACACCCGCAAGGGACAGAGCGTGGATTTTGTGGGTTTTTTTTTTTTTTTCTGGTTTGTTTTCTTTTTTCCATCACTGAGAGCATTTCTGCATTCTAAAAACTTATGCAGGAAGGTGGGCTAATCAGTTAACACCATCTGGGTTTTCAGCTGTAGTTCTATTGCTTTATGAAGATTTCCATCTGATTAAAGAAAACACCGCGTGGACCACGTAGAGCAGGGTGGCTACGTAGGAAAACACCTGGAACCAAGAGAAATGATCATTAATGAGTGTCCACAGGGAGGGGACGAGGCACGGCCATCCAACTGGGCCCAGCGTTCACAGGACACGAGAGGGGTGACATGCCTTTAGTGTGTGGGCTGCCATTGCTGCCTGTCTCTCCGCCTTTCTTGCTGAGCCCAGGTGTGTGCTCCAAGCCCTTTCATTCTAGAGCTCCAGATGACCTAATGATCTCCTGGACTTGACATGCAAGGCAACACTATCTGCCATCACACAATGTCATGTTGGTGTCAGTTCACTCGAAATGGGGCCCTCAAAGGCCCATCTACTGAAGCATCCCAGGTCAGTATCAAATACTTTCCATGGAAAACTTCCTTCCCTCACGCCAGTGCCCACCAGTTGTGGACCCAGCGGCTCAGCTAAGAGATTATGAATGTCTGGGTTTGCTGACTCTTATTAAGGTTTCTGTGCTACGTGGACACCCTCAAACCCTTATCAGGATTTTATTTTGGGATTCTTTTTTTTAAGTCAGAGTGTCACTCTGTCACCCAGGCTAGAGTACAATGTGGTGAGGCATGATCATGGCTCACCACAACCTTGACCTCCTGGGTTCAGGTGATGCTTCCACCTCAGGCTCCTAAGTAGCTGGGACTACAGGTGTGTGTCACCACATCCAGCTAATTTTTTTGGTTTTTGTTTTTGTAGAGATGAGGTCTTGCTATGTTGACCAGGCTGGTCTCGAACTCCTGGGCTCAATCAGTTCTCTTGCTTTGGCCTCCCAAGGTGCTGGGTTTACAGGTGTGAGTTACCATGCCTACCCACTAGGATTCTTAATAACAAAGGTGTGACTGTGGGAGTCAGGCTTCATAGGAAGCGAGGGACAGGGAAGGGGAGAAGGGATTTTGAGCTTTTGTCAAAAGGAGGGGGCTTACTGGGAAAGCTGTTGGGATGATTCCATGAGCCATGCTGGCACTGGGAACAAGGCCCCGGAAATGTGGCAGACGGTCACTTGGGTCTTGCTGTGTTCATCTGGGCACCGTCTACCTTCATCACTCTACTCCAGATGGCTGTCCTTTCTAAATGCTTGCTTGCACCCCAGTCCAATATCTGCACCTGGTTTTGTGACCTTGCGTGGAGGTCAAGAATTTCCAGCCCAGGCACAGCCTTTAGGGTGGCTACGCTTCTGTGACTCTTGAAAATGCCCATAAACACCAGCCGTCACCGTGCCTGCTCTCCCTGCCCCCATGCATGGGCGAACTCTTTACCCTTGTTGACCAGAGGCAACGAGTAAGCTGAGTTATTGAATAACGCATTTAAGAGAACACATCTGGAAGATACCTGTCTGAAAGGCACAGTCATACATGACTGAGCAGCCCCCTAAAAAGCACCTCTCCCCCTCAGGTGGGAATTCCTGACCTAATGAGAATCTTTGGCAGAAGCACCCTGGAAGTCCCCAGTAGGAACAGGGAGTAGAGACTCATTTTCCAAGTGTGGTCAAGAAATGCACACAGGGAACATTTAGAGCTGGGAACATGAATGGACATATTTGGGGCTTCAGAAACCATTCTACCTAAATGGCTGCCATTACTGCCCACTATAGTTAAAATCCAGAAACTTCTAAATTACTCCAGAAATCTCCATCTTGCCTCAGTCAACTTCCATCAATCCCGGGGATCCCTTTGGCAAGGAAGCTCTGCCACCAGGAAAGGAGGGAGTGGGAAAGCTCAGCTTTTAAGACAGGTCCTAACGAGAAACCACTGAGAGGGACATGAGCCAGGCTGGCTGTTCCAAAGGTCAGGGTGTGTGAGAGAGGTTTTGAGGTGCCTCCTTGTACTCCTGTATCCCCTGGACTGGCCACTCCCAAGACCATCTGAAGGGCATGTTGTAGCTGTGGTTAAATCCAGAGTCGTGATGATTCCTTCTTCCCCACATACTGATGCAATTAATAATTTTAATGGAAAGGCATAACTTTACATTGAACGTGGTTCGTATTTCACCTTGGTGGTTCTGGCCTAGCTCGTTTGCCTGCTGAGAACATTCTGGTTCTAGATTCAAACACTCCTGACTTTGCCTGGGCATGTTCATGCCTCTCTATCCCCAAAATGCGGGAACATAATCAATCCTGGGATGGAGAAACAGTGGTTGGTATTTCTATAACGGAATACTAGATTGCAGTGAGAATAAACAGTCTCCATCTGTAGCCAGCCACGTGGATAAACTCACAAGCAAAAGGTTGAGAGGAAGAAGTCAGACATACAAGAATGCCTACTGTGTAATTCCATTTACATGAAGTACAAAGGCACTGGGTGCCAGAAATCAGAAACTGAGCGGTGGTGGGGATACACAGTGACAGGAAACGGACAAGAGGGGGATTTCTAGGAGCTGTTTATCATGTCTTATTTCTTAGCCATAGGGGTATTTACTTTATGAAAATTTATCAAGATGCCCACGTGTAACTTGTCCACTTCTCTGGCTCTATACTGCATTTCGGTAAAAGGTAAAAGATGAAAATCGAAATGCAGGAGAGCCCAGTGGTTCTCAACTAGAGACGTGCCTAGCAGGCAGGGGCATTCATTCACCCCATGTGGGTTTTTCCATCAATCGCTGTCCCACTAATGACATCCCATCTATATTTTGCTGACATCTTTCACAACAATTTTACGGAAGTTGTTGTCAGATGCTTTGCTGATGCTTGTTGAGAGAGAAGGCTCCTGGGGTTGGGATTGGGGAGGTATGTGGCACTCCTAGGAGAGAGAGATGAAGCAGAATCATTTGAAGTATGACCAAGGAGGTGGATTACCAGCCTCCCAGGGAAGGAAGAGCAACCAATATGTTACCTGGCTGTGCTACTGTTTAAAAACCAGCTTCGTTGGGAGATGAGACAAAATGGGAGATGTCCTCACAGCGTGGGACCCTTAGGGAGTGCCAGGGATCCTGAGAGGGCTGGGTTTAAGGAAGTGGTTGTTTGTTGAGTGCTTAAGGGTAACAGGTGGCTTCTCTGGGGCAGGGGACTGGTCCACAGGGACCAGCAGGTGAGGCTTTGAGGAGCCTTCCCCAGGACTCCCCTATGGAAGCAGAAAGAGGCAACCTCATCAAACACCTTCTCAATACCCAACTATGCCCATCCCCGTGGGTCTTCTGTAGGCCTCTGCCCTACCCTTTCTAAAAAAACGGGTTAACCTAACTGTGGCCCACTGGAGCTGGCATCCTATGATCTATCACATAATTCATAGGACAATTTCTAGGAATCTGAGGAATGCTATTTCTGAAAGCTTTTTTAATTTGGAGTCGAGGTCTTACTCTATCACCCAGGCTGGAGTACAGTGGCACAGTCACAGCTCACTGCACCTGCCGCCTCCTAGGCTTAGGCAATCCTTCCATCTCAGACTCCTGAGCAGCTGGAACGATAGCCATGCGGCACCACGCCCAGTCCATTTTTAAATTTTTTGTAGAGATGAGGTTTCCCTATATTACCCAGCTGGTCTCGAACTTCTGGGCTTAAGTGATCCTCCTGTCTCAGCCTCCCAAAGTGTTGGGATTATATGCGTGAGTCTTCACACCTGGCCCTTTTCTCATTTTTAAAATAATATCCATGATTGAAAGCACTTTTGTATTGTGAGTTATTGTACTGGTGCAAGGGTACACATGCACAACCTTGAAGAGATGTTCGTGAAACAATACATTTCCTTACTCCCTGTCATTCTGATCCATCCCTGGCCTCAGTACCTCCCACCCTGCTCTTGACTGGATGCTTCAATGCAAGACCACTCGGGGAGAATCAGGAGACCCAAGTGGTCAAACTCACAGCTCCAAACTGGTACCAAGAGTGTGGGGGACAGAGCCCCTGGCCTCCACACCTGGCCCCACCAATGACTGGTGATTCTGGGCCAGTCGTCCACATTCAGTGTTCTGCTTCTCCATCTGTGAAATGGCTATAATAAACCTATGTCACAAGGTTGTTGTGAGGGTTAAATAAGTGTTCATGGAGTGCTGAGACAGTGCAGGGCACTCAGTGATCACCATCTCCTCACACACTTTGCCCTCTGCAAAGCCCATCTGGGCCTGGGACAGTACAGTCCTGACGGGATGACTAAGCAGAGTCTTGGGCATGCCACTTCCCTCTTGGGGGCTTTATTGCTTCAGAATGAGGTGAAGGTTTGGCGTCACTCGAAAGATAGAGAACTGAAGAAAGGGGGGGGGACCTGGGTAGCCTCCTGCTTGAACCCTCTGCCAGCGGCGGAGCTGCCCGCTGTGAACATGGTAGATGCAGGTGCTGGGACTCACCACAGCAGCGATGTTTTCGTGGTAGTGCTTGTAGATGAAGCCGTCTTGTAGCGTGATGGTGGCCAGGGCTTCCAGGACTGAGGCACTGAGGTAAAACAGGGCAGCAGTGCAGTGGTAGGCTGCATCCTGTGGGGGCAGACAGGCCGTCAGAAAGATGGGGAAAAGAGACACCTGGCCCAGATGCCAGACGTGAGCAACTGTGGTTCCTTCTATTCCTCTCCCTCCCCCTGCATGACTATGGTTCCATTATTATCTCCTGCTACTTCCTTTGAATCCCACCCCCTCCCAGTCTGTCTCTCACAGAGATTCTTTACCTGGCCCTGCATGGCTAAGCTTCATTTCACTGGTTTAGGGCCAGAGTGAGCACTTATTCATTCATTCATTTATTTGTTTTTGAGTTGGAGTCTCACTCTGTCACCCAGACTGGAGTGCAGTGGCCGCTCCTGGCCACTGCAGCCTCGACCTGCTGGGCTCCAGCGATCCTTCTGCCTCAGCCTTCCAAGTAGCCGGAACTACAGGCGCGTGCTACCACACCCGGCTAATTTTTGATTTATTGTAGGGATGAGGTCTCGCCAAGTTGCCCAGGCGGGTCTCGAACCCGCGGGCTCAGGCAATTCACTCACCTCAGCTTCCCAAAGCGCTGGGAATACAGGCTGAGCCACCGAGCCCAGCTTCACTTATTTATTTATTGAGTGAAAGTCTCACTCTGTCGTCTAGGCTGGAGTGCAGTGGCATGCTCATGGCTATGGCAGCCTCAACTTGTTGGGCTCAGGTGATCCTTCTGTTTCAGCCTAACAAGTAGCTGGAACTACAGGTGTGTGCCACCATGCCCTGCTAATTTTTATATTTTTTTGTAGAGACGCGGTCTTGCTATGTTGCCTAGACTGGTCTCAAACTCCTCAGCTCAAGCAATCCTCTCTCCTGGGCCTCCTGGGATTACAGGCATGAACCACAGAGCCCAGTCTTTTTTTGCATACACTTAAATGCAAAAAAGTGTAGTTAAGATATGGAAGTGCTTTCAAAAGCCTGGGTAGGAGGCCTTTGAGAGTGAAAGGCCTGGCCAAGTGGCCCCCACACCTCTAAAGCAGGTAATAGTCAAGTGTCCCAGGTGTAAATGTTGCCCCTTCACAGGCTTCAAAGCAGAAATGATACAGCATAACGGCCATAGGCCAGTTTTGTTCCCCAGTCTTCTCTGACAGCCATGGCGGGCAGTGGTGAGGAGTTGGGCGAGTATGGCCTGAACACCAGGAGCCAAGGCTAGTGCCCAGAGCCCTTGACTCTGGTCAGCCTTCAGAACCTCACTCTTCCAAGAGGAAAACAGCCCTCCTGGGCAATGGGAGGTGCCAATCGGCATTTGGCAGGTACAGGCGGAGTGTGTGGAGGGCAGGGGCAGCGGGTTATCTGTGGGGGGGCAGCCATGCAGAACACAGAACAGGCCCAGTGAGAGTCATTAGCGGAACCAGCAGCCTCTGCCTCCACCTTTCCTGATCTCCACCCCCTGGGCCAGCTTGGCCTCAGAACACAGGGCAGTCTCACCCAGTACTGGAAAAGCCGGCTGGCCTCCCAGGAGTGAGGGTCTGGTACTTCCCCACCCCCATGGATTCCCTGGGCTGGGACTCACCAGGGTGACCCAGGACGTCTCCCCACCATGGGCGCCAATTATGTACAGGATGAGCAGGGTCGTGGTGGCCACGAAGCAGAACACAGACACGAACATCACCCAGCCCTGGACCAAGGGCAGGGGCACCAAGGACGAGGCGATCAGGATCCATACCAGGCCCCCGAAGACCTGCAGGGAGAGGAGGCAGGGTGAGTGTTGGGCCAGAAGAGAGCCTATGCCCTGGAAGGGACCCAGGAACCGGCAGCCACACTGGGGCCCTGGGGTGCTGAAACTCAGGAAGGAGGCAAAACTAACCTGGCAGGCACCTTCCTCACCAAAAATGACTCCATTTCCCTCAAGGCCCTAGGCTAGACTGCCAATTTCGTCTTTCCAATTCCCTGCAGGCTTGCTTTTAGTCATTTTTAAAATACAATTTTAATCTTTTAATTTAACCAACCCTTATACTTACATGCCAGGCACTATCTTAAGCACTTTACAAGTATTAACTCAGCTGATTCTCACAACAACCCTATGAGTAGGATAATGACACATTTATCAGATGAAGAAACTGAGGTACATGGAAGTAACTTGTCATTCCAAGAAAGGACTTAGATCATCCAGTATTGTCATGAGAAGGGCCGTCATTTCCTCTGAGATTCTATCCTTCCTGCTTGCTTTGATAGTAAAATATTCTTTCTTTTATGCAATGGTAGTGACCAGCAGAATCTTTGGGTCTTTATTTGGCCAAACAAATTAGCCATACTACGTCCTGAATATTTCCTTTCTTCCTTCCCTCCTCCCTTCCTTCCTCCTTCCCTCCCTCTCTCCCTCCCTTCCTTCTTTCCAATTTGACTCCCAAAGTCCAGGAAGTGGGAAGTGCTCTAACTGCCCGGTCTTGGAGTTTGAGTGTAGATAACACAGGTCGGCCCTATCTCCTCGGATGCCTGAGGATGGGCATGACACCCCAGTTGATGTCCCCAGGGTCCATGAGCCTTCTGCTTTAAAAGAGGAGCATAGCCAGGCTCGGTGGCTCAGCCTGTAATCCCGCACCTTGGGAGGCTGAGGTGAGTGGATTGCCTGAGCCCGCAGGTTCGAGACCCGCCTGGGCAACTTGGTGAGACCTCATCTCTACAATAAATCAAAAAATTAGTCAGGCGTGGTAGCGCGCGCCTATAGTTCCAGCTACCTGGAAGGCTGAGGTGGAAGGATCGCCAGAGCCCAGCAGGTTGAGGCTGCGGTGGCCGGGAGCGGCCACTGCACTCCAGTCTGGGCAACAGAGTGAGATTCCAACTCAAAAAATAAAAATAAAAAATAAAAGATGAGCATAAGGACAGATGCAGGGCTCAGTAACACCCCTCAGTGGCGCAGTGATGCTCCTCACCGTGGTCAAGTACATACACACCCTAGCTGGGGTTTTCTGTATATCTCTCCTCCTCGCCCTTGTACCTGTTCACCCCAGTGGGAAATCAGCCCAGCCTCATCCACCTGTCCCCACCCAGATAAGGACTGAGCTCAGAGCGGTCTGGGGGCATGTGATAACGGCTTTGCAGTCAAAGGTCTCTGACATACTGCAGAGGTGGCCACCATCTTCTGAGAAGCTGGGGGCTGAGGATGGGACTCTCCCAGTCCTCTGCCTTTTGTGATGTGGACTCACGTAATAACTTGACTCCATGTCCCTGGACCTTCTATCCACTCACTGAGTAAGAAATTATCACTGTGTTCACAGGTGTTCTCTGAGCCTCTTGAATAAGAGGCATCAGGAGAGAATCACATTTGGGTAGAAAACCCAAATACACTGAAGTTTCTGGATTTATCAAAAACAAGTTGTGCCTCATGAATCAAATTTGGGCATCTCTGACCCGAACACTTCCTCTACTGATGGATCTTAGCTTGCCTGAAGGCATGTGGCAGAGCTGGTAGCACGCAGTGTACACCTTACAGAAACTGGAGAAAATCGATTAAATAAAAATTCCCAGACCACCACAGAATAAGAGGCATGCGTAGATTTCGTCCATAGTTGTGTTTATCAAACAGATTACTTGGCCTTTTCCGTAATGGTCTCTGACAAAGGGACACAAGCACGTGAGGGGACGAGCAGGACTTGGATTCAGGAGGTGCAAGAGTGTGGCGTGGAGAAAGAGGCGTCCGTTGGGTACGTCCAGCAGACAGAGGGAGGCAAAGGCCTGGGAACCCCTCTCCTAAGCATCCTGTGCTTGGTTGCCTCGTGACCACCAGAGGAGGATCACTTCAAGTTGGCCCCTGTTCACCGGCTCTCGGGGAGCCCCACGCTCTTCTCTGTAGCTCTCAGCACAAACACAAGTGTATTTGGTTAGTGACAAAATGCATTTTTCCCAACCGGGTGATGAGGAAAGGTGATGTGTGAGGTCCATCTAGCTCACAGCTGCCTCCCTGGTGGACAACACAGGGAAGGCCTGGCTAGCCGTGCATCAGTGTCTGAGTTAGCTAACTGGCCTTCAGACTCCCAGATGTGGCCAAATTAGAGCCATTTAAGAACCAAACCCCAGAGGAACGGCTTGTGTTGCACATGGGTGGGAAGGAACTTGGTCATGGACTCCCAGAGGGACCTGGTAGGTTGGAGGTGCTTGTGGATGCCCGATGAACATGGCATTGAGGAAGGCCGAATGCTACAGCGAGGAAAGGATTATCTCTTTTACTCTTTGGTTTTTCTGACTGCCACAAGAAGCCCTAAGGGTAGTGGAGCCAGATGTCTGGAGTTCTCTTAGAGTGTCGTGAGCAGGCCAGGATGAACTGGATAGTGACATTGTTTCTACATTTATGGTAGCAATGTTGTTATTTTGGGGAAAACGTTCATTGTAAAGTACACACGAGGTAAATTAACGGACACGTGGCACGGGAAATGGCAAAATCTGAGACTGTGGCCCCCAGTTCCTGGTCTGCAGAGGCATCGTTCCCTTTCCCAGCGCCATTCTTCCCCAGGTGGCTTGAGATGCGAATCATGGTCAGTGGTTAGGGCAAGAAGAATACAGTGTAGTCAGAGTGAAGTCAGTGCGCTGAGGACTGGCGACAGTCATGCTGTTCTTTGCTAGATGTGGCTGCAGCTTGGAGCTTCAAGCAGCCGGGCAGAGGGTCTCAAGGTTAGGCCAGACACTGATCTGTTTTGTATGTGTGCTTTTCCCGGTGTGATGAAGTGTATGTTCCAATTGCCTGGAAAATGCGTTTTCTCTCTCTCTCTCTCTCTCTCTCTCTCTCTCTCTCTCTCTTTCTCTCTCACACACACACACACACACACACACACACACACACACACACACACACACACACACACACACAATTTCATGCAGTCCACAGTAGGAACCCTGTCCACAGTTGTCCATGGAACAAAGCCCACCCTGTGCTTAACCCTAGCTCCAGTCCCTGGCAGACCCCTGGGACTCTACCCAGCCTCAGGGGCATCACCTTGCAAAGGAGTTCTTTACAAAATAAGGCTGACTTTTTTTCTATGCATGGTTTACCTATGGCAGTGGGTTTTATTGTGAGTTGGTGGGGAGATATTATCTCTTTTTAAACAGTTTTAATGGAGATGGAATTCACAGACCACATGATTGACCCACTGAAAGTGTAGCATTCGATGGTTTTTAGCATATTCACAGATATGTGTGACCATCACCACAGTCAATTTTAGAACAGTTTCATCACTTCACAATCCCATTAGCTAAAGCTTCCCTGTCCCTCCCTAAGCAACCAATGATCTACTTTCTGTCTCTATAGATTTCCCTATCTGACCTCTTATATGATTGAGATCACATAATGTGTGGTCTTTTGTGACTGACTTCTTTCATTTGCAATGTCTTCAAGCATATGCTTATAATGTCTATAAGCATAATGTCTTCAAGGTGAGAAATTCTCTAAAGAGGACTTTTATAAAATATTTCTACCATCATAGCCCCCACGATGACCCATTCTGACCCTACCACTTGCAGGGTCCTAGGTGAGTGTGTCTCATCTCTCTGGAGCCTCCAACCCAGAAAGAGCCAAATAACCACAGATTCCAGGGATGTTCTTACACCAGTCCTCATCTGCCCCGGAACCATATTTTAGGTTTGCATATCACGTGAGGGTAATATCCTCAGCATGGATGAAATGATTACAAACCTGGGGCTTTGCTTCCAGGACATGGGCAGTGGGCCTTCCCTTCACAGTGCTGCTCAGCAAGTATCTGGGAGGAGTTCAGGGTAGCCACTGCTGCTGCTGAAAGGGGCCCCAGGGGCCATCGGGGAGGGGGGTGAGGGGGTGCAGGGCAACCCTGAGAGGATGAGCAGGGGTAAGGGGGAAAAGGCCAGACTGAGCAAGAAAGTTCCTCCCAGCCAGATGTCTGTGAGACAGAAACAGCTTCCTGTCCCAATTTTGCCACAGCATCATGCCCTTTCCCTTCGGAGTGTGCCCCTTTGGAGCACTTCCTTTTGCCCCAGTTGTCTCTGAAGAAGAGCCCTGGGCAGCTATGAGAATTCTAGTGCAGACACACATTGGCAGCTGCAATGGTAGTGACGTGTAAAGGTCGGACACATGAGCAAGTGACTCAGCCTCTGAGGGGCAACCTGAAGATATCTTGGCTATCTGCAGATACCTCCACACACTGTGGGTGGATGTTAACTAGCTGAAACTAGGAATGTGAGTGTGAAGCTTCCAGCACCGTGCCCGGCACTTTCCAACAACTGGGGATGGGCATTGCTCACCCATGCAGGAGGCTGACAGCCTGGTGGAAACAGACGCATAAGCAGCCAATTATGATGCAGGCTGATAATCAGCTCAGATTGGGCAGGGCAGCCTGGACTGGCACAAGTTCTCTGTTGAGTCTTGAATGGAGAGGTGGACTTAACTGCGGACTGGGCCAAAGAGTCAGGGAGTGGCTCTCCAGGGGGAGGGAAGTGTATATGCCAAGTCTTGAGGATGCTGAAGCAACCATGATGGCTTCAGAGGAGAGGGAAGCCAGGCATGAGGTGGGGACAAGGAGAGGCAGGGGATGGGGCTGAAGGGAGAAGGTCCTTCACTGTCCCCCTCTGTGGAAAGCTGAGATTCTGAGTGAATAATGGGAGCCAAGGCCAGTTCTCACCCTGCTCCACCTAAGTGTACAAAGAGCAAAAAGAAAGCATGCACTGCACCCACACCCAGGGGAGATAAGGCACTCTTGGGCAGTGAGCAAGTCACTCCAGCCTGGCCTCAGTATCCCACTGGCCAAATATTTGTCAAGAGCAAGGAGGTAGGCGAAGGTTCAAGCATTTCCCTTCATCAAGAAAACTCTAGGTGGCTCCCAGTCACCAGACGGCAAATGCTCAGAGCCAATTATTTTGAAAACATTATTCAAACAGTGGAGGCATGGGTGGCCCCTGTGTCTATTCACCTCTGTCAAGAGGCCATACTTTCCCCCACCACCACCTGCACCCCAATCACTGTCCATCATGGTGGACAGAGATGGTGCAGCTGGCAAGTGTGGTCTAAGACACAGGTCTCTATGTTGAATGGCCTGAGAGGGACAGGGATTAAATTTCTCTGAGACCCAGAGCCCCAAGATGCAAAATGGGGGTGAGGCCTGGGCCAACACTCCATTGTCTTCAACCCAGACTATATATTGTGTAACCTAGAATGTCTCTAAAATAAAACACCAATGCTCAAAGTCTGATTCAACTGGAAAGAAGCAGAGTGACAGATCAGAACCGACAGGCTCTTGGTCAAAGGCACTGTAATGTGTTTTCATAGCATAAGACTATGGATGATGTTCTGGTCAAACAGAAGAGGAAATGGCTCCTATCTCAAAAGCTCTGCCTGGCTTTCTGGTCATGCCAGCCCTGTACTCCTCTCCAGGTTCTGCCTGACCTTTCAGTGCAAAATATTGTCCTAAAGTTTCCTCTCCTCTCCTCTCCTCAAGCTTGGATCCCTATCTTGCCTTGCATATGAGATTAGCTTGTTCTTGGGCATCCTCTAAATGCCAGAATACAGCTTCACTGTCTGTGAACAGGGGATTGTGGGAGGATCTGGGGCCCCTCCCCACCCTGGTATTTCAGGTCTGGAAACCACCCATTTTTAATTCAGTTCAGTTTGGGATGCTGAGCAGTGCTGAGGTTCTTGAACAACCAGGGATAATGTATAAAACAATAAAAAACATTTCCAAAGAGCTTACATCCACAGGCTACCCAAATCATGCATGTGAAAATTCCCACAGGAGATAGCCTTCTGAGGTGCTCTTGTATGAACTCACAGAAGCATCTCACCTTTTCTTTCTGAATTAATCCCTGGGAAGCAGGCCAGGTAGTTAAGGGTGTAGACTTTAGAGTCACAGTTAACACGTTTGGAGACAACTCTGTCACTAGCTGGGTGACCTGCCGTCCCTGGGCATGCTATTTAACCTCTCTCTTCCTTCATGTGAAAAGCAATGATAAAAGTAGCTATGAAACAAGTTATATCAGTAGAGCACTGGCATCAAGCTACCATTCTAAGTGCTTGCTGTCTCAACCATCAAAACATGAAGCAAAGTCTCTCCTGTAACCACATGAAAAATCACAGTGGTCTATGATGTCAATATGCACAATTATCCACTCTAGCTCTCTGAGAGCTAGAATTAAAAATAACCTTAACGGCATCAAAAAGAGAAAAAGCTATGATCTCCCAGAAACTGAAAGTTGAGAAAAACGTGTCTGCCCGCAGAAGAAAACACAAAGGACATTAAGATATGGGAAAGCCTTCCTTCAAACAATGAGCCTTGGTCATAATAGAGGGGAAAAGGAATTTTCCAGCACATTCTTGAGATTCGTCTGGAGTTTCCACTGCATGTGGCTGAAAGAACTCTTCATACACAGTCCCCAGTGCTTCTGTGGCAAGACTGTAACTGAGGTCAGTGTACACGGCTGGCTCAAATTCTCTGGATATTTTTCTGGGGCTCCATTTTACTTTGTCAGGGTCTCTACAGGCAGAAATCCTTCCACTAACACAGCAAGAAGTAAACCAAAGAGGCCTTCCCACATAGGGCTTTCCACCCACACACCTGGTGGTATAGCCCCCAGAGCCCAGCACTAGAATTCCTAACAGCTCAGAGTCCACGGCTGCATCTTGAAGGAATATGTAAGCAGGAGTTTGTGTCTTGAATGCTTGGGAAGTAAAGGTGACCCATCACAAAATGCAGGCTGTACACCAAATGCTGAGCCATCCTGCCACTTTGTTCAAGAGGCAAAAGTCATCTTCCCAGGAAGAAAAAGAAAAGATGTCCTTGCCAGATGAGGAAAGCTCACCGACTCGTTCCAGTCTGCTAGAGGGCTGCTGGGAGCTCCCGGCCCTGGGTGCTCTCAAAGTCCCCAGGGTTAACCCATCTCTTAATCCAGAGCTGAGATAAGAGTTTGGAGTTGGCCCCAGCACCAGCTCATGTTGCTGGTAATATATTCACTCACTGAACTATTTTAGCAGGCTAGGGTTATTTCCATGCCGGGAGGACATTTTGTGTAGGTGATCAGAGCAGTAGAACAACTGTACAGTCTTTGCCCAGCACTAAGAATCATTCTGTGAGTTCGATGGAGACTAGGGGACATTTTTCTTTGTGTTTTGATGTATACATGTGTGTACATGTGTACATATGTGTATGTGTCTCTATATGTGTATATATACGTATGTGTGCAAATGTGTTTATGTAGGTATGTGGGTGCATGCGCATATATATATATGTTTATGTGCATGCTTTTGGTGTGTGTATGTGTCTGTGTGCTTTTCATGTGTACATGTGTATACACGCACACGTGTGCATGTGTATACATGCACACGTGTGCATACATGTATGTATATGTGTCTATGCATGTATATATATATTTGTGCGTGTGTGTGCATGTGTGCACTTGTATATCTGTATATGCATATGTGCATGTGTGTGTGTGTGTGTGTGTGTGTGTGTGTGTATAGGTAGAGTTGGGCTAAGGACAGAGGAAGAGGAAGGAAATAGCATCTAGGATGACGGGCTTTGGTGCCATGATGAAGTCGAGAGGATATCAAGTTCAGGTGGTGGGAAAATGATTATGCACAGAGCCTTTCCCAAGGTCCCTCAGTTCTGCTCTTCAGAAAATGGGTCTGAGAGGAAGGTGGAAGGACTTCTAGTTCTGAGATATGACGAAGCAAACAAGGGAGGTTTCTCTTGTCCTCAGATAAGCCTCACTTCACTGGCAAGGAAGAACTCAGCTCCCAGCAAATCAGAGGGCAGCCTTCCTCACTTGCTTGCTCACTCACTCCCTCATTCATTTGCTCATGCACTGATGCATTCAACAGGTGCTGAGAGTGACTCGGTCAGCACTGGGGGCAGACACGCCCAAAGAGACATATCTTATCAAAGACACACACTCATGAGCGGAACTCATCTCTCTCTTTCCCTCCTCTGTCTTGCAGTCATGCCACTAATCCCCGCTGGAGCAGGTCTGGGTCCACTCAGGGCACATCCAGGCCCTGGTGAAAGTATCAGGGTCCCAACAAGGGTGACCAGCTGAAAACTTCACTCAGGATAGGGGCAGAGCCCAGTGATTTAGGAAAGGGCTGGGAGAGTGGATCCGAAGATTCTCTATGTGGGGACCCTCCCTTCCTCTGCTGATTGAAAAGGTACCTCATTGGGAGTCTGGCCCCGGCGCTTCTCCTAAAGTGAACAGGAATGGTGTTGGTACCACCTGACTTGGTTAACCTACGCCAAGTTGCTCTTCCCTCCTGACTTCCTTGTCAGCAGGCTTCTGCCGTCTGGGTAGACCAGTCATGCCATCATCCCTCCCCAGGAAGGCTTCAACAGCGTCCCTGTGTCTAATCTGAAGGCAAAACCAGGACTTGGGGATTTTGGGGTCTGTCTGTAAAGAGGAGGATAGAGATGGGAGATTAAAAGAGATGATGGCTGAGTTCAGGACCATCGTTGATATTAACAAGGGGAGTGTGGACTGGGAAGAGGCTGCTGTTCAGGCTTGAATCCCAACCACTCTCGAGCCCCAGGGAAGCCTTCTGTCCTATAGCACATACCACCACCATGACGAAATGACCACCGACTTAATACCCACCTTCCTCAGTAGGTGTCTAGTTCCCAAAGGAATAAAAACTCCTCTCAGATCCACAAATCTCGGGGTTTTCTGACAGGTATGTCCTCATTTGAATGGAAAATTTTGCCTACCACACCTATACCCACTGACTTTACCCAGCAGGATAAACAGAAACCAGGAGGTTCTGTGAAACATACCAGGTAAGCCACCTGTAAAAGACAAAATCCGTGGAAAAGCTAGACCAGATAGGAGTGGCTGAAATGCAAGAAAAACAAACAGTGTTGACGAGAGTCACCAAGTAAGTTAGTCATGTGAACAAACAAAATAGGCGTGTACCTGTAAAAGGCAGGAATAAACTGGCGTGTCTCTCGAGGCTTCCAGAGATCTGGAATTCTGAGGGTCTCTTGGGAATTGGTGGCGATTGTCAGTCTCACCTTGTCTCCCCTTGAGGTCAGGGACTCATCTTGTGATTCATAAATGTTGTCCAGGAGGGAGATGAGGCACTAGCTTTTCCTATCGACGCTTGCTGAGGACAAATGTTTCAGAGCACTTGATCTGTGCCAGGGACATCATGGGCAGACTCAAGATATAGGCACAAGACAGACAAAAGGCAAGGGCCTGCAGGATGTGTGCTGAGTGCCAGGAAAGGGTGCTAACAGGGTGGGCTTCCTGGCACCCTTCTGTGCCAGAGGCTGCCCTCTCTCTGAACAAATGCCCTTCCAGACAGCCAATACACTGACATGGATGACAAATCACTCTTTGAAACGCTTAATTCAGGTCCACGGGTAATTGGCTCGTACACCTGCAAGGAGATACAGCAATTTGTGTGGTGCTTAGAGTCTACCAAGGTCTCCCCACCCATCCAGGTACCAGGCTGGCTAGGCGGTACAGAGAGGCTCAGGAAGCATCCATCCCCGGGGTAGGCAGACTCTTCCCCTGGCTGCCCTGTTGGAGGTAGCTTCTAGCAGCGGACACACTGACTTCCGCCCCTCAGTTGCCCCTTCTTGGCCATTGGGAAGGCCCCAAGAAGGTGGTATCTGTGCAGGACTAGGGGATTCCAGGGACAAGTCAAGTGTGCCCTACACAGCCTGGCCTGATCCCAAATCTCACTCACCTCCCAGCTCTGAATGGTACAGAAGACAACAAACAGGTGATGAGGAGTGGGCCTCACAGACATGCTTCTGCAACTGCCCTCCATCGGCACAGGTTGGCCGTTTGATTTCAGCAGGTATTTGAATTATTAGTTAATAATAACAGTACCTCATAGCTATTTGAGCAGTACTTTGTATATCGTGGTGTTTTTTTTCCTGTTCCATTAAGATGTTATTAATTAGGGCAAACATAATTATAGTCACTAAGTGACAAACATTTGTGTAGTGTGTTTTAAGAGCTCAATCCTCACAGTAATCTTTGAGGTAGGTGTCACTGCATCCCCATGTTGCTGATGCAGAAATTGAGGCACAGTTCCCTGCCACATTCCCACAGCTGTTGGGTGCCAGCTCTGACAAGTCGACTCAGAGCCCAGGTATGGACCTCCACAGTTATGGCAGTATCCTGCGGTGTTCCACCGGTTGTTCCCACCACGGAGTCTGCCCGTGTCTAGCATTGACTTTGGACGTGGCCTTGAGAAGATGAACATGGAAGAGAGAGAACAGCCCATTAGTCTTTGGGCTGCTCCAGGCAGGCGTCTCTCTCCCCCAGCCCTCCCCTGGGACAGAGTCTCAATACTCAATAGGCTCTGTTCCTTCAGAGGAAAAGAATAGCAAGTTGTGTGTTTTTAGACCCACAAACAAGCACAAGATCAAACGCTGAAGGATGTCACTTCCTCTTCTGCAGATGCAGGCCTGCAGTTCCTGTCCCTGGGCCCACCATGGCGATCCACCCTGCCCCCCACCCCATAACAGGTGAGGGGCTGCCATCTTCTGTCCTTCCCCATTTGTCCTATTCTTGGAGTACACACCCCTTTGGGCCCTCTAGGCGGCCTCCTCGAAACTGGATCCAGGACTTTTGTTTTACTCTTTCTTCCCTCCCCTTTCCACCCCCTTCCCCTGGAATATCCGGTCAGCTGAGGCAGGCTGTGTGGCCCTGCATCTTCCTCTTTCCACTGCTCCTGTATGTGAATTTGTTATGGTCGGTGACAAGGCTTTCCTTTAATTTCCTACATATTTTCTCAGGGCCTTGACAAATTAAAATGATTCAACACTGGGATTGTTTTGCCCCAGCAAGGGTGGAACATTCTCTGGGACTCATGAGATGGGGGCAACAGAGAATCTGGGGTGAGGTGTGGCAGAGAATCCACACAATGCCAGCACAGTCACTACCCTAGGAACGAGTTATGCTGCTGGTGCCCAGTCAGGAGTTGGTGCGAACCAGACCTTTGCACCAGGATGTGGAAGGCAATTTGGAGCACCCATGATTGGAGATTACTAGGGACCTGCTCCATGCTCCATGCTCACGGATTTCCAGGAAGAATCTGAAATCCGTGAGGAGTCAGCCACATACCCCACAGTGTTCCTGCTTCAAGGACGCTGAAACTCATGCCCTCACATCCATCAGCACCAGGAGGGCACACCTCCTGGAGTACCCTATCAGCATCTGTACCTGGTGCCTGCTGGTCCCAAGTCATGGGACTGAGACTGAAGGGCCCAGGAGGAAACCCCAGACCAGCTTGGGTCAGGAGTGGAATCTGACTAGGCTCTCCTGCTAGAAAGTGGGGGAGCTCAGCCCTGAATCTATGAGGGGGCAGCTCCCAGCTTCCATCTGGTTCAAGATTGGCCGTCACATGTCAAGGCAAGCCCCAGGTAACCCTGTCCCCATACCCAACCCCTTCTCTCACAGAATGTGTCCTGGGCCCAAGACAAAGCCAAGCCACTGCTAGGGCTGTGCAGAACCGGCCTGGCCTGTCTGCACAGTGTGCTCTCCCACTCACCAGGTGGTATGGCCAATGTAGGTGCAGCAAATGGTCAGCCATTGTCCCTGGCCAGCCTGAGTGCGAGCACTCCTGGCAGTGGCATCTCAGGTCTTGCCACCCCTTCCTGAGAGCACTCGGGCAGAGAGGATGCCTTTGTACCCCTCCTGCCGCACTCCACCCCTTGAGATGAGAGAGTGACTTAAGAAAAGCTAGAAGGCAATCTTTTAAAATGCAGCCCGGTTGTGATGACACTTGCATGACAGTCCTGCAGTGCTGAGCCCCATCACCACACTTAGCAGTGTCCAGAGAACAGTTCAAAGTTACTAACTCCTGATCAAAGCAGGCCTCTGGTTCTTGCAAAACTGGAAAAGTCACTTCTCAACTCCACCAAACCTCTGAGAAACCTCTATAATACTTTAGAGGGGAGGAAAGGATTAAACCTGGGCAGTAACAGGCAGAACCCCTCTCTAAATAGCTACAGAAGGGGGACAGGGCCAGGAGCCAGTGGTCAGAGCAGGGAAGGCCAACTCATTCACTGTCTGGCAATGACCAAGTAGGGCCAGGCTCGCTCCCTGGTGACCATAGGGGAGGTTCCTGGCCAGGACAGCAGGGACCTTTATTTGGGAACAGAGAAAGTCCCTGGCCTGAACCTATGAGAACCTCAGAATGCCTGGCCCCTTGCCCCAACCTCTCACTGAAAGCTGTTCCTACTACTCTGTCCCCTCATAAAAGCACCCAGAGGGTGGCCTGGCCTGCAGATGGCCACTCCAAATCTCACTGAATTAATGGAGGGTGTGCAATGCTTATCAAATGCAGATTCTTGGACCTGCCCTAGACCTAGTGACTCAGAATCTGACGGGTGTGTTTTGGACATGGAGGCCCATGGAGTTCCCAGCGGCTTCGAGCTGTCCCTTCATTCCAGAGAAGGGGCCCCAGTCTTGCCCAGTGGTGACAGGCAGGTGGGGCTTCTTTCTCAGGGTCCCTTCTGATGTGAACAGCATTTCGGGGTGATTGTTTGGGAGAACGCAGAAGCCTGGATGTGACCGCTCACCGCAACAAGTGCTCCTAGGGCCCCGGAGACCCAGTGACTGGGACAAGTTGCTTCTTCCTTGAGCCTCAGTTTCCTCCTAGCTCTGAAAATTAGGTTTCCATTATTTTACATCTCTTGTCTCCTAGGAACTCTCACGCTGTCTCCTCAAAGTAGCCTGAATGTGGACAACCCAACACAAAGCTGCCCTATCATCTTGCAGCCCAAGACTGGCTTGGTGGGGCCAACTCTTCTCCAGACAGGTAAAAATCTAGGGCAGGTCCCAGGACCCCTCTGGTCTCTCTTAAACAATAAGTCCAGTCACTTTGAGTTACAGAAAAAGTGTTATTTCATTGATTGCTATGTCCAGTTCACTGCATGAATCAAAAGTGCAAACAGACTCCAAGTGGCTCCCACACCCCATCCCACTCCTAAATATGACCCTACTCCTCTTTGTCCCCATGTTCCTGAGGCACAGAGGTGGAGCGCCCGCCCCTGGAGGCCTGGGCATTCCCAGCACGCTCCCGTCCACAAACTTTTCTTTTTGCTTTTAACTCCCGACCATTCTTTCACTGATTCTACCTCCCTTATAGGCTGGGGAGGAGGGAGTTGGGTTATTGATCTTAAAACCTCCTTTCGGGCATTTCCCTCACAAGTCCTGCAAGGGTGGGGGGGGTCTCTCCTGGCACTCTGGGGGAAAAGTTGTTTCTGAGGACCCTGACCACCATGAAGATTCAAATCATTCTTGTGAACCTCTTGTTATGTTTTTGTTTTTTTTATTTTTTATTTTATTTTATTTTTTTGAGTTGGTATCTCACTCTGTCGCCCAGACTGGAGTGCAGTGGCCACTCCCGGCCACTGCAGCCTCGAACTGCTGGGCTCTGGCGATCCTTCCGCCTCAGCCTTCCAGGTAGCCGGAATTACAGGCATGTGCTACCACGCCGGCTGATTTTTTGATTTATTGCGGAGATGAGGTCTCGTCGCCCAGGCGGGTCTCGAACCCGCAGGCTCAGGCAATCCACTCACCTCAGCCTCCCAAAGGCGCGGGATTACAGGCTGAGCCACCGAGCCCGGCTGAACCTCTTGTTTTGTAAAAGCCCCTGACTTAGAAGAGCAAGCAGGAGGAAGAAGAGGAAGGCAAGGAGGACGAGGAGGGGAAGGAAAAAGCTCCCCGTTCTCCAATCAGGAGACAGAGACTAGCCCCAAAAGTAAAAGTCTCTTATTGGGTGAGCATTGTTTGCAGAGAAACAGGCCAGAAGCAAAGTTGAGTTGTTGGGGGAGGGGAGAGCATTGCACATCACCTCCAGTCTGTATGGGGTGCACCCGTGATTCCACCATCTGCAACAGCAGTGTACCCTTTGTGGCTCTGAGGATACTCAGAAAGGCAGGGTTACCTTGCCTAGTTGGGCCCGCCTACCCCTTTCTGCAGGACCCTGCAGCTTTCAGAGGTCAGGAGCTCTGGGACAGGGCTGCCGGGCCAGTGTGAAATTGCTATGCCCCACCCTGAGCGGTCAACCTTGCCTGCTCCCATGGGCAGCTCCCTGCTGTTGAAGTGGAGCAGAGCGCCACCCTGTTGGGCTTGACATCGATACCCTCAAGCTACTGGGAGGTCAGGCATGGGATTCTGAACTGTGAGTCATCAACAACTCGCTGGACAACAGATTTAAAAAATAATCACGCATTTCACACCCATTGGACTCGCAGAAAATTATAAAGCCTGACGCTACCAAGTGATGAGGAACAACAGGAGCTTTTACATGCTGCTGGCGGGAGCCGGGGAAGATTGTATTAGCCTGAAACTTATACAATTTGGGGGATCTTCTTAATAGAAGAATACAAAATAAAGCAGAGTCATGGAAGGGGCTCGAGTAACTGGGGGGTCTTGAACCTAGTTAAACGTCATCACCTTCCCAGTAAATCCACTCCTGGGGTATGTAATTAGAATAACCCTTTTGGCAGCAACGTGGTAAAATGAAAATGTGCATCTCCTACGACCCAGCAAGCCAAGTCCTCCATGTGGTTCTGGGAAACATTTCCAACATGTAACTACAGAGGCAAACTCTAGAATGTTCTTGGCAATGCTGTCTGCGATAGCTAAAGGTAAGAAATTGGAAATAGCCATTAACAGAGTAGACATTAACAGACATTAACAGAATAAATAAACAATGACAGCATATATCAATTTCAAAACATAATGCTGCCTGGAAAGCATGTTGCAGGATATATATATATAGTGTAATACTATTTTCATAGTGTGAGAATATGTAAAATAACATCATGGGTAGTTCATATATGTGCAATAAAACTCTCAACTGTGCTTGGGAGTGAGGAACACTACATTCAGCCTACAGGGAGCCCCGAGGATGGAGGGAGGAGAGCGGATACAGAAAAAGCAGGATGTCCACAGGATTTTAGGGACAAAGCCTCCTAAAAAGCTTTAGTTCCTTAGTACTAAAAAGCAAATAAGACACAACGTTAAGATTTGATAAAGTTGGGCAATACTTATCAGGGTGTCTGTTAAAGAATTATATATACTTTTCTATAGTATGTGAAATATTTCCTAATTATTTTGTTTTTAAAATTGAAATGAAATTCACATATCATAAAATCAACCGTTTTTAAATGACTGGTCCGGTGGTATTTAGTACACTCATGGTGTTGTGCAACCACCAATTCTATCTAACTATCTAACTCTAAAGTTTTCATTTTCCCCAAAGGAAACACCAATCTAATTAAGCCATTGTTCCTTGTTTCCCCCTCCCCTCAGTCCCCGGCAAGCCACCAGTTTGTGTTCTGTCTCTGTGGATTTACCTGTTCTGGATATTTTATACAAATGGAATCATACAGTTTGTAACCTTTTGTGTCTGGCTTCTTTCACTTATCCTAGAGTTTTCAAGGTTTGGCAACTATGTATCCATTCTTCATTACTTTTTATGGCTGAATCATATTCCATTGTATGGATGGATATATCACGTGTTGTTGATCCAGTTCATGGTTGATGGACATTTGGACTGGCTCCACCTGTGGTTATCGTGGATAGTACTGCTATGAACATGCATGTGCATGTACTTAAGCCCCTGCTTTGAATCCTGTGGTTATATACCTAGGAGTGGCATTGCTGAATCATAGGGTAATATTTTGAGGGGTCACCAGACTGTTTTCTATAGTGACTGAACTATTCTACATCCTCACTAGCAGTGAACGAGGGTTCCCATTTCTCCACATCCTGGCCAATAATCCTTGTTATTTTCTGTGTTTTTGTTATTTTTTTCTTTTTCTTTTTGGGATAATAGCTATCCTAATGAGTGTGCAGTGGGATCTCACTGTGGTTTTGATTTCATTTTCCTAATGACTAATGATGTTGACCATCTTTTCATGCATATATTAATCATTTGTGTATCTTCCCAGGAGAAATGTTTGTTCAAGTTCTTTGTCCACTCTCTAGTTTGGTTGTTTGTCTTTTTGTTGGTAGTTATAATATTCCATAATTTTAAGAAGCCCTCCCAGGGGTGACTGGTGCCTCCTTGGGCCCTTTAATTCTCCACTCCTTCCACACAACAAAGCACATATATAAAGCTTTGTATTTGCAATCCATTCAGAGGAAAACTTTAGGATTGGGATTGGCTCACCTATTCTCTCCCAGGCACTGTGTGAACCCAGCCCAATCTAGAGAGAAAGGAAGATACTAGGAGATGATTTGTACGTTCAGAGCTTCTCAGGAAATGGGAAAAGGGAGTATTAGAGCAGGGTTGAGGCAGAGGAGAAAGGACTTCCAAGACAGCTGAGAGAAAAATGTTCTGCGGGAGGGGGAATTATTTCCTCAGGAAGCCCCTACTACTGCAGGCTGCCAAACCACCCCAGAGGAGTAAGTTTCCACTAATGGATGGTTTGAAGGCTAGGTGGGAGGCTCCCATTCCCTCCTCAGAGATCAGATCACCTTGCCTGGCTGGGCTGTTCCTACCCTCAGGGGCACTCCTTTCCCTATGCTGAACTAACAAGAGGAGGCCAGGCCATTTCTTCTGCTCCCCCTAAGCCCAGCACTCCTGAGCGCAAGAGGAGAGAGGTGCACCAGAGTCTTTTGCAAAAGCACGAAGCCCAATATACTCTCTTGTGATTTGTGTGACAAACGCTGTATTCCCCCTCTCCCCCCACACACGCACCAAGTCACTACAAAGGCAGGGTAAGCCACTCCTCAGGGCAAGTCAGGAGACACTAAGATGAGGGTTTTTTTTGTTTTTTGTTTTGTTTTGTTTTGTTTTGTTTTTGCTTCAAAACCTCTCTGCCCCATCACATCTCACCACCTCTCAAACAACCTAATTAGGGAATGGATAAAGGACCTGGACAGACATTTCTCCAAAGAAGATATACATCTCTCTTTGGTCTTAAGTCTCCACCTTTGTAAATACCCCTTTGAGAAATCTCGGAAGCAACCATCTGTCCCTTACTCCGAGATCATGGACACACTATGTGCTCATTTTCAGAAATGCAACCTTGGGCAAACACAGGTAAGAGAGACAGAGAAGAGAAGAGGAGCCCTGTGAGAAAAGAAAGACCCAGTCGGTGCTCTTGCATGGGGACCAGCCCTGCAGGGATTCCTGCATCTGCCATGTGCCAGCGGCAAATACATTCAGCTGGCCACTGTTCCAGGTTTTGCCTGGCAACCTTGAACATGGCAGGGATTGGAGAAAGCAGAAGAACTGGGTGGGCAGCTGGCTGCCCTTGGTCAAGTCTTCCCCCTACTCTGGGCCGCGGTGTCCCCATCTATAAACAGTGGGGCTGTGCTCACTGGTGTCCAGGGTTTCTTCCAAGTGTCACTTCTTTGATTCTGGTTAACCCCAGAATTTGAAGTCACTGGATACACCCTGGTTTGGGCTCAACTCAACCCTCACCCCAAGTTCACTGGTAGCCCCCTTTCTCCCTTCCCCCCAGCCCTTCTCGGAGGGCAGAACCCGTTTCCTTTGCTGTTCACCCCCACTCCCCACCCCCTTCCAATCAGGCAGTAAGAACCTGGGATCCAGTTTTTAGAGTCAGGTTCCAACATTTTCTTTGCCAACCAACCCTCTGTCGCTGTTTCTGCAGAGGGAGCCCTGGAAAATGGGTGTCACCGCTCTGGCGACACACCACACCCACAGAATAAATAAAGCACATCCTTCCCGGGTAAGGGCCAGTGGTCCTCGGGGAGCTGAGGTGGAAGGAGGTCTGAAGCCGAGAGACTCAGTGAGCACTGTACCTTGGTGCCCACAGTAGGAGACGCTTTCCCTCAGCCACAGGCAGCGGCGGGGCGGCTCCAGAGCGGGGCTGGACAACGGCAGGTGCAGGGGCGGTCCTGCTCAAGGTCAGCCGGCGCCGGCCGCTCTCGCCAGCCCGCTCACCCCCACCCCACGCAGGGGGCAGAACGACTGCGGCAGAGCAAGCGGTGGCCTCTGTTTCGTTCCCAGTTCCAAGTTGCAGCAAATACGTGCCCAGGCCAGAAACTTTAAAAAAATGGCCAGAGGAGAGTAATCCGGAATTCAGCCCCTTCCCACCTCCGAACCTTGGCTGGTAATTCTCAGGTTTCTTCCTTTTTTTTTTTTTTTTTTTAACGACACCTTCTCTTTGGCAAAAGCTGGGCGCTTCTACACCCCAGGGGCAGAGCGCGGGGATGAGTTTCCTCTGCCCCCAGTGCCAAGTGGGTCGGGCGCGCAGCTTTGGAACCGGTGGGCAGAGTGGACCCTGCCCGGCCGCTCCAGCCTCTGGCCCAGGTGGCGAACTTGGATTTCCCATCACAGTCTTTAAGACTCTTCCCCCGACTTCGTTGGTCTAGAAGGGCCGGCAGGTGCGCGGGGTTTTTCCAGGCGTAGACCCCTCTCCCTGCCCCGCTGCCCCGGGGAACCGGGCAGCCTGCGGATCCAGCCCATCCCGCCCCTTCCCGGGCCCGGGCGCCGGGCGCGCGAGCCACTCACAAACTCTAAGATGAAGAGCAGGTCCGGGAAGGTGACGAAGACCGAGAAGCCACTGGGCAGGGTGCTGCCACCCGACGCCGCTGCGGGGGCCATGCCGGCGAGCTGGCGTCGGCTGGGGACGGGACGCGCACGGCTCCGGCTCCGCGTAGACCTCTCGCTGGTTCCGCGGAGCCCAGTGGCCTGGGCACCCCCGCGCGCGGGTTAAGAGCAGGGGAGCCCGGGGCAGGAGAGGGAGGAGCCGCGGCCACCACCCGCCCCGCCCCCCGCCCCAGGGGACCCGGCTGGAGCGCTGCGGGCGCTTTCCCGAACCACAGCGAGGGCGCGCAGCGGGCGTGCCGCGCTGGTGTCGGGGGCCTGACCCCTGCATCCCAGCCCTGGGTGCCCCCTCTTGCGGGAGCCGGACAAAGCTACTGTGTGGCTCTGGGTTGCTTCTTACGCTTCGCGGGTGATCACCATCCCTAGAGAATGATCACATCAATAACCTCAATAATCGCCCCCCAAATCTCCCCAAGGTAGCACCCCTCGGGTCGCCGTCTCTTTAACTCTAAAGTCGTGTTTCCTCGCCTTTCCGCTGGATGCGTTCCAGTGCGCGACCGCCGCGTCCAGGCTCGCAGAGGGACAGGCTTCCAAGTCCTATGACCGCGCGGTCTGGGGGTTTGCAGGGGAGCCTTGGAGTCTGCATGGGTGACACCGAGACCGGCTTGGCCACCGACGCTTTCTCCCTGAGTCCTTGGAGCCGGGCACGGGGAACCGTGCTCCCGGGGCCGCTCCTCCTGGTACCGGAGCTGCGAGTCCACCCGAGGGTTCTTCGCTGAGCCAGCAGCCCCGAGGAAGGCTGTTGATGGCGATGCTGCAGAGGCCTGTCTTGAATCCGTGGGACAGGAGGGGACGGTACCAGACCTTCTGCGGCTGGGACTACCCCTACCACCCCAAGTTCTTTGCCTCTTGACGAGGAAGGTTTTGTTTTTTTTTTTCCTTTACCACAATGTCTTGTCTTTTTTTTTTCCTTGCTTTTATTTTTAAACAGTTGTCACATTCCAGTAGCTGCCTGTTTATTTTGTATTAGCGGTGTTACTGCTGAGTATTCTCCTACAAATACTAAAGCCTGACATCTGGCCCAGTCCAGAGTCCCTGGTGCCAAGGGGGAATGGGCCCTCAGCCTCCAGCTCTGCAAGGATGGGCAGGGGACCATCGGGGTGGGGGGGTTCCCCTCTTTCCAGTGGGGCCCTCTCTGTTTTCCTCTCTCTGGCTCTTTCCCCTTCCTAGTCCCTATGGAGAGATGTGCATTCCTAGATATAGCTTTTCAAAGCAAAAATCCACACCCATGTTTTGGCCACTTGCTGCTGGAAAGAGACCAGGCATTTGAAATGAACAGATCCCGCTGCAACTCTGGCAGCTGCCAACCCTGGTGGCCTGTGACTGAGGTGCCACAGAACCAGAGCCTGCTGGCCCCCACTAGGTCACCATGGCTGGACCTCTCTGGACACAGTGGGCTGTGACGTTGTCAGGGGCCCTCCCTCCAGGTCCTCATCCACCTTGGGTATCTCACAGCACATCCATGTACTCGTTGGCCCCGAGAGGATGTATTTTTCCTCCAGAGGAGACTATAGTGGACCAAGTCTCAAAGCGAGGAGATCACAGAAAGTCCCGGCCAGCAGGGGTGAGATGACCTGAGAGCAAATCCAGCCAAAGCTACTTGGCAGTTTCCCTGTTAGTGTCTACTAATTCAAAAACATGATGGTCCTGTCAACTTTTTTTTTTTTTTGAAATGGGATCTCACTCTGTCACCCGCACTGGAGTGCAGTGGTGCCACCATAGCTTACTGTGGCCTCAATTTACTGGGCTCAAGTGATTCTCCCATCTCAGCCTCTCTGGTAGCTGGGACTACTGGCTAATTTGTTTTATTTTGTAGAGAAGGGGTTTTTGTTATATTGTATTGCCCAGGCCTCTATTAACCTTTTTTTTTCAAATAAAATCATCTTTATTGACAGAACTTAATTGACAGTGTATACCTGTGTAATGACTGCAACACACATAACTGTTTAGGACTTATTCTGTAGTTCCTGGAAACAAGATCTTGCATTTAATAACAACAGCAACAAAACAAATGAGAAGTAATATGTACTGCTTTGTACTAGAATTGTTTGAAACATTGTTAAGTGATTTAGTGTAGCTAATGTTAGGCTTGTGTCCTAGAAGTTCAAGTTCTTTCTTCAGAGTAATAGAGAATCAAGAAACATTTGAAAATGTGCCAACTCTCATTGCTGAGTCTCCAACAGAATGCTTTCTTGCATCATGCCCAAAGGGAACTATCAACTCTTAATAATGTCTTTGCCTGGCCTTGAGAGTTTTTGTTGACTTGGTTGGTTTGACTTTTTACTACCTATTTCAAGCCTTTGTTGCTAAGTTTTAAAACTGGGGGTAAAGGCTCAGCTCCCTGGTGTACCTCTGTGATGCTCAGCAGTTCCAACCCTACTTTGAAAAGGTAGAAGTGGAAGCAGTCTCTGAAAGAGGCTTCAGAGGACTAGGAAGGCAGTCTGGCCAAGGTCAAGGGCCCTGTCCCTATATCTGTGACTCCCTCACTGCACCTGGAGTCCTTTGCTTGAGATTCATCTTCCTGAGCAGACACTACTCTCTTCAGGGTGCTTCCTACCCCCATCCATCTCCCCCTTCCTTCCCCACCATGCCATATTCCTGGCACCTAACTAAGATCCAGCTACGGTGGGTGCTCAGTATGCATCGGTCAGTGCCAGGCGTCTCCAGCCTGCCTGTGCCTGACCACCTGAGGCGGAAGTGGAATATCCCTGTTTGGGATGTAAAGCGCCTAGCCTAGGTATGTAGAGACCGGCCTGTCTTTGTTTCCCTGCAGAGCCCTCTCAGGGT
The DNA here is from genome assembly GCA_027257055.1 of Cephalopachus bancanus. Classification (NCBI taxonomy): domain Eukaryota; kingdom Metazoa; phylum Chordata; class Mammalia; order Primates; family Tarsiidae; genus Cephalopachus; species Cephalopachus bancanus. The sequence continues at coordinate 68,808 of JAPVLO010000543.1, read as the reverse complement.
GCTCTGGGTACTTGCTGGTGATTAGGAGGTTCCCATTGATAAGAAGCACAGGACCGTATTTTGGTTTCCAGCAAGATGTGAAAAGACAACTTGAGCCAATAATAACTCATGGCAGTGCTCCCAGTCTTCCTAGTGGGTATGAATGAGGGGATCTGTCTGGTGTGGATCTAGGGCTTCTGTCAAGTTAATAAAATGGCCCAGGGCAGGTTTCTACAAAGTAGAAACTAGAAAGTTATGATCGCTGAGCCAGCCAGAGGTAAAGGTTTCCTCCAGCTCATGTGCTGGGGTGGGGAGTGGGGGAGGGTGGAGGAGGAAGGAGGAGACTGGGGAGGGGGTGAGGAGGAGGGATGTGTTCAGGGAAAACTCATGGGGCAGGAGTGCCAATAAGTAATAGCAGGTACAATTTGTTTTTGAGGTTGGTAAGATAACTCTCATTTCACTGACAAGATAACAGAGGCTCAGAAACGTGAAGTAGCTGTCCAAGGCTATAGAGCTGCTGAGCGGAGGAGCTAAGCCTTGGACCTGAGGGATGCTGGGCCTCCAAAGCTGAGTACCCAAGACCCTCCTCGAGACAGTCTTGGTGGACCTCTCAGACATGGCGCTGGGCACTTGTTCTCCGAGGCATGTCTTCCCAGCAGACAGGGCTCCGGACTGCTCCTCCTCTGAATGGGAACACAAGGAAGTTGGGGCTGAGTCTCCCGTTTATGCATGGAAAGCCTGGGTGCAGACCTGCCCAGGGCCCGCTCTTACCCCTAGAGATTTCACATGTCTAACAGGCACAGTCACCCGCTGCCATGGCTTGAGGCAGTGAGGGCATGCTGGGCAAGTGCCAGTCACAGCTGCTTTGACCTCAGAGGGCAGAGGGAGCCAGCATTCCTGAGGGCCCATTATAGTCCCATGGCACTTTGCCCACATAACATCACTGAGTCTCCCAGAACCTTTCTGGGGGTTGTCACCCCACCATACAGGCTCGGAGTGGGAGGAAACATGCCTGGGCCACATGGTGGGCAACCCGGCCTCTCAACCCCAGAAGGTGGGCTCTGTCCCCACTGCCTCTGAACATGCTGCACAAAACCAATGACCTGAAGACTGGAAGTGGTAGTTGCTTACCAGAGTGCTGTCCTGGGATGTGTTCTGGTACCTCTAGTGACAGTGAGCTGCAGTATGTGCTCTTTCCCTTCCCCCAGCCTCTTCTAGGATGGTGTTTTCTAGAACGAAGGAGACGTGGCACTCTGCCACTGTCTGTGAAAGTCATCACCGTGCTCTGAGAATCTGAGTACAAAACAGGGGCTGGCATTGTCTGGGTGTCAGGGATGGGGGTGGGGTTGGAGGGTGGAGGGTGTGCAAGCAGAGAAGACAGGGTCATTGCTCCCGAGGAGAGTTCCATCCACAAGGGACATCAAGTTGACAGACACCTGGCCAGGGCTCTCTCTGGGCTGGGCCTGCACAAGGCACTTTCCCGGTGACTGCAGGCCAAATGCTGAGGGGTGGTGTCTTAGTCTGCTCAGGCAGCTATAACAAACTACTGTAGACTGGGTGGTTTCTAAACAACAAATTTATTACTCACAGGTCTGGAGGCTGGAAGTCCAAGATCAATGTGCCGGCAGATTCAGTGTTTAGAGAGGGTCCAATTTCTGGCTCATACATGACACCTTCTTACTGTGTTCTCACATGATAGAAATGATAGAAGAGGCGGGGCGTCTCTCTCTGGCTTCTTTTAATAAGGGCACTGATTCCATTCCTGAGGGTGATGGCTCCACCCTCATGACCCAGGCACATCCCAAAGGCCCCTTCTGATACCCACCCCTTGGGAGTTAGGATTTCAACATAGGAATTTGGAGGAGGCACAAACGTTCAGACTGCAGCAGGTGGCATATGAGCCAGTCATTCTGCAACAAGGTTGAGGTGGGGGCAGGCTGCATAGTGGGGTTCCTGTGTCTGAGCACCTCTTGAGTGGCAGCTCTGTGCCTGCTCCACAAATGTAACAGTGAACTGAGCAGAGGACCCTGTCATCAGTCCACGTTCAGTAAGTGCCGGGTCATGGGGATGCCATGGAGCAGGGTGGACATGACCCCAGACTTCTTGAAGCTTATCGTGAAGCACAGGAGAAAGATCTTGGTCAAACACAGCATCACGCATGCGTCATTTGGTCTAGAAGGAGAATACAGGGAACCCAAGATCATCTAGCAGCACAGCCCTGCCAGCCTAGGGTTGAGGGAGCTTGTGGGAGAAAGTGCCCCTTGGGTCGGTGGGCAGGGGATACTGGGCAAGGGAAGAGAGACTTCCTGACACAGGGACAGCACGCTTCAGGTTCCTTGCTGTCTCTTGGAGGGTCAGGCACTGCACCACACACCGCAGTGCCTTGAGCCTGCCTGAGGAAGTCACCAGTGAGAGACAGAGGCTGGTAATGGGGGGCAGGGGCAGAACACAAACAGTCACAGGAGTACAGGGTTGATGGAGGTAGGCACAGGCAGCAAGGTGGGGAAGGAGGACAGGAGGACTGATGCCAGCAGGGAGGTTGAGAAGGGCCTGCTAAGTGCTTGGAATTCAGATACACGGGGAAGCCAGGCTAAGGGAACAGCACAGACAAGTTCTGGGGCAGGAAGAGCTTTGACCTGTGTGGAGAGCAGGGTGGCTCCTGGGCTGAGCCAGAAAGGCCAAGGGCAGCCTGGGTTCAGAGAAAAGAGGCAAAATTCAAAGGATGCAAAGGACACATTGAACCTGATCCTTTTCACCTGTGTAGCCCCAAGAGTAGCAGTCCCTCCTGTAGCCTGCTTGGGGCTCAATTCTCTGCTCCAGAGAGGGCCCAGACCCTGCACTTGCACACCAGAGTTCACAACCTGCCCAGCAAGTTGCACCAGGAATTTGGCCCAAGTTGCCCAAAACATCAGACACACAGAGCAGGGCTGGGCCAGTGGGTCCCCGGAATGCAGTCTCAGCAGGTTGGGACTGGGCTGGCCTGCTCCAGTGCTCAGCACCTTCCTTCGAGGTTTCGCCAACAACACCCCTCAGACAGCCTTTACTTGCCTTTTTAGACTCCAGAGTAGCTACTGAGTAAATATCAGCATTTAGTAGATGCATACTGGGATGACATTGGCCCCAAGCCTTTCACTGTCACCCTTATACTTCTACCTGGGGCTTCCTTTGAAGGCCTTCCCATGGAAACTGACTCCCTCATGGATGACCAGGCACCCACCTTCTAGAGAAGCCACCTGGCCCTCCTGTAGTCAGAGAGAGAGAGAGAGAGAGAGAGAGCGAACGAGTGTAGGAGACCTCTGACTTCTCCCACCCACCTTGGCAGTAGGCACTCTCTTCTTTTTAGCATTCCCATGTTCTGTTGGAAAAAATACACCCACAGTTAAAAAACATAGAAAAAGAACATTGTTCTAATGAATCTTCCAAATCATATTGTCTTTTAGAACTCACAAAGGGGCAAACTTGTGACCTCTCTGAGCTTCTGTTTCCAGGTAGTGACTTGTCCATTCATTCAGCCTCAAATGCACTCTCCCAGCGCCACACCCAAGCTGTGTGAGCAGAGGTAACTGGGCGGGACAGGGAGCCTGGGAGGTGGTGGTGAGGCTGCTGTACCTGCAGGCCATCCAGGGTGAGGGCCCTGAGGCCTTGGCAAGGCTAGTGTGAGTTCTCCTCTGGAGGAAGGGAGTGGCAAGTGACCAGGTTTCCTCAGTCCTTGGAATGCTTGACCAGGGCCAAGCACTTGGCCAGAGCTAAAAGAAACAGGGGTACAGGGACCAGTCCAGATGTCTCCGAGTTTGCCCAGGGACCTTGGAGATCAGGAACCGCATGAGATCAGAAAACACAATAAAATCATAAAAACCCCCAACCAAGCTGAATATAAAAACATGCTGCAAAAGAAAGAATGGAATGCTTTTAGGGAGAGTAGTAGAAACGTTCTAATTCATCTCTCAGCGCTGGTACTTTGCATGACTACCAGGTACTTTGCAGTACCTGGCCCACGGCAGAGACCATGGGTCCTATTGAAAGACAGGGATGGAGGTAGAAGAAAGGGGAAGGAGAGAGGAAGGGACAAATGGGGCACACAGGCAGTCTTCTGAAAAGCCAAGGAGCCCTCAGGCCCCGCAGGGTTGTGTTCCATTGGTTTCCTAAACTTGCCACCTGTGACACAAAGTGTGTCCTTTGGGTGAATTGATTCCTGTCATGACAAACAGACCTGTTTTTCCAGCTGTAGGGCCTAAAGGAAGAGGAAGGAAAAGCTCTCGGCTGCCATGGGTCTCGGTCTATGATTCAGAGCAGACAAGCCTCAGCCGGAAGGGTGGGACTCACCACTGCCCCACCTGGATGATGGAAAAGGAAGCACCCAGAGAGGTGTACTCAGAGGTGAGTAGGATCAAGAGGCCAAAGAGGGTGGTTGACAAGCACAGCCCGTGGACGGGAGGGCTGGCCCTCGTCTGCCCAGCCCAGCTTGTTTGGGGAGCGGTCCTCACTGTGCAGACTGGGCCATTGCATCATGGGGTGATTCAGACCCATCCCCTCTGCATCTCCTCCGATACCTGTCCTCTCCTACACCCATCTTCTTCTAGACCCAAAACCTCCTGGACGCATCTCTTTCCAGACTCCACCATCTTCCCAAACCACCCCTTCCTGATCCCACCACCTCTCAGATCCATCACCTTCTCCAAATTCCTTAAAAAACCAGAGGCCAGAATCCTAGCACTACCAGGTCCCGTGAGACATGACAGCCTCTCCCCACCTGCCCCCACCCTGATCAGCTGCTGCTTGTGTGGCAAAAACAACCTACTTTCATGAAGCCTTGAGTCCAATTCACTTAACATAAGAGGTCTGCCTCCAGGCTGGGATGACCCCAAGCCAGGGGTGGAAGAGGGACAGTAGATGTCCATGTGCTGGGATAGAAGGATGGCCAGAAGAGTGTCCTTCAGAGGTAAAGAGAGGAAGTGGCAGACCCATACATAAAGCATAATTCATGTCTTTTTCTTTTAGGAAAATGTGTGTTTGTAAATGCATAGATAAATAAGCACCCAAAAGGACAGAAACCATGCCTTTTATAGTGGTTCCCTCTGGGGATGGGATAGGGAGTGAGGGAGAGGTGGGGCTGAGAGCAGGAGACAGATGGCACTTTTTCCTTAAACATTGCACTCAGAATCTAGGACTTGTAAGGGAATACCCATTTGAAGAAAGCACGCTTTAGGTGGGCCTGCTGGCCTGCAGAGGCCCCTTCTGTCTGTCAGGCCGGGAACTTCTGCTGCAGCAGAGCTGGCCGACGGAAGCAGGAGACCTGGGATCTCAGAGCTCCCCATTTCTGGGGATGTCCTTTCTCTTTTCCCCAGCCCCACACGGCCCCGACCTGTAAGTGGCAGGGCTAGAAGCATGGCTGTACAGAGATGGCTGCACACCTGATGCCGGGATGAGGAGGCTTGCCTGCTGTCCCTGGGAGGCCCTGGCTGGTGACCACCCTTCTTTGCTTGTTTGGGCTGCCTTAGGCCATCCTGCAGTTATTGCCCTGCACCTTAGCTTTCCTTTCCACTAGAGGGAATTGCCCATGTAGCACCTGGCAGTTCTGACCTTTGGCCTCTGGCTTTCTCTTCTGCTTACCGCCTTCCCCAAAGACAGCCACATGCTGGGTGAGGGCTACACCTCTATCTTCTCACAACCATCACTCTCCCTCTGGTCCCATGTTAAATACACAACAGACATTCATTCATTCTGACAGACGTTAGAGAGCAGTCAAATTGCAGAGTGAACTTGGGAGTTCGATCGAAAACCTCCCTTCCGCTGTTTACTTGCTGTGCAACTTCAGATAAATTACCTGACCTCTCCGTGCCTCGGGTTCCCGGTCTATACCATGGTAATAGTAATCTCTCTCTCACTGGGATATTTGTGGGTTAAATGAGATAATGTGTGTTGTGTGCCCCTGGCAGTACCTGATGTGAGGTAAACTTTAAGGTGTGGAAGTTGGTATTGGGATACACAGAGCTCAGAGAATTCCCCCAGAATTCTTCACTGTCACACCTGTGTGTTTCCTGTCACATACCTTCACTCTCAAGAGAAAAGCTTGTCCCCTGTTTGGACCCAGCTTCCACTGGAGAACATTCTGGTTCTCACACACATACCTGCATCCCCACCTCCTTTCCAGGCTGTGGCTTCCCGGGCCTGAGGCTATTTCTGAACCTACCCCTTTCAGCGAGTGGAAGTTCCTGTTCTGCTCACCACAGGAGCCACCTCACTGTGAATTCTTGTAAAGCAGGGGATGGGACGGCCACATGAGCCAGCCCCACAGCCAGCCGCTGAGCCCACAATGAAACCAAAGGATGACATTGCTGTCTCGCCTTGAACTCTTATAAGGAGTCACCATGCTAGGGGGGGAAAACAAATTCAGAAAGGTTCTAGAGTTTTCATCAGAAAATAAAGTCTCTTAGCCCCCGTGGAAACCCAACCCTTGGTGGACTTGCTTCCTCTGTTACTCCCATGTCCTCTTCAGGTGTTTTGACGTGTGTGGACCAGGTGCCACTGGGGCCTCTCCAGGACTTCGTCACTCAGTGAGCCGGCTCTGGAGGTTTCACCTCTGAGTGGCCTCTGAGTGGCCCACCCAGCCTGGAAGTACCGGATCGTACTGGCAGCCTCTGGGATTATGCCTTGGGTCAGGCTTGGTTCATGCTTGGTTCAGGAGTCCTGATGGCTGACTTCAAGCTCAGAGGGCTCCATTTCGCCTCTGTGATGACCTCTGACCTCCCACTCTGGCATCACCAGCTCAGAGGGTCTGGGTACTCACTGAGTCCTGGCTGTAGGCAGCTGGGGGGCAGATGTGACTCCCTTTACCTGCTCCTCACACCTCTGCTCCTCCCAACTTGAGCGTAGACTCACACCTCCCTGCCATCGCCCCCTGCACCCTCACTACCATCTGTGGGTGCCCCCCACCCTGGCGTCTCCTCTACTACCAGTTTCAGACCAGCCCTGTCACAAACTCTCTTTCCCTCACCCAGATCTCTCGGCGTGTCCCTAATGGGCCTCTATCTCTCCTCTGGTGATACAGTGTGGGTGGGAATGCTCAGGGTGAATGACACGAATAACAGCTCCATTTGTTCAAGCATTTCCACGTGTCCTGTTTTACACACACGATCTCATGCAATTGCCCAACAACTGGACTTTCCACATGGAAACACCATCAGCATTGTAAATGGGAAACAACATCATTTGCCAGATCTAGAAAAGAGCTCCGAAAATTGTTACCGTGGAAACCAAACAGCAGGGTCACGTTCCAGAAGGTTTTGTGGTCAAGTCAGAGTATCCACAGGGGCCTGACAAAGTATGGAGATATGGCCCCAAGGACAGCTTGTGGAGGGTGAGGTCCATTGGCCCTCAAGGTGGTGTGGCTGCAGCCTGGTCTACTGCTCCCCATGAAGTGGTGGAAATTGCTACTCCTTCCCAGGGGAGGGTTCCAGTCACCCGACATGTGTCTAAGACTAGTCTCATCAAGTTTTTTAAAATTTTGCCAATCCAAAGGGTCTGAGATGGTATTTATGGGTGTTCTTTTTTTTTTTTTGGAGTTGGAGTCTCACTCTGTCACCCAGACTGGAGTGCAGTGGCCACTCCCGGTCACCGCAGCCTTGACCTGCTGGGCTCCGGTGATCCTTCCGCCTCAGCCTTCCGAGTAGCTGGAATTACAGGTGCATGCTACCACGCCCGGCTAATTTTTTGATTTTATTGTAGAGATGAGGTATCGCCTGCCCAGGCAGGTCTTGAACCTGCGGGCTCAGGCAATCCACTCACCTCAGCCTCCCAAAGGCACGGGATTACAGGCTGAGTCACCGAACCCAGCTTATGGGCCTTCTTTATATTTTCAGGTAATAGTCTTGCGACAGTATTATCCTTTGTAAATATCTTTTCCCAATTTGTGTCTTGGGAAGAACAGAAGTTTTGTGTTTTGTTTGTTTTGTTTTTAATGTACAATCAACACTCCATATCTATGGATGTGAAACCCTAGGATACAAAGGACTTGAATGTCTGCAGATTTGGGCTCCTGTGGAGGGTGCCTGGAACCAATCTCCCAGGAAACCCAGGGACAATGGCAATGGAATTTATCAAGCTTCTTTCTTATGATTTGTGCTTTATCCTAAGATCATGGCTTTTCTTTTCTCATTGACAGGATTTTAATTCACTTAGAATGGATACTTGTGTGTGGGGAAAATCCAGTTTTATTTTTGAAATATGATCAGTCAATTTTCCCAGCAATATTAGCCGACTTATCCAGTCTTCCCCCACCACCCTGAGCCTGCTTCTAGATGTCTGAGGCATTTTGAGCACAGGCACAAGGACTTGGTAGTGACAGGTGTTTCCTGGGAGGGCAGCTGGGTATTGAGGAAAAGGAGTGGAAAGGAAATTTTTTTTCCCATATACCATTTGTGACCTTTTAGTTTTATTTCAACTAATCAATACACTAAAAAAGAATGCTTTGTCTAAAATTTTAGGAAAGGAATAATCTCCCCAAAATTCAGTAGTATTTATGGTCAAGTTCACTTACAACCTGAGGTCATCTGGCTCCTTGATGGCAGGAGTCCCACCCATCTGGAACCACTGCACTAATGTGGGGACTCAGTTTTTTCTGAGTTAGGGAGGAGAGGCAAGGAATACTCGCACTGTTGAATAAAGAGATGGGCTCAAGTATGATGGGGACCCCTGGGGACCTGTCAGGGATTCCTGATAGACCGATAACTGATTTAGCAGATGTTCTCCTGAATCTTTCTTGGTGTGGTTGTTCTTTTTTCTTTTTCCTTTTACCACTTCATTGAGATATAATAGATGTGCAACACACTGCACAATTTAAAGTGCATGACTTGAGTTTGGCATAGGCATAAACTGTGAAACTATCCCACAATCGTACATACATCAGTCCCCAAAATTTCTTTTTTCTTCCAGCTTTATTTGTGAATGACATATAAAAATTGTATGTATTTAAGGTGTACAATATGATGTTTTTATATACATATACATTGTATAATGATCACCACAATCAAGCTAACACATTCACAACCTCACACAATTACAGAGTGACTTTTTTGTGTGGTGAGAACTTAAGATCTACTCTCATAGTAAATTTCAAGTATACACTACAGTATAATTAACTGTAGTAACACTGTTGTGCATTAGATCACCAGAACTTCTTTACTCATAACTGAATGTTTATACCTTTTGACCAACATCTCCCATTCCTTCACTGTTACCCCTCAGGTGGTTATTCTTAGCACAAAGGGCCACTGGCTCCCTGGACTTTTCAAATAACTGTGGACAAATGGAGTGACTCCTGGGGGGACTTTCTAAGCCCTGCTAAGATTGATCTTCATAAATGACAAGTTTGGTACCAGAGTTTTCTGAGATCCTAATTCAATATTTTGCTAAGAAACCTACCTGGCAAGCAGTGTTTAGATAAGGTACCCAACTGCTGGGCCTGTACACACACACACACACACACACACACACACACACACACACACACACACACACACACACTCGCATATGTATGCATGCAGTACACATCCACACATATGCATGCACATGTTACCATTTCCACAATTTTGTGATGATGCGATATCACAAGTGTCACCATGTTTCTCATGGTTTTTCAATTGCTATTGCACTCGTATCAATGAATGCAATGTCAAGTGATTTGCTGATTTCTCTTGTTGATTGTTTTGTTCCTGTGTCTGTTTATCAGTTCCCTTTTGCTGTGGTTGTTGTGGCCACTGTGTTCTTCCTGCACGGGAAAGCAGGAGCAAGTCTGGTAAGCAACCACCAAAAATCTTGCAAGATCCCACAGGTTGGGGGCAGAAGAGAAGAGAAGACAGATTCTGAGCTCCCTGTCCTGGGTTCTGTCTGCCAGGGCATCCAGTAAAGTGAAAAAAGGCTACTCAAGCTTGCTTTCATCAGCTGTGGCCTGTTTAGCAGAGAATGGGGAAGAGTGCCCAGCTTTTGAACAAGCAAGGTCAGAACCCACAAAGGGCCCCTCATGGGCTGTGCACAGTTGGGTGGCAAAATCGTTAAAGGATGATAGGACAGGAGGTCACGTGGAGTCCTAGAAACCAGCAGAAGACCCCTCTCTTCTGCTCAGACCTGGGCCTGTGGGCACCCATTGGGCAGCTCGGTTCCCCCTTTCATCAGCTTTGTATCCAAGTCCGTATCACCTCCAAAAGATTTCACCCATCTGTCCATCCTCTTCCCCCCATTGCCTTGGTCCAATCTTGAGATCTCCCACACTGGGGCCACCCTGAAGCCTCCTTGCTGATCTGGGGACGTGTTCTCAGCATAGCTCAGGGCACGCCATGCTGGTGTGTGTGGCCCTCCAATGACCTCCTCTCCGTAGCATCATGCGTCTGTCCTTGCCCTCCCCAACCTATCATGGTGGTCCCAGCAGTTAAGCAGTCACTATCCCTCCTCTTCACTCCTTGAGCACAGGAAACCGGTTTCCATATCAGAGTCTGTTCCCTTCACCTGGAACACCTCTTCCTGGGGGCTTAGTTGCATGACCTCCTCTTGGAAAGAACTTCCCTGACAAGACCCCCCCAGAAGCCCTTCCCCCCCACAGACTATTACATCCCCCTGATTATTTCTCTCATGGCAATTACCTCAATGGAAAATTATATTTTTACTTATTTAGTGAATGCTTGCCTTTCTGGAATGCCTGCTTAGTCTCTGCCTCTCCTCCAAGCTTGGAGTAACATCTGGCACAGAGAAAGTCATCAATGAGTAAATGAGTCTCAAAAGGAAGTATGGTGAGATCCCTCAAGAAACTGGAAGCATTCATCAAGCATTCATAATTCGCAAAGCATTGCCAGTGTATACGTGTGGTCTTTCATCTGGAATGAGCACTTGATTCTGAGCTCTCGCCGAGTGAGCACCTGTACCCTGGAACGGAGACTCCTGGGGTCTGTGAACAGGCCAGGAAGCACCACATTCTGAGTTGTCTAATGCCTGGTTCATGATCCCCACTGCTTACACATGGTTGCTCTACTTTCTTAAACCTTTGATCGACATTGTCATTTTCTCTGCCTATGCTCACTTCCTCTCTTCATGGTAATCAGTCGGAATCAGTCCCTGCTTGCTCGTTTTGCCCCAGAACTTGTCTAATGCAGCGTCATGGTCCTCTGCACAGTGACCTTCTCTGCGACTGTGCACTGGCATATGCCAGACCCCTCTTCCTGGAATGCCACTCCCCTCTCCACTCGATGTGTCTCCGCTCCAGGTCCCCAAGTGGGTGGGCCGCACTGCTTCTCCTTCCCCACTGCCAAGTCAGCTCCTTCCTCATCCCCCAGGTTGGCTCCTGCCCAGGCCTGTGGTGGCACTTCGTTCGCACAGCACTTCTCCTGCAGTGATTGTCTCTTTTCCTGTGGAACAAGCCTGGGGACTATCCAAGGAACAAACGATCTTGGTCAAAGATGATCTTTCTGGAGTACACGTGTCTGATAAATAAGTGAATGACTGAGTGTGTGAATGAAAAGTGAGTGAGTGAAAGAAGAGTGAGTGATTGAATCAATGAGTGCGTGGGCGAGAGAATAGGTGAGTGAATGCATGAATGAGTCAGTGAATGAATGATTGTGTGAGTGAGTGAGTGTCAGTGAGTAAGTGACTGTGTTTGTGAATGAGGGAGGGTGAGTGAATGATCTCTCCCTCCTGGCTGTCATGGTGGCTACACGGCAACTGTAACACAGGACATGTAGGGAACAGGTGTGAGCTGGTAGCAAAGTTTGGCTGACTTTGCAAGACTCCATTTCCCCTTGCCTTCTTTCTTGGTTGGGACTCAGAGTTTGGGCAGATCCTGGGTCCTCAGAAGCTCCACAACTCCTTTCTTCCCAGGCCCAGGGTTTCTCAACCTTTCCGGGATCAGAAAGTGGTCAGTGTACTAGTGTTCTACAACACTGAAAGTTTTTTTCATGGAGGGACACAGCACACTGACACTTGCTAGATGGCAAGGCAGAGCTCTTGGCTACTTACAGCTCCAAAGGAGAGCTGGCTGTTCAGCAGGGCATGCAGGGAGTTCTCCTGGGGACAGCCTATCAGCAGAATGGGTTGTCAGGGCAGCTTGTGCAGGCAAGTGGGGTGGGTTTAACTGGGCTTCATGGGCTCCCTGTGGATTGGCTAATTTAAATAATTTTGCATCGTAGACCCTGGGGCCTAGGATCATCCATAGCTGTCTAGTGTCTGGCCTTGGGCAACTGAGGTTGGTGCATAAAAATTCACAGTGTGAGAGGCTATAAGGGAAGTAGTTGGGGTGTGGACCAAACCGCTCAAGAGGGTAAACTGATGGGCCTTTAGCCAGGGCCTCAAAACTAGGTGAAGCCAGTGTTAAAACAAAACAAAGCACAGCAAGTACCCTCTATTACAATTAACCCCTTGATGTCTTGACATCACTTTTAAAAAATGTATGGACTGGGATCGGTGGCTCAGCCTATAATCCCAGCACTTTTGGAGGCTGAGGCAAGTGGATTGCCTGAACCAGCGGATTCAAGACTAGCCCGGGCAACTAGGCGAGACCTCGTCTCTACAATAAATAAAAAATTAGCTATAGTTTTAGCTATCTGGATGGCTGAGGCGGAAGGATCACTGTAGCCCAGCAGGTCGGTGCTGGGGTGGCCGTGAGTGTGCCATTGCACTGCAGCCTGGGTGATGGAGTGAGACTCTAACTAAAAAACAAAACAAAACATATACATATGTATATATGCATGTATGTATATAAAATGCATATATGTATGTATTTTTTATTTTAATAGCTTTAGGGGGTACAAACAGTTTTTGGTTACATGGCCACATTGTATAGTGGCAAAGAAGTCTTGGCTTTAAGTGTACCCACCACCCCCTCTGTGTACACTGTTCCTGATAGGTGATTTTTCTACCCTTCATCCCTTCCTCACTTCCCACTTCTGAGTCTTCAATGTCCATTATATGATGAGAGACCCAATATAAATTGGAATTATCTTTTGGAGGGCGAGCGCCTTGTAATACAGGCTTTCCCTGCTAGATTAATGTTCTAGGAACCCACTGGCATTAGTGTACCAGCTAGCACTGTTGTGAAAGCCTGCATATGGCTTCAGCGAATTTTGGGGTTTTTTGGTTTTTTTTGAGATTCTTTCAATGAGTTTGCCCATTTCATGATGGGAGATTCACAAGTGCACCTGCCCATATCATGCGGAGAGTTCAGTGATTTTTGACCAAAAATGGCATGGCCACCATGCCCCTCCCTTCCTATTCACCTGATCTCACCATGAATGACTATTTTTTGTTTTCTCAGATGAGAAAAGTCCTCAAAGGGAAACATTTTGCTGATGTGGAAGAGGGGAAACAAAAAGCGGCAGAAACACCAAAAGGCATTAAATTGTCAAGTTCAAAAACTGTTGTGAGCAGTGGAAAAAGCATCTCCAAAGGTGCATTGCATCAAATGGAGAGTACTTTTAATGTGACTGTAGTTTAAACATGTAAGAATGAATACACAATTTTTTAATAATAAATTCAGTTTTTGGGCGGTCCCCCCTCTTATCATTCTCTGTGCCTTTGCAGATCCTCAGTTTAGCTCCCACTTATGAGTGAGACCATGTGGTGTTTGGGCTTTCTGTTCCTTAGTTCACTTAGCATGATGTTCTCCAATTTCATCCAAGTTGCCGCAAAGACATTATTTCATTTTTTGGATAGCTAAATAGTATTCCATGGTGTGTATAGACCACATTTTCATTATTCACTGATCAGTTGATGGGCATTTAGGTTGATTCCATATCTTTGTAATTGTGAATTGTGCTTTGATGAACGTGCGGGTGCAGGTGTCTTTCTTATATAACCACCTCTGTTCCTTAAGATAGATACCTAGTCGTGGGATTGCTGGAGCAAATGGTAGATCTACTTTTAGTTCTTTGAGAAATCTCCATACCAATTTCCATAGAGGTTGTACTAATTCACTCTCCCAACCACAGTGTATAACTGTTCCCTTTTGTCTGCGTCAGTGCCACATCTATTGTTTTTGATTTTGTAATAATGGCCATTTTGACTGGTGTAAGGTGGTATCTCATTGTGGTTTTGACTTGCATTTTCCTATGATTCGTGATGTTGGGCACTTTTTCTCATGCTTGTTGGCCATTTATCTTTTTTGGAGAGATTGACATTACTTTTGAGTTTGATTATTTGAGTGGTCCAAATAGTCGAGGAGTCTTTTAGGGAGAGATTTCACCAAAAACATTTCATTATAAGAGTCAAGAAGAGAAGCATGGATGGAGGTAAAAGGAATCCCCTAGGCCAGCCATGATCAAATTTTGCAATTGTACATTAGCCAAGGAAGCAGATTTGCAATTTTTGTTGCCTTGCATAATATCATTGTGAAAATGTAAAGTGTAGGAAAGTTTGCTTTGTTATATTTTTATGACAGTAATGTCTGAGTGTGTTTCTTGGGTCAAGTTATGTTGTGGGAGGGTATGACCCAAGAGTTTAGTGAGATCTCAGTAGAGATTAGTGATATTTGTTTGAGGGAAAGGGGACGGTGGTGGTGTTCACAGTCATGATGCATAGACAGTGATAGCACCTACAGGATTTCTCTTCAGGCCTGGAGTGTAGGGGTGTACGTTTTGGCAGAGAGCAAGGAATATGGCAGAATCATGGAGTTCAGGAAACATTGAGCTCAGGAAACATAATGAAATCTCTACAAACAAAGGAAGAGAAGCAATAAATGTCATGTGTCCAGCTTGTCATCATTTTAAGAGAGGCAGATCATGAATCTTGCTGGGCTGATAGTCTCCATGTCTGGGGTGAAGTCTTTTCCAACAGTAGATCTTGAACTGGAGCAATGTTGGCTGGGCTGTGGGACTGGAGAGTTCTTTCTTTGCAAGTGGATACCAACTTGAGTTGATGTGTGCCATGTTTCTGTGGGTCTTGTAACATGACTGAGTTGCGTGTACATATTGAAGGCAATGTCTGCCTAGAGCTTGATCTGTGACTTTTACATCAAGGGATTTCGTGGCTGCATGGCTAGCAAAGGTGATGTTGGCATCTCTATGATATTGTTGTCATTGGACCAACACTCCAGAACCCAACTGGCATGATTCAAGCTCTGTTAAAGAGTGGCCCAATCTAATAGTTTCTAACTGCTTTGCCCAGATGTGGGGTGATAAGAGGGGTTCTGCTGTAGATAGGTTTTAAATCAAATGGCCTGATTTTGATGCATGTTGTTAATAATGTGTCAGGCTGTTTGCCAATTAAAATATCCATGGCTGAGAGAAAAGCTTCAACATTAGCCTGTAGGCAAGTCCTCCAATTTAGCCAATTCCTATGGGCTTTTTGCCTCAGTTGTCAATTTGGTTGGTGATGGGCAAGCCAGTAAGACCTTTGGGCTGCAGGACTAGGGTCACCCAAACTTAGTGAAATGGCATGTTGCCTTGGTACTTGCCAAGTTCATTGGCAACAGTGGCATATTTGAAGGGTTTCAGTCTCCGGATTACAGACCAGTGAAAACACCCAGACTAGTGGTAGCAAGGCTAACAATCAACACAAATAGTGTGTGCTACACTACACAAGCTTTTGTTGTGTGGTATTGGTTTTCCCCTGATATTATCACCATGGTGGGATTGTCTAGTTTGATTGTCATGGAATAAATATGATGTTATCTCAGAGTGTGATTTTTATTTACTAATGGGAGTTTTAAAAATCTGTTTTTGATAGTTCACGTTGTCTATGGGAAGGCCCTGAGAAACTTATTATAATTCTCTGGAAGGGATCAGAAGGAGACTCTGATTTAATTATCCATCCTTTGTAACCCAAATATTGAGGAAGGGTTTTGGGTGGTAGAACTTTAGGCTTAAATGGGTCCCTTACCAGGTGGGCAGCTAGCCCATGAGACAATCTATTGCTAGTGGGTCCTAGAAGAGTACATGCCCCTTAAAGATAGGGGGAGACATTATTAAAGGGTCTCATATATAATGTCTTCAGATATGTAGAGGCAAGTCACGTCTTTAAACATAGGTAAGGGCAATGGGAAAGTTTTTTTTGAGTTGGAGTCTCACTCTGTCACCCAGGCTGAAGTGTAGTGGCACACTCATGGCCGCTCCAGTGTCAACCTGCTGTGCTCCAGTGAGTCTTTTGCTTCAGCCGTCCAAGTAGCTGGAACTACAGGTGCATGCTACCACACCTGGCTAATTTTTGATTTATTGTGGAGACAAGGTCTTGCCAAGTTGCCTGGGCTGGTCTTGAACCTGTGGGCTCAGGCAATCCACTCGCCTCAGTTTCCCAAAGTGCTGGGATTACAGGCTGTGCCACTGGGCGTGGCCGGGAAAGTTTTTAAAGTGAGGTGTGAGTTGGCCAAGAGGCCTTGAATTAAGAGAGATTAGGCCTGGGGTAAGATGGAGACCCATGGGGGTTTATTTGTCATTTTGTATCTTAAGAAGGAGTCCTTTGAGGAGCCAACGAGGTCTCTCAATCTGGCTGCCAGGGACCTATTGAGTAAATTAAAATTCTATTGAATACATTTGCTAAGAGCCCAGCATTGTGTATTTTGAGAAATGAAGTATTTGTCTTGGATACCATCAATAATGTTCGAAGTTTGGAGGGAAATAAGGGGTGTTCCAGCAGGGCTTGGATTGTGGCCTTAGTATATATGGAGACATGTGTGACCTTGATATATATTTTGGGTATCGTGAATCAGGAGATTCCTAGAGTTTTTACCCTAAAGGGGCAACTCGAGCAATGGCCCAACAGTTTGCAAAAATGTGCAGATGGGACCATTTGCTGACCGGGACATCCAGTGTTAAGATGACTGCCTGAGTTTGGCCAATCGTTTTCACCTCTGGTTCCCATCCTTAATTAGGGACGTGCTTGTTAAGGGATGGAATGCACCAACATTCTGCTGAGCACCATCACTGTTATGAGGGTTGGCAGTGTCAGTCATACAGTCTAGGAATTCCTACTGCTGTTCACTTAGTTAATCCCAAGGGCCTCTCAGGTGGTCAAGGAGTCTGAGGAAGGAGGAATGATCTCACAAGGGACTGAGGATGAAGGGTGCACCCCCTTCTCTAGGTGGAATAACCACATGGTGCAGGTTTGGCTTCAGCTTGTATCAGGGAGCCCTTGGCACCTATGCAAGCTTGTGGGTTGCGGCTTTCATGACCCAAAGAATAATGGCAGCTGGGTATGGCGCCTCACAGGCTCAGGGTCTGTGAGACCCTCTATGTGCTGGAGAGCCCACTATGTGGCCAATGTTTTCTCTATGGGAATATAGCATGAAGCCAAGAAGTTTTTTGCATGCAAAGCCCACAGGCAACTTAAAGCCAGCGTAGGTGGTCCAGAGACGCCTGTAGGTTTGAGGAGGTTGCAGAAGTATCTGTAATGAAGGAGTTGGACGGCACTACTGGGAGAAGTAATGGCGGTCTGGAGAGTATGAAGTTTGCTGATAACAGCAGCAATATACGCAGCAGCAAAGAAGACAGCTAGGCTTAGACAGCTAGGAACTTCTCCCCGGGAGCTTCCAGTGAGCCATGGGGGCTTGTTATATTTTGTATGTGGAATGCACATCAGACATGCCAGAGACACACATAGACACAGAAGAAGCCACACCTGCTCTGTGTCCCCCAGCACAGTGGAGCTGGGGCTGCTGTTGTGCACAAAAACATGTTGTATGAACAGTGGGTCAGGCTGCTTCTGAGTGCAAGGAACAGAATTCCAACCCAGAGAAATGAGACCAGGGTGCCATTTCTCTACCTCAGGGGAGTCCAAACAACACCCTCCTCTACAGGAGCTACTCCAGAGACATGGACAAACCAGCCATCTGCCCCAGCAATAATAAAGAAACGCTGATGCTGATGAAGCTACGAGCCTCTAGGACAGGCCTCAACTGAACAAACAGTATGCCTCACCCAGAAGTGCTGCCCAGTGGCCCATCAGGTCGCTTGCCCGGGACCCCCGGGTATCTGGTCCCTGGGATTTAGCCTATCGTCACTGCTCACAGAGAATATTCCCACACTGAGAACACTTGGGAGGAGAGACATGCCAGTCACTGGAGACATAGCAGCAGGCAGCAGGGCTGCAGCTCAAACTCAGGCTCTGCCCAAAACCCCTCTTGAGGTGGTCTGGAACCAACTGGGAAGCCAAGAGCAGTCTCCAGCAAAGCCATCCAAGAGTCAGTGGCTACTGCCATGCCATCCTGCTCACAGCGCCAATTGTTTTATGAGATTTAAAGGTTCTTTTCATGATGAACAAACACAAAGACGCTCGGATAGATGAAAGGCAGAATTCTTTGTTACTTACAGCGCCAAAGGAGAGCATGCTGCCAGGCAGGGCCACGCAGGGGGTGCACCCAGGGACAGCAGACCAGCTGTCCGTTGAGCTTTGGGCATTTGTGTATGATAAGTGGGTGGGCCTAGCAAGATTTCACTAACTCCCTATGAATTGATTAATTGAAGTAATTTCATAGACTCAGGAGAATAGGAGCCGTGCCTCATTGTCAGTCAGTCAGGGCTGGTGCATAGTAGTCTGGAGAGAGTCTCATAGTGAGACCCCTATGAGGGAAATGGCTGGGGTATGGACTTACTTTACTCCTCAAGAAGGTGAACTAACCACTCTCAAGCTAGGGCCTCAAAGCTGGGTCAAGACGGTAATTTAAAAAAATTTGTTTGTATGTACCACATTTTTTTAATCCAGTCCTCTTTTGATGGGCAGCATGGTTGTTTCCAGGTTCTTGCTATTGTGAACAACTCTGCGATAAACATACGTGTGCAGATATCTTTTTTATAGAGTGATTTGAGTTCTTCAGGGTATATTCCCAGTAGGGGATTACAGGGTCATATGGAAGGTCGATGGGTGCCTGAATGAAACGTAATTGTATACCTAACCCTTAACTGTACCCCACAAAACCATAATAAAAAATATTTTTAAAAAAAATTTGTTTGAATAGAAATGGAGTTTTCTTGGACTCAAGTGACCCTGTTGCCTCAGTCTTCCAAAATGCTGGGATTTCTGATATCAGCCACCGTACCTGGCCAAGACAGCATTAAAAAAAAAGAATTATGTTACAGGTGGTGAGGGGGAAGGGATCTCTTCTGGGCTTCAGAGAGCAGCAATCAGCACCCTGGCACCTGCTTACCTCTGCACATCAGATGGGAAGCTCAGTCATGGCAATGCAATGCCCCTTGCTGGTTGCTAGTTCAGGCATGGGCATGCGGCATAGCCCTGGTCGATGGTAGCATTCATTCATTCCTTTCTCATTCATTCTTTTATTCTTCTTGTATGAAGCACCTGCCCTTTACAAGGCACTATTGTGGAAACAGGGAAGTTCTCACTCAACAGAAGAAAGTCCCTTCTTCATGGAAATTCTGCCTTAGAGAGAGAGCTGCTCTGGTGGGCCCCCAGGTTTTAACTGCCTCCCACTCACCCTGGTGGTGAGGGAGTGGCTCATGTCCCAGGGTTAAGGGGATGGCCCAACACGTGACATCAACACAGACAAGATGGACAGCAGTTGATCAATCACATGTACTCACAGCTTGGGAGAGGAGTACTCAGGGCCACACGAGGGCTGCACTTGGGGACAGAGTGAACTGGCAGGGGCTGCGGCAGGCAGGTTTTGTAGTATTAAGAGGGCGGGCTTTCCCTGATTCCCACTTGATGATGTGATTGGCTTGTTTAAATAAATTCCTGGGCTTGCAGGGAACTGAAAGCCACTACTCAGTGAAAAGCAGGAACTGTGTCTGGCCCTCTTGATAGGGAGGGTGGGGTTGGGGAGAGGGGAACTTGTGGTTAGGCCATTCAAGGCCCTCATGGTTTCACCAGAGGTCAAGGCAGCACATAAAATTGCTGAGGTGAGTGGATTGCCTGAGCCCGCGGGTTTGAGACCCGCCTGGGCAGGCGAGACCTCATCTCTACAATAAATCAAAAATTAGCGGGGCGTGGTAGCGCGCGCCTGTAATTCCGGAAGGCTGAGGCGGAAGGATCGCCGGAGCCCAGCAGGCCGAGGTTGCGGTGGCCAGGAGCGGCCACTGCACTCCAGTCTGGGTGACAGTGAGACTCCAGCTCAAAAAAAAAAAATTTCTAATATTCGTTTTAGGCCTTGAATCACAGAAGGGTGCTCCTGGGATGTAGCTTTTTAATAGTCCCGGGCCTTATTGTATGAAGATGTGATGCTTGAAGCTGCAGTAGCCTCCCTGAGATGATGAGAGAAAACTCATGAAAATGATAGAGAGACAGACTTGGGCCCTGGCTAGGGCTGAGCTACTAATTAATCAGCCCTGGAGGTGCTATACCTCCAGCCTTTCCGCTATGTGAGATATGGTACTGAGTTCCTTACTTTTTAAGCCACCCTGGGTTGGAATTCTGTTCCTTGCGCTCAGAAGCAGCCTGACCCACTGTTCATATAACGTGTTTCTGTGCACATCAGTGGCCCCAGCTCCACTGTGCTGGGGGACACAGAACAGGTGTGGCTTCTTCTGTGTCTGTGGGTGTCTCTGTGCGTCTCTGATGTGCATTCTATGTGCAAGATACAACAAGCCCCCATGGTTCACTGGAAGGTCCTGAGGAGAAGTTCACTGGGGGACTGGCCAGCCCCAGAGAGCCAGAGTATGGTCCTCTTAGGAAAGACGTCTCACCCGTGACAGCACTGGAGATGGGCAGGTCTGAGGTGTGCCATGGACCACGCTGGCAGCAGGGGAGGTCAAAGTCAGAGACCACACTTGGCATCTGTAGGATGAAACTGTAGGAGAGGGGAGCACCCTCTGTTGTTATCACTGATGAGCTGAAGACTCGAGGAATGGTCTAAGTGTTGACCACCGTGAGGCCGAGGGACCGGGAGCAATGACCCATCAGGGGTCACTGCACCTGGGAGATAGGGGAGCCCCCATAAAGGATGGCAGCCCATGGCCAGAGACAACTCACCTGTGGGTTGGTTGGGACTTGGGGGCTCTTCCTTGCAATCCATGACTCACATGCAAGGGCGTTGTTGCAAGGAGCTGTTTTGTCAGTTTTCAGGTTGGTGTCGAGAACCGTCTGGAGACTACTGCTGTCCTCTCAACACCACCTGCCCTTCTGTCCATTTATTGATCATAGATTAAGGTGTCAAGGGCTTTTTGCTCATGACCTCTAAAACTTACAGCCACCCTTATAAACTAAGAAAGGGGTGCTCAGAAAGGCCGAGTGACTTCCCTAAGCCTACACAGCAAGGAAGTGGTGGAGCTGATTTGAACCCAAGTCCACCCCAGAATACAGAGCCTGCACTTCCCTCTGGCCACCATCCCAGGTGTCCAATGCCTTGGGCAGTTGCCTTGGTAACAGGCTGGACTATTGTCTCATCCCTGAGCTTCAGTCCCTTAATCTGTAATGTGGGGTCACAAGAGTTGAGAAGGAGGCCTCTTTTGCCTGGCAGAGAGCAGCCCTGGCCACCGATGCCAGTCCCTCTTTATGACCCACCTCCTGGTCAGACAGACTGCCTCTCTTGAAACCCACCTCTATAGACTAGAGGAAAGGAGAAGACAGATCTGATGAGGGCATCATGGAGTCAAGTCTGAGGTCTTCGAGAATATCACGGATGTCATCTACCCTATCCCACAGCCCAAGTGCAGAAGACCTCTCGCCCTCATGGTACTGGAGTTGGAGGCCTGCAGGTGGTGGTGTACACATGGGATGGAGCTGCCCACAGGCTGCAGCCTTTACCGCCTAGGGAGAGACCCTGAAATGCAATCTGGGCTCTCATTATTCTGCAGCCAGAACAGGGCAGGCTACCACCAGATCACACAGGGCAGAGCCACTGTTCACTGGGGCCCTCTAGTCCTCTGCCAACAGCGGATTTCCAGGACCGGATTTTGGGGTAAGCCCATGGCATGAATGATGGACTGGGGAGGAGGAAGAGGTGGGGTCTCCGCCCCTGACACTCTGCGGGCTCCAGCAGCAGCAGATGGGAAGCCTGTTCTGATGGCCTCCTGGAGGCAGATGGAGTGGTGTTTAGGGAACAGGGACAACGGGGGCCTGAGAGATGGCCCTCTGTGGGTCTTGTGAGACCTGCTGGGGTCTGGGTCACTTGGCATGAGCTCCAGCCCATCTTTGTCACCTGGAAGCTGTGACAAGTTATTCCATACCTGAAGCCCCAGGCTACTCACATGTGAAGCGGGCATCCTAGTGGGACCTCTCTAGGGGTTATTGGGGATTAAAGGAATCTTTCCTATCCTGAGCTCATTCCATATGATTTGCTAATAAGGGATACATAGCTACGATCCGGAAGGGCTCCCATCCCTCTTCTTTCTATGTAACGCACTCAGCCTGCATTTCCACCCTAGGCCTTTCCCTGAGTCCTGGCCTGGTACAGCCCCCTTCCCCTGCGCCCCTCAAAACCTCCTCTAGGAGCCTTCCAGTCAGCTCCTCTAGGAGCCTTCCAGCCAGCGGGAGCCTCAGAGTACAGATTGGAGACACTCATTTGAGACACTGCTTTGCCTGCAATGGGAGCTAAATGCCACTGTGTGAATTCATAAAGAACTATTTCCTGAATGAAGGAAACCCTCATGTGGCCCTGTCTCGTGGCCTGTGCAGTCTTCTGCACTAGTTCTGCAGTCTCACCCCAGCACTGTCTTCCACAAGGCCTTCAGCTGGTACTATACACTGGATTGTGTTCCCCCAAATGCATATGTAGAAGCCCTGTCCCCCAGTATGATGGTATTTAGAGGTATGGCTTTAGAAGGTAATTACATTCAGATGAGATCATAAGGATGGTATTAGTGCCCTTTTAAGAAGAGACCAGAGCTTCCTCTCTTTCTGCCATGTAAAGACATAGTGAGCAGGCAGCCATCTGCGAGCCAGGAAAGCGTGCTCACCAGGAACTGAATCTGCTGTCAACATGATCTTAGACTTCCAGCTTCCAGAACTGTGGGAAATAAATGTCATTTTTTTTTCTAGTTGGAGTCTCTCTGTTGCCCAGGCTGGAGTGTCGTGGCATGCTCACAGCCACCCCAGCATCGATCTGCTGGGTTCCTGTGATCCTTCTGCCTCAGCCTAAGTAGCTGGAACTACAGGTGCACACCACCATGCCTGGCTAATTTTTTATTTATTGTAGAGATGAGTTCTCACCAAGTTGCCTGGGCTGGTCTCAAATCCACGGTGCTCAGGCAACCCACTCGCCTCGGCCTCCCAAAGTGCTGGGATTACAGGCTGAGCCACCGAGCCCGGCCCATACATTTTTAAAAAGTGATGTCAACGCTGTCATTTTAAAATCCAATCCAAAACGTCCCTCTCCCAGCCCAGGATTTTGTTCCCCCAAATGCATATGTAGAAGCCTTGGTGACAGGTGCTTTTCTTCTCCCTCACTTTGCCTTTGATTCTCCTCAGTAGCCCCACACACTCCCCACCTCTCCTCTGCCCAAGGCCAGAGGCTCTCTGGGGCTCTCTGAAGCTCTCTGGGAAGGCTCTCATGCCATGGTGCTTGTGTTGGGGTTCCTTGCTGGGTTCTTCCTTTGCTATTTGCCACTCAGCTCTTGGCTGCTGGCAGTCCGCCCACCAGGGGTTCCCCCAAAGGAGTGGGGCACCTTGCCTGTCCAGGCTTCCCGGGCCCCTTGGAGATACCAGTTCTTGCAGCTGACTTTGCTGCTCATGAAGGCCAACCACTCCCATCCCTGCCCCCTCCTCTGTTGTCGAAGTAGCTCCTGCCACAGCTCTTACTCTTAGCTTTTCCAACTTGTCCCTCCCCCCAACTTCAGGGACCTAGCTAAGCTCTCTGAGTCACTCTCTTAATATGTCCCTTATTTGGCTTGGGGTACCCGCCCCCCTTCCCCTATCATCAGTGTGAGCAAGGCACTCATAACAGTGGCAGAACCCCCCTTGGAAAGTCCTACCCAGCTGCACCTTTGTCATGGGGATTCTTTGGTACATCCTGCTCCCCACGGTGACCCCAAGACCCCATTATCACCTGTCACATTTACAAATACAGCCAGGAAGGGCATGCAGCAACATAATATGACCATGGGCCATCCCTGGGAAGAGAAGCACTCTGAGGGATTTCTGTTTTGACTTTGTGAATCTTGGAATTGTTTTTCTGAAATATTTTTAAAACTTGTACAGTTTTGTATTTCTATAGAGTTTTTTTTTGGGGGGGAGAAAACCCAATAATCCCCTGGAGTCAAATAAAATAGGATTATGAATGTTTTAAAAAATATATCCATCAAGCAGCAGGGGTGTGTGTGTGCGTGTGTGTGTGCATGAGTGTACACCCACATGCTCACTCTCACGCAAGTAAACAAGGTGTAGGGGTGTAGGAGAGTCAAATTTAAAGGGCAACTTTCCCTTCTTGCTCTGTTCCACATCATGTCCCAGGCGCCTTGGTGCTGGGGTTTAGTTACATTTGGCCAATGGTGGGCTCTGGCCGGCTTCTGGAAGGAAGAAGCCATTGTTCTTTCAATGTACTGTCTACAGCGGGCAGCTCCGGGCTCCAGAGCCTTTGGCGGTTCCCCCATGGCATCAGTCCTACTGTCGCATATCAGCAGCGATGCACCCCTGGGTTCCAGTGGGATGACCTCCTGTCTTATGTCCCTCCAGCCCTAAGGGCTGTACCGAGTTCCTGCTGCTACTAATCTCTGGTTTATCTCTCATTCTCCTTTTCATTCCTCAGTCCTTCAAACCTTCTGTAACCAGATCCATAAATTAAATCCCCAATCGGCGAAATCCCTAACATGATTTCTGTTTTCCAGACCAGCCCCTGGCTGACTCAGCCACCAAGCCCTTTCCAACCTCAGCGTGGCTAACTCTGCAGCATCGCATCCTCTTCCTCACCTTGCCCTGCACAGTTCCTACTGGCTTGCAAGCGTCTTGCCCTGGCCTTGTTCTCTGCCTCCCAAAGGGGGCAGGTGCAGGCTATCCCATGGAGTACGTGGCCTAAGGCCAGCTTGACCCGAGCCTACGGTAGCAAGTGCTTCCCTCTGGCCAGGACTCCTGGTCTCTAGTAGCTAATGTCTTGTGTTGTGCCTGGCACTGATGTCCCCCAGGGGAGAGGGCCTGCCTGGAGACCTGTCTGTTCTGTGCATCTGAGGTGCAGCCTCTTACCTGCGGCCTCAGGCCGCACCCATACCATAGCCTTGACTCCAGTCTGTCCACACTGAAGGACCTCTTTGGGGCATTTAAACCTTTATCATCTAGATAAGGAAACAAAAGTGAAATGGAAGCAGCAAGAAGTGACCTTCCCAGGGAACCGTCATGGCCAGATTTTTAAGTACATGTTTAATGTGCTTCCCGATCTGAAGCATATTAAAAAACAAAAACAGAAACTTCTAATTTTGAGATCATTGTAGACTTGCATGCAATTGTAAGAAATAATATAGAGAGATCCTGGGCCAGGTGCCGTGGCCCATGCCTGTGATCCCAGTACTTTGAGAGGCCCAGGAAGGAGGATCACCTGAGCCCAGGATTTCAAGACCAGCTGAGGCAATATAGCAAGATCTTGCCTCTACAAAATATTTTTAAAAAATTAGCTGGGTGTGGTGGCGTGTGTCTGTAGTCCCAGCTACAGAGGAGGCTGAGGCAGAAGAATTGCCTGATCTCAGAAGGTCAAGGTTGTGGTGAGCCATGATCATGCCACTGCACACCAGCCTGGGCAACAGAGTGAAAGCCTGACTCAAAAACAAACAAACAAACAACAATGCAAAGAGATCCTGTGTACCCTTTGCCTGGTTTCCTTCCATAATAACATTTTGCAAAACTGCAAAACCATGGTACAAGAACATAACCAAGGTATTGACATTGATGTACTCCATTGATTTCATTCACATTTCTTCAGTTTCATTAGTGCTCATTTGTGTTTGTGTATGTGTACATGCGTGTGTGTATTTCGTTCTATACAATTTTATCACATGTACAGTATAAATTTGTGTATTCATCACCAGAGTCAAGATGAAGAACGTCTCTGTCCCTGCAGGGATCCCTTGTGTTGCCCTGTTATGACCACCCCACTTTTCTCTTGCCCCTTCCCCTCCTTAATCTCTGGTCCACGAATCTGTTTTCCATTTCTATAATTTTGTCATTTCAACAATATTATTTGAATAGAAACACATAGGATGTAACATTTTGGGACTGGATATTTTATTTTATTTTATTTTGAGTTGAAGTCTCACTCTGTCACCCAGACTGGAGTGCAGTGACCACTCCCAGCCATTGCAGCCTTGACCTTCTGGGCTCCGGTGGTCCTTTGGCCTCAGCCTTCTAAGTAGCTGGAACTACAGGTGTGTGCTACCACGCCTGGCTAATTTTTGGTTTATTGTAGAGATGAGGTCGTGCCAAGTTGCCCAGGTGGGTCTTGAACCCGTGGGCTCAGGCAATACACTCGCCTTGGCCTCCTTAAGTGCTGGGATTACAGGCTGAGCCACTGAGCCCGACCATTATTTTTTATTTTAGTCATTTTGATAGGTGTATGGGATGTCTCGTTGTGGTTTTAATTTGCATTGCTCTGCTGATGAACAAGGTTAAGCATTTTTGAATGTGGTCATTAGCAATTTGGATATGTTTTTTCCCATTCAGAACCTTTGTCCAATTGTCATTGAGATTTTTGTCCTTTTATTATTCAGTTGTAAGCGTTTTTTAATATATTCTAGATACAAATCCCTCATCAGACATATGATTTTCTACCATTTTGTGGGTTGTCATTTTACTTTCTTGATGGTGTCCTTGAAGCAAGAAAGTTTAATTTTAATGAGACTCAATTTTTTTTTCTTTTGTTGCTTTCCTTTTCGTATCATATCTATGAAATCTTTGCCTACCCAAGATTGTGAACATTTTTCCTATTTTCTTCTAAGACTTTAGTAGTTTCAGCTCTTACACTTAAATCTTTTATTCATTTTGAGTTAGGTGTGAAGTGGGGTCTGCCTTCATTATTTTACATGTGGCTATCCAGTTGTCCCAGCACCATTTGTTGAAAGACTATTCTTTTTCCATTGAGTTATCTTTGTACCCTTGTCAAAAATCAATTGACTATGAATGTCAGGGTTTATTTCTGAGCCCTTAATCCTATTCTGTTGCTCTGTATGTCTACGCTTTTTTTTAGTACTACAGTATATTGATTACTGTAGCTTTGTACTAATTTTGGAAATTAGTATTTATTAATCATCTAACTTTGTCTTTTTAATAAAATTTTTATTTCAAAGATGTGGGTGCAATTCAGGGCTAAGTATACAAATGTTCATTATGCAGGTACCCTTGTTGATGAGTTATGCCCCCTCTCCCCCAGCAGAATCCCACTACTTTGTCCTTTTTTCCCCAAGATCAAGATTGTTGGGCTATTCTAGATCCTTTGCATTTCCATGTGAATTTAGGATCAGCTTGCTAATTTCTCCCAAAATTGCCATTTCCCAATGGGGCTTTCTGGGGATTGCATTAATCTGCAGGCCAATTAAGACCTAACATTAAGAATATTCTAATCCATGAACGTGGGTTTCTTTCCATCTATTTAGCGGTTTTAAATGATGTATTTTAACAATGTTTTGTAGTTTTCAGTGCGCAAATCTCACACTTTTTAATTGAATGTATTCTTAAGTGTTTTATTCTTTTTGATGCTATTTACACAGAATTGTTTTCTTGATTTTATTTTTGGATTGTTTGTTGCTAATGTCCAGCCAACAATCACTTTTACTAGACCTTTGATTAATATTTGGTTTCCTTTCTTTTCTGAATAAGGATCTCACTCTGTTGCTTAGGCTGAAGTTCAATGGCATAATCATGGCTCAATACAGCCTCAAATTGCTGATTCAAGCAATCCTCCCACCTCAGCATCTCAAAGTACTGAGAATACGACATGAGCCACTGCACCCGGCAACATTGGTTTCAATAGCAAACAACCTCCAACATTCTAAGCTGCCTTTATAAGTTTAATATACTTGTTTTTCCTTTTAAAGTATGTCAGTGGTGTGCCAATTCAGTGGTTTTGAGTCTGTTAAATGAGTCTATATCTAATAAATTGAATTTGAAATACGAATTTTACATTCTCTTAAATGTCTCAACGCTGTTCATGAACTTAGATTTCAACCTAAAACCACAAATCTAAAGCAGTTATTCAATGACATCCCAGTGACTAAGTATCCCAAATCTCTAGCACATTACCTGCAAAAAATTCCAAATGTGCAGTTCTCTTCTTAACACCCACACATACGAACACCTAAACATTTCTAAACTCATGCATAATCCTTCTAGATTAGCATGTGTGTGCCTCCTGGCAAAGGCAGTTGCCTGCAGACTTTATGGACAAGTTCACTCACTCACCTTAGGAATAATCAAAAAGTCTTGACAAATAATTATAGCTAGTTTAAGTAAACAGAGTTACACACAAAAAAGTATGTACATAAATGCAAGCCCAAAGTTCTCATCAAATTTTAAAAGTCTTTATTTTGATGTATCATATCAATTCCACTTTTAATACCTCCCTAATACTTTAAAATTTATTTTTTATCATAATTAAACTTATATAGAAAGGCAATGTAATGAATTTTTTCACTAAGCCCCATGTAGATACCACATTTTATCCCGATGTGTTAAAAAGTACTATTTTTCTATGCATTTTGTGATGTGTAAAAGAATGAGATATAAAATATAAAAAGGCCCTGCTCTGTGCCAAATGCTTGAGCCACATTTTCTTAATTCTTATGCAGAAGGGCAAGAAGATGAGCGAATTGCCCAGGATGGAGCCTCTGACTCCTGTCCAGTTGGTTCTCAATAAACGACCTGTATCTATCATTTATGCTTTCATTTGCATTTATTCCTGGAGCATGATTTCAACTCTACTTGTGAAATGAAAGGCAGGCGTTTCATGTAAGCTGCACCAGTGACAGATCCCTATGGGGCTGGCTGGTTTCAGCCATACAAGTGTTTTCACCTGGGGCTTCAGAATACTTTGGCCTAACTCAGCACTGAAAACAGGAGTCTTGGGTCAAGGATTCCACCCGCCCTGGGTGTTGTGACCGCACTTGGGCAGGAAGGGAGCAAGGGACGTCCTGGGACACCCATAGGATTGTCTTCCCCACCCCCCAGGGTGGGGGCTATGTGGGGGCACCTTGCTTTACCTTGCCCTCTTCTAAAATGCATGGCAGACATTATCAGGCCTGTTTCTCACCCAAGCTCTCGGAGGCGCTTGTGAGGGCCAGAGGAGGAGCCCTGGCTCCGCTGAACCTTCCCATCGCAGTACAGGTCATGGGGGTTTTGGCTGATCAGACCTAAGCCTGAATGTGGCCCCATCGGTCACCCACTTTGAAACCTGTGGGCTAGTTGTTTACCTCTCTGAGTCAAAGTGGGTGAGGAGGAGGGGAAGGAGACATCATGTGCACATCCCAAGTTCATCTCGTGTCCACTCCCTCACCTTCCGTGAACCCTTAGCCCAAACTGAGCTGGGGCCCAAACCTCCATCCCAGGGAAATGGGCACCCAGTGACCAACCCAGCTCTGCTACCACAGGCACCTTTGAAACAAGCCTGTGAGACACAGGAAGAAAGAAGCAGGCTCTGCCTGGGGCTACCCATCTGCCCGACATCTTTCCACTTTGTCCGGTTGCTTCTCACCTGACCCACCTTAATAAAAGGGCAACTTGGCGAGACCTCATCTCTACAATAAATCAAAAACTAGCCGGGCGTGGTAGAGCGTGCCTGTAGTTCCAGCTACTTGGAAGGCTGAGGCGGAAGGATCGCCGGAGCCCAGCAGGTCGAGGCTGTGGTGGCCGAGAGCGTCCGCTACACTCCAGTCTGGGCAACAGAGCGAGACTCCAACTCAAAAAAAAAGCAAAAAAACCCCAACAAACAAAACATCTCCTGCAGGTGTCGCCTGCTGCTACCAGCCAATTCTCATCACACAGTGACAGCTGCCCTTCTTGCCGTTCCTTGGGGTCTGAGCCCAAGAGGAAAGGCCGTCGGTGTCCACAATGGTGAGTTCAGGCTGAGATCCTGCACTGGGCGGTGTGTGTGCCTTTACAGGTTCTTTTGCACTGCATGTGTGTGTGAGTGTATGAGCACACCTGCTTCCTGCCTGTGTGCCCACCGGTGTGTGTCTGTGCACGGGCATGTGTGGGCTGTGTACACGGTAGTTTCCAAAAATAAAGTTGACTTTTCCTATGTAAGTTTTTTACATGAGAGAAACTTACAGAAGCATACCAATGAAACTATATTAGGTTATAGTTTAGTTCACCTCTGAAAAAGAAATGGTCATTCTGTAAAAATGGGCTTTCTTAAGAAACTCCAGGACTCCCCACAGTTGAAGGTGCAGAGTGAAGACAAATTCTGGTCAGTGATCGGGTGCTGGGTGCTGCAAGAGTTAGCAAAAGGATTCAAGGCTCAGTTGGGCCTGAGAGGGTGGGGGCTATTGATGGTGGTATCTAGACGCCCACCCTCACAGCCCCCAGCACGTTGCCTGTCTCTCCCCAGCTCCTCTAGCTTGTCTTCATGGGTGTCTGAGAGCTCCTCAGGGGCAGAAGCCAGTTCTTATTCATGCCAGCATCCAGCACCGAGTGCCCAGCCTGGCATGAGTAAGGGCCCAGCAGTGGCCTGTCAAAGAGTATCTGACATAGAGCCCTGATTATGTCCTTTGTCGCCTCCTTGGGTCCCTAAACTCTCCCTGTTCTGCTTCTTCACATTTAACGTGATGTCACTCCCACACCTGGACCAAGGCCTCCCAGCCTCCTTGGAGGTGTGGCTCCCTATGGAGGGGAGAAGCCAGTTTGGAGACCTTCTCCAAGGCTGCTGAGCTGGAGTCTGCTCAGAGCTCCCACGTCAGCAGAGAGAATCTCAGGGCCTTTGAGCTGTGACCTCTGGGTCCAAAGAGTTCTGGGATGGCGGCCCCAGGGTCACCCTCATATCCTCTCTTTGCCTTGAACACCCAACCCAAAAGACAGCACTTTCTACTCACTCCCTGAGAGACTGTGAAGGCCTCACTTAATACCGGACACATCTGCTCACAGGCAAATGTCCTGAGGGCCAAGGAGAAAATGTGTGTGGTAGAACTTAGATTCTCCAAGGAGCTGTGAGAACACTGCTATTATAATAACTCCTGAGCCAACTACAAAGTATATATCATGATGTGGGACCCGAAATGGCAATTTGTAGTTCTTAGAGAATTCAGAGTACATAGATTCTTGAGGACACAGGCCCCAAAGAGACTCAGGTCACCTCCTGGCAGTGGCCACCTTCCCAGGTGACCAGTGCAAACACAAGGATCTGCCACTCCTTGCTTAAACCCCCACCTCTGCCCAGAGCTCTTCACCTCTGCAGAAGAGTCATGGTAACAGCTCATATCAGTGAACCTGACTCTGGTTCAGGCCCTGTCACCAGTCACCCACCGCCTGGCTGCTATAGGCTCCAACAGCACGACTGTTTCTGCGCCTCTATGACCTTCCCAGCACTGTTCCCTAGTCGCCTGTCTTCCCCACCAGCTGCACTTCCTTCTTTAGAACTCCAGCCGGGGTGACTCTAGATCAGAGGGGCCAATGTGGTTGACCACTGATCATTCTAGTAACTTTCTGGAGGTCCCACTTACTAGGAGGTCCTGTGTAAGTCCCTCCCCTCCACTTTCAGGTGGGGCCAGTGCCCGCTGGCCTCTGGCCCGACCTCACTCAGCTCTTGGCCTTCCTGGTTCTTGAGAATAGAAGAGCCTGGCCCAGGGCCAGGCACACAGCGGTCGCTCGGCGGAGGTATGTGCAACAGAACTAAATCTTCCAGCTTTTGCTGCAAGCAACGCCCTGGCTGATCCCAGGAGACAAGTGCTCCAATCGGGCTGTGTCCTCCCCTGAAGATTTCAGCTTCTTACACATCTGTGGCTCCTGAATCCATCCCAAAGGAGCTGGCTTGAAAAGGACCCCGGGTTTGACTTGGGGTCAAACCTGCCCTCATGACCTGCCTTCTCACTGCACAAGAGTGGCCCAGTGCCTCTCTCCTCTACCTTTCCTGTCTCCCTTTCTAGGGAGTGGTAATGGGCAGGGAGGGCCTTGGAGGACATTTTTGCATGTCCTTCAGTCTGCAGAGAAGTAAATCGAGGAACGGAGAGAAGGCGCATGCCCAAGATTGTGGACCCCAGTGCACGCTAGGCAGCTCCTCCTCAGATCCAGCAGCAGAATCGCAGCAGCAGGTAGGGACAAATAACAAGACTCAGGGTGCTGGAGAAACACTGTGGAAACTTGCCTGTACAGGGCACTGGAGAGCAGGGGCAGGTCAGGGTGCCCCTGGAAGCTTCTGGGCCTACACCAGACAGTAGTAGCTGATTAAGGAGCCAGGTTGGCCTTTGACAACGTGTGAACAGTTGCAATTCTTCTCCTGCGGTCTTGTAAGCCCATATCCTCACTCCCGCTCCCTTGGATGTCCCAGAAGCCACCAGGGAGCTTGTGTCCAGCTCCAGTGCAGGCTTGCCAGTCCAGGGAGATTGTGGGTGCTTGGTGAAGCGTGGACTAGCTAAAAGGGGCCTCGAATGGAAGTCTCTCCCCCTCTTCCAGGTAGAGTGACCATTTCCTCAAGGATTGGGCCTAACCATCACCTTCCCTCCCTACCCTAACAATGTCTGGATGGAACGGGGGTGGGGGGGTGTCCTGTGATACCCATCTCCTTTCCTTCAGCCCTGACCCAACAAGTAACTTGTGCCAAGACACTGTCTGTCTCTGGCCTCAGTTTCCCCACGTGTGAGGAGGCAACAGGCAAAGCTCTGAGAACAGGGCACCTCTGTGCCACGCCTCTGCAGCAAGGGATGCCTTCCCTGGTAAGAACCCCAAGCCCCGCCCAGTCAGTCCCAGTAGCTTCAGCTCCGCTCACATGATGTCACTGGCGACTGCCCCTCCCAGCACTAGAGTGGAGCCCACACGCCACCCAGTGGCACATTTGGGTAACTGAACCAAGCTCTTTCAACCTATTTTCCCCTCAATCCGGCTCCCAAATTTGTTTGTTTTTGTTTTTGAGTTGGAGTCTCTCTCGTGGTCACCGTAGCCTCAACCTGCTGGGCTTAGGCAATCCTTTTGCCTCGATATTCCAAGTAGCTGGAACTACAGACACACGCCACCACGCCTGGCTACGGCTCCCAAATTTGAAGTGACATGATCTTAACAGCGGTGGGATTGTTTCCTTTCATGGCTGAAGGAGTGTTCTTGTAGGTTCTGCCAGGGTGATGATTCAAGTCAGTTGTGACAATATCTCACAGGCTCCCGAGCCCACTGTAGGCACTTTTACACTACCTTTCAATTGTACCTTGGCATCAACCCTCTGACTTAGCTCAAGCTGCCATAACAAAGTACTAGAGACCTGCTGGTCTCTAGCATACATTTATTTCTCACAGTTCTGGAGACTAGAAGTCCACGATCAAGGTGCCAGCTGATTCATTCCTTGTGAGGGTTCTCTTCTTGACTTGTAGGTGGCTCCTTTCTCACTGTGTCCTCACGTGGTGGAAAGAGAGGGAACTCTCTGTTGTCTCTTTCTTTTCCTGTAAAATGACCTCATTTAACCTTACCTATCTCCAAATACAGTCACATTGGGGGTTAGGGCTTCCACATATGAATTTGGGAAGGGCACAATTCAGTCCATAGGACTCAACTTAACATAACTACATCCTGACCTAATGGCACCTTGACATAGCTATCCCTTGCTGTAACTAAACCTTTTTGTAAATACGCCTTGACATTGCTACACCTTGTTGCAATTAACCTGACCTTGGCATACCCTTTTGGCAAGGTGGAATGACCTTGATATAAACACTCCTTGACATATTGGTATAAAGATTCCCACGCCTTCTGATGTATGGACAAAAATTTGAGTCTTGCGGCAGTGACATGGCTTTCCTGAGTTGGCAAGGCCAGAAAGAATCAGAAACAGCCTCCTCCATACTCTCCTTCCTGTCCTCCCTAATCCCCACATTTGGGGCCTGGGTCAGGTAGCTTGGTGGAGTTGGCCCTGAGGGAGAGTCATTCCCTGCGCTTCCTTGTTTCTAAAAGTGATACAGTGTCTCTGAAATGTAAGCCCTGATACCCTCATACTGCTGCTCTCAATACTCCACTTCTGATACCCGATGTGTGGAGGTTTTCCCCACCCCAACCAGCTCTTCAGTTCTCAGAACACTCACGGGGTGTCCTACAATTTAACGAAATTCTGACACTATCTACCGAGAGATAGTGTCAGATCCCACAAGTTCAGATGCCGACCTCAAGTTTATCACCTGGTTTTCCACAATGCCACCCTCATGTGTGATATTATCTCAAATGGCTCACAGAACTCAGAAAACAGTTTGGTTACTATTACTCATTCATTTTAAGGGATACAACACATAAACAGTCAGGGGAAGAGAGGCACGGGACAAGGGGTGTGAAGCTTCCATGTCCTCTCCGGGCACATCACCTTCCAGCACCTTCACATGTTCACTGACCCAGAAGTTCTCCCAACACCATCCTTCTGGAGGAGTGCATTAATTAGGCATGACTTTTTTTTTTTTTTTTTTTTTTTTTTTTTTAGAAAGCAGGATTTATTGTGGGGACAGAAAAGCTCCCACAGTGGGAGGGGACCCAAAGGGGTCGCCCTAGGCAGGCGTTTTTAAATGAAGGCTTCCTTATGCAGTCATGATTGATTAAATCATTGGCCACTGGTGATCAGCTCAATCCCCAGTGCCTCTTCCCTCCCAGAGGTCAGTGGTAGGGCAGAATGTTCCAACCTTCTAAATCAAGTGGTTGGTTTCCCTGGCAACAAGCACATCCTAAACCACCCAGGAGCTCCCAGTCAGCATTCGTTCATCAGCATACGAAAGAAACATGTCACTTTGGAGAGTCCGAAGGTTTTAGGAGTTCTATTTCTTATGCTAAATCACAATATCACAGTCTCCACACAAGAAACAAAAGCTGAGTCAGCCAGGTGCCATGTTCCTCCATGGAGTGAATGAAAACCCCTGCTCCGTCATGCTCAAGGAGGATGAGCTCAGAAACCTTTCAATGTTTTTACATTTTTAAAGAGTCGTCACAACAACAAAGAAGATGCTATAGAGACGCTGAGTATATGGCCTGCAGAGCCTAAGATACTTTCTACCTGGTTCTTTACAGAAAAAAGTTTGTTAACTCTTGTTCTCGATATGGGTGATGGCATACAAAGAGTTGTTTTTCTCGCCTAGATCCTCAACAAGCCTGAAAATGAGAGAAAGCAGGCAGAGGAAGTCTGATGACCATATAGGGGGGTTGGTAAATTGCACAAGCACCCCGTGGCCTCTTTGGTTGCAAAGCAGCCCATATTCTCTTCCTCTGGGGTGGAGGGAGACAGGAGGGAAGAGAAGGGGTAAGGGGGAGAGGAAGCAGGGAAGCTTTTGGCAATGGAACTTATGAGAATTCCACAGTGACCAAGAACTTGAAGGGGTCTTTGTTGGTCTTTCATTTCATGGGCAGGAAAATGAAGATGACACTGGCCTGGTTTGCACCAGGACAGTAGAGCTGGGAAGGTGACCGCTTTGGGGATGTACATGAAAATAGAACTGAGAGAACTTGTTTCTGGAGCGGACGGGGGGATAAGATAGAAAGAGAGAAGTCTGGAATGAAGCCCTAGATTTCAGCCCAGGTAAGTAGGAGAATGGATTTGTGCTGTGAAAATGGTCAAAATCAAAATGGAGTTACTTGTGTCAGACCCTGACAAATGGAGCCAGGGAAGACCATGAAGGGAAGGTTTTAATGAACATGTGACTGGTAACAGGAACTATCACAAAAGGCTTCAGAAACCACAAACATGCACAAAGGGCACTGCAACTTTACACAAAAAATACTTCTGTGAGGACAGCTGCCCTGAAACTTTCTGTTCAACCTTGGACCGACACCACTATTGTTATCGATCTTTGTAGCCAGGGATAATTGTCTTGAAACAACCTATGCAACTATCTTCATTTTTCTTTAAAACAAAACCAAAACCTTGTCTTCCTTTACCTCCCTAAATACATCCATATCTATTCCCATTGTAATGCCCAATCCTGAAAAGCCACAATTTTCTTTTAGAGAGATTCTGTTATTCGGGTTTGACACTGTTGAGATGAGGAAGATGGAGAAGAGTGGTAAGAGAGGTCCATGGGCATCAAAAGTTAGGGGGTTGAAGCTAACCTGTTTTCCCTCTGTTTTTCCCTCACTCCCAGCTGTGAAACCTTCCTGGTACATCAGTGAACACTGAGCACCTGCCAGGGCCCTGCTCTGTTGCGGTCTCACCAATCTCTTTTCCCAGGGCTTTCCCACCCCTGGTGGGATCTACCAGGATGTATTTTCCGCACTTCCTACTGTAGAGATTTTATTTTATCTTTAAGGCAGGGTCTCACTCTGCTGCCCAGGCTGGAGTGCAGTGGTGGGATCATGACTCACTGCAGTCTTGGTTCAGGCGATCCTCCCCTGGCATTCTCCCAAGTAGCTGGGACCACAGGCATGCCATTTTTTTATGTTTTGTATAGACGAGGGCTTCCTATGTTTTCTAGACTGGTCTCGAACTTCTGGGCTCAAGTGATCCTCCTGCCTCAGCCTTCCAAAATGCTGGGATTACAGGTGT
The DNA here is from genome assembly GCA_027257055.1 of Cephalopachus bancanus. Lineage (NCBI taxonomy): Eukaryota > Metazoa > Chordata > Mammalia > Primates > Tarsiidae > Cephalopachus > Cephalopachus bancanus. The sequence goes on along the minus strand of JAPVLO010000543.1, from coordinate 32,348 downwards.
GAGCCATCATACCCCGTTCTTGGGATTTTCTTTAAAACATTTTGTTTTTTCCAGCTTACTTTATTGTAAGAATACAGTATATAATACATATGTGTTAACAGACTATTGTACCAGTGAGGCTTCCTGCCAATAGAAGGTTATTAGTAGTTATGTTTTTTGGGGAGACCAATGTTATACAGAAATTGAAAACACGGGAAAAAAAACTAGTGAAAAAGTGTAAAGTATTATGATGCACAGAGTTTTGAAAATAGTTTAATACTTATACAGTGTAATAGGAGACATAGTGATTTACAAGTTGCAGCATGAATGTATCAATTGCTGTATGATATTTTTGATGTTATAACATTATATAATACAATAAACAACAACACAATGACTGTGCTCCCTTGATTGATCATACGATTTATTTAGCTATTCTAGAGACTTCCAGTTTGCTAAAGCTGTTTTAGTTGAGTTTTTCTCACTTGCAACTTGAAAATTGGAGTTGACATTCTATGACTTTCAGCCCTGCAGGACATGTAACATGGAGGAAGGACTAGAAAGCCAAGGGAAGTGAGCAGAGAGACTACTACGTCAGGGCCCCAGCGGGCCCCTCCACCCCTGTCTACAGACACAGGCCCCACCCCCTTTCCTTCTGTGAAGCAGGCCCCCACCTCACTTCCTGGCATGACTTCACAGGCCAACAGTCTGCTCAGTATCCTGAAGTCAGTTGAGGCTGAAGCATCTTCAGAAACTCATTTCTGTCTCATTGTCTACAGATTGGCAAAGATGAGTGGACTTATGGTCCTCTTCTTTGTGTTTTTTCTGAACCAAGGTACTGTCACAAGTATATTGTTGGGACAGCCAGAGAGAAATGTTGGTGAGATTCACCGAGAGTCGAAATGGGCAGGGGATGGTGTTCCTCCCACAGTGGGGTGGACCAAGGCTTTCTCCTCACCCTACCTTTACCTCCCTAAATTCACCATTAGGGATTTATTACTTGGGGAAGGGAGTAACTTACAAGGTGTCTTCCCTTTGAACCTTTCTCAAAATCCAGAGCTCCATGGAAGGTTAGCATATGTAGGTGTTTTGAATCACTACTATCTAATTTGAGAACATTTTCTTCTCCCCAAAAGGGAACCTTGTACTACTCCCCGTAATCACGCCCCACCCCCTCCTTCCCCAGTCACCGACACCTGCTCACTTACTGTCGGCTCTGTAGATCTGTCTATTCTGGGTATTTCAGATAAGTGAAATCATGGACTATGTGGTCTTTAGTAATTGGCTCCTTTTACTTGACATCTTTTCAGGATTCATTCACATTGTAGCATGTGTCAGAACTTCGCTCCTTTTTATTGCTGGGAAATATTCCATTGTATGAATAGGCTACATTTTGTTTATCCATTCATTTATTGATGGACATTTGATGTTTTCTAGTATTTGACTCTTATGTATAGTGCTGATTGAAGATAGCTTTTTCAAAGTGAACATTTGCTTTCTTTCCTCTAGTTTTAGAGTCTTACTTCATTTGAAATTATTTTTGCGATTTTGGGATTTTTTTTTTTTTTTTTTTTTTTGGTTTCTTTGTTTTGAGTTGGAATCTCACTCTGTCATCCATGTTGAAGATCATGGCTCACTCCAGCCTGGATCTCCTAGGCTCAGTCAATCCTTCCACCTCACACTCCCGAGTAACTGGGACTACAGGTGCACACCATTATGCCTAGCTAATTTTTAAAAAATATTAATTATTATAGCAACAAGTTCTTCCTTTGTTGCCCAGTTTGGTCTGGAGCTCCTGGCTCAAGCCATTCTCCTGCCTCAGCTTCCCGAAGTGCTGTGATTTTGGGTGTGTATTACCATGCCTGCCCACTTTTGCTATTTAAAACTAAGTGGCTCACCACATTCATTGGAATCCTCTCAGGGCAAAGGTACCAAGTCTGCAGAGAAAAGTAAACACAGTCCTCCCGATGGAGGAAGCTCTAACATTGTCCTCCAAAAATCAAGCATGCCCAAGTCACAAACCTGATAGTATCCTCTGACTTGGAGAATAGTTGACCTTATGCAATTATTGAAGGAAAGCCATCAAGAATCATACAGCCCGGGGATGTGTCATTTAAAATGGCAAGACTGTCAGGGTGACAGTAGGAAAAGTGGAGAAGGTAACTAACATTAGGACATTTTAAAACACAGAGGGTTTGTGTGATGTTTTACTGTGTGACTTTCACTTGCTTGGAATGATTCTCAATGATTCACTAATACCTCAAAAAGAAAACTTTTGTTTCTGTCATTTACCATTCACCTGGTAGCAATACCTTTGAAACCCTGCTAACCAATTACCCTGTAGAGTTGTAAGTCGTCCTGAACACAAATGATTCAGTTGCTCAACCTATGGCCTCAATGGTCTGTTAGGAAGTCCTGTGAAAATGGGCTTTACCACTGGTTTTGTGTTAGAACTTCAGATTCTTACAAACACTCCTTGAATGCTCTGTGACACTCGGAATGAGTGGGTGCTGTGACCCTGTCAACAACACCCATATGAGGGGATAGGCCTCTCCTTCCTGGAGGGTTTGCACACTCCCTAAGGCCAGAAAAAGAACTGGCCTTGACTTTGCATCAAGAAGATGATTGGGAGACGAAAACTCAAAACCTTGACAAAATGAAGCTTGATGAAATGGGATCCACTTGAAAAACACATGTGAAATTACAGAGTCAAATCCTCACATGTTGCTACCATCTTTCAGCACACTGCATTCTCACCCACGAGGTAGCAACGTGAGTAGTGACTGAAGTCTGGAATCAGCCCTTTAAACCCTAGGTGAGATTGCTGACTCAGTCCACTTCCATTGCACCTTCATTTTTTTTCCCATACATCAGTGACATCAGGAATTCCTTGGGCTTAACAAGCAGGTCCAGTAGAGACAGCCTCAGGCCCCCGAGCTAACTCCCAAATATAGACTCGTAGTGTGGATTAGTGCAGAGTATGCAATAGCATTTTTCTCCAGAACCAGAAAACCACGTTTCCAAAACGGTCAGTGTCGCTCCTTATTAGCATTCTTCCTTAGGGAGGGGAAAGTTTCTCATTAAAGACCTGAAATGTATGTTTGCCTCTGATCCCCTCAAAACTGAGCATGAAGTATCACCACCCTTGGATCTAGCGTCATATATTGCACTTCCTGACAGATAACAATACTGGTTCTTTCAGCCTACAGATCACATTAGCCAATTGCATGCCTCCCCCAGCCTCCTATAGGTTGGCAACTTTCCCACCAGCCCTCAGGTGAGAACATCAAATCCACAGAACTCTATTGCCCAAGACCATGGCACTCACAGAGTGGACAGGGACTCAAGTCCAGTGCTTCTCCCCCTGGGTAGGCATGAAAATGCCATGCAAAGGAGTTTGATTGAAAGAGAACACACGCAGATATGCAGATCCTGGGCAAGTTGGTAGGCTGGAGTGCAGTGGTATGATCGTGGCACCCTGCAGCCTTGACCTGGGCTCCAGCAATCCTCCCACCTCAGCCTCCTGGCTAATTATTTTTCATTTTTTGTAGATGTAGAGGTTAGAGACATTGCTGGGCCAGGCCGTGGACGCCTGGCCTCAAGCAATACCCCTACCTTGGTCACCCAAAGGGTAGCTGTTTCTGGCGTGAGCCATTGCACCCATGTTGAATACGCCACTACAGGAGATACCGAGGCCTGTTTGGCAAAAGTCTTTGGCAAGTAACCTCCCCATTTGAAACTTGTAGTGTGTATTTTAGGCTGTATTTAAACAAGCCTCCTTGGTCACCTGTTCCAGCTGCTTTGAGGGGAAGGCACGTTTTGTCTTGAGGCTAGAATATGTTTAAGTGTCAAAATCGGAAGAAATTAAGCCAAACGGTAGAAGACAAACACTTGGAAAGGATCCTGGGCTCCAAGGGGTCCCTGTGGCAGAGCAGGACCACCTGGGATCGCATTGAAACTGCAGAGTGTCAGACCCTCCTCTGCCCAGCTGCACAACAGCTACCTGGGCAGTTTCTGCACCTTGGAGATGGCAAGGCACTGGGGCTGAGCTGGGCCTTCTCCTGAGGTTTTCAGCCCTAATTGAGCAGGCAATCCCCCAGGAAAATCCCCTTTATAATAATGGAGACATCCCCCCTTGCCCCCAGTGATCAGATTCTGTGATGTGGGGAGAATCTTTCGCATGGGTAGTTTTCAAATCTTCCAGGTGACAACAGGCTGACACTCACTGATTCGCTCTAAAACTTTCATTTAACTGTGGAAAAAACCTAAGGCCCAGGGAAGGCCTTTTTATGTTTTTATTTCTTATGTTTTTGAGTCAGAATCTCTCTCTGTGACCTCGGGCTGGAGTGCAGTTGCAACACCACGGGTCACTGCAGCTTCAACATCCTGTGTTTCAGGTCATCCTTCTACCTTAGCTTCCTGAAAAGCTGGGACCATTGATGCGTACCACAATGCCTGGCTATTATTTTTATTTTTGATTTTTTTGGGTAGGACCATGATTTCACTATGTTGCCCAGGCTGGTTTCAAGCTCCTGGGCTTACGCGATCCTCCTGCCTTGGCTTCCCAGAGTGCTGGGTGACAGGTATGGGGCACCATGCCCAGCCAGAGAAGTCCTCCTTAGCGAAGACCTAAGACTGAGGAAACAGGTTTGAATCATAGCTGTGTGCTGAAGGAAACTGTATAAATGCCAGTGAAGCGTCTCCTTCCTGCGTCCAGGGACCAGGGTCAGGTTTGGTGACTAAGGGCTGCCTTAGGTGTGAGAAGGAGTTTTAAGAAGAGTGAGGCTGATGGTTCCTTCAGTTAGGAGGAGGGGCTCTGCCTACAGAGCCATGCCAACCAATTCTGCTTGCAACGGGGAACACTTTTTCTTTTAGTGTCAGAGTCTCACTCTGTCACTCAGGCTGGAGTGCAGTGGCACACTTAACGGCTATTGCAGCCTGAACCTGCTGGGCTCAGTTGATCTGTCTGCCTCAGTCTTCCATGTAGCTGGAACTACAGGTGTGGGCCACCACGCATGGCTAACTTTTTGATTTATTGCAGAGACGAGGTCTCACCAAGTTACCCAGTCTGGTCCAAACCCCTGGTCTCTGGAAGTCCCCTTGCCTCAGCCTTCCAGTGAGCCAGGAAAACAGATCTGAGTTGCCACACCTGTTTGAACATTTCTCGACATGTGATGGACCCTTTGTTCCAAGCTATCCCACGTCAGGATCTCTAGGTTTGCTTCTCTCCACGCGTGCCCTCACTGAGCTTTGGCCAGTCCTCATAGGCTGACTAACTGGCAGGTGATCAGGGTGGAATGAATGAAGAGGTGCAGGCATCACCGCAGCTAGCCAAAAGCCTGATGAACATGGCGCACACAAAGAGTGGTTCCCTTTCTTCGGCCACCAGCAGTCTGAGGGAGGGAGGGCAGCGATAGCCTCAGTGCAGTTGCTCAGGTGGAGCCGGGTTTCAGAGATCATCAGGTCCTTCCCCCGTGCTCGCATGTCTTGGGCGTAAGCTTCTGTCTTCTGTGGCCCCAGACATCACATCTGCTTTCAAGGCAGGAAGAAGAGGGGGTGGGGGAGTGCAGCCCCAGAACGTACCTCTCATCTCTCTTGAAGGGTGACACTCTTCCTGGGTACCGGAGTTTTCTGAGGACACCTGCATGTCCCTTGGTCCTGCCCTGGCTGCCCGGGACAGTGGGAAAGGAAGCATGGCTGGGATGGCAATGCCACAGGATCTGCAGTGGGTGCCTCTTATTTCTGTTGTGTGTTAGTGATACCTTTGATTCCATTGGATTCATTTTTTTTCCTTCCTCCTTACACAAGTATTCCACTTGTGCACGGTTCCAATGAGCAGAAAGTTAGCAATATTTACTGACTGATCTGGGGGCTATTGTTATAAAAAAGGTGGAGATGAGCCCTTTCCAGATATTCTGCCTTCAACATGATCCTTGCACTGCCACTGCATTGCAAACTTTCATAGATACTGTTTCATTCAACATTCACTAAAGTCCTATGAATTAAATAAGAGTATCCCCATCCTACTGGTGAGGGAACCCAGGATTAAAAAGGTGAAGTTACCTTCCTGAGATCATATTTTGCTAAATGGTAAAATCAGGATTTGGGTCTAGCACGACTCTCATTGTGAAAAGCTGCCTAGGAGAGGTAGTAAAATCTAAAAGGTAGAAAATAATGTGCATCCTGTAGAAACAGGAGATGGGTTTGGTCATACTTAGGGACAGTGTTGGGACAGTCTCAGGGGCTTGTCAGAATGAAACAGGAACAAGAGTAAAATTATGGAAGTAAGTATCATGAGATTTGAGGCCCTGTATCTGGAGGGAGTGATGTTTACTTCTCAGAATGTCTCATGCAATCACAATTTTCCAGAAATGCTTTAAGTATGTGGGGATTTCCTTCTCAAGACTAGGCATTGTAGGGCATATTGGCCCATATCCATTGTGTTTGTGTCATTTATTCACTGCATTCATAGACCGCTTTAGGTATTAAGAGAGCAAAATATATCAATCCTGCTTTACTGGTGTCAACATGATTATTTTTTCTTCAATTGAAATGAGTTTCATGAACAACTGTTTCCCATCTGTGATCCTCCTCTTGGTAATACTGGAGCAGCAGGCAAATTAACTGAAGAGAGTGGCATGGAAGAAAGTAAGTATATGTCATTATTATGATAAGTGCTCAGATTTCTATAGCCCTCTGTACTGTCTTTATAGCATTTTTTAAAGCTACTACTGTTGGGGCCAAGCCAAATGGAGATGTGAAGAAAAGAAGTCTGAAAGTCTGTTAGTAACTTTCCACCATCTATGGTCTAAGGAGAATATTCCCATATTTTGGAGTGATGCCTGATGTGCAGCGTCAGGCAGGTTCTGCCATTCTGGAGACTGTTCCGAGGACAGGAACCCAACTTATAAGTGGGGTTCACTGTTTCATGTAACACTTTCTGTGTGTAGGGCAATAACTTTCTATTCATCAGTACCTACAGTTCTAGTTTTTTTAGAGATGAGGTCTGCTATGTTGCTCAGGCTGGTCTCAAACTCCTAGCCTCAAGCAATCCTCCCACTCTAGCCTCCTTTCAAAGTGGTGGATTACAGACTTGAACCACTGCGCCCGGTTCATCAGCACTTTATAGTCACTGCCCTTGAGTGCTCCAGTCACAGGCTTGGGAGAGCAAAGCCTTCCTACATCTCCCCATCATCTTCTACCTCACTCTACCATCAGTAAAATATTAGCCCAGTGCAGCAGAGCTGAGTTTTCATTTAGAACAGATTGCTGAGATGCCAAGGCTGACAGAAACCAGCTGGTCACATTTGGGAAAAAAAAAAAAAAAAAGATGGAAAAGCCCAAGACCCAAATCACACACGAAACAGACAAATCCTTTATGATGGACACTATTGCATTCAAAACAAAATTCAAAATGGTTAATTAGTTATCGGAATAGGTCTGGGAAGTGTGCTGTAAATTATAAGACTATCAGCAAAGGCATTTTTCTTACTAAAGACTCTACCAGTGCATTTCACAAGCCACTTGGTTAAGATAGCAGTAAATATTTTACTGCAGAACTCTGATAGCTTGCCTTGCACCATGTTTTATCATGCTACTTTGGCTGACACATTGTGAGGAACACATTTTTAGCACAATTTTGGTGCTTGCTTGCGTGGTTAGTTGTATCTATTTGTAATGATTCACCATTGTCCAATTAACAGGGAACTGTGAAATTAGTCACTTACCGGATCACAGTAGTATCCTTTGGCATACACCAGATAGGCCTTTCTACCAGGTTTCCTGTAGAGTTAAAACTGCCACGTGCACACATTACTCGATGGGTATGCCTAATGTCTGTCAAGAAACCATGTATAAATGAGCGTAGTCACTGGTTTTGTGTTGAGACTTCAAATTCCTGTAAAAACCCTTCGTGGATGTTCTACGACACTCGGAATAGGTGGGTGCAGGACATCTGCTTCATGCACCTCTCTAAATACAGTGCAGAAGAGAATCAATGTCAGGAAAATTCATGCAGCTCCAACACGTAGATGACTGAATCACAACGAAGGCTTGCTTTCCCATAGGTTATCTCCAACAATACAGCTTGAAAAATTCTGAATTTGAATCAAGTTTATATAAACAAGAGAAACATCTGAATAAAATATTTATTAAGTAGCTTCCTCCCGTGAAAACTGTAGGCTGTCTTTGAAGAGTTGTGCTCGTGTCTGTGGTTATCTCACAGGTAACCTATTCCTCATGCTTTGAGGGGACAGCTAGTGCTTTACAATGAGAATAGAATCTGTTTCTGTGAGTATCAAAGTCCCAATAAATTAAGCAAAATGTAGAAGCTAAACACCTGGAAAGGACCCTACTCCTGAAACAGTGATTCATATAGCAAGAGCCTGAGAATCCCCTGGGGACATTGTTAAAAAGAGGCATGCCAGTCCACCCCTAGTGACTAGATACTGTGGTGAATCAGCCCTACAGCTGATTCATTGACCCAACCAAAGTTTCTCATTTACCATTTGAGAAAAACTAAGGCCTGGAGAGAAAATGGTGGGGTAGAAAGCACCAGGGAACTGTTCCTTTCCCCAAACAACAATTGACCTAGCAAGGACTATCTTAAGTAGCTATGGTACCCCGGAGTCTAGTCAAATATTTACAGTGTTCAAGGGTGAGCTTGATGACGAGGTTGTTGAATTTTGATGAACTTCAGTATTTCATGTAGTGACTACCATTCTCCATTTGCAAACCCTGTGGCAGGTAGCTGTGTGGCTAGCAGTCCACATTCCTGGTGAGGCTTGCTGGTGCTAGAGTGGGCAATAGGGACAGACATTCCCTCCAAAATGTGAGGTATGTATTTTGATTGCTGATAGCTATTGTAGATCACTGAGGGGCTGGCACTGACACTGACGTCATTGCTTAAATGTTAAGTGTCAGTTTAGAAACCCTATGGGATAGGCCAGTTGTGGTGGCTGATGCCTGATTCCTACCACTTTTGGAGTTAGAAGTGAGAAAATTACCCAAGCTTTGTATTTCAAGACCAGCCTGGGCACTTGACAAGACCTCTTCTCTACAATAGTAAAAAAAAGTTAGCTGGGCATGGCGATGCAAGCCAGAGGACCCAGCTACTTGGAAGGCTGAGGCAGATGGATCACCTGAGCCCAGCAAGTTGAGGTTGTGGTGGCCATGAGCATGCCACTGCACTCAGACTGGGTGACAAAGTGAGATTCTGCCTCAAAACAAACAAACAAACAAACAAACAAACAAACAAACAGAAATTCCTAGGGCTGAGGAGGAGTCCAAGTAACTTTATTGTGGAGTGAATGAATTAATTAATGATTTTAGAGACTGGGTCTTGCTTTATGTCTCACACAGAAGTGCAATGGGGCAATTACTGCAGCCTCAAATCCTGGGCTCAAGTGATCCTCCTGCCTTGGTTTTCCACAGTTCTGGGATTACAGGGGTGAGCCTCTTTTGAGGGGATTAAAGAGATTATCGTTTTTTAAAATTCTCTGGGAGATAGACACTTAAGGAAATCTTTGACGACAAGGTTGTTTTCCCATAGGTTATCCCCAAGAAGACAACTTGACAAATTCTGAATTTCCATCAAGCTTAAACCAACAAGGGAAACATGTGAATACAAAATTTGGTTAAGTAGCCTCTTCCTGTGACGGGTTGCATTCGTGTCACTGGTTGTCTCACAAGTGACCTATTCCTGCAGCTTTGAGGAGAAAGCAAGGGCTTTGCCTTGAGCCTGGTATCTGTTTCTGTAAGTATCAAAGTCCCAGTAGAATAAGCGAAACATAGAAGCTAAACACTTGGAAAGGACCCTGCTCCTCCAACAGTGATTCATGGAATAGGAACAGAGGTATTGTCTGGAAACATGAGAATCCCTGGGAGAGACTGTTAAAAAGAGGCATCCCAGGCCACCCTAGTGATTAGATTCTGTGGTGAATCAGCCTCCAGGTGATTCTAGGCTGTGACTCTTTTACCATTTGAGAATAAGGCCCAGATAGAAGATGGTGTGGTGAAAAGCTCCAGGAATGTGTTCCTTAGGCAAAACAACAGTTGTCCTGAAGAGGGCTATCGTAAGTAGCTATGGAACTGTTATGGTCTGAGTAACACTGGGCTGCTCTGCCTTGATACCAATACATCAAAAGTGCAGGGAACTGGTAGAAAGACTTTTCCTTCTGAACTGGAATCCAGGGAGCAGAGTGGGTTACTGACCTCTTCATTTTTTTTTAATTTTATGTTTGAGTCAGAGTCTTACTCTGTCACCCAAGCTGGAGTGCTGTGGCATGCTCATGGCCACTGCAGCCTTCATGGGCTCAGTCTATCCTTCTGCCTCAGCTTTCCACATAGCTGGAACTACAGGCATGCAGTACCATGCCAGGCTATTTTTGATTTCTTGTAGAGACGAGGTCTCGCCAAGTTGTCCAGGCTAGTCTCGAACATGTGGGCTCAGGCAATCTTCTTGCCTCGGCCTCCCAAAGTGCTGCGTATTGGCCTCTTTAAAATGGTCTATTCCCCCTTCAATTATTACAGTCTGCTTTCGGGGTAGTTGGTACCGATACATCAACTATGTGTCTAGAAGAGCACTGTACAGAACCTAAGTTCCAGCCACATTTTGTCAATAATGACATTTTATGGTCACGGTTCCAGGTACCAGTTACCAGAGTTATCTCACAGCTTTTTATCAGTAACATTCGGCAGAAGCATTAATGAAGCTTTTCATAGAGCAAAAGGAGTTAATGGGGCCTAAGATGTCATATATTGTTACAGCATACATGTTGTTATATGCAAAAGTTGTAGCAATCCGAGGCACAATGATCGCCTGAGCCCGGTAGGTTGAGGCTGTGGTGGCTGTGAGCACACCACCGATTCCAGTTTGGGTGACAGAGTAAGACCTGACTCAAAACCAAACCAAAACCAAAACAAACCACAATTCCCCTCCCCCCCAAACACCCTATTAGCTGTAGCGGTTTCCACATAACTGTGTTGTGGGGATGGACTAATTAATTAATTAAGAGTCTGGGCCTAGCTTTATGACCCAGGTGGAGGTGCAGCAGGGCAGTCATTGCAGCCTCACTTCCCCTGGGTTCATGTGATCCGTCTGCCTTGGTCTGCTGGGATTACAGGGGGAGCCAGGGCTGTACCCAGGTTTTTATGAGGGGATTTAAGAGAATATCTGTTGGTTCTGGTTTTTTAGGAAATAGAGACTTAAAGGAATCTTTGTCTGATCACTGACAAACTTGTTATCAAAGAAACAAAACAGGAAATTGAGCTCCTTCACCCAATAAAAAATACACACTTTACCAAAAGCATTTGGAAAAATCGCAAGTGGATTGCTTCAGCCCCTGACAAGCAAAAATCAGCCATCCCTGAAAAGTGGGAGAATTAGATTTCCTGAGTTATCAAAATATAGTACTGGGAAAGTCCATCTCTAAAACAAATTAATAAAACATACAAAGCAACAGGAAGCTGTGATTCATTCATGGGAAAAAAGAATTTGACAGAACTCATTCTTGAGTATTCCTAGGCATTAGAATTATTAATCAAAGATGTCAAATCAACTGTCAATTTCCATTGAACTAAAGGAAACTAGCTAAAGAGGTTCACACCAGATTTAAGTAGGCAGAAAAAAGGGCCAGTTAACTTGAAGATATGACCTTGAAATTATCCAGTCTGAGGAGCAGAAAGAAAACATAAGAAAAGAAACTGAATAGAACATGTGGGACACCACCAAGCATACCAAAATATACATTATGGGGATCTCAGAAGGAAAATAAAGAGAGAGATAAAAAAAAAGTTTGAAGAAATAATGATTCAAAACTTCCCAAATCTGATGAAAGACATGAATATGTACAACATCCAAGAAGCTCAATGAACCCCAAGCAGGATAAATTCCAAGAGATTCACACGGAAACACAGTCTAGTCAAATTGTGAAAACTCAGATGTAGAAAGAATCTTGACAGTAGCAAAAGAAAGGTGACTCATTACATAACAGGGATCTTCAACAAGATTCACAGCTCAGTTCCCTTCAAAAACTATGAATGCCACAAAACAATAGAATGGCAAATTTATTTTATTTTATTTTATTTTTATTCAGCCATTTTATTTTAAACACTGTGACATTCCACTTGATCTTGAAATTTTTTTTTACTTGTTCACTGTATTTTATTTTATTTATTGATTTATTTATTTTTAATCAATATTTTTTATTATGATGATGTGGGGTACAGTTAAGGGTTAGGTATACAAATACATTTCATTCAGGCACCCTGTTGATAAGAGGTGTTTCCCCGTCCCCAGACAGATATTTGCTACCATTAATCCCATCTCTCTCCCCCCCCATAGTTTCCCATTACTGTCAGTCATTTTCTTATAGTATTACATTGGATGTTCAAGGTCCATTATATGAGTGAGAACATATGATACTTGGATCTTTGTTTCTGTGAGAGGTCACTCAGTATTATAGATTCTAGTTCCATCCAGGTTACTGCAAATTCATGATTTTGTTCTTTTTTATGGCTGCGTAGTATTCCATCGTATATATGTACCACATTTTTTAAATCCAGTCCTCTTTTGATGGGCAGCATGGTTGCTTCCAGGTTCTTGCTATTGTGAACAATGCTGCGATAAACATATGTGTGCAGGTATCATTTTTATAGAGTGATTTCAGTTCTTCAGGATATATTCTTAGTAGGAGGATTGTGAATGGCAAATTTAAAGTCCTAAAAGAAAAATCCTGCCAAGCAAGAATTCTATGTCTGACAAAATGGTTAAAAATAAAGGGGAAATAGAGCATTTTCAGATAAAGGCTGAGAGATCTACTCTGTAAGAAATGCTGAAATAAAAGGACACTAGAAAGTAATATGAAGAAATAATACAAGAGGAGATCTCCTCTAAGGGGGAAAAAAATATGGGTATGGAGGCTCAAACCTGTATTCCCAGCACTCTGGGGGAGTCTGAGGCAAAAGGATTGCTTGAGCCCAGGAGTTCAAGATCAGCCTAGGCAACAGCCAGACCTCATCTCTACAAAAGATAAAATGAATAAGCTGAGCATGGTAATGTACACCTGAAGTCCCAGCTATTGGGGAGGCTGAGGTGAAACACATTAAGGTATGATTGTCCTGCTGCAGTCTAGCCTGGGGAACAGAGTGAGACCTCTATTAAAAAAAGGAAAAACCAAAAAACCCTGTAAAGATAACTACCAGCAGCCAGGCTTGGTGGCTCAGCCTGTAATCCCACGCCTTGGGAGGCTGAGGTGAGTAGATTGCCTGAGTCTGCGGGTTCGAGACCCGCCTGGGCAACTTGGCGAGGCCACATCTCTACAATAAATCAAAAAATTAGCTGGGCGTGGTAGCGTGTGCCTGTAGTTCCAGCTACTTGGAAGGCTGAGGCGGAAGGATCGCCAGAGCCCAGCAGTTTGAGGCTGTGGTGGCTGGGAGTGGTCACTGCACTCTAGTCTGGGCGACAGAGTGAGACTCCAACTAAAAAAAAAGATAACTACCCGCTATAAAAGCTTGTGTTATTGTACTTTTGGCTTGGTCTGTAATGTCTCTCTTTTTCCCCTATATTATTTAAAAGATCAATGCAGAAAACAGTAATTATGAATCTATGCTTATGTGTGCAGTGTGTAAAGTTGTAATCTGAGACAATAACAATACAAAGGGCAATGGAATGAAGATATGTACAAGCAGAGTGTTTATATGCTATTGAAATGAAATTGATCCTAATTTAGTTTAATTTATTGTGTTTCAGTTTAACTAGGTGTTTCCAATGTATTCTCTAACAACTAAAACATATACAGTAGCTATTAAAGAGGGGAATATAATTGCAACATAATAAAACACCATCTAAAAGAAAAAGTAGTAATGGAGGAACTGAGGAACAAGAAAAATACAACACACAAAACCAGCAGCTAAAAGGTAGATTAAAAACTATTTCATAGCCGGGCTCGGTCGCTCAGCCTGTAATCCCGCACTTTGGGAGGCTGAGGTGAGTGGATTGCCTGAGCCCGCGGGTTCGAGACCCGCCTGGGCAACTTGGCGAGACCTCATCTCTACAATAAATCAAAAAATCAGCCAGTCATGGTAGCGCGCGCCTGTAGTTCCAGCTACTTGGAAGGCTGAGGCGGAAGGATCGCCGTAGCCCAGCAGGTCGAGGCTGCGGTGGCCAGGAGTGGCCACTGCAACTCCAGTCTGGGCGACAGAGTGAGACTCCAACTCAAAAAAACAAAAACAAAAAACTATTTCAGTAGTAATCTCAATAGATGTAAATGGATTATTACAAACCCATGATGGATATGCTGTCCAGAAGAGATTTACTTAGGACATAAAGACACAAAGATGTCGAAAGTAAAAGAATGGCAAATTGTTTAATGCTAATGATAGCCCAGAGAGATCTGGGATGCTTATATTATTTTCAGGCAAAATAGAATTTAAATCAAAAGGTAGGAATAGTTGGAGATTTCTTTTTCTTTTCTTTTCTTTCTTTTTTTTTGAGAAAGCAGGATTTATTGAGAGTACACAGAAGCTCCCACAGTGGCAGGGGACCCAAAGGGGTTGCCCCCAGTTGGAGATTTCAATACCCTACTTTCAATAATGACTAGAACAACTAAACAGAAAAAACAATAAAAAAATAGAAGACTTGAATAGCACTGTAAACCAGTTAGGACTAAGACACATATAAATAACAATCCATCTAGCTGCAGCAGAAAATGCATTCTTCTCAAGTCAATATGAAATATTCTCCTGGATAGGTTGTATGTTAGGACACAGAACAAATCTCAATATTTGAAACATACTGAAATCATACAGAGTATGTTTGAGGATCACAATGGAATGAAACAAGAAAACCATCACAAAAGGAAAACAAGAATGTTTATAAATATGTAGAAATTAAGCAATACACTCTGAAATAATCAAGGTGTCAAAGAAGAAGTCACAAGGGAAATTAAAAATTGCCTTGCATGAATGAAAATCAAACAAAACATACCAAAACTTATGGGATGCAGTGAAAGCAATGCTAAGAGGGAAATTTATAGGCATAAATACATATTCTAAAAAAGAATGGTCTCAAGGAAGCAACCTAACTGTACATCTAAAGGGACTAGAAAAAGAACAGTATCTTTCTTTGAGAGCTAGCAGGAAAAAAGAGAATAGCAAGGTATACAGCAAAAGGTAGTGAAATAGAGGCCGACTTGAAAAACTCACAGACATTCTTAGACTGAATGACAAAAGACTTTCCTCTAAGAGCAGGAACAAGACAAGGATGTCTGCTTTCATCACTTCTGTTTAACATAGTACTGAAAGTCTTAGAGTAATTAGACAAGAAAAAGAAATGAACTTCCAATTGGGAAGTAAGAAGTAGAATTATCTGTGTTTGCATTGACTTTATCTTTTATGTTGAAAACTCTATAAACATTGTAAAAAACTGTTCTAACGAATACATGAATTTAGCAAAGTTGTAGGATACAAATTCAGCATACAAAATCAGTTGTGTTTCCACACACTCACAATGAACACTCTGAAAAGGAAATTAAGACAGTACATCTACAATGATATGAAAAAGAATCAAATACTGAGTAATAGACTTAGCCGAAGGAGTGAAAGATTTGTATCAGTATTGAAAACTACAAAACCTTGCTAAAAGAAATTAGAGACACAAATAAAGACGTCTCATGTTCATGGATCGACTTATTCTCAGACCGGCAAGTGACTCAGTGTCTCTGAATCCAGTCCCACGTGTATAAGAGGGGCTTGAGTGCATCTGAAGTTGGAGGCCTGGTTCTGGGTTTGGGAAACTCCTGTCGTGCCCATCCCCCAGCACCAGGGGCCCACTGACCTGGCCAGTGCTTGCCAGGTTCTCTCTGAGCAACATTTTCAGGAGCTTGTAGGTTAATACTTTCATCGAAGAGTGGGTGGTGAGAATGGTGACTCTGACAATTCACTTTCTGGCATCTCTGTCTAAGCACCTATTCCTTCAAGTGAGTACTACCAACAGCCCTTGGAAATGGACTTGGAATAGACGTAGAATGAATGGGATTTGTGGTGGCTTTTATCTGCGGCTTAGCAAGGAAAACCTGAAAGGAAAAGTAAAGATGCTGCTTCCCAGGGAAAGTAGAAGCTGAATGCTTTGAAAGGGAAGGAAGAGTTATTATATTCAAAAATACAACCCTGAAAAATTAGAAACAGTTTTACAAAGAGCTTTCTGTTTGTTCTCTCTCTCTCTCTCTCTCCACACCCCCCTTTTCCTTTTAGTATTGAAGGGGTACACGTGCATGGTTGTTACATGGCTATCTCGTGTCATGGTGAGGTTTAGGCTTTGTTGACTCACCATCCAAACAGTGAACATGGGACCCAATGTGTAGTTTTCCAGTCCTTGTCCCCTCCGTCCCTCACTGCTTTTGGAGTCACCAGTGTCTTATTGTTTCCATTTTTATGTCTGTGTGTACTGAATGTTTCGCTCCCACTTCCAAGCGAGAACTTGTAGTATTCGATTTTGTGTTTCTGGTTTTTTTTAACTTTTAATTTTTTTATTTTAAGATGTGGGGTACAATTCAGGTTTAGGTATACAAATGTTCCTTATGCAGGTCCCCTTGTGCTGAGGTGTGCCCCCCCTTCCCCAGGCAGACTCCCACTACTGCCAATTCTGCTTCCCCGCCCCCTTCCTGGCATTTTCCCGCTACTGCCAACCCTTTTCTTCTAGTATTATGGTAATTGTTCAAGGTCCACTTATGAGTGGGAACATGTGACACTAGATCTTTGTTTCTGTGAAAGATCACTCAGTATTATAGACTCTAAGTCCATCCAGGTTGCTGTGAAGTTCATGATTTTGTTCTTCTTTATGGCTGCATAATATTCCATCATGTATATGTACCGCATTTCTTTTATCCAGTCTTTTTATGATGAGCAGCACAGTTGGTTCCATGTTCTTGATACTGTGAACAATGCTGTTCCCAAACATATGTTTGCAGGTATCTTTTTTATAGAGTGATTTGGATTCTTCTGGGTATATTCCCAGTTGGGGGATTGTAGGGTCATATGAAGGTCGATTTTTAGATCTTTTAGGAATCGCCACACTATTTTCCACAGAGGCTGTACTAATTTACACTCCTACCAACAATGTAGAAGTGTTCCCTTTTCCCTGCATCCTCTCCAGTATCTGTTGTTTTTTGAGTTATTGATGATGGCCATCCTGACTGGAGTTAGGTGGTATCTCAGTGTAGTTTGAATTTGCATTTCTCTGATGACCAGTGAGGCTGAGCATTTTTTTATGTATCTGTTGGCTGCTCATATGTCTTCTTTTGAGAACTGTCTGTTCATATCTTTTGCCCACTTTGTAATGGGGCTGTTTGTTGTTTTCTTTTTGGCACATTTGTGTTCCTTGTAGATCCTAGATGTTAGACTTTTGACAGACATACCGTTGGCAAATATTTTTTCCCAGTCTGTGGGCTGTCTCCCTGCTCTCTTGATGGTTTCTTTGGCTGTGCAGAAGCTTGTCGGTTTGATGAGCTCCCGCTTGTCTATCTTATCTCTTATGGCATGGGCTCTTTGGGTTTTGATGAGGATAATGTCCTCTGGCTACATCAATGTTGCTGCAAAGGTCGTGATTTTGTTATTCTGTTGACTGTGTAGTATTCCATGGTTTATATGTACCACATTTTATTGATCCTATTGACCATGGATGGACACCTAGGTTGATTCGATGTTTTTGCTATTGTGAATAGTGTTGTAGTAAACACATGAATGCAGGTGTCTTTTGGTGGAATGATTTCACTTTCGCCCCATTTGTGGGTCATTTTTGAGACAGTCTCAAGTGGTTCACAATAACAATGGGAGAAATAAGGAAAATTATAACAAAAATATTATGAGATTTGGGCCTTAAATCTGTAATGAGCAGTGTTTCCTTTCCCCTCTGAGTCTAGCTTTTATTTATTGAGTGGGCAACATTTACTACCCAGGATGTTTTATACAAACACAATTTTCTAGAAATGATTTCGGCATTTGTAGTTTCCCTTCCCAAAACAAGGAACTTTAGGGCATAATTTTCCATATACATTTTGTTTGTGTCATTTATTCACTGTCTGCCTTCCTTCCTTCCTTCCTTTCCTCTCTTTCTTTCTTCTCTCTCTCTTTCTTGATAATATCTTGCTCTGTCTGTTGCCCAGGCTGGAGTGTTTGGTGCAATCACAGCTCACTGCAGCCTTCAACTGCAGGGCCCAAGAGATCATCCTCTCTAAGCCTCCCAAGAGCTGGGACTACAGGTATGTAATCATCTCGCCTCAATTGATCTCCCGCCGTGGTTTACTGAAAGTGTTGGGATTACAGGTGTGAGCCACTAAGTGCACATATTTCGGCAGGCCTATGTATTTTCTTAAATGTGTTAAGCTATCATTTTCGCATTCTTTAAGCCAACTACTGATAGGATAAAACCAAACTGAAATGTGAAGAAAAGAGCTAGAAAGAAGAGAAAGAAAATTCTCAATAACCTTTCATCAGCTATGGAGTCTATGGTCTACAGTGAAAATCTGCATTTTGAGGTGACCCCTGACATGCAGTGTCAGGCAGGTTCTGCCACTCTGGAGGCTGTTCAAAGGACAGGAACCCAATTTACATGTGGAGTTCCCTATTTCTACAACAGGAACCCTTAGTAGCACAATAACTTCCCGCTTAACCCACTGTATGCATCTCCAAGCGTATGCCGTGTTTTAAGAATCAGTGCAGTCATTAATACCTCATTCAATGGAAGATCAAACCAGACCAAATATTACTTGCCTTAGGCACACCCATAGACATGACAAGAGTGAGGAATATACTGTTCCCCCAAAGCAGACTCATACTAGTGGAAAAAATTAGCTCTTAGGGAATTAAGATAGGCATTTGCTTACAGGTAGAAAAATTGAATTATTTATCAGAAATCTGATAAAGACAGAACTTTGACAGGTAACACCTCTCTGTAGGTAGACATATTAACTTCAGACACAGGTTTACATATGCAAGTGAAATTTTATGTTAGTTATATCCACTTACAAGTGTAAAAAAACATATGGGCCCAAGGTGCTTGTAAGTGTGTACTGAATAAATCCTTTTCTTTCCTTTTTTTGTCATGCGTTTCAACAAAGGAGCCAGTATCGCATGGATATCTCCTGCACTGGACTATCTCCTTGGAAGTGTGGACAAAATTCCCGGTAATGGTAAATGGAGGTGGAAAAATTGGAACTGGAGGTCAATAAGCAATCGTCCTTTTTCCTTTTGCCTGAGTTTAGAACCAAATGTGAGATTGAGATGAGGGTCCCGCAGACGGCGCTCAAACTCCCTTGTAGCTAAACAGCTGTTTGGCTGGATAACCTGTGTGTTTCACCCCAAGTTAGGATCAGTGCCCAGCCACTGGTAGGGATTAGGAACCCCATGATTTCCCCAAGCCTCCACCCTGGGAGAGTCTGCTGCTGTAAGATAGACAGCACAGAGGGACTTGCCTTAGGCACACCCACAGAAATGACAATAGTGAAAACCATGCTCTTCCCCCAAAGCAGCTTCATATTATAGGAAAAAAGTGGCTCTTCGGGAATTAAGGTAGGTATTTGATCACAGGTAATCAAGAGAGAATACTATGTCAGAAATATGCCAGAAGCATGTGAGAATGTTCATTCTCTGCAGGCAAACGGATGCCAAAAAGGAGGGAGAAAGAGCTAGTGGCAGACATGTGATTCCTCCTCCCAGTGGACCCAGGAAGGCCCCTTCTTCCCCTAGGGTGGTGGGGGAGGCAGGGGCTGTGCACATTGCTGGGGTGCAGCCCCAGAAGATTCCTCTCCTCCTCACCAGGAGTGTGGGAAATCTTCCCTCCAGCCAAGGTGGCTCATCCTGGCAATCTGATTCTGGAAGGGCAGATTGGCTTTGAAGATAGGATGAGTAGTTAGACTCTCATGAAGCATTCTTCCATCAAAAGATGCAGAGATTTAAGAGAAAAAAACACGACAAATGTGTCACTGTGGAAGCAAGCAAAGAGGTGGTCTTTCCTGGGTGCAGCCACACGAACTGGGCCAGTGGCTCCCAAGCCCCACCGAGCGTCATACATGGTGGAAGGTGGAGAATGGGAAGAGCTTATTAAAAATGTTTATTCTTGGAATCCACCAAGATTCTCTGAAAGTAGAGCCCTCAATCTACACATTTGTACACATTTCCAGAATGACTCTTCCACAGTCAGCCAAGACCCAGCCTCCGGCATTCGGAACCATCAACTTAGATGACTTGAGGATTCATTTACCACAGAATAAGCTTTAAAATGAATGCTGCTGATGTCCCTGATTTTGTCCTACACATTTCTTTCTAAGTTGCATGGTGACAATCATAAGTATGGGTGGGCATCTCTCTGGCACCTAGGTCTCCATTGGGTAGGCCAGGGGATGATTTCACACAGAGCACTGCACGTGGGCTAGAATGGGCTCATCGGCACAGTCGGCTTCGCTCCATTATTCTGTGACATGCCTACCCAGGGGTCCCAACATGATGTATGT
This sequence comes from Cephalopachus bancanus, assembly GCA_027257055.1. Taxonomy (NCBI): domain Eukaryota; kingdom Metazoa; phylum Chordata; class Mammalia; order Primates; family Tarsiidae; genus Cephalopachus; species Cephalopachus bancanus. The sequence goes on along the minus strand of JAPVLO010000543.1, from coordinate 11,862 downwards.
ATGTGGAAGCTGAAGACTGGCTTATCGTGCCTGTTCATGCACTAGGCTGCTGCGTCCCGCATAGTTCAAGGTTTTCTAAAGTTGGGAAGAAGTTTGGAATAGAACCATGATGGTCAAAACTTGCTAATTGTGTTTTTCCTTACAAAAAGCCAGACAAATGATCAAAATCACCGTTTATCATAAAACATAAGGGTAAAAACATCCTTCAAAGTTGTCTGTGAAACTTATGTGAATGAAAACTTTGTAAGCATATCGATGATAAATATAGACTGTGGCTCTTGCTTCTGGCATAGTCTTCCTTCTAGTATAGAGAGAAGGAAAGTCACAGTGCATGTTCAAGTGTCAAGTCTTTCTTGTTTACTGCTCAGTGAAGGAGCAAGGCAAGTACAACCCCTTCACGGATGACTCCAGGTTACCCAGAGTTTTCGGTCTCTGGCTGTTAATGTCTTGATAAGGCAGCACTTCAAAAGTGAAGTCATTATGCGTGATATTAAATTGGGGGTTTTCTCTTTTCTATGCCAGGTTGAATGTGGAAGTGATTCCTCTCTTTTTGAGGAATAGTTAAGAGCTCTCTGAGGCTATCACACACCCACATGATGGCCTTAATCACATTGTGACAATTCTCTGTCCGTTTTTTAGGCCAAGGAGGTCCTACCAAGATCACTCAAAGCTGTGTCCCTTCGGCTCAGGGAGGTCTCCCGACAGGGGCTGGGGACTCCAGCCTGCTTTGAAATTGGCTGGGGGCATGAGATTCATTAATTCTCATCCTTCTCCATTTCCTGTTTGTTTCTTCTTCCTTATTTTTCTTTTTGAGTCAGGATCTCACTCTGCCACCCAGGCTGGAGTGCAGTGGCACGATCATGCCTCACCACAGCCTATACCTCATGGGCTCAGGCAGTCCTTCTGCCTCAGCCTCCACTACAGGCACACACCAGCACACCATGCCCAGATAATTGTGTGTGTGTGTGTGTGTGTGTGTGTGTGTGTGTGTGTGTGTGTGTAAAGATGAGGTCTTACCTGCGGTCCAGGCACCTATTTCCCCGTTGATTGTGCTTTCTAACTGCTAAACAATCCAGACAGACTTCCATGGGGTGCTTCTCCATGGTTCTAATCTGCTCCCTACAATGTCTCGACACCAGTGGCCATGTTCATTTTTACATGGTTTCCCGCCAGATTACAGGGATAGGAATTGAGCAATCTGAGCAATTTATGCACAAATGACCAAGGTCATTTCTGCGATATTTGCTTTGTGTCCCTGGATGAGCGGGCTCACTGTGGCAGCCACTATAAAACGAACAGTTTGCAAGGTCTGTGCATGCATAATTGCATTTGAAATGATGTGGCTTGTGCTGCATGCCTGGAGACACAGGTTTGGCGTGCAGGTTTGGCCTGGCGTGGAGAGCTCAGCAGCAACGTCTCTGTTCACTCTGCCTCCTGTCATCTCATTTAGATGTTCACTATGGGAATACGCCCAGCGGACAGCCTGTGCCCTTCCTGCAGAGAACCGTCGTCATCGCCTCTGCCTCGGCGACCGCCATCCTCGCCACCACCATGCTGCTGCTGCTGCTCAGGTTGATCATGCACATCAGGAGGAGGCAGCCATTGTGAGTGGCTCTGAGCACTGACCTCCCTTCCACACGGCGCGGGTGTTTGACCAGCGTTGCCCACAGACGATCCCGGATGACAGAAGAGGGCGGGAAGCTCTGAGCCTGGGTGGGCTTCAGCATCACCTTGTGGAAAAGTACACATGACCTGGGCACAACCGTGGTGATGCTAGCACATAGCCAGGTTTTGGGACGCCTGAACTGGGTCGTGCTTACCTCTCAAGCACAGGCCTGTTCCCACCACATTCAGGGCCTCTGAAAGAGGAGATGGTACGTTCGCTGCCTGAAGGATTGAAAAATAGGAATTTGGGTGTGGAAAAAAAATCAAACAAACACTGCATAAGAGGGTTGAGAGGGATGAGGCTGTGGAGGGGCCAGGAGAGCAGGCCTGGTGTTCATCTCACTCACGTTTGTGGCTGCACTGCTTGTTCGAATGTGGAAAGCCCCTTCCCGGAACCTATCCCTGACTTCCTGACCTTCCCCTGTGATCCTGCATGTGAGGGCAAATGCCTGGCATAGCAGTGGCTCTCCAAAGCTCTGTTCCGGCAGTGGTCATTTGCACAGGTCAATGCTTGTCTGCACCGGTTGTTAAATATTTGCTTTATGTCCCTGGATGAGCGGGCTCACTGTGGCAGGCACTAGAAAGTGAACGGTTTGCAAGATCTGTGCATGTATAATTGCATTTGAAATGAGGTGCCTTGTGCTGCATGCCTGGAGACTCATATTCCTGATCATAGAGAGAAGAGCAGCTCAGCACAGGTGCTGGCCAACTCTGTTAAGTGCTCAGCTTGTCCCCAGAGAAAGCAGGTGAGGGTGTGTGGTGAGAGACAAAGTGTTCATCCTCACTGCCATCCTACCTTTCAGTCAGGATGCCGCAGTATTTCCCTTTCTCCACAAGGGTGGCATTGCATTCCCTCCATGCCAAGGTTCCCAGGACTGGTAGCCATTCATTCAAGTCACTGACCCCTCACATCCAGCCCCCTTCTCTGTACAAGGCTCACCCATTGGATCCAACATTTTCACTCCAGTACCCCTTGAGGGACCAAAAGAAGCCATCAAAACTGTGGACCCATTTCACAGAGACAAGTCAAAGCCATGGATGGCCAGAGTTAGTTCTGAGAAGGTAGTGAGAAGGGACTTACCCAGAGGCTCTGTGCTGCCCAGAGGCAAAGCGGTGATCATAGATGACAAAACTTCCTGATGGGAAGTAGAATTCTCATCCCTCTGAAACATCAGCCTCTCTCACTGCCCCACAGGAGATTGTAGGAATGCCTGTATATTCAGCTAATCATATGGTTTCTGTCATGTTTTGTTTTAGGTCTCCTCCGGCACCTAGAACATATAGTTTTTTTACAATGAATAGAAAGACTGGTGGCAGAAGTCTCCAGAATTGCAGGAAATATACGAAAAGCTTGGAACAGCTGATATTCGATTCCTGTGTCTAAGCCAGTTGTGGGGCTTGCCCAACCAGACTAGGCGCTCTTGTCTGAGGATATTCTTCATCCAACCACCACCAAGAAGGAACTGGCATTCTGGCTGTGAGCCACATACTACAAAACCTTTATCTTCCCACCCCGATCTTCCATGGACCACAAAAAAGTGCTTTAACGACAAGATGCTTATGAAGATATGGCACTAAAGAAAGTGCAGGAAAGTTAGCACAATTACCTTAAGACAAACCTGATAAACTATAAATTTATTCATTTAATAAAGCATTGTTTCATGTATTCAGTCATTCATTGAACAGATATTAAGGATACCTTATATGTAAACAATATCAAAATACAATGAGGGGACGGGCATTGTGGCTCACACCAGTAATACCAGCTCATTGCATAAGCCCAGGAATTGGAGACCAGCCTAGGCAATATAGCAACCTCATTTCTACACATATCACAAAACGTATCTGGGTGTGATGGCACATGCTTGTAGTCCCAGTTGCTCAGGAAGCTGAGGCAGGAGGATCACCCGCCCAGGCGGTCAAGGTTGTGGTGAGCTGTCATTGTACCACTGCACTCTCTAGCCTGGTTGATGGAGTGAGACTCTGAAAAAGTAAAAAGTATAAAGAAAAAGGATTAACTTATACAGCTGTGAACAGAGTTAAGGGAAACCAATCAAGAATGACAAAGCACCCTGCAGTACGCAAGAGTGGGAAGCTGTTACCATGAAGGGAGAGGGCAGTTTTAAAATGCTAGAGAAAGAAAGAAGAGCCTCTGACAGGCGGGAGCTATTGGTGGAGGGACAGGGACACACTGTTACCACCCAACAGGAAGTCCTCGGGAATGAGCACCCCAAACTCATGCTCCTTCTGCCCTTCAACCTCCTGCCACCACTGGCCAAACCCCACAGGAAACTAGATGGTAAAAGAGTCACTGGTGAAGTTCGTCAGTCTCCCAGGGCACAGAGTCCAAGGAGGAGAGGAGTACAAAGGCCAAAGGAAAACTGTCTCTTCACCTTCTGAAGGGTCACTGAAAAATCAACGGGCAAAAGGCAGGTTAATAATAGGAGAGATAAACATACGTGTGCAGGTATCTTTTTTATAGAGTGATTTGTGTTCTTCAGGGTATATTCCCAGTAGGGGGATTGCAGGGTCATAACTGGGAAACTATGGGGGGACGGGGGATGGGATTAACAGTAGCAAATATCTGTTGGGGGATGGGAAAACACCTCTTATCAACAGGGTGCCTGAATGAAACGTAATTGTACACCTAACCCTTAACTGTACCCCAGAAAACCATAATAAAAAATACTGATTAAAAAAAAAAATAATAATAGGAGAGAAATGACATACAAATTAATAGGAGAGAAATACATACAAATTAATTAGGTGCTTGGGGAAAATCACAGTGATTGCTCGATATCCCAATGGGGTACAGGTGCTTAATCACCCTACTTCTTATGGGTAAGGGAGTTGGAGAGGTGTGGAGATTTTAGGGGGACAATAAGTGATCTTTAGGGGAATTCTGTGGGCTTGAAGTATACACAATGGCCTGGGACAAAGTCTGTTGGGCCCGCCGAGTAGACAATGGTTTGTGATAGAAGCCTGTGCAGACGTGTGGAAGACTACAGGCTTTCTCCCTGTGACACGGGTTTTGTTAATGAAAACTCAGGAAAGATACCAGAGGTCGCTGTTTTCTTCTTTCGAGGGTCTAGACTTCAGGCAGATAAGGGAAATTCTAGGAACAACTGCATCCTGTGTTTTGGGAGAGTCAGTGGATTGAGAGACAGGAGATGGGAGGTCAGAACTTGAGGCTTCTTCTTCAGTTCAGTATGTCAAAGTACCAGATTTTGGGGTATCGGTTTCTGAGTCCAGCCTTAGAGCATGGGTTCAGAAAGGTAAATTGGAAATACCCAGCATGGTTCATGATGTCTGCCCATCAACATCCACGTTTGTCCTTTTTTATGGATGAAAATTCCAAATTCCTTTCCTCCACAAGGAACGGGTGACACCAAAAGTTCCATTGGCAACATAGCAGTTCAGTCAAACTCCCACTGAAACTGAAACCATTGCCTTTTCATTGCTCTTTATATAAGACACTGGGAAAAAATCCTGAGTCCAGTCAACCAAAAACATGGCTGTGCCAATTCCTGCTTCTGTAGTTGACCATGAGACTTGAGGTAATAACCATATTACCCAACTAGAAATATTCCTCTATTTAGAACTAAGACTGCTAGACCAGCAGAACACAGAGTCTTGGGGACAAAAAGCAAAAAACTTTTAAGGTAGCAGTGAATGGGTGCTACTCCCCTTGAATCCTACCTAGACTTGTGAATCCTGCCTATTGGAAAACAGCACTATATGTTGGACAAGGCCTGGAGAACCTTTCCCAAGTCCTGCAAAGTATTCTGATCTCATTGGCACTGTTACTGAACCTTCAAAAGGCCATTCCACTGTTCTATCAAGTCAGGAGCTTCAGGATGATAGGAACATGGTAGGACCAGTGAATTCCATGAGCAGGGGTCCATCGCTGTGCTCCATTTACTGAGAAGTGAGCTCTTTGATCAGAAGCAATGCTGTGTGGAATAACATGATGAGGAATATGGCCCTCTGTAAGTTTGAGGATGGTAGGTTGGCAGAATCAGTTTGTGGGACAAACAATTCATGTCCAGAGTCTTTTCCAGTAAAAACAAAGCTCTTCCACTTCCACTTCCTTGATAGCAGTGATCTAATATAACCAACCTGTGACCAGGCAGCTGGTTGACCATCCAGGGAGTGATGCCATAGTAGAGACTCAGTTGTCTCTGCTGCTGGTAGAGTGGGTGCTCAGCAGTGACTAAAGCCAGATCAGTTGTGGTGAGTGAGTCCATGTTGCTGAGCACATGTATATCCTCCATTCCTGTCTTGTGGACACTTCATGAATCCATTGGTCGAGGATGGGAAGATGGTGGCCAAGCCAGTTGGAGTATGCGACTCCCGGTGTGAGTGAGTCAGTGTATGGAAAATTTTATATACGTGCTGGAGTGGGTGTGTGTGTGTGGCTGACTGAGAGAGGGTAGGGAGCTAGTGGCCAGGGCTCTCCTGGTACAGCGGCTGGTGCCCAGCTGCTGCGTTGGACTCTGGTGATTCCCGGGTCACAGAACTCAAGCGCCATTTTCTTCTTCTTTTTTTTTTTTTTTAAAGCAACATAACCCTTCCTGGGAAGAAAATGCTGGGAGAGACTGTCTAAGTGGGAGCTTGTGAGCCAGTGGCCAGGCCTTTGGTGCAACAGCTGGTGCTGCAGCTTCTCTGCTTGGTCCCTGGCTCTTCCCAGGTCACAGAAGCTGAACACCATTTTCTTTTCAAATGGACAAAAGTTTTCCTGTGAAGAAGCAGTGAGGAGAGACCATTGCCCCATGCTCTGCCTCATCGTTGCTGCAGGAGAGACTGCCGGCTCCAGGCTTTGCCTCACCACTTCATCGCCTGGCAGGGGTGCAGCAGGGGTGGCAGAGGGAGTCCAGAGGCAAAGTCCCACGGAAAAGGACAAGAGAGGCAACCCACCACCATCTTGTAGGCGGGGTAGGAAAGTGCTTGGACTTGTTCACCGTGGAGCAACAGACCTGATCTCTGTGACTGGTGGGTCAATTACTCAGGTGCAGGGGGCCAGCCCCTGCAGAGAGATTTAGGGGGTCCCTTGGAAGGTGTGGCAGCGTCAGCGATTATTCTGGAGAAATAAAGAGAAAGAAAGAGAAGAGGGGAGAAAGAAAGAGACTGGACTCCTGTTCAGGAGACCAGAAGCCATTTACTGAATGCTTTTCCCAGGGCTTTTACCCCAAACTCTGCAAAGTCATCATCACAGGAAACAAAGGTAGCATGTGCCTTTCACATGAACAGGTCCAGGTGCGCAAAGGACACCCCCCACTCTCAAGCAAATGTTCTTTCATACATAAGGAAGGACATGAGGAAGAACAACCACAAATTGTCTTTTTGTATCTTATGCTAGCTTAATGTTCCCCAAACCAATTTCTATGTGCCCTTAATTGTATTGCAACTACATCATCTTGAATTAACATCACTCAATGTCTAAACCCAAAACCTCCATAATGAATTATTAATTTCCACTATTATGTACTAATTCAAACTCGTTTTTATTCAAACAATTGCTGCTATGGTTACACTCTCCTAGTACCAGCTGGCCTAATTCAAACTTCACTGGCCTCCCCTAAATCAAACTGGACTAACCATACTTCTATAATAAAATGGTTACTTAAATTTTCTTAATCTATATAAACTATTTTCTAAAACCTATATCTATAAATTTCTAAAGGTTGCATCAAGAGAACCTGTGACCTGTACTAAGGCTCCTCAATGTGACTCAAAGCCAGACTTTAATTGTGATAAAGCAAAAGACCATAAGCCATGGAGAATGGAAACAATAGACTCCTAGGTGTGTATGTTCCTGTCTCAGAGCTTTCTGATATTGCCAGCTGGAGCTTTTCTTGGTAGTTTGTGCCAAATGGAAAAGGAGGGAGGGAATGGGTCAACAGCTCCCGAACACATCCTAGTGGTCTCAGGGTCAACGGCCCTTCCTGATCCCTAACGCTCAGTGGGCCTCCGTGGCCAGCTCCCAACACTCAGGGACTGATTGTGACCCAGAGGGAATATCCTGAAAGCACAAACTTTGGAGGGACCTGATGAGTGCCGAGTTCCAGGCGCCTCACCCTCTACCCCAATCCAGCTGTTGGACAAAGGGTGTGGCCAGAAAAGGACAGGAAGGACTCCAAAGAGATCAGTAGTAAGTCAACACAGCTGGAACGACTGAGATGGACAAACCCCAGTGGAGTCTGGACGTCAGTCACAATAGAAGAACTCCATTCCAGGATAGGTGTGACTGGGGCACCCCCTGCGACTACATACCTGGGGAACAGACAATCCCACCCCTCCCCACTGGAGGAGATCTCCCTGACCACACCAGAGTGGGAGGAGAGGACTGGAGCTCCTCCTCCCTCCCTACTTCAGACACTGAGGAGAGAGAGAGGCTTTGCAGGAGAGACCTGATTAGAGGAACAATTACAGAACCTGCCACAAGAGGGCAGGTTTTTAAAAAATTATTTAATTAAAGAAATTTTAAAAAAATGTTTTGACTTAGTTCAATATTTTTAAAATATTTTTCCTCTGTGCATGAATGTGTAGGTGATAGTTTGATCTGCATCCCCCAAATTTTTTTGTTTTCTGTTTCTTTCTTTCATTTGTTATTTTCTGTTTATGTGTATATGTGAATGATTGAGTGTTCATCTTACAGTCTTTCAACTCTGTTGTTGTTGGTGGTTTATTTTTGCTCTTTTGTTCTTCTGGGTTTTTTTATTTTCATTTTTTGTAGTTTAAGGTATGTGTCAATATATGTGTGAGGGTTCGATCTGAACTCCTTTTTTTTTTTTTTTTTTTTTTTAACCCGGTCTTCTTTTTTTCTTCTCTATTCACCCTGTGCTAGGCATGTGTATTTGGGTTTAGTTTTCTTGGTTTTTTTGGCTGTTGTTGCTTGTTTTATTTCACTTTGTTGTCCTTCCAGTTTGTTTTGGGGTGTGTGTGTATGTCTGTGTGTGTGTGTGTGTGTGTGTGTGTGTGTGTGTGTGTGTGTGTGTTCAATTGTTTTTTGTATTGATTTCTGCTTTGCAGCATCATATACATTGGTGGTGGGAAGTGGGTCTCAGGGAACACATACCACAATAAGTGAACATTGTAATTTGCACGTAGTTTCTGAATCCTAGTGCCCCACCCCCTACTTTATTCAAATTTCAAAAACCACAAGAGACAGCGCAGCTTCCCATCCACTGACCTATTTCAAAATAGAACAAATCCAGAGCCTGGATCAGGGAAGAATAGAGGACTGCGCAAACATCAGACGGGAAAGCCTCTCCCACTGCCATGATAGTGAAATACAGAACTAAAAAGAAAAACAAGAGATCTGTCACAAATGAGGAAAACCAAAGGAAGACCACAGGCAATTTCAAGTGTACAAAGACAAAATTCCTGAAAAATCAGACCTTGGTATCCAAACAATGGAAGTCACCAATGACTGGCCCCAGAATATGACAGGGATTAGGGAATGGATTACAAGAGTGAATAAGAATCAAGAAAGACAAGATGCAAAGCCTACAAGAGATGTGCGATTATATCAAGATGCTGAATCTTCACCTGATTGGTATCCCAGAAAAAGAAAGGGAAATGGAGAACAACTTAGAGTAAGTATTCCAGGAGGTAATCCAAGAAAACTTTCCCCATCTCACCAGAGATGTGACCAGTCAAGCACAAGAGATACAGAGAATCCCCACAAGACATCAAATGAGAAGACCAACCCCTAGACACCTGGAAATTCACCTACACCAAGAAGGCACAAAAGAAAAAATCCTAAAGGCAGCAAGAGGGAAAGGTCAGACTACCTACCAGGGAAAACCAATCAGAATAGCAGCAGACCTATCGGCAGAAACCCTACAAGCGAGAGAAGGGACTAGAGCCCTATATTCAAAGGCCTCAAAGATAAACAATTTCAACCAAGAATTTCCTATCCAGCCAAGTCCAGCTTCATCAGTGATGGAGAATTAAAATCCTTCCCAGACATCCAATCCCTAAGAGATTTTTCAGCTTCCAGACCAGCTTAACAGGAGACACTTAAAAAGCTATTAAGCACAGACGAAAGAAAGAAAACAGAATGACCACACACTTCCCAAGAGAACAGGAGAACACAGAATCAACAGAGAATACAGCACAACGAGTCCATGGGCCAATGACAGGAGTGGCCAGGAAAAGAGACTGACTGGGATCCACAGACCAAGTCATCATATCCACTTGATTACTAAGATCCCCCTCTGACAAGGTCCCCTTTTTTTTGAACATTCACATGGGACACAGACATCGCTCCCACCCTGTTTCTTTTGCTTATTCAGGGAGGTTTTTCTTAATGATATTTATTTCTGAATTAATTAACTTTTTGAGTTAAGGTATCACTCTGTCACCTGTGCTTGGATCCAAAATCCTAACATCCTGTGCAGTGATTCACTATTGGAGACCTGCCACGGGTTCCAAACAGCATCCCTATCTGCCACTGTTACTTCAAGCAATACTCGATTTCCAGGATGATATGGCCTAAGTGGCAGCGCCGCTTGTGCAGCAGCCTGGAGTTGTTGCAGAGCCCTCTTTTGTTCTGGGTCCCACTGAAAACTAGCAGCTTTGGAGTCACTCAGTAAATGGGCCAGAGTACTTCCCCCAAAGGAGGAACATGTTGCCTCCAAAATCCCAAGAGGCCCACTAGGTATTGCATCTCATTTTTATTGTGGAGGCGGCCAGATGCCACGTCTTATCCTTCACCTTAGAATGAATATCTTGGCATGCTTCACATCAATGGACTCCTAGAAAGTTCACTGAGGTGGAAGACCCTGAAGTTTTGTTGAATTTATTTCCTGCCTCATAGCATGCAAATGTCTTAGCAATATGTCTTCAGTAGTTACTACTATATCACTATGTCCAATTAGCATAGTACCCTCAATGTGATGGACCAGCGTGATTTCTTGTGGATGTGAAGGATGGACAGGTCCCTGTAGATTAATATGGGATTTGATTTACCTATAAGGTAGGACAATGAAGGTGTATTTCTGGCTTTGTCAGTGGAAATAAAATTGCTTCTGAGAGGCTTTACTACCGAGAGAAAAGCATTTGCCAGATCAACAGTTACATACCAGATGCCAGGGCTATGGTAATTTACCCAAGCAACAAAACCACATGTAGAACAGTGAATAAATTGGCGCAATCCTTTAGAAGAGTTGAAAGAATTATTTTCTACATTATTCCTCTTAGGCTCTTTTAAAATAGCAATAACAAGAGAGATTTAAAAATGAACTCCATTTCCTTAAATCACTACAAACCAATTCTGCAACCTCTTGCAAGCTTAATTGTGTAGGTATAACTTCATAGCACTGCCAGCATTAGGGCACTATTTGTTCACTTACTGTGCATCTGCAGTTTTTTCCCACAAATTGGCTTTGTCAGGGGGAGGTAAGAGACCACACAAGAATACAAGAGAGAGGGATGGAGTCAGGGGAAGAGGACAGAAGGAGGGATGAAAACAGTGATAGACAAAGACAAACCCTACAAGGGGCACTATGTCATCATAAAGCCCAAACTTTTTGGATATACAGACATACAGAGCTTTCAGCTTTGATAGAGTTTCTGTTTTTAAATTGATGAGAAACTAAAAGGAAAAACACATAGGTAGCCTTATTGCACTATTCAGTAGGTTCCTTAAAATATAAGACAATCCCATCAGAATTGGAATAGATTTTTGGGACCATACTTGATCCATTGCTATGTATGCAGGCAACATCTCTGGGGTCTCCTGAGTAACACATTCATAGAGTACTGATGAAAAGAGATCCAGAATTTCCTGTTTCTGTGGAAAACCAGAAGCTATCTATACTACATCAAAGTATATTCCAAAGTCAATTCTGGAAACAATTGTGTAACACTATGGCCCGTTCTTAAGCTGTTTGGGGAATGATATAAAAGTAAAACATTGATCTCTTTTAAAAAATAATAGTGCATGTTACATTAAGTATCAATTAAAAACAACTGAAAGTTAAGTCCCAGGAGACAGTTAAAGATAGTTAAGTGCTATGGAGGAGAGGAATGGATGAAACTAGCATAAAATGAGTAGATACTACATCAGAGAGAAAGGCCTTAGGTGGGGCTGGGAAGAGCAGAAACCCAGTATCAACAAGCTGTGGGGAAAGGAACAAAACAAGTGTGAGGAAGGCAGCAGATTGAAGTCTAGTTGTGGTGAAGAGCAGG